>CM026078.1:25404980-26899980 GCA_014839685.1 Anableps anableps | reverse complement strand
AAGAACTTCAGCTGGAATTGTGTGCTTTCTGGTGGATCTGATGAGAACCAATGTGGAAAAGCATCTCAACCCCACTATAAGGTAAAGTGGAGGATCTGTGATGCTGTGGAACTTTCCAAAGGCTCTTTGGATCCTTTAGCCTGGTGAAGACCAGGCCCTTGTTCTGCACTTTGCTCTGGATCCTTGGCTATTGAGCAATGATTGGTTGCTGGAGGCGTGGACTCTGTTGAAGTTTTGAATTTAACCCAAACGCTAACGTTTGGCCTGGACGTATGTAATGCGCCAGTTTGACGCTATGAAGCTTGAGAAGTGTCGAGCTGAACAGGACAAGCTGTTACTGTTAATTCAATATTCAGAAGCGTGGCCAACACGGACTGAATGACTTCGTTCACTTCCTTCGCCGCTATTTCTAAAGCTACAGACTGACTACAATTCTGAAACAGCGCAGAAAATTGATGTCATAGTTCACAACTTCTCCTTCTGTTTGCTGATTGGCCCGGTTGAAAGTCTACCAGAGAAATCTAAGTCAATAGGAGAAATCCCAGACAGAGCACTGAAGGGAGATGAGAATTGAGCAGAATTGTATAGGAAGGCAATCCATGATCCACGGTATCACCAGAAAAATCTGGTGGCCTTTGCCAGAAAACTGAAAATATTGTGACTTTCAGCAATATAATGATTTAATCATTGTTTAAATACCGGGCCACAACAATTAAAGCTGGGTGGACCGAGCTTCATTGTCACAACATAGCTTTATCTTTGCTCATTGAAGCCGCTTCTCCACAGGCGTGGCTTTAAGCAGCTCTTCCCCCAGTCAGCAGGAACTCCATTTGCAGATCCTGCATGGTTCTTCCCTTCCCTGTTTTTCGGAACCACCTCAGGGGTGGTACAAGCCGGACCTAGCCAGTTATTGCATGCAGGCGATTTGGTTGGCAACAGACCGTATTCGTTGGTTGGCTCATGGATTTAAGTCAACAACATCTCAACCACCATTTTCAATCTGTGATGAGATCGTAGCAGTTGGAGAGCTGCAAATCAATAATTCCCTGGTCAAACCTTGAGATCCAAACCTTTTTTTTGATTGCGGCGGAAGAGAGCATACAGCGTCAACTGGGCGGGGCAACCCGCAACGAACAAATATACTGAAAGATTTCAGAGAAACTGGCTGCCCAAGGGAACATGCGTAAAATGACAGTATTGGGACTGTTGACTACAGCTCCTGTGCACCGCTGGACTCACCATCAGGCATACTGGGCACTTGCCCGCTGGGCCGATGGTGACTTAGGGCTGGGCGTTTTTTTTGTTGTTGTTCTTCTTTGAGTTAAGATGCTTATTGGTACACAAAGCTGGCAGATTGGCTCATTAGCCATGATTGATTCTGGCCTGGACCACTTACAGCAGCTGACCAATGCCCCCTCCCTTTTGGGCCACTGCTGTCAATCAATCAAAACACGTCCAGCTTGGCAGAACTGAACCAGACATTAACTGGCTAGAGTGAGACTTGACAGTGGAGAAGGTGCGATAGTGAGGAGGATCGTTAGGCAGGTAAATGAACTCCAAAGCTCATTGTTAAAGATCTTCAGCAAAGAACGGCATCTTCAGCACCTTTCATTTTAAGGCACACATGCTCACCAGAAGTACCCCTAATTGTGAAGAGTGCTGTAAATCTGTAACTATCCATGAGGTTTTCCCAGGACCCTTCATAAACGACTTTGTGCAGCTTCGATTTTTCATGTTCACGTTAGGTTTTCACCAGAACAACAAAGAAGACCGTGATTTAAACCATGAGAAGAAGACAAAAGCCAACCCACCAAGGTAGAATGATTACTAAACCTTAACAAAGTCAAGAAATGATGAGTGGCAACATCAACATCTTCACCATCTGGCCTTTAGTCCCCTTGTCACCCCCTCCCAGTCCTCCCATCATCTCTTTGTCCGTCTCCGTCTCCAAGAGATCAACTTCGGACGCGATGCTTTTGTCCTCCATGACAGCTTGACGTCTCTGTCTGTCACGGAGAAGCAGACACAAAGACAAACAGCCACAACAACACAACGCTGCCTGCAGTCTCCAGCCTGCATTGCTGACAGTTTCTCATTCAGAGGTTGCGTGTCAATCCAACGTGACAGCCGTGATGAAGATTTTCAGACAGAAGATGGGGTCCAGTGGATGTTCTCAAACAACAAAGTGTCAGCCTGAACTGGTGTTTAATGAGGTTGGCCCGGTCTCACTGACATTTTAACTGTGTTTTATTGGGACCAACACAACGTGGTGACCTGGAAGGAATAGTGAGAGATTCTCCAAATAAAAATCTGATAAGTGTCGTCAAAACTTTGTAGAACCAGGTTACACAGCAGTTACAGCTCCAGGTGTTTGGGGGTGCAGTCACACCAGCCCTGCTTAGTTCGCTTTAATCGAACCATAGCTTGTTTGCCTAGAAAGTCCGGTTTGTTTGGGGAGGTGTGAACGCGCAATTGAACTCTGATGCGGACCAAAAATAACCTCCCTAGGTCTTGGTTTGGTTGAAGGGAACTCTGCTGTGGTTCAAATGCATACTTGAACACCAAGTGGACCGGAGACCGCTCCAAAAGCAGGAAGTGGACTGAAGCGCAGGGCATTCTGGGTAAATACAACCAAAAAGAAAAGTGCTTGAGTCTCGCACTAGCAGGAGAAATGGCTCGTGGTCTTTTCCTAATGACCAAAAAGAAATCCTACAGCCGCTAAAATCTGACACCACCCCATTTTTGTTTCGTGAGGAAGGAAGATGCGCTCTGTCTTGTTCAGAGATTTTCGTATTCAGTGATTCTTGGTGCAGCACCACCACAGGTGGGGGGGAGTTTGGTTTGTTTGACACAGTGCAAACCCCACCAGCTGAAAATGGAAGAAATGTTGCAACTTTGGCCCCAAATCGAACCAAATCTACCGGACTTTCAGGTGTGAAAACACCCCGAGGGTGCGTCTCTACCGGCTTTTGTACAACCAGAAGCTGATTTCTATTCTTCTTTGTAAAACAGCTCAAGCTCTGTCGGACTGGATGGAGAGGTTCTGTGAACATGAATTTTCAAGACTTGCCACAGATTTTTAATTGGATTTAAGTCTGGACTTTGACTAGGCCATTCCAACACCTTGCTCTGCTTTGATCTTACACCCTTATATCTCTGGCTGCTTGTTCGGAGCCGTTGTCCTGCTGGAAATTGAACCTCCATCCCAGTCTCATGTCTGTTGCAGCCTCTAGCAGGTTTTCTTGCAGGATTTTTCAGCATTTGGCTTCATCTCCCATCAGCTCTGAACCCTGCCAAAGACAAGCATTCTGACCACATGATGCTGCCACCACTGTGCTTCGATGTAGGGATAGTCTTTTCAGTAGAGGTGGGCAGATCGATCCAAAACATCAATAATATCGATACCAAGTTGGCATTGGTATCGGATTGATACTTGTGTGGTAAGATCGATATTTGAGTATCAGATTAGATCTTAAACTTTTATTTAATTTTTGTATTTTAGTTTCTCAACTCTACCTCAAAACAGACTTTGCTTTGATTTGCTGTCAAATTACAATTTTTTTGCACTTTGTTTGGGAAAAAATGCATGCATATCATGTAAATGTGAACAAAATATTTGAACAAAAATAATTAAAAGAAAACAGAACAACACCTAAAGGTCAGACGTTTGATGATACATCAAACTTAAATAAAAAGTAAGAATGTCAGTATCAATATCGGTGATAATGGTCCTGTACTTCCTTGGTATCTGATCGATACCAAAAAATGGAGCTTCGTACAGAGTGAAACGGTGTGTTATTTTGTGTTTCCAGTAAAATACGCTGCAGTCAGTGGTTTTAAAGGGACAAGATGGGGAAAGGTTTAAGTAAAATGGTCAATAAACAACTTGGGAAAAATGTATGCTTAATATTGCATGTAAAACAGCACCAATCAAAAGTCTGACAGTAAACATGAAAACTGAAACTTTTTTACTTATAAGAACAGTATTTATTAAAAGTATAAAAACATGAAAAAGAAAGAAAGTCTTATAAGTTGTAGAATAAAAAAAACAATCTACTCAAAAAGAGAACTGCTTCACTAATAACAATTTACCTCTGAGGGTGAGAGAGGAGACTCCACCTCATAGATGAAATACCCTCACACTATTAAAAAGCATTAACACAACAAGAAAATGATGGTTTATCTGTATAAAACAGGGATTTGTTTTAATAAACTGTAAAGAGGAGGTAGAAAGTTGATTTGTTTCCCTGAAAAACTCAGCATAGCCGTCATGATTGTCATTAATGAACAAATGATGGTAAAAAAAAAATGAAATAAACATAAAATGTTACCAAGTATTGAATCTGTTAAACCTCCCAGTTTCACGTCTCCATTGATCAGATGTCTGGTTTCATGTAAATACGCTCATTTGTCTAAAATGTAAAATCCCGTCTTTACATTTGAGATTCAAATTTGGCTCGGAGGGCTAATAGAAAGACAAAAGGACGAGGAAGATTTGCATGGGACAGGATACAGTTTGTGCTGGGAAACTGAGCTTAGGAGTGACTTTCATAGACTCCACTGTGGACACGAGACATTAAAAAGCAGCTTAAACAACAACTTGATACCCAGAAAAGAAAATAATTTAGTCACAACACCAAAAGGTTGGAGAATCTCACAAGTTTTGTTTGATGTTTCTGCATGATTTTGATGTGCAACTATGGTTATTATGGCCAAAACACTTTGACAAGATGTTTTCAAAATGATGATCTATACCCCTGAGGCCATTTGCAAACTGTACACTGGATTTTTATGTTGCTTAGGAGAAATGGCTTCTTCCTCACTGAGGGGCCTTTAAGCCCATCTTGAACTAGGACTTCTTTCACTGTGGATAATGACACTTTTTGACCAGCTTCAGCCAACATCTTCACAAGGTCTTTTGCTTTTGCTCTGGGGTTGATTCACACATCCTGAACCAAAACAAGTTCATCTCTGGGACACAGAACCCGTATGATGCTGGAGATCCCCGTTGTGTTTGTACTTCCATACTTCCAGGCATCTAGAAATTGTACCCAGGGACGAACGAGACTTCGGGAGATCCTCAGTTCTCTTCCTGACATCTGGAAAGGTTTCTGATGATGTCACACCAGGAAGCGGTGTGTCATTTAGGGATTCTTCTTCTTCTGCTCACCACCTACCTCCATCTCACCTGATCTTCAACTGTTGCACTAACCATCTCCATCTCCTCCTTCACTATGTCCATAAATCTTTTCTGGGGTCTTCCTCTTTGGTATTATTGCAAAAAAGTATTGCATCATGTTCAGAAATGTAATTGCACTATATAAGGCTACTGGTGTGCAGAGGAAGCTGATATAATAATTGCTATGTTTAATTCTTAGAGGAGTACTTGTGTTTGTGGGTTTCTGATGGTATTCACTGACAATTTACAGCCTAAATTAATAACATTTATTTCTAACACAAATACAAAATTTCAAGTCCATATCACCCATCATTAGTGTAAATACACCCACAGGTGTGCCTCTGTTTAACTCAAATGTTATGAATTAACCAATGAGAAGCTTACAAAGCCATGATGTCATCATCTGGGCTTTCCAAGATTTTGTTGAGGCATACAAATCTTAGTGTATGTAAACTTCTGACTTTGAAGAAAGTAAGAATAATATTCTCTCCAATTACACTTAGAAAATATAAACATTTTTGGTATCGCTAACTAACCTGCATCAGATAAATGTTGGTCTGATTTAAGGTCGGATAAAAAAAGCTACTTGTGTTTTCACACCGTGTATGTAAATATCTGACACAACTGTATGGATTAAATAATTCTTCTCAAAAGCTGATTTCTATTATAACAGGGACAATTCAAGCAGAAATAGGAGGAAAAAAAATCAACACCGGAGATACTGACCCAAGAGGTGGGCGTTACAATTAAATTATTCTATCAAGGAAGGGAAAATGACAATAATGGTAAAGGTGCAATTTAATAAGACAGAGAGAACATGAGGTCCATCAGGCAGTACGTAGGGCTGCTATTAATTAGGTTTTCTATTAGATGGAGAACGAATTTCAACCAAACAGTTGAAACTCTGCATTATTTTAGACTTGTTAAATGTATTTGCACTCTTAAACAGCAATTTTTAAATCTGTATTTTATTTTATCTATGTAATCTATAGCACGGGTGTCAAACTCATTTTCATTTCGGGACACATCAACTTCATGAATGTCTGCAAAGGGCTGATTGTAGCAGAATGCACCGATAAAACTACTTAATACCAAACTGTTAAAATATTATAGCTTTCACTGTATTCGATGAGTACTTCCTAAAACTAAATATTAACATCTCTTCACATTGATGTAATTTGGCACTATACAAATGAAAACTGATTGGAGTAATAAAATATTTTAGCACACAACTGTTATCTTGAAGTTTTATTGATGTGGCCCTCTAGAGTGCTGAGGGCCACATAAATAGCCATGGTGGGCCAGATTTGGCCCCTGGGCCTCAAGTTTGACATATGTAATCTATGGTGTCCCACAGGCTTAAGGGACTTTTGTGCTTAATTTGAAGCAAATTTCAAAAATAAATCTAATTAGTTCTTAAAGATGTTTATTTAAATGTGTTCCTTCATTTTGCGTTAACACAGATGTCCATATTGCACAGCACACAGAACTCTGATCCATTTACAGAGAACAGATTCTGATGGTGAGAAACATCCTAGTTTTATCTGAGGGCTTTAAAAAGAAAGCCTGAGGGGATGAATGTTGCTGACTGACCGCTGGTGCTCTCCAGAGCAGGCATGATCTCCACCAACACCCCGCCGATATCTGGACATGTGGAACAACTTTGTTTTTTGTCTGAAAAGACTTTTAATAACCGAAGCTGAAAAAGGACGGTCGACATTTCCAGAGCGTCAGAGGTGGGCGGTTTGTCTGGGCTTGGCTTGGCAGCCGCGAGGAGACCATCTTCCACGCAGGCCTTGTTTATTTGGCCGTCAGACAGTGATGTGGCGAGCGGCAGCCCAGGAGACTGACGAGGAATGTGGCTGAAGGTCTCATCCGGCCTTTTCAAAAGACAACCGAGAGCCTCACTGAGAGCCTCCCAGAACAACAAAAAAAGCCCTCCAAAGTATCGACCTGGTGGACCTCACAAGGCGGCTCTGTTTCAGATCCGCTAACTGATGCTCCTGTTTTCTAACACACATTTTTGTCTCTCAGAGCATAAATCACTTTTCTGCCTAATTAAAAGTATTTATCAAGCTGGAAGACGCCAAAGTTGAGGTAAATGGTATGAATTTCCTCCTTTTTCTTCATGAAGTATTAAAACTGAAACATTAAAACATGAAAATGTGTTCTAAACAAACCTGGTTCATCCTGAAATAAGTTCACTATCAAAGTAAGACGGGTTTACCGGATCTGTTAAGCAAAGGAATCCGTATACTGAATATGGATATTTTAGGAAAAAGACAGAGTGCTTGTTTTTCAAACCATGTTTTCGCTTGTTCGCTGTTGCTCTCTGTGGTTTGTTTTGGGCCTTCAGAACTGCTTGTTAGGGTTTGGAGAACATCAAGGCTCATCTTATAATAGGCCCTCCCAAAATAGGTCTGGAGAAACATCGTAAGTCCTTCCCATCTGCAGAAAACACAAAGTTTGTATAATCTTTATACAAACACCATTACCACCTGCATGTGCTGCATGGATTTTGGGTATTTTATTTCATCTACTCAAATCTAATTTTCTTTTCATAAGACTTTCTCAGACTACCAACCTTGGGGTGTACTCAAAAGACACATAGCATTGCAAAAATAATATAACATCCATTATTATTCTTATAATATTGTTAGTGATCACATTTTTATTATTATCAGACACATTTTCAAGTAAAGATATAAACTTTCAACAAATTTATCAGTTTATCAGTTCTCAAGTAAACGTACTTACTGTACGGAGCCTCAGCAGGTTAATTAGTCGGCTCGCCAGCCTGCAGTCTGCTGCTTTACAGAAAAGCTGCTTGTAGATGGAAATTGTAGTTTAAAGCAGAGTTAGCTTTTTAAAAGTGATTAGTGGTGCCTTTTTTTAGATTCCACCCCATGATGAATTTATCTTGGTGTGGAGCTGTGGTATCCAATCCTGTTTGGGTCAGACAGTGGCAGAAATGTTGGTTCTGTTCTTCACTTTTTTGTGCAAAGTTATTAAAATGTAACCAGAATGGTTTTTTTCTCCATCCCAAATCTATAAGTACAGAATGCTAAAACATATCTTCACCTGATGGAAAACAAAAAACATGAAAGTCTGAAGGGATTTAATCACAAGAGCATAAAAAGAGCATAAAAAGAGCAGCATCATTTTTTTCTCTGTGTCTGAGCTAAATGAAGGAAAGCAATGAGAAAATGTTTTAAGATCCAATTGCATCAAGCGAAGCTTTAGTTTGAAGTGATTTTTTTTAGGGCCAAATGTTATCTTCTACACAGACTTGTATCGTTTGAGTGGTGCGTTGGCAGCTGGATTACTCTGGTGCAGGTAAACCCTCACAAGTAAAATAGGGAATAATTTTGTGGACAAAAGTGGGACTTACTCAGTCACTGCATGGCTCCCAAATATAAAATATTCTGGCGACAAAGTTATTTTGAGAAATGAGAGAACTTGCATTGGAATAAAAATGCTGCCAGAATTTATGTTTCAAATTACAGTTTTTCTCATAAGTGGTCATGTCCACTTTGGTGAATTACGGTCAGATAGGGCATAGAGCATTTTTAAATCTCTCTGTAGGGTGCTGGTTTTTTGGACCTCCAAACCTCTGTTCTCAGACAACTTTTCTCCTGTCTTTCTGCTCCTCACTGGATAAATCACCATAAAAATTCATAACCATGAGCTTAAAGTACAGACACAGACTTTGCCATCTCTCTCTCAGTTGGACATTGTGGTTTGGATTTTTGTCCAAGATTTGGGTTTCAGACGTACCACTCTTTAGCAACTTTTGACTGCCTGGTGCTTGCTTCTTTTCTTTTATGATTTTTTTTTTTTTTTTTTTTTTTTTTTTTTTTTTTTTTTTTTACAAGTTTCTTGATTTCTGGACATAGAAATTAATTTGATTATCTTGAGTTACAAGCCTGAAACAAAGAATAAGAGTTACAGAAATGATGGTAAATTCCCTTCGAGGTCAGAACAGGGTGAGACGGGCCAGACTGAAACAGATAAAAACAAGTTTTTTTTCTTTCACAGAGATATTTAGGGATGTTTTTGGTTGGTTGGCTCTTTCTTGACAAAGTGATGAAGCGAAACCCCTAAAGGTAATAAAATAACTCCGACATGCTTCAAATGTGGTTGTTTCTCTGGAGGTCAGCGTGGTTTCGAAGTTTCCTTTTTTATCTCCTCTGATCCGGTCTTTTCTCGCTGTCTTTGGCATCTTCTACTGATCCTAAAAACTTGTTTTCTCCTGTTTCAGCCAAAAATCTGCATTTCTTCAAAACTACTTATTAAATGAGGTTTATGGAAATTCTTATGTATAGTTCATCGACTTAATTAATCAAAAAATGATTGTGATTGTTTGAACAGCTGCGTATTCTCCCCACTAAATGAATAGCTCACCAGAAGTTTGACATGAATAACTCATAATTAGCACACTTATTCCGAGTTTAATGAGTCCCACAGCATGAAATAAATATTACAGTAAACCCACTGTTTCAGGTCTCTACTAAGCTCCTGACATGCTGCTCTTCTTCTCGTCTCACCTTTTAATTGCTCACCGGCCCGTCAGGACGTCCTGGTGCTGCGTGACGCCTGTGTTTCCTCCCTAACAGCACACAGAAAGGCCTCTGTCTGCTTTAGTTTTCGTGTTGGGCAACATTTTTGCTGAACTTCAGGATTTAGTTCTGGGGATTGAGATGACCATGAAAGAAGGTTAGTTTTCTGTCTGTTGAACAGTTTATGTGATGACCCATTTTCAGCTCCGATGTGTCTTTAAGATACAATATTAATTAAGGTTTTAGTGAGATACGACTGTCTGCAGGTCTCTGGATCTGATATCATTGCTGTTGGACAAAAACTTTGCATCTCCAAGAACGGATCTCTTCAGGGACTAAAAAAAAAAAAAAAGGCTTTTCTCTTAAATCTAAACTCAGTGGTGGATACTGCTAACTAAAAAGTTAGTTGTGCTAACCCTAAACAATAATCATAAACATTACTTCCACTAACGCTAAAGCACTATATCAACATGGTATTTAGCAGAACCTAATGCTAAACACTAATGCTAAACAGCTAAATTCAGTTCAAATATCTTCCCTTGAATAACTACAACCCTCAAGCACCAATTTAATTTTTACATAATAATTTACATGTTCTATAACGCACTTAGACATTATATTTATGTATAAATCTTGTTCTCTACTTTGCGTATTTTATTTTGTTCCTGTATGTTTCTTGTTTGAAATAAAGTTATGGGGAAAAAAAGAGAGAACATGAGCAGAGGAAAGGGAACTGCTGTTTAAACAGTCTTCACCCACTTCAAAATAAGAGCACGGATATAAACTACTAACTACTTGAAAAATTCTTCACAGATGACATCCAAAACTTCAACACAGATGTCGAACTTTGTTCAAATGAAAGTCTAGAAAACAGCCAAGTAAATTAGCACTTTAGAATCTGTCCAGAAAAGTTAACTTGGGGGAAGCTAAGTGCTAAGTGTGCTAGCAAAAGTTAGCAAAAGTGCTAAACATAAAATTAGCTCCACTATTAGCAGAATCGCAGAAGTGTAAATTCATACTGTTTGGTCAAAGTCATATGCTGTTTTTCAAAGTGTTAAACAGATATTTAAGGGTGATCAATGGAAGCGGAGATACAAGGTTTTTGCCTGATGGCGACAATATGTAAAGTGAGGCTATTTTTTTAAAATACAAATTTTGTTGTCAATCAACATTAACGGATGTTTTAGGCTCTGGTGTTAAAAATTAAGCGCCTTATTTTGCTTAATATTTCTGACACAAATCAACCACGTTGACTTACCTATAGACAACCTATACCACTAGTTGTCATAGCAACTCAGATTTAGGATAGTAGCCATCATGAATGGCAGTATGTAAAAACATTCTTTAGCTGCAGATGTCAGCAGACTGTATTGAATCTCCGTTTTGATTCAGTTCAGGCCTTCATCCTAAGCATGCACGGGGTGGTAGCTACAATCATCGGGGGTAATCGAGGGTTTTTAAATCTCCAGCTGCTTCTTGTCACCTTACAGGATGATGGAGCAAAGAAATATAATCACATGATCTAAAGGGACATGTAGAGGAGTACTCCTTTATTTTTCCTCAAAATCAATCAAAGGAGGTGCGTCTCCAACTCTCCTTATGTCAGGAAAATACAGCAGCAGTTCCTTCTGCACCATATGCAATATAAAAAGGGTTGAACACGGATCACAAACATCCAACTAGATGAGAAGTGGTTGCAGCAATATTGAGTTTGCATTTCAGTTTTCACTCCTATTTCAATCTAAAGTTGCTTTGATGTCAAATTTTAAAAATGGCCTTGTTTTTGTTTTGTTTCCCCCTCAAAATTAAATAAATTTTTTCTTAGATCTCAATCTATGTTTTAAAAGGGAAGTATTATGTATTTTCCAGGCACATAGTGCCATTTTTAGCACAGTCAAGTAACTATGTTACCTTTAGTATAATATACCTTATAATATCAAAACATAACTTAAAAGAAATTTTACTTTGGAATTTGGAGCCTTGAAATTGGCCTCTGTCTCTTTAAGAAGCTCCTTCTCTTTCTGACACTCCACCTGCAGCATGTCATCACAGCAACACTTCTCCATTAAGCTTTTTACCACTGTTGGTCTGAGAAGTAGCTCTTATAGCTCAGCAGATGTGCAGTTCCGCCAGATGTTTTGCCAACTGCTGCTGCTGCTAGTCTGGAGGAGCTGAGTAAAGAAGGCGTGTGGAAGGGGTGCTCTGTGGGGCAGAGGAAGCTTGGCTGGAGACTGCAGCTTAGGCACCAGCGAATGGCTACCATGGGAGGTTCAACGATTCATCAAAGATGTTAGAAAGAATTAAAGCAACATTCACTAATGAATGAATAACATTTTATAACAAGATATAAAGCTCAAAAAAGTTAATCTGACATAATAACCTCTATTTAAAAAAAAAAAAAAAAAAAAAAAAAAACTCTGTTCAGGGTAAAATTATCCAGTTTAGGTTTGGTCTCTTTCATTTTGCCCTGATTAAACTTTATTTTTTTTTGGAGTTTCCTGCCGCCCCCTGACAGTATTTCTCCATGGGTAGTGAGCCATATCACTCACATCATAAACCATGTCTGGTGCCATAATTTATCAGATTGGCTTAAAATAAGATAATTAATCTGAATCAGATATTTGCTTTGAAAAATATTCATTGTAAAGAGACAAACACCCTTGTTACCAACAGCAACCCTGCATTCCCCCCTGCAGCATTTCTTTGTCTTTAGATCATTAATGCCTCCTGCGCCGGTTGTCACCCCCCTCTCTGTCTCTGTGTAGACTGACCCATAGCTGTGCTGTCGGACGTCGGTCACGGTTTGAGCCTCTCGGTCACCGGGGCTCTCGCCGGACTGTCTGTAACCTCGAGGCAGAAAAGAATCCCAGACTGCAGCGCATGTTTGGATGCACACAATTTCATTGATAAAACTGCAGCTTTGGAGGCATTGTTTGTGTGCATCTGAGCTTGAACAGTTGCATAGCTTAACACGGCAACACATCTCAACTCTTCAGTGAACCCTCTTATCTTGTGGAAAACTGTTTGGGAGCTCAAAAATGTGTATAAATCAAAATAAATAACCTTGTTTTGAGGACTTTGAAATATTGAATATAATTTTAAAGAGAGAAATATATGGTTAAAAGGTTACATTTTGAATCTCCGGGAGACACGAAGTTTCTTGGTATCAAATTATAGCCAGATTCAAGTTTTTCAGCACTACTTAATCTAAACACTAAAAACTGCCTCAGAAATTTAAACAAGAATTGCTCAGAAGTCTTATTTTTCCACTCACCTGGTGAGGCGGGACAGTAAGGTCCAAGTGGGCTCTTGGTTCTGGCTTTAAGCACTCTGTGTGGGGAGTTGATTGAACTAGACTTGCTCCTCTTCAATCTCATACAGCACATTTGTGGAGGACGTGCTAAACTACTTTGACCTAAAAGCGGAAAGTAGACAGGCAGGAGAAATTTAGAGTGCCAGAACAACGTGAACCCGACAATTTCCAGCACCAGAACCACCACAATGCAACATAAAAAGACCTTACTTGGTCTGAAATAAAGTTGTTTCACTCCTCACAGAGTTGACCTCTGCAGATGTTTGGCTTGCTCGGCTCAGCTGAAAACTCGATTGTCATTACTCTGCTTTCAGAGAGGAAGCAGTTTGAGCTGCGCTGCCAAAAGCAGGAGAGAAGAGCGCAGAGGAATTAGATCATTCATTTTAGGGAGGGGGGGGGTCCATGATGGTCTGCTTGTTTGCACCGCTACACTGCAGCAACAAGGCCCGGAGGTAAAATCCCAACAATCTTCTCATGTTCTCCCTATCCATACATGGGTTCTCTCTGGGTACTCCTGCTTCCTCCCACTGTCCAAATACACGAGTGCCATAATTAGCAAATTAAATTGCGTTCAAGTCTGGTTTGTGTGTGCATGGTTTCCTGCAAGAGTTGAGTGGGTGCCTGCCTATCTATCTATCTATCTATCTATCTATCTATCTATCTATCTATCTATCTATCTATCTATCTATCTAGATATAAATCTAAATAAATATCGATAGATAGATAGATAGATAGATAGATAGATAGATAGATAGATAGATAGATATACACACACATATGTATACACACACACACACACACACACACACACACACACACACAGCAGGTAACATGAATATTAAACACATTACAATTTTTCACAGTAAACATTTCTAAAGGTGCTATTGACATGAAGTTTTCACCAGGTGTTGGTAACAACCCAAGTAATCCATACATAGAAAGAAGCTAAAACAAATAAGTTCAGAAATTAAGTTATGTGTAACAATGTGAAATAACAGAAAAAAGCAGTTCTTGAATGTAAAAGGTCATTGGCCATTGCCCTCCTACGCAATTCCACTTGATTCTAATATCACTTCACAACTCAGTCTGGGCTTTCTCCCACTGACTTGGATTCCTCTGGTAGAATTTCAACCGGGCCAATCAGCGAACAGAAGTTGTGGACGATGGCGTCGATTTTCTGCGCTGATGTAGAACTGTAGTCAGACCGTAGTTTTAGCAATGGCAGCAGAGGAAGTGAACAAAGTCGTTCAGTCCTTGTTGGCCACACTTCCAAACACTGAATTAACGTTAACAGCCATCTCGTTCGACTCGGCACTTCTCTCTTCGCAGTGGAGGATGGTTGTTTACAGCACACGCAATTTCCGGGAAGCTTCATATCGTAGAACTGCCACATTACATGCGTCACAGCCAAATGTTGGTGATTGGGATCGTTTTTCAATCGCCGAGGGTCCAGACCCTCTGGACGAAGCAAAGCGTAGAGCATGGGGTCAAATCTAAGGTGTTTTTACGTGAAGGAAATCAAATCTGTCAAATTTGTGAGCTGAAATGTGGATTAAAGGAGAGTTTAAGCAAATCCTTGCTATTTTTCTAGTTATGCTACCAGTGTTAGTCTGGATGGGACCACATAAGTAGCAGCAATGGACTTTGTTTAACAGTCTTAAGGCACCTGTTGTGTCATCTACATCTGTGAATAAAACAGCAGTGCTGGTTTGTTTTAATTAACCTCCCACTGTGACCTTCTTTTTGAATGCCAGGGGTGGTTCCGACCTGTTCTGTTTAGATTCGATGTACTCGGGGTCAAGACGTTGCTTGAAGCTTTCCTCCAGATGTGCTTCTTTGAAATATTGGTGTTGCTCAGATGAAACAGAATAAATGTTTGTCTTTGTCAGTCAGCCACTTGATACCCCAGGGTGTCGGGACTCCGGGTGGAAACCCAATCTGCTGGACTTTGGAGGACAGGTGACTGCTCTACAACATGTTTGACTTACAGAGGGCATGTAAACAAGAATTTGATTCAAAGACTCTTTGTTCAGCAATGGTAATATTTGACTTTGCTGTTTGCTTGCCTCCTTGGGAAACAATGTTTCTGAAGAGTTTCCCATCAGGTCAGTAAATCCAGGTTGATATTTGTGAAGAACCCTGCAGCCAAATACGCATTAATCTTGGTTGGAGCTGCATGAACTTTTAATTTTATCACAATATTAAAACAATATTACACCAACCAAAGTGGCAAGCGTGGGAGTACCTCAGGCAGGGTATTTTTGAAGCACGTTGAACATTTTTCTTCACTTGCTATAAATTTTTATTTATTTAAAGGGGGAATATTATGAGTTTTCCAGCCACATAGAATAATTTTATAGCGCAATAAAGTAACCATGTTACCTTGAGTTGTTACAAAAATACTATATATATCAAATATGACTTAAAAGAAATTTCACTTTGCAAGTTAACGCCTTAAAATTGGGCTTTTGTCTCTTTAAGAAGCTCCTGCTCTTTCTGAAACTCCATCTTCAGGAAGTCATCACAACATCGCTCCTCTATTAACCCTTTGACAACGTTTTTATCAGCGTTTCACAGAGAAGTAGGTCGTATAATGAGCTCAGCAGATGCACAGTTCCACAAGGTGTTTGCTAATTGCTGCTGGCTACAAGGGTAATCCTCTAACTTTCTATTGTTGATCTCAAAGTCCTGTTCATCAAAGCTCTCGTAGCCTCAGATTCATTACTGTCCTCTTCAGCAGCTGTAACCTTTGCAGCTTCAGGCTCAACATTGTCCTCAACTTCTACTGCGCTCATTTTTTCATTTTTTCACTCATCTATATCTTGTAGTTTGGTTTTCCATGTCTTCCAGCCTGAACTAATAGTGTTAACAGTGACAGTGTTTATTTTTCCTTAGCAACAATTCGGGTCAGCTGTATATTTTGTTCAACTATAATTTGGATCAAGCTGTCAAATGCAACACTTTTTTTTCGCCGTATGGTTTGGACAGTCACTGTACTCAGAAAACTATCATAAACTGCCAGAATTTGTAAGAATTTATCAAAAAATTATTAGAGATTATCATTAATTTATTATTAATTTATCATGAAACATCAGAAAATATTAAGAAATTATATTTTTTGCAAATTTGTTTGACAATCTTAAACATTTAAGTGTGACTTAAGAGAAAAAGCTCAAGAAATCTGTAAGGAGCAAATAAGTTTTCCACAACTTTGTAATTTGTTTCGTAGGTCAGAATACCCTACGACGGAGTATTAAGGCCATTGAAGATAAAGAAAGACAATTATGTGGCCACGGAAGAGTACATTTCCACCAAAAAGCTCAGAAATTTCTAGATTAATTTCACATTTCTACAAGGATTAATGTTAGAAATTGTGCTTACCAGCATTTGAAATTGCTAAATAGTGTCCTTGTCCTGCTGGAAGATGAACTTCTGCCTCAGTCTGAAACATTTTGCAGCTTCTAACAGGTTTTCTACCCATATCTCCTCTTATTAAGCTCTATTCATCGTTCCTTGAAATCTGACCAGATTCCCTGTCCTGCAAAAATAAAGCATCCCCACAGCATGAATCACCACGTTTCACCAAAGGCGCTGGTGGGATTCAGTTTCTTTATTGTTTTAACTCCTCTCATCAAGCTACATGTTACATGGTTTGCAAAGTGGGTCTTAAGGCAGGACGGTTGGATTCCTCCTTAATTTACATAAAATCAAGAAAACAGTCAGAGGCTTCTTCAAATTTGGTGCAATACAGACTGCTACAGGAGAGCCTTCCTGCCCAGAGCCATCACCATTTACAACATCTCTTTCAAGAATCTTGAATAATTTGAGTTGCAACAACATTTAATTTCCCTTTGGGATCAATAAATTATTTTTGAATTGAACTGAATTTTCTATGTAGCTATGGTTCATTTCTGGTGGCGCAAGGAACCTGGTGCAGTTATTATAGTGACTTGTTAACTTGTAACCACCTGTACAAGAGAAAACTACAGAGTTTGTTACTTCATTTGCATTTTTTCAGGGAAAAGACCAAGCATTGACCTCAGGATTAAAGTCTGGATAAACTGGGTCTCTACATGATCTAATCTTATTTCCTCTTCAACTGCAAGCTGGAAACAGAGAGAATCAGTTGATCTTCACAGTAATGCCAATTAGACTGAACTGAAGTGTGCTGATCCTGTTGTGTGCACATCTGGCAGTGCAGACATGCTTGTCAGTTAAAACTTTCCTAAGTGAGAGTCGGAGGAATACGTGATTTTAGGGCAGATTGTGAGGACAGATTTCCTGCCCTGAGGAGTTTCATTCTGTGGTGCATGACCAGTTCTCACAGCTTTACTTACAAATCTGAAACTTTCAACACAGAGTTCTGCAGACCAGAAAACAACTGTTAGGGTCTAAGTATGGATGATCCAGATAGCTCTGAAAACACATAAATACATGTGAACCAGAACGTTCTCACTGGTGATTATTCTTGTGTAAATATACAGTTGAATTAACTGCTAACAGCCATTCATATTCTCTGTGAACTTCATGTGGTTCTTAAATGATTTTCATGTCAAAATGTTACATTTTTCTAGATTCACATTCATAAATAACAGTTGAGGGCAAAATGTTCTACAGTTGTCAGATTTTATAGGAAGTATTCAAAAAGAAGAGATGGGATGGATGGACAGATGGTTGGATGGTTGGTTGGTTGGATGGATGGATGGATGGATGGATGGATGGATGGATGGATGGACGGATGGATGGATGGATGGATGGACGGATGGATGGATGGATGGATGGACGGTTGGGCGGTTGGATGGATGGATGGATGGATGGATGGATGGATGGACGGATGGATGGATGGATGGATGGACGGTTGGGCGGTTGGATGGATGGATGGATGGATGGATGGATGGATGGATGGACGGTTGGGCGGTTGGACGGATGGATGGACGGATGGACGGATGGATGGATGGACGGATGGATGGATGGATGGATGGACGGATGGGTAGATGGATGAACGGATGGATGGATGGATGGACGGATGGTTGGATGGATGGATGGACGGACGGTTGGACGGATGGATGGACGAATGGATGGTTGAACAGTTGGACGGTTGGACGGATGGACGGTTGGATGGATGGATGGATGAATGGATGGTTGAACAGTTGGACGGTTGGATGGATGGATGGATGGATGGACGGATGGTTGGATGAATGGATGGTTGGACAGTTGGACAGTTGGAGAGATGGTTGGATGGACGGCTGGACGGACAGTTGGACGGATGGATGGATGGACGAATGGATGGTTGGACAGTTGGACGGTTGGACAGATGGATGGATGGATGGGTGGATGGATGGATGGACGGTTGGACGGACGGACAGGATAAAGAATAATTCCCGAAATAAAAACATTTTTCACACAAAATCTTTTTTTTTTTTTAAACCTGTAAAATCCTTAAACTGAGTTCGCTTCTTGTCGAGGAACGAGATGTTTTGGGATTCGGCTTGAAGCTGGTCTGAAGTCGCTGAGTGACGACGGCGTTTTATCGCGGCGCGTCCTTCAGATGCTCGGGCGACTTCATGTGGTTCTTTTCAAACTGCATCCTATTACAAACAAACACATTAGAGCATCCAGTCCACTGTGCTTCTCCTCCCAGTAATTATGTTCTAAACACTATAATAATGTTGAGATACTCCAATTTCTCCCTCTTACTAACAGTAATAACCTGTGGTACCCTCTTAATAACTCATTCTGACCCAACTTATAATTTATGAAAATACTTTTATCCTGACGCATTATGAGACTAAATGTCTGACACAGATCACACTGTTTAAACATCTGTTGTTTTTATGTGACTCATGACACAATTTTGGTTTTTAATCTGTTTGTTCCAGATTTGGCCTTTCATTTTGCTCAAAATGAAAGGCCAAACATGGCAATCCAAGAGAAAAACATGCATTGTGATATATTAGTTTTAAGTGAATGAAACAACCAGTACAGACAGCAGTGCTCATTAAAGGCTGGATCAAATCAAAACATAGCAATCAAGCATCTTATTGAAGATTTGATTTGTTGCTGGGAAGGTTAAAGAGTAAATTCCAAAAAGAAAGAATTTAAAGAACAAACAGAGCAGAAGAATAAGGCTGTCATCATCATATTTCATCTTTCATCATTAAAATGTGTAATTATCCTCCTCTTCCTTTATTTATATTGAAAAGACACCCCCGCTTTCAACACCTCTGCTGAGCAGGGCCTTTCTTCATGCCATCAAGACGTCCCACAGTCCCATCGACTCCCACAGCAGTCAATTTCCACTTTTTATTTTTCCTCCCACATGCAACAACATTCTGCTGTAATTGTGAAAAGAGACCAGAGCCTTTTTATTGACTAGCATAGCTTCACATACGCTCATGTAAAACTACATTTGGTCACAGTCCAAGGACAAAAACAGGAAGGCTGTAAAAGCCCAAAGTTATCTTTTATTAACAAAAAATAAAATGTTTCACAGGCATGTGTATGAAAAAAATTACTTAAGCAAAACCCATGTGACATGAAGAAGAGTAAAATATATCAAAAAGAAGCCCTTCATAAGGCCGTCTATTCACTCACAGATAAGAAACATCAGTCAGTAAGGGTCTGGGACTCCAGTGAGCTGCACTGAGAGCCATTAGTCAGTTCAACAGAATTCAAAAATACTTTGATAATCTCAAAGGGAAATTAAATGTTAATCATTTCATCCATGTATCTTCAAAGAGTCATTCTGGAAGGTATGTGGAGCCGTTTGTAAAGTTACAGTCAAAAATTAACAGAAATAATTTGGGTTATTTAACGTGTCATAAGAAAAAAAGTGTTGTTTATTCATTTATAAAAGTCAGTTTCAAAGTAAATATTTAGCTTCAATTAAAATATTTAGTTTTAGTTCCAAACTCTGTGCTTAAATTGAAGCTAAATATTTAGTTAGCAAGAAAATATTTAGTTTACTAACAAATATTTTGCTCCAAATTAATATTTAGCTCCAACCTACATATTTACTTAGCAAGCTAAAATTTAGCTTCACATTTCATAAGCAATACAGGTATTTAGCTCCAAATAGTTAAACTAAATAGTTAGCTAGCTGGGAGCTAGCTAACTATTTAGTTTATAAACTAAATATTTAGCGAGTTCAGAGCTAGATATAAGCAAACAAATCTTTAGCTTACTAACTAAATATTTAGCAATATTTACCTCCAACCTAAATATTTAGTTAGCAAGCTAAATATTTAGCTCCATATATTTTGTGACCATTACAGCTAACTATTTAGCTCCAAACTAAATATTTAGCTGGGAGCTAGCTAAATATTCAGTTGATAAACTAACTATTTAGCTAACTTAGAGCTAAATAGTTAGATAGCAAGAAAATATCTAGCTTCATAATATTTCGTGACCATTACAGCTAACTATTTAGCTCCAAACTAAATATTTAGCTGTGAGCTAGCTAAATAGTCAGTTGACAAACTAAATATTTAGCTAACTCATAGCTAAATATGTAGCTAGCAGGCTACATATTTAGATTTATAATATTTCATGAGCAATACAACTAACTATTTAGCTCCGAACTAAATATTTAGCTGTGAGCTAGCTAAATATTCAGTTTATAAACCACATATTTAGCTAACTCAGAGCTAAATATTTATCTAATATGCAAATTCACTTGCCGTTAAGCAGCAGTGAACTATTAAAATAAAAGCTGGGCCTTGGTGAGACTGCATCCGTTAGTGTTCACCGTGACTGTAGGCGTCTGTAGACTTTTGCCTTTAAATCCTTTCCTCATCCTTTGTTTCAAGCTGAGATATTGTACAAGAAAACAGGAAAAGAAACAATGAGACAGAGGCGACATGTAGCGATTCGAAAGCAGGAGTTTATAAAGAGGTTCGGGAGACCCAGCTTTTATCTCTGTTGTTCACTTTCAGTAATCGGCAAGTGAATTAGCATATCTAATTATTTAACTGTGAGCTAATTATTTAGCTTCAAACTCTATGTTTAGCTTGCTATCTAAATATTTAGTTTGAAGCTGTGATATTTAGAAATGAACAGATAGCATGGTGAAATAGAACTTATATATAAAAATAACCTCCCATTTTTTTCCTCTGACAGGCTAAATAACCCAGAATATTGCTGTTAATTTTTGACTGTGTAACTTTACAAACTGCACCCAATAGGGTGGTGATGCTGTGGTTCAACTAAGGTTCAGACTTTTAAATAATCCAAATTTCCTTGTGGTATTATTCTGTGCGAGTTCTCACATGAGCTTTCAGATTACAGTCGGATGTAGTTAAACCCTAACTGGCCTAAATTGCTACCTGGACTTTCTGTGCCATTAGCTGCCCTCTGAGGGGAAAGTGCAGGTTATAAAGATGAAGTTTGACTGCGATATTCTCGTCTCGTGTCCGCTGACGCACATGCAGCTTAACGAGGTCCAATCAGTCACATCCCCAGGGCTTCACAGATGAACAATTACAGGCCTTCTTGGTAGAAATGCACAGTAATCGTTCACATCAGCTGGGAAAACAGGCTTTCAAATCACAGTTTTAGCTATTTATTTACTTTTACAGAGCAATTTACAGGTGTGCAGTATTTGGTATTCTTGGGAAAAAAGTGTCATAAGGTTCCACCTTGAATCAGTTTCTAATTATCTACTGCAGGGATGTCGAAAGGGGAAATAATTTTGTGTGGCCCCCGAACAAAGGTCAATAACGGTACAAATTTGGCCCTCCAGCATGTGGAGCTGATGCAGGTGAACACTTGTTGTGATTTTTGTTTAGGATAGGACTATATTTAACTCAAAATATGTTTCTTTTATTAGCCCTGTGTTTTTGCTTTCATTTTAGTATCATAGTAAGCAGCGGCACAAGCATCCAGCGACTTTAAACTCAAAAACAGACCTGGGCACAGGATCATTAACTAAATACAGTATATTTTTTTATAGTTTGTTTCATCAGAGTATTAAATGTTCAATTAATTGATGAGTGGGTAAATTTGTAGGCCCCTGAATATGATTTTGGCCCTCTGTGCAGAAAGTTTGGAGATCACTGCTCTATAAAAATCTGATAACTGACATGCGGACAAACTTTGAAGATGTGGAAAACTGAATTATTTAGTACCTTTAAAAAAAACAAAACAAAACAAAACAAAAAAACATCAGCATTAAGTATAAATCTACAGTGGAACCGTCCGGTTAAAATGGCAGGACACGATGATGAGTGATTTCAAAACTTTTCCGCATTTTAAAGTGACTTCAGCCCTGTTCGATTCACCTGAAAAACAAGCATTAAAATAAAAACAAAGAGGTGCAAAAACCTGATTATACACATGATCAAAACCCTTAAGCTATTACTTGGTAGAGGCACCATTTGATTTATTTTAAGCATTTTAGAAATTTCTCAAAATCTATCAAATCTGTTGTTCACATCTCTCTTCAGGTGTGCTGAGTCTGATTGTGGGGGAAAAATACAAAACACCTAAAAATAAGAGGAAGATGTCACAAATCAGCTGAAACCAACAGGTTGGAGAAAGCAACTGCGCTTTTTCCATTTTTACTGAAATCAGACAGGAGTCACTCTTCTGTCCGGTTCTGGTGTTTTACGTCCTGGCTTCTTTTCAGCGCGTCTCCGTTGTCCAAAATCCAACCAAACACCATTAAAGTAATTTCTCGCAGCATCTTTCTGGATGTTAATGACTAAAGCTAATTAAAAGGAAAGCACCAACAATCAGCGTCAGCGAGAAAACTTCAGTCTCAGCCAGACACACATCCGTGCCTTTCTGTTTTTAAGGGATCCTTCTCCTGTATTATTGGTGCGTGTGGTTGTCTTCAAGGAAGTGGTCGTTGTTGTTGAAAGCAGGCGTGAGAGCTGCATCTCTAAAACATTATTTATGAGACCTCTATGCTCTTTGTCTTTACAGCTGCGGTTTCCTCTGGGCTGAGAGTCTCTTTGTCACCACACTCATGAATACCAGCGGGCTTTGTGTTTCAGCCGAGGACACGAGTCCGGAGACGTCGGACACCGTCTCATGGAGACGTGCTGAACTCATCCGGACACCTGCTGCTCTTTCTGCTGGTTTTACTTTAAATGTAATGAAAGAAAAAAACGACTGTGAAGGACAAGCAAGCAGTCATGTCACAGCAGGTTCATACCCATGAAAAGTATTCACTCCCTTGGATGTTTAACTCCTTTTATTTCTTTTACAAATCAATCCTGATAAACTAAATTGGGCTTTTTTGACCAAATAATAATAATAATAATAATAATAATAATAATAATAATAATAATAATAATAATAATAATAATAATAAAGAACCTTTTCATGTCCAAGTGAAAACTGAAATCTAAAAAAATGATGAAAATTAAATAAAAAATATGTAACATTAAAATAAGTGACTTCACAACTATTCACCCCCTTCAAGCTAGTAAAGTGAATATTGTTCATAAGTACTGTATACAGTGCAAATTGATGTATATTTAGCACACATTTCGAAGTTTATGCAAAGGAAGTAATGGAAGGTAAGCCACACTAGGTTAATATCTCAATGCTATATCCAAGCATTTAAATGGAAAGTTGTGTAGAAGGAAAAAAGTTTAGTCAGCCTATTTTCAGAATTTTATTTTAAAAAAAAATCAAATCAAATTTGATTTGTTTTAAATAAAAGTTCACCTCTGATGATATAAAAGCAAATTATTTTATGACATTGTCTAAATTTGAATGGTGTTTGAAGTGGAAAAACTATAGACATTACTAAGTTTGAAACAGATTCATAACTTTTGAATTCTGATGGTTATTTCTTTTAAAATGGAAAATAATAAGAAGGGAATTTAAAAACAGAAAGTATAAAATATATAGATAAGATCATAACAGGAAATTGTGAGAATGGGTGTTGGAGAAGGACCAAAGTGCAAACAGGAACATGGAAGCTGTGTGGTATAATTTGAAGATTTTTAATGCAACAAGAAACTTACAGGGGAGCCATGAGGGAACAGGACATCAAACCATGTGAACATAGCAGAAGATTTCAGCAAGGAACAATGAAAACCAGGCAGTTTTAATACAGAGCAGATGTGATGACCGGCGTGGAGACCAGGTGAGTCTAATCGGAGGAATGCTGAACAGCTGAGGGCGAGCGCGGCGCAGCAGAGCAGAGGGAAGGAGACCAATAAACAGAGAACACAGAGGGAGCTGAAACAAAACCAAGTGGAAAAAGAAAGACAAACAATCATCAAAGAGAATAAACCAAAATGTTCAGAGAAAAGAGCACAAGAACAAAGCAAGAAACTAAACAGAAAGCAATGAAATGAATATGACAAGACCTAAACTACAGTAATGACAAGAGCAGAACCACCTGTGGATCGTGACACAACTGTCCCGAATGAGCTAAACATCTGGACGGAGGCAAAGTAATCACAAGTCTGTTGCGTCACATCATCAGGCTGCTGGTTTAAATCCCAGCTGTTCCACGTGTCCATCAAGAGCCCAGAGCCACAGGTCCATCCAGCCTCTATAATCTGACTCTACCTGGCTCCAGTTAAGGCTTTGATCCATGTTCTCATCCTCAGAACTACTGGAACCTTGGCGTTGCTTGCATACTCTTGGATCCGGTGTGGGCCACTATGATGTGAAATCGACATTTTTGAGCTTTACATCATGTTATAATGTTACTTCCTCATCAAAAACATACCTGGAGTGTTGCCTTGACTCTTTCATGCATGTTTGAGAAATCCTTTAATCTCCTGTGGCAGCCATTGAGCTGTGCAAAACGCCTGGATGGATACAGCTCCACATCTGAGACTCCCCCACTCAGCCCCTTCAGACTAGCCAGCAGCAATTAGCAGACACCAGGTGGAAATACGCATCTGCTGAGCTCATTATACGAGCTACTTCTTAGTGAAACGCTGAAAAAACGTTGTCAAAGGGTTAATAGGGGAGCGATGTTGTGATGACTTCCTGAAGGTGGAGTTTCAGAAAGAGCAGGACTTTCTTAAAGAGACAGAGGCCCAATTTCAAGGCGTTAAATTATGAAGTCAGATTTCTTTTAAGTCATATGTGAGATATACAGCTTTTTTGTAACAGCTGAAGGTAACATAGTTACTTGATTGTGCAACAAAATTATTCTGTGTGCCTTGAAAACACATAACACTGCCCCTTTAACATTTAAAGTTTCCATTTTTGAGAAAAATAAGATTGTTTAGCTGTGATTTGATCACAAAAGAAGTGAGGAATTTCAAGGTTTTTGCTCTGTACTCAACCCACGCCTCCCAAAAAAGCGATAAAACCATGAACCCCCCTTCACCAACCTTAAACCTCCTCCTTGTTTGTTTCAACAAATGTAGGAAAAACAGTTTACCTTATTGAATGATTTTATTGCTCTCCCCTGTGGTCTCCAGTATGCCTGACATGAGTTATTGCCACAGGCAGGATACATAAATCTGCTTTGACAGCCCCCCTGTCAGCCAGGAAACAGCTCAGTCAGTCAGTCAGCGAGTCTGAGCCCAAACGAAGCAGATTTACCGGCTGGCTCTGCAGACTGGCGGGCAGGATTCAGGACGCCGGCCTGTCAGTCAGATTTAAAACACAGTGCAGGAGGGATTTTTACCAACCAGTTTGACTCTAAAAACTGTAGTTGTAGGTTTGTAGCAGAGGTTATAAACCAAGTAAACCAATAAGTGCACCTCATGCAGATACAGTTCAAAACAACTGGAGTTTCTCTTGATTATTTGTTTGATTTCTGGTTTAAAACTGATGATTTGTAAAGCTTTTTTACAACCAAATTTGAACAAACTCTAGTTTTAATGGGACATAGATTTCCAGCACACACATTCAACAGTATTTAGGGTCTATTGCTCTGAGTTACTGAAATTTACGATAGGAATGAACCAATTAGAAATGAGTGTCCAGGGTGGGATAACATGCAGTGAAGTGCCACTCAGTACATGAAAGCACATTCATAACAGCAGTAGAAAACTTGTTTTAGGGCACAAGTGACAAATAAGTTTTATTCATCTGGTGCTCACTCAACCCCCTTTCTAATGCCGCCCTGGACAACTGCCCTGTATGGGCCATAACAACAACTTCCACTACATGTGGATTTCTGTTTAACCAACTATGTTGATGGTTTAATAGTGTGTTGTATGACCAATCAATCAGTGAACCAACCAACCATCCAAGGAATCAATCAATGAACCAACCATCCAACCAACTATCCAATGAATCAATCAATTAATCAATCAATGAATCAATGAACCAACCAACCAACCAACCAACCAACTAACTAACCAACCATCCAATGAATCAACCAACCAACCATCCAATGAATCAGTCAATGAATCCGTGAACCAACCAACCAACCAACCAACCAATGACTCAATCAATGAATTAGTCAATGAATCAGTCAATGAATCAATGAACCAACCAACCAACCAACCAACTAACCAACCATCCAATGAATCAACCAACCAGCCATCCAATGAATCAGTTAATGAATCCGTGAACCAACCAACCAATCAACCAACCAACCAATGAATCAGTCAATGAATCAATGAATCAATCAATCAACTCATCAATGACCCAACCAACCAATGAATCAACTAATGAATCAGTTAATGAATCAACCAACCGACCGACCTGCTGATAGACCAGTGAATCAATTTATGAATCAATCAACCAACAAAAGCACCCATCCGTCTGTCCATCCATCCACCAACCAACCAACCAACCAGCCAAGTTTGTATATACAGAGTAGGTTTAATACACAAGAAAGACAAAGTATTTTACACCAACTGAAAACAAGAAGGCAAAACTCATCCACAGCACCTTGCAACGAATTCACAGCCCTTGAACTTTTTCCACATCTAATCACATTATAAACCACAAATGTTAATGCATTTTACTGGGATTTTATGTGATAAACCAACACAAAGTAGCACATAATTGTGAGAGAGGAGGAACCACGATACATGGCTTTCAAAGGTATTTACAAACAAATGTCTGAAAGGTTTGTGTGCTTACGTGTTGTTGAACCCCTGCAGTAACAGCTGCACATCTTCTGGGCTATGTCTCCACCACGTTTTTACCTCTAGAGACAAAAAGATTTGCCCTTTCTTCGTTGCAAATTACCTTAAGCTCAGTGAATTTGGATGGAGAACTTCTGTTAGCTACAATGATCAAAACTCACCACAGGTTTCCAATGGGATTCAGGTCTGGACTTTGACTGGGCTGTTTGGACTTTGCTGCTCTGGTTGTATGTTTAGAGTCATTCTCCTTACTTCCAGTCTCAGGTCTTTCTCCAGGATTTCGCGCTATTTAGCTTCTCGCTTCTTCTTGGAGCCACAGAGTCATGTGTTTAGCTAAAACTGATAGTTTACGTCTACATTATCTGACCCAGTGAAAGATGTGACTAATAATAATTAAATGTAAAAGAAAAGATTTTGAAAACTACTTTGAAAAGTATAAAAACTCAAAATCATGTTCATGTAATTTAATTTGTTGCTTTCCATCTTTGAAATTTGTGTTTCTGACCTAAAATTGGAATTTTTTTTTTGTTTTTTTAAATAGAAAGGAGGATAGAAAAGTTATGGTGTATTTGGAGCCCAAAAAGGCAGTTTATAAAGGCTTGAAAATGTTCACCAATGACCATATCAACAGAACCAGTTCATGGCCAAATAACGCTGAGTGCTCGACGCTCCACTACTTGACAATAGAAGACAAACACATTCACTATAAAAAAGCGGAGTTTTTATTGGTAAAGAGAAGAAAATCCTTTCAGATTTCTCCTTCTGAGGCCGGAAAGAGAATAAATCTTCAGGTATTTGTGTGCTGAAGCTAGAAGTGCCTCCGTAATTCACCTCACCATGCAAGTTACTGAATAACCAACTGTCTCACTGGCCGACTGTCTGGCTGACGGGGCAGTCAGGTGATTACAAGGACGCCATTGGGTTTTATAGCTGAATAATATGGCCACTGTTCATTCTCTGTCGTCCCATGAGGATATAGACGGGGCCGACGGGGGAGTGATTAAGATTTTAGGGAGCTGCCTGGCTGGTTCAGGGGTTAGAGGGTAAAGAGTGGGGATTTATTGGAGCCATAAATTAAACCCAGATGTCCCCCCCGACCCCCCTCGATACCTCCTTCCTCTACGCCTCCTTCATTTAAAATCACATTCTTTTGCAGCTATTTTCTCCTCAACACGCAGGATTTCATAAAAAGATTCATCAAACTTTGAGAAGCTGAAAAACCCACCCGCAGCCTCAGAGACAACAAGGCTTTTCACGTCAAACCTACAAGTGGTTCACTAATGTTTGTGTCCCTCGGCTCCACAGTGGCCCCCCTGTATTCAGGTCTGTCCTTAAAGACCCCTGACACCTCTAAATTTGTTCAACGGGATTGGTCAGTCAGTGCTGCGGTCCTCCTCCTTGCTGAAGGATGAAGATAGTTTACAACTCAGCTCATGAATGTGAAAAGATCTCGATTTCACTCCAGGCTTTTGCACTAAAGCATTCAATTAAATTCAGTTTATTTATGCCGCACCAATTCGCAACAAATGTCGTCTCGAGGCACTTTACGAAAAGAAAAAAAAAAAACATTTCGGTTCAATCACACATACACATTGATCCTAGTTATCAAACAATGCATTAAGCTCAATTAATTATTCAAATTAGTTTTAAAAGTTTCTGTCTAAGGAAACCCAGCAGAGCATCGAGTCATTGATTTGCAGCGTTCACTCCTCCTGGACGAGAACGTCGCGACCGCATGGCGTTGTGTCATTGACTTTACAGCAATCCCTCATACCGAGCATGCATGTAGCGACAGTGGAGAGGAAAAACTCCCCTTTAACAGGAAGAAACCTCCAGCAGAACCAGAACCTGGCTCAGTACAAGCGGCAATCTCCCACGACCGACTAGGGGTTATATGGATGTATGGATGGGAGAACGATTAGTTGACGGCAGCATTGTCTCAGCTGATGTCTCCTCCAGGAAGGTATCCGGGCCAAACGGAGTGCCAGGCCAGGTGTAGCTTCTATAGAGAGAAAAAAAACCTGAGAGAAAACCAAAAGTTAACAGTTGAACATAACTTTAATACCCTTAACATTACTACCCTTAACTATTTCAACATTTCATCACGTTTTATCACAAACTTGTGTTTTATAGGGTCTTTGTGTGATAAATCAACACAAAAATCTAAAAAGTGTGGAGTGCATTTTTTTATTCCCATTTACTCTGAGACTTAAAAACAAAATCCACTGCAACCAACTGAATTTAGAGCTGGAGTTACTTAATAGTTAGTTAATTACTCCACTTGTGTGTAATTTTATCCGAGTATAAGACTAGATGTTCTGTGAAGGCCTCAGATGTTTTTTTTTTTTTCATCAACAAACCGCATCATGAAGACCAAGGAACACAGCTGAAGGGTTTACGGGATTATGTTGTGGAGAAGTTTGACGCCAGGTTAGGGTTAGAAGACGTTGTCCCAAATTTTGAACATCTCACGGAGCTCTGTTCAATCCATCGTCTGAAAATTGAAAGGATACGTCACAACTGGAAACTGACCAACACATCACCGTCTGTCTACACTGACAGGCCAGGCAAGGAGGCCCATGGTAGCTCTGGAGGCACAGCAGGGATCCGTAGCTCAGCTGGTCATGCACTCCACAAATCTGGCCATTGTGAAAGAAGAAGAAATTTGCAATCACTGATGAGAGAAATTCACAGGAAGTGTTGTTTACAGTTTAACACCTTCGTCCAGCAAGCATGTGGATGAAGGTGTTCTGGTCTGACGAAGCAAAAACTGGCTTATGTGCAAAATGCTGTATGTTGAGGAAAAAATTACATGCAGCACACTTAAATCAACTGAGAATCTCTGTCAAGAAAATCATTGTTCACAGATATTCTCCATCCGGTCTGACTGAGAATGGTCAAAAACGTCTGGCTCAAGGATTCACAAAACTGGTAGATCTATACCAGGAGTGCTCATTACGTCGATCGTGATCTACTGGTCGATCGCAGCGTGACGTTAAAAAAAAATATTTGTCAGCCTATCAAACATCCCGTTACTTAATTGGCAACAGGGCAACCAATCAGATGACAACTGAATTTTGACCTTTAGGTCACCGCTCATGCGTAAACGACGGCGCTAGCGCAGCAAAACTTACAAGCTAGTTAGCGAATTACCTCAGATTTTAAGCCCTTGCTAAAACATATGGTGATCAAAATGAGTGAGAAAGCTGGACCAAGTAAGAAGGCAAAAACATATCACTTTCACACGGAACGGGAGGTGGACTTTTCTTTCACAATGTCATTTTTGAAATGTGTTTGAGGCTGGCTGTCAGCAGCTACTGTCCGGACTATGCATCCCTGGCTGATTAAATTCAGTGCAAGTCATCAAAGTAAACTCAGGAAACTACAAAAAATGTAAATAATTATTTATGTGTGTTGTGCAATATTGGCTTATTCAGTTATGCAAGGTACATCAACATACATTGTACATACAAATAATCTTTAATAAATTTGAAAACAGTTATGTGTTTTGCATTTTTGTAGTGGGTAGGTAGATCATTTTGACTTGGTTGTTTTATAAGTAGCTCGCATGCTGAAAAAGTGTGAGCACCCCTGATCTATACCTTCAAAACACCTGCAGCAACAGCTGATTCTATAAATGTTTCACTCAGATGGTTGAAAATAAATCCACCCCACTTTCCAGGTTTGGTTGTGTTTCTGTAGGTCTAAATTACTGGGGGAGGACCTTTTCTTTGTATTCGTGCTGGACTCTCTGTGTTAATGTATACTATTACTGTTACTACCTTTGCATTTCTCTTGGCAGATATTTGTCATTCGTTCGTGGAGTTCATGTGAACTTCAGTGTTTTGCCTTAGAGAGAGATGTCTGACAACGGATGGACTGTGTCTTGAATACCCCTAGAGAAGAAAACACTAAATAACTGGCTAAAATTAGCCTCTTTTCTCTATTTAATTAACTCTTTCTTCTGTGTTAGCTCACATTTTGGAGGTATGCGTTTATCACTTTGTGACCTAAAAGCCTGACACAAATATCTGTTGTGGAGATTAATTAGCCACCAGCAGCCAATTATGATTTCATGAATGCCAAAATCCAAAAAAAAAGAAAGAACAGACGGTGACTGTAAAGCTGCTTCTCTCATTGGATGGTTTTGACAGTTATTTTAATCATTAAAGGTCTGGCAGCGCTGTGGGTGAGTTTGTACTTTGATGAAAGGGCACCCATTGAAAGGTGTCTGTTTCGTGGTTTCAGCCAGCAGTTTGCAGGACGCCATGCAGCCCTGACTGACGCAACTGAACCACACCGAGACCTGAATGGGTGCATTTGAGGAACAAGACTTTGGATGTATTCTTTTAAAAATTTTCTGTAATTTAAAGTAAAATCAGGTCATTTTGGCCAAAAAGGACTCCATTAGTTTAGGCTACTGATTGTAGGGATCTTTTTCTTTCATCAACACTAAGAGTAGATGCGGTATAACTAATATGCTGTCGTTCTGAAAGCCTGTCAAGGTTTTAGCAGGTGATTGGTTGTACTTCCTCTGCCACAAGGCTGAAAACAAATCAGTAATTTGAAAACATCCATTATTATTTGTATTTTGTTGTCTCTCGACACCAAAAAACAACCAATAGAATGCATTGTCTCGAAATAGGAGCCAGGAGCCAAGGAAAACTCACAGAAAGCTTCAAAAAGACCTTAAAATAGCAAGTATAGGTTTAAAAAACAAGAAAGGATGCACCAAAATGGCCTCTACTGGATGATCACTGTGCAAGACTCCACTGCTGAAAAAAAGCATGTTGAAGCTCAACTGAAGGTTGCAACAGAAGATTTGGACAAGCTGGTGAAATACTGGGATATTTGGATTAGTGTGCTGTACACTGTAAAAACTGACAGCCCCCTTAGCTTAAATGAACTTATTTTATCTCTAAAACTCCACTTGTTTTGATACATTTTAAAAAAAAATTTTTTTTACAAGAATGCAAGTTTACGTGTTTTCCGAAATTTAACTTGTAGTTCTAAATTGTCTTGTCTGTTTGAACTTTCCTTGTTAAGGTAAAAGGAGTTAAAACTTTCTCACTGTATATGTGTTTGGGTTTAACAAAGTGTGACGTAATTATTTGACGGTTTATTACTGTTAGTTACAAGTAGTTGCAAAAATGAAAAGAAGACCCATTCTGAGCCTGCATATTTGATTAAATGAAGGAATGGTTATTGTAAGATATTACAGCGATGAGTGGGACACCCAACCCTGACCTACCCTATGTGGATGGCAGATAAATATGTCAAAGTAATAAAAATCGAAAAAGATTATAAGACTTCAGTTTACTCATGTTTAGGCTTGCATGATTTCAGATTTTTTGATAAGAAAATTAATAAAAATGGTCAACCACCTCAATTTTGACACATTTATCTTACAAGTTTGAACCATCAGACTGACTCAGTTAACAAAATAATCCCTTTACAATCAGATATACATTGTGTTTTATGGTATTAATCAAATTTTTTAGTCAAAATTAAGTGTTTTTCACCCATGTGCACACAAAAACTGCTTAGCTATAAACATTTATTCTTCACAAAATGTTTGGTTTATGGGAAATATTTTCAATTATTTGCTTTTTGCACATTTTTAATGAAATATTTACTGTGCTGTTGGATAAATGACGAAATTTAGCATACGCATGTTTAGCAAATAAATGAAGATTGGTCCTATCTGACACAAAGGAGAGTCTGTTTGGTGCCTTCTGGTGTTATCAAAGTGATCCACTCACTTCACTCTCTGTTTACAGATAAAATGCTCCCTCTTTCCTCCTCTCAGTCACCCCCAGTGAGCGGTCCACTGCCGTATTAAGGGTCTCTTTCAGCATGTCTTCAGGTCTGGTGCTCTTTTTTTAGCCGCTCATGTCTCCAGTGAGTGTGGCCTGACAGAGGACGTTTTCAGACCGGCCCTGACGTTGATGAAATGCCTCCGGTGGAGTTCAGGAGCCGCAGTTCACCGGCACACAGTGGGGAGAGTGTTGACGGAGACCACGGGTCTCTGTGCGCCTCTCTGCGTTAATCACTAAGTAGTTTTCTGAAAGTCAGTTAAGGAACAGAGGCTGTTTGATGAGTGAGACATTTAATCTGTGGGGATGTTTAGAGAAAACTTGTTTCCTGGTGCCTTCCCAGCAGAGTTTGTACACAGTGTGACATTTTCTGAAAATTACCTGGTCTGTAATGTTAAGTAGTGGCATTCATGCATGTTGTCAGTGTTACACCTCTCTTTAAGTTTCCATAATAAGCTCTTTTTGAGTATTTAGGTGTAAGGATGTTATGGATACAGAAAAGAATTCAGTAAAATAAGGCGAGTTTTTAGCCGAAAAATCAATTTGACCAGTGTTCAGTTTGACACCCTCCACACATGTTGGCACCCCTGTTAAAGATCCTAAGATCCCCTTCTAACTGCATTTCTCTAAACTTCGGAGTTGCTCTTACCATCTTTACTATTCTGATGAACACAGTTCCCGGTCCAGCCTTGTTTTTTTTGTTTTTTTTTTTTAAGTTTAAGACTGACTATAAATAAATGTTTAGGCCAGTAGCGCTTTTCTCTGAGCCATTTCCTGACACACACTAAAAACTGTCGGGTCATTTCTTTAAAACTCCAACAACAACAATAAATATGTAGAAACAGCCATCGGTGTCCGTCTTAACAAAGCACAGCACACGAATTAATTAAATTCAACAAACCTTGGTTTTCAGAGTATTAATTGGTCCAAAACTTGCTTTTTGATTGGCCTCCAGTATTACTGGTCGCTGGGCTAACACAGTTAGCTTTATAGCTGCCAGCAAAAGAAAACTTTGGAAACTGAATGTGTGAAATTGATTGAAGGGGCAGTATCCTGTTTTTTCCAGGCACATAGAATCATTTTATAGCACCGTCAAGTAACTATGTTACCTTCAGTTGTTACAAAACTGCTGTATGTATCAAATATTACTTAAAAGAAATTTGACTTCATAATTCAACGCCTTGAAAAAATCCTTCTCTTTCTGAAACTCTGCCTTCAGGAAGTCATCACAGCTGTGCACCTTTATTAATCCTGTAAAGTTTTCACCAGTGTTGCACTGAGAATTAGCTGCTGGCTCGTCTGAAGGAGCTGAGTGGGGAAAGAGTGTTCTGTGAAGTGGAAGCTCAGAAGCTTGGAAACTGCAGCTCTGAGGAGGAGCTGCATCTTGAAGGCAGAGCTAGGTCCATCCAGGCGTTTTGGACATCTGAATGGTTGCCACGGGAGATTAAAGGATTTCTCAAACATGCATGAAAGAATCAAAGCAACACTCCAGGTATGTTTTTGATGAGCCCCTTTGAAATGGTCAAATCAAGTAGATGTTTTGTTAAATACCAGTGAACACAACAAGCTCACCACTGATTGTGTACGAAGTTCTTTAAAAGTCCAACAACTTCTCAAACAGCTCTGTATCAGACTGACAGAAGAAAGGAGGAAACAGGAAGTGCCATGCTGTGACTCTTTATACGGACTACAACAATGCAGAAATAATTCAATTTGGTAAGAAGGAAGGTAAATGTGCTAAACCCCGGATTAAATAAACAATGACCCAAAGTGAGGCCCAAAGAGCTTTAGATGTTCTTGGTTCCTTTGCGACCTCTTCGATGAGTTGTTGATGGACTCTTCGAGTAATTTTTATTTGACTTCGTTTGTAGGAATGGTATAATGTAAACTGCAACTTTTTAAAACCTTGGTATACCTTCATACAGTCAACTGGTTCATGCTTATTTAACATTATAAAACATTATGAAAGTAATTTAACTGTAATACTGTAACACTTGTGGTGAATCAAGGCAGACTTTAATCAGTTTATATTTGATTCAGGGCTGAGTTAGCAAAATAATGCTAACCAAATTGCCTTTAGGGCAGCAGTCTAGTAGTGAACACACCTGCCTTACGCAAATGATATGTGCTCTTATCTTTCCTATTTTGAACAGAGGCTAAGAGAACAGGGTAAAAAAACTGGAAATTTATACCTCAGGAAAACAGGAAGTCGTTAATTAAGAATTATAAATTCAGAAATGTTCTGATTAGCTTAAAAAAGCAAAATATAAATCACAGAACTGATACTGTTGGGGTACCAGTAAGTGTGACACCAGTGATTTTTCTTTTCTTTTTGTAAAAAATAATTTATTAAAAAAATAAATGTATTTAAGTTAAAGGTTGTATTTTTCAAAAATGCTTATCTGCCGATTTATTTGGAGGCTTTTTAGACAATTGACTAATTGAATGGACCCATTGAGTGTGGATGCTGCTGTATTAACACAGGAGAAGTTAAGAAGCGAGAATGCATGAAAGGATATGGAAGAGCAAACCAAAACAAACTTTCTCGTCAAACGCTGAAGGATAAAGAATAACCTGAAAGTGAATTTTGTGTTTTATGGAAACAAACCCTAATTTAAAGTCAACAATAGCAGGAACCAACAGGAAGTCAGGAAGATGTCATGCTGCTCCAGCCTGCTGCATGCCTTTCACAGCTCTATTATGGTCTGCTCTGCCTCAGCGTCTGTGTTTGAGCGACTGAATGAGCCACAACTAAACAGATGGCGGAAAGATATTTGTTTGGAAAGGGCATGTGTGTGTGTTGCTGATAAATGATAAAAGAGAGTGCCCTCACGCACTCATAATGCGATCCGAAACACACTGACAAACCTCGAACCTCAGACTGCCTTCACTAACTCAACACTCAACATTTTCCCTTACAGTAAAGGCTTAAATTGTTGGCCTTCACACAGATATATGTTTAATCGCACAACAGAGTGTGTATATAGCAGGGGCAGAGGAGTTGTTTCAGGGTTGTGGAAGTGAATGTGACCATTACAGAAGTTTTAATGTCTCCAGATTGCAAGGCTTGTTTCTGATCCCGCATCCGCCGGTGCTCCTCCATCCCAAATTGGGACCATGTGTTCCGGCTGCTGTCCTTTTCCTCCTCCTCTTCATCCATTCTCTTCTTTTCATCCCCTCAAACTGAGATACGGCAGATCTCTCTCTGTCTTTTTCCTCTTTTTCTGGACTCTTCATTAAACTGCTTTAGAAACAACACCTGCTTGAAGTTTGGCATCTTTTTTATTTCACTAACAAGCACTTTTACAGAGGTAAATATAGTCAGACCTAAAATATGAAACCAAATGAAAGTGTAGATAGTTGGAGCAGGCTTACTAAAACCACTAAAGCTAGAATATAGTTGACAGATACCTTCTAAAAAAGATGGTTCATAAGTGGGTGTGGGCTGTCTGGTGCTGGGGGCCAGAGTGTTGGCTACTCCAGTGCCTCCAAGAGACAAGCAAAGGATAATGAAAGGCATATCAAGTAAAAAAAAAAAAAATCTATTTTATTTATTTTAAATAAGAAAACGGCACGTCAAAAACTATTTATACCTTTCTCAATAATGAAAATAGAACAACAATGGAAAAATCTTCATCAAACAGCCAAACCCTTCCTTTTAATTACTGACCACCTTTTTGAATGTCGATTCATCTTTACTAATGAGCTACAAGGCTTTGAGGTTGGAGTGCCTCCTTGCCATCACCCTGATTTTTAATCTCCCGTGGTCCATCTCTCCTTGATGGACTGAGCGATGCCTTCGGGGCGCAGCTCCTCCTTAGAGCTGCAGTTTCTAAGCTTCCAAGCTTCCGCCTCACAGAGCAGCCCTCGACTTCCCCACTCAGCCCCCTCAGACTAGCCAGCAGAAATTAGTGAACACCTGGTGGGACTGCGCACCTGCTGAGCTCATTATACTGGCTACTTCTCAATTCAAGACTGATAAAAACATTGTTAAAGGGTTAGCTGTTGTGACTACTTCCTGAAGGTGGAGTTTCAGAAAGAGCAGGACTTTCTTAAAGAGACAGAGGCCCAGTTTCAAGGTGTTAAATTACGAAGTCAAATTTCTTTTAAGTCATATTTGAGATATACAGCATTTTTGTAACAATGGAAGGTAACATAGTTACTTGATTTGCTATAAAATGATTCTATGTGCCTGGAAAACACGTAATACTCCCCCTTTAAATTAATTCATTCATTTCTGAAAATTATTTGATTTTGTTATGTTCAAGAACTTTAAAAAGTGGCCAACATAGTACTATAATGTCAGTATTGGCAGAGCCTAGATAGATTATAAAACAGTCGAACCATTTGAAAATGGTCAGTGTTATTGTTTATGAATTTCTAAATAAGACTCCGCTCATGTTTGACGATTAAAAATGCTTAAATCACTTTGGAGTTATGTTGATATATTTACAATCCCATATGCAAGTTGGAGATGAATGCACCATAAAGCCACTGCTATCATCAGTGGGATTCCTCCTGACACAGTACTGGTCCATTTTGAGCTGGCTGAATGCTACAGGCAGCTGGATTTGGACATTAGCTGATTTTTTTTTCTATACCAGTTTTGCTTACATTCGACTTGCCGTTGTTTCAGGTGAGTTATTAAGGTCAAGTGTGGAGTGAGCTGACATAAAGCCTCGGTTCTGTCCACCTTTTTTCCTCCATCATCACTGTAGCCTAAAGAGAAACCTTAATTTTCCCAAACAGCAGATTTTATTGATAACTGGGAGTACTACCCACACTTGAGACTCCAGAGACTGACATGCAATGCCTCAGCCAAGAGAATTAACAGAATGTTCTCCACTATGTTATAAACATCTTTGGCTTCTTTGAAAAGCGTTGTACTTTTTACATGCTTCTGAAATGTCTGGTATTTAAGTAACTTTACTATGACACATGTTTATTACTTTATTTCTTGTAGTTGCCACAGCAGAAGAAGCCTAAACCGATGCTACACCTTCCTGCCACAGATACAATCAGTCAGCTGAACGACTTCCTTCCAGTTGAGCCATGAGGAGACGTCGGTTCAACCAAAGCTTTGTTTATCTGGACACTTCAGACACACACTTAAACACACAGGCACAAACAGAGCCATCACTTCTATCAGCCATGCACACAGTGACGAGACAAACGGAGGCATCTTATTAGCGTCAGGATGCAGCACTGAGACCCTCAGCCCAGGTTCCCCCTCAGAGGTCAAAGAGTAATATCCTACAGGAAGTAAACACATAAACATAACTGTCCCCCCCCACAACTTTCACGTGTTCACACACTAATTTTGTAGCACAGCGTCCTGCATGAGCAGTAAAACCTAATCAACGCACACTCTTCACATACTTTTAGAAGAATTTTGAAGAGCAGATAAGGGTTGTTATGGAGACTTTGTGACCCTAAGATACCAAGCATTGCTGGAACTGTCTGAAAGTAAGATTTGGAGATTTTATTACCTTGTTTACCATCCTTCTCACCAAAAACTGGGCAATAAAAGTTGGAAAAATATTGCTTGGTCCAATGACTCTCAGTTTCAGCTGTGATTCAGATGGTTGGGATCTTTTGTTGGCACACTTTGGGCCTATTGGTACCTATTAAATATTGCTCAAAAGCAGCGACCTACCTTAGTATTGCTGCTGACCATGTCCATCCATTTATGACCACAATGTACCCATCTTCTTGTTTCCACTTCCATGCACTCAGTCAAAAAGCTCAAATAATCTCAAACTGATTTTTTGAACATGACAATGAGTTGAATGCACTCCAATGGCTTTGAGAGTCACCAGATCTAAATGCAGCACCTTCGGGGTGTGGTGAAAAGGGAGATTAACATCATGGATCTGCAGCTGACAAGTCTTCAGCAATTATGTGATGCCATCATATCAGTATGGACTGAAATATCTTTTTGAAGTTGTGCAACAAAGAATTAATGCGGTTCTGAAGGCAAAATGGGTAGAAGCAAGGTCTAACTAATAAAGAAGCCATTGGGTGTTTATTTTGCTCTTCACAAGGTGTACCAAATATTTGTGAGAAAGCAAAACCCAAGAATATCCTGATTGGAACTGAACCACAAACTGATTGCGTGGAGTTAAAAAAATGCAGACACTGCAACTGCTACTGATCTGTTAATGCTTTAAAAATATTTCTTTGGACCACCTTTCCCTCCATTTCTTTCCTAAATGTTCCTTAAAGTCTGCTTTTCTTAAGAAAGCAGAATTTTGTTGCATTTGAAGGAAGATGACAGATGTTAACTGAGAATTGAAAAACTCCAATCTAATGAAAGTAATTACTGAAAAAAATTTACTAACAAAGAACTCAGATACTTGTCAATTTTCAGTTGTCCTTGTCAATATTGACCAAAATCTCCAACACCTTCATTGCATACAGAGGTAAGAGGGTCCAACCAGGTACTAGCAAGGTGTAACTTAAAAACTGAAACACAAACTAATGTAGACGTAATGTCAACAGGCTAATGCTCCCATTTTACTTTTTGCATTATTTATTGGCACAAAACAGAACACCAAGCTCCTCTTTGTCCTGCTGGAGAGGACTTTGAACATAAAACATCATCAGTGGGGGAAGGTTGCAAAAGTCAGCTACTTTTCCATTCCCGCCTGAAAAAGGAGAGAACATGAAGGTGGACTGATAAGGATTAAAGCTGTGTGACTAACGGGGGACAAAACAACAGTCCTGAGGCTATTCCTGTAGTTCCTCAATCCTTTTCCCGTTTTCCGTCTCAGTCACTCCCTCCAGGAGCTACATCAAAGCGCCAAGTGCTATCAGCTCCATGACCGACTCTGTTAGTGAGTGCTGGGCATGCCATGGTTTATCTCTGGGAGCAGCAGACCTCTCCAGGTTTATCTCTTTCCCTCCCTGCTGAGATTTATCAATAGGAAAAAAACAGCTGAAGAAAACTCACCCAAACCTCTAACGTCAGACACAAAATCACTTAGGGTGGTAAACAGCAGAAACATCCCAGTTTTCCGTTTTGCTTCAGAAGGTGAGCTGTTAACGTCAAGCATTTTCAGAAGAAATAGATGATCTCTTTCCACTTTGACAGGAAATAGAGCAGAACTTAGAGCATTTATGTTACTTTTGATCTTGATAGATCTGATAATCTTCTTTTTGAGGTTTTTGAGGCTTCTTGCTTGGGCTGGAAGAATTTTCCAGTGATTTCTTACAAATTTTAAAACATTAAACATAATCACCATATAAACAAAGTAAAATGTTGTGGATGAAACTTAGCAATATTAGCAAGGAGTTATCCACATTTTTAACATTATTCACTAAAAAAATAAAAAAAATTAAAAAAAAAAATAAAAAATCAGACTTTTTTCTGTTTGGTGGATTTGTTGTGAATCTGAAAACATTATTTCTGGTTGAAGGGAGGTTTTTAGGAGAACTAATGATCACCATAATAATAGAAAACTGTTCTGATCACACTCTATCAGTGTGCTACTGCTTGCTTTCACAGATGTGATACTTGTACATAACACAACGCTGAAAGACCTTTTTTTTGACTCCCCCTCACCCCCACCAGTGTTGTGGGGGTGAGGGGGATTGTGAACACTAACAATAGTAAAACACTGAAAACACTGAAACCTCACTTTTAGCTGCTACTTTTCTGTCTCCCATGCTAGCTGTGCTGCTGTCCTAATGCTAGCCTTTACAAAAATTGAAATAAAAATAGGACATTTTGGTTCAGTTGTATTTTATAAATTTATTACCTCTTCAGTATGATAGCAAACACCAATTTTATTAGAATCTCAACAACCAACAACTTTTGTCAAAATATGAATTTAATTTTCCTCTTGAAGCTATAGCTGTGCTACTGTGCTAACTCTAGCTTTTTCAAAAACACATTTGGGTTTCTTTCTTTCTTTATGTCCTGCCACAGTTACATAGAGCAACATTTTTGTTAGGTTATATTGTTTGAAGCAGTGATTCATCTGAACTTTGAGCTTATAAATTTTTTAACCCCTGTTTTGGCTCGCTGTGCTGCAGTGCTATCACTAGCTTGTACCAAAACAGAAACATGAAAAATTAGATTTGGTTTGGGTTGTTTTGCTTTTTATCCGTGTACAATCACAGGGAAGAACATTTTTGTTAGCATTTCATCCATTCCGAATTTATTCCAGTTTCTTTTTTCATTTCTGTCCCATTCTACTTTTAAAGCTAACATTTACAGCTAGCATCCTTTTCTAAAAATGCTTTCTGCAGCTGCTTGTGTAAATTTACTGTTAAGCTATTATTTATTTCATCCACCACAAGAGGAGGTATTGTGTGGACATTTAAGGAGCTGTAATTTTTCACAGGGAACCAATTTTTATAGCATCAAGGCTCCTTTAAATATACTGCAGCTTTTACTTACTCCCACATCTCACTTCCTCCATCTCTAAAGTGCTTGATAAAGCTCCCATCAGTGTCCTTGCTGTGAGCTGGGGTTAACGCTCCCTCCCTGATAACGGCCTGAAGGGGCACATCAGAGGAACATGCGCCTTCTTAGATAAGCCGGGCTGTTCATGCAGCTGCAGACAATCACTGACCACAGGCAGGACTGATAGCAGTTTCTGGGGTACAGATGTACCAGATGTACACTTCTCCAGGACACAACACAAACAGAAGGAGACATTACCACTGTTGTCATCTTATAAGATGCTTTTATTGTGAAAGCTGCTGAATTCAGACCCTCTATCAGTTTCTTAAACTTACTGGGCAAACTCACGCTATATATAGTTCACCTTCTATGAAATAAGATGTCATAGTTTTTCAATTAGTTTGGATTTTTTTCTTTTTTTGATAAATCATAATTTACTTGGATAAAATAAAGCATGACTACAAATTAACTCCCACATTTTGTCTGCGTCACTCTGAAATATCATAGAGGGCTCTAGTTTGCACAGGGTTTCAACGCAGTCTTCAAAAGTCTGGAAAAGTATGTCTGTTTATATCATTTTCCAGGTCTGGATAAAATTTTAATTCTTTCAGTTTTCCAAGTGCAAAACAATCTAATCATACATCTAATGATAAATAATAAATGGGGATTTTATATTAATTTACATTTGGATTATAAAACTAACATTGGTATTTTGGGGGATTTGGGGATTTCACAAAGTGGATTAAAGGCACCAATGTTCCCTAACTATGCTAGTATTCAGAAGTCATTACAAGCCAAAGAGTTATAGATTTTAGAATTAAGCAGATTTCTTTAAATCCAGATGGCAAAAAAGCAATAAAATTACCTTGTGCCACACTTCAAAAATCAGAAGCCAATTTCAGTCTGGAAAGTAATGGAATTTCTTAATGTTAATGCGTAATCGAACTCTGATGCAAACTAAAAACCTAGATCTTGATTCAGTTGCAATGAGCTCTGGTGCGGTTCGAATGCACATGTGAACGCCAAGCGGACCGGAGACCACTCAGAACGCAGGAAGCGGACTATACCGCAGAGCATTCTGGGTAAATACAACCAAAACTGACGCGGGTGTCTTGTGCTATGGCTTGTGCTCAGATGTGGAGTGGAAAGGAGGTAAAGGCCCTCATACAACTATGATCAGATAAAGATATCTTGTAGTTACTCGTAAGCACTCACAAAAATGTTTTTGTTTACATTTCGTGAAGAAGGAGGTTGCACTCAGTCTACCGGACTATCAGGTGTGAAAACACCCTTAGGTTAGAGTTTTAAGAACTTTAAAAACTTTGTATTGTTATGAAATTCTGCAGAGTAAATTCATAACTTTTTATCCTGCTATGTTTTTAATATAATTGTATTAGTGTCAAACAGCAAATGCACCTCTGGCTCTTTGCTTTGAAGATCGAATTAGCCTGTCAGCTTTGATCTTCTGACATCTGAGCATCAGCTGAAAAGATGAAAAGCTAAGTCTGATTGTAATATTGAGTTGTAAGCAGTGACGTGGTCCTGTGTAGCCAAATGCTTCATCTGATCTTCAGATCACAGACGAACATTCAAATTAGATAACCACAGCCTGCTGAGTAGCTCAAAACCTCAACAGAAATGGGCATGTTCTTACAAAACGCGCAGAAATTAATAAACCAGAGAAACCCAAATCATAAATGCAAACAGAAGTGAGAATGATACAACAAAGTGATAAAAAAAGGCTTCTGCAAATGTTTTTAGCATTAAATTCCAGATTTAACATGAGATTTACTGAAGATGACAAGTAAATGTTGTCATTACATACAAAATCCCCCCCCCCCCGCAACAACTGAATATGGTTTTGCTGGCAAAAATTCAACATCGTTCAGGTATACAGTTTAAATAGTCCAACAAAACTAACATTACAAGGATTTTTAATCCAAACTCATCACTAAATCCTTCTTTGAATGACTTCTGCATTCTCCAGTTTATTCAACCCTCTAAACATAATTTCATAACAGCTCACATTTGCAAATCAGGAATAATGTCAGGTACTTCTGACAGCACCTATCAGGTGTCATCAGGTTTGTTTAAGGCAGAACAGCTGGAAGACCCGGACTGATTACGGAGATGTATCATTGTGCGTTAGAAACGTGGCTAAGTCGAGAGAATTGTTAGAATAGTTCAAAAAAGAGGAAAAGGATGCAAATGTCCTGAATCTTCCAAAAGATTTCCGAAGGTAAAAGGAGAGTTCACTCATGTGAGGTTAAAGGAACAGTGACTATACCACCCGGACGTGGCAGAAAGAGCAATCTGGTGACAGCAGACACAGAGGACTCAGTTTTCCGAATAAGGAACAAACTAAATACACTTGAACACAGCTCTAATTTGCTCACAACTACATAAATACGTCAAAGAGGTTTTGGGATTCTGTTCTGTGGAGCAAATCAAAGCTAGAACTTTTTGGGCTGATGGGTCGCCTGTGTGTCCGAAGGGAACACGGTGAAGGCTCAGTGATGCTCAAAGGCTGCTTTGCTTCTTCTGCCGTTGCAAACCTGCAGCGTACGGAGGGCAAGATGAATTCAGTCAAGTCAGAGGATTTCATGAGAGATGTGAGAGGTGTGATTTATAAAAAGTTGTAGCACTCAGACCCAAGAACATTAGTGAACTGGAGGCCTTTGCCCAGGAGGAGGGTGCTGAGATTCCTCAGATGCTGCGGCTATGAATCACAATAGCAGCAGCTCATAACAGCAAAAGGCTGTTCTACTAAGAACTAAAGATGCTTGGCATGAAGGGTATGGATAACTTGAGTCCATAGTAGTTAAATTAAAAGTATACAGGTTTAAGTAGGAGAAACCATCTGTAATATTAGCTGTTGAGCTTTTAAAATTGTTCTTCTCCGATTTGTTTATTGTAAACTGCTGCTGGTTTATACAGTTTCCCAGTAAACCTAATTTGCTGATTGTGTGAAATAATTTTTAGGGCTGAATCGGATTAATCGTGATGAACCAAATGATCAAGAGCACACTAAAGGAATGCTATGTTGCTGTTTAAAAAAGGAGTTGAATTATTTGTTTTTTTGCATCTTTTAATTCAATTTCAATTTAATTTCTAACATTGTATAAAAAAAGACTTAAAGGGCCGGTATTATTTAAAATCGACTTTATTGAGCTTTACATCATGTTATAATGTTATTTCCTCATCAAAAACATACCTGGAGTGTTGCCTTGTTTCTTTCATGCATGTTTGAGAAATCCTTTAATCTCCCCTGGCAGCCATTGAGCTGTGCAAAACGCCTGGGTAGACCTAGCTACGCCTTTGAGGCGCAGCTCCTCCTCAGAGCTGCAGTTTCTAAGCTTCCAAGCTTCCACCTCACAGCTTTCCCACTCACTTCCTTCAGACTAGCCAGCAGCAATTAGCAAACACCTGGTGGAACTGCGCATCTGCTGAGCTCATTATATAAGCTACTTCACAGTGAAGCGCTGGTAAAAACGTTTCAGAAAGAGCAGGAGTTTTTAAAGAGACAGAGGCCCAATTTCAAGGTGTTAAATGCGACATCATATTTGATATATACAGCATTTTTACAACCGCGGAAGGTTACATAATTACTTGATTGTGCTATGTCCCTTAAAAACACATAATACTGCCCCTTTAAAAAAGAAATATGCAAAATGTGCCAATTTAAGTGTCAGTATAATTGATAGATAACTAAAATTATTGTTAGTTGCAGTCCTAATCATTTTAGATGTTATAATGATGTTGAAATGTTTAATTCATGACACTTCACCTTCTCTCATTTTCAAACTATTTAAAATGCTACAAACTGTAGTTAGTGTACACGTGGTCCATGTTATAGTGGCTTAAATACGTCTTTCACACAAGCCTGTGAGGTGTCCTCACCATGAGAACCTTTCATCTAAAACTGAGTTTTTATAGAACAGCTGGTTCCTTCCTGTTCACTTTGAATGAGCAGATGAGACAGTAAAGTCGTGATCGCTGAGCTGCGTTTCTTTCACATTTACGACGCAGGTCTGTGTGATTTCACTCCCTGAAACAGATGCTTTGTTTTCTGAATGAACAGAAAATGTCACAGGGATGCAAGTTTTTTCATTAGGCTGTGCAGTTGAGAGGCCTTTAAACACATTTTCTGCCCCTATTTACAGACCAGGAGGCCGATCGCCAGGACATCTGTCATGAGAGGTCAGCTATTTTACTCCTCACATTCCCCACTTTCACTTTGCTATCATCTGTACTCCCTTTAACTTCCCACCTCTGAAGACGTGGCTTCGGACAAGTTCACACGGAGGCTCATAAATCCAATGAAACAAAAACTTCTCCATCCCTTCTGACCTTCTTCAAATCTCGGTCGTGTGACTCGGACCTTTAGTTCTCGTCATTGACCATGGCAGCATAACATGCAATATGTGGTTGAAAACTAAAGAAAGTGGAAAAGTGGAGAACAAAATAAACATTTCTCTGAAGATAGTGAAATATTAGACTACAAATGAATGGTAAAAGAAAACCTGCAAGATCTTCAAAAAGTCTGGAAGACCCATCTATGGTCAAGGTAAGTCAACAACGAAACACTTATCTTTTCCAGCAGCCATTGTACAGCACATACCACCGTAAAACCAGCTGACCAAACCAGCTTGCTTGGGATGCAAGGTGAGGGGCTAGGATTGGCTGGGGTTGCTAGGCAACCAATTGTGACTTAGTAATCGGGAGGTTTTTGAAACAGCTCGTTTTCCAGACACGAAAACATTAATTTATTGCCAGAAAACGGCTGAGTGGTTTTATTAAGTTCTTGGACTGTTTTTTGAAGCAGTTGAGACCCAAATGGAAGTACAAAAACATGCAGAAAGAGAATTTTGCATAATAGGTCCCTTTTAAGAGCCTCAGTAAAAGCATGTTCATACATTATTGACTCTTTGGTGCATAAAACTAGTTGAAAAGCAGACTATTAACTGTGTGTTCATGTTTGTTTGTGAAATGTCTTTCGGATGAAAATGGCCCATTATCAACCAACATGACTACCAACATGAAAAAGACTCCACAACCAAAAGAGATGGCGATATCACTCCGTGAAAATAACTTAAAGTAGTCCAAATAGTTTGGATGTATATTTTCTTTCTTTCTTTCTTAAAGAAAGCTTCTGTCACGTTTTTGTTTTAGAGCAGCAATGGAAACCCCATGTTTGACATAAGTTTGTGGTGCGTTTGTAACCTAAAGAAAAAGATATAAAACCAGACAGCTCATAAAGGAGATATTAACATGCATGGAAAAACCTTACAAAAACCTAGTATTGTAGGAGAAAGATGTTCGGTACTCAAGATACTATATAAACTGACGAGTAAATACATTATTGGGAGGGAATGCAAAACCTGTTTGTGAAGTGGGGGCTCTGTGCTGTTCCTTATAAACAACATGCAGTTTAAATACATGAAGAATGATTAAAAACTTTTAAGTTGTAGAGATGGTGCCGATGGAAAGACATGTTTCATGAGAAGTAAAAAATCTGCTTCCAAACTCTGGGAATGTCTTTCGGTACCCACTTTCCATTTGTTTTGTGGCAGAAAAGTTGAGAAATGACCTCACCTGAAACCCCATTGAGCAGCCATGTGGTGACCTGCTCTTTATCATTCTCTGTTGCAAAGAAACGCAGATAAACGTAATGAAAGTCTGACGTTTAGGCTCCTTTAGAAAGATAACACAGCACCACTGGAGAGGTCTGCAGGGAGTCATAAAGAAGCCAAACTTTCCCACTGTCCATCTGAAATACAGCCAGCTGTTGGGAGACTGGCCTCCTGCTCTCGCTCCTCATTAAATTGTGAGAAACAACAACCTTATGTGTTTGGCAGAGCATATAGCACCACACACATTCCTTTGGTCCAACACAAATACCTCAATGAACGGTCAGTTATTAGGAAACTGTCATAATGTTTAGCTCGTAGACTTAAGAACAGGCGACAATTACAGACAACCAAGATTATTAAGTTGAAAAGTTTATTTGACAGTTTCTTTTGACAGGTTTGAGACCAGCTGGAGGCGGATCGATCTGGGTCGCCACTGAGGAGGAAGGTAAGTGATTATTGATTTGTTTGGAGTGGAGAAATGTGTTTTTGCAAGGATGAAGGAGTCAGGAGGATCTTGTTTGATCAAGGAGAGAGGTAAGCGTATTCATGGAGGCTGAGTTTGGAGGAAGGTAAGAGAAACACAGAAACACACTTACAACCAGCACACAACCTATAGACACAACAGGAACATTCATCAGTCAGTGGTTGCATCTGGTGATAAAATACTTCCTAGTTATGTAATAGCAAACATAAAAATAAATGGGTGAAGAGTTTGGTACAGTGCCACAGCAGATCAGTCTGTAAATGGGTCAGTTTCAATTCAGATTTACCTCTTATGGATGGTTTTATACATTTGGTTTTCTCTGCCAGGAGCCATTTTCCGACCGTCTGACGGTGTAAGTTTTGACTGAAGACAGTAGTGCTGTTTCCACTAACTCTACTGGGGATTTAAAATGTGCTTACAGTAAGGAGCTGACAATTAGTTAATAGGAACATATAGATCATTGTGATTTTAAAGTTTTTTGTTCTGTTTTCTGTTGTGGCTTTGGATCAGTCATTTGTATGTTACCATTAATGTTTGATCTGCCAGTTTTATGGTGTTTGGAGTTTAGCCACCAGCTTTCAAATTTATTTTTTTCCCTTATTTCTCCAACAGTGACTCCTTGCCTGTTCAGTATTCGTGGATTCACCTATTTCTGGGTGTTTCTGTGGGACGTAACTCCAAATCATTGGTGGAAAATTCATCTGTTTGCTGATTTTTTTTCTCTTGATCGTAACTAAAATATTCCAATGACAATGCAGCTTGGCAAGCTGAAATACCTAGGCACAATGCTACTTGACATGCTGTTGCCTTGTTGCGGAAATGTGCGATATGAACTTGCCTTGCCTCTTGGCTGTTGTTTGCAAAGCAGCCAATCCAGGAGCAGCGTTAATTATCCTTGGCGCTGATTGGCTGAGCCGAGATAAGGAAGACCCTGGATGTTAGCTTCTGCGGTAGTTCTAAGACTTTTTTCCACTGTGCATATTTTTGCATATTAAAGTGTATTCGGTGTTTGAACTAAATTCGGCGACATGGTATATGCGACTCATCCAGGAGGCCAATCCGTTAATGTCAGTGTCCATGACTCAACAATAAGAAAGAGACTGGACAAAAAGTACATGCAAGGCCCAAACCACTGCTGAGTAAAACAAACACAGAGGACTCAAATTTTCTTTTCATCTTGGTGATCTGCAAAACTTTTGGGTGAATATTCTGTGGACTGATGAGACAAAAGTGGAACTTTTTAAAATTTGTGCGTCCCGTTACAACTAGCGTAAAGCACAGTATTTCGAAAGAAGAGTATCATATCAACAGTCCAACATGATGGTGGTAGTGTGATGGTCAGGAGCTGCTTTGCTGCTACAGGCCCTTGATGGCTTGCGGTAACTGATAGAGCCGTGAAATCAGCTTATGTACTTTGAGCTGGTCAGCTGGTTGTGCTTTGGTTATGCAGCAAGACTTTGATCCGAAGCACAGGAGCAGCGAGTCCACATCAAGTCAAGTCAAGTCTATTTGTACAGCACATTTCAGCAGGGCAGTTCAAAGTGCTTTACATCATAACAACATCAATCAAGTATACAGCAGAATCATCAAAACATCAAAATCAATTAGCAAAATCATCAAAATTATCTAGCAAATACACATAAAAATCATCAAAATCATTGGCAAAAACTTTGATCAATGATTCACTTACTTAATTTAACTGATTTATACTCAAACTTCCACCCTTTGGAGAACCAAACTGATCTCACCCGGATTTGTTTGCAGATTTATGGTCCAGGCTACTGATCAAAGGCAGCTCTAAACAGGTGGGTTTTCAGCCTTGATTTAAAGGAACTCAGTGTTTCAGTTGTTTTGCAGTTTTCTGGAAGTTTGTTCCAGATTAGCGTTGCATAAACACTGAAAGCTGCTTCTCCATGCTTGGTTCTGGTTCTGGGGATGCAGAGCAGACCAGAACCAGAAGACCTTCGTGGTCTAGAAGGTTGATACGACGACAACAGGTCTTTAATGTATTTTGGTGCGAAGCCGTTCAGTGATTTATAAACTAACAGAAGTATTTTAAAGTCTATTCTCTGAGCTGCAGGGAGCCAGTATAAGGACTTTAGAACTGGGGTGATGTGCTCTGTCTTTCTGGTTTTAGTGGGAATACAAGCAGCAGCGTTCTGGATCAGCTGCAGCTGTCTGATTGAGTTTGTAGGCAGACCTATGAAGACACTGTTGCAGTAATCAATGCGCCTAACGATAAACACATGGATGAGTTTCTCTAGATCTTATTGAGACTTTAGTCCTTTAATCCTGGATTAATGAATGAGGTGGCATGGTGGCATAAACAGGTTCATGTCGAATTTAGAAAATCCTGCAAATCGCTCAAGCTTCTTCTACAGCAATTTAAAAGAGTCACTGGCAATCATCGCAAGTGCTTACTGGCTGTTATCGCCACCAAGGGTGTCACAGGCAATTATTTGGTTTAAGGGGCACTTACTTTTCATATTTTCATTTGAAATTGTTTGATATTGTATAGCAGGCAGGTGCTGAGAAAGGCAAACTCTGTCATGTTGAGTTCAGACCATCCTGTCTTTGGAGATTTTCTGCTGCTTCCTTCAGATCGCTGGTATAAAATGCCTGCTGTGAAGACCAAGAGACAGAGTTTCCTTCATACCGACAGCTATTGTTTTGCTTAATAACTTAAAATTATAAGTACTGCTGTTTATGCCACTGCACATTGCATATTTGTTGATGCTGAGTGGTTGAACTTGGACTATTCTGTTCTGTTTTCTCTAGTTGTGTGTAATCTATGTGATGTTTGATTTGTAGACATGCTGCAAACTGATTTCCCGTTGAGGACAATAAAATTACCGTTACCGTTTGTTTGAGTACGGGAGACATTTATGTGTAACAGAAGAGAAGCAAAAACACAAATCCAAGAGGGGATAATAATTTTCACAGCACTGCATGGGCATGTAGGAGAGTAAAAGAGGATGCAGACAGAAATCAGTGGAGCGTGACAAATATGTTCGTCTTTGTGCAAAAGAGAGCGCGGCCAAGAGATGGACAAACAAGATGGACAGAGGAGCAAATGAAACAGAGAGAAAGAAACTCCTCAAGCTGGAAACAAAAGGCACCATTGATTTAACATGTCAGTCAGTGGAGGTGAAAGAGACGTAGAGAGAGGCGAGGGGAGAAACTCCTGTCGGAGGGAGGGAAGACGCTCGAGGAAGTGGGATTCAAAGCATGTCAAGGTCAGTTTGCAGTGAATGGGGGCCTCCACCTGGCTGCTCTTTCCCCGAGATGATGCATGAGGCCGGGCCGTCGTGGCAAAGTAAAGAATGTAGACTACGGTGTGTTCAATGAACACTCAGAAAAATGAATCGCTCCACGTAGCTTTTCAGAAGAGAACCGAGTTAACTCAGATGACATCATTTTAATATTTCTATCCGTCTAGTTAAAACCCAACCCAAGTTTTTAACCTCTTTTCTTTGAGTTTAATCCCCTGAACTTAACTTACAGCTGCTGACATGAGCAAAAGTCAAATATGGAGAAAAAAAACAGAGATGAATCTATAAACAACTGAAAAAGTTGACAAGAGTTGCAGAAAACGAGGGACAAACGAATAAATTTGCATCATATTACACATCGATACAAGCAGAGAAGTTTTGTTTGAGGCTAAAAATTAAGGGGTTTATGTAATGAGTTAAGCTCAGTTCAGTGGCACCCCTAAGAGGGGGTGACAGGGGGCCCATGGACCCCTCGTGAAAAGTCTTAGCCACCCCACTGCCCCCCTCCAGAGAATCGTATTAAAAAAAAAAGAGAGAGAATCATGTTCAGGTCATAGAAAGGCATTCATAGTCATCTTCTTCAATCAAGACATAAATGTAAAACGTAATAAATACATTATAAAATTATAAATAAAATTAAAAATGTATTAATAAATATAAATATTTAATTAATTCATTTCCTTTATTTTATTTTTTTTTTAGCTGTGCTCCCCTAAAATTTTGACTGGCCTGGTCTGGCCACCCCGTGAACATTTCCTCTGGCTCAGGTCAGTAACACTGCTGTAATATTCCAGTTTATTGGACCCAAACAGCCTTTTGATATGAGATGGCTCACCCTCTTTACAGCCATAATATTCCAATTCTAATTTGTGCTGATAAAAGTAAGCCATACATACCTACATTTTCAACAAATGTCATCTCAAGATAAATTACAAGACAAAGAGATTTAATTCATATCCAACTACAGTGAAAAACTATTTTACTCACTTAAAGATTTCTTCTGTTTTTTGTGTCCGATTTACATGTTTAAGATGATTTAACAAATGTTAATATTAGACAAGGATAACCTGAGGAACTATAGAAAGCAATTTTCAAAAGATAATCTAATTCATTTAGGGAGAAAAGCTGTCCAAACCTACGAAGCCCCCTAGGAGATATGGGGGAAATTTCTTCTTTTGTGTTACCTCACAAAAGCATTGCGTTCCCTCTCAGTACATTAGCAAATACACCCTAGTCGATTTTGTATACAGTCGCTGACAACAAATGTTAATTTAAAATTGCACATATGTACACATTTAAAGTGCCTCCATTGAATACGTGTTTATACACCCTTAACTCCTTGGTGCAGAAAACTGGTTGGAAAGCGATCTATGAACTGCGTGCTCATGGTTGTCTGTGAAATATCTTTGGGTGGAGATAGGACTGCACACGAAAACAACACTTTATTACCTTTTCAGACTACCAACACGAAAAAGACACAATCAAAACTGTCAGATGACTTTATTACCCCGTGAAAATAACTTAAAAATAGTCCAAATAGTTTCAATGTACTTTTTCTTTCTTTCCTTCCTTCTTATGGAAAGTTTCTATTTATGTCTTTGGGAAGCTTGACCTGTTTTGCTTTTACTTTTTACACATAAGTTTGTGGTGCATTTGTACCCTAAAGAAAAAGATATAAATCTTCAGATATCTCACAAACCAGATATTAACATACATGTAAAAGCCTTACAAAAGCCTTAGGGAGGGAACGCAAAAGCATTGTGTGGAAATGCAATGCTGTTGTGAGGGAATGCAAAAGAAAAGAAATTCCCCACATCCCCAAGGGAGCTCCATACAAGCCAGTCTGGTAGAAGATAAAATCATGTTGTTGTTTGGAGAAAACATGGAACAGTGGTGAACCTCCCCAGGAGAGGCCAGCCAACAAAAATTACCGCAAGAGTGTCTGAATAACATCTAAAGCGCTGCAAAGCTTTACCTTTCTCCGTTAAGGTCAGAGTTCATGATTCACCAACAGGAAAGAGACTCAAATGTGTCGATATCCTCAAAAACCGTCTTTGATGAGCCCAGAGACTTTTGGACTGATGTGGACATTTCTGAAGGGTGCGTCCTGTTACATCTGGTGTAAAACTACCTCATCAAACTAACAGTCAAACACAGTGGTCATGAAGAACCACCCGGCGCTCGGACATGACCAACCTATTTTAAGATTGTCCGACGTTAAGCTTACAATTGCTGTCCATGGGGGAAACTGGTCTGAATGGGTCGAGATGGCGTTGATCTCACTTTGAATGGAGCTCCTCTAACTTGTGTTGATGTGTCTGAATTTGTTTATTCCTCCTAAACAGTGACAATCCAACGTCGAGACCAGGAAGCAGAGTTTAACACACATCTCTGCAGCTTCTTCACCAGAAAACAACATCTTTAACTGTAGCAAACAGAATAGTTGCTGCAACGACTGTGAATAAACTGAGCGATGTTTGTAACTCTGTTGGTTTTTCCATGAATGCCACGTTTCTCCATGCGTGGTCACAAACACACTGTTTGCTGGCTGCTGTGTACATGAGAATAAATGCTTGTGGCCATCTTTGACTGGGTGTTTGTTTGTGCTTATTCATAACTTAGTCATACAACACTCAACCAAATTATGTTTTTGTTTTAGAAGTTTATATGTGTGTGTCATATTCAGCCAAAGAGGCCTTTAATTAAACTGACTTTGCATTACCCTGAACACTTCTCACGGTGTTCAATAGTTATGCAGCAATGCGTATTACAGTACGTTTTGGATTATCAATAATGTATATTAGTATAATCTCAAATTGAATTTAGCCAAAAAGACCTTCAGCTTTCAGAAAGCTGGTCTTAAAGTCCAAACCTTCGACTAAAGGTGCCAAAATAAGTCAATGAACCAATTATTTCTTCTTATTAGATTACTATACATATAGTACTAATAAGAAAAAGGAAGTCTCTTTGGTAACTTTCTGCCATTTTACATCTGGAGACATAAAAGAAAGCAAAACTATTTTCTTAACACAAAATCAATAAAACAAAAGAAGATCCAGGCTGAGTGTGAAAAACTAAGAATGCTCTTAGAGCTTTCTGAGAAGGACTGAAGGTGAGAAGCAGCCGAGTGTTGATGAACTGATTAACAGGAAGTGTGAGCACCTGCATAAAAGCAGAGGTCGCTGCTCTTCAGGTTTCAGGTGCGTTTTATGCAGCGCACAGTCACGTGGTTGCGGACCATTCATATATTTGCACAATTCAATGTCTAAAAGAAGTCTGCTTCTAATGAGATGATATTTCTTCCATACATGAGGCAGAACTTTCACTTTTACACGCCTGTTACTCCGCCACAGCTCAGAATGTAATGCGTGCTTTTCTGAGCACCTTTTAGTTGCTCATAAAAATGCATTGTGGGAGTTTAGTGTCTTCCAGTGAGGAGGTAGTTGTGTGTGGCAACACAAAAAAGAAAAGAAAGAACAAGCAAAAATATAAATAAATAAATAAATAAAAAACCCAATTCGTATTAACTTCACATACATGTTAACAAGTCCTTCTTTGTATCTGTTAGGGAAGAAAAGTGCAGTTGTTTGATGTTGTACTTGTGCTGCTGAGAAGTTGGCATTTGTGTAACAAGACAGTTCAAATAAATAGTAGAATAATGGAATAAATGAATTATTATTCTTATTATATTAATACAATAAAAGAAATATTCTGAATAGTAACATTTGTATAAATATTAATTTTAATTTTAACTTGAAGCTGCAGTATACAACCTTGCTCCGCTCCCGACCTAAAACAACCAATCAGAGGCAGGAGGAGGGGCTTAGCGCTGTCAGTCAACCTCGTGTTCGCGCTGCTAAATGTGCTAATGGTGGAGAAACAACTCACCGTTCCAGGAAAACTGTTTATCCGCCGTCATTGGTGGCCATGCTAACTAGCATTAGCATTAGCAGCAGGCTATGTTGTGGTGAACCAGCTGTAGCCCAGCAGAGAGCAGGGGGGAGCGTGTGAGCAGCGCGTACATGAGGGTGATTGACAGCGCTAAGACCCGCCTCCTGGGTCTGATTGGTTGTTTCTGCAGTTAGTACTGGGAGCACTGGGAGAAGGTGAGAAGTTTGAATTTTTCCACAGATTATCTGTCTTATACTATACTGTCACGACATACTGATAATTTGAACAAATATGTAAAAAAAAACATTTTTCATAAAAGTTACATACTGCAGCTTTAAATCGTAACTAATAATAACAATATAACAAAATAATAAAAAAAAAATGAAAAGGCATTTTTATCATATTTGTACATACACATATATGATTATGTAACAATTTATGTTTTGATCACTGGTCCGAATAAATAATTAAGTCAAGTCAAGTTTACTCGTATGGCATCATAAAAACATCAAACAGTCACCAACTGGGAAACAAGCAATAAACATTGCATTTTGTCAAATGCCATCATTAAAATAATCAAGCAAATACACATTAAATATGTTGATCAATGTTCCACTTACTACTAATCAAAGGCAACTCTCAACAGGTGGGTTTTTAGAACTGATTTAAAGGAACTCAGTGTTTCGCCTGTTTTGCAGTTTTCTGGAGATTTAAAGCTAAAAAGCTTTAAAAAAACTGTCCTAAATTAATTAAATGTGTTGCTGGTTTGTCTTTTCTGGCACTGGGTGAACACCCTGAGCAGCTCAGTCCAAGGAGGATTTTCCCCATCTTTATCAGTCACATATCAGTGTTGTTTAATGAACTGAAATATGAAAACCTGCCAGCCTGAATTCAACGGGCCTGTGTCTGTCTGAGAGCCATTTCACAGGTAATTAAAGGATGTAATGACTGCAGTTCCTGGGGTGAGTGAGTCTGTGCTGCTCTGATGAATGTACAAACCCACACATTTTCTTATTCATCCTTTTTAAATATAAATCAAACAAAAATGTGGGTTTTCCATTAAGAAAGAAACCAAGTATTCCTTGAAAAGGGGCACTGATACAGTAGTTCCTGTTTAAACACTGTTGCACAAGCAAAGTGTCCACAGCTTCACTATCAGGAACTTCCAGTCTGTGTTTAAGAAGTCAAGGTTTTTCTCAGGCTGGATCTGCGTCATGAGCCTGGAATCACTTATGTGCCACACAACCATAAACCAACAGGAAAGACGCGTGGCACCACGAGACAACACGGTTCACCACTCGGGTCGGGAGCTTAAACGCTTCCATACTGAGGACTGCGGCTCAACTCAGTGGGCTTCAGGCACAGTATGTGCGGTTTTAGGTTCACTGAAATCACTTTCAGATTTGAGTCTTTATACCACAGCTGATTCCTTTCTGCTCGGTCATATTCCTTTGGATAAAGGCGGGCTAGAACTGGAAATGACAAGAAATGTATGAAATTAAACTTAAATCAGAATCTAATATTTCCATATCGCCACTAATATAAGATAGCAATGAAGCCTCTTCCATGAGTACAGATAGAAGGTTTTTATGAAAGGGTCACTTTTATGTGCGGGGCCAACATCAGCAGAATACTAACCGTCCTATTAACACTTTAATTTTAAAACTCACCTTTGTTTTTAATTTTCTGATTTCAGGTGTAGGCATCAAAGTTGCTTGTCTTACTTGTTTGGAGTTTTGAGTCCGAGTTTACTTGTTTTCCTCCACAGGAAGTACTCTCAGTCTAAGTCTACTTTGACTAGGCCACACCAAAGCCTTTGTTTAGTGTCATTGAGCCATTCAGAGGGGGACTTGCTGTTGTGCTTTGCATCATTGTCCCGTTTTGGGTCAGACTTTAGAAAGGGCTTACAGGGCCCTGATTTGTGATGCGGCCCCAAAGATTTTTCTTTTCTTTTTTTTCATGAATACACCCAAATAAGGTGAACTGTATTAATATTTTGGAATTTTTATAAATATAAACAATATTCAAGTATTCAAAAATTATGAAGTTATAATCAGTTTCTTTGGGAACAACATGGAGTTGTTGGCTAGGGGACATATTAAACCCACCATGCACCAAATTCACACCTGCTGATGTATAGGACTACCTATTAATGTACTGTAATTTGCATTAGTAACGTCATTTTTGCTCAATGGATAGGGCACCAAAACTGGCTCCAGCCCAGGGGCCCACATCCTTGTAAATCCAGCCCTGGTCCTGATGCATGAACGTAGAAGTAATAGACCGTGGAGCCCATTTTGCCCAGTCTTTCTTTCTTATTGTTGAGTCATGAACTCTGACCTTAAGTGAGGTAAGTGAGGTCTACAGGGCTTTAGATGTTGTTCTGAGTTCTTTTGTCACCTCGTGAATAACTCATTGATGTGCTCTCGGAGTAGTTTTGGTGGGCCGGCCACTCCTGGAAAGGTTGTGTGGATAATCACACTGCAAAAACACAAAATCTTACAAAATATTTCTGGTCTAGTTTCTAGCGCAAATATCTTGACTACAAAACTTATTGATGAAAAAGTTCTAGTTATTAGTGAAATAATCTGCCAGTGGAACTAGACATTTTGCCCATATTATAAGTTAAAATATCTTGTTCCACTGGCAGATTATTTCACTTATAACTAGAACTTTTTCATTAATATTAAGGAATTATTGACTTAAATAAGCTCCTATATCGTGCAGAAAAGTTACTCGTTAGTTAGTTTCGTCTTATTTCAAGTGTTTTCAAGACATTTGCACTCGAAACTAGACCTAAATACTTGGGAGGATTTTGTGTTTTTGCAGTGTGGTTCTCAATGTGATTCTCTCGAGTGCAAAGAAACGGCTTTGTGATCCTTTCCAGACTGATAGATGTTTGTGACTTAGGGTGTTTTCACACCTGATAGTCCAGTAGACTCGGTCGGTTCAATTGGAGACCAAACTTGCAACATTTATTCCATTTTCAGTTCTTTTGGTTCGCTTTCACACTGCACTGCGTCAAACGAACCAAACCCAACCAAACCAAACCCTGGCGCGCTGCACCAGGAACCACCGAAGGAAACAAAACAAAAACCTCAGAAAAAGACACTGAGCGCAACTTCCTTCTTCACGAAATGTAAACAAATCTGGAGTGGCGTCAGATTTTAGCGGTTGTAGGATTTCTCTTTTTTTTTTATGGAGCACGCGCTTGTTTTGGTTGTATTTACACAGAATGCGCTGCGTTATAGTCCACTTCCTGCTTTTGGCGTTCACATATGCATCTGAACCGCTAAACAGTTCATTTCAAATGAACCGAGACCTGCTGTCAGACAGGTTCTATTGAACTGGTTTCTTTATTCTATAGGCAGTAATTAGGCCTGCGTGTGGCTAATGCAACCGAACCAAGCAAGATCGCAGCTAATTAATGGGGCAATTATATTTTCATGCAGGTTTGGGTTGGATTGCTTTTTTTTGCCCTAAGTGAATAAAAAATAATAATCTAAAAACTGTATTTTATATTAACTCAGGTTTTAGTTATCTGATATGTTTTTGACATGTATAGAAAATCCGTGGCAGCCTGGTTTAGCGGGAGATCACGTCACTGAGCATCAGGAAAACCGTTGCTGGAACATCGTCCAGTTAAAGCCAGGAATCTTTGTACGCCACTGAAACTGAATTTCTGCGACTCTGCACTAAATACCTTTTGTGTGTTTGTGTGTCTAACCCCAAAATACAAAGGAGTGTGTGTGCTCTCTGTCTGACAGAACAAATAGCTCCTGTTTCGTTCTCCCGTGGGACCAATCAGCTGTGCCGCAGCTGCGGGTCTCCACACACTGATGACAACATGTCACTTATGCACCCATAGTCTTGCAGAGATGCATACAAACCTGCTGACATCTACCTACAGACTAAAATAAGCATGAATACATGTGGCTGCACACGTACGCCCTGACCTTTGACCTCTTTGACCCAAGCACCTCTCAGGAGGGTTAAGTTGGACGGCTCTGAACACCTGCCCCTCATTTCTGCCCAAGCAACTGCTCTCGACACAAAAAGCACACAACGAGCACCGATGGGGGAGAAAACGCAGGAAGACGTAAAGCATAGAAACAACAGCAGTGATCAGTCATTTAGCAGTAATTAAGCAAGAAACATTTTATTTAGTTTGCAGCTTTCAAGATCACAAGGTGCTTCTCAGCTACAGAAGATAAAAAGCGCCTAAAATACAGCATCTCCAACCATCGCAGTCTGTTCCATACTACTGTGGGTGTGAATATGGGCAGGAAAGTGGCAACGTGGGCGGGCAGTGATGATGTCATTTGGAGTGACAGTCAGCGATGGAGAACCTCGAGGACGTGTTGGACTCAAATAAACCCAGATATTTCATATTGTAATAAAAACAAACAGCAAAAAGTGTCAAGTTGTTAAGATTAAAGCTTGAAATGATGTTACATGTCATCCTTCATCTGGGAGTTATCATGGCTGACTCAAAGAAACCCAGATATTTCACTTTGTCTCATAGAAATTCGTTGCTGGCCCAAACACAATGAAAACAGTTCAGATTAGCTGATTATTTTGTTGTAGGTACAAATCTACCTATATTGTGGCACTTTATTATTTTTTATTAACATATGCAACCTTTTGGATTTAGGTAGTGCCATCAAAAGATGTACACCAATATCCACATATGAACTTTATTAACAAGAAAAACCCAAACAAAGAATAAAATACACGTCATGCCAAACTAATATTATGTAGTTTTGGTGTTTCACACCGGCCGGCGCAAGACTGCAACTGCGACAGAACGCTGACCAGAGCTGCACCGTTTCTCACTTCTTCGTTGCAGCCTGTTCTTCACAGAACAGTGTGAAAACACAATCATTCTGCTCCAAAACTTGGTGCATATGCTCTTGGCGCTGCTCTTGATTACGCTGCTCCACATTTAGGGGTGTTTTCACATCTCATAGTCCAGTACATTACATGTTACATTGTACATACAGTACATGTTACATTGCACCATTCACACTGCATGGTGTCAAATGAACCAAACTCTTTGAGCAACCTGTTCCCCTCCTCGCCTGTGGGGGCGCTGCACCAAGAGCCGCTGAAGGAAACGACGTGAAAGCCTCTGAGGAACGCAACTTGCTTCTCCACGAAATGCAAACAAAAATAGAGTGGCGTCAGATTTTAGTCGTTGTAGGATTTCACTTTTGGTGTTTGTAAAAGACCACAAACCGTTTCTCCCGCCAGCGCCAGACTCACGTCCGTTTTGGTTGTATTTACCCAGAATGCCCTGCGCCGCTGTAGTCCGCTTCCTGCTTTTGGAGCGGTCTCCGGTCCGCTTGGCGTTCACATATGCATTCAACCCGCAGCAGAGCTCGCTTCAGCCGAACCGAGACCTAGGCGTTTAGGCGGACCAGAGTTCGCGTCTTCGTCCACATCGGAGTTCGATTGCGCGTTCACACCTCACAAACGAACCGGACTTTCCAGGCAAACGAACCGCATGCGGAGAAGGGGCTTCAGTCTTCTCTCTGGCTGATGTCTTTCAGGTAATGTAGCTTCATAAAGAGATGGACTGAAGTTTTAAAGTCTGCTTTTGTCTTTTTTTTTTCTGCACATCGAGCGATCCTCAGATTAACAGAATCCCTGTCGAACCTGTGTCCTCAGGTTTTCATTCATTATCAAACCTGGGCAAAATCCGTTCATGTTTGATGAACTTTAGTGTTTGAATCGCTGCAAATAGCTCAGCTCAGACCGTCCTCCCGCCTTGCTGTGCTGATGGAGCATTAAGCTCGCCTCTCACCATAAACCGGCGAGAAAATAGCAGCTCCTAATTGTTGAGTTTAACGCCTGGTGATTACAGGGACTCATAAAACTTCCCTCCGACAGAGAAACACAGCCGCCATCTTCCTCTCATTCCTCCAAGGCCACACAGGGCGCCAGCGCCAATCAGCAAGTCTCCTTTTTTTTTTTTTTTTTTTTTTTTTTTTTAAAACACCGTTTCTTTTATTTTACAGCCCCAAAGGAGGGAGGAGAGGTCTGCTCTCTTTTAGCTAACGGAGACCAATAAACTCTAAGAGATTTAGATTAATTGACCATTTACAACCAGGGGCGGAGACAGGCTGGGTAAACTCTGCTGGGTCCATCAGCTAAGCTTGACTTTGAACTCTCAGCTTCTGGCCTCTTAAATGGAAACGAAATACTGTCGGAGACACCCGGCGTTTTGTTTCTGTTAATTAAAACAATCTCAGCGTCTTTGTTCTGCTAGAACGGCCTCACCACAGACTGAGTCTGAGATATCACACTTCCATTAGAGGCAACTCCCCCCATCAGAAGCAGAAAACATGAAGCATGTTGTTATTTAACACTTTTGAGTAGATTACTTCCAACTGAATCACCTGCATGTTCAATGAATCGGGTCTCAGAGCTTTTTGGCAGGAGGGATAAAAGTGCAGAAGCATTAAAGCTTCCTGGCCTTTTTTTTTTTTTTTTTTTTTTTTTTTTTTTTTTTTTTTTTTTTTTTTTTTTTTTTTTTTTAAACTCATATTTTTGTGCAAACATCATTTTCCTTATTTAAGATGAGCTTTGTTGTATATGAAAATTTGCCTTAGTGCCACATAATTTATTGTCCAACTTCATAATATGGGTCTGGAGGGATTTTAAAAGGGTTTTGTGTATTTCCTCAAGAAGAGGGAAAGTTCATCTGAAACAAACAAGCCTGACTCGTCTGTCTTTTCATTTGACACACAATTATTTCTCCGACAGCTGACAGGTTGTTCTTTAATTGGAAATTATGAGAATATATGAAATAAATAATAATAACATTAATTCAGTCAAATTGACCATTTTACATTTTGTTGAAAGTCTTAAAAGTACTCATGTAATCATTTTAAGGTTTTACACTGCAGCCCATCATGAATTTATTTTAAATTGACGGTGCACCAATCAGATGCTAAAATCTATTTGAAGAAACAAAACGACATTTTTGATTATTTTACAACGCACTGGAGCAATTAAACCCTGAAATCCACGAATAAATACTGAAATAAATTTACATGATTTTTTTTTTTTTGCATGAAAATGATTTCACATTTAATTTCGATATACATACTGACATTTTTAAATAGCGCTAAACAATTGTATTTATTAGTTATATTGGTTAAGGTTTTGACAATGATTATTCAAAGATTTATATGTTTTTGTACATTTTGCCACTTTTGACCGCTGACATTTGATGACGTGCAACTGTCTGCAAACAAAATTATTGCTTTAAAGTTACCGGAAAATGTGAGCAGCAGTCCGACCTCCCTACCAGAGCCATTTTCCAGGGTACGTTACTTCCCTGGTACTCTGATTTGGTCTCAGTTCCTCCCGCTTCAGTATACGTCACGCCTTTAGCGTATAGGGTAATGAAACGGTCATGGAGAGAGCGCCACACCTTTCTGCAGACAGCCTCTTCTGTGGAAAACAACTTCCACCCAGGGGATTTTAGTGTTCTGACAATCTTTGTAGGTATTTTGTAAAGAGTCGTAGAAATGTAAGTAATTCCTCACCGCGTCTGTTCCTCAAAAGTATTCATGTCGCCTGCAGATACAAAAACTGGATAGTGGAAGTGGATTAGTTGAAGCGAAACATCAGCATTGCTGTATGAGTGCACTTCCGCTTAAAAATAGTTCCAGGTCTGGTGTCGAGAAGGGAAGGAGGACGCTTGTCCCTGTGAACAAGATGACGCAATTTTCGTCAAGCGACTACATCAATGAGAGCTGATTTCGATAATTCAGATGAAGTATAGGAGAGCCTTAAAGGGTCTATGCAGCTTCTAGAAACAATCCAAGCGCTAAAAAAAACCTCGTTTTGTGGCAATAAATTTATGTTTTTGGTGTCTGAAAAATGAGCCATTTCAAAAACCTCCCGATTATGACCTCACAGTCTGTAGGAGCTGCCCGTCACTGAGCAACCCAAGCGGAGCTCCGCCCACTTCATTATTAGAAGTCAAGCACGTTTGGTCAGCTGGTTTTATCGCTGTACGCGCTGTACAATGGCTGCTAGAAAGAACAAGCGTTTTGTTGCTGACTTACCGCTCAGAAGCGACTTGCTGCATCCCTGATGGCTGTGAAGGAGGCTCCACTTCTTCTGTTTCTGGGTCTGACTCAGGGTCAAAGATGTACAACTGCGCATGTGTTTGCAGCCATTTTCACTTGTATAAAGTGTAAACGTTGATTTGGAGGGCGTGGCCAGCAGCAGCTTATTTGCATAAAAGTGACAGAGCCCTAAAACAGCTCATTCTGGAAGGAGCTCAAAATAGGCAGAACTGAGCAAAGTGAAATCTGAGAATGTTTTTTCAAAAAATGAAATGAACATCTTTTGTAGCCCATAGCGCTATCTTAACTTGTTTTAAAGGAAGCATAACATGTCCCCTTTAACTAAGTTCTGTCTGTTTACCACCTTTTATACATAAAACAAATGGCTTAACATGTTTTACCAAGTTAAAGCTGTAGTATGTAGCTTTTATGAAAAATATGGTTTTTTTTCACATTAGTTAAAATTATCATTATGTCGTGACAGCATAATATAAGACAGATAATCTGTGGAAAAATCAAGCTCCTCTGCCTTCTCCCAGTGCTCCCAGTATTAACTGCAGAAATATGCCACTCACTCAAAAACAACCAATCAGAGCCAGGAGGCGGGTCTTAGCGCTGCCAATCACCCCCCTGCTCTCTGCTACGCCACAGCTGGTTCACCACAACATAGCCTGATGCTAATGCTAATGCTAGTTAGCATGGCCACCAATAACGGCGGATAAACAGTCTTCTTGGAACAGTGAGTTGTTTCTTCATCATTATCAGATTTAGCGGCGCGTGCACGAGGGTGGTTGACAGCGCTAAGCCCCTCCCCCTGGCTCTGATTGGTTGTTTTAGGTCGGGAGCGGCGCATTTATTTAGACGGCAATAATAGCTCAGGGAGGAGGTGGAGGAGCTCCATCTTTTCACAGGTTATCGGTCTCATATTAAACTGTCACAATATGATGACAGTTTTAACAAATAGGCAAAAAGCATATTTTTGTAAATGTTACATACTGCAGCTTCAATTAAACATGCGCAAATTAAAGGTTGGATTCTGGATTTTTCATGCTACAGCAATAAAAGATTAATTTATGTTAAAACTTTTAATACATCTTTATCCAGGAGTGCCATTATCAGGAAGTAATTTTTCTCTTCCACATGAAAAATGTGAATATATATAAGGAGGGTCTTGATGCTGTGACTGTGTAAACCCAGCAAACTGAGGCTGCAGTGAGAAAAAGAGCTGTTGTCTGGATGTCTGGTGCTCTGACAGCAGCAATTAAACACCGGGAATTTAAGCATGCAGCACATTCTGTATTTATACATCTCTGAGCATCTGCTGTGTAATTCCATCATACATTTACACAAAAGCCTTCTGAGGCCACCCTAACAACAGGCTGCACAGATGGGAAAGTTTTCTGCTAATTTGACATTGGAGAAACAAAGCATCTGCAGCAATGAAAGGGCCGATGAAAGCACATTACAGGGCCGAGTTTGTCCTCTAACTTTGGAGGCTGGTGATGCTTTCATGATCCTACAGTTTTCCAGCTGACTTTGCTGTCTAAGTTAGATTACAAAGGAGCAGCTCTCCTGTTTTATACTTTCAGAGTTTAATCAGATGCTTTTGCAGATGATTTTCACCCAACGGAGTTGAAGGAAAACTCTTGTTGTTGCTGCTTGTATGGCATCTTTGATAAATAGGGCACTCAAGTCTAAACTGAAGATGCTTTCTCATTAAGTCGGGGGCTGCTGGGACCTTATTGTTGTGCTAATAAGGCACAGATGTGGACACTCCGACTCCGGAAAATCATCCGAGCAGTCGTGACAGCAGACGCCTCTCGAGGGAGGGGGGACAAGGAGGAGGGGCGGCGAAATCCTGCAGGGACCATTGTAATTGTTTTTGACAGGGGTCCATTCCAAATATGTACATGCGTGAAAACGAATCAAGCTTGTGCTGTCAACCTCTGAACTGAGATATTTATGATGGCGGTGTGGAGGGACGGGACGAGATTCCTTTGTCTGGGGTGGGAAAGAAACGACAAGAACTTTTTTTTTTTTTTTAAATTCAGATTTCTGTCCAAAGTGCGACCGCCCTTGGAATGATTTTGGGCGGCCCTTGATCACAGTTCGAGAAGAGCCTAAATCTGATCTTCTAGTTCAGGCAGTGGGTGCAGATATTCGTTTAAGAGCAATGTTAAGAGTGCAATTTTCACTGATTGCAGCCCTTTCAAAAAAGATGCAGCCAATTTAAAATCTTAAAATGGAAAATGGAAAGTGCAACACAAAGTATTCATCTTTGCTTTTAATTTAATTTAATTTATTAGTAAAATGGAAGACAAACATCCAGTGACTTTTACTAAAATGCAGACTTGGGCATGCTCATTTAATAAACTTGGTAAAATGAAGCAAAGCCCAGCCATATACTGTTCTTGTTGCTGAAAATACACACACACACACACACACACCCACAGAGAGAGAGAGAGAGTTAGAAAAATATGATCAACCTGAAAAATTTAGGATCCATTTTGTTTATTTTCTAAGCTGGCAAACCTGCTTTCCTCAATTCATTAAAATGTTGTTTTTAGTTTGTTGTTAATCAGGTAAAAATGAAAACATAAAAAGGAAAAAGTCTGGACGCTACTGGTTTGGAGGCATCAAGCAAGGAGAGCTCTGACCCTCCATCCTCTACTCATCAGCTGGGTGCAGCTTAGAAAATATGAGCTGTACTAAATAAACCTTAAAGTATAAAACGGCTATGCTGTATGACTCAAAGCAGAGCCTACTGGTTTAAGTGTCACACTTAAACTGGGAAAACGTTCTAGTGACAAAAATGATGAATTTGCATATCAGGAAAAAACACAAATAAATGACGATCTCTCGGTTTTTGGAAGATTTCAGAATGCATTTACATACAGGTAGATTAGGGGGCAACAAGAGGCCTTTTTATTAAATGTGTTTTGTATTAGTTTACCAATTTGTGGCCTATAAAAATCAGAAAATGTGATGTGCATTTATTTTCCATGCGTGGTACTTGCCCCTGGTCTAGTAAAGGCAGTGTTACTCGTGCTGCCTTTAGTAGTTCTGGTTGAGATTTGTTTCCACTTTACATGAAATAAAGATCAGTGTATCAATTATCTGGACAAATGTAATATATAAACGAAAGCTGTCAAAGACAAGTATAATTTACAAAATCAATCCTTCATGTTTATATACAATAAAACCCAGTTTGTGATTCTAATCCAGTCACATTTAAATCTGGATTTGCTGAAACATAAATCTAAATTTTGTGTGCACTAGTTTTCTGTTTATTTGTAAATTCTGGACATCTGTGCTCAGCCACCACGGGCAGCTTTATTGTCGAAACAAACGCAAACACCGGGCTCCCTTTCAGAACCAGACTCATATTGTAATGAGCTTAAACCCAAAGAAAGACGTTAGTTTGACGGGACAGAGACGCTGCATTCCTGAGGGACTGAGAGGAAAAGCAAATCGAGGTGTTAATCTCAACTCCGAATTTTCTCCATCTATGGGCTTACTCTGTAGATATACTCAATTATTCTTCCCCTGGTATGAAATGATTGTCTTAATTAGCAGATTTATTAAGTGTCTATTAAAGTTCAGACAACTGAGGTTTGCTTTATGATTCTGATCATAAAGATTTTAAGAAATTTATCTTGAATTTCCCTCGTAATTCCACTGTAAGCTGATTTTCTAGAACATTGTGCATTAAACAGTGAGAGATAAGAAGAAAGTAGCTAATTTGGATATTATTATTAGTTCACCCTTATCTTTGAAAGGCAAATATTTAGCATGCAGTAATACAGAACTTAAATATTTAAAACATATTAACAAGATCAAACGCTCCTTGCCAGAAAATTGTCATCATCTGGTGTAGAAAACACGGCAAATAGGATGTTTCTTGAAATCTGACGATAAACTATTGACTGCTCAGAGAGAGACAGCAACGATATGAAGGTTCAGACAAAGACGATCAGGAACATTCACGCCTGTTAATGAGGACCAAAGACGATATGAGAAAAAAAACATCAAAAACCCTCAAAACATCGCCCTGCTTCCAAAGCTGATGCAATAAATTAGCCACAATCTATACTCTTCATTCGGTATCTAGTTAACCTTTTGTATGTGCTAGGTATGTATAAATAATAAAAGAAAATGTGAAAGTCCATTAATTAGCTGTGTATATTAAGATGTTGTCACTATAATTGATGGACTGCAACATCTCCAAACTCCAGAGGAGTAAACCTTTCAAGGCCTGAAAGTATGCGCTTAAATTTTAAATCCCTCATCGTCTAACATCCCATTGTTCTCCAAATCCAGCCGACCTTTAAAAGAAACCTTCTCTGAGCTTGGCAACAATGTGACCCATAAGACCCCCCCCCTAAAGACAAAAAGAAAGAAAGATCGTCTCTCTTTCTTACCCCCAACTCCCACTCCTTCACTTAGTTTAAAGGCCTGATCCTCTGGGGTGAGAAGCTCTTAATCAGGGGCCAAACAATGAGGCCCCCAATCCCTGCTTTTTGACAGAGGGCCTGATCTAATAAGCAGAGGAGGGCCAAGACGTAGGGGGTGGGTGCACTGATCCAGGGGATTACTGGAAGGGATCTCCATTGGCTTGTTGGAGTGGAGGAAGGGAAGGAGTAGAGAGAGAGGAAATAAAGATGGAAGGAAGAAATGATACGTCACGATTCCAAATAGAAATTAAAAAAAGAAAAAGTGGGAGCATGTAATGCTGAAAAAAATAGTTTCAGGGCCATCTCAAACTGTACAGCCACGTCGCAGGGTTCAACGATTCACAGCTCACGAATCATGTTCTCACACTGTACGATGCCAGGAAGCGACCCGAAGACAGAAAGACAAAAATTAAAATAGAACAGCTGTTGTTCCTGTTATGCTAGTGCTAGCATAGTAGCACAGCTAGCTGCTACACAAGTTTAAAAATAAGGATTTTAAAACTCCCACTTGATACTTATTTGAAAGTAACTACATTTTTCAAAATGAATAAATAATTTATTTCTTTGCTACGTGATAACCGTTGAGGCTATTAATTACTGAACCGCCTGTGTTTCAAGAGTTTCTGGATCAACATTGCTGAGGATTTTGCTTCAACTCTGACATCCTGATGAAAGTTCAGCCAAAATGACTTTCACACCGCAAAGACGTTTGAATCGGTAAAGAGCCAAAGCAGTGTCCTGGTGACCTAAACAACCATTTCAAACCAAGCGAAGACCTTTTAGGGCATCTACTGGTTTTGCTGATATGGGTTGTGTTTAGCAGCTATACCCAGGTCATCCCGTACAGAAAGCCCACTGAGAACCCAGGTCCACTAGTTCCCACCGAGCCTAACTGGACCCGGGTCCGCATGGGGGACACATTCACACGCTGACGGGGGCTATTTTTGTCGGGATAATATATAAAACAACATCTTTTGTTGCTATAGCCTTGTTGTGAATCTGGTGATCCTCAGTTGAAACATGTACAGTATCATTCAAAGCCTTGTGAGCTTTTCAAACGCTCTTTGTAACATAAAACAAACAGATAAAATTCCCGGAAAAGTTAATATTTACGCCGCACTACTGTTCTGAAAAAGAAAACAGCTCAGTAGTTTGAAGCTTCCGTTTATTCTGTCCTGTGATATCCCTGTTGGAAGATACCAAGCGATATAAACATTAATGTCTGTGTTTTCAGTATTTATCTTATACATGAGGAAGGGACCAGTGACTGCCAAACCTGATGTTGAACAGGGTCTTTTTCCACTGAGAGCTTGAAGACTAAGGGCAGTCATGAAGGAGGTGCAGCAAAGATGGGTAAACAGGAAAAGACTTTAATATATAGATAACCTGGCGAACACTGGGCCAATAAATGGTGTGGATAAGGAAGGGTAAAAAGGTAAAGAGTGATGAAGACAATGGGTCATTCAGAGGTTTGGTTCCAGAATAAAAACAAACAAAACAGTTGTCTGTTAACACATACCATTAGCTTAAACACTTTCTGGTGGCCTTTATTGATTCAAAAAACGGATCTCTTGCAGGTAACTGGAGTTTTGCGTGATCTGTATGAGTGACTAATGTTGGGTAAAGTTTCATACCAAACTCTTCACCTTCCTTTTTCACTTTTCCTCACTCTCTTCATTCAGGCTCTTCCTTTTACGTCTCGTTTGAAGCCACGTCCTCCGATCTGACCCGCCTTCTCACCTCTCCTTCCTGACGGACGTCCACTATCCTGCCGCAGATGCTGAAAATGAAATGAAATGAATGTTAGCCAATTTACGGTGAGTTAATGAGTTCGGATTTTAAACGTTTGACCTTTGAGCAGAAAACCTACATACACTCTGCTAAAAGGATTCCTTCCTTTCCACTGTCGCCACATGCTTGCTCATGGGGAGTGATTAGCTTCCCCCTTTTCCTTTATACCGAAACTGTACCAAACTGAATCTGAATATGGGATATAAGAAGGGTTATGTGGGAATTATCTGGATTAATTTAAATTTAATTTGAACAAAAATGGATCTTAAGTTTGGGTATAAATCGGAGCTGTTTAAATTGTAAAGTGGCTTTAGATGATTTCAGATGTGAATTGTTACGATATAAATAAACTGAATTTAAAAGTCTGGGTCTTTATTTTGGATCTGAATCTGAAATGTTTTCAGCTCTCTAATTTAGATAGATAACATTTGAAGGTACTTACAATAACTGCTTAAAAAGCATCATCTTTGTTGAAAGTGATGAAACAAATTAGCTGTACAAATAAATGAGAGAAAAATGAAGTATAAACATCTTTTTGGATAAATTTCATGTAAATTAGGCATTTATTCCATTTATTTTTTGAAAGATTCCATAAAATTAAATCTCAATCTTTAAACAAATTTACTGACATGGATATTGGTACAGCTGGTGAAGATTTTAAAATGGATAAATTATAAATAATCTTTTACTGGACAATTTCACACTGAAAATTAAAACTAAAAATCCAACCCTTAATACCGGTACATTTATTTAGTTGAGAGGAAAATAATGAAATTAATTGAAACAATCACTTTTAACCAGAAGCTGTCTTACTGGTCCTATAATAAAACCTAAATTATTATTTTTTTTACATTTCTTCATCACTTTTTTATTTGGTCAGACCTAGAATTGGTAATCGATTACTTCCTGATTTCCCGCGGTATAAATATGTGATTCGGAGATTTAGCCACTCTTCAGGATTTTAGTTAGATGGGGTATTACTGTCCATTAATTACTTTAATTTATTTATTTATCAGTCTTTTTGGTTTCAAATGATGTTTTGGTCTTTTTATGAGTTTTATATTGGGATATTTTTATCCGTGACAAGAGCTTTATGAATAAAATGTGCGTTCTTACTTAAGAAAACAGCTTTTAAACTAAAAACGGCCATGTTTCTGCAGCCAGAGCAACGAGAAGAACTGTGACAAACAAGGCTGGGTGAAGATCCTGCTCTATAGAAGAGGACAGTAATGCAGGTGAAACATCTCAAGTGCTGGAATCGTCTCATGAGGTCACAAAGTCTCAGTAAAATACGAAAAAATTTGTTTTTTTAAAACATCTTTCCTACGAGTGCCAACAGCTGTAGAGGGTACCGCACACTTAGCCATGATATTTTTTACATTTAGGTCATTTTTAATAAATGTGTAAGTGAGGGTTTGACTAACTGGAGGCCAATAGGGTCATTCACTGAAGAGTGTGTGGCTCTTAATGTGAACCAGGAGGGCGGGGGTGTCCTGCTTCCTGCCCCAATGGAGAAGGCGGATCCATTAGCAAAAGCTACTGTGACACCTTTGATGTCTTCGTATCAGCAGGCTGCAGAGGCGGTGGAGTGAGGACCTGAGAGGAGACCTGATGGGGGATCCAGATGGTTCCCCCAACAAGTCATGTTTGTTCAGATTCTCTCCAAACAAGGGGGGGGAAAGCATCTTAAGCATAAAACTCATAAAACAGAAAATCCCACCCTTACCTCTGCTCTCAGGGAGCAGAAAAAACAGAAGATGAGTGATTTCTGTTTAAGTGAGGTCAGGAGGAAGAGTTAGACCGCAGATCCGTTTCCACCCTCTCATTCTGTTTATTGAGCTGTAATCATGAGTAATACCCCCCATATGTAAGACGTTACCGGATTTCCTTCGGAGAACAGCGAGCTGGGAGCCTGCGATCACTCAAGTCTCAGTGTTGAACTTAAGCAAACACACGTCTGCACGAACATCCTGCGTACATCACGCTGGAAGACGACCACGTGTGGGGAGCAACACATGCATGTGCAAGAGCGATGTGGTGGTAACATATTTCTCAATTTAAAACCAGCTGTAATGCAAAATTAAATATTAATCCTGCAGATGCAAAGCTCACGCTTTAATCAGTGGGTAGAAATGAAGAGAAACGAGAACATTTGTACGAAAAGTTAAGCTGCAGTGTGTTGCCAAATTGACATTGTTCCTGTTAAATTGATCAGTGCTTTGCTCCTCAAGCTAGCATAGCAAACGAGAAACGGAAAGGTTTCTTTTAAGAAAAAGGCAGAAGGAACCGTCCAGCAGCCCTGCTGTGGAGGACGTTGCTGCAAAAAGCCCTAAGAACTCCTGGTCAACTAAAATCAGAAGGTATGAGGCAGCATTTATGCTAAACAAATGGAATAATTATTGAGTGGGGAAGTAAAAGTGAGAAAAAACATTCTAAAACTGTATTTTGTAGCATTTTCTGTGGGTTTGCCAAGCAGGGCCCTGCCCAGAAGCTAATGCTGTTGTGGGGTCCATGGCATGGAAAAGTTTGGGAATCCCTGGTTTATAGAACCACCCTTCTCAGTGATTGCAGCTGCAACTATTTTGGAGTATGTCTCTAACAGGTTTCTACATCTAGAGACTGAAGTTTTTGCCCATTTGTCTTTGCAGAATAGCTCAAACTCAGACGGACTTGATAAAGAGCGCCTGTGAACATCAATTTTTTACACCTTGCCAAAAGGTGAGCATGCTTTGATCTCAAGCACCGTAGCTCTGTCTGTATGTTCAGGGTCGCAGTCCTGCTGGAGGTTCTCTTCCAGCATTGTCAAGTATTTAGCTTCATCCATCTTCCCGTCATCTCTGAGCACCAGTCTTGTCACTTTCCTGTCCTACCTGAGCCCACCTCTCTGCAGCTCCTCCAGAGTTACATTTCCTCTGCGTCTTTGATTAGTGCTCTCCTTGCTCAGCCTGTTAGTTGAGGAGGGCAGCCATGCTGTGGTGGGTTTACAGTTCTGCCATGCTCCTTTCATTATCATCCATCCATCCATCCATCCATCTTCTGCTCCGGGGTCGGGTCGCTGAGGCAGCAGCCTAAACAGAGAAGCCCAGACTTCTCCCTCCCCAGCCCCTCCCCAAGTCGTTCCCAGGCCAGCCGAGAAACACAGTCCCTCCAGCGTGTCCTGGGTCTTCTTCTGGGTCTCCTACCAGCGGGATGTGCCTGGAACACCTCACCAGGGAGGCGCCAAGAGGCATCCTAGCCCAGATGACTGAGCCACCTCAACTGGCTCCTCTCGATGTGGAGAAGCTCTGCTCTGAATCCCTTCCAGATGGCAGAGGTTCTCACCCTAGCTCCAAGGTAGAACCCAAAGCCCCTGCAGAGGAAACTCATTCCGGCCGCTTGTATCAGTGATCTCGTTCTTTCGGTCACGACCCAAAGCTCACGACCGTAGATGAGGGTAGGAACGCAGATCGACCGGTAAATCGAGAGCTTCGCCTTTTGACTCAGCTGTCTCTTCACTACGACAGATCAGCACACCTCCATCCGGAGAAGGGACTCTACCCTTTTCAGTTCTCGCTCGGCTGTGAACCGCTCCAGTGAGAGTTGGAGATCACGACCTGGTGAAGCCAGTAGGACCACATCATCAGCGAAAAGCATTTCCTTTCATTATCAGACGGATTATCAGATTGCATTGTGCAGCAAGAAGGTCTCAGGTTCAAATCCCAGCCTGGGGTCTTTCTGCAAGGAGTTTTTCTGTTCTCCCTGTGTATGCATGGGTTCTCTCTGGTTACTCCGGCTTCCTCCTACAGTCTAAAAGCATAACTGTTCGGTTAACTGGTCTCATTAAACTGCCCTTAGGCATGGTTTTCTGTCCTCTGTGTTGCCCTGTGATGGCCTGGTGACCTTTCCAGGGTGTACCCCACCTCTTGCCCAATAACCGCTGGAGACAGGTCCCAAAGAAAAAGCGTGTGTAGACAGTAGATGGATGGATTAATCATTGCTTTGTGAGATGCTGAACAGCTTGGAATATTCTTTTATAACCTTACTTTGCTATTAACTTTTCCACAACTTTCTCCCTGACCTCTCTGCGGTGTTCTTTGGTTTTCAGGATCCTGTTTGTTCACTAAGGTTCTCCAACAAACCTCTGAGGCCCTCACAGAACAGCTGGATTTACTGAAGCTGAATAAGAAACAGGTGGAGTCCATTTCCTAAGGCAGCTGGTTGCACTGGATTTTATTTAGGGGTAGCAGATTAAGGGGCATGCTTTTCAGATTTTATTTGTGAAATTGTTAAAGAAACCATGTATCAAGCTTGTGGTCCGAGTGCGCAAAAAATTGAGGGGTATGAACACTTAAATTATTATTATTTTGTTTTCAAAAGCGAAATCCAATTCTCCAAATACATAAAAATATATATTTCTGTTTGCTTCTTCTTTAAAGTCACACAGAATAAATAAGAAAATGGATTTGCTGCATAATCAGATCAGATCTGTATTGCATGTCCTATGATCTGGGGAATAAAAACATCAAAAATGTACTCGGGCGAAACAATTGGAGAAAAGGTTCACGCAGCGTCCTTGTCCAAGAATAACAGAAAACCAGGGAGCAAAGCTGCGTAAAATCCAAACAGTAGGATGTGAGAGGATAAAGCTCACCTCAAGGCAGCGTGCTTCAGCCCTGCAGACCTTCTGCAGAGGCTGGCGACAAGCTGACGACCTAAACCACTAACAGAACCGAATGTGTTGGTGCAGAACATCCAATGAGTGTTTGTTAGAGAAAATGCAGTGGATGCACGTGTAATTTAATCCATTTTTGTTTGGTAAGTCAGTCTTATTTCTTCCTTAATATAAAAAGGAGCCAACTGAAGGGTCTGGGGAACAGTCTTGTCTGTCTTAAGCACTCTGGGCTGAGCTCAGGCGCCACTTAAGCGTGCTCAGGAAAGGCAGGGGTTGGAAAACCCACACATTTACTGGGTCTATGTTGGCAGGGAAAGAGAACCAGTGAGAGTGAATGGGAATGACTTTACAACCCTGTGGACTATGTCCGCAGGTCTGTTTATAAACCCTACAAACCCTAAGCTTTGCCACCTCACAGCAAAAAGGTCCTTGGTTCAAAACTGGGCCAGGCTGAGGCCTTTCTCTGCTCTCCTCCTGCACATGTGGTTCTTCTCAGCTTAAGGAGGCTCTGGTTCCTTGAAAAGCTGCTTCAGGTGGTCTCCATTGTTGCTGTTACTCTAAACAGTGTGCCCAGGTGCTAAGTCCACTGCAAAAACACTAAATCTTACCAAACATTTTTGGTTTAGTTTCTAAGACCAAATGTCTTGAAAACACTTGAAATAAGACAAAACTAACTTACAAGTCACTTTTCAGCAGATATAGGAGCCGGTTTTAAGTCAATAAATCCTTAATATTGATGAAAAGGTTCTAGTTACAAGTGAAATAATCAGCCAGTGGAACATTTTTCAAATTAAGATGTCTTGTTCCACTGGCAGATTATTTTAAGTGTCTTCAAGATATTCGAATTAAAAACTAGACCAAAAATACTTGATAAGATTTTGTGTTTTTGCAGTGTCCTGCTGTTCAGTGAAATCAGCATCTCCATAAAGCTTGTCAGCAGATGGGAGCATGAAGTGCTCTTAAATTTCCTGAAAGATGGCTGCACCGACTGTGGACTTCAGAAAACCCAGTGGATCAGAACCACGGCGCCGCAAACCATCACCGACTGTGGAAACTTCGTGTTGGACTTCACGCAGCGTGGGTTCTGTGCCTCTCCGCTCTTCCTTGAGCCTCCTGGACCTTGATTTCCAAATGAAATGCAGAGTTTTACTTTTATCAGAGCAGTGGGGTTTGGACCACAGAGCAACCAGTCCAGTTCTGGTTCTCTTCAGTCCAGGTGAGACACTTCTGACGTCGTCTCAGGTTCAGGTGTGGCTTGATACGAGGAATGTCACGGTTTTACGTCCTGGATGCAGCTCTGGATTCACAAAATCATCTCCATCACGTGTTCTTTACACCTTGCTGTTAACTGAAAGGTCCCAACATGGAATGGGGGGGTTGAAGTCGACCAACCAAAATCACACCGATTATGAGCTGTAAGGGTTAATATGGGGCAGTGTAATGAGCGTAACAAAGTGATGTGATACAAAGACAGAGTTGTCGAATGGCCTTCCACTGTCTGTCTAATCTCAGAGACATGCGGATCTACAGAACCCGATGAGATTATAAGATGATGGGTCGACGCACCGTAACTTTTCTTGTATTTAAAGCATTGATGGCATTTGGATCTCAGCCAGATACAGGAAAATCTCCCTCACATATTTTATGACATATTTTATGCATACTGCTCAGGCGAATGCCGCAACTTTGATTCCCGTCATCTCAGATCCACACTCTGAAAGCACACATGGCCTGTGAAGTCATAGGAGCGACTTGCATAAAGTGACGAACTAGTCCAAACTCAAAAGGCTTTCCTTCATAAGCCTCTCAACTTGCAGGTATTTACATAAGACGTGCAGCTTTTTCTACCACACGTTTTCCTTCCACTCAACTTTCCAGTAATATGCTTGAATACAGCAGTCCTTGGTTTCTGCAGTAATAACTTTTGTTGCCTACCCTCCTTTTGGAGGGTGTCAATGACTCTCTGCTGGACAACTATCAAATCAGGGATCATCCCCGTGATTGTATCAGCTATAACTTAACATCTCTGCATTAAAAATCCTATTTTATTGTCCCTATATGATATTCTATTATTCTGAGAAACTGAATCTTCATTTGCTGTAAGCCAATATCCTTAAAATTAGCATAAATAAATGCTTGAAATATATCACTTGTATGATGAATCTATATAAAGTTTATTTTTCTATTTAATTACTTGCATAAATGAAGGCTTTATTGATATTCTAATTTATTTAGATGCACCTGTACATGGTAAATGCTTTTTATTGACCTAGTTAATGCAATATTTTTCAAAAACAATAAAGTCAAAGGAATATATGGTGTTACTGTAAGGTGCAAATAAAAATTAATCGTCCCTGAGGCCAAATAAAATACATATATTTTTTGTTTAAAAGGAAAGAGAACAATACGCATCCAGTAAGGTTGTTGTGGCTTTTTCAGGAAGCCTACATGATGACCCACGAGGTGTGAGCTAAATCCTCTGCATCTGCTCCAGGTTATCTGTGCCGGGCCGGTTGTCTCAGCCGAGGCATCCATCCCACATACTGTACTTCAAAGAGGGGCGTGTTCGTGCGCACACACAGGCAGTCGCCCAGCAAAACAAATAATTAACAAAGTCAGTGAGATTAATTAAAGCAGCAGGGTTCAGGGAGGGTTCAGCCTTCTGTGTGTGGGACAGAGGGAGAAAAGAGGGTGGGGTGGAGGCTTTATTGATATTGAACAGGAGTCCCCTGCTGGATGTGATTAAGAAACCAAAGAAGAAAGGGAGAGGAGGCGAGGGAAAACAGCGACTGTCACTGATATCCGTCTTCACGTAAACAGCTGCCTCTGTGTAGGTGTGTGGTTTGAAGAAGATAAACCTGCTTTAATTAACTTCCATTGAGCTTTCAGTGTGCAGCTGTTTTTATCCTATTCAGGAAAAAGAGAATACTTTCTCCATTTGATCTGTCTTTAAAAACAGTTGAAAGAAGTTATATTTTTAAATTAAGCTCATTTATAAGTCAAAAATATGAATAACATTCAATATTTAATATTTAAATAAGTATTTAATGTTTGCAGCTCCAACAGGTTTATCATTCCTGTGTTTATCCCAGATTTAACACATGCAAATCCTTAAAAAGAGGGGCAGTTTTAAGCTCTGACGTAACTGCATGTAACATTGTTTTTTTTAAAAAAAACAATGTTTTATTAAGTCACCCGACCTTCACCCGGGACACCGGGGTTCGAATCCAGGCCGGGTCGCGTTGTTCAGATATCCAGTGTGGGTCCTTAGGCAAGATCCTTCGCGCTACTGCCTACCTCATGATGAGTGACAAAGGAATACACGCCATGCCGGCTCAGACGTCGCCCGGCCAAACAAGGTCTGCGTCAGGTGCTGGGGAACCAGGGCACCTTCACGAAAAATGGGTTACTGGAACAAGACGGAATTGGGCGAGAGGTGAAAACTTGGATCTGTTGGAATGCTACTACTCAAGTAACCCTAGTCAGAGGGGTTACATGCAAAGAATGTGGGAGGAATGGTTACGTAGACATCCCCATTCAACACTAACTGCCAAACAACTAGTAGCTCAGTGTTCCAACATCCACAAACGGCAAATGCTGTCACAACTTGAGATAGACGAGGTACAACACAAATGCTACGGCAAGGGGGAGCCAGGACGCCAGGTCAGAGGGGAGTTAGCTTCAACTCCCCACCCGGAGATTGGGTATGCAGCCCCAATAATGAACGAACCATCACAGCTGAACGAGGCAGCAACTGACCTGAGAGGTAGGATCGTGGCCTGAATGAACACCAGGCAATCCCGATGCCAATTACAACGGCTGAGTGAAGTACCATCAGAAAGTCTCATTGGAGATGTGAATGCAGCATTGAGAACGATCCCTACCAACACCATAACGGAAACCAATGAGCTGGTGTACAACTCGGCATCAGTGATCCTTGAGATGCTCGGCTATAGGAGCAACCATGAGATTCAATACCAACCATGGAAAAGACGGTTAGAGGCTAAAATCAAGGTAACAAGGAGGGAAGTGAGCCAATTGTCAGAGCTCCAAAGAGGTGCAATCAAAAGACCAGTACCCAAGCGGTACAGCCAGATGCCCATACCTGAAGCGCTCGAAACTGCCAAACAAAGGCTCCAAGCCTTGGCCAGTCGCCTAAAGAGGTACACGAGAGAAAATGAAGCCAGGAGGATTAACTGGCTCTTCTCCACCCAACCAGCTAAAGTGTACTCTCAATGGCAGGGTAATAACAACAGAGCAGACCCACCAAGGCTGGAGACCCAACAGTACTGGAAAGGCATATGGGAAAGGGAGGCGACCCACAACAGCAATGCACAGTGGCTAATCTCTCTACGAGATGACCACAGCAACCTCCCTGAGCAAGCCCCAGTAACTATCACAGTGGCAGATGTCCAAGAAAGAGTCTCAGGTATGAAAAACTGGACAGCACCAGGTCCTGACATGATCCATGCCTACTGGCTAAAGAAACTCACTGCCCTCCATGAGCGACTGGCAGCTCAAATGAACCAGCTGCTACAAAGTGGGACTCACCCTGAATGGTTAACTGAAGGGCGCACAATCCTGATCCAGAAGGATCCCTCAAATGGTTCGGTCCCATCCAACTATCGGCCAATAACCTGTCTCTCTACAACATGGAAGCTCATGTCAGGCATCATAGCAGCTAAGATAAGTGGGCACATGGATAAATACATGAGTACAGCACAGAAGGGCATCGGCATAAATACCAGAGGAGCCAAACACCAACTCCTGGTAGACCAAACAGTCGCCCAAGACTGCAAAACCCGACACACCAACCTGTGCACGGCTTGGATTGATTACAAGAAAGCCTATGAGTCAATGCCACACACTTGGATCATTGAATGCTTAGAGATGTACAACATCAACAGGACTCTAAGAGCCTTCATTGCAGCCTCGATGGGGATGTGGAAAACCACCCTTGAAGCCAACTACAAGCCAATTGCACAAGTGTCCATCAAATGTGGCATATACCAAGGAGACGCTCTGTCCCCACTGCTGTTCTGCATAGGTCTGAACCCCCTCAGCCAAGTCATCAACAAGACTGGCTACGGATACCGACTCAAGAACGGAGCCACCATCAGTCACCTCCTCTACATGGATGACATCAAGCTGTACGCTAAGAGCAAACGAGACATCGACTCACTGATCCACACCACCAGGATCTACAGCACTGACATTGGGATGTCATTCGGACTAGAGAAGTGTGGTCGGATGGTTACACAGAGAGGGAAGGTCATCCACACAGAAGGGGTCTCACTCCCAGAGGGAACAATAGCAGACATTGAGGACAGTTACAAGTACCTGGGAATACCACAAGCAAATGGCAGCCTCGATGAGGTCACAAGGAAAGGAGCCACAGCCAAATACCTCCAACGAGTAAGGCAAGTCCTGAGAAGCCAGCTCAATGGCAAGAACAAGATCCGTGCGATAAACAGCTATGCCTTGCCAGTAATCAGATACCCTGCAGGAATAATAAGCTGGCCAAAGGAAGAGATAAAGACCATGGATGTTAAAACTCGGAAACTACTAACCATGCATGGAGGGTTCCACCCTAAATCCAGCATCCTGAGACTATACGCGAGCCGTAAGGACGGAGGCAGAGGACTAGCGAGTGTGAGAGCCACTGTCCAGGATGAAACATCCAAGATCCATAAATACATCAAGGTCAAAGCCTCAACCGACGATGTGCTCAGCGAATGTCTCAAACAATGGGGACCAGAGGATGAGGTGCTGGAGGAACCATCATGGGAGGATAAGCCCCTACATGGGATGTACCACCGACAAATAACTGAAGTGGCTGATATCAGGAAATCCTACCAATGGCTGGAAAAAGCTGGACTCAAGGACAGCACAGAGGCACTCATCCTGGCTGCACAGGAACAGGCCCTAAACACCAGAGCAATAGAGGCTCAGATCTACCACACCAGACAAGATCCAAGGTGTAGATTGTGCAAGGAGGCCCCTGAGACAGTCCAACACATAACAGCAGGGTGCAAGATGCTGGCAGGGAAAGCGTACATGGAACGTCATAACCAAGTGGCGGGCATAGTGTACAGAAACATCTGTGCAGGATATGGACTGGAAGCCCCGAGATCAAAGTGGGGCACACCCCCAAAGGTGGTGGAGAATGACCGAGCTAAGATCCTGTGGGACTTCCAGATCCAGACAGACAAAATGGTAACGGCGAACCAACCGGACATCGTGGTGGTGGATAAACAACAGAGGAAAGCCGTTGTGGTGGATGTAGCAATACCAAGCGATTGCAACATCAGGAAAAAGGAACACGAGAAACTGGAGAAATTCCAGGGCCTCAGAGAGGAACTGGAGAAGGCCTGGAAGGTAAAGACCACAGTGGTGCCTGTGGTCATCGGGGCCCTCGGGGCAGTCACCCCCAAACTGGAGCAGTGGCTAAAACAGATCCCAGGAACAACGTCAGACATCTCAGTCCAGAAATGCGCAGTTCTCGGCACAGCCAAGATACTACGCAGAACCCTCAAGCTCCCAGGCCTCTGGTAGAGGACCCGAGCTCAGAGGTTGAGAAAGACCACCCGTGGAGGGTGAGAAGGGAATTTTTATATATATATATATATATATATATATATATATATATATATATATATATATATATATATATATATATATATATATATATGTATGTATGTATGTATGTATGTATATATATATATATATATATATATATATATATATATATATATACACACACACGTGTGTGTATATGTGTATATATATATATATATATATATATATATATATATACACACACGTGTGTGTATATGTGTATATTTCATATGAAATATCTGAATTTAAATGTGTGTATGTTTCAAATGAAGGATTTGAGATTTGTTGTGAGCATCAAAGTGAACGTAAACAACAGCTCAATTTAATTTATCCAGCTTATGTAACAAACCCCACCTCAAGGCATTTTAGAAAACAAACAGTGCAGTTCATATCCAAAAATAAACTGCATTCAAATGAATCCAGATTTTTCCCAAAAAGATTTAGTCACACAGACTAAGATCTAATTATTAGGAGTCTAACTTATTCCAAATGACCGAATAATATAGTTAAATCCAGCAGTCAGAAAGTATTACTTAGTAAAAACGTATCTCTATGTCGCGAGTCATTAGCTGCGTTTCCATTACAAAGGTTTCGCAAATCTTTGTCAAATTTTCTGCTGTCGATAAAACACAACGTCGCGATTGTGGTGTTTCCATTAAATAAGAACTTAAATTAAAATCACATGTGAATAAGCTTGTTCACATGATGAGTCATTAAAAACATGCTGCGCCATGATCCTCCAACTACTTCGGTTGTCGATCACGTGACTCGTGTGATGCGAAAAAAGTGTTTCCATTGCAGTTTTGCGAAATAAACCAAATTCGATACGGACAAAAAAAAACCCCCCACCTCATCCTAGTGCCAAAACTTTTTCTCGAAAACGGAGAATTTTTTTGGGAAAAAGGCATGTTTCCATTAAACAAATTTATTTTTGTAATTTCACTTTGCGCAGTTTCAGGGTTAATGGAAACGCAGCTGGTGTATTTGCAGCAATTCTCCACCTGGGCAAGCATGTGGCGACAGTGGAAAGGGACCTCTCCCTTTTAACGGGAGGAAACCTTCAGCAGAACCAGGCTTAGAATGAATGCCATCTGCTCGGACTAACTGGGGGTTGAGAGGACAAGAAGAAGAGAAAATAAAAAAACATAGAAGCACTGAGCCAGGAATACTTTCTATGGGAAACAAAAACTAAGAATATACAGAGTTACTGGCAGCAGTTGCTCCGTAAATGACTGTCTGGAAAAGAGATACAGCTAAACACATTATAAATGTAGAATAAAAGCCAGGGGCACTTTCTATGGGAAAGTGAAACAAATAGATGACACAAAGTCAATTGCAGCAGTGAGGAGAGTGAAATACCAAAACACCATAACGCCGAGTGGGGAGTACTTTCAATGGGAAAAAAAATATACAGTGAAGTTATCGGCAACAGTGGATCAATAAATGACTTCTTCCAGGAAAGAGATACAGCTAAGCATAGGTACACCTGCAGTACTTTCTGTGGGACAGAAAACCAAAGAGTACACAAAGGTAATGGCAGCGGTTGCTCCGTCATGACCCTGTTTAGAAAAGAGACACAAATAAACATGGAGGCATTAAGCCAGGAAAACTTTGTATCTCAATGAAAAACAATGAAAGTGTAGAACATTGTGACGCCCTGCCTCATGATAAATACTGAAAGATTAACACACAGTTAATGGGATCAGTAGCTCGTTATTGGCTTTCTTCAGGAAAGAGGTACAGCTAAACATACGAGGAGAGGGAGTACCTTCTATAGGAAAGAAGAGCAGAGAGTAAGCTATGCTAATGATAGCAATAGCTCCATCCAGGACAAATATACAGCTAAATACAGAAACACTGAGCCCTTAGTACTTTCTATGGATGAAAAAAAAGTACGCAAAGGAACTGTCTGCATTAGATCCATCAGTAGGTTTGTATGAGAAAGAGGCATGGCTAAAGACAGAACCATAAAGCCAGTGGTACTTTCCATGGGGAAGAAAAGAAAAACTTTCAGGAGTAACCAAAGTCCAATGTTCGCTCAGACCCAGATAAAACTCGGCTAAACGCAGAAGAACTAAGTCAGAAGCACTGTGCCAGGACTTCTTTCTGCAGGAAGGAGACAAGGATAGAATACAAACTTAATTACAAGAGTACATATACATGATTTTATATAAAATAATAAAAAAATATGTGCGATAAAAGATGTTGAGATTTTTTCTGTGTTCGAAGTATTGTTTTCAAATCATTTAGATGCAACTCAACAACAACAAAAAAGGATAAACAGGTATTTGACTTTCTGGATCTAACTGATGGGATTTCAGTCGGTGTCTGAAACTTAATTTTTGTAAATTAAGGGGAAAAAAATTATTCACGGGATTGAGTTTGAGATCGTTCGAGAAATAATTTCCCTCTGGAATCCACTGGAAACAGAAACCCTCAACATGCCCTTTTTATTTATTGATATGAAGCAGAAATGATTGCTCCAAAAACTGTGATAAATGTAAAAATATTAACGTTAGATACATACGTGAGGCATACAGAACCATGTTAAGATCCTGATTCTGCTAAGATTCTGCTTCACCTTCATCACCGATGCACTCCTCCAGCCTCCATGGATGCAAACATCTGCTGCTATTGAAGAGTAAATGTGAATTTGAGGTTTTCCTGGATGCTCAGCTTGTTTATTAACAGCCTCAACAATGTTCTAACTGCGCTGGAAGTGACGTTCTTGTGTATTCAGTAACTCTGGGATCAACTGATCTGAGCCAGTCTTGTTTCACAGCGTGTGTGTGAGCAATCAGGACCACAGAGTCCAAATCGTTCCTTGCAGTCGGATGCTCCCCCCCCCCCCGCCCTCCCTGCTCCGTCTCTCTTTCAGCTCCGTGTTTTGGCAGCAGCTCTCCCTCTGCATCACAAAGCCTGAGCCTGAGTTGTCTCATTGTGTTGCAAACATCGCAGGTAATCATTAACGTAAACACGCAACAATGGGAGCTGCGGCGCCCGAACAGCGTGGGAGTGGATGGATGGCCCAGAGGTCGGGATGTGCAGACACCGACCTGACCTGGAGCCAAGTTAGAGGGCCTGTGGGATTTAAGGAACAGCTCACAATGTTCTTAACACATTTTTTGTTGCTGTATTTACTTTTTTTGTTCTATTTCAGAGCATTTTAAGAAAAACAGTTGTTACACGCACAATTAAATGATGGGAAAAAAGTTTTTAACCGCTACTAATCTTATGATTTTGCTTCTGGAAAGGAAGATGTTTTAGCAGGGGTCTGCAAACCAAAGAGCCATTTTTGCCCTCAGTCCAGTGACATAAAACTCCTTTAAAATTTCAATGAATAGCTACTGTAGGAAAGTTGTGGTAGTTTTTAAAGAACCGTCATTTTATTTCTGTTTTTGGGTTTTAAAAGAAAGAAAAACATGAAACATTTACAAAAGGAGGATCGATACATTTTCTTCTATGGAAAATGACGTAAACAAAACAAAACAAAAAACAGTTTCCAACATAATGATGAGGAAAAAATAAATAAATATTATTGATACTTGTGTCATTTTGTTGTGGAAATTCAACGCAGGATTAATTCCATTCAAAAAAACTTTAAAAATGCTAAAATCTGCATTTTTTTTTTTTTTTTATTATTTTATATCAATAAACTTGAAAATGTGTCGTTCTGCCCCTTTTTTTTAGCCAAATATCAAGAGCCATTGTGGAAAGTCCAAAGAGCCACTTGTGACCCCTGTTCTAGTGGTCTTAATTAGTAGTCCTCAAGCTGTTTATCTGCTACATATGCAGACTCATTCACTAAATTTGGATATTACTGTAAAGTTAATTTTATTTCAGTACCTCCATCACTAAGTGAAATATATAGATTATTTACACACAGACTGATATTCTCAAACCTGTATTTCTGATAATTGCGATGATTTTCTGCTTACAGGTGACAAAAACAGTATTTAAGAGTTGAATATCACATCAGACCAATAAAAACATTTTAATACAGAAATATGTTCTTAATAAAATGTATGTTTAATTCCAGTTTAAAGGTTTTTTTTTTTTTTTTTCAAAAGGTACTTTAATCTGACAAACAAGCCTCACAGGAGCTTATATTCTAATTTATTGAATATGACTGTAGTTGTTTTTAGGCTGTTTGTCCTCCTTATTCTTTATTTTTTATACACGCACTACTTAACAAACACTGAACAGGAGTGAAAAAGCAGCCAGACTCCAAAGTCTAAATTCAAAAGAGCTTCAGAAAACCAAACAATGTAAGACCTTTAAAACATCAAATAAGAAAATCTGATGCTTTGGCAGAAAAATATAAAGATTTTAGAGATGATCCCAGAGTTGTAGACAGTTCTGTGTGTTCGATAAACTACACCAGTCAAAAGTGATCACTCTAAAATATGTCGGACTTTGGGATAAAGAAGTATGGCTCAGTCTTTAGTTTGGGTGCAGAAGCAAAATAAAAAGATGAGCCAGCCTTCCTTCTTGGGGTTGACCTGCTCGTTTTGTTAATGATCCCCCAAACAGTCAGAAATCTGAATCTAAAAGGGGCCAGATGCATCTCTGAGGCGTCCTTGCTGTGAACCAGCTTAATGAGCCACCAGCCACACCTCACCCATTCATCCTGACCTTTAATCCACCTCACTTTCCCTCCAACATTACTTTTCCAAAAATGATTAGCATTTGCCCCAACCAGGACCCTCCTCCACCTTCTCCTCTATCCGTTATCAGCTGTCAGGCCCCAAACCCCGGTATTCCCCATTAACGTCAGTATGCAGCAGGCTATCAGCGCTATCTGGACCTGGGGGCACCGGGAGGGATCGGCTCTATCACCGATGTCATCTGATAAAAAGGTGAGCGGGAGACTCTGATCCTGGACAAGGCGAAGTGAAGGGGGGCTGAGGTTGGGAAGTTCGAATATTTAACGCTACTATTCTGACAAAGCGGTAAAAATCCAAACAAAAAGGCTGAGTGTTTCTGTTTTAGTTAAATTATTCTATTTCCAACCTCTAAATTTGAGCGTTGATCCACTAAGCGACCCTCAAAAATGAAAAACGATAAAAATACAGAAGCACAGAACTGTGCACTGCAAAAACACAAAACCTTACCAAATATTTTTGGTCTAGTTTCTAGTGCAAATATCTTAGTACACTTGAAATAAGATAAAACTAACATACAAGTAACAGCATAATATGGGAGCTTGTTTTAGACGAGTATTTCCCTAATACTGATGAAAAAGTTCTAGCTATAAGTGAAATAATCTGCCAGTGGAACAAGATATTTTCCCCATATTATAAGTTAAAATCTCTTGTTCCACTGGCAGATTATTTCAATTATAACTAGAACCTTTTCATCAATATTAAGGAATTATTGACTTAAAACAAGCTCCTATAGCTGCTGAAAAGTTACTTGTAAGTTAGTTTTGTCTTATTTTAAGTGTATTCAAGATTTTTGCACGAGAAACTAGATCAAAATACTTGGTAAGAGTTTGTGTTTTAGCAGTGTGGCTGTGCATATGTTCAAGCATGAGTGAAGTTTCAAAATAAGGACAAATTCACTCACAAAACTGGTTAAAGGTGAGTCAAGAAACAGTGGCAAACAAGTTTAGCTTCTGAGCTAACTATGGAGATCCAGTGGTGCCAAAACGTAACCACTAAAAAGTAAAGAACACACTGCATTTAGAGAACATGATTTTCTAGCTTGTTTTGTTGTATTTTTAAAAATTATTTATAATTTTATTTATAATTTATAATTATTTATCAATTTTATTCATTTTTACTGTTTTTCCTGATTTTCTGATTGACTCCGGATCAATTCACCCCTTCCCTTATTTGTACACCTACTATTTCATCCTTTGCTACTGCAGATGGTATGTGGAAACAAACTATCTTGTAACCATGTACAGCTAAGAGCAAATTATTCATATACCTGGCAGATTTAAATACAAAATGATTTCATTATTCATCCAAGAAGTTTGTTTCTGATAGAAAATGAGAGTGACGTCTCTCAACAGAGAAGACAATGTAGAAAGAATATCAATTTCATAAAAAATAATTTAAAATAGCATGTTGAAAATTATTTATACTCTCAAAAATCAGTAGAAAAATCTTTATTAGCAACCAAACCCTTAATCACTGACCCATTTTTGCATGTTTCTACTGTTATTTTCACCATTTATCTTTGATGATGAACTCAAGTCTTTGAGGCTGGAAGGCCTCCGTACCACCACCCTAATCTTAATTAATATTACTTAGTCAGAAGAAAGACGTTGGTAAAATTAAAATCAGTACACAAGGCAATACAAAATGCTTTAGAGGGAATCAATGGAAAAACAGAAAGAAAATAGCAAGATATAAAAGCATTCCATCAAAGAAATATGTTTGAAGATACAGATGTTTAAGGCATAAAAGATGGAGAAATAAAACTGTTCAAATATCATGTATAATTAAATTGATCAGGGTTTTCTGAAAAAAACTTCAGCTACACTATATTCAGAGTAAACTGACAGATTATGACCGACTGAAATAACTGCTAATTGATATTTATTGAGCTCATATAACCAGATTTCCTCCCAGCGGACTGGATTATAGAAACTGACATGAAATCATCTGTTTTCAAAATGGGTACGAAACATCATCCTGGTGGGTATGAATTCACGCAGGGTCATATGAAACGTCCCGTGGCAGACGGTTGGATTTGTCTCTAAAAAGGTGCAGCATGAAATCACCAAAACTATAGAAAAGAGATGGAGTTTATTAAGTTTGTTGTTAAAAATTTCCAAAAAGATCCAGTTAAACAATCCTAAAAGGGCCTTAATCTCGCATTTAATTCAATCCAAAATTAGAGATTGCCATGAACTGATGTATTTTTGGTACAAAACGTGTTTTAGCAGACAGTTCCTTTTCATGCACAGAAAATTTCAAGTATAAAACTGAAAAGGAGGTGAAATGATCAGCCTAATTTTCTGGCTCAACCTGTAAGAAATGTAGTTCAAGACGTCCTAAAAAAAACCCAGCAAGTAATTTTTCCCAACAGTTGTTTCCAATAGAAGATAATTTCCAGTCAGAGCCTTTTGGGTGGACGTCTTAAACGCAGGTTCTCGAAGGTCCGAGGCATCTGGACCCAGCAGCGGAGGCAGCTAATTATTTGATTCAGCTGTGTTGAAGCAGAGACACATCTATAGGTTAGAGGGACGGGAGTTTGAGACCCCTGCTTTAAAGTGATATAATCTCATCCCGTCTTGACTTAATAATCTGAAGGAATAAAGGTTGATGTAATTGGAAAACATGGCGCAAACAATCATATATGCACGTGAACCGAGAACGCCAGTTTAAACACACCGATACTGCCTGAGAGGAAAGACTCCGTCAATTTATGTTCCTGTTTTGATTCTTAACGCTAATATCATTAAGTGTCTTTGCCAAACCAAGAAATTTTATTTCCTTCAATTGCAAATCAACCATCTTAGCTCCTAAAAATGGGGTCTATTTGCTCTGAGTGCTTGTGCCAGGGGTGTGTCAACAGTCCTACTTCCAGGAATGTGTGTCTGCGAGGCTATTGAGGTGGCTGCAGTCCCACCTGTGTCTCATTAGCATAACAACAAGGTGCAATAACATTAACGCTGTAGTCCCCTCCCAAAACACATGTATCTAATCATCAAACACCATAGTTGTTTTAACTGACCCTAGTTCGGAGAAAATGCTGGAGAAGGGCTTTAAATCGATCCTCTGTGGAATCTGAGCTGCCTTGTTGTCGCTCACACAAATAAGGTCGTGTTACCTCGCTAAGGAGAGCGTTAGACTCTTCTTCTTGATTTATATTCCAACCACCAGCTTTTATGAACAAAAATTACCCTTGCGAGGTTGTGTAAGCTGATATATGTGCCTCAAAATTAAAATGCCCGGGCCATTCTCAGGTAGGACACAACCAAACCGAGGCTGGCCCAGCGGTGAACCACTGGCTCAGCTCTTATCTGCTTTATGGCTTCCACTTGGACTCGGTTATTTGTGTACTTTGACTTTCGCTGTAAAGCTCCGTCTGACCTGAAGTGGCACTGTGAGGTGTCAAAGGTCAAATCTGGAGTTTATTTTGCCGCATAAACTTCAGTTGTGCGCACTCATACCTGCGCCATGTGAGAGTTTTGACCTGCAAACAGAGCGTCGAGCGTCCTTCCCTGTGTGGCGATCTCGGGTTTTACCTCCATGAGCTTTGCTGTTTACAACTCGATGTCTAACCAGTAATCGCTGCAGCTAAAGCAGCTCCTGCCGTAGCCAGAGACTGATCCCTCTCCCCCTCATGCTTCCTGCCTCACTTTCCACTATAAGAAACTGTCCAACAGAGAGAAAACTGTCTCAGAGGCATGAATTTATGGATTTATTTGGTGGAGTTTGACTCCATTTTATGTGCAGTTCTTTTAATCTGCAGTACTTTGCAGAAGTAATTACACCCCTTTAAGAAATATTGTGTCATCTTAAAACCACACATTTCAATGTATTTTCTTGGGATTTGGTGATAGGTCCTTTCCCTGTCCTCTCAGAATGATGCTGCCATCACCATGTTTCACCATGAGGATGTTGTGTTCAGGGTACTTTTCCGCCACACCTTGATGGCTTCAAGTTTGCCACTCTTTCGTAAAGCTCAGATTTGTTGCGCGCCTATCTAACAGCCGTTCTGTCTACAGATGGTCCCATTAAATGTTATTGCGTTTTGTTTAGTTAAAACTATAAATTTGAGAGGACTTTTGTGAGGATTTTATTTATTAGACCAACGAAAAATAGTGCTTTATAGTGAAGTGGAAGGAAAATGACACCTGGTTTACAGCAGTTTTTATAAATAGACATAGGAAAAGTGTGGCATGCATTTATACAGAGTTTCTGCAGGTTTCACCAACTCAAATTCAAGACTTTTTAAGATGTTTATGAAAGGAATTTAAGACCTATATCTCCACAGAAATATACAAACTTCATCCAGCCAACTGGCAATAAATTTTCACCTAACCATTATAGATGCCAAAAAGCTAGCTGGCAAGCTAGCTAGCTAGCAAGGGTAAGTTAGCAGTGAGTTACTGTTAGCCTCAACCATCTCAACTGACTGGTGTATTTTTAATAACTACACAGTATTATGTTGAAATTTTGCCTTACTGTACAGTATTTTTTTATTTTTATTCTTTATTATCCCATGATGGGGACATTTCTGTGCAACACCAGCAAAGTGACTGTGACAAGCAATAACAGCAAACAGACTCACAAAAAATATATATATAAAAAACATAATAAAGGATATTTCTATTTCGTTGAACACTGTTCAGTCTGTAATCTGCAAACAGACAACTGCAAACTCTACCAAAATATGACCATCTACCTAAACAATGAGTTTATTAATCAGAGAAGCAGCCCAGAGCCCCACGGTAGCCCTGGAGGGACAATCCATTTAGAGGACAGCTATTAGTTATGTGCGCCATAAATCTGGCCTTCATGGAAGAGCTGACATAAGAAAGCCAATGTTGAAACAAAGTCTTGAGAAGTCCCACAGTCAGTTTGCCACAAGCCATGGCAGCAAACAAGTGGAAGAAGGTTGCTCCAGTCCAGGGAAAATGTGACTTGTTGGTTTTACATGCAAAACGTGGTGGTGGTGGTAGCGTCATGCTGTGGGGAAGCGTTTTTTTCTGAGACATGTTCCAGAAAACCTGCAACTGTAACTGCAGCAAAACATGGCTCCATGTAAAGTATTGACTCACCTTTTAGATTTTTATTCACCAAAACAATTTAAATAACTTACTTTTACTTTAGGTAATGAAATTCAGTGAAGTTTGTGGTTGTAATATGTCAAAGCAGCGGAAAGCAGTCGAAAGAAAGGAAAAGTAAGCAAAGACTCTTATCATGTTCTTTTTTTTCTTTTTTTACTTGTTTATCTGCCATGTTTCTTAGTCCAAACTGTCAAACTGGAGCATTTGAAAAGGTATCTTCCTCTTTAAATGTTAATTGTTTTTTTTTTTTTTTTGTTTTTTGTTTTTTTTGGAGAAATCAACCCAAAGCTTTGAACCGAAGGGGACACATTAAAGCTCAGCATGTTAAGATGATAAAAAAGGGATTTATTGGGATTTATCTTGATTCTTTGCCGCAGCTAACAGGATTACTCAGCTTTGTTCTTTATCTGATGCATTTAAAACATGGAGACAATTTACACGTGGTGGGGGGGGGGGGGCTTCCGTTAATTGAACGCGACCCCTAAAGAGCAATTAAGGCACTATAAATGATCTGACTTCATAATAACCTCCGTTAGAAGCAGTGATTTATTGTCTTAATTTAGTCTGGTGCTTTTTTTTTTATTATGCGGGGGGGCATTAGAAGTAAAGGTTTGAAACCTCGCTGGAGAACTGCTGATTTCTTCATCGCGATGTGGAGAGGAGGAAGAGGAGGGAGGAGGGTCTGGCGTGCCAGCTCCTCGCTGTGGAGGGATGAGGGCTATTTATTTTTTTTTTTTTTTTTTTTTTTTTGTTTTGTTTTTTTATGTGGAGGGAGGAGGGAAGGTGGTAGTCGGGGGGTGGTAGCAGGGGTGTACCCCTCCCATCTCCCCCCTCCCTCCCTCCTCTCTCCTCCTGCTGCTGCTCTCCCGGCCTCTCTCGGACCATTGTTGTTGTGACTGCCGTCCGGAGAGCAGCGGAGTGTTGTGTCAGGTCCGGTGCGCGGAGGACGCAGTCGCTCGTCTTCTATTTTTTTTTTTTTTTTTTTTTTTTTTTTTTTCTGGAGGCTGGCTGACTGGAGGAGCAGGCGGCAGATCTACGTTTGGGGCTGCAGATCCAGAGCGTCGACCCTGTTCCAGGACATCCTGATCCAGGGAAGGAGCGCTTCCAAGGAGCGCTGCGTAAAGGCGCAGAGATAGGACGGTATACAGTGAAACCAAAGGGACACGCTTTCTCTCTGCGGTCTCAGCTGTCCCCACCTCGGAGCATTTCTTTAAAAGAAACACTTAGTCAGGTTCATTGATGTTATCCTGCAAAACAAACCCTCTCGGAATTTCTCTCCATGGATTTGTGAGCAGCCCGACAAGCCGCGGACTTTGCCCCCGGGGATAACAGCTCCTTCCCCCGGTCACCAGCTCCGGAGCAGCCGCTGTTTTCCTCAGATTTATACCTTCGCCTCCTCTTTCATTTGATTTGGATACACTCAACCTGCTCACAGACTCCCTTTGTGGAAGGATAGCGCAGATTTCCAATGAAGATTTCAATATTCCAAGGAGCTGAACGGGACACGGAGTGATTTATCCCCCCCTGCCCGCCCTCCTGGTGCCAGTCATCTCTGCAGGGACAAACCGGGAGAAGAGGTGGGTAAAAACAGCCTGGGAGCGGAGCTTTCATTCATTTTCACAGAGCATGCTGGACTAAGAGCTCATTTACCTTCCCTATTTATTTCTACTAACTCTTAAATCTTTTATCTTTTTTTTTTTTCTTTTTTTTTTTTTTTTTTCAGAGAAAAAAAAAAAAAAAAAAAAAAAAAAAATATATATATATATATATATATATATATATATATATATATATATATATATATATATATATATATATATATAAAGCTCCATATATTCCCTTCTGGAACATTTATTTGTTAATTATGTATGCTGAGGCGGAGAATTAAACAAGGTTTGGTTATTTCTAACAGAATTTTTTGGGGATAAAATGTTGCAAGCCTAACAGAGTCAGCTGATACTAAACCTTTCACAACTATTTGACAAGAGAAACACGTCTTGTTACCCAAAGCGGAGTTTGAACTTTGTCACAGCAGCTTCAAATCTGAAACGGGAACAACGAAAACGAAAAAGAGACCGAAAATTTTCATCTCCGGTACTATATGACTTGATGAAGCGTTTAAATAGGGTAAAGAATGAAAGTGTGTGCTTTTAGAAACTCTTACTGCCTTCTGTTTTAAATTGATCTCCGGATGTGTCCGATAATCCGCCGGACTGATCGAAGTTGTTGATTGGCAGAAGAGCTCAGGTGTCAAAAATCAGAGAGGCTCCGATTCATTTCTTACCCACGAGTTGACGTTTCCCCCCTACCTTTCCTTTTCGTAGCTCCCTGTAAACAAACCACTGCATGTAATTAAGCCATTACATATCAGTTTACTCTTTGTAGTCAAACACTTTCGTGAATTATGGAGATAAATGGGCATAAAATACTCAATTGTCACGGTTAATTGACTTTAACCGGACACTGTTTTCTATGGATTACAGTTTGTTGTGATCCTTGTTTGGTTCAGCTGGACTATAGCTGTAGCTATAGCTAACCCCTAATATGACCGAAATAAAATAAATCTGAACGACCTACAATTTGAATGTGTTATTGGCGTCAAAAACCGCAATAGCTGACAGTAGACTTGAGAAAATTATAGAAAATAATCTTAAAATCAAGCATACTCATAAGACAAGTTAGTATTTAGTCAATAAGATTGGTATAGATTTTGTAGATAGTAGATTTTAATCGTTATTTCTTAAAAATGAAGAAAGGTTAACTAAACAGCTAAATAAATTAGATACATTCTAATCATCTTTTAAAATGGTTCTCTTAATTAGGTGTATAACAAATTAGGATCATTTCATTTGTTTTGTTCTCCCATATGAAAAGAACCCAAAATTGAGAGTTGTTTTGTGATTAAGGCATTACTGAAATAGCAAACTTCACTTTAGCCTTAGCCTTAGCATGGTCGCTAATCTAGCTAAAGATGGATAAAAACGTTAACATTTTATTTTAAAAGGGTGGTCTGGTAAACTTTTCCCTTCGCAATAACAGCTGTACTGCTGGTATGCAATTGCTGCCTCAGGGTTAAGAAGCTCAGGTTACTTGCATGTTTGACTTTAGCTTTTGCACTGTTAGCTTTTATAAAAGCTATTTAGATCTACTCTATCACTGTAGTGTATAACTCTTTTTTTCTGAAAAATATAGCCAAGCTGTGTCACTCATTAGCAATGACTGAATCAGGGTTAAAAATCTCAGCTCGCTAGCATGTTTTCCTTTAGCATTAGCGCTAATCTTTTTAAAGCACAATGTAAGCTTTTTAAAATCTATTCCAACAAGGTGGAATGTAAACTTTTTTCTTATAACCACAACTAAGATGTACCGTTCATTAACTATGAATACCTCAGGGTTAAGAAGATCAGCTTGCTAGCAAGTTTGACGTTAGCATTAGCGCTAGAGCTAAACCATTTAGCTCTAGCGCTAAATGGTTTACTTTTAGAAAATTGATATTCATGATATAGTAAATGTAAATATAACTCCCTCACAGTTTTCCAGGGGCACAGCACACAACAAATGAAAATAACACTTGACTGGATCAACATTTTCTGTACTAATCTAAATGTTTAAACTGGATTTGTTAATAAAGAAGCTAATGTTGTTAACAGTTAAACCATTATTAAATGTTAAAAGCTTGGTATAACTTTAGATAGTTTTAAGGACTAATATTTTATACCCTTCAAAATCCCTTTTTTTAGTGTAAGAACTGACATATAGTTGGTACAAAACTCCATACGTACGAAATGGCAAAGGGGCGATACAACCACCAGCCTTGCATACAAACACAGTCAGTTTTGGTGTATAAATAGAAGCGGTGTTCGCTCATTCCTGACTGTTTGTGACCAACCAGAGAGGTTTATTACGCGTGAATTATGTGGCAGAAACACGCCAGTGACGCCCCGTTCCCTCCGTTTTCAGACGTGAATAAAAAAAGAAAAAAAAAAGAAAAACAACAGTGGAAGTGTTTTTGGCTCCGGCTGAAGTTCAGCAGCCATCCAGCGGAATTAACAGCAACAGAGGAGAGAGAGAGAGAGGGGAAAAGTTTTCCAGTCCCTAATTGAGAAAGAATACATTTCATTCAGCAAAGCTTGTTCTCTAAGCGGCATGTGTGTGTGCGCCGCTTGGGTCTGGCGCCTGAGCTCAGCTGGCGCAGCGTGCTGCAGGAAAAAGAAAAAAAGAAAAATCCCTGCATTATTCCTTTAGCTCTCTTACAGCCAGCCACTGTTTATAGTCTGTCTGGAGTCTATAAGACCACTTTAATTCTAACTCCCCCATGCACATTTATCATCACCTCTGGTACAGGTGTATTAAAATAATCACAAATAACAAGAAAAGTCATTGATCCCACAGCATGACACATCCTACACCATGCCTAACTGTGGACATGAGGTGCTTCTCCAAACATTTAACCTTTGTTTCATGCAAAACTCATCTGTGGTGTTTGCTGATGAACAATCTCACCACATCACAGCACATCACATTGTACTGCTGGACTTAGATCCAGGGCAACGCAAAAGCAAAGGTTGCTGCTGCTGCTTTGGACATTTCACACAAAACATACATCTCAAAACTTCAGATTTGTAAACACTGGAAGAATCTAGAATCATTCAAGATTTTTATTTTATTTTATTTTTTTAGAAATTAAAAGAACTGACATGTATTAGTTGTAAATAGTGTAAAATAAGAAATGATTTTAAATCCTTCTGAGAGCAGTCATACAAACCTTTAATACGAATCCACTTCAAGCCTTACAGAGCTTACAACATGCATTGCATCAGGAAGCATCTAATCCTCTTGACTGGTTATACTAACAAGCAAAAGGAAACTCTGTCAGGGTGGGGCTGTCCCATCCCAGAACGACACCCTGGGTTGCTAGCCGGGCTGTCTTGGAACTCTGGACATCAAATAATAAAATCAGAGAAATAAACTTGTTTTCACTATTTATATTCTGCTATTTACTTCACAAACAATGGAATCTGGATTATTCATTAAAATCAAAATCTGCTCAGTGCCTCACTGAACTCTAATAGATTAAAATCAAACAAATAATTTTGCCAAAATTATGTGGTATTTTTAAAATGAATCAAATTTCAGTCAAGATTTGTTGACTTTTGGGCACGGTAAACAAAAGGACTTAAAAACAGCATCACATTTTAAAGATGGCAACTTTCAATCAACAGGAAGACTCTTTGTTGTGTTAATTTTAAAATTTATATGGGTATTTCATGGAAATTGCTCACAGCGAGTTAGAAGACATGCCCACAGGTTCACTGCTGCTCCATAGCAGGATTCAAGTGTTTTCAAAGTATGGACCCATTATCTCCGGACCTTTGTCAATGGATGGCTGAGCGCCATCCATTGACAAACAACAGACAGTAACAGCCCTACTCCTTATTCATGACGCAGGAGTGCCTGGACAATGTGAGACAGACAAGTGGGACAGTTAGCAGGACATCTGGTTAAGAATACAGCTGCTCACAGCCAAAACAGGCACTCTCCGCAGCTATTTGTCTGGACAATTGTTTGTGTTTTTGACATCTTGCTTTAAACCGAACAAGAAGGTTTGTGTCTTTAGCTGCTCTGTGGACAGGTCTCCTTCGAGAGTCAGGTTTCTGACCCACAGAGAACTTACTGTCAGTCTTCTGGTTTGTTTACCCTTGCAGGATCCAGATTTAGAGACTTTTTGTGGCTTCCTGAAGTTCCCGATGCAAGGGACTGGAGTGTGAGGCCCTTTCCAGGCTTCCGACTTCTGCTTTTGCCTCTTAACCATAAGACACACGTTGCATCTAGAAGATGGTGCGGGGCTGCATGTTCTGTGTTCTCCTGCTCTGCTTGGTGGACAGAGTCACAGTCCGAAGTGTTCCTGAGATAAGAACGAAAGGTAAGACGTGTTCCTTGGTCTTCATGATGGTGTTTGACCACAAACAAACCTCTGAGGGATCTCAGTCTTTATTTAGTAATTGGAGTGCACAGGATTTTATTTGGGGGTATCAGATTAAAAGTGGGCAGAGTATAAATGCATGTGAAAAATGTTTGAAACCATGTATCCTTTTCAGTCCACCTCACAATTCTGCACAACTTTTTGTTGATCTGTAATATAAATATATTAAAGTTTGTGGTTTTAATGTCGCAAAATGTGCAAAACCCAGAGTTGGGTGGTAACTAGTTACATTTACTCAGTTACATTTACTCGAGTAACTTTTTGGAAAAAAAACAACTTTTAGGAGTATTTTTATTATGCTATACTTTGTACTTTTACTTGAGTGATTTTATCATGGAGTGTCGCTAGTCTTGAGTAAAATTTCTGGACACTCTCCCCACGGTGAGTAACTTCACTGAATGAAGAACAAGCTTGTTTTAACCAAAGGTTCACCAGACACTCAACCTGCTGTTTTTGTTTCAAAAGTGGCAAAAGTTTCAAAAGTTTGAAACTGAAAGAAACTGATTTGGAAAACCTGATTTTGTAATTCTGTTTATATGAATTATTTTCATTTTGACCTTTAAAATACCAAAAATTTCCACACAGCTTTGTATTTTGGTGAGTCTGATTATGTGTGATTGATGTTTTGATCAGTTACTCAGTACTTGAGGAGCCTTTTTTACCACATAGATTTTTCCTCTTACTTTTGTAAATCCTTGGATGACTACTTTTTACTTTTACTAGCGTAAAGATATGTTGAAGTAGCGTTAATCTTACTTGAGTACAATTTTTGGCTACTCTACCCACCTCTGGCAAAACCTGAAGCCTCTGTCCCACAGTCAATCTACATCTTTCGCGGTTTCTGTTTGCATAAAACTGCTTCTTGCGTAACAAGAATACATCCCCAGCGCTCTCTCTCCTTGGAAAGATGAAGTTTCTTAGTGGGCATGAGTTCAGAGGAAGCGAGGATGACAACAAAAATTAGGCGAGGGGCAGTGGTCGGGCTTCGGATGGAGCGAACGAGTCGGAAGCGCAAGGAGGCGGAGTGTTTCTGCTGCTGCAAAGTGTGCTACCTGATCCATCCGAGGCCCTGGGGCTCGGAAGTGTAAATCTGCCTGGCTACATGCCAGCTGCAGAGGATGGGGAGGGGGGCTTTTTTTGTTTCATTGATGCTTTACAGGCAGACGCTCAGGCTTCAAGCCAGCCACTGTTGGTTTACAGTTCCATTATGCTGTTTCTATTTAGCAAAAACCTAATCAGTCTAATTGTTCCCTGCCAAACAGAATGTTTTAGAGTTAAAGCTGAAGCGATGAGGGCTGTTTATCTTTAGCGGTGTAAAGTTTTTAAGTCTGATTAAACACCGGGATGATATATTTCTAAGGATGTGTGGAAATAGATGAAAGACAAAAAGACTGGTGCCCCTGGAGGCCGCCCTGGCCAGCTGAGGCTTGTTGTTCAGACGACGCTGTGCAGGAGGGAGCCTCCTGAAAAAGCTTCAAACAGCCTGTTGACAGAAACGTCTTTACATTGTCTGACACGAACATAAACTGTTCTTGGATTTATCTCTTGTCTGAGGTGCAGTTTGACGATTCATGCAAAGGTCGGTGCTGCTGGGGAACTTTTTGTAGCTCTCACTTATGTCAGACAAGAAAAATGGGCCCTACATCTTAAAGGCTCTCATTTATTTCTTTAAATTATCATTATTTTTGTTGTTGATAGGATAAAGTGAGAGCAGAACTTTCGGGCACAAAGAAATGGAGCTCAGCAACATCAAAAAGTCTTCAAAGGATCCCCCTTTTACTTAGTTTTTAGTTAGTTTTTATTTGTCATCTTAACTGCAGGGTTTTTTATTTTAAGATACTCAGTCTGACTTCAATAAGACTCCCTTCAGTTTGTTTGTTTCTTAATGTTTATCTCTTGTGGTTTTATGTCTGTCCTTGTGTTTTTAACCTTTGTAGAGTACTTTGTGTTACTGTATGCTGCTGTATAAAAAGTGCTCTATAAATAAAGCTTGATTGCTGGACTTCCTTTATATTTGTGAAGATGTGTAAGAAAAACTTAGAGGCAGGCCCACATCACCACAGATCCTCCATCATGCTTAACATTGGGCATGTGGTTCTTTTCCGTATTTTAATCCTTTGTTTTCACATCAAATTCAACTTGGAGTTTTGTTGTCGAAAATCTTGATCTTAGTCTCACCTGACTAAAGCACATGCTTCAGTAGGGTTTTGCAAACTCCTCGTGTTTACATTTGTGATGGTAGGAGAGAAAAAGCATTTTCTTGCTAAACCTTGCAAACAACTGGTGAGTGTTCACGTATAATCTAATGGTTGTCATGGTGCTAGCAAGTTGCAGCTCTGTGCTGCAGCTTGCTAGCACTGAGCTTTGGAGATTTTTAGAAACCTCCTATACCGTCATAGAGTTGGGTCTTTATTCAAATTCTTTTTTTACAGTTCTAATGGTTGTAACCTTTATAATCATTGCACTGTCTGTAGATAGGGGTATGTTTGTAGCCACTGTTTACCTTACTCCAATCGTATGTTCTCTTGTCTTTTCCATTTTGAAGAGATATCATGAAAAGCTGATCTTTGGAATTGTTAGGGTTGCTAATAATTATAATTTTGTTAAAAAACCAACTCCCCCCCCATGGAATAAAGTGGCTACAATTAAAGGATGTATGCTGTTGAACTATTGTTTTTTACACATCTTTATCAGGACCGACAGTAAATGTGGCCGCCGTCGTCCCATTCCGTCATAAACTTGGGTCATTATCAAACTTTGTTTCTAACAGTTCTGATTGTTTTACCTTTCATAATAATTGCTCTGACTGTAGACAGGGCTAAGTTTTAACATTTTCTAGGAGCCATTTCCTGACTTAGTAAACCTTACTTTAAAGGTGTGTTCTCTTGCTTTTCCCATCTTAAATAGAGATTAGGAAAAATATATTTCTGGCATTGTCAAGGGTAATAATAATAATAATAATAATAATAATAATAATAATAATAATAATAATAATAATAGTAATAAACAATTAGTTTTTTTCCCTCCATGGAATAAATTGGCTAAAATTAAAAGATGTATGCAGCTGAATTCTTATTTACACAAATCTTTAATAGACAATAATAGATATTTAATATTTAATAGACACTGACAATATTTTTTTCTGTCAGCCTTATTACTGAGCTCCCAGACCTTCACGGTTGCATTACTGGAACAGACCACGTACAGCTGGAGACTGACCACATTTAAAGCCATACATTTCACCCATTTCACAGGACAGGGTGATTTTTATGAGTTTTTCAGTTTTCTGGTATCAAAGAGACCTGATAGAGAGCACCGACTGTTGTGTGCCATTTCTGTGTCAGGACATGAAGGTCTCTTCATCGTCCCAGCTGAGAGTCTCTTACTGACAACCTGGTCGGCTGGCTGACCGGCTGATTGGGCGGCTTGTTTGTGTTGTGTTCTCTTGTTGTTTGCCCCCTTGCCCCTCACACCCCATCGTAAGTTCAACTCCAGGGTACCATCCCTGTCTCGGGAAGTTCATTAACATGGCTGAAGACTGTGTTGTTCAAGGTTCCTGCACATTCTCCAAATTCCTTTTATAGACTCATATTTATAGATTTTTCTGACAGATTTTATCAGATTCTAGACATTTGAAAAACATTCAGCAAGTTGGGATTTTTCACCTCGATACATGGAAATTCATTGAATAACACAATGCTAAAATTAGCTCGAGATTACGTTGCTAGTACTCCAATTCTTTCCCAGGCTGTGACAGCAATAAAATAAAATTCCTGACTTTTCCAGACTTTTCAAAGGCTGTGTAGAAATCCTGATACTTTCTATTTGTGATTTACAGCTTCAGACTGGCTCCACTCTTCTTTTATAGTTTAAAGAAATTGATGTCTTGTTTAGATCTCACACTGGTAATTTTAGCTCATACTAAAAATAGATCAAAACTAGCCTCCGACATGTTTCTTTGAATGTGTTTTCCTTCATTTGACCAATACTCCATGTCTGATTTTCCACTTACAAGGTTGTAAGCGTGTTATTTGTTCCTGAATGCATTACCTGCATGCACTCTGGGTGATTAGACAGAAAGGCAGCACTTCACTCCCACAAGGGAACAGATTGCCCTTTCACTTAGCGCTCACAGGATGCAATCAGACAGAAAATTGCCCTGGAAAATTGCTCGTCCTGAGTGACTGAGCAGCAGCAAAGGGCTCCGGCCAGGGAGCAGATATGCTTCAGGACAAGTGGCCCCCTGTAGCTGATAGTGACACCATAGTAGCTGGGTTATCAGGGCACTCTATCTCTGGTTCCTGGCAGCATTAAATGTCAATGTTTTGTTTGGAAGATGGTGTGCTTCTCTTGCTGGTTTCTTCTGAGGTAAAGGGAAACCTCCAGGATTTGTTTTTGTCACATTTTCTCCATAACAACAGTTTGTAGCTCTTCATTCAGACTGTATTATTGGTAGCCTTTCTTCAGAAATTAATCTGAAAAACTAATTAGAGCCAAAGATTTCCTCCAATGGTAAATTTACTCCAGCCTTCTATCACCACCCCTTTGTGTTCTCCAGATCTTCGTGTGTCCAGGCCTCTGATCGTACCTGGGTATCCAGAAAACACCACAGGGGTGGTTGGTGGTCAAGTGAAACTCTTATGCAAAGTCCACAGGCCGGTATCTACCAAGGTCCAGTGGCTGAAGACAGATTTGAGCAGCTCAGGACAAAGCCAAGGAGGACCATCTCGCCTCAAGGCCCTGACAGTAAGAGCTCATCTGTAGAAGCCAGCAAAAGCTCTGCAGTTTTATTTATAATGTTGAGCAAGGATGAAGTACCTTCTTTTAACTACCGTCTCATCTGTAGACCCTGAAAGGTAATGGCTCCAAGGTTAACACCTTCCACCTGTCCAATATCACTATGGAGGATGCGGGAGAGTACATCTGCATGGCCGAGAGTGTCCATGGGGGACAGATATTTCAGGCCATGCAATCAGCATGGCTGGAAGTCCTGCCTGGTGAGCAACTCTTATCACTAAGTCAACATCTGTGTTCATCTACTGTTGTTTTAATATTATTTCAGTGTTTTAAACCACAGCATCTCCTTTTCATAGGTACTATCAAATCCAGAACTGTTGAAGTGACTGCTGCTGAAATCCAACCAGGTAACTTTTAATTTAAGGTGATTAAGTGATTGAGACCAAGCTGCTTGGTGATGCAGTTGTTAACAGTGTTGCCTTGCAGCGAGAAGGTCCTCAGTTTGAATCCTGGGGTCTTTCTGCATGAAGTTTACATGTTCTACCTGTGCATGCATGGGTTCTCTTCCCACAACTCCTGCATGTTGGTTAACTGGTCTCTGTAGATTGCCCTTGGCATGTGGGTGTCTATGCTTGATTGTTTGTCCTATGTTGCCCTGTGATTGACTAGGGTCCTATATAGAGTGTATCCTGCTTCTCACCCATTGAGTGATGGAGACAGGCAAACATGAAACCCTGCAAGAAATAAGGGGGTAAAGAAAACGGATGGCTGACAATTAAGACCCAATAGTGCCAACCCTTAAAAAGATCTGTTTTTTGGGTTGGTTGACAAAAGGTCTTCTCTCCGCTTGCTCACTTAGAACTTCTCTGAACCTTCACAACCCCTCTCCATCTACTGTGACATTGCTACATTTTCATTAGCTTCAGGCTGTCCTCTTGCTTGTTTCTCTTCTTGACCTCTTTTCTGGAGTGATAAAGGAAGGGAGGGAGTTTGCTGTGTTAGCCGTATCGCTCTCAGCCACCCAGTAATCCGCTAAGGAGGAGGTAAGGGAGGAGGGGTTGGGTTGAGGAGGGTCAGGTCATTAAGGCCTCGGTGTCTATGGTAGTTTCATTGTACTTATGCATATGTGGGGATGAAATATGTTGAGGAGTTGAAGGTCATAGTTGAGGGAATGACCTCAAGATTGAGCCAAGAGACCAGCCAAAGCTGTGTGGCAGTGTATTAAAACTATCAAAAGAAATACAGAGTTCCCAGACTAAAAGACAGACACTTTTCCTGAATTCCACAGATGTTCCTCAGGACCTTAGTGAAGACACCATAGAGCATCTTCTTCTGGAGCCAGGAAACATTCTGAAGCTGCGGTGCGATATAAACACCCGGCCAGGGATGGCGGTGAACTGGTACAAGGGAGGAGTCCGGCTTCTGCCCACACCCCGCATCCAGATGCGTGGTGCCATCATGGAGATCACAGACGTGACGTACGAGGATTCAGGAATGTATGTTTGTGTTCTTCGGGGGACCAAACATCCTGTGAGGAACTTCACGATCACTGTGGCAGGTAAGATTAACCAATATTTGGTACTTTTAAAGAGATAATATGATTTTCATTCAGTTAGTGGATTCTCATATTGTCTGTCCCTCTTGTTTTTAGACATGTTAGGGTCAGGCGATGATGATGAGGACAATGGCTTGGAGGACTCATCTGCAGAAACTGAAAATGACCAAGTTTACTTCTCCAGAGGTGTGTAGTTGCTTTCACAATATTTGAGAAATCTAAAACAAAGATGTGACCCAGGTTACAGACTTGGACTGAAGTCTCACTTAAGATGCTAAATTAAAGACTTGATGCTTGACTGGGCCTGCACTTCAATGACGAGGCTTGACATGGACTTGCCCCTCAAAACCTGGGACTTGTCTTAGACTTGCTCCTCAAAGACTTAAGACTTATCTTAACTTGCTCCTCAAAGACTGATGCTTGACTTTAAATTTCTCCTCAAACACTTTAGATTTGTCTTGAACTTGCCTCTCAAAGACCCAAGTTTAGACTTTGACTTGCCCCTCAAAGACCTGAGACTTGACTTGGACTTGCTCTTCAAAGACTTGATTTTTGATTTAGCTTGCCTCTCAAAGACTTTAAACTTGATTTGGACTTGGGAAAAATAACTCATGAAAATCTGCGCTCTAACCCCATATATCATGTCATGGTGTTCCATCTAAAGCTTTATTTATTGGTTTTTGTCTCTACAGGTCCCTATTGGACCCACACCCATCGCATGGAGAAGAAGCTGTATGCTGTTCCTGCAGGAAACACAGTAAAGTTTCGCTGCCCTGCAATGGGGAGCCCAATGCCAGCAATCCGCTGGCTCAAAAATGGACGTGAGTTCAGAGGAGAGCACCGCATCGGTGGAATAAAGGTGAGCGTTGTGGAAGTCTTTGGTCTTCTCAACTCGTTTTTATAGTTTAGGAGATAGATTTATTTTTTATTCTTCTTTTTATTCTTTACGATATGTGATTTCTTTTTTTTTTTTTTTTTTTTTTTTTTTTTTGGCTAGCTAAGACACCAGCACTGGAGTCTGGTGATGGAAAGCGTTGTGCCCTCAGACAGAGGGAACTACACCTGTGTAGTGGAGAACAAATATGGATCCATTACTCACAGCTATGTTCTTGACGTTTTGGGTAAGACATGGATGATTCTTCTTCAGTTTTGTTACCAAACACAGGCAAGGAACAAAGTGTCTAGTTATCTGGCTGATAGTCACCACAGTATTAATCAGCACTTTCTAAAAGCAGTTGAGCAGAAGGGAGCTGGGGTAACTGGCATTAGCAATGACCAACAGAACAAGGACAGTTAGGCATCCAGTCCAGTTTTCTACCTGATTTGTCACAAGAAACTTAAGGAGGACTGTAGATTCTTTGTTCATTTGGTTTGCTGGATGTTGAGCACAGAGTCAGTTTCTGTCCCTGCTAAAAAGGACAAGAGTAGGAGACTAACGAGACAGCTAACGAGATCAGAAAGTGACCGCAGATCAAAGAGAATGATGCTAGAGAGGCATGCTATTAGAACCAGTTTTGATCCCAAACTCACATTTCTTATTCTGCTGCCAACACAGAAACACATTCAAAGAAGACCTGTTGCTTTCTTTACTCAGTCCTTTCTCTTGCTTTGCCCTCTTGCAGAGCGCTCCCCCCACAGGCCTATCCTGCAAGCTGGTTTACCTGCCAACACCACAGCAGTGGTAGGCAGCGATGTTCAGTTCCACTGCAAGGTTTACAGCGACGCTCAGCCTCACATTCAGTGGCTCAAGCACATTGAAAGAAATGGCAGCCGCTATGGTCCTGATGGGATTCCCTACGTTCAGGTCCTCAAGGTTGGTATCAGCTGCTAGACATATAGAACTGAGATTGCTTGGCCAAACATGATCAAATATGTCCTGTAAACACAGCAAATTAACACTGAAATATACTTTTTGAATTTTGTGTCTTGCAGACTGGCAGTCTGAACATGTCAGAGGTGGAGGTGCTTTACCTTTCTAAAGTTACCATGGAGGACGCAGGACAATACACCTGCCTGGCTGGTAATTCAATCGGCTTTGCCCACCAGTCGGCCTGGCTCACTGTGCTTTCAGGTAAAAAAAGGAACTAAAGGGTCTTTGATTTCACTAAACAACTCTGGTTATGCTTATATACACGTTCATCATTTCATAATAGGATATTGCTCCAATACAAGTACAAAAATGCATCCTGTTCTCATACTGTAGTTTGCCACAGGCCCAGCCTTTTCCTCTCCCATCTCTTTCATGTAGATTAGATGTAATTGGTGGGCAATGATAACAGAAACCAAGGCAGTGAGTAGAGATCCACAGGTTGCAGTTCTGTTGGATGGTGGGGTTTGTTTTTTCTAAAGATATGACCTGTTAATGCCGATGTTGGAGAGACAGGAATTGACTCTATTTCCTTAACAAGCAAAATCAAATCGTAGGATTTTTTTGCACACCTCATATCACAGGAAATATAACTTTTTCTTGGTAGTACCAAGGCTCTGTAATGGTCCAGTGCCCAGTGGTTGGGGACTCCTGCTCTACAGGCAAGATGTTTGGAAGCCAAATCAAATTTGTACAAAAAAGAAAATTGATACACTTTCCAATAAAATAAACATGATTTTATTTTATATTATTAAATATTTATTATTTACCTTTAAATGCTAAATCATACAGAAATTCTGGGTGACCCTAAGCAGCATTACAGCCTCTTTAGCTGTTTGAAATGTGTTTCTCAACTATTAAAACAGTTTGGATTTATTAATTCCCATTGATTAAATGCATCTCTATTCTTGTTTCTGCAGAAGAGGAAGCAGCTGAGTCTCTGGAGACCATGGAGACCAAGTACACTGACATCATCATCTATGCCTGTGGATTTGTGGCACTGATCATGGCCATCATCATTGTGGTGTTGTGCCGGATGCAGGTCCACCCAAGAAGAGAGCCTTTTGATGCACTTCCTGTTCAGAAGCTCTCCAAGTTCCCTCTGCGCAGACAGGTACAATGTTCAGTTGTCATACAATAAAATAAAGACAATAAAAAGAGCGCTGGTGTCCATCTTTAACTTCTCTTGAGGACTCATCTTGTCTTCTAACAGTTCTAACACCCTAATATACCTAATCTGGACTTTTTATTTCTATACTGGCTCAATTTGTATGGTTATTTAAATAAATTGAGAACTTCCTGCATAATTAGGTTTGTACTGATCTCTACAGTAACCTAAACTGTAAAGGTTCATGAGATATCTTTCGATTACATCTAAAGAAACAAAGTTTTCTTCATTTATGACCCAAAAGGAAGATTGTTAAATTTTAATCTCTTTTCCTAAAGTATTCAGTGGAGTCCAACTCCTCAGGAAAGTCCAGTGCATCTCTAATGAGGGTGGCTCGACTCTCGTCCGGCTGTTCCCCCATGCTGGCTGGTGTTATGGAGTTTGAGCTTCCCTACGATCCAGACTGGGAGTTTCCGAGGGAGAAGTAAGTCATCTGCACATATTTTATCATTTATAATAATTTGAAATTCCTGTAACAGTGAGGTGTTTTGAAAGGTTATGTCCTAAAAACCTAAAAGGTTGTGAGTGTTTAGATTTAATTTGGCTTTCGGGATCTAGACTCAGTGAAAGGTTTAGCTCTCAAATCATGTGGGGACCTAAAAAAAACCCTAAAAAGGCCTGAAGGACATTTTTGGCTCTCCAACCTATAGTTTAAGAAACCAAAAGTCCAAATTATGGATTTGTACAGTTCTCATTTCAACATACTTATTTTCTCTCTCTAGCTTGACACTGGGGAAACCTCTGGGAGAGGGCTGCTTTGGTCAGGTGGTCAGAGCTGAAGCCTTTGGCATCAACAAGGACTGCCCGGATCAGGCCACCACTGTTGCAGTCAAGATGCTCAAAGGTTAAAAAAAAGACTTGCAAATGAAAGTAACTGACGAGTTTTCATCTGCTGTCTGTCTAAATGACATGACCTGTTTCTTCTCCAGATGATGCCACGGACAAAGACCTTGCAGACCTCATTTCAGAGATGGAGCTGATGAAAGTAATGGACAAGCACAAGAACATCATCAACCTACTGGGGGTCTGCACACAGGATGGTGAGCTTCAAATAGTCTTCCTGTCTCCTAAAACCTAATTTATTGTTTCTCAACTTGAATGATCTCAAACCCTAAGGCTAAAGTCACAGCACAAACAGCCCTTCATGGTGTATTATATCTCCCCCACACAGGCCCCCTATACGTGCTGGTGGAGTACGCCTCCAAAGGCAGTTTGAGGGAGTACCTGCGGGCCAGGCGACCTCCAGGCATGGATTACACCTTTGATGTGACTAAAGTGCCCGAGGAGCAGCTCACCTTCAAAGACCTGCTTTCCTGCGCTTACCAGGTGGCCCGAGGGATGGAGTACCTGGCCTCTAAAAGGGTGGGTTCACTTGAAAGAGTGGGAATGACATCTGCGTGGCTGTAAATCTCTCAACGAGCATTGTATGGATGCAAAACGGGGAACTGTCAATCTAAAGAAGCACAACAGGATGATTATCTGACTACTGATTTATAGTTGTATTATCTCTTTTTCAATCTCTTATATTTGTGAAGAGGAACACCAATAGTACAGCCAGTGTGTTGACTATCATATGAGGAACTCAGTTTTTCATCTTAAAGTGCTTATTTCTTGAATAAAATGGTAAATTAGACATTTAAGATCATTAAATGTCATAGAGGAGTAATTGTTTACACTGTCAGGAGATTCATTCACAAAATGAAAGCCAGATAGTCAAACATTTAAAGACATCTTTGTACTAGAGATCAGCACCATGTCTGGTTTTTCTAATTCTTTGACCTGCTTTACAAACAGATTTTAGCTTGTTTAATTTTTCTTTCACTATAAATCAAAGAATTTAAATTAGTTTCTCAAGTGTTCTTGCTCTTAACATTATGTATTGATATTAGGAGCAGCAGAGAAGTTATACAATGTGTGTGTGAGAGAAGTCACTATTAAAAAGGGTTTGTTGACTGTTTAAGCTGTCTTTAGCATGTTATGTTAGCCATTAGCAAAGTTAGCATTAACAACTGTAAACATTAGTCTTTGTGTGCATTATCTGGAGAATGTAGAGCCTTACGCCAATGCTAAGAGCGAGCAATTTCCAAATGCAGGATGATCCATGACAGGCAAAGGTTAAAAGCTTACAAGGTAATCCAGATCAACTTTGAGGTAATGAGCTCAGTCTTCGTAAAATCTGCTGTCCCACTCGATGTAGCAGCCTGAATACACAGCAGACATGACTTTACAGCAAATACTTTCCTTTTAAATAGCTTCCTATACACTTTCTTACTTCTTCTGATTTCATTTTAAACACTAAAACAAAAACAGTAAGTTTTCTTTCTTGAGTAACTTCCACACTGAAAAGGGTTGTTGTGAGTGTGACCTGTTAGCACCTAGCTGGAAGCCAAGCTAATAATTGGCAATTCTTTAGTCACCGGTCAGTTTCTTGGTGCATCTCTAGTTGGTTCTAGTTGTAATTCATGAACTACAAAAGTTGTAGAGTCTTAGCTCCCCTGAGCAGCCACAAGTTCAAATTCAATATGGCTGCCGCACAAACAGAACATTGTAAAACTTACATGAATCTGCAGTTTTTTGTACATCTGATAGTCTGCATCCAATTAAACTGGTGGGATATATAGAGCTTTACAATCTCTGTTTTGTTGGACCTATAAAATCAGGAGATTTAGATTATTGATGCTAACTGTGTTTAGCATCACAAATTTTTAAACCCTGCTTCTCAAATCAAGCACAGCAGGTTCTAAAGAGGCTTTAATGGCTCAATGATGAGGGTTTGAGGTTCCTTCATTAAACTGCATTTTGGCTCTTCAAAATGACTTGTCTCTTTCTGAATCCTGATGGCAGGACCAGCTGTTCTCCTCCCTTTCTCTTTCTACACTTTGCCCCTTTCACCCCATTTTTCAGTTCCTTTCATATTCCCAGCATGCACTCTGTCTGTGAGTGCGTCTTATCAACACGTCTCTTTGTCTCTGCCAGCCGGTGTCTCAAACCGGCATTCCTGAGCAGCGAGCTGCCGCAACTTCAGTCCTGTTTACTCTTCCCCATCCATCTGCCTGTCCCTTTTGGTTGCAGGGCTTTGTCCTTTCTAGCGTCGCCATAAATCTGTTAGCAAACAGGCGAGCGGAGCAGAGCATCAAGTTTCTGGCTCTGCTGCTTCCTAAGAATGCCAGAGTCTGAAACTAACCCACCATTATGGGGAGACCCACAAACCCAGAGCGGTTCATTCTGCAGTTCCCCACAAATCCCACGACTATTTCGAATGAAAACCAAAATAAACTTAATGACATACATTGAATGTGGGCAAACACTGCTTTCTTTTTCCCCTCTTCCTGGAGGGTTGTTTTAAACTCCAGGATTTCTATATAAAGACAATTTTATTTTTGTGGAATTCACTACAATGAGGCCCTGTGAGCTGATTTTAGACTACAGTCTTTTCATTTGGGGAGAAAATGTGCAATTATTTTTTTTACCGTCTGCCTTGAAATAACAACCCAGACTTATCTGAAAGCAGTAGAGCTTTTCATAGCCAAAAACAGAAAGAAATACATTTTTCTGCCTTCTTGTTAAGTTTCTTCTGCAAAAATCAGAACAAAAGTATGAGCAACAAATTCTCAAAGATGAACAGACTGCATAACCAACTAAAAGAGTTGAACTGGGAGTACTGGACACAGCATTGGTCATAAAGTCATATTTGCTCTCTGTCTTCACTTCTCCAGTGCATCCATAGGGACTTGGCAGCCAGGAATGTTCTGGTGACAGAGGACAATGTGATGAAGATCGCCGACTTCGGCCTGGCCAGAGGCGTCCACCAAATCGACTACTACAAGAAAACCACCAATGTGAGTTTCTGCAGCTGCATTTTTCTGGAGGAACAACTCCTGTAAATTGCCATCCAGATTAGACTTCTTAAAGGGATCCACGACGAGTTGAACATGTTGGCCTAAATATGTTGTCATTTTTCTATTAACCTTAACACTGTTGTTTGTGATACGTAAAAACACATAATTACTTTCAAATTTTTATATCTTTATTATATTTTTCCACCTACGGAGGTCGCCATTTTTTCACCTGCGCAATGCATGCAGGGCTGATGATGCGGGTAGGTTAAAGTGGAATGGAGTCCATAAACAAAACATGAGAAGTCAAGGTGCTAGAGGCTGACTAGGGCAGCCCGCAAAATGTCTGGACTGAGGCAAACTGCCTCAAAGTTTTCATTTGCCGTTATAAACAAGATATGTTTAAACTAACAGGAGTGTTCAGCTTGTTATCTACTGTTTCCCACATTAGCTAGCGCCGTTAGCAGGAGCTAGCGCCGTTAGCAGGAGCTAGCACCGTTAGCAGGAGCTAGCGCCGTTAGCAGGAGCTAACCCGAAATCAAAACAACTTGAAAGATAATGAACGGATGCTTAAAGTGACAGTGAAGCATCTTTAAGTCTTTGTAACACAACATTCTAATATATTTGAGAAAATGTTTTCATCTTGGTGCTAACTGTGAACAGCTTGAGTTAGAAAGTGGAGATCTTTGCAGCAAACTGTCTGATTGACATTTCCAAGCAGCAGCATAAACAGCAGCTTTTTCAGCCAAATCTTCTCCTCTTGGTCCTCCTCATCGTCATTTCCTCTTCTCATTTCTCAATTGCCTTCCATTTCAATGGCTGTGAGACCTAACGTTTTTACTGGCTCTGCAGGGACGGCTGCCAGTGAAATGGATGGCACCAGAAGCTTTGTTTGACAGAGTTTACACCCACCAAAGTGACGTGTAAGTTCATCTTCTTTGGTTTTTGTTTTACTTCCAAACACTGAAGCTTGTACGAATACAACTGAAGCTAAAGTTGGACATCTGATCTTGGTCTCTTCTCCTTTTGGCGGCTCTCAGGTGGTCGTTCGGCGTCCTGATGTGGGAGATTTTCACGCTTGGGGGTTCACCGTACCCCGGCATCCCTGTCGAGGAGCTGTTTAAGCTGCTGAAGGAGGGACACCGCATGGACAAGCCCTCCAACTGTACACATGAACTGTAAGAACCGTTCTCCTCAGTAACTCCACAGTATCAGGGGACTATCAAACATCTTTCCTAACATAAAGCATGATGAGTGCCCTTAGATCTGGATTTTGCAACCTTTACAGCCTAAAGAAGAGTTTCCACTCTCAATCCAGCCAAATAAAACTTGTTTAGAGCCGCAAATGTCACAAGGCTTTTTGAAAAAAGACAATTTATAATTGTAGATAAATATCTGCGTTTGGAGATTTGTCATTTTTAAAAGACCCACCATTTTCATTTATAATTTTATGATTTAAAATAAACATGAACATACAATTTTGCAAAAAAAGGATGGATTTTTTTTCTGTGGGATGAAAATTATGTAAAAAAAAAAAAAAAAAAAAAAAAAAAAAGCTAATAGATTCCACATAATTTCTAACAAAAAGATCTAAAAATATATTACTGGCACTTTTACCTGCATTTGTTATTGTATATATATTTAAAAACATTAGTTAGTTCTTTATCATTTTTATCCAAAGTTATAAAGAGCCATTGTGGAAGGTCCAAAGAGCCACTTGCAGCTCTAGAGCCACAGCTTGGAGACCCCTGGCTTGGATAGCACAGAAAAGATTATGCCAGATATCCTTCCGCCCTGTAGAAAAGTCAGAATGCCTTTATTAGTCGCCCAGGGGGGAAATTATTAAAGGAAACAGGATTTTGTGCTTCAGTAAAATCTAACGTCTAACTGATCACTGATCAATAAAATAAAAAACATAAAGAAATAATAGTTTTTAACAAAATTCCTGGTACCAGGCACATTTGAACGCCTAACCGTTTCTGCAGAATAAATAATGAAAGAATATTTGAAATAAATGTTTTTAAGTTGATAAGAGTAAGCATTTAATTTGTAATCCATGATTTCCTGATTGACTTGGAGGTATAAATATGATTCCTTATTCCTCTTAGCTACTCTTCAAAATGGGAAAGACCAGAGAACTTGTCACTGAAGCCCGGCTGATGAAGAAATGAGCTGCTGGCCTAAAGTTGTGCATATAGAGCAAATGTTGAAAAGTTGGATAAAAACTGGGTTTTCAAACACATCTGTAAGAGAATGTCAGAAAAGAGTTATACCTGAGTAATATTGGGGGCGGGGGGTCGCCAGGTATCCAGTTCCGCCAACTACATATAAATGGTCTGAACTTATACAGCTCTTTTCTGGTCATTTCAACCTGTCGAAATACTTTTACACTGCATGTCCCGTTCCTGAGGCATCACAGATCGCTGAGCTGGAATCAAACTAACAACTCTCCAAGTCAACCTCTCTTCCCAATGAGCCACAGCCGCCCCATTCCAACTGGTAGGCACGCCAGGAAAACACCCTGATCTGTCCTACCATTACAAATGTAAACCCGTGCAGTTTGCTAAGAAGAGACTTTAATAACTGGTCTGCGTGCTTTGGTCGGGTTGGACTAAGACTGAGCTATCCGGCTGCAAACAGGTATAAAAACAAAGGTTGGATATAAGGAAGAGCGCCTCACACCTACTGTAAAGTACAGTGGAGGACCTGTGATGCTGGGGGTCTATGATCATGAACTTTTAAAATAAATGTCCGGTGACTTCTCGGAGTCCTTCCCAAAAAAAAAAAAAAAAAAGTTTTGTTTTTTATCAAATTTTCAGCATGAGATTCAGCTGCTGCAGTAAAATATTTTGATTTTACTGTAAGGCTTCCCTACCAGGGGTGCCAGTAGCTGTGGAGGCATATCGCGTGTTGATAGATATAAACGCTGTAATATCCTGATGATATGTTCCGTTCCCTGCAGCTACATGCTGATGCGTGAATGCTGGCACGCTGTTCCCACCCAGAGACCGACGTTCAAACAGCTGGTGGAGGAGCTGGACAAAGCCCTGCTGTCCATCTCTGACGAGGTGGGCTTCAAACACTCACCCTGACATCCAAACGCCGCGAGCTTCACACACGCAGATGAAGCAGGAGAAGTGTGACTTCTCAGCTCACGCTGAAATCTCACCAAGTATTTCTGGTCTAGTTTCTAGTGCAAATATCCTGAATACGCTTGAAATACGACAAAACTAACTTAATTTTTCAGCTCAATATAGGAGCTTGTTTTTTGTCAATAATTCCTTAATATTGATGAAAAAGTTCTAGTTTTAAGTGAAATAATCTGCCAGAGGAACAAGATACTTTAACTTATAATATGGAAAAAATGTCTTGTTCCACTGGCAGATTATTTCATTATAACTAGAACTTTTTCTTCAATATCGAGGAATAATTGACTTAAAACAAGCTCCTATATCGTGCTGAAAAGTTACTTTTAAGTTAGTTAAGTTAGTTTCTGTTTTTGTGCTCTTGAACGCAACATTTTAGGCAACATGGACTACAATCAGAACCAGTCCAAAACTGTTCCAATTATATTTTTATGTAATACTTTAGTGGTTTAAAACAGTTATGGTACTTATTTTATACATATGTATTGGGATGAAGCCATTCAAAGTTTAATAGTGTCTCTGAGAGCGGACCAAGTTCACTCTTCACAGCTGTGTGCTGCCGGTTTTTACTCGTATTTTGAATTTGTGATTCCAACGGCCTCACCAGTCTACCTCTGATTTCTCCCTCTCAGTACTTGGACCTGTCGACACCATTCGAGCAGTACTCCCCATCTTGTGAGGACACTTCCAGCTCCTGCTCCTCTGACAACGACTCCGTTTTTACGCACGATGCCTTGTCCACCGACCCCTGCCTCCTGGCCTACCAGGACGTCCGCTCTCGGATAGATCCGAAAACGGCTCTCAGATAGACTCCGGAACTCGTGTTTTCCTTTTGGTGCCACAAGGCACCAAACTGAAAGTTGACAGCTGCATTTCTCAAATGAAAGGTTTAATTGTCATTGGACTTTTTCATGAAAGCCCTTAGATTGAAGTAGGCATTTATAAACACATGGAGCACTGAGGCCAGCGGGCTTCTTCCCATCCTCGAAAGCCTGAGGAAAAACGATTTAATGTTCAGAACAACAAGCAAAACTCTGGACCACCAGCTTGGAAACGGCTGCTAACGTTGAAACACCATGGCTCTACATTCAACAGAAGAAACCCTGGAACTCAAAACTCATTCAAGTGCTTTTTCTTTGATTATCTCGTCTTCAGAGAGGCGACGGACAAAAATCTGCTTCCACCGACCCAAAAAACAGGGCTTCAAACCTCGGTTCTGAGGACATTTTACAGAAAAAAAATAATTATTTTGCTATGATAAAAAGTTAAGAAATTGATTGTTGATATAAATTGCTCTATATGATAATATTTTATGTTTGTATTGCTTATTTAAAAAAAGAAGAAGTCTTAAATCTCAGGATCTCTCATGCTAAGAAGTTGCTGTAGTGGCAGCAGAGTGCCTGAACTGATGATTTCCTGTGAATATATTAGAATAATAAAATATTTTTATGTACATATCAATGACAGAAAAACAGCTGCCTTTCATAAATTATTCTGAATGACAAAAAATGAAGGTATTGAGGGGACAATGAGAGAAAATGTTAACCTCAAAGTGCCAAACCAGCTGCTTACACTTATTTGAAATCATTTAGAGGTGGAGAAAGATAAAAAATTTTAACAAAATTTCAAGCTGGACGTGTTTCGAGAATTTCATTTGAGAAGTGTTGGAATGAAACCCTTCATTTTTATTTTACCTGCAGCTCAAAGAAGATGAAAGCACAAGAAACAGTCAAGGTTTCTGGTCTGTTTTGGATCTCTTCAGGATTTGAGACTCTGTTTAAAGGTTACAAGCAGTTAATATCCTGTAGTAAATAACACAGTTGGAGTCTTCATTTAGCTTTAATTCACAGTCGTTGGTGCCAGAGGCTAAAGCTAACGGCTGATGCGAGAAGGTTGAAGACAAAAGTAGACTGGACTTAGTCAAAACAACTCATTTCATGAACCTATACACACAAAGGGAGAGAGAGAGAGAGAAAGGTGATGATTTAAATGGACAATGCAGGTGTGAGGCGGTGCGCCGTGACTGATCTTCCTCTGTGAAACACGTACAGTGAAGTCTGTGAATACAAATTAAATTACTTCGAACAGTTTGCATTTTACAAATTCGATATGGCAACAACTTTCCACTCCGAGAAGAAAGAAAATTAGTTTCCTCGCCGCTTATATCAGAGCAAAAAAAGCACTCACGCCATTCAAAATCAGTAATTTTCAGCATTGCAGTCATCAATCCTATATCATTACACTGTTAACAAACGTGGCATGGTGAAATAAAGTAATGGTGAAAGACCACACACATCTGGAGATCGCAGTTTCTATGAGTTCAGAGAAAGCATTAATAGATGCTCTCCATCATAAAGCATTTCGCTCCAGGCTCATTATCCAACACAATGCCCACAAATTTTAGCAGCACTGGCATCCCATACGCCTCTGTTTGTAGAAGCACTCACTCTAAAGCAATGAAGTTTTCCACTTTTCCCCTCATGGTTCAAGTCAGAGTTACTGTCTGATAAAAGCATAAACTGTAGTGAAAAAGAACAATTTAACATCTATAAGTTTTTACCCTATTACAGTTACAATTATTCTGACAGGAACTGCTCCATTCTCAGTACATGTTTCACACAGGAAGATCAATGGTGGTGGACATGCCTCCGGTGCAAATAATGATAGGTTTCTTGACTGCAAACATGAGGACAGTTTAAAGATCAATAAGATCATGTTTTTGAGGCTGGAGTTGTTTTGTGTCTCTTTATGAAACTGTTTAAATTAGTTACATTTGTACATGTTTCACATAGGAAGATTATTGGTGGTGCACTACCTCCACCCTTCATTTGCTGTGTTAATACTTAGTTTCCGTGTAAACAGAAGGTGACGGCGGTTTGTTGTTGTTCCAAGATGTTAAAAGTCCGCTTTGGTCGTGGTTCTTGCCAGCCACTGAGAGCTTCTAAGCTTTTTATAGAAGCTCATGTCAGAAATCCTAAATTCACCCTTAAAAGAAATTAAATTGCTTCGGATTAATTCCCAAAGTCACAAACATAATTTCTGCTAACTCATCCATTTGAACAGAGATGTAAACTTCCTGCGTTCTTTGCTTTGGGATCGTTTGAGCTTCAGGTTGGGACTCCGTCCCAAGAAAAGGAAGACGAGCAGTTAAGCATTAGGGGCTCTGTGGGGAACCGGCCCAAGCCCACTGTCATTGCTGATGGAAGGAGGGGGGGGGGCAGAATGTGAAAGGCTGTGTGATTGATTTCAAATAGAGGAGGAGGGGGAAGGGACCCTCCATTGTCTGACTGTAACCCTTCACCCGGCTCAATCTGGTGGCGAGGGATCCTCACATCCACAGCCGGGCCGGACAATGAGGGCTTTGCCGACTTAATGGGTGTGACTACAGACTAGAGGGAGCTCTTTGGTTTGGGAGGGGGGCAGGGGGTGTTGGGTTAGCTTGAGCTTGTGTGCAAATGAAGAGGCTCTTCTTATGGTAATGCCTCCCTACAAACGTCCCAATCCCTGATCCGTAGGCCTCCTGTCTTTTTAAATTACAAATCTTAATTCGGATTGGGAGCTCGGACATCGAGGAGCAGCTGTAGATATTCCCCCTACGGGATGAAAATCACGACGAAACAAACACAGATCTGGTGTTTGCAACCATCTTATAATAAAAGTATAAGGTTTTATCCTCCCACTAGGACTCAACTATTTCTGTTTTTCTGGTATGTTGTATTTCTGTTTGCTTTTTCTTTTCTTTTTTTTTTTTTTTTAGACATTTCTCTTATATTGGCATTTAAATTCACCTGCATTTTTACATTCCTGTAATCTCCTGGTACCAACTCAATTTATAAACTTGTCCTCAAGCAGAGAATTATTTTAGAAATATCTAATTTATTTGTTTATTGTTATGTTTTTATATGAAATAAAGTATAATTTAAAATAAAGCTGCTCTGCATTTTTTTTTTTTTTTTTTCCTGCCTCAGTTTTTCTGGCTCGATGATTATCCAGAAACTCATCAGGCTGTTTCTCTGAGTTTATATGGACAACTGCTGATTACATCCAAGTTTGCACATCACCCTTCACACACCGTCTCCATGGTGACATATGGTGGAGGCAGCAACATGCTGTGGGCAAGCCTTGTTTTAGCAGAGACTGGGACATCGGTCAGGGCTGCAGGGAAGACGTTTGTAGCTGTCGCAAGTTAGAAACAAGCGCTTTTTTAAAATTATTATTAGCAATATTAGAATCAGAATTCCTTTATTAGTCTCCCAGGGGGGAAATTTACATTTCAGTACAGCCCATCCAAGAAAAACAAAAACAGACAACATACGACATGGTTGGACAGATGTCTGAAGCATGCAGCCGTCCCTGAGCGGCGCCGCGCTTAACAACATACTTCTATCCATTTAAGCACAAAAGAAACATAAGCATCGTTCACATATTAATATTTTAAAGCGCCATATATGTAATGTCTCATAAATGCAAATCAACAGAGGGGTTAATAAACTGTTTATGGCTACAACTTTCACTGTAATTCGTGCACCTGAAAGTCTCCGCCCAGCCTCGAGCTACTTTGAAAAGAAGCTGTCGGCCTCCAGATGTGCAAAGCCGGTGGAGACGAACCCCGAAGTACTGCAGTGGAATTACATCTTTGTAATCTATTAAAAGATCATCTGCAATTAAACCGGCTCGCTCAGCTGTGTGATCGCCTGTTCAGGACTTCCTGGGGAGGTGAAGTTTAAAGCTCCAGCCCTGCTCTCTGATTGGTCGTCTTCCTGACTTCACCTCCAACCAATCAGAAGGCTCATCTGTTTGAAATTAGATCTGCTGGCATCTGCTTAGCTGTGATTTAATCTGAGTTAATTCATGCTCTGTGTGGACGCCTTTCCGACTGAACTCACCTTGTTTGCTGCTTAATGCTTTGTTATTTTGCAGCAGACTCTGTTTCTACAAGGTCTGAAGTTTTGTGTTGTAATAACGATGGGTAAATAAGCCTTTTGTCGAAAACCTTTCCCTTTTTATGTCATTTGCTAAGACTTGATTAACATCAGGCAATATTGGTCCCTCTTTTTAGTTTGCAACGTTTTTTTGTTTTTGTTTTTTTTTTTTTTTTTTGCATATGGGACTTTATGAAGTGTTGGAATTAGGTTTGAATCAGTGTTACTTTTTTTTATTTAGACTCGTAATTATTTATCTACGTTTTCTGAAAAAAAAAGAGAGAATTACAACGGAGCAAAAAAAAAAAAAAAAAAAAAAAAAAAAACAATAAATAAATCAACAGACGTGCATAACAGCAAAACTAAAACCAAACGACCGCTGAAGGAAAGGAGAGAAAGATGAAAGACAGAGACTCCGAGACACAAGAATGAAGAGATCAGGTCAAAGGTCAAGAGAAAGGAGGAGAGGGCAGCGGTGATCCCAGCCAGCCGTGCTTTTTGAAGTCCGTGAGTGTTACCCCTGGATGTGACAGAGCGAACCAGTGGGTGTGTGTTGGTGAACACGATGACATGTCGGTGTGTGTATTATCTCTTGTGCACACGGTGTGTGGTCTGTGCAAGTATGCAAGCATGTTTGTCTGTCTTATCTCCCATGCACAATAAATCTTCACCACCCCCGAGTCTCTGCAGCTCTCAGAGTGAACCCCCATCTGCCATGGATGAGCTACACCCTGTCTGGGGTGTAATATTTAATCATAAACTTTGTTAAATGTGGTTTTAAATTACAGCTGATCATATCAGCTGTTTGTTTTTTGTTTTTTATCTTAGATCATTTAAGACTGTTTTCTCAGATCTGGCTGCTGAACCTGCGACACAAACTGGTGTTGCATCTACAAACCATTAGCACCAGCTTTAACTTCAGTCTTTAGGCTCATTATGATCAGACATTTATCATAAAGAGACAATAGTTTCCAATTCTTTACCTCATTCTATGAAAACGTCAAAATATAACGCAGTTTGACCGACAGAAAACAATGTTTTCGCTCCAGCAAGGTGACTATAAGAACAATAACATGAAAACTTGTCCTGATGATGATAAACTGAAGGAGAATCAACATCTTAGGTCATGGAGCAGGTCTGACGTTTCTCTGATACCTCAGACATCGCGTCTCACGTTGCATAATTAACTGCTGTGCACATACTCCTCTTTGCTCACTGCAAAAACACATTTTCATCGATATTAAGGAATTATTCACTCAAAACAAGCTCCTATGCCATGCTGAAAAACTACTTGTAACGTAGTTTTTCCTTATTTCACGTGTACTCAAGGTATTTTGCACTAGAATCTAGACCAGAAATGCTTGGTAAGATTTTGTGTTTTTGCAGTGCTTAGCTACTGCAAATAAGATTTCTCATTACTAAAACTCATATTGTGTTGAATTTCAAATTTAAAAGCTGGAGGGAAAAGATAATTTTCCTTCTGGGACTATTGAAGTATCTCTCTATCCAGCCAAGCCTCCATCTCTTAACAAGGACCTTCAAAAAGTCCGCAAAAAAGGGTCAAGATCACTTTAAAAGCTCAAAGGACAGTCTGGTTGCTTGGAAGGACAGCAAAAATTTAGGGGCATGTCAAAAAGAATAGCAATATCACGGTACAAAATATGAATAATCACTATAACTTGATTAATTTGCAGTTCCGTTGTTCAAAAAATTTAATTTGAGTGCAAACAAAGGTTGCAAAAATTATTATAGAAGTATTCTAACTTCTTCTACCAGTTATACTTATTTCAAACTATATATATAATTTATCTGTAAGATTACAAGTTGCATTTACAAATCTGAACCTTTGAAATCTGTGTTCAGTGTGATAAGCTGAACCTCTTGGTGCACCCCCAAAGGTTTCAGCTTGCTTTTGCCTCGGGCATCGAAAAACAGACGAGGAGGAAGGATGGAAGTGAGGTTGGACACAAGTCGCATGGACGTAAAGAGGGAAGGAAAGAAGGACACAAGGAAAGAATAAAATAAGGTAGGACGCAAGCAGGGGAGGGAGGAAACAAGGGAGGAATGAAGGAATCAAACAAAGAAGAAAGGAATTAATGGGGTGCAAGGAAGGGAAGGAGGAAAGAATTGGAGAACGAAAGGAACACAAGAAGGCAGGAAGAAGGAAAGAAGGGCTGACAAGGAAGTGAGGGAGGTGGGAATCAAAAAAGGTGAAAGGAGGGCAGGAAGGAAGGAAATATGGAAGGATATAGGAAAGAAAGGACTGACAATTAAAAAGGACAAGAAAAAGAAAAGAGGGACACAACACAGGAAAAAACAAAGGACACAATAAGAAGGGAGGAAACAGAAGAAAGGAAGGAATAACTTTAGAAAGGAATAGGGGTAGGAGATGAGGAGAGGAGGAAGAAGAGGAAAGGAAGAAAAAAGGATGGACACAAGGATGGGAAAAAACGCACAAAACATGGAAGGAAGTAAAAAAAATCACTCAAGGAAGAAAAGAAGGGAGCAAGGTAGTAATGAACAATGTGAGAAAGGAAGGACACAAAGAAGGAAGGTAGAACACAGGGAAGGAAAGAAGTAAAGCGAGAAAAGAGGAGGAATACAAGGAAGGAAGAACATGATGGAGAACTGAAAAACAAGGAATGAAGGACAAGACATTTAGACCGTAAGATGGGGAATAAAGTCTGGAAAAGTGTCGAATTTGATTTCATTCGTTTCCAGCTGTGGGTAACTATTGAATATTTGTTTTTCCTGACTGCGAGGAAATCTTGCAGCGTTTCGCCGACTGATTCTTCCTGTTTAACTGACTGATGTTTTATTTTTAGCTGTCCTTAAAAAGAGTCAGTTCTTAAGGGCAGTCAGTACTACTATTTAGTACAATGTGAAAAAGTGTAACAAAGATTAAAAATCCAGGGTTTATTTAATTACGCCTCATATGACAGCGGTGCACGTCAGCTGTAATCCACATACATTTCTAATTATTAGCTTATAGCACTAAAAAACCCTCCTGATAACAATTTGGTAAATTTTGGCTTGTGTTTGTTAAATCAACAGTAGTTATCATCACTTGGCAAATGTTAATAATCGGAGGGTCACATTTGTTATGAAGTAACTCAGATGAGAGGCTTTGATCCTTAAGGAAAGAAAATCCAGGGCAAAATAAGCAAAGCTGTTTACAATATCCGTCTCACCTCTCCCAACTCCTCATCCTCTGCTTTGGCTCTCATAGAGGCAGCCTAAATATTTAAGATTTTCAGAGCCAAAACCACTTTCATATCAGCTCCAAAACATACTCCAGTTTTCAAACGGTCCTGTTTATTTCAGCTAACGCAGACAGCTAACGCAGACAGTTGCATTGGGGATGAAAGGTTTCAGAGGATGAAATTAAATGTATAAAAAAAAGGAAAAGCATATCTTTAATGTGAACTGCAATGTATACAGCAGATTAGTTTGAGTGGGAAGATTTTGCCTTTACTTTTGGCCTTTCTAAAACCACAGAAACAGAGAAAAATGTTGTAAAAATGTCTCAGTGGGGATTAACTCTCATTGCTAACTAGCATATTGCAGTAGCCAAGCTAAAAGCTAAAAGCTAATTCCAAAACCAAAAAATGGCATAAGTCGCTCATTTATTAGTGTGATATTGTTAGCACAAATAACATGTATTTAGTAAAATGTCGTGATATAATATTTGAACAGAAATACTTTTGATAGACACGGAAAATCCAATAAAACTGTTAAAGTCGATTAGCAAAACAAAATTTTGTTTTTAATTTAGCCTTCCAGACATACTCTAGCTTTGCTATGGCAACATTTTCTGAAGTGCTATGCTAGCTGTAATTATATGAGTTATGTCCTTAACATGAACTTTTGTTCTTCTGTGAACTATTTTGCCCTTTTATTTATTCATTTCTAAAGTTGTAGATAGCCTCAAAAGAACCTAGAGCACATTCCTTGGTGGTTCCCCAGTGGTCGCAGTGTCAATACTAAAACTAGCATTCAGGGAACCTCAAGGAAAGGGTCTCAGAAGGTTCTCCAAAGGTTAGACAATCTTCATCTGTCGCACTGATTACTGCAACAGTGTCTTCACAGGTCTGCCTAAAAAGTCAATCAGACAGCTGCAGCTGATCCAGAACGCTGCTGCTCATGTTCCCACTAAAACCAGGAAGATGGAGCTCATCACCCCAGTTCTAAAGTCCTTACTCTGGCTCCCTGGAGCTCAGAGAATAGACTTTAAAATACTTCTGTTAGTTTATAAATCACTGAACGGCTTCGCACCAAAATACATTAAAGACCTGTTGTCATTGTATCAACCTTCCAGATCACTCAGGCCTTCTGGTTCTGGTCTGCTCTGCATCCCCAGAACCAGAACCAAACATGGAGAAGCAGCTTTCAGTTTTTAACGCTCCTCAAATCTGGAACAAACTTCCAGAAAACTGCAAAACAGCCGAAACACTGAGTTCCTTTAAATCAAGGCTGAAAACCCACCTGTTTAGAGCTGCCTTTGATCAGTAGAAAGTGGAACAGTGATCAATATTTTTGATGTATATTTGCTTGATGATTTTGACGTATATATTTTTAAAGCATTTTGAACCTCCTTGCTGCTGAAATGTGCTTTACAGATAAACTTAACTAATAGGTGCAACTGTACTTTTGAAACCATGCAGTCGGTGGCAAAGTGTTTTTCCGCGTTGGTAATGGCAGCGTTGACTACTTTGTTTTTCTCCTGTGTTTTGTACGTTAAAACTAATTCCGATCTATCTCCTCCCATTTTCCTCAGCCTCCTGGTCTTATGTGCGGCGAAACGTGGGGTTCGTGTATGTTTTTAGTAATCGAGCAAGCCACAAAGTGACTTCTCTGTTTTCCCACAGATTAAAGTTTAACTCCTCTGCTGCAGACCTCTGAACCCTGGACCATGCATGCAGAGCACAACGCTGTCTGAGTGTGTATGTGTGCAAGAGCCATAGCAATATTTGTTAGTCTGTGTTATCTACTGACCTCCGGAAGTATTTGTGATTGTGTCTACACACACACACTGCATGATAAGGCCAGGAAGAGAGTGTGGACACAGGATGTTGAGTTAACCCTGGGACAACATGAGGGAGGCGGCCGGAACACAACAAGCCGCCACGTGGATCTAAAGTACTGACAGTGCTGACCCAGAGAGGAGACAGGTTGCATTGACAGAATCTGCTTGCTGTCACTGTGTGAACATTGCAGCACACCACCCAAAATGCTCTTAGTCCTTTTAAAAAGGCCACGTAAAGGCATGACAACAGATCCACATTCACACTGGGCTATGCTGAGGAGAACGGTGATACCGACCAAGCATCAGGCAGGAGGAGCGGCCCTGTTCTGATCTGTCGACTTAGTTTCCCACAGAAATGGTCCGTTTTAGGATCTGCACCAAGAAATCAGGTGACAGGGTGAATGTTTTATGCTTCTAAGACACTTAAAGTTCAGTTAATGATTGACTGTTTCAGGATTGCACTTTGTTTAGGAAATGATTCGTGTTTTGGTCTCTAAGAAGAGAAACATGTAGTAAATGCAAAAGTATTCATAACCCCTGGAATGTTGTTGGTTTTTTTTGGGTTTTTTTGCAGTTTTTTACTCCGCAACCATAAACTTCAGTGTCTTTTATTAGGGTTTTATGCAATATAGAAAAACAAAGTAGTGAGTAATTGGGAGCTGGATCAGTTTTGCCACATATTCTAAAGTGGATCTGAGCCTGGACTTTGATTAGGCCATTCCATTAGCTCTGCCTCTGGGTTTAGGGTCATCACCCTGCCACAGATTCAAGTCTTTTGCAGCCTATATCAAGTTTTCTGTCATAATCATTTCAAATTTTCCTTCCCCTGCTTAAGAAACGCATCCCTACGGCATGATGCCACCACCACCGTGTTTCACAGTAAGGCCGACGTTTACAGGGTGAAGTGGAGTTTTATTTTTCCACCACATTATATTTATTTTTCCGCCTTTTGTCTGTTTGTCAAGATTTCAGTTCTGGTCTCAAATGACCAGATTATCTTCTTCCACATGTTTGCTTGTTCCTTTGATTAGTTCCTGTTGTTACCCTGCCTATCCATCTAGGACTGCAATATCACTGTTGCTCCAGAAGCATCTGAAAGAGTGGGTCAAAGCAGTGGAAAATGCACTCATGGCAAAAAGCAAGTATGCAGGTTTTGTGCATTTGAGGTTAGATTAAAATAATTTTACAACCTGGTAAAGACCAGATCATTTATATTGCAAAACCCCAGAACAATTTAAGAAGAAGAAGCCAGTTTTTTTCTACTGAACAGCTGAATAAATATCCTCCAAGAAAACCCTTTTTAGAATAAAAGCTAACATTACAACAGCAGAAGAAAGTAAACCGTTTTTGTTGGACCTTCACCAAATCTGCCTCCACCTGCCGGCCCATTTAGCGCTGTACGTTGTTGACCCAGAGGTTTGGAAGATTAGACTGGTGTGTTGCCACCCAGGTCTCAGGAATAATTGGCTGCACTGCCTGCCATTAAACACAGAACATTATTTCTGGTGAGAAACTTTCTCTTTTGTTTGCAATTTTGTTTTGCAAATGTTTTGCAAAAGTACTCATACGTCTTTTCGACATTTTTTCAAGTTACGACCTCAAATTTTTAGGTGGAGGAAACATCATACATGACTTTTAAACTTTTTTTGCAAATAAAAATGTACTCTGGTGGCCCTAAGCAAAAACTATTGAAACCAGTTGTAGTCACAAGTCATTCAAGTAATAAATACAGTCCACATCTCGGCTCTTTATTTATTCTTTGCTTTATTCTTTAATTGTTCAAGCCTTGCAGGAAACACAGCAAGCATGTGGAACAACGTGAGAATACAACTTTTCAAAACGGTTCTGCTTACATGCAAAACGCTAAATGTGGAGGAAAACGAACACTGCATATGGTGGTGGCAGCATCATGGTGTGGGCATGCTTTTCTTTAGCAAGAACAGGGAAGCTGGTCAGGATGACAGAAGGAGCTAAATGTGGGGTAGAAAACGACTGGAGACCAGAACTACAAGACTTGGGTTGTTCACAGACCACCTCCTTCCAATCTGACTGAGCTGCTGCTATTTTGCAAAGAAGAATGGGCAAATTTTTCAGTCTCTAAACATACAAAGCTGTTAGAGACATACCACAAAATGACTTACACCTGCAACCTCAACCAAGGGTGGTTCTGCAAATATCGATTCAGGGGGTGCTGAATCAAAATGGATCCCAGAATTATTTGAAGTTTATTTAAAAATAAAAACGTGTCATTTTCCTTCTTCATTTCCAAGTTTGAACAGTTCCAGAGAAACACTTTTGAGGTCCGTGTTGTGATTCCAAGAGAGCTGACTGGACTTTTGCAGCCTTGTAGAGGCTGGATATGATGACACCAGAGCAGTCCGGGGTCAGACCAACAACCCTCACATTGCATCTATGGATACTAACAGTCCTCAGAGCTCATTTCATATTGTTTTACAGTTTCTATTATAATATGCATGTAAAATCAGCTCAGTTTAACTTTATAGTTGCAGAATATGCTAAAATAAAACACCTGGCTGTAAACTGAGCACACGTCTCTCTGTCCTGTTTTCTTCATTAAACCTAACAGACATGCTCATCCTGTAAAGACGATGGTGTGAAAAACTTCAGAGACTGGAGGCCCCAGCATCCTTGAGCTGGACGTGCAGGCAGCAGAGGGGTCCCAATAAAACTCAGATTTCCCGTACGCTCGTCTTCCTCCCTGCTGCCGAACGGCCCTCCTTATTTATTGCCCTGTAATTTCTACAGACTAATTGATTTGGCTCGGCTTTCAGGCTGCAGGCAGACAGGAAGCCAACCATCCCAGAGGTTAAGAGGAGGAAAAGTGTGTGTGTGGAGGGGAGGGGGGTGGGTGTGTACGTGTGTGTCTTTAAAAGGGAAAAACAGAGAGTAAAAGATGTCACACAACAAATATAGCTTTAAAAAATTAAAGGATTAAACGTTAAGCGTTGATTATTTTCTGTGGTCAGGAAGGAAAAGTGTGTAGATCCCCCCCCCCCTGAAAACTATTCCACATCGAACAGTGTGCATCATCAAGAAGGAGGAAAACGTTATTGTATTATCAGGGGAAACTGAGATCATCACAGGTCATGTAAAAGTTCAGGGATGCTCCAGATTCAATTTTCCACAGTCTTCAGTCCTTTTTTTTTTTTTTTTAATGATTTCACTTAACAAAATGTAATGTTTGTTACTGGTTCCACAACTGGTGACTGTAAGACGTGTTTATGATGTTTATGATGTTTTTATGTTTTTATGTTTTTATGATGTAAAGCACTTTGAACTGCCTTGTTGCTGAAATGTTCTCTACTAATAAATTAATGATAATTGATTGATTGAACTTTATTATGATGATCTAAAAATATGACGCATTAAAGTTAACCTTGAATTTAGGGGTAACATTTCCTCTGTGGCCAGATTGTATCTGTGACAGGAAGGAAGGAAGGAACAAACGAAGGAAGGAAGGAAGGGACGAAGGAAGGACAGAATGGATGAAGGAAGTAAGGAAGGAATGAAGGAACGAACAAACAAATGAACAAAGGAATGAATGAAGGAAGGAAGGATTGGAGGAAGGAACAAAGGAACAAACGAAGAAAGGAAGGAATGAAGGAAGGAAAGAATGAAGAAACGAAGGAACGAAAGAAGGAATGAAGGAAGTTAGGAATGAAGGAAGGCAGGAAGGAAGGAATGAACAAAGGAAGGATGGAAGGAACAAAGAAAGGAAGGAAGGAAAGAACGAAAGAAGGAATGAAGGAAGTAAGGAATGAACGAAAGAAGGAAGGAAGGAACAAAGAAAGGAAGGAAGGAATGAACGAAAGAAGGAAGGAAGGAAGTTTGCCCGTTCTTCTTTGAGAAATGGCTCATTCTCAGTCAGCGTGGATGAAGGGCCTCGTCCTGCCGTCCCCGCTGACTGCCTCCACAGGCTTCTCCTTGACCTCCCTGCTTCCTTCCCTGGTCTTCATGATGCTGTTTGCTCTCCGACCTCACAGAGCGGCCGGATTTATCCTGAGGTTGAGTCAAACAGTGCGACTGGCTTTACCAGTGATGAACATAATACCACATTTTTCAGATTTTTACTTGCATAAATCATTTATTTTTTCTTCCACCTCACAAACATGCCCGACTTTGCCTATTTGATATGTTTGGTCAGTCTCAAAAAATCTCAGTAAAACAGTTAAATTCAATTCAGTTTATTCATACAGCACATATTTGCAACAAACGTCGTCTTAATAAATATACACTCAGTTCAATCATGAAGACAGACTCAAAGTCAGTTGGATACATTTATGTTTGATCCCAGAATTTAAATAATGCAACTTAAAATAATTGTTGTTCCAACTAGTAAAACGTTTTCTGCTTAAGAAAACCCAGCAAACTGCATCATGTCACTACCATTGCAGCAATCCCTCCTCCTGGACAAGGATGTAGCGACAGCGGACAGTATATTGCGTTGTGTCGTCGGCTTTGCAGCAATTCCTCTTACAGAGCATGCATATAGCAACAGCAGAAAGGAAAACTCTCCTTTAAGAGGAAGAAACCTCCTGCAGAACCTGGTTCAGTGTGATCAGCAATGACCGACTGAGGGTTTGAGAACATGCAGCACACACACACAAAAAACAAACGATCTGAATCAGGAGTGCTTTCTATGGTAAAGACAATAGTGGTAAGCATGTCAGATCTGTGTCACTGGTTAAATCTAAATAATGAAAAACTTTACACATGCAGTGGCAGCAACAGCTCCTTCAGCTGCTTTGTCTAGGAGAGAGACAATGTTAAGCAATGGAATACAGTAAAGTGTATCATCTATAGAAAGAGAAGCATGAAGTTATTGGCAGCAGTAGCTCAGCCAATGGGTCTTTTCAGGAAGATGAGACAGTTAAAAAAAAAACCCAGCAGGCCAGGTGCAACTTCTACGGAGCAAAAATGCACAGAGAGCCACTTAAAGCTGCAGTATTTAACTTTTACAAAAATATGCTTTTTGCATGTTTGTTAAAACTGTCACCATGTTGTGACAGTTTAATACGAGACAGATAATCTGTGAAAAGATGGAGCTCCTCCACCTCCTCCCTGAGCTGCTATCACCGTCTAAAGAAATGCGCCGCTCCCGACCTGAAGCAACCAATCAGAGTCAGGGGGAGGGGCTTAGTCCTGTCAGTCACCCTTGTGTACGCGATGCTAAATGTGCTAATGGCGGAGAAACAACTTACCATTCCAGGAAAACTGTTTATCCACCATCATTGGTGGCCATGCTAACTAGCCTTAGCATTAGCGTCGGGCTATGTTGTGGTGAACCAGCTGTAGCGTAGCAGAGAGCAGGGGGGAGTGTGTGAGCAGCACCTACATGAGGGTGATTGACAGCGCTAAGACCCGCCTCCTGGCTCTGATTGGTTGTTTCTGACTGAGTGGTGTATTTCTGCAGTTAGTACTGGGAGCACTGGGAGAAGGCAGAGGAGCTTGATTTATTTCACAGATTATCTGTCTTATGTTATACTGTTATGACATAATAATAATTTTCACAAATATGTAAAAAACATATTTTTCACAAAAGTTACATACTGCAGCTTTAAAAGCAGAAATAACAGCAAATAATGCAAAATTGGAGAGTAGTAGGAGAATGTAGCAGTGAGCGAAAGTGGTCAATATGTCCTCCAGCAGTCTAAGCCTATAGCAGCACAAGTAGAGCGATAGCTCAGGATAGCCTACGCCAGTCTAGCTGTCAGCTTTATCAAAAAAAGAAAGACGTTTTAAGCCTCATGTTGGAAGTGGACAGGGTGTCTGCCTCACGGATTGAAACTGGGAGCTGGTTCCACAAGAGAGGAGCCTGATAACAATAAGATACGCTGAAGTTTGTGGTTGAAACGTGACAAAATTAGGAAAAGCACTTTTGCAAGGCATTATAGTGAAGACGTCTGATGGACGGACGGATAAGGTGATGAACAGAACAGGTTAGTATGACAGTTTTTAACAAAACGAAACAGGTAACGACATGTAAAATACTTTAAGATGAAAAACAAGGGCTGGAAAAAAATTATTATCAATAGACAGAAAAGATACATAACATCTACAGATCACAGGTCAAGTGTTTGACAATTGAGACAAAATAGCTGAGGGTTGACTTTAAACAGTGCAGCTTGTCTGAACGCACGTGGAAAAAAAATGCAACGTGCTTACCAATAATATCGCACTGAAAATGAAAAAAGCAGCAACAGAAAAACACTAATTAAGGAGAAATGAGTCCAATTCAATGTAATTATTTTTGCAAATCCAGGTTTATTCTCCTGTTAGCGGTCTTCCAGATGAATTACCATCTTCTTTAAAAAGAAAGACACTCACGAAGTAACGGCTGTGATTATCTTTGAAATGTTTTTGATAGTGATCTGGTCAGATTACCTGTACAAGAGTGTTTTTATCTACAAAATGAGTTTAATCATTAACTCACAACAATATCTGTGTGTGAGAGAGTTTGTGTTTTGAAGGAAAACATTAAAAATAACCCAACATCATGCTGCAGTCTGCCTTGGAGCCTGTTCAGTTGGAATGTAAATTAAGCATAAATTACATGTAATTAGTTGTAAATGGGCTAAAACATGCACTAGAAAAGTGTACGTCTCTAAGCCAAACCAAGCAGCATTATAGTTGTGACACTGGGTCAATGTTATGCTTCTACAAATTACAGCTCCATGTTATGCGGCTTCAGGTCAGAGTTTCAATTAAATTATCCAGCAAACGACTTTAAGTAAAAGGTCAGCAGCTCGTAGAAAATAGCCGACTCAGAGTTGTAAAAATAATACAATCAATGACCTGCTGCCCACCACAAACCCAGCTGAGCTCCTTCCTTTCTGGGTTTGGCCACGCTGGTTTCCTGTTTGTTTAAAGCACAGATTTTCAGATCCTGCTGTTGATCCATAACATGCTTCTTAGATATGAACCATGCAGATCCCCGGGGTCTTCGGAAACCTGCCGACTCAGAGTTCCCAGAACCTGAACTGAACAAAGTGAGGCAGCAGTTCGTTTCTGTGCTCCCCAGCTCAGGAACAAACTCCCTGAAAACCTGAGAACCTGTTTGCTACTTTGAATCAGCACTGAAAACATTTTTGTTTACAGCAGCTTTTGCTCAAACAATCTTCTTATTGTGCTTTTAACATCCTTTCCTTTAATGCTTATGCTTTGTTATTTTCTTTCTGTCTTTCCTTCGGTGTCCGGCGTTTGTTGTGTCGTGTTGGGTGTGGTTGAAGAGGACCAAAATGCAAGCTGGAAACCAGGTGGTAGTGATGAAAAGGGTTTTAATCGAAAATACAAAAAAAAAAAAAAAAAAAAAAAAAAAAAAAAAAACTTACAAAAACACTGGGAACACAGGAACCAAAGCAAAACAAACCAGGTGCGAGAAGAGACCGGGGTGTAACGGGAGGAACCAGCAAAGAGTGAGAGAAGAAGAGTTTAAATGCAGGGAGAGTGAGTGCTGGAGCAATAGACCACGGCTGAGTAGCTAACAGGTAGCAGGTGTGAGGGGAGAGAGCAGAAGGCAGGCTGAGGAGAGAGAGAGAGAGAGAATGGCAGCAGGGGGCAAGGGAGAGGAAACAACAAAGGAACTCGGAAAATTAATTTGTTACAAAGAATAATACGACACAAGGAATAAAATATAATCCAACTGAAATAACTAAGAAAGGACTGACCTAAAGTAAAACAGAAACAACGCTGATCTAGTCAAAGAATAAGAGACTAAGGAATGCAGAACAACAAATAATAAAAAATGCAAACCCAGAAAAAAAAAACAAAAAAAAAAAAAAAACAACTTGAAACGGCCCAGGACCTGACATGTTGCCTTGTGTATAAATGGTGCACATAGTAAACAAACTCCTCTTGCCCTGCGAAAGCTCATTTCCTGTCTGATGGCGACCCCCCCCCTCCCACACGCCCACTCCTGTACCCTCCCAACCCACACTGCCAGTTATTTATCAGAAACATCAGGAACTGAACTTACTGTCATATTCAGTCAATTTAAAATACTGGAAAGTTCATTTATTCCAGTTACCCTGTTCACAAAGTGAAACACACCATATAGAGTAATTACTTTGATTACTTTTAATCTCTGCAATGTCTGCAGCCACCTTAAATTTTAAATTATTTTCTAATATATTTTACATGTAAACATTTAATACATTGAAAGTAAGGGAGATAACTCTTGTTAAAATCTCCCTTTGTTAATTTCTCGTGTTATTTTTGTGTCTTTTTAATGATTGCTCTTATTTCTGCAGTGCATGGAGGCTCGGTGGGAGCACCCTTAATTTTGTTGAGCCTCCTGGAATAATGACAATAAAGTCTTTTCTATTCTATTCTACCCACGGATTGATGTTTTCAAGCCTTTATATCTGTTAATTATAATGATTTTACACATACAGCTGATGAAAACATGACATACAAGATTTGAATATTGCACCAGACCAATAAAAACCTTTTTAATATAGAAATGTGGCCTTAGCGAAAAGTATGTTTAATACCTACTTAAATTAAGGTTGTTATTTTTTTTCAGAAGGTGCTTTTTGATCTGGCAAATGAGCCTCATCGAAAAGCATATTCACATTTATTGAATATGACTGCATATACATACACACGATGAATTTTAGGGTGGTACCAATGCCGATACCAGCATCAGGTATCTGGCTGATACCATGTCTGCATACTCGTACTCGTATCATCACAGCGTGATGGCAGCTTCCTTTCCCTCTAACACAGCATTAGTTTGCGCATAAATGCTCTATACACCATAAATTGAATGCGAGCCACATAAAAAGAAGGAGAGGACGAGTATGAATGGTGGCCAAGATGAACAAACTACTTAACAGTAGCGTGGCTTTAACCAGCCGGGTAACAGAGGAGGAGCTAAGTCAGCGGTGTGGAGGTGTTTCCGGGTGAATGAAGGTGACAAAAGGTGAGGCCGACTGCAAATTATGCTCAGCAAAGTTGTCAAAAGGAGGAACAAAACCTAGCACTTAAAGCTGCAGTATGTAACTTTTACAAAAATATGGTTTTTGCATATTTGTTAAAACTGTCACCATGTCGTGACAGTTTGTTATGAGACAGATAGTCTGTGAAAAGCTCCTCCACCTCCTCCCTGAGCGTCTGAAGAAGTGCACCGCTCCTGGCCTAAAACAACCAATCAGAGCCAAGGGGAGGAGCTTAGCGCTGTCAGTCACCATCGTGTACGCGCTGCTAAATGTGCTGATGGTGGAGAAACAAATTATTGTTACAGGAAAACCCTTCATCCATCGTCATCGATGGCCATGCTAACTAGCCTAGCCTCTGCTAACTGCAGCGCAGCAGAGAGCAAGGGGGGGGGGGGGGGAGAGGGAGATGAGCAGCTCTCTGATTGGTTATTTCTAGATAGTACTGGGAGCACTGGGAGAAGGCAGATTATCTGTCTCATACCATTCTGTCACGACATAGAGATAGTTTCAACAAATATGTAGAAAAATATATGTATTTTTTAATAAAAGTTACATACTGCATCTTGAACACAGGTAATCTGATAAAACTTCTGCAAAACCAACACGACGAACAAGTTCAAGCAGTTTTCTCATGGGAACGGGAAACGGCAACAACCAACTTTGCAGCAAACTCTGACGTAGCCGCAAAAGATGTCCAATAAAAATCACGGAGGCTCTTATCGAATGCATTGCTCTTCATGACCAGAAATTATAAGCCATAATTTGGGATTTTGACGTCTTCTCGGTGTGTTGGAGCCAAGGTGAAATTCCTCAAAACCTCAAACCTGGACTAGATTATTCTACACTAATAGCAGCGTATTTAAAACCAAGTGTGTGAAATTGTGAAACCTTTGATAATAAAACGGATAAATAAATTATAGATTGATAAAAAAAAACCACACTATTTATCAGTTAGCTGTTAGGAGTTTATTGGCATTAATAGTATTAGTATCAGCACTTGGTATCGGCAAGTACTTAAATGTAAGTACTTGTACTAAGTCTTAAAAAATCTGGTATCTGTGAATTGCTAATAAATTTGAGTGACATCCCATTTTTATTTTTTCCATGTGTTTGTGGCAGCCCCCTGACAGTGTTGCCCTGGGTGGTGAGCCATACCCCGCATACATAAAACCACAGCTGAGAGCAACTGAAACTCGAATAATAGGTTTTCTTCATTTATTTAGGACAAAACTTTGTCTCCATTTATCAGTTTGAGAAAAGAAAAGGATTTGAAGCTCTTCTGCAGCTCTCCCCTAATCCAACCTTTATTGCGTTCTTCTTCTGGTTGACATTAAACCAACCATTATGGGGGGGGGTTTCTTGGAGTTTTTCTTCCTTCTCAGATATTGAAGTGTGGTTTCCATGAGCGCTCTGAAAACTGCAGGGTTTTAATGACGCTGCCAAATCTCCGTGCCAAGTGGTTGAGAGGGATAAGTCCACTATTGGCCCTCCTTTATTTCACTCTTATCTCCATTTACTCTCCATATCTCTGCAATCACTGGCAAACCGAAGTCCGGAGTCATTCCCACGACTGGACTGCCTTTCGAGGTTAACACATTTTTTCTGGCTTATCGAGCATTTTTACAGCCAGACTAAAAAAGCGGTTCATCTATGTCTTACTGAACAATCTTAGGCTGTATGAAAGCAAAAACGGGAAAGATAACCAGACATTTCTGCATGATTAAGAACCTGAATAAACATAGAACGTTTCCCATTCTGACTATAAGGGGTTTCATGACCACAGCTGCTGCTATTTTCCCCATTTATGCATTGCTTAAATGAGTTTTCTCTTCCCATAGAAAGTTAGAAAGTACGCCTGTCTCAGTGCTTCTGTGTTCGCCTTGCTCTCCGTCCTTTCCTTTCCACCCCCGGCCAGAATCAGCTAGTTTCTTCTTGTTAAAAGGGAGTTGTTCCTTTCTACTGTCGCCCTATGAAAGCCCATTTCCGCTGTGAAGGAAAAAATAAAAGCCCAACAGGAAGTCATTATGAGTTTGAATCATAATTATGAGAATAAAAGTCATAATTTTGACTTTCAAAATCATAATTTTGAGATATAAAGTCAGAATTATGAGATTCAAACTCATAATTTCAACTTTCAGAGTTATAATTATAAGATATAAAGTCATTCTGTTTCTTTAAGGAGGCTTGCTGCTGTGGAAGCCCGTATTTCATAATCATGACTTTGTATCTCAAAATTATGACTTTTATTCTGGTAATTATGACTTTAAAACTCGTAATTATGACTTCCTGTTGGGCTTTTATTTTTTTCTTCATGATGGAAGTGGGCTTCCATAGGTTGCCTCATGCTTGCTTTGGCTGTGTGATCGGATTGTTTTGAAGTTAACTTGATTTAATTTGCATCAGGATTAAATAGGATTCTATATAAATAGATATAAATTGTGCCTTTTTGTCCTGCAGAATGATATTTGTTGTGAATTAGTGCTGTATAAATATAAACTGCAGTGAATTTAACAGTTAGTTCCCGTTACATCTGCGGGAAAACTAACACAGCACTTCAAATAAAGAACAGTCAAATATGGTGGTGGTGTGACGGTCTGGAGCTGCGATGCTTTCTCAGGATCAGAACGACTTGCCACAGTTAATGGAGCCATAAATTCTGCTCCCTATCAGAAAAATCCTGAAAAACAGAATATCTCAGTTTGCTTTGTGAGCTCTTTTGTCCTACTTCATGCTGTCGGACAGGTTCTGTTCAAGTGATTTCTTAATTTTACGGGTCTGGCTGGAATCAGGTCTGAGTGCGGCTCGTAAAGCTGAACCTATAACTGATATCATTATTGAAAAATGGATTCAAATTTTCTCAAATATGTGTTTTGTTATTAATGTAATAAAACAACAAAAAAGAAAAAACAAGAAAAACATGAGTGTTTGTGACACTTTTTACATTTTCATCTGTGAAAAATGTTAAAAAACAATGCGTTATTTTCCTTCCACTTCCCAGTTATGCTCTGCTTTGTGTTACTGTATGAGATAAAATGCTAATAAAATATATTAAAGTTTGTTTTTAAAAGACAGAAAGTGAAAAAGTTCAAACGATATCAACAGCTTTTCAGATCACAACAAACTCCCCATGTTTGGTTCAATAATAGTAATTATACCACATGTATAACCGTTTGTTTTACTTCATATATTGCTCTAGTTGTGTAGCAGCAGCTAAATTCAATATTTAATCCTGCAAACACAGTTAAACGCCATAGTTTTTCTGGGATTTAATGGAACTGGCCGAACAAAGTCTTGCTGTAAAAGAAAAAGACAAACAAAGAGCACATAAAACCCTGCAGCTTCGCTCTGCCGCACCACAAAAACGCCCCCACTCAGCTGTTTTTAAGGAACTCTGCTCCTTGTCTGTTAGAGCTGCAGCGGCGACCACATCACAAGCCCATCCACACATGGCCAGAGACGTTTCTGATGTATACGACCCTGTGGGAGCCGCAGCTATTGGTGGTGGGTGGTAATTTTCTTAGGCGTCGCCATACGGGTGTGTTCGACGTATAAAACATATGTGTGCTGTGTGTGTCTCCACGGTGTCTCGAGGTCTCTGTTATGTTGGAGCTGCTGACAGGGTCCCATTGGACACCTCATTAGTGTCAGAGCAGCAGAAACAAACCATCCAACACTCGCCTTCTTGAATTTTCTGCACTCGGTGGACGATAAACGCGGAGGTGATATGAGCAGAGGGTGTGGAGAAAGCGCAGAAAGATGAGCAGAAACATTTCATCTGTTGTCCCACCTCACTTTCTCTGCTTTTAACTGGAAAGAAATGAGGAAAAAAAAAAGAAGTAAAAAAAAGTCCTTCAAAGCAAATTCAGCTCTTTAAGTTACTGGCAAGAGAGAGAGAGAGAGATGTAGACCCTTGCAGAAATATTAGCTTTAAGATTTTGTCAGGATGCAACTGCAAGGTAATAAAGTAAGTCAACTTTATTTTTACGGCACCTTTCACAGGTCAAAAGAGTGCTTTATAATAAAACCGGGCTTAAAGAGAAAAAGCACAAGATAAAAGAAAAGGAATGAAGTTAGAGATAAAACAGAATCCAGATAACAAAGAGAAATCATACAGCCAAATCCAGTCTGAATAAATGAGTCTTCAGCTGCTTCTTAAAGTACTCAACAGAATCAAAACAAAAAATGGAGGCAACACGTTCGACACCCTCGGGGCTGTTGCTCTGAAGCAGGTGTCCTGCAGCTTTAGATGCATCCCTGGTCCAACACACCTGAATCGAACGGCTGAATGACCTCCTCAGGATGCAGAGTCCTGCTAATGACCTGATCATTTGACTCCGGTGTGCTGCAGCAGAAAGAAATCTAAAAGCTGCAGGACCACCGGCCCTCGAGGACTGGCGTTTCAGACCCCTGATCGAGAGGATCGACCCTCCCTGGTCTTAAAATGTCTTCATGGAACCATCAACAGTCCTGGACTGGAAGATCTCAGACTGTGAGAAGAGGTGCGCAGAGCTCTAAAAGCGAGGACTAAAGCTTTTTAAATGAACTCTGAAATAAACTCTAATGTATACACCATCCATCCATCGTCTTCCGCTTATCCCGGGTCGGGTCGCTGAGGCAGCAGCCTCAGCAGAGAGGCCCGGACTTCCCTCCCAGCAGCCACTTGGGCCAGCCCCTCCAGGGTTGACCATAGATGAGGGTGGGAACGTTGATCGACCGGTAAATCGAGAGCTTCGCTCTTGGACTCGGCTCTCTCTTCACCGCGACAGATCGGTACCGAAGCCTGCATCACTGCAGCACCAGTCTGCCTATCCATCTATTTATACAGCTGAAACCAGAAGTTTACATACACTGAATAAAAAGACACACTTTTTTTTTTTTTTTCTCACTGTCTAAAGTTAAATCAGACTAAACGTCTCTTGTTTTAGGATAGTTAGAATTACCAAAATTATTTCTATTTGATAGATGCCAGAAAATTTAGTGAGAACATTTTTTTAGAGATTTTTTTTTTTGTTGTAATTTTCTTTTAAATCAAAAGTTTACGTACATTTGGTCAGTATCAGGGACATTTGTCTTTTAAACTGTACGACTTGGGTCAAATCTTTAACTGTATTATGCAAACACATAAAAAGGCTGTTACAATAATCAAGACGATCTAATTCAGCCTTTGACACCAGAGTTTGAAGTTTGGAAATTAGGTGACAAAAAGTAGTTTCTGATTAACTCCAGAGAATGGCGCCACGAGGATGTGGCTGAACCAAGGATAACATCAACATTTCTGAGGTTTGGTTGAATGGAAGAGCCCACTACACCAAGGTGCTGCTTTATTGGGATTTTATGCGATCGACCGACACAAAGTAGCACATAATCGTCAAGCAAATGGAAAAGGATAAATGGTTTTCAACATTTTTTACAAATAAAACTCTGAAACACGTGCCGTCCATTTTTATGTTCACACCAGTGAACTGGAGCTCTGGCTGCGTTATTTGGCAGGAAGGTGATCGAAGAGTTTTGCAGCAACATTTTTTTTTCTGAACTGACCTGTATTTAGCGCCAACTATTTTCCCCATCAACTCCGACCAGCATGATGCTGCCACCACCACGTTTCAGCGTTGCAGTGGCGTGTTCAGAATGATGTGCAGAATTGCTCAAAAGGCGTCACTGTTGTTGGGTTTTAAAACTGTAGGTAAAAAGGAAGGATTTAATGCAAAACATTTTAAAAATATTTCAATATATTTAAGGATTAAAAACAGTGGTCAAATATAGGGCAAGAAAAGTGATCCTTTTTGGTGAAAACCTTTTGTTTTAAACTTTCTCAGAACACCCTGATCCAGTCCAAACAGACTCAGTTAAGGTTTTGCAACAGCAGTCTGAAATTGTGCAAATGTGACGGTTTTTTTTTTTTTTTTTTTTTTTTTTTTTTTCAGATTCATTACCTGTCAAAACATTTTGCTCCAAGCCACAAATGTCCGTTTTTCTGCATATTATGGAAGGCAGGGATATTTGGATTGACCTTTATCTACTCCATATCTTATGAGCAGGAGATATCTGTATACCAGTTCAGATCTCCTGGACATCTACATCCAGGAAAACTAAATGTCAGAGCCAAGCACTTCCTTTTCACTGGCTCTAATTCGATCTCTCAGTTGGTTTAACTCTGTCACGAACTCTTCATTTTTGCTGCAGTTGTTTTTAATGTTGGCCGGAGTCCACCACATTTCTCACTTTGAGCCAAATGTTAAAACAAAGATATGCACTTAGGAATCCTGCAAACCATCAGCTTTTACTGATACAACCACGGGAGGCTGTTTCCACATCGGGAGGCAAAGCGGGAAAAATAGTTTGTGGCAGATTTTTGCTTCAGCATTCAGGAAATCCAAACCCACTTCAGGACAATCTTTGTGTTTCAACCGAGTTGTTTGTCAGTCAAGTAACGCAGAGTTCGAACTATTTATTTGATTATAAGTCTCCGTAACCAGCCAGTGCATACTTTCGACCATAAAAAGCATGTTTGAGGCATAAACTGAATATCAATGTCAAGTATATCCTTTCACCTTTGGCTAATTTAATTCAATACAAGACATTTTGAGCTGCAGCTGGAATGTACCAAAACTATTTTGTGGACGTTAAGGCAGGAAATACAGCAGCATTTCTGCTGTGAGTGGCGTCCTATAAATTAGACATTGCCCCTGTGTTACCTTTCTGTTGGCTTCCTTTTTGTTCAAATCCTTCTTTATGGATTAATTTCCCTCTAAAATGTGTAATTTAGCAAAGCCTTGATACCTAAATATAGATTCACTTTATTAAACACATTTAAATGGGTTAGAGGCCCAGTTATGTCTGCAAACTACAAAGAGGCAACCCTGTTAAACTGTGGAAAAGAGGCTTTTGTAGTAGGAAAATGGTGATTTTTTTTTTCTGACAGAAAAACAGATGTTTTTCCTGCCAAGCCAGTCTCAGAATGCATTACTAGATATTGTGCAGACTAGTAAATTTAATATACCCTATAAAAATGAATCTTGCAAAGTATTAAATATTAGCCATTAAAATTATTTAACTTGCATTTCAAGTATATTGGTTTGTAAATGTGACATTCAATGACAGTTAAATTCTAACAACATGAACTGCTGCCAGAGCATTTTAAATTAGAATTTAGCTGCAGATTCTCGTTCAGTCAAACATTATTGTCTCTTACTCTTTGTGTGCTGTGTTCCCAACAGAAAGGTAAGGCCCATAGGTTTATATAGATTGTATTGTGAGTGAATATGAAGATGGTAGATGTTAAGAACAATCATGAGACTTTTGGTTGAGAAAGTTTCAGGATTAGAGCAAGAATTTAAGTCTGCATCCAGATCAAGCTAGTTTAGCAACAGTGCTAAAGCTAAAGTCCAACTTTCTTGTAGTTAAGTTTCATATATATATATATATATATATATATATATATATATATATATATATATATATATATATATATATATATATATATATATATATATATATAAAGCTGTAATGCTCCACTTGTGAAAGCAAATCTGTTTTGCTTCTCCTTGACACTCAGACATCTATTCTGAACGGACAGGACACATTAAAAAAACAACAAAACACTATACTGGGGTTTAAAAAAAGAGAGACTGTCATGGCAACGCTATGAGATATGACTTCCCTATAAAGCTTACCGGCTTGTCTGCTAATTTTTTTGCTGTTACTGAGCCACATTTGGAAGATTCCAGGAGGTAAGCCTAAACACAGAACTCTGTGTCCTAGTTTATTCATGTGGTCCAAGTAACTTTTCATCAGATATAGTAGCTGGTTTTCAGTAAATAATTCCTTAATATTAATGAAAAAATCTGCCAGTGGAACAAAACATTTTTCCCATATTGTAAGTTAAAATGTCTTGTTCCACTGGAAGGTTATTATCTTATAACTAGTATATTTTTTAACAATATTAAGTAATTGCTGACTTAAGACAAACTCCTATATCTGATGAAAACTTATTTATAAGTTAATTTTGTCTTATTTCAAGTGTGTTCAAGATATTTGCACTAGAAACTAGACCAGAAATAGTTGGTAAGATGTTGTGTTTTTGCAGTGCAGTCCAGAAACATGACTGTTAGGTTAACTGAATATTCTAAGTCGCCCTTATCGATGATTGTGTGTGCACGGTTGTCTGTCCTGTGTGTCTCTGTGTTGCCCTGTGATGGACAGGAGACCTGTCCAGGGTGCACCCTGCCTCTCGCCCCATGACCACTAAAGATAGGCGCCAGCCCCCCATGACCCGGACAAGAGGGTATAGACGATGGATGGATGGACTTTTGAAAAGTTACAAGAAAGTCTGGTTCCTTACAAGCAAAATATCAAATAAATAAGCAGTGGATTAAAACTTTTGCACAGTCTAGGATATTTTTAAGGATCCTGGCTTTAATGTCAAGTGGCTGGTGTGTGTTGCTTCGTGCGGCTTCTCTACGCCGCTTCTCCTCAGTCTTTCAGGTAAACTGACTGCCACTGTTATCGGGCTAATTATCAGCTCTGCTCTTCCTCTCCGCCTCACTTCTCCTGCAAGAAAACAGGAAGGCAGGATTAGAGCGACGCGCTGCGCTGAGATCCGGAGAGGCCGGATGAGTCCCCGGGTGGAATGCACCAGTACACACACACACACACACACACACACACACACACACACACACACACACCTAAAAACAGGGAGATCCTAAACACAAAGTCAGCACACACTTTCTCTCAGTTTCTGCCACACATACCCCCATTAAACCTATTAAGTGATCATGAGCAAACAAATGGCACAAACAGCTCGAGGAAAAACTTACAGGATTGTGAATCTAATAAAGAAAATCACGGGGTGAGGAGGACTAGGCCTGAGCCAAGAAACAATAAGGACCTCAGACTGCAGCCAAGAACGCCACAGCAATGTTTACGACCTGCATTAGGGTTCAGACTCAGTCATTACAAGGAAGAGGTGCTCATTAAAGCCATTTGTGGGAGGAAACAAATAGTCCCCTGTGACTACCATTTTAGCAGAAATGTAAAAGTAATAAAAAAAATCCCGAACCAGTTAGGCCGAGAAACACGGAAAGTTATCTTGGACAGATATCTGTGACCTCGAAAGGCGGTAATTGAGCGGAAAGGGGATGTAAAACATCCGCTGGTGGGGTTTAGTGTGACTGTGTATACAATCGCACACACTCACACACACAGCAGCGGTGGCAGAGTCAGGCTGGCCTCTGTCTGGCATTATCTCATAGCCTGAGCACTCCCGCTCCCTCTGAGGCCGTGCACAACGGCGTTACGCGCATCTGCGTCGCATTATTCGGCAAATTATGAAAACGCTGCCAATCAGGGGACTTTTGTGAGGGTGGTTTAAACCCTCATGTTTCCTCTGGGAGATAAGATTTGTCATATTTTTGGTTATTTGAAGAAATGTGGGTTCAGTTCTGTGCTAAAAGGTAAAAAAAAAAAAATGGTGATTAGACTGATGGATTAAATGATAGAAAGCAGCTAAAATGGCCCAAATTTCTAGGCTAACAGCTGCCAGATGTACTGGGGGGGGGCCCTACAGATCCATAACCAGTACATCCACGGGTGGGTAATAAGAAATTCACATGACCTCATCCTTGAGCAGGTGGTTTCTGTGCCATTTCCTAACTCTGATTGGGAATTAGCAGAAAGTGGTTGATTAGATCATGATAAACCAATAAACAGACCAGTTGCCCAATTTTGTTTTCTTGTGTTGGTCTTTATTGGTATAGTTTGAAAAAGCAGATGCAAAAATGCTCTAAATGTATTGCTAGGTTTTGATAATTAGAATGAGAAAAGTATTTTGTGCTTACACTATCAGACAAAGACAACCCAAGTGTGAAGTGTAGTTTTCAGACGATACGGTGGGGCAAAAACAATACTTCGTCAGCCACTGATTGTGCAAGTTCTCCTACTTAGAAAGATGAGGTCTGTAATTCTCATCATAGGTACACTTCAACTCAGAGGCAAAAATGAGAAAAAACATCCAGGAAGTCACATTGTGGGATTTTTAAAGAATTTATTTGCAAATTATGGTGGAAAATAAGTATTTGGTCAAGAACAAAAAGTTCAACTCAATACTTTGTAACATAACCTTTGTTGGCAATGACAGAGGTGAAACGTTTCCTCCAAGTCTTCACCAGGTTTCCTTGCAGGCATTTTGGACCAGTCCTCCACGGACCTGCAACTCCCACAAATTTTCTGTGGGGGTTGAGGTCCGGAGACTGGCTAGGCCACTCCAGGACCTTGAAATGGTTTTTAACGGAGTCCCTCCTTGGTTGCCCGAGCAGCGTGTTTGGGATCATCGTCATGCTGGAAGTCCCAGCGTCAATGCTGTCACTGATGGAAGAAGGTTTTGACTTAAAATCTCACGATACAAGGCTCTGTTCATTCTTCTCTTAACACAGATCAGATGTCCTGTCCCCTTTGCAGAAAAACAGCCCCAAAGCATGACGTCTCCACCCCCATGCTTCACAGTAGGTATGGTGTTCTTGGGATGCAACTCAGCATTCTTCTTCCTCCAAACACGATGAGTTGAGTTTTTAACCAAAAAGTTCTATTTTGGTTCCATCTGACCACATGATATTCTCCCAGTCCACTTCTGGATCATCCGTACGCTCCCTGGAAAGCTTCAGACGGGCCTGGACATGTCCTGGCTTCAGCAGGGGGGACACGCCTGGAACTACAGGATCGGAGTCCCTCTCGGCGTAGTGCGTTACTTTGGTCCCAGCTCTCTGCAGGTCATTCATCAGGTCCCTCCGTGGAGTTCTGGGATTGTTGCTCACCGTTCTCATGATGATTTTGACCCCACGGGATGAGATCTTGCGTGGAGCCCCAGATCAAGGGAGATCATCTATGGTCTTGTATGTTTTCCATTTTCTTACAATTGCTCCTACAATTGATTTATTCACACCAACCTGCTTGAATACTGTAGATTCACTCTTCCCAGCGTGGTGCAGGTCTACAATTTTCTTCCTGGTGTCCTTCAACAGCTCTTTGGTCTTGGCCGTGGTTGAGTTTGGAGTCTGACTGTTTGAGGCTGTGGACAGGCGTCTTTTCCACAGATAGCGACATCAAACAGGTGCCATTAATACAGGCAACGAGTTGAGGACAGAAGAGCTTCTTAAAGAAGTTGTTGCAGGTCTGTGAGAGCCAGAAATCTTGCTTGTTTGTGGGTAACCTGATACTTATTTTCCACCTTATGAAAAAAATTCATTAAAATCTCACAATGTGATTTCCTGGATTTTTTTTTTTTTTCTCATTTTGCCTCTCATAGTTGAAGTGTACCTATGATGAGAATTACAGACCTCTCTCATCTTTCTAAGTAGGAGAACTTGCACAATCAGTGGCTGACGAAGTATTTTTTATTTTTTTTGTCCCACTGTAGTTTTGTTTATTGAGTAAAAAAAAAACCCCATCCAAACCAACTTGGTGTTATGTGAAAAAGTAAGTGCTCCCTAATAACTGGTTGTGCCATCAGGCATTTGCGATAACTGGCAGTAGGTCTCCTACATCACTGTCCCTCTCTTCTTTGCTCAGCTGTTTTAACTCAACCATACTGAAGGGATTTCAAGCATCTCAATCCGATTTAAGTCCAGGCTTTGACTAGGCCATTCCAAAACCTTCATTCTTTTGAGGCATTCATATTTGCTGATAACTTTTGAATTGTTGCGTAACTCAACAGATATCGAGCTTTAGGTCACAAACTGACTCACTTGGAGGGAGCATTTATTAGCAGATTAAAGATTTAACTTCATCAAAAGTATTTATCAGTGTTTCTCTTGTTGAAATTTAAACTGGAGGTTTTTGCACATAATTTTAAAAAAAGCTGCAGCACGTAACTTTTAAAAAAATAGGTGTAGCGTAGCAGAGAGCAGGGGGGGGGGGGTGTGAGCATACATGATGGTGACTGAAAGCGCTAAGACCCTCCCCCTGGCTCTGATTGGTTGTTTGTGACTGAGTGGTGTATTTCTGCAGTTAGTACTGGGAGCACTGGGAGAAGGCAGAGGAGCTTGATTCTTTCACAGATTATCTGTCTTATATTATACTGTCACAACATAATGATAATTTTCACAAATATGTTAAAAACATGTTTTTCATAAAAAAAATTACATACTGCAGCTTTAAAGTTGCAGGAAGAATGGCCTGCAAGGTCTGACAAGTAAAGATGAAAACATCCCAGGGTAAACTGAGCGCTGTGCCTCCTCTAAATGAATTAGCTCCTCTCTTAGCTCTGCATCACTGCCTGTTTGCCATGTTTCTTCACACAGATGATGATCCATGCAGTTGTTTCTGACATAACACCTCAGCCTCACCCCCGGCTTCCTCTCTGCTTTCTCATCAAGACTAACACGTCTCCTCAACCGCTGCATGTTTGCCACGGTCACATCTCATCCTGTTCCTCATGATGATTCAGCTTTTGAAGGTTCTGGTTCAACCAACATCCACCTTGGGCTTAATTCAACCTCTGACTCAGTTCCTTGCAGGGCATACTGTATGGTGGTATTCAGTGTGTTTTCACTAATGGAAGCACAGCATGTGCAACACTTATCCAGCCATCACAGTCGATAAAACTAATAACACAAAACAATGGAGGAACATAACAGAGCTGACAAACATAATTTCTTTATGATGTTGAAACCGAGTCAGATTCTGCATCTCAGCAACACTTGTTGTATGTTTCCTCCATAATACAGTTTAATTTGCCTCATTAAGGCTTGAAGTGGAATGCATGCAATGCGTTTGGATTTTTGCATGCCGTCCCAGAATGACCACAAATGCCACGAGCTGCAGCAATAAACCAGAGGCAGCGAAATACGAGAGAGGAGGGAGAGAAGATGGGTGGGATATTTAGACCAAACAGAAATTGAGAGAAAGTTTATGATGCTGTATTTCAAGTCAAACTCGTTAACTTTTCCGTAGCGGGACTTGAGGCGGGAAAACACCTGATTGGTCAAGTTTTGTTTTAAACATAACTTCCTCTAATCAAAGACTTTACTGATCAGGATTAGAGATTTTAGGTTGTTCTCAGTGAGAAGTTCTCATAAACTCATATGCACGAATGTTTTGGGATCTCAATGATTCATAGGGACTTTTTTGCTTCGCATTCACACCAAATAATAAGCGTTACGTGTGTCTGACAGATGCAATAATTGCTGGTCCTTCTCAAACTCTTGGGGGTTTTGGACATTTTTGTTTAAAGATGCTGTTTTTGGGGATAAAACTAGGGAACCCAGTCACTTCCTACTAAAGTTGAACATTAATGATGAAAGCATACAAGGTTCATGTTTCTCTTTATGACACAAACACAACCTGAACGGTCAGCCAAGCAAGCTGAGCCTGAAGATGTACTCAGCTGTTGCTGCTGGCTGTATGAATACCTCTTTGTTCCCTGAGTGAAGATTTTCTCCCTTCCGCTCTTCCTCCCTTATTTCCTTTACCCTGCTGTCTTCCTATCTCATATTTTGACCTTCACCCATACTGCTGTACCTCACTTCCTTCTCAGCCATTCTTCATTTTCTCTGAGAAATAAATGTTTTTATAAAGAGTTCAAAATATTTACCTGCAGGTTTTAACGTCACCAGTCTGTTTTAGCTTTGAATTAGCAAAATGTGACCTCAGCAGCTAAAAAATTTGCTAATGTTCTACAAGACATCTTAAAATGAAGGTTTTGTGCATCTCTTGGAGGATTTTAGACGTGTAGATGTAAGGCTACCTGAAAAGTTTTCCATCATTTCCATATGATGCAGGTCAGATTTGGACTTCATCTTAAGGAAGTGGTTGTTCCAGAAAGCAGATTAAAGCTGATCAGGCAATGCAGGTCTTCAGTGAATTTTACCTTATATAGACAGAGGTGTCCAACACGCCGCTCCACGTCTCCTTTGGCTCCACGATAACCGCTTGATGCACACAAGGCTTACCTGTGTGCGCTACACCCCCAGGCTTGATTTGTGATTTATGAACTTCCAGTATCAGCTCACAGAGGGGCTCAGCTTCATGACAGGACTGTTCTTTGAAAGAAGTTTTCTGCTTTTATGATCTGATCCTGGGCTGCACGGTGGCACAGTTGGTAGCACTGTTGCCCTGCAGCAAGAAGGTCCTGGGTTTGAATCCATGTGGGGATCTTCTGCATGGAGTTTGCAAGTTCTTCCTGTGCATGCATGGGTACTCACCAGGTAGTCTTGCTTCCTCCTACTGTCCAAATGACTCTTAGGTAAACTGGCCTCTCTAAATTGCCTTTATGTGTGAACTTGTTTGTGCATAGTCTTCTACCCTGTGGTACCCTGTGTTGATGGAGTGGGGGCCTGTCCAGGGTGTACACCTCTTCTTGCTTAATGAACGCTGGAAAAAGTCCACCCCCAACCCCTGGAGGGAGAACTGGGTATAGACACTGGATGATCTGTATCTTTTTTTTTTTTTTTTTTTTTTTTACACAAAATACATGGAGAAGGTATCAAGATTCTGGTGTGAGTGTGAGATCTGTAGCAGAGAGGATCTTTGCTGGAGAGCAGTTCTGGAGGTGAGCAGCCTTACCTGTGTACTGGAGATTTAAGGAGCTGCAGAACCTTCAGTCTCCACCTGATGATTAACCTTTCTGGTAGTCTCGGCGACGTTTGAGTTTGAGACACTTTGTAGCTGTAGTTGTCATGCCAGGCCACTACATGGCGCTGTGATTTTAGCGTGTCGTCAAACGCGCATGCACTTTTGACCTTCCACCTCACTGTAAACAGTAACCTGTCTCCTATCAACAAAGTGCTCATGTTACACATATATTCCTGATTTGATCAGAAATTGTGTTAAAACTTAACAGGTGAAGTAACACAGCACAATGCTATCCGTGATTGATGTTGGTCTTATCTGCCCATGCTCTGCAGAGTTACAGACAAATTTCACTCTGAGACCCGGTTGCAAAAAGTGTCGTCATGAGAGACTCTGGTTACTGGTATCGTGTAAACGAGCGGCTGAATCGAAACAAAAATGTTACGCTTTGACTGAAGAGGTTCTCCATGCAAACTGGGCTCTTCTTGTGATCTCTAGTGAAATATATGTCTTTTTACCTGAACTCAAGTCGTTTCCTGTCTCTTGTGCTACAGATTCAAGTCAATTTCCTCTCAGAGAACCTGCAGCTCCAACATCCTCAGTTCCTCACCTGCCTGCCCGTTCTCCAGCATCAAGGTCTTGCACTCTCTGGATCCTCAGGCTCACCTCCGAAACCCAGACCATCTTCTTTGCTCCACACCCGAACCTGACTCATGCCTCCAACACCCTTTTCTGTCTCAATGTCAGTAAACCACTCATTTATAAGGAAATTAATCACAGTTTCATTAATTCTGCACGAACCCCAGATAACTTCCTTCTCCTCTTTCAGATGTGACCAGCTCCTGAACCTGAAAAGGAAAAGAACCTTGTTGTTGCACACTCCTCATTTTCTGTTGCACATTGTAAATAAATTCATCACCTTTAGCTTGTCTCCTGAGCGTGATTCTGAATGTGGGTCAGGAAACTAAACCCCAACATGACAGATTGACCCTAACTTGGAAGAAACAAATCCCTCAAAAACAAAAGAATGAATTGCTGCACTTATATCAGGCGGCAGTGGCTCAGGAGGCAGAGGATTGGTCCTTGAATCCCTGCTTTGTCCATCTCAGTCACTGCCGTTGTGTCCTTGGGCAAGACTCTTCGCCTGCTGGTGGTGGTCAGAGGCCCCCAGTGGCAGCGACTGAATGGCAGTCTTGCTTCTGTCAGACTGCCCCAGAGGAGCTGTAGCTATAATGTAGCTTATCACCATCAGTATGTGAATGACTGTATGTAGCGTAAAGTGCTTTGGAGTCGTCAGACTTCATTAAGCGCTATACAAGTGCAGACCATTTACCATTTATATCCTGTTCTACTCAATTAATGCATCTGAATTCGTAGTCATTTGTTACAAAAATCTAGAGAAGAGGATTAGGACCACTGGAAAAAACAAAACAAAAAACAGAATTCTGACTTTTTTTTCTCAAAATCCTGACTTTAAGGCAGATGGGCACCAGGGAGCAACCAGCTACAGTGACTGAGATGCGAGTTGTGCACAACAACAAACTTACTGGAGGAACGTGTCAGATTTAAGTGACCTTTAACGTGGCAGAGGGGTCCCCAAAGACACCATTTCACTATTGGAAGAGCAGAGGGTGAGTAAAACAAGACAGACAGTTTAGTGTCTAGCTGTTAGCATGTTTGTTAGCTTACATTGATGGAGAAATAGTGTCTCACAATGTTACATTACACGATGAATAAAGAGTGTAAACTACAGAAGAGGATCAGTGGTCCTCTTCCACAAAGATCATCTCAAGGCAATTGGCTAAAAGTAATTGGGTCCAACTTAAAGTATAATTCAATCCCTTCCAGTTAACTTCAGTACAATTAAGGTCAACCAAACTGCTGTCATTCCAATAGTCTAATTCAACCAAATAATCAGTGGACCCCCACCCTCCCAAAATAGCTGAAATCCTTGAATACTTGAGAATTCATCTAAGAACGCTTATAACTTCTTATTTTAATAGTTCAAACAGCAAATATACCTTAATATGCATTAATATACACAGTGGAAACCATCTTAGCACTCCTACACAAGCTAACATCGACAGTCTTCCTTTTTTTCCACCATGCTTTGTAAACACCAGACAGTGTGTAAAGTAGAATTACATCTAGGTACCTCAGCTTCCCTTGCAGCATTTTCTTTAGAATATTTTATTTATCTTCTATGAAAAAAATCAGCAAATAGGTGAATTTCCGTGAATCCTGAACTGTGGATAGGTGGGTGTCCAATGTATTTCCATCTGGGGCATTCTAGTTTAATAAAAATCAGACTAAAAATTGCCAAAAAAATCTAAATATTTGACTTTATTACAGGATAATGAACCCATATTTTGCTGAATGAGAAAGGAAAATACCAAATCGACAAATTTAACTCATTTTCCTTTGACCAAATTTGAAACTCTAATAAATTTAATAATTAACAGTCAGTATTTCTTGTCTGATTTATTTGGAGTATAAATTTTCTTGTTTAATTTAAGAAGCTATTTTAGCATAAAAGAAAATCCATAAGAGAAAATGAGATGACATTCCAGCCGGAGTATTGAAAGAAACTTTAGTGGCACACTGGCAAACCTCCAGATGCTTTATGTTAGCGGCCATCTTTTCCCCGCGAGCCTCCACTGTAGCTCAGGCCAAGCAGGGAGGCTTGGAGGCCGTGCAGACGGGTCTTTGGATCCCTTCTGGCATTGCTTATCCCGGCTTGTTTTCACTGTCAACACACCACTTGGGAGAATTAAGGGGATCCAAGTACCTGGAGCTCAGGAGGTAATAAAACAGTCAAAGCACAATTAAAACTTTCAGAAACAAGTTGAGTCAAGCTTCTTTCGTTCTGTTTTGCAGCAGTAATAAAGAGCGCGTGCATGTACCTATAAAACTGATCCCACGCTTAATCTCTGAAATGAAGGGCAGGTGTTACAGGTTATTAATTTTTACCTTCTAATTTGTTTTCTTCTCGAACCTCTGTGACCTGTGGCTAAAACTTCCCTCAGATCTGAAGAGTAAACATATTCACGCTTAATTCACGTCCCTGGAAGGATATTGTCGGGTATTTTCTCATCTCAGGAGGGTTGTGTGAGTGTTTTCTGAGCTCATTTGATTCTTTCTTCATGAGTAATCTTTTTCATCGGATGCTAAACTTCACGCTGCAACTTTCACTCTCCTGTCAGATTCCTGAAAGGCTGACTGTATGTGGGTGGGAGTCAGTTTACCTGGCAATGAAAGGATGCTCTCATGTTTGTGTGTGTAAATATTCAAAAACTATGAAAAAACAAAAGTCTGGCCAAATAATGATAATTTAGAAGGAAAATCAGTACTTTTGATGCCCTAAAATTCACTGGTTAAATACCTTGTAATGGGTGTAACCAGTAAATTTTAGATATAGACTAGAAATGCAAATATAAAATGTGCTGCTCTTACATTTACCATGACTTCAGCCCCGTTGAAGATGGCACAAACCTTTAATTTTGCTTCACTAATTTTATTAGATTTTTATTTACCGTGATGTAAATAAAGATTTCTTCTGTTAATTTGCTGTTTTGTGACCCTTAAATGTCTCAGATTCTGAAATAAATTTTAACATCAGACCACGGTAAATACAAAAAGCAGTTTTAAAGAGAAACCATAATTTACTGTGATTACTTACATGTTTTTGGTTCTGTTTTACTAGCCACACCGAGGGCTTGTTACTGTCTGACCTACAGAACTAAGAAATCACTTAAATAGGACCTATCTGGCAACATGAAGTAGGCTAAAAGATCTCAAAAAGCAACATATCATGCCGTGATCTAAAGAAATTTAGGAACAGATAAGAAACAAATTATTTGAAAAGGTTACAAAGCCATTTCCAAAGCTTTGGGACGCTAGTGAATGGAGAAAACTTGGAACAGTGGTGGACCTTCCCACGAGAGGGAATTACTCCAAGAGCACATCAACGATTCATCCAGAAGGTCACAGAAGAACCCAGAACATCTAAAGCCCTGCTGAACCTCACTTGCCTCAGGTAAGGACAGTGCTCATGATTCAGTAATAGGAAAGAGAGACTGAAGCAGGACACCAGCAAATCCACCTCTGAGTGGCTCAAAAACCCAAAAGGAAGGATTTGGATTGGCCTAGTCGAAATTTGGACTTAAATGAACCTGCAAAGAGATTATGGGCCATAATTTCCCCACAGTAACCATATTTCCATCATCGTTTTTTATGCGCATTAGCAAAGGATGATAGAAATGACAAAATTAGGTATTACTTCCTCAATTTCGCAAAAATGTTTTTCGAGGTGGTTTTTAGGTTTTTCCAAAAAAAAAAAGAGTTAAGGCTGTGGTATGTAACTGTTGTGAAAAATATGTTTTTACATATTGGTTAAAATTATCATTATATCGTGACAGAATAAGATAAGACAGATAATCTATGAAAGAATCAAGCCCCTCTGCCTTCTCCCAGTGTTCCCAGTACTAAATACAGAAATACGCCACTCAATCAGAAACAACCAATCAGAGCCAAGAGGCGGGTCTTAGCGCTGCCAATCACCCTCATGTATGCGCCGCTCACACACTCCCCCTGCTCTCTGCTACGCTACAGCTGGGTCACCACAACATAGCCTGACGCTAATGCTAATGCTAGTTAGCATGGCCACCAATGATGGTGGATAAACAGTTTTCCTGGAATGGTGAGTTGTTTCTCCACCATTAGCACATTTAGCAGCGCGTACACAAGGGTGAGTGACAGCGCTAAGCCCCTCCTCCTGGCTCTGATTGGCCGGAAATCCATATTGGTCAAAAGCAGTGCAAAGTTACATGTTGCAGCTTTAATGCAGTTGGATGGAAACGGAGCTGGTTATGTAAAAACCTTATCAGAGGTTATCACAAATGGATGATGGCAAAGGTAGCACAACCGATTAGGTTTAGATGGTCATCACTTTTCTTCTAATACATTCAAGATCGTCGTTTAAAAGATAATTTTCTTATAACTCTGGCTAAGTTTTGTGTTGTTTGTTGATAAAGTAAAAAAAACATTTCTTTTTTTTAAGGATCTAGTGGCCTTTATTTTTTAGTAGATTGACAGGAAAGTGGGTGATGAGGGAGGGGGAAGACATTTGGCAAAGGTCAACAGGCCGGGATTCGAACCTGTAACAGCTGTGTCGAGGACTGAGGCCTCCATGCACAGGTGGCGTGCTCTATCCCTGCACCACCGCAGCGCCCCTCAATAACAAACCATTAGAAAAAAAACGAAGGAAATCTGTAGGGGGGGGTTAAAACCTTTTCACAGCACTGTACTTGTTGAAATGATTTATTGTGTAGACAACCGAGTCTTCCTTCACACAACGCCGAGATCCATTAAAGATTCTAATATTTAGGAATTAATCCACTTCTGTCTTCACCCTGCAAAGCCTCATTTCCAGACTTTCTTCCGTTTTTCACACTCCCTCGGTTTCCTCCCCTTCTGGCCTCCCTTATCTCCCGCGCTTTCTCTGTGCCAGCTGTTGTTTTGAAGGCTGTGACAGGAAGGTCTGTGGGTCTCGACCTGGGTCAGACCTCTGAAGTCAATAGTCCGGATGAAAGACACCATTGTGCAGAGAGTGGAAGGTGCAGGAGATGTTTTCTCTACCCCTTTGTCCGACTCTTTAACTGGAAGATGTTAGAAAGATTGACAGACCACTGCTGTGGTTCTGATCTTAGCATTTACGCTAAAATCCGCGTGCTATTAACATGCAAACTACAGCGCTGATAACGTTCCCCTGTGATTCTTTGCATCACAGTTCACAGCCACCTTGGTTTAGGGGTCCAGCTTTAAAGTCTAAGCTCAAAAATAGCACTGTGAGTGGAAAGAAGATATTGATAAGGCGTGTTAGTTTACACAGCTAACTTCTTAGCATTCATTGCATTTAGTTACTAGTTGCATTATTTTTTAAAATTATTTCTAATATTATTCTTGAGAGGAATCTAGGTCTACTTATTTCTTAAACCGATTCTTCTCCAGGTCATTCTATCTGATATGATCCCACTGCTTACTCATAAATATGTAAAGGTAAAAGTAACGATTCAATTTCATTAGCTAGCTGATTCCTGTCTGACATGCAGAATCAAGAAATAACTTAAACAGAGCCTGTTTGGCAACATGAAGTAGTCTAAAAGATCACAAAAAGCAATCCATCCTACCCCGATCTTAAGTTCAAGAACAGATGAGAAATAAAAGCATCAGTTTTACAGCCACATCCCACTGGGATGAGACCCCAGGTCGGACCGCTGGGGTTTCTTCCGTTCTGAGGGTTCAGAATGTTTTTGGGAACCTCCAAAATAAACCAATGGGAGTTGGTGAGGAGTGATTTCCCAACTTTCCCTCTGGAGCTGTTAGTCCTGTCACTCAACTTCACACACTGTGCTTTTTTTTTTTTTTTTTTCACATAATGTTTTTTGGCACTAGTAGCGTTTATTTAACAGTAATCCGACAGGAAGGGGGGGAAAGACAGGCAGCAGCAACCGAGGATGGGAGTCAAAGTCGGGATGGCCGTGTGGAGGTCTGTAGCCTCTGAGTATGGGGCGCTTGCTCTAACCACTGCACCACGCAGCACCCCACACACTGTGCCTTTTAATTCAACACCAACTTTAGATCAGTTTTCTGATTTTTGATCAACTTAAGAAACTTTAAATCAATTTTTAGTTTTTTGATCAACTTAAAAAACTTTAGATCAACTTTCTATTTTTTTATAAACTTAAACAACTTTAATTCTTAAAAAAACTTCAATTTTCAGTTTTTTGACCAACTTAAGCAACTTTAGATAAATTTTCAATTTTTTTTTGATGAATTTAAGCAACTTTAGATCATTTTTCTACTTTTTGATCAACTTAAGGAACTTTAAATTAATTTTCAGTTTTTTAATCAACTTCAGCAACTTTAGATCAGTCTTCTATTTTTGTATAAGCTTGAACAACTTCAATTCTTCAAAAAAAAAAAAAAAACCTTCAGTTTTCAGCTTTTTGGTCAACTTAATCAGCTTTAGTTCAGTTTTCTGTTTTTTTATAAACTTGAACAACTTTTGATAAATATTCTGGTGCTTTAAAAATCACCTAAGCAACTCTAGACAACTTCTCTATTTTTTGATAAAACTTATCAACATCGTCTGAATCAGAATATGTAAGTATATCCGTAAGCCCGTAAAAGAGCTCTGTTCATGGTTTCTCCATGTTTTTCAGTTTGAGTAGTGCTCTATTGATGGAGCAGCAGTTCTCAGTCCAGCCATAAAATATACAGTTGTTTTCTTGCTGCCACAGAAAGTTCACTAAATCTTAGAAAGACACTTTAAATGTGCTTTTGCTTCCAGACCTTAGACTCAATGTGAGCTTTGCCCCCAGCATGAGAGCAGGGCAGGTGAGTATAAACTGTCTGAACTTTGATCTCTGAACCCTGAGGTCACATGTCCCTCAGGACACCATTTTTGAGGCCCAATGCTACATGCAGACGGCAGCTGCATGTCTGTCTTTGTCTCAAACAACAGTAACATAAGTGTATAAAACTGCTGCAGAATTAGCCTTCAGAGCTTAGAAACCATGTGATGCTCCTTAGCAGTACTTCAGGTTAACATCCTTCAAAGTATCACCTAACTTCCGTTTTTTCTGTAGTCTTTTTGGAGGCTTGCAACCTGTAGTGACCCCAAAACTAGATGTAATTAATTTATTAAAAAGCATTTTCTATTTGCACAACTTAAGGAGAATCCGTCACACCCTACTCACAATGTGAAACAAAGAGAACAAAAGTGATTTCTGCCAATCAGAAACGGTTTTAACAACATCAGCAACAGATCTGAAAAATCAAATTCTTAAAATGATATGGATACAAGCATGAAAGTTAAGAAAAAATGGAAAACAGTCAATCCAATATGAGATTTGTCTTGATTATCTGCTCCTGTTGGGTTGGGTCAGTCCTTCGCTCCTCAAAAAGTAAAGGCTGGTATCCCAGAAAGGTGAGTTTGGTGTGCTTGACCTTTGACTGAGGTCTGTTCCACCCCGAGGCTCAGACCTGAGAAGAACAACTGAGGAGGATCTGGTTTTAGGCTGTGGAGACGCACGCAGGGCTAAAGATCTAAATATCCAAACAGTAACCACAAGTAAGTTTAAAATTTCCTTAAAGTGTGCATTTACGGTCGTAATCTGCTCAAAATGGCAACGATCACTGCAGGTTGGGTGGGGCTGACGGCAGGTGGACCAAGTACCTGCTAAATGCTTTTTCACAGCAATGTAGGATTATGCTAATGTAGGAACAATCTCTGGATGTATGAATAAAGAACTGGCAATGATTTAGGATCCTGGAATCATGCATAACCTTCTGTTCTTTTGTCTGAGTTTACCTAAACTCCTTTTAATTTGTGTGAATCTTTTCCTTCTTGTTTCTGCTCTGAAATTGTCAAGCATGTTGAAGTCGATTCAAATGTTTGACTTTAGTATTGAGAGGGGGATTTTTTACGTTTTGAAAAAGGCTAAAGGATCAAAAATAATGAGCAGATCTCAGATTTATCCAGTCTGAATTTGACAGGCCAAAAGAAACAATTATGAGATTGCTTTTATTTGTATTTAAAAGGCCAAATTGAGATATTTAAATGACAGATGTGTGATTTAACCAAAGGCCAGAATACTATTACTACTACTATACATCCTTATTATGAATATCTAAAATATTTCTCAAGCCAGACAGTTTATTAAACGTGTTATCCCTTCCATGTGATTGTGTCTCGCAGGACTGAAGCTTAAAGTCTGGTCTACATGAATGCTGAGGTCCTTCAGGTCATCCAAAGGCAGCTAAACTCTGACCTTTAACCTCAGCCTTGGAGTAGAAGTCACATGTCTTTATAAGCTAAGGTCTGCTGAAAAGGATTTCCACGTCTGGAGACACCTGCACTTTGAACTCTTAGCTCATACTAATGTTGTGCACCTGTTTTGTGAACTGTGGGCATTAGAAAGTGCTGCAAAACGTAAAGTGGTGGTGTTTTAGAAATTATGTTGGCTCACAAATGAATGAGACTGCGGGAACATTTACATAAAACCTATACTGTGTAGATTTTAATTCTGTTACGTATATAAAGCATATAAAAAAGGTGGTTTAACAAGTTTATTTAAAAAGGAAAAAAGTGACTAAGTCAGTTCATTGACTAATTTAGTAAAACAACTTGAAATCAATGTATTTTGTGACTGAGGGAACATTTATGTCGTGGGGGCAACAGGTCCAGGCGTGAAGCCCAGACATTCCTCTCGCCTGCGACACTCTTCTCCTCATTCTGGCTCATCCCAAGCCGCTCCAAGGGCCTGAGGAGATATACAGACCCTCCAGTTCTGGGTCTTTGCCTTGTTCTCCTCCCAGCGGGATTTAAAACTAAAAGTAATAGTTCAAATTTTGTAACAGGGGTGTCAAACTGCAGTCTTCAAGGGTGGGCATCCTCCAGCTTTTCGATGTGGAAGCAGGTGAACCAAACACCAGTTATCATAAATTTGTTTTGAATTTTTACAGTTTAACAGAGATAAAATTGAACTTTTTTGCAGTTAAGTAAATTTCACGATATTACTTCATGGGCTGTAGTCTATAATTACAGTGAACTATACTCATATTATTTACTATTTACACATGAATCCCCATTTACAGAACGAATTCAGCCCTATTCTACACTCTGTTAAGGAAGAAAAGGATTAAAATCCCACTTTCAGGTGAACATGGTGAAGATAAATTGGAATTAACTGGTGATGAAGAAGAGGAGCCGCATAAAAACGTACCAAGAGAAAGTGAGTCTGAGAGTAAGATTCAAGATGAGGACAGAGAGGGTGTGTCTAGTACAACATAAGATACATGTCCATCTGTCCCCGTTCAAGGCGCTGACTTGGCCGCCATTTGTAGGATGTTCGGGATTTTAAAAAAAAGCCAACTCCTCTCAGTTTGCAGGACTGTTTAATCCACTTAAAATGAGTTCTGGTTGGTTTGCATAGATGTGAACACAGCAATCGCACTATGGTATGGACCAAAACAACCGTTTAAAGTAGGTGATCTCGGCACGGTTCCAAACGAACCCTAAGTGGTTCATTTATGGTGTGGATGTGATCTGACAGCTGCAAGTTTGAACCCAATCTCTTCCTGTAGCCAGGTATGCTTTGCATTGTAAGATGAGGTAGCTTAGTGGTGTACAAACTTTTTGCACCATAAGCAAAAAAGTTTGAGGCACTTTTTGTTTTGTTTTTTCCAGTTAATACACAAAATAATTTCAGTGTGATTTCTTTGTGTTCACCTGTTCAGCAATAAATAAAATCTTCAATGTTTGTGGAAAAGAACAAATCATTGTCGGCCAGAAAAGGGTTTCAGACAATTGTTTTAATGAAAGACATTTTTGTGGTCTAACTTTTTTCTATTTTGTTGGTCTAAAAAAGTTTTGGCTCATTCCTAGCAACAAAAAAGAGAGAACTTTCTTGGAAAACTTTTGCTGTATTTAGCCAAGTTTAAAGGTGCAGTATTAAGTAAAATCAACTTTTTTATAATGTTATTCCCTCATCAAAAACATACCTGGTGTGTTGCCTTGATTCGTTCATGTTTGAGAAATCCTTTAATGTCCCGTGGCAACCATTCAGCTGTGCAAAACACCTGGGTGAATACAGCTCAACCTTCAATACCCAGCTCCTCCTCGGAGCTGCACTTTCTAAGCCTCCGAGCTTCCTCCTCACAGAGTGCCCCTGCCCCACGACTTTGCCACTCAGCTCTCCCAGACTAGCCAGCAGCAACCAGCAAACACCTGAGGGAAATACGCATCTGCTGAGCTCATTATACGAGCTACTTCTCAGTGAAACGGTATTTGTCTGTTTATTTTTTGAATATGTATTTATGTAAATGCCCTTAGAGGATCAGCTTTGTGCCACACACCACAACACACCTTCAGGAGTCCATGCCTCGACAGGTCAGAGCTGATTTGGCAGCACAAGAGGGACGAACCCCACTATTAGGTGGCCGGTCATAGTTTCATGCTTGGTAGGTGTATGTAAAGGAGCCTCGAAGACTAAATAAAGAAAGACGGAGGGTTGCATCTGGCCTTCAGGGTGTACTTTCCCAGTGTACTTTCCCAGTGTTTAACAGATGATGACAACTGGATGAAAGTATGGCATAGAAAAGCTGTTTGCTGAGGCTGCTTGAAATGCTGTGTGAATGTAACAAAAAAAGCAAGTGATGCAGACTTTAAGTGTGAAAATATTTTGTTTTTTAAAAGATTAAAGACTTGGACACAAAGGAAAAGATTAATGCTCACCTAAACCTACAGTCACAGGCCAGTATAAATGGGAAGTTAGATGGTCCATCCTACAGAGCTAAACTATTTTAATGTCTGGGTGGTCCAGTAATCTCTGCAAGGAAGTGTCAAGCAGCTGATGACAAAGTTCAACTCAGGGAGTTGAGTCGAGCCACGAGGCTGTGAATTAAGGAAGGGAAAAAAAACCAAATCCCTCACATATCCTCAGGAAGTTTCACTTCTGCGATGCAGCGTCCCGTTGCTGTAAGCCCTGTCTGTCAGGATGGAGACAGGTCCAGCAGAAAAGACACACCGCTGTGCCCAGTGAGTTAGCTCCAACCCCTAATTAGACATTTTCAGCCTGGAGGCATACACTATCCCCAGTTTAAAGTTGAACAGCACAAACATGATGAAAAACATATATATTCATATTAGTTCAAGCTGTAGCTTTTAATTCATGTCAAATCAGTGTCCTGTGGTACTCGAGATCGCATTTTCAAAGTCTCGGCCTTCTCTCAGATGTCATGGACTCTGGATTTTTTTTTCTCAAGGCTACAGCTGCAGAATTATTTCGTACTGCTAAATTTCCCCAACGTGCCAAGAGAAACATTTTTCAGTACAAACAAACTTATGTTTTTGTCTATACAAGATGCAGAAAGAATGCTGAATCGGTCAAGTCCTCCACCTGTCGCCTCCACTCACTCTGCCTGCAGCTAATGCTAGGTCAGTTAGCGTTAGCTGGATGTATGCACTCTTCAGAGTTCTCTGGTTTCCATTAACTTGTTATCTGCTTGTTAGATTTACTGGAGAGGAACCATGTAGCTGAGGATCTGTTTACGTTCAGGTTTGGGTTCAGCTAACTGAAAACATTAGGCGCAGCAGTGCAGCCAGTTCGTCCGGAGCTTTGTTGTAGGTTAGCGTGCTAATGAGCTGCTACAGGTAGCTTTCCTTAGCAGCAACAACTACCTTAACATGATCACAGCAGTGGGCTGGAAAATGGTGTCACTGGTTTTGTCTTGGTCTTGAATCAGTTCTGGGTTAGGTGGATTTCACTACAATTGCCATTTACAGCCACTTGCCAGTTTATTAGAAACACCTGCCTTGGTGTAAATCCATCCTGCCTTGTATTAATGGATATTTTCTTTCTGCACAACTCTCTTAAGATCCCACCACAGCATTTCCATCAGGTTAAGGTCCGGACTTCACCGGACAGTTGCAACATTTCAAATATTTTCTGTTTTGAGTTAGATTTACGGCTCTGTCTAGTTTAAGCTGTCACACAGATGGGCTCATGTTTGATTATAAAATACTTTGGTAAACAAAAGAGGTAATGATCAGCTCAGTGGTATTTTCAACGGTCTAAAAGGTATTTTGTGTCTCATTGTTTAATCAGTCAAAGCCTTGGAAAATGCCCCGCCACCACCACCATGTTTGAAATTTGGTTTGACGCTGTGTTTGGTTTCCATTAAACATGTCCAAACATCCTTATTTTGGTCTCATTTGTCCAAAGGACCTTGTTATAGAAGCCTTCTGGTTAATTCATCTGCAGCCTTGTAAACCTCACCCATGCGCCTCTGCTGTCATTGAGAGAAAAAAGGTTTCGTCCTGGCTATCATTCCAAATAAGACTTTTTCTAACTGTGCTGCCATGAACTTTAATATATAACATGCTGACTGAGGTCTGTACTCTATTTTTTATGAGGGAATAACGTTATAATATGATGTAAAGCTCAAAAAAAGTTGATTTTACATAATACTGCCTCTTTAAGTTTTCACCAAAGTGTTTTTTTTTTTTGTTTACTTCAAGTTTGATTTAACTCTTTCACAGAGTATGACTTGGAAATTGTAGAAAAACATTTGTCTTCCTCGTAGGTGGTTACAGTGTGCCATTTCTGGTTCCACCCCTACACTTTAAACACCCTAATGTGCTGCTTCCACTCAACAGTTATAACCAGTTTCATTCTCACATTACATTGAACTCATTCTTGGCTTCGTTCACCTGTGCTTCTTCTCTTCATCCCACTGGGGGCATCCGCGGCGGTGCAAAGTTTCTGGGCCGTGATGCCAAGACAACCTCAGGTTCCTCCTGATGACCACGAAACGGTATAGATGCGGCGACTCATGCTGAAACACGAAGCTGACATCCTGCCGTGAATAACGTGCTAATTAGATTTGGCCCCGAGGTTGTTGCAGCAATCAAACCCATCCGGTGCTAGAGGCCGAGAGGCAGAAACCTGATCTGAAATACCAGAAATATGCACTCTGCCTTTTTCTCAAGTCTGTTTCCTCTCAGGTCCTGGCTCTCTGCATGATCCATCCACTACAAGCATGTGCATGTAAGAGCCTACTCCTCATGTATGTGTTTGTTATTAAAGCACATGGGGACTATTATTAAAATATAATTGGGGTTTTTTTTTTACATCTATTTTGATTCTACTACACTCTTGTTATGTTTTACCTTGCAATGGTGTCATGTTCTTCCAACTTCGACATCTCTGTTAATGATTTCATCATCCTGAAGATGTTTGCTGTTGCACGAAAGGTCTTCAGAGAAGGATTTCTGATTACCATCACTATTTCTGTTGTCTATGTGTTAATATTATTTTCTTGACCCAGCAATCAGCACACCTGTGTGAAAAGAAAAGCAGTTAGGAGAAACTGAGGGGACGAGACAATAGAAAGATGATCTATATCAGGAAACCTCACAAGGTGGTAAGAGACCAACACAAGGTAGTTTTTAATTGTATACTGAAAGGAAAAACATACAAATTTTTAAAAATGTTTTACAAAGGAAAATCTGAAAAGTGTGGAGTGCATTTATCATCAGAATCAGAGCTTTAGGTCTCCGCAGGTCTTTCAGAGTATTCAATCAGCTTCTCTACCAGCTATGCTCATCTAAAAACTGACATTTTTCACATCCTTCTATGCAAAATATCTCAAACCTGAAGAAAACATACATTTTTGAGCCTTGCCACAAACTCTTAATTCAATTTAGGTCTGGACTTTGACTGGGCCACAACACGACTCTAGCTCTGGCTCCATGTTTAAGTTCGCTCTCCTACAGAGAGGTGAACCTTCGCCCCAGTCGTCTTGTTTGCAGCTTTTAACATGTTTTCTTCTTCCTCCATCATTTATTTAGTTCCATCGACATTTCTCCCTACTTTGAGAAGCTTTTCTGTCTCTACCGTATGATGCTGCCACCACCGTGTTTCACAGTGGGGTTAGGGTGTTCGGGATATCTGCAGTGTTAGTTTACCCTACTGTGGCACTTCGCAAAAAGAACCATTTTTCATGTTTGCTGTATCCCCTCCATGGCTTTTGGAGTCTAATAGTTGTCATACTCTCCCACCTGAGCTGTGGATTTCTGCTGCTCCTCCAGAGTTAGCGTGGGCCTTCTTGCTGCTTCTCTGATCGATGATCTCCTATCCCGGCCTGTCGGTTTCGGTGTATGGAAATGTCAGATCATGATCTGAACAGTGCTCTGTGAGATGTTCAAAGCTTGTGATGTTGTTTGGGACCGTACGAGCGAATAGTATCTGCAGGCTGTCAAAACCACAGATGCTTCCTCACCCAAATTCTTACCCCAAACCGAAAATAAAATGTGTTAGCTTAAAAGATGAAGAACGGAGATTGTTATGGATTCAACAATGCATTCAGGGGAAAAAAAGATTTTGGTCTCAGGAGAACGAGACGAGACTTTAGTAACACTTTTGGGAAAACAAAGAATGTAATAAAAAATGTCATAAATCTCAATCTGTGCTTTTAAGAAGCTCTGTTTGATTTGGAGAGATCCAACTCTCATGTGACCAGCTGTTTTTTCCCCCTTAATTTTGAATTAAAGACCATCAAATGAGTCACAACTATTGGAAAAAATGTGAATTTGAGTTGGAAACATAACAAATGACAAATAAATTGAGATTTGAGTTAGAGCCCTCTGGGTTGCTGTATAGTATGGATCTTTGCATCCATTCAGTGGTATCCGAGCTCCTCTTTTTGTTTCAAGGATGCTTCCTGATCCGGATGTGGGAACATGAGAATACGGATCGCCCTGCAAGGAAATGTCCATCCTCATGGGATGAATCTGTCGTTATTTGCATAGGCATCATGGTGGAATCTGGCGGTACGAGCATTTTGGAAAAGCCTCGATAAGCCGCAGTCATTTTAAAATCCAGCATGCGCTCTTTCCTATTGATTTTGTTGGCTCTGTTCAGGCTGTTTTCCTGTCAAATGTGTTTTCGATCTCGATGCAGAGGAAACACAATTTTAATCAGCAAGAACAACAAAACTGGGAGCACTTTTCAAGAAACTGTCTCCATTTACTCTGTTGCACAACTCCAAGAGAGGAGATAAATACAGATCATTAAGTCTGCTAGCCACGAAAAACATCACAACAAGGAAGGAAATATTTTAAAAGTTCCTCAGGAATGCAACAAACAGTACAGAGTACAGTTTAAAACATCAATACAGATGGAAAAAGGAAAAAAAATAACCTTTAAATGAAAGTTCTGTGCAACAAAATGTCATTAAAAAGAGAAACAAACACTGATGAGATCCATGTCTCTGATTGTTGGATCATTAAGATCCAGCTTTTAACTATTATGAATTAATTATTATGCATTACTAGGGTCTTAGTAGAGAATAGCATGAAGAACTGGAGCTGCTTTGAAAGCCAAGACATCTTAGCAGTTATGCTATGATTTAAAAAAAAAAAAAAAAAAGCAATAAAACACATGAAGCAATTTATTCAGTTCTAGATAAGTTGATGCTTAAACATAAAAAAGCTTATTTCCAAAAACAATGTTTCCTTCTGTTTGAAGAAAACTCAGTTTGAGTGTCTCCTTCTTTATTTACCCAAACTTGAGTTTTACAGACTTTTTCCTCCACTGTCTGGAGGAATAAGAGCAAATAAAGGTTTAAGTAATTGGGTAGTCCATTGCTAAGTGAACAGACCACGCTGTATTTTGTTGTTGTGAATGTGAAGCTGAGCAGCTCCCATTTGTCTGCTCTGGTCAGCAGCTGCACAAATGAAGCCTGATGGCAGATGTAACGGCTAAAGACATCAGTGTGTCCCTGTTTACCATCTGACCTTTCCGCCCCTAATCTGTTGCTACAGCACATGCAGGAACAGGAGTCATGACTGACACATGTACACTTCATTTACTCTGGCAAGAAGAAGAATAAACTCAGCAGAAGGAAAGAACATACTGAAGTTACAAATTATAATCCAAATATAATAATAATTTTAAAAAAAACTTGCTCATTTTAAGATCATGAGTATCATACCATGCAGGCTCACTGCTATGTTCGGGTCAGTTTGTCGCCAGCATGTTTTTGGAGTGAGGGGAGAAAACTGGTGCGTGCACACCTGCAAACTCAACATGTAAAGAAAAAAATGTGTTAATGAATTGGGTTGCATATTTTGGGGCTGTGGGGGAGAACCAGAGAAAACGAGTCCGCAGAAGGTGAGAACATGCAAACTGCGTGGAGTTTGCATGTTCTCACCTTCCATGCTTTATCTCGATAGCATTTTTTTTTTTTTTTTTTTTTTTTTAACATTAAAAACTGCACACAATAGCCTGTATTCTAACAAATCTTTTTTATAGGTTATTTTCTGTACATTATACCTATTTATTTTCTGCCTCATAAACAGGAAAATCTTAAGTTTTCCACAGCAAACATTTTCTGGGTCAATTTCGACTCACAATTTTACCTGATATACGCTATGGGGAAAACCCAGAGTACCCGGAGAAAACCAGCACCTGGACAAGGAAGACATGCAAACTCCAACATATAACGGTCCGGACAACCAAGACTCAAACTGGGTCCAAAAAAATCTCAACATTAAAGTGTTAAAATGGTTTAACACATGATTATTTTTAGCTTCAACAACAGATGGAAATTTAAATTTTCATTGCCAGAAAATCAGTTGATCCTTTAATATGAAAAAAAAAAAAAAAAGAAACTAATAGACCGAGAAGGTGAATTCACAACAAAAAGTAATATACCCCATCCTGCCACAGCAGAACACTGAATTTTCACACCCTTAATCCCAGAACACATGCTCTGCTCAGAATCAAAAGCCACACACATACTTAATAAACATGACTAGGCTGCATTTCCTCAAAATCCCCTTTATTTCCTCACATTTAGGCCCACATAACATTTGTTTTTCAATATGGTAGCATTTACATGCAGCTTTCAGTTCAATGCATGCAAACTCGATATAAAGATGCAGTCACACCAGCCCTGTTTAGTCCGCTTTAAGTTCGTTTGGAGAGGTGTGAATGCGTAATCAAACTCTGATGGGGACTAAAAAAAAAAAAAAGTGAACTCTGGTCTGCCTAAAAACCTCGGTCTCGGTTCAGTGAACGTGAACTCTGGTGCAACTCGAATGCATATGTGAACACCGGAGAGCGCTCCAAAAGCAGGAAACGAGCGCAGGGGATTCTGGGTAAATATAACCAAAACAAACACCCATGTGTAGCACTAGCGGGAGAAATGGCTCATGGTCTTTTGCCAAAGACAAAAGAGAAATCCTACAACCGCTAAAATCTGATGGCACTCCATTTTTGTCTGCGTCTCATGAAGAAGGAAGTTGCGCTCAGTGTCTTCTTCGGAGGTTTTTGTGTTGTTTCCTTTATTGTTTCTTGGTGCAGCGCCCCCACAGGCGACGGGGGTAGAGGGGGGGGCAGGTTTTTCAAAGGGTTTAGTTCATTTGACACAGTGCAATCTGAAAGCCGAAACAACCGAAAACGTAACAAATGTTGCAATTTTGGTCCCCAGTCGGACCGAGTCTACCGGACTATCAGGTGGTAAAACGCCCTAAATAGCCTTTCACAACTTGCACTACAAAAACGCAAAATTTTACCAAGTATTTTTGGTCTAGTTTCCAGTGCAAATATCTTGAATACACTTGAAAGAAGACAGAACTAACTTGCAAGTAACTTTTCAGTAGATATAGGAGCTTGTTTTGAGTCAATAATTTCTTAATATTGATCAAAAAAAAAAAGTTGTAGTTATAATAAGTTAAAATGTCTTGGCAGATTAATTATAACTAGAACTTTTTCAACAATATTAAGGAATTGTTGACTTAAAACAAGCTCATATATCTGCTGAAAAGTTACTTGTTACTTGTTCGTTAGTTTTGTCTTATCTCAAGTGTCTTCAAGATATTTGCACTAGAAACTAGACCAAATATACTTGGTAAGATTTTGTTTTTGCAGTGTGGATTTCAATGAAAGACGTCATAAACCCACTGACTGAATCATGTGGTTAAAGTGGGTAAAGATTACCTATGTCGTATTAAGTCTTTAGTGGTGTTTTAGAAGGTTGTGTGACTCTAGATGTGTAGCCTAAAGGCTGCAGGACAGATGAGGTGAGAAAGATGTAGGTTGGGGCAGTTTACCACTAAAGACTGATTGAAAAGGGGGTTAAAGTGGTGGTGGGAGGAACAGATTATGCAGAAAACCACTTCCAGAGGAAGTGTGTTTTAATGCTGACAGAGCTCCTGCAGAGGCCGTTATGCTAATCTTCCCCTTGTTAAAGCCGCAGAATGCCCACAGTGGAAGAGGGGAAATGCACCATGAAAACCTATGGCTGGGACTCAGAGAGAGGGATAGGGACACGAGGGATTCAGCGCACAGGAAGCCAACACGGCATGTTTCTTTATCCCTCCAGTGTTGGTGCCTCTTCTCTCTAACCCATCCTGTTTTCATCTTGTTTTCAGAGCAGGCTGCATCCGCCCCTGAAACATCCAGACCATCTCAACCCACACACACGTTACCCCCAAACCAGATTTTACAGCTGGATGAAGAGCATCAATGGAGGCAGTGAGCGAGTGGCCAGACAATGGATACCATGTCCAAGCTGGCACGCCAGCCCAGGATTTCCTGGCTTAAACCAGAATAAAAAAAAGAAGTTGTACTTTTTCCGGCTCCAGAGTAAAGAATGAGGCGCTGTATGTGCCAGAACAACAAGAATGTCGGGAAATCTAACAATCCAGCTAAGTGGTTTGAGTACCAGCTGTCGGTGCTGGCGGGCAGATGCAGGTGCTTTGTTTTTCACTGTCATTGTGAGTTACTGTAAGGGTCTGAGTGCCCCCGCGCAGAGCAGCGAGGGACTGTCTGACACAACAGGGCTTAAAAAAAGCAAATAGAGGCAAAATGAGCGGGGGACTTCAAACACAAGCACCACCCTGACATCAAACGCTCTGGATCTGGCCCGATCCTCCCTTTCACTGCTGCATGAGCCTGCATGGAAGCTGTCAGGCCTCGTTAACGGAGAGACGCCCACCGCCAGCCTGTCTGCCGGCCCAACTGTCTGACTGTCTGCCGGTCTGAGCGGCTTTCTGCGTGACATCTCAAATCTCTGTCTGACTGTCTGTTGCCAGCTCCCTGTTTGTCTGCCCCTTCACGCAAATCTGGTCCCTGAGAGTTGAGGGGAGCGAGGGCGAAGGAGGCAGGAGGTGGTCGCAACAGGGAAAGTTGTGGGAAGGAGAACTGGAAGTGTGTTAAGGTTGGAAAGATTCAGGAAGGACCAGATCAGATGTTGATCTAACATTAATTTGTGCCAGCAGAGCTTAAAAGTCAGAATAAGATTTTCTACAACATGTTTTGGCACCAGGGACCACGTGGAGTATGCACTGCTTGGTTCTTGAGGGGATTAATCTTCATCATTCATCAAAGATGACCAATTTTCAGGTTGTCTCAGCTGGTCTTTTAACTTGCATTATGAGACTTGCCTGACCATTAATGAGCTTGCTTAGTTATTACTTGAGCGAGTTTGCCAAAGTATTTATGCCCCTTGGACTTTTCCAAACTTTGGCATGCTACAACAGCAAACATCAATGTATTTGGCATCTTATGTGACAGCCTCTTTTAAATCATCCTCTCACTTCATTCATGTTCTTTGCATCTCACAATCAGGTGAAAGGTTCCGACGTTGAAGTCGATCCACCGATAGTACACCCCTGATCCACCTCCAGAGGTAGCCATCACCCCGAACCAACATGAACCACAGAGGTAATATGAGATTGTAAAATGACAACTCAGCCCATGGATGTTGCTCAGGTGAGTCCTGCAAGCTGTAAACCATCTCGCTAGCTGTGTTTACATGCACGAAATTTCTTGATCGGATTGAAATGTATTCGGATTAAATAATCCGAATGTATCGTTTACATGCACCACGTTTTATTCAGTTGTAACATTTCTGTTAGAAGAAGTTGTTCTCTAGTATATGCTGAATGTAAAAACAAACAGTTGTGTTTTGGTCCTGAGCGCCCAGAATGGACCCACACCAGGTTCTAATAACAGTTGAGAAATTATTGCACTCCCTGATTGTGGTCTCAGAGGGGTCGAACTGACTCCATGTGCGCTTTAATGAGTTTTTTTGCTTGGTTTTGGGAACTGGCGCTGATGGGACACCCCTGTCGCATCCCTGTCGTCCGACCGTGGGACTGCGGGAGAGTTAGGCTACAGGCTCGGGAGTATGCTGCTGTTGTTGTTGAGAGATGGATGAGAGATCAACAGTTCAGTTTTGCTTCCCTGACAGCGCACACCTGCGCAGTCAGGTTAGTTTGCCTCAGTCAGAGTAACATGATCGGAACAACTGTTTACATGTTTTATCAGTCAGCATAAACCACCCCTCTCATTTGGATTACAAAGTCAGAATATTCCTATTGGGGTGTTTACATGCCGCTTTTTTATTCTGATTATTTATGTCCATGTAAACGTACCTACTGAGCAGGCAGGGTTAAACCCAAACGCCTAACAGCGTCATACCAGTGTGACGACAAGCATGACGCACGAGTATCTCATGCTCATCGCAAGCGGTGACGTTTTTCTGTCCCCCAATCATTGGACTGTGTTGTGTAATGCCAGTAGCTCCACCCATTGTGCTATGGACCTAACGCTGAAGGGGGCCCAGGAATGGTGCCGAACAGGACGGTTGTATGGGCCGCTTTTACAATGGAAACAGTGTACCGACCCGTGTCGTACCACTCAGTGGGCACAAGTGCTTTTCTTTTCTCATAGAAGAAATGTTTCCATCCTCTTTTTGCAAAAGTTTTATGTTTTCTCTTTATTTTCAAACCTAACAATAAAAATAAAATAGTGCCTCTTTAAAAATTACAACAAATTTCCTCCAATAGATACGTATCTAAAATTATAAGCTGTCTTTTATAAAAGGTCATGTAGCATTTGCGGCTTTGCACGTGTTTTAATTTTGGTGAACTGGGAGCAAAACTGACTCTTTGGATTGTAAAGGTTGCAGGCCCGGTTTCGGTAGAAGACCGTGTCCTGGTAGGTTTGCTGTGGTGTCATCCTGAAGGACTGAACAGAGCTCTGTCAGATTCTCAAAGCTTGGGAACCTGATCCTGCTTCAAACTTCCCCACGACTTTATCCCTGACCCGTTCACTAATGTTCTCAAACAAACCTCCGAGGCCTCTACAGAACAGTTGCATTTATAGAGATTAAATTACACCCAGGTGGACTTTGTTTACTAACTAGGTGAGTTCTGAAGCCTATTGCTTCACTGGATTTTTCTTAGCAGTAAAACAGTAAAAGTGGCTGAAAAGTTTCGCTTACTATTCACTTTACAATGATTTGCCACTTTGTGTAGGTCTATTAAAAAATAAAATGTATACATTTTTGTTGTTGCCTAAACGTGAAAGATGTTTGACGTATCAATACTTTTCCAAGGCATTTGTTTTGAGTAGATATGTGTCTTGAAATATCTTCTTTATGTGAATGTATAGAGCTCTCTACACCATCAGGAACCGTTCACCTGTACATCAGCTTCAAACTCACCAACAGGGATATTAACTGCCCTAATCACCTGTTTTCCTTTGGACCCACTTTGAAGTGCTGTGATCTCCTGACGAGCAGAACATTTGGATTCGCCGGTCCTCCCTGCCTTTCATTCCTAAACTTTCTTTACTTCCCCATCCTGGTTGCACGGGAACATAAGCCTCTTATCGACATGGTTTAGAAAAACCCATGTGGTCGAAAGCCATTTGAAATGTACTGCCTTTGCATACCTATCTTGCAATGGAGGGGTGTGTTCTGGACATGCAATCCAAAATTTGACTGGATAAAATTCGATATATAAATTGCACTTTGCCCAAATATTTCTGGAATAAACCTTTTTTGGACATTTGAGGAAATGATCAGTCTTTCTTCTTTACTCTTTGAAAAACAACAAACAAAACAAGTTAGAAACCGAATAACTATGGCAACATACATTACAAGTGACCGAGACCAGTAGAGCTGAAAAGACCAGAGGAGCTTTCTCCTCTCGGGGTATAAATCCAGGCTTACAGGTGGCTCAGCCTCACCCCGGGGAGGTGAAAACTCTCCCTCTGAGAATAAGGAGGCAGACAGCGGAGGTTTTTGTGCTGAAGGGAAATGAGAGAAGCTGGTGATTATCAGCACCAAAGGCAAAAGATCCCCTCGATCTTAAAACCCTCCAGCAAAGATCTGAGGCCTAATATGCTCCTTTATCCCTCCTGATTTGAAACACAAAAGCTCTTCATGAGGGTGACTTTGAGGTAGAACATAAGATGTGGAGTATATTGTGTAAAAAATCTTAATCTTTCCCTTAATTACTCAGTGTACAGTGATGTAAAGTCCTCCTATTTCATTCAGGGAGAACTGGTAGAGGATAAAGGTTCCTCGCACTCAGAGATGTGGAGACTTTAAAGATGCAGCTTCACAGCTGATCAAACCGGTAGGAAAGAAAACTGTGGGGAGCAATTATGCTTTACATGCTGCAGTTCAGCTGCATTTGCAGGCGCACAATTCACTATTTTAAAATATTTGAAGCAGAAACATAAATGTTCATTAAAGTAGTAAAAAACAAACAAAACAACACAAAATGAAACCTACATTTATGTTATTGTTTAAGCAAAAGCTAGCGTTAGTAGCTACAGCAGCGAAGTTAGCCACTACAGGAAGCTAGCAAATTAGTTGTTTGAAACTTCCTAGAGTCATTGCTATTAAAGTTGTAAAAATTCCAACAAAAATATTGGTTGTCGAAGCACCGACACAGACAACAACAACAAAATTTGTACAGTTAAAACAGTGGCATTATTTTTATTGGTTATGTATAAGCAAGCATTAGCGCTGAATTAAAGTTAGCTACAACATAAAGCTTGTAGCTAACGTAAATAAATAAATATAGCATAAATAATCAAAACTAAACACAAATTGAATTCAAACTTTTTGGTACAATTTAAGCACAAGCTAGCATTAGCACAGTTTGCTGCTACATGAAGCTAGACAATTAGCAGTTTGAAATCCCCAGGATATGTTATTGAAAAAGTTGTGAGAAAGTTCTAACAAAAAATGTTGACCGACATTAAGTGCTGAAATAAAACTCACACTGCTAAAATTGTATCTTTATTTTTTACCTAATGCACAAAGGCTAGGGTTAGCACTGGTTCACAGCTTGCTAGTATAGGAAGCCTGATTAAATTAGCAGGTTAAGACACTCAGAAGCTTTCCGATTGTTGATCTTGTAACAGAACTGTTGACAGGCGAAGCACCAACATAGAGGACAGAAAAAAGGTTTACAACGTGGAAACTGAAGGTTAATTTTTTATAAATGTTGTTGCACCAACTAGCGTTAGCACAGCACCAGAGTAGATGGAAAATTAAAATTAAAATATGTGTGATTGTTGAGATTCTGACAAAAATGCTAATAGCTAAAGAACCAAGATAGAGGACAAAAATTAAACAGTTAAAATAGAAGCGTTACTCTTTTTTTGCTGGTTACTCACAAGCTAGAAATAGCACTGAACACAGCTGTTACTGGAAACCAACATCAGTATCTGTTTTGGCAGGTAATTATTGTAGAGCGATTGTTCTGTAGTTTTAATAATAATGTTGCTGAGGAGCCAAATTGGAGACAAATAGCCATCTCACAGGATGTATGCATCACTGAAGCAATGCTATTATAGCCTAGTACTGAAAAAAAGAGGTAGTGTGCTTGCAGCATGATGCTGCCACCACTCTCCATAGAAGCCAGATTTGTGGAGTGCACGACTAATAGTTGCTCGGTCAACAGATTCTGCCATTTCAGTTGTTGATCTTTGCAGCTCCTTCAGGGTTACCTTGAGTCTCCTCCAGCCTCTTAGTTTAGGCCAACAGCCATGTTCAGTTCAGTTCAGTCTTTATTGACATCCCAAAGGGGAATTAGTTTGCAGCAGGCATCATAAATACAGAAAACAACCTCCACAGACATCACATTCGTTCTGGTAATACAACATGACTTCAGATACAATAATTCAGCACAACAGTGTCCAACTGTTCTCCAGTGTTGCAACATCATATCGCATAGTAGCCTTGAGGTTGCTCATAGATCATTAAAGTGCATTATACTCCTAAAATAACATGAAACCCAGGTGAACCTTATTTCAGATACCTAAAAGATGGTGAAGTCTGGGTATTGCAGTCTAACCCAGGAAGACTAAGCTCAGCAATAGCATTAGGGATCATAGGGATTTTTTTTTCAACTCAGGCGTTGATTCCTGTGGTTTTTCTCCTTGTATTTAGCAAACTGCGAAATCCCTTTTCCTGGAAGGTAGCCTTCTCCCCCCAGGTGAGGTTGCCTGGCGCAGTGAGAGCACATCCGCAGTCCATCACCCTACCAGGTGGAGGGACGGAAGTGACCCGTGGCTTTTTAAACGCCCAGAGGTCAGCCAAAGCAGAGGTGTTGGATTCAGACAGTGCCTCATTTCACCACCGTGTGTTTAGAACCTTACTGAGCTCTGACCTGCCACCTCCTGAAAGGAAACCATTGTACTGTTTGGCTCGGGGAACCTCTCTTCCTTTAAGTGGCACTGTTTTCACTTTCATTTAAGGATAATCACGCAAATGGGAGTCAAAAATGCACAATGACTGAGAGCGGAAAAGATTTAAGTGAACAATTTCTGTCACAATTCAGTTACTAAAAACTATTTTGTGCAGACTGCAAAACCATACTTTGTTCTAAGGAAAAGAAGTAAAAAACAAGTTGAACTGCCTGCTTGTCTTCGGTTATTTCTCCTCTATGAGCACAGACCTTAACAGAAACCCTCACTTTTCGCTCCTTTATACCAAGCTGGTTGCACTCACTGCCGTCCGGCCTCGTCTGCGATCTGGTCCGCATTGTTAGGATCAAAGTGCTGCGTTTTCACATGGGAGTCCTCTCTCTGGGAAAGTGCAATAGGTTAGAATATCAATGAGACGTGCCCAAGAGCATAACGGCTCACCTGTTGTCTGCCTGCAGCTTTGGCACTGATTCTCTGCGGTCGGGAGGTTGCCTCGGCTTCCTGCGTACTCTGCCTGTTTCCCAGAATGCTTTTTGACACCGAACAAATCAGGATAGATGTTTGCACCAGCATGGGTAGAGTAAGGGGGCTCTGAGATCTAATTCAGCTGTTTATCTGCCAGTAAAGCTCTGACACAGAAGTGCTACTGTCTCACAATAAAGGGCAGTGGCAAACTAGACACTAGATTGGCTTAGCTCCATGTCTGGGTATTACCACTAACCTTTCTGCAAATTCAGACTACCAGATGTTTTCCCAAAATATAAAGCTGCAGCTGACGATTATTTTCGTAATTATTCTGTCGATTAAACTTACGATTAATCAATTCATCTGATTTAAAAATCTGGCATATTTTTTAAACAATATTAGAAATACATTAAAGATGCAAATAAACAAGTAATTGAATTCCCGTTTTAAGTAAGAAAATAAAACACTTTATCGCCTAAAATCATTAATAACAGCATTCCTTTAGTGCACGCTTTATAAGTTGTTGCAAAGGATGCATCTGCAGCTAAAAAAGATTCTTCCAGCATAAATGTGAAAAGCTCAGCTCCTTCTGCTTGACTTAACATCAGTACAGTGAAGGGCTGATCTGGTGATTATTTTTTGGATTAACTGATTAATAATTGGTCAGCAAAAAGTGCTGAACAGGAGATTCTTTTTAAACAGAATTTGAAGCAGGCCACTTGAGGAGTTCCAGGTACGACATATTTACAGATAAAGAAGGGGTGTTTTTATCTTAAACTGTATAACTGTATACATTTATTGTACAGTTTTGGCTTAATTACTGCTCTGAGTGTGTTGTTCTTTCAGCAAATGACCTTTTTTTAGAGTCTGTATTTTCCAGTTGATGATTAATCGATTACTAAATTAGTTGACGAATTTTTCAATAATTGATTAATCACAGTCAATCCAATTAATCATTTCAGCCCTACCAAAATACAGACAAACCAGATAGCTAACTTAGTGTAAGATGCACAGCTTGGCCACAATCTACTAACTGAGTCTTCTGCATTGTTTTGAGATTGGTTTTAGACTGATTTTTAGCATTATAGTAATTATGTTGCAGGAAATACCTGATTGTTGGGCCCCTACTTTTAGATCTGGCGTGAGCATTTTGATCAAAGAAGCTAACAGTCTATCTAGTTGGAACACAATTCATTGAAGATCATTAATTTAGTCTGTTGGGGAGAATTTCTTCTCCTGGTTCAAACCTCTCCTGCTGCCCCCGCCGACACCATGGCCGATTAGTATGAATCAACAAAGACCAATGGCTGGAATAATCCAGAACAAAACGGAAACTCAAACTAAGAAGCCAATGTGGCATTTGGAGGAATTTTGAGCATGAGCTATTTAAGCTCAAGCCAAATCAGTTTTAAATCCAGACTTTGACTAGACCCCTCCAAAACCTTCATTTTGTTCTTTTGGACATCCAGGGGAGAACTTGTTGGTTTGCTTTGGATTAATGTCCAGATGCATTTCCCAAGTGTGCTTGAGCTTAAGGTCAAGACTTTCTCCTTCAGGATTTTCTAGTAGAGAGAAGAAATTTATGGTTCCATCAATTATGGTGAACCATCCAGGTCCTGAAGCAGCAATGCGGCCCCAAACCATCACACTTCCACCACTGTGTATTAATGTTGGTGTTATGTTCTGAAATGCCATGTTAGGTTTATAGTAGACGTAACAGGAGATTTCTTCTCCGTACTTTTGGCTCAACAGCCAACAGCCTACCTGAGTATTGTTGCTGACCATGTCATCCCTTTATAACTACAGTAGACCCATTTTCTGATGGTTACTTCCAGAAGGAGAATGCTTCATGTCACGAAGCTCAAATCATCTTACTCTGGTTTCTTGGACATGACAATAGGTTCAAAGCCCTCCAACGGCCCCTGCAGTCTCCAGATCTCAATCCAACAAACCACCTTTGGGATAAGGAGGAACAGGAGATTCTTATCACAAATTTTCAGCCGACAAATTTGCTGCAACTGAGTCATGCTGTCTTGTCAAAATGGACCAAAATCTGTAAGGAAGGTTTGTGACGCTTCTAGTTCTAGTTATAACTAGATAACTAGATATAGTTATAACTATAAGTTCTAGTTATAAGTGAAATAATCGGCCAGTGGAACGAGATATTTTAACTTACAACAAGGGAAAAATATCTTGTTCCACTGGCCGATTATTTCACTTATAACTAGAACTTTTTCATCAATATTAAAGAATTATTGCCTTAAAACAAGCTCCGATATCTGCTGAAAAGTTACTTGTAATTTAGTTTTGTCATATTTCAAGTTTGTTCAAGATGTTTGCACAAGAAACTGGACCAGAAATACTTTGTGTTTTTGCAATGTTGCACTTTTCAGACAAACATAGTCCAAACATGTTTCTAGTTCATGTCCCCAAAAGCCTGATGGGGGTGAATTCTCAACAGTTTCCAAAGATTTGAGAATTAAAGTCACACTTTGCTTTTATTTTTATACTCTTATAATGATTACAAATCTTATTCTGCTGGTAAAATAAGGCCATCCCGCATCAATAACCTCATGGAGGACTGAAGCTGAAACTCTCCACTCTTCCTCACAAATTTGCGACAGGAAACAGAAAACGGAAACATTCAGTTGGTCCAGCTGTTTTCTCCCATTCTGCCCTTCCTCCTCTATTTGTCTCTGTCTCGCTCAGACCCCCCCAACATTGACTCCCTCCCCCCTGCATACGTATCAAGTGTCCTGGCTGTGTGTGTGTGTGTGTGTGTGTATGTGGGGGGTGTTCAAACAGGTGTCTGCCGATAGTCCCATACACCCGCCTGTTGGATGCAGGTTTTACCTCGTGCTCCCAGCTGCTCTCTCATGCACACACACACACACACACACACACACACACACACACACACACACACACACACACCACCACCACCACCACCACCATTTGTCCATCTGTCACAAGAATTAGATGTAATCCATGGGAATTTTCAGATGTCATGGAAGGGAAGAGAGTGTGTGTGTGTTTGTACTTTCAGTGGAGTTGTAATGCGACCACACGACCACCTGCAGCAGACCCTGAGAAAAACACACACACACACACACACACACACACACACACACACACACACACACACACACACGCGCGTCTGCCTCTGTGTTGTTGACATACAGAGGTGTGGAAATAGTATTTCCCCCCCGCTTACACATTCATGTTTCAGATCATCAAACGAATTTTTAAATCAGACAAAGATAATCTGAGTAGATACAAAACACAGTTTTTAAAAGAAGATTTCATTTGTTTTGACAACATGTAGGCCCGGTTACTAACAGAAACACAGAGTCAAACAATAACTCAGAAAGTACCTGTCTGACAAGATGAAGTAGGCTAAAATACCCCACAGAAATTCAAGAACAACAGAGTCACTGACATCTATCAGTCTGGAAAGGGTTGCAAAGGGTTACTAAGCTTTTGGGACTCCAACAAACCACAGTGAGAGAGATTATTCACAGATGAAGAAAACATGGAGCAGTGGAGGCCGACGAGCCAGAATTACTTCAGCAACTCTTCCAGGAGGAACCCAGAACATCTGAAGCTCTGCAGGCTTCACTTGCCTCAGTTAAGGTCAGAGTTCATGATTCGACAAAAGAGACTTTGTAAAAATGACGTCAGTGGGAAAACGCACCAGCAGCTGCGTTTCCATTAACCTTGAAATTGCACAGTTTGAAATAACGGAAACAAATTCGCTTCATGGAAACACATCATTTTCGAAAAAATTCTCCTTTTTCGAGAAAAAGTTTCTGCGTTAGGATGAGGTGTTTTTTTTGGCCGTGTCGAAATTGGTTTATTCCGCAAAACTGCAACGGAAACACTTTTTTCGCATCACACGAGTCGCGTGATCAACAACCGGATGTTGCCGCTGGCGCAAACCACGAAGAAGACGACAACAGGAAGTAGTTGGAGGATCATTGCGCGGCATGTTGTTAATAACTTATCATGTGAACAAGCTTGTTCTCGTGTGATTTTAATTTTTATTTCTTATTTAATGGAAACACAGCAATTGTGAAATTGTGTTTTTTCGACATTAGCAGAAAATCAACAGAGATTTGCGCACCTGTGATGGAAACACAGTTAAAGTCCATTTCGCCTCGCCAAAAACATCTTAAAAGGGCAGTATTATGTATTTTCCAGGGACATAGTGCCATTTTATAGCACAATCAAGTCACCATGTTACATTCAGTTCTAAAAATGCTGTATATATAAAATATGATGTAAAAGAAATTTGACTCCTTGAAATTGGCCTCTTTCCGACTCTGCCTTCAGCATGTCATCGCAACATTTCTCCATTAAGCTGTTTACAACTGTTCTTAGGAGCGATGGACTGAGAAGTAGTTTGTATGATGATCTCAGCAGACTTGCAGTTCCACCAGGTGTTTGCTAATTCCTGCTGCCGCTAGTTTGGTGGAGCTGAGTGGGAAAGGCATGAGGTAGCGGTGCTCTGTGGGGCGGAAGCTCAGCTTGGAGACTGCAGCTCCGAGGAGGAGCTGCGTGGAAATAGGAGGCGGTTTGTGAAAGCAGGCGTTTAGGAACTCCTAATGGCTGCTACGGGAGATTCGAGGATTCCTCAAACATGGAGGAATCAAAGCAACACTCCAGGTATGTTTTTGATGAGGGAATAACATTATAACATGATATAAAGCTAAAAAAGTTGACTTTTACATAATAACTCCCCCTTTAAAGATCCACTCTGTAGACTGATGCGACCAAACTGGATTGGACCGTTACGTCAGGTGTAAAACTGACAGCATTCCAGGAAAAAGAACATCATGCCTACAGTCAAACATGGTGATGGCAGTGTGATGGTCTGGGGTTGTTTAGCTTCTTCAGGACCTGGACAGTTTTGCTCTCCAGCAGAAAGTCCTGAAGGAGAATGTTTGGGACAAGGATTTGAAGCACACTGGATCCTTGTTTCTGTCACTATTAGCACTTTTGAGTCAGATTCTCTGTTTTTTGTCTTTTGATTCTCTGTCAACTGTTGTTTCTCTTTTCAGTTGCCTCATTTCATTTTCATCCTGCTTTTATTTGTTCATGTAAAATAACTTTTTTCTCCAGCTTGTGGCCTTCCATCTGTCTTTTTTTTTTTTTGTATTTTTCTGGTGGGTTTTTCTTACCTCTGCTGCACTTCATCTTCTGTTTCATCATCCAGAATTTCAATTATTCTCCATCAGATTGTCTGTCTGGACAATAAAAGTGTAAAACCAACAATGTCGTTGCATGGCTCAGATAGTTGGCAATATGCAATAAATAACCTATGGAAATATTACGTTACTTATGCTTATTAAGCTGACCAAAAATCTTTTATTGAAAGCAATGGTGATACATTCAGGAAACATGCAGCCTCTACATTCTTGCACCTGTTAAGCTGGAAACTCTTAAACTTAAGGTTAGCTTTTTTATCAGTGTAACTCTGACATCTGTTATTAATCTGATAATAAAACCTTCGCAGAGTAGATTTCTAAAGTACAAACAAAGCTGGTTTTGAAAACTAAAATTTAAATTGTTTGAGATATAAAACAAAATCCGGAGTAACTTTTTGGTTGGCGGTCCAAATAAAATGATGAGTAACGAGAGCTCAGAACCTTTCCTCTGAATGACTTTACTCAAATTGTGGATTTTTTTTTTCTAAATCTTTCAATAAATGTGAATGGTTCTGACTAAAATAGGTTCGACAAATCCAAATTCTTAGTTGTTATATCCAAAAGCAAAAGAAACTGCGTAAAATCTCACAAAAGTTATTTCTGATTTAAAAAAAGTGATTTTTGGAAAAGTACTTCTCAGAGCATCGAAGAGGATTGAATTACTTGTTTTCTGTTTTGCTTTTGCCGCTTTCTCTAACACTTTGCTCAAAACTCACCTGGAGTTTAGAGCAACCTAGAAGTTTTATCTTCCAGTTGCTCGAACATTTCTCTGCTGCAGCAGCTGGACAGGGGGTCAGTTGGCTCTTATCGAAAGAAGCCAGGTTAATTTGGACCAGAATTAGCTGCTGGTTTGACAGGTGGTCTTCAGGTGAATCCAGAGCAAATGAGCTGTTACTAAAGGCAGCTTTGGTTGTTTGCAGTTTTTGCACAGAGCGAGCCCTCCACCATGTGGCCAAAATGAGCCATGAGGAGTCCGATCCGGAGGAACTCTGCTTGAGGCTCGGAGTTGGTCCAGTTCACCTCGTCTGTCACTGAAATGTGAGCTTTTTAATAAGATAAAATGAAAACAGGAAGTTTGGAGAGGTTTCTGCTGCCATGACAACAGCTTCACCACTGCTCTGGTAAAGCTGTTCGCCATCGATCCAAGCTGACAGCTGCAGGAATCTGCCTCCATTCGCCCTCAGAAGCGTCTGTGAGTTCAGCCAGAGATGTTTGGTTTGGCCCAGTTCAGCCAACGGTTGTCGGATGGGTTTCAGGTCAGGACTTTTCACACAATGCAGGGAAAACATTTCTTCACGGACTCTGGTCTGGGCTCAGGGTCACTGTCATGTTGACTTAGAAAACAGCCACTGTGTTTAAGGGGTTCTGCTTCACTCCTGCTTTTTTATCCTGACCCTGGTTCCTTTCAGCGTTGAACTCAGTGCTCAGTTGTTGCTTTCAATTAAACCTTTGCAACAAAAACATCTCCTCCATGAGTCACATCTTCACCGAGGAGAGTGTTTTGTTCCAGGAAGCAGTGAAAGGAAATGTTTGTTTTACAGCCAAAGGGGCTGTATTCTGTAAAAATCGACATTTTTGAGCTTTACATCATGTTATAATGTTATTCCCTCATCAAAAACATGCCTGGGGTGTTGCCTTGACTCTTTCATGCATGTTTGAGAAATCCTTTAATCTCCCCTAGCAACCATTCAGCTGTGCAAAACGCCCGGATGGATACAGCTCCGCCTTTAAGGTGCTGCTCCTCCTCAGAGCTGCAGTTTCCGAGCTTCCACCACACAAAGCCCCCCTCCCCCACGACTTCCCCACTCAGCTCCTTCAGACTAGCCAGCAGCAATTAGCAAACACCTGGTGGAACTGCGCATCTCCTGAGCTCGTTATACCAGCTACTTCTCAATGAAACGCTGGTAAAAACGCTGTTAAAGGGTTAATAGAGGAGCCGATGTTGTGATGACTTCCTGAAGGCGGAGTTTCTTAAAGAGACAGAGGTCCAGCTTCAATTTTACGTCATATTTGATATAAACAGCATTTTTATAGCAACTTAAGGTAACAGTTACTTGACTGTGCTATAAAATGATTCTATGTGCCTGGAAAACACATAAAACTGCCCCTTTAACTTGAAATATGTTTGATTCTAATGGAACTGATGTTTAAAGACGAGGCTATTAACTCTTCTGCAGTGATCTTAAATGGAACATCATGTTCACTGCAATTAACATTTAAACTACATTATAACATCTCTGTAATAAGGAATTTAGCAGCTGATCAAAAGGCCTTTGCATCACTGTGTGTACAGGCACCCACACCCACCTGCTGCCAGTGTTAAGTGAGCTCTGTGTTGGTGGCAACGTAGCCTGACTTCATTATGGACTTCAACTGTCTTTGTTGATGGTAAAAAAAAAAAAAAAAAACTTTCTTCTCCTCTTCTGACTTTTTAAAATAACAGAGGAGACAAATTGTTTTTTTTTCCTCTCTGCAGTATGTAAGCCTCTGAGCAGGACAGTCCGATTACTGAATCTGGTTTTATTTGTGAGCTGCACCTTCACACCAGGGAATATGTTTGGACTCCTTCACATTCACTTTTTTTTTTTTTTTTTTTTTTTTTTTTTTTCCCCACATTAAAACAAAAGACTTGGTGTAAAACTTTTTTTTTTTTTTTTTTATGCACAACCTTTGCAGAATCTTTTAATACACAAACGTAGTGAAAGTAACTCTTAAAATCACAAACACAGGATGAGAACAGAAAGGCCATTTGTCTTTCATACATGATCTGTACAGCACACACGAGCCCTCTGAAAATTACACTTAAAAAAAAAAAAAAAAAAAAAAAAAAAAAGCTCTTCAGACAGACATTCAATACTAAAATATTTCACCAACCGACTAAAAAAACAAAAACAAACAAAAAAAAAAAACGTTTTGACATCACCGTTTACTTTGACATCAGTCTGTTTGGTGGCAATGAGGCGCATTTCAGGGAGAAACTAATAAATCTTTCACAATTCAGATGAAGAAAATTTCAATTTTCATGCCACAAGCTTTTAATGAGACAGTCTCGTCACATACAGGTAACCTCTGAAGAAAGAAGTACTGGTTTAAAAAAAAAAAAAAAAAAAAAAAAAAAAAAAAAAAAAGGGATTACACAATCTAATTTAAGATCATCTTAGGTTTTAATGTTGCTTAAGAGAGATTTAAGGAGGGAAAATGTATATTAGGACGTCTTACAGAAAAGTCTTTAACAAAGGAACAGCAAACAGAAGCATCAGGCTGAAGCCAGAAAAATGAAATGAAATCTCAGTAAGGGAGCTTGTAGCTTGCTGAATGAATGGACTAGCACGTATTTCTGTTTTTAAAAAAGTTCAACATAAAAAAACAAAAACAAAAATAAAATAATGTAAAAGGTTAAAAGTAAAAGAATAAATTCAGCTGTCAGATTCGTCTGGTACTGGGAGAAAGCAGAGAGCAGGTTTCCTTAAATACATTCAGTGGAAAAGCTTCACTCTGTGTTGGCTGCGAGTTGCTTACAGGAGGTTCGATGTGTGGTTTTAAAGCTGGTTAGATACTAAACTCGTCTTGGGATGTGGATCTTTCTCCCACTCAACAAGCTGCATTAAACCATATTTACGCGTTCCTGGCCGGTTCCAGCTCTCCGGGCCCAGCATCCTGCGTCTTTACAGGACTCCTCGCTCCAACACGCTTCTTTTAAATTAAAAGTTTACCTTCTTCAACTCAGGTTCTGCTCCGACCCTAACCGGACTTGGAGACCGCTTCACTAACCTTTACAACAGGCCCCTCCTGTGCCTGCGTGATCCGATTTTCTTATGTTTAATAAACATATCTGGTGGTTCTCCTATTCGAAATTCACCCCAGCAGTAGATCTAAAACTCTAAAATGCACCTAAAGGAGTTCAGTAGTCACTTCCTGTTTTGTCAGGTTTGGATACTCAACCATTGTCCTGTCTCTAATAAATGACCCGTAAGCTTTTAGGCTGTGGTAAGCATGCAAGGTGCTGGGTGGCGACAGCTGAATCTGTTTGCTGGTGTAATTGTGGTCATGCTCCAGAGCCTCCGCCGTCGTCTTGAATCCACTCCCGGCGTCACTGCAGAGCTCAGTTTGGGCTCTAATCTGGCAGCAGAAAAGCTTGGGATTTTAAAAGGTTTTTCCGGGTTCGTGGCGAGGTTCTGGAAGCCTGGCCGACGTGGAGCGGTCAACTTTAAAACCGCAGCTCAGATTTTCTGAAGATCTACAACGCTTCTTTACAGAAGGTCGTGGAATATGAGTTACAACATTTAATCTCCCTCTGGGATTAATACAGTATTTTTGAACTGAACTGAGTTTTCTTGTCAAGACGCATCAAATGCAAACATGTTAAAAATGTTGAGTTGGTCCCTGAAAACTAAACTTTGCCTCATCAAAGTGAAGATGCTACAAGAGGCGAGTACAGCAGCACTGCAAAAACAAACCCTTACCAAGTATTTCTGGTCCAGTTTCTGGTGCAAATACCTTGAAGACACTTGAAATAAGAAACAAACTAAATTACAAGTAACTTTTCATCAGATAGAGGAGCTTTTTTTAAATCAGTAATTTCTTAATATTGATGAAAATGTTCTGAAATAATCTGCCAGTGGAACAAGACATTTTAACTTATAATATGGGAAAAATATCTTGTTCCACTGGCAGATTATTTCACTTTAACTAGTAATTTTTCATCAATATTAAGGATTTACTGACTTAAAACAAGCTCCTATATCATACTGAAAAGCTACTTGTAAGTTAGTTTTGTCTTATTTCAAGTGTATTTAAGATATTTGCACTAGAAACTAGACAAAAAAAAAACTTGGTAAGGTTTTGTGTTTTTGCAGTGAAGTAAGATACTGACTGCTCATGACCAAACAACAAAACCCCGCTGAACAACCCTTTTAAATCCCGCGCAGTTTTCTGCTTTTTTTTACAAACGTGGCCACGCGTCTCGTTGACTAGCAGCAAAAAGATCGAGCTCTCCCAAGGTTTGAGACCATGTTTCGTTCAGGCCTGGTGGCTGTGTGGAGAAAACACGAAGCACGTCGACATCTTTGAAAACTGCGACACGGTTTAAAGTCCTAATGTCCCTCCATGGTGCGGATGTGTAACAGAAGCGAAGCTGAACCCGCATTCCTTATCAAGTGTGGCTGCATCACAGCTGAATCCTTTCGTCTCGCACCGCAGGGCTTAATATTTTACAGATCATCAAAATAAAAACGAAAAGCTCTACTGACAGTTTCAGCGAAAACAAAAACAGAACATAAAACGAGAGAGAGATAACACAACGGGGCGCGTCACGGTCCAGACTGAGGTTTACATGACTGCAAACACCTACTGAGAGGCAGACAGGAGCTAAAGTTGTATGAGAGGGTGAGGAGGAGTTGGGAGGGGGGGCTGATGCTTAGTTAATGAGTTAAAGGGGGGGCTGTTTGGAGAGAGTCCGTCTCCAGTTCAATCCCAGTTCCAGCCTCAAGTGTACTGGAACTGCTCCGAAAAAGTGGAGAACTCTGGGGTGTACTGATGATTGCCGAACTGGCCATCTCCGCTGTCGTACTGGCCATCTCCGCCGTCGTACTGGTCGTTCCCAGAGCCGTACTGGTCATCCGGCGGTACATAGTGATCATCTCCAGGTGGGTACTGGTCGCCCGCAGGGGTGCACTGGTTGTCGCCCCCAGCGTACTGGTTATCGCTGCCTTGTGATTCCACAGCTGAAGGTTGGTCGTCTCCAGACTTCTGACCAACTTTCTTCATTCTGGAAAAGAAATTGAAAACAAACAACAACTTAATTAAAGGGAGTTCTGACCGTTTCGTAAGCGGTTCTGTTAAATCATCCGCCCGACGGGGTACTTACTGGTTCTTATGCCTGGCCCCACTGATATGAGACTGGTATTGTTCCACGGAGTTGAGCACAATGTTGCAGACGGTGCACGGGTAACCGTTTAGTGTCGACGCTGCACGCAGAGGACGACGGAAGTTAGTGTTTATCAGCAAAAAACTGCGTTTTCAGGCAGAAAATGAACAATTTTTGCAGACAGATAATATAATTAGATCATATGTTTAGAGAGGTTTGATCAGTTATCCAAACTTTACTGCTACAGCGCTTTTCATCAGGTTGATACGTCAAACCTGCTACTGGTATTTAGTGAGACATGCCAACAGAAAGTAGCGCGTAAGGGTGAAGTGGAAGGAAAAGGGAGAGAGGGATGATAAACAGAGAGACGACTGGGTGGGTGGACAGATGGAGAGACAGACGGGTTGATGGACAGAGAACTGATGGATGGACGTCCAACCTTTAGATCAGGAGTGAATGGCATACATTTGTTTCACCAACTCAAGCAGTGATGCAGGTACAGAAATCAGACGACGCTGCTTGTGTCGTCAAAATACCGCATGCTTTGTTCATTGTTGAGCAGGTAAAAACGAAAACATGAGTAAAAATACGCTTGTTTTTTTTTGCAATATTAATAAAGATAAAAATGTTGTGGGGTTGCACTGCGTTCGACAAGGCAGAGGCGCAAACACAAGTGAAAAGATGAGCGAGGAGAGTCAGACTGATGTGCTCAGCGGTAAATTTCGCTTTAATAAACGCCGCGGTTGGAGCGGGCGGCCTGTATGCGGGGGCCGTCCCGAGTTCGAATCCCGTCCTTGGGTCCTCCCCCTCTTCTGTCGGATTACTGCCAAATACAAGCTCCTTGTGCCAAAACAAAAAAACCTCCCACCATGATGGAGGTTTGGATAAAACCGAGGGAGTATGTAGACCTAACTCACTGCAACGGTCCTTCCATGGAAGCACAACCAGTTTATAGTTAACATTTCTAAATTACGTTTGAAACAAAGTGACTTCTTTTAAACCTTCCAGAATATGAAAACCTGGAAAACTGAGATGTTTGGTTTGAGAAAACATTTTCTTAAACAATGCTTGAAGACGCGCATTTTTACATTTCAAGCTTACAAAGTTAAACATAGAGTGTGACTAATCCGATTAAAATTTTAAAATCGATTGACAGCACCAGTTGTAATCCAGCCGGTCCTGCTCAAGACTTGATCGACGACCTCCTCCAGTAGGGGGCGATGTGGTCTTAAAGGTTTATCACAGTATTTGGAGGTATTTATTGCTCCGACAAGAAAAGTGATAACAAGTACTTTAAAAAGTCTCCTTTGACAACAGACCGTCCATCCCTGTAGTCACAGCCCACAAACGCTCTGATTAGCCTCCTGCAGGAAACCAGCGTCTATTTATTGCTCCTCTAATGGAACAAACAGTGGGGGAAAAATGATAAAAGTAACAATCCCAACACCACTTTGAATTTTTTGGTACTTGTAAACATCGTCGTGTAGAACTGGTCAAAATCAAAATTCTTTAGAAGATGCAAAAATAAACCAATGATGATAACAGTAAACGCTACGATAATGGGCCATCCGATCACTATTAACACAGAGAAGGCTGGCTGAGTTACACAGAGCTCTGCAGCAAGAATAAATCTTTACTATTTTTAGTTAAAAAGGTTACATAAATATGGAAATGAGGCAGAAGACATGCAGTATGCAGCCATCATGCCAGTAATATTAATGCTGAGTATCCAGAGGGTTTGGTTGGACACGTATACTTCCCATCTTTAAGGTTTACCTCTGACCTTCGCAGAGGGACAACCACGACCTGTAAGCTTGATGCCAAGTTCTGACCTGGTGCCGTGGAGGGTCCGTATGTCTCCATCAGCTTTAGCCTGGTCATGTGTTTTTTATGCTTCTTGCCCGCGTAGTGCTGCTGGGCCATGAGCGGGTTGTTGAAGGAGGCCTTGCAGGTGGAGCAGAAGCGATCTGGGTTGTTGTTGTTGTCGGTTTCGGTGACGCCGGACGAATTGTCGGCGGGTTTCTCTGTCGGCTGTCCCGTCTGCGAGGCTTCTGCAGATATTAATAAAAAAAATAAATAAATAAAATTAAAAAAAAAGCAGGTGTGTGTAAAAGCAACAGGAAACCTAAAATAAAACAGGGGGAAAAAAAGGCTTTGAATGATATCAAAGAAGCAGAAACCTGGAGTATGGGATTCAACAGCTTTCATTTTCAGCCTCTTAGCATGAAATTTGCCCTGATAATGAGACTCAGCCATAACGGGAGACGTGAAGGTCATGTTGCACAGGTGACATGCCTTCAACCGGTCCGTGTCTCCGTTGTTGCAATCCTGCAGACAAAAGACGCACAAACAGCACATCAAATATTTAACAACGGGGCGCGGTTTGAGTTTAAAGATGCACCGACCAGTCGGTCAGAGAACGAGCTGAAAGACGTTTATTACATAAACGGGGAAAACGTTTCAAGCCCTTCGTTGTCAGCTGGATTCGTAACTACCATCTGTACCAAAGACACTGCAGCTCCTTAAAAATCCTTAGGAAACAGCTGAACAATAATAAAAATCTTGGGACCGGCAGGTTTCGGGTTTCCTCTGGGTCGGGCTTTTCTGTTTTTCCAACACTGTTTAAAACCGGAAATCGAATTTGGTATTAAATAAATAAATAAATAAAATAAAAATCAGATTTTATTTTTAAAGCCATACTGCCCAGCTCTGCCTCGGGGGAGGTTAAAATTTTATACAAAAACACTAAATACTAAAAAATACCAACTCTGAACCCCAGCTCTGTGACCAACTCCAAACCACAACCTTACATCAGCTGCACACCTCAAATCTGAACCGCGGCTGAACACAAGCCGAGTTGCCAGGACCGAGCTTGAATTTAAGACACGCGGCGTTCTTTGACCTAAAAAGCGAGGCTATGGCTCATATCATGTTTACATCGTTTCTGACAGCGTCTTATTTCAGGTTATTGACGTTTTTGACTCACGTTGTCAGATGTTTTGGGCTTCTTGACCGGATCGCCGTTCTCATTTTCAAGGGAAAGAAAACGTCGCACCTTGTTGGCGTGTTTCTTGCTCTGAAAGCACAAAAAAAAAAAAAAAAAAAGCACAAATAGTTCTCAACTTGAGCTGGAAATAAAGAATGACAATTTAGTTTTTAGAACCACATTTTGTAAGCTAAACAAAATGGTTCATTTAAACAAGTTACACTCCATGTTAACAATCAAGCAGTGGTTTATTGGAGAGAACAGAACCATAAATCTGATCCATATAGTCACAGCTGTACAGCACCTTCAAATGTGCATCAAGTTCCTCCAATGCCTGAACAGTAGCAGGGATTTTGGTGCACTGACCTGATAATGAGTCAACTTCTGAGACTGAGAAATCAGGACAGCACTGCAGACTTTACACTGGGTGTCGGAAAACAGGTCGCCGCGCTCCCGGATCATTTTATCGACTGCAGGGAGCAGAAAAAGAAACACAGGAGATTTAAAAAAAAAAAAAAAAAAAAAAAAAAAAAAAAAAAAAAAAAAAAAAAATAGGCCAAATCATCCGGAAATAAAATATTACAACATAGAAAATACCCATGGCAACAGTTCTGCTTCATGCTCCCCCCCACTTATCAAGCACATAAGCTCATTTATGAACAAATTTACAGAGCCAACCAGCTTTTCAATTTATACAAACCTCCCATATGCCTCAGATGACGCATAAGCAGAAACCTGTGAATAACGCTTGCAAAAACACCAAAGCATGTTTTTAGGCCCATCTGTGAGTCACAGTTCTTGGCTCTCACAATTTTAAACCAATTTGGTGTCTCAATTCCAAGGTGGTGTTAGAAAAATAACAATAAAATAAATAAATAAATAAATAAACAAACAGGTGATCAAAAATAATCTGGAGATTCTGTCTGGAGGATTTCAAGATGGTGAACGAAGCGTAAGGGTGATGTTTTTAAGTAATATTTCGACCAGGGATGTCCAAAGTGCAGCCCGGTGGCCATTTTGGGAGGCCCTCAATCACAAGGGAATTGATGCAGATACACTTTTTTTGTCTTTTTTTAAAAGAGGGCAATATTCATGATGCAAGGGCTTTTAAAAAACAAAAACAAATTAAATCTCCTTAAAATTGAAAATATAAGGTGCAACACATAGTACTGAACTTTTATCAGCCATGTTTTGGCTTTTGATTTCTTCTAATAGTAAATAGGAATATAAACTTCTACAGGTTTTAACATGCAGACTTCACACTCAGTCTGCAGAGTCTTGAAGCATTGAAGATCAAAAGTTATCAAAAACTTTTTCCTACATACAAACATTTTTTAATGTTGTTGCTGAAGTAGCACACAAAAAAATGTAGAGAAAGATAAATCAACCCCCCCAAAAATCTAAATTGTTTGCTGAGTACCCCCCTTGAATCAGGCAAACCTGTGAGACTCTTTATGTTTCAGATGATTTACGGATTCCTTTTCTACAAAAATAAAACTACATTTCTTGTTTAATTACAATATGGTGTGTTTAGTTTATTGTTGATCAAGTAAAATGTAAAAAAATAACAATAGTTTTTGCAATATTATTATTATTATTATTATTTATTATTTTTTTTTATTTAATTTTGTGCCCCCAACTACTTTTAACTTTACATTTTTGGCCTCCATGCCAAAACGTTCGGAAACCACTGAGGTAGACAAAAGTTCCTTTTAGGAATTACATTTATAGACAGATCAGCTCTAATAATTTGTTATCTTGTGTGCTCGATAAACCTGTTACAATAGGATACATCCTGAACCATCAGGGGGCACATTTATCAGTGAATCAGTTGTGGATGGCAAGCGGTCAACTTTGCCAAGTCATACATGTACTTAATAGATTATATATCAGTTTATTTCTCTTGGTGGTGAAGGATTTTCCTAAATTATTGTGGTTATAATCATAAAAATGTTCAAAGCTCAAATGTAAATGTATATTTTTCCAGAGAGTCTATACTGCACGCTAATTACATTAGTTAATACTCCCCTGAGTGTTTTACTCGGTAACTACAATGTTACAGACGCTGATCACACCAAAATAACCAAGAACATCCTGTTGCTGATAGATTATATTTACTGAAGTCAGATATAAGCATATCACTGAAAATTTAGCATCGGTTGTTAAAGTGGATACCACACGTTCTGAAGGTACAAACTGACGCAAGGTCAAAACATATTTGAAAAGGTCCATATAAATTAGGAAAAGTACAAAATCTTGCTACTCGTCTCCCCAATTCATAAAGAAATATGCAACTATAAAGTAATAAATTGATTCACAATAGTTTTGAGTAGATGGATATGTAACTAGTTTGTTTAAATCAGGCATGTAGCACCAAGGAAATACCTAAAACAGGGATGTCCAAGTTCAGACCTCAGGAGTTCCCATCCTGTAACTTTTAGATGCATCTCTTCTCCAACAAACCTGAATGAAATGGCTGAAACCCTCATCACCAGTCATTCAGCTCTGCAGACGCCTGGTAACAAGCCATTCGTTTGATTCAGGTGTGTCAGAGCTGGGATGCATCTAAAAGTTACTGGATAAAGACTCTAAAGGACTGGATCGGGCACCCTGACCTAAAACATGCAGGATACTAGGGCCTGGGGACCAGGATTGGGAACTACTACCTTAATATGACATTTGTTCTGAAGTGACCAACAGAAAAGGAATTATTAGATTATCTCCATTTATGCATCAAGCATCATTAAGTGTCATTAACCTTTGATTTTTATTCAACTCAAAGAAGTGCATTAAAATGCAAGATGTTGGTTGATGCGTTTATAGACTGAAAATAATGGGAGTTCTTAGTTTCAGGCAGAGTTTTTAATGGAAAAGGGTTAAAAAACAAAGCAAAACAAAAAAAGGGTGGGGTGGGGGTGATCAGTTCCTGACCTGACTCTGGTCAACTGATGCATCTCTAGTATTTTTTTAAAACCCTAGTATTTTAGGGCAAACAGTGGCTTACATTAGCAATTATGAAACAAAACTACAACGTAGTTTCCAGGGATCTGACCAACTTAGCAGTGTTTCCATTACAAAAGTGTGCAAATCTCTGTTGATTTTCAATTAATGGTGAAAAAAAACAAACAATTTCACAATTGCGGTGTTTCCATTAAATAAGAAATTATATTAAAATCACATGTGAACAAGCTTGTTCATGTGCTAAGTCATCAAAAACATGCCGCGCCATGATCCTCCAACTACATCCTGTTTGTCATCTTCTTCGTGGTTTGCGCCAGTGGCAACATCCCATTGTTGATCATGTAACTTGTGTGATGCAAAAGAAGTGTTTCCGTTGCAGTTTTGTGAAATAAACCAATTTTGATACGGCCAAAAAAAAAAACCCCACCTCATCCTAACGTTTTCTCAAAAAAGAAGAATTTTTTCAAAAATGCTGTTTCCATTAAGCAAATTTATTTTCGTTATTTCAAACTGCACAACTTCAAGGTTAATGGAAACGCAGCTGCTGTTCGTACTGTGATTAAATCTTTGACTGCAGCTGCTGTACAAAAAGTGGAAATTCATAGGTTAATCTCAGAGTTTAACTATAATATTAATTTCTATAAATAATGTAAGCAGAATATCTTTGTGTTTCAAGGCACAAATATTCTGTTAAAGTTTTTAATGGTCAAATATATAAATTACACATTTAAAAGCTGCTGAATAAAAAAGGACTATTAAACTAACAGTCATTCAGTAAACACTGAAAAGGCAGACTACTCCAAGATTATTAGTTGAGAATTTAATGGCAAGAAAAAGAAGAAAAAAAAAAGTATTTTTAACAAAACCATTTTTTGTGTGTGTGATTTGGGTCACATTTCAGATTTTGATATAAACTGAGGGACACAATTGAGCTCAGAATTTCAGCTTTTTAAGTGTCTTAATTTCTAACCTACATCTATTAGCTTGATGTCCTCGAACATTTCCAGCTCTCAGGGTTTGTTTTGACCAAAGATGGGTAGAGTAGCCCAAAAATTGTACTCAAAGGTAACACTACTTCACCATATTTTTACTCAAGTAAAAGCAGTCGTCCAAGAAACTACTCAAGAGGAAAAAAAGTGTTTGTCAGAAAGGCTACTGAGTAACTGGTCAAAAAAAAAAAAATCTTATTTAATATTTTAAAATGATGACATCAGACATCAATCAAAATAAAAAATATAAATTTAAGTGCAAATTCTGGCATTTTAAAGACAAATTAACAACATAAGTTAAATTTAGGCAGAAGAAACACTTTTCTGAATCAAAATTTTTACATATAAAAGTAATACAGTAGGCAATGTATATACTGTATATGTTATAATCAAGTATATACACCGTTATATACTGATCTCCAAATGGCTCAGCAGATGTAACTTTAGAATAACAAAGCGTGTGTACAAACAAGAGATCTCACTTTAACATAAACTGCAGGTGTGTGTCTGGTGCATTTTTTGGTTGAAACATGTTTGTTCCTCATTCGGTGAAGTTACTCCAGGTGAGTAGAGCATCCAGAAATTTTACTCAAATAAGAGTAGCGATGCTTCTTAACAACATTACTCAAGTAAAAATAAAAAGTAAGTTGGTCTAATACTACTCATTAAAGCGTATTTTTTCCCAAAAGTTACTCAAGTAGTTACTACCCACCTCTGCAAACAACTCATTTGAAAATGTTGCTAATGTGCCAATTTTTTAGCCATTACGATGTATTTTTAATATAGAGTCTTAAATTAAATGTGCAGTTGCACATCAACTATTTGGGATCAGAGAATAACTTGATAAATGTAGGTTAAATTTAGAAGGTGCAGCATATCAGGTTTAGCTAGGATGTGGTCCATCGCGATGTTTAACTGTGTAGTCAGTCTCGTGAGCGGCTTTTTCACCACTACGCACAACAAACTGCGTAAAAACACCACCTTCAAACTAATTAAAACAACTTCTTTAGCGAAACTCAACACGGAGATGCTCTTCCGGTCTCTCCCCAGACGTGTATTTCCAGAAAAGTCTGAATTAATATCGGATGCAGAGCTGCTCTCGTCGACCTTGGAGCAGAAACGTTACAGCTACTTAGCTTAGCACGTTTTAGCATTAGCTTCGAGGAAGCCGCCGACAAAAGCCACAACGTGTTTCAACCGCTACAACGTCTGGGACGACTGCTAGGTGCACTGTCGCGGTTCTTTGCTAACATTTGCATGCAATTGGAAGATTCAGATGTCATACCCTCCGCAAGTCCCGAAGGTAAGACAGGAAAACTGTCGGTCTGCATCGCCTCCGCCATGACTTTTCTACACACAGCATCGGCGTCCGACAGCGCATGCGCCGCCGATAAACAGACTGAAGGCTTCGACAGAATTGGGCTTCAAAACAGTTATGTAAAAATTTGCTTTAAAACACATCGAGTAAATAGGATTTGGCAAAAAATGGTGCAAGTAAGATCTAAGAGAAGCCTCTAAAACAAATAAAGTATGAATAAAGGTTCTCCTGTCATATTTTCGTGACTGTAGCTTTAAGAATTGACGTAGTCATGGAAACCATCTTTGATAAAAACACATTTAAAATGCTACTTTACAGCCCTAACATGGCTGTTTTAAAATTTGGTGATTAATAAATTCATAAAACTGACATACAGAGAACCTACTCCTGCTCCTAATATGAGCTGACGAGAGGTGACGATTGAAGAAGTTTCTAGATGCGAGTGCGGAGCCGCTGTTACGCCACACCGGCAGCCTTTAAATGATGCGGACCCTAAATCGGCCACTAGATGGAGACAAATCATTTAGTTTTTAGGTATGTGCAGGCACATGGGTTATGCTGCGTACTCAGACCCATGACGATTTGGAGTGGCCTAGTCAAAGTATGAACTTAAATACAAAGCCTTCCTAAGAAGGATGAGTGGGCCAGAATTCCTCCACAGAGTGTTGAAAGACTCCATGCCAGTTGTTGCACTTTTATGATAGTTGTTGTTGCCAAGGATGGCACAATCAGACATTAAGGTGTAGATACACTTCACAGAACACAGAAAATAATAAATTATATTAACTATGAATATAAAATAATATTTTTACCCTATAAAAATTTAAAATTTACTGTTGGTTAAGGTAATTATTTCTCACAGGAAAATAACACTACTTGAATCCATTTATAAAAACAATATAAACATTCGAAACTCTTCAGGATTTTGAAAAATGTTCTGCCATTGTTCTTCTTTTGAGTGAAATAAGCTATATGTGCTTGTTATACACTGGATAGACCTTTGGGATCTGCATGATTTAGTTCACAGATCCCAAACTAAATAGATTAGACAACAATAATGATTTATAAGTGTGTCATGGAAAGGAATCTTTCCACTAATAGGAGGAAGAAAAAAAACACCCAAATGTAATTTTTTTAATATAAATATTGACTTTATTGTCATGTCCAGGTTTTAGTGACATGTATAAAAGTATGTTGGTTAACTTACAAATTACTAATGTAACATTCAGGTTAAAGAAACAAAAACATTTAAGGGAAATGCACGGAGATAGTACAGAGCATAACATTCCAACAAAAACATCTGCTCTAAGATTTGTCTGTTTACAGCTGGTGGAAAACTGCATATCTGACATCAAAGCAGCGCTCTTACAGAAATATAATCAAAGTTAATGACTAACAGCTGTAAAGCCACATCCTCCTGGCTTCTTTTGTCTTCAAAAGATCAAGAAATTCAGCTCATATTTCTAATTATTATTACAAATCACATTTGTTTTGTTCTTACATGGCTAAGGCCTCAAAACTGTACTGCACATTTACACGTGTGTTTGTTATATAAACTGTGTGGGAATTTTTATGCGCTAATAGCTTTTTATAGCAGTTTTCTTTTCAATTTGAGGTTCCCAATATGCTTTTATTGCCCCCAAGGCAACAAATAAAAACAATAAAAAGTATGAATATGTTTTATTCTATTGCATTTATTTATTCTTACATTTGAAAATAATAAAAGCACTAATTAAAAGAGCATTTGCTGATCTCCTCAGCTGAATTCTTTTAAAGGTGCAGTATGGATGGTTTAGTGACATCTAGTGGTGTAGGTTCAAACTGCAACCCCAAAATGCTTTTTACGTAAATGAATTTTTTTTGAATGTTCTATTGCATGTCTGTCAATAAATGCAGTGAAATAACACTTCACTGAAATGTTAAATGGATTCCTGATGTACACATTGTAAACTGAAAATGTGACATGTAAATGTTGACTTCAGTTTGGACAGATGTCGACAGATCTCAACATAGTTCGGATCATGTAAAAACTTATTTTAACTGGTTAAACAATAAGAGAAAATTAATAAAAAGAAGACAAAAAAGTAAATTAGAGAAACAACATTAAAAACAAAACAGGAGCCCTATCTTTCACATGTAAGACCACACAAGTGATTATCGGGTGTTTTGTCAGGCTAAATCCAAAAGTTGATCATTATTACTATTATGAGGTATTGTAACTGTTTACTCTGTTGAAGCGAATGATGGGAACTGCATGTATATTTTTCCTCTTGGCAACACCAAAAGGGCCTCTCCATTTTTTGTCTCATCCGTCATCAGCTCCAAGGCGGCATCGGCTACGTCAGACATACTGAAACAGGACATGACAAGGACAAACATGAATTTTTATGCACATGCAGATAAATGTGAACAAAACTATAATTTTGATGAAATGCAGATTGAAATCATTTAAAAAAGTATCAACTTACGTGACAGTCCCCATTACGTCAACTAATTTTTGTGCAGCGCCGGCCAGGTTTGAGAACTGACCCAACCTTGCTGGGATGTTGGTCATGAGATCTGTTTGCACAAAACCGGGGCAAACGGTGTTAAACCGTATACCGTATCCAGAAGCCTCAGAGGCGGCCTGAAAAACAAACATACACCGTTTGCTCCCAGACGCCCAAATCTAGTTCGCTTATAACTTTTGCAGTCCGTTTTTAACATGTATTTTAAAATACTTTCCTTAAAATAAATATTTGTTTTTGCCACATTTTTGTAAAAGATAAGAGGGGTAAAAAAAAATTATGTGGCATGGAATTGAAAAGCTTTTAACATCTTTTTTTAAATTTTATTTATTTTTTTGTTCATTTTTTACAAAAGTTGTATGAAAATGTTCCTTACAGCCATGGCTCGGGTGAATCCCACCACTCCGAACTTGGTTGCTGTGTAGGTGGGACAGCTCAGGAACGGACCGATACCTAAAACAACAAAGATAGCACACATAGAATAAGATATGTCAAATTTCTTTCTTAAATTTTCTGACAAAAACCATTGAACACCAGGTTAGGCACCCAGAACACATGCAGGCCATATATAGATGATTTAATTTGCAGTTTTCGTTCCCAGTCGTTGTCATTTAATCCTAATTGCATGATGTAGCACAATAAATCATTTACCTGCCATAGAAGCTGTGTTGATGATAATTCCTCCCCGCCCTCCTTTCAGCTTGTTCATGCGCTCCAAAGCGATATATGTCCCCCTGATCACACTCATCTGAAACACCCAGTGCAAGGAGGCGTCACTTTTTACTAAAATACTATTTTTTTCTAGTTGCTGTGAAACAACCCTACTGTAAAGTAAAAGGTAATTTGATCAGAGTAATTGATAAAGAAAAGTGCCGATCTGAGGAACCAATACTCCAATTCAGACACCCAGTCTCAGTTGAATGAGTTCCTTTTTTTGCAGATATTCAACACAGCCGAGTCCAGTTTGTGTTTCTTACAAGGTTAATGGAGATAGTTTTCTCCCATGTGGTCTCGTTCAAGATTCCGGCGTTGTTGCATAAGATGTCGATTCCCCCAAAGGTCTCTGTGGTTTTCTTAAAAGCAGCTGGAGAGAAAAACACAACAACTTGGTTTAACTTTTGCGAAACTTTGATTATGGGTACCACTGTTTAGGTCTGTGTGTTAACTCTTTCCAAAATGTGGCGTCTGAGTTGCCTGCTGCATGACAGCAGTCGCGTAAAACTGCAGTACACATGAATAAGCACAGTGGAAACCATCTTAGCACTTCCACAGAAGTTAAAGCTACAGTATGTAACTTTTATTAAAAAAATATTTTTCTACGTATTTGTTGAAATTGTCACTATTTCTTTTTAAAAGTATGTTTCAGAAAGCCAGAATCTGATTGATCTGTGTGGGTTTATATAATTAGGTTTTTATTAGAAACCAAGGAAAAACGCATCTTTATTTGATTTTTGTTAGTTTGGTCCCAAAAAAAAAAAAAAAAAAAAAGTTATTTTTTTTTTTTTTTTTTTTTTTTTTTTTTATTTTAAAAAATATAAAAGACATTAAATAACTAGTAAAAAGAGACCAAAAAATTGGCCCATTTTTTAATATCCCTACAGATAGCTGATAGCTGTACTGTGACTGTAGAGGGCGCTGTTTCTTCTGGATGGCAAGAAGTGAGGTACAGGACTGTCCATCACAGATACATTAGATACACAGACAGACAGATTTTCATGAATTTGGGCGTGGATAATTGTAATTTAAAATTTATGCACGTTTGAAAAAAACAACAACTCATATTTCACTTTAATCTTTAGTGTATTTAAATACACAGAGCCCTTCCTCCCAGCCTTATAAATCGTTCCTCTTTTAGATCTCTCATTGTCATTCGTGATGTTATTTATAATTTTCCTGCTGATTTGCAGAGTCCACCTGTGTTGCCTCTTCAAGCTGGTTTTTGTTTTCTTTCAAAGTTTCTTTGCTGGATGATGAGGTGCTCACATAAACGCTGTAATGAAATTCCTTCGGTGTTTGTTCAAGAGTAACAAGAGACAAGTTGGACAAACAGAAAATGTAATGCATCCTGTTACAACTGAATCTGACAAACATAGGAAAACAAAGAACAGTTCGATTGTTTTCCGCTCTCAGATGTTCTTGCATGCAGTCAGGCCCCAGGAATTTCTGGACAGGGTGCAGTTTAGGTTAAAAAGAAACCTGATCGCCACATTTTGGATTAATCCTGAGTTTGTGGTCTTTCTGGTTTCTGACAAATACCTTGAAACAGGCTGAAGAGTTTCAAGAGCTCGCAGAAATGAACACTTAATCTCTCCTCGCTTACCCGTGTTTTAACACGTTACCTCTGATCTGCTCCTCTGATTCGACATCGCACTTCAGGAACAGCGTTTTCTCTGCTTCGTACTGCTGTTTCAGGGACTCCAGAGAGCTCTTTCCTGCTGTCTCATTGATATCCAAGAGGGCCACCTGTACAGGCGAGAAGAGACAGATTGTTAAAAAGGCGTGCACTCAGGTCTACCTGACCCACAGTGACTGCTACTGTAAACAGGATTCTCATCTTCGGTTGTCCTGCAGGACATTGCCCCTTCTGGCAAACATTATCCTGCTGTAGGTTTGTATAAAGGGTGCCTAAGGTTACAGCACTCTAGACGAGCACATTTTAAGTCTTATTTGTGCTACAAACATTGTTGGTTACAACGAAAAGCACTTTTTTCCTTTCTTTACTTTTATTTAAGAGTACCAGAGTAACACAATGAACACAACTGCCCAACGTGCTTTGAAGTGTTATTTCTGAAAAATGTTAGAACCATGCATCGTTTTCCTTTGGTATCTCCATTATGCGCTACTTTTTGTTGGTCAGTTATGAAAATCCATTTACAGACATTGGTGTTTGTGGTTGGGATGTGACTTTTGATCTGACTTACAGTGTTGTGAATAAGTGTTTGCCCCCTTCCTGATTTCCTTTTTTTTTTTTTTTTTTTTTTTTGCATGTTTGTCACCCTTAAGGACTGGTGTCTCCTCCTTCATTTCTATTGGTTCAATTTTGAGCCATGAAAGAGGAGTCACAACCTATGATTTTTGCACACTCTTCTTTGAGGCAGAGCTCAAGCTCAGTCAGACTGGATGGAGAGCACCTGTGAACATTTTTTTTTTTTTTTTTATCCAAATCTCACCACAGACTCTCAGGTCCCGACTTTGACTAGGCCAAGGGAGGCCAACTCCAGCACTCAAGAGCCGTTGTCCTGCATGTTAAAGTTTTTCCTCTGGTCCAACACACCTGAATCAATTAAACACTTTGCCAGCTGACTCATGCAGAAACTAATGACATGCTGAGGAGGTAATTCAGCCGTTTGAATCACCTGCGTTGGAGCAGCAACACACCTAAAACATCCTAACGACGGGACTAGGCCACTTGATCCATTGTATCTCTGGCTGTATGTTTAGGGTTGTTCTGCTGGAGGGAAAACCTCCACCCCAGTCTCCGGTCTTTACCAGCCTCTAACAGGTTTTCGCTCAGGACGGTTCAGTATTTCGCTCCCTCCATCTTCCCATCAACTCTAACCAGCATCCTTGCGCATCCCCATACCATGATGCTGCCACTTCCATGTTTTACAGTGGGGATGGTATGTTCATTTACAACTGTAACTGCAGCAAAAGGTGGTTCTGTAAAGTACTAGTAAGTAAGTAAAACTGTATTTATATAGCCTCTTTTAAGATAAAACAGAGAAACTGACTCTGGGGGTCAGTGAATCCCGTAACATGATGCTGCCACCTCCATGTTCAACCATGGAGATAGAGTGGGCAAGGTGATGTGCAGTGTTAGTTTTTTACCCCCTGTAATTTTTACAGGGGTGCGTGGTAGGGCAGTTGGTAGCCCTGTTGCCTTTCAGCAAGAAGGTCCTGTGTTCAAATCCCAGCCTGAGGTCTTTCTACATGGTCTCCCCATGCACACTTGGGATCTCTCCGGGTACTCCTGCTTCCTCCCACAGGCAAGAAACATAACTGTTAGGTTGCTTGGGTCAGTAAAGACTCAAACTCAACCCTGCAAGGGTCATCAGGTGCAGATGATGGATAGATGGATGAAATGTTTACAAAAGGAGCCAAAAACCTACATTTTGGTCTCATCTGACAAGAGACCCTCTGTCCAATAAAATGCACTGAGGGTTGTGGTTGCTAGGTTGCTACCTATTTTTAGATGGTTTTTTTTTTTTCCTTTTCAATACCTGTTGGTGAACATCATCACCGCCATATTCTAATTTAAAGTGGACCACAATTACTTCCAACTATATTTGCACGAATTTACCTCTAATTTCCTGTTTTTACTTCAAAATATAAACATAGGTCTGATATGTCAGTAGAACTTGTTTAACCTGTATTGATAGTCTATTTCTTTGGAGCGCTATCTTTAGCACCTTACTTGCGTGCTGATATTTAAAACATCCAGTGGACTTTTTTCCTCCAACTTGCAGAGTTTGATCTCACCTGGAGTTTTTTTCATTCAGTATATTATTATTATTCCTGTTCATTTAAATATTAACATTTTAAAATCACATTTGCACACTGTAGTTATATCTACCCTTTTCTCTACTGGCTGAATTACTTTTCATTTTCTCCTGGTTTGCATCTTTAATCTCATTGTAACTCAGATGTAATCTCATTGTTACCCAGATTTGCGGAGCACATAACTAATAGTTGTCCTGTTAACAGATTCTTCCACTTGAGTTGTGGATCTCTGCAGATCCTCTAGAGTTGCCTTGGGCCTCTCGGCTTCTCTGAATAGAAGAAAATAGAAATGGCCTTTATTGTCCCACACAGGGGATGCTCTCCTTGTCAGCAGCCTTGTCTTGGTAGGTTTGCAGTTGTGCCATACACTATCCATGTTCAGATGGAGGGTTGAACAGAGCTCTGTGAGATAGTCAAAGCTTCAGATATTGTTCTATACCCTAACCCTGCTTTAAAACTTTCCCACAACTCTCTCCCTGACCGTTCTGCTGTGTTCTTTGGTCGTCATGATGCTGTTTGTTCACTAATGTTTTTCAATAAAATTAACTTTGTTGTTGTTATGTGCCACGAAGGAATGTGGAAAAAGTTGAAGGGGTGTGAATACTTTTGTAAGACACAATCTGGCTTCGCAGTTTACAATAGTCGTCAGCAGTGGTGGGTACACGTCCGCTAACGGCGGAGCTACGTTTGCGTTTAGCGTTTTTGCTAACTTTGAAAACGTTTAGCACCCCTAAAGCAGTACTTCTCAAATAGTGGGGCATGACCCCCAACGGGTCCCATCAACTTTCTCCTTACTGAAGAAAACCATCCCCTACAGCATGATTCTGCCACTACTGTGTCTCAGTCTGAGGATGGTGTGCTCAGTGGGGTGTGAAGGTTTAGTTTTCCAACACACACGTAGCATACTGTATGTATGGCAAAGAGTTTTGTTTAAAATCCAGATTTGGGAATGCATCACTAATAGTTGTCCTTTCAACAGATTTTCCCACCTGAGTTGAGGATCTCTGCAGCTCCTCCAGAGTTGGCTGCTTGTCTAAATGCTCGTCATGTCAGTGTAGGCGTTCAGTTTTGCTATACTCTTAAAATTTTTCGGACGACATATTGAGCTGTGCTCTGTGAGATTTTATCTCGGGGCTTCAGATTAAAGGGTGGAATACAAAAAGCATGCCACATTTTCAGATTTCTATTCGTAAGAAAAAGTGAAAACAACATTTTTCTAAGACTTCAGGTGTAAGAGTTGTTCTATCAACAGGGTCTGTAGATTTTACAATCCAAAGAACCATTTCTGCCCTCAGTTCAACTAAATAAAACTTGTTTAGAGCCACCAATGTTACATAACATTTTTTTTTTTTAAAAAGACAACTTATAATTGAGGAAATTTGTTATTATTTTTAATCTGTTAAGTTTTTAAAAACTTGTGTTTTCATTTAAGCAAAAGAGATCCCAGACTTTCTTCCCCGTTGCCAATTTATTAAAGCATTTAAGGACTGGAATGTCTTGATTATACAAGGGGCTTTTTGACGCATTGTATTATCAATCAAGATAGTAACTCACGAAGTTAGCTCCATTGTGATCGAACCTAAAATAAAGAAAAACAAAAATCTTTTTTTTTTTTTTTTTTTGAAAAATCAGGATGGACACATTTTCATGATAAAAAAAAAAAAAAAAAAAAAAAAAAAAAAAAAAAAAAAAAAAAAAAAAAAAAGCTCTTAGGCTACTGGTACTTTTATTTTAGTCTCAATTGGTTGTGGAAATTCAATGCATTTATTCCATTAGAAAAAAAAAAACACAATTGCTAAACCCTGCATTTGTTATTTTATCTATATTTAAAAACATTAGTTAGTTCCTCATTATTTTTGGCCAAAGTTATGAAGAGCCACAGGTTGCAGACTCCTGGTCTATCACACGAAACTGTAAAAGTCTTGTTTTTATCTGGTTATGCTGCTGTGTAGCCCAGGACACTCTTGTAAAAGAGATTTTTAATCTCAGTGAGTTTTATTTCCTGGTTAAATAAAAGTTAATAAGAAAATAAAATTTAAAAATGTGGAAAAACAATGGGGTGAACGTTAAAGAAACCCTTTAGCACAGCAGGGAAACAAACCATAGGCCTGGGGTTTGAGTAATTTTGTGTGTGGACAAAACATTCCTCTGAAAACTATTGGGCATGAACCAAAAATAGGGGTAATATTCAAAGAGCTCCAGGAAACATCCAACAATGAAAACAAAGTTAAAAGTCTAATAAGCTAAGTGGGTGAATCAGCACTTCTCTACAGCTCTATAGTCTGCTCACACATATCTATTTTTATGACATTGTGGTTTACAGCTCTACAAGAACTGCAGGACACAGTGACTCCTTTTAGATAAGCAATGCAAACACAATGAAATAATTTGCCAACTATCAAATTTTGTCCTACCCATGAAGAGGATTTAATAAAAGCTAGTTTATGACCAGCCTGTTTAAACCTAATGAGCCTTGGCCGTGTGTTTTGGAAGCCCCTCTTCCATCAGGGGCCATACAGACACTGCAACTACCTGAACATGAGCCCAGATGTGCTCACCTTGGCTCCGTTCTGCAGGAGGAGCTCCACCATTGCTCTTCCTATCCCCATGGCCGCTCCGGTCACCACCGCTGTTTTACCGTCCAAAGCCATCTGAGCTGTGCAGCAGGAAGAGTCCGGAGCTCTTCAGCTTCGGGAAGCCTGCAGAAGATTAGAAATTATGGTTAAGCTTTCAGAGAAGTCTGGTTTTAACTGTTGCCGCCCACAACTATCTCCGCCCACAAAGTTTGGACCTGCAGGTTCGAGCACGCTGCTGAGGTCAGAAAACATAGTGTTCCTGTTACTTTGTTCACCTCAGGGGAAGAGTGGATATGGGGTTCCTAACAAAACAAATGCGTTAGAGCACTTTATAGTTTATAAACTTTAGAGTAAACTGTATACTAAAATAGCCAAGTCATAGACTGCGTTGGAGATGTTTGCATTATTGCATTATAATGATTCATTTGAGGTGTAAAGACCCGCATATGACTCAAATCTTTCCATTTTTGTTATCGGCGCCTCCTCTTTTCTTCTTTCCGGTGACTCATTAGGAAAAAATCTTCCAAACGCCAAACAGCATCAAGACCTATTTCTGTAACAGTTTGACCATTATGTAAACCCAGTTTGATCTCGTTTTTCTTTCCTGTTTGGACCCATGTGAATAACTAAACCACAATCAGTTTCACGGGTTCTGCCAGATGCCGTGGCTGGATATGTCCACTAAGTGGAGGCAGAGAGCCGTGACTCCATTACAGTTTTTCTCAGTCGCTTTGGTGCGTTTCTCAAAACAGAGCTGAAATTCTCAAAACTACTGGTTCAATCTTCAAATTATTGTATCACTTGTGCACATCAAAAAATCAATTTCTGATTCCTTTGAGCAAGTTGCAAATGCTTTGGTACACCATGCAAGTGATTAAGTACAATTCTCTGCTTTTTCTTACATTTGCAATTGCTTTTGTCATGTTGATCAAAATTAATTATACGGGTCTCTGTTGAGTAGTTGAGTAACCTCCACAACATTTAAGCATGAGTTTATTGTATAAATGTCTACATGCAAAATGCTTGAACAGGTTGTCATAATATGTCAAGCATATGTCTACACATTTCCATTAGACTTTTTTTTTTCTAAATCTTTCCTGAGTTGGTAAATTGCTCCCAGGTGAATCCTGATTTTCCCAAACGTAGGTAAATGTGAAGAATTAGATCAACCAAGGATCAACCAGTTTTTCTGAAATAGCTCAAGATTCCGTGAACAATCAACTGGCAAGAGTATAGTGTACATAGCTGGAACACAACACGATATCACATTTCTGACAATGGAAGGACAAGGATTTGGACAGGGTCAACAGCCAAAGAGAAGAAGAGGAAGAGGAGTGAAGCTGTGGTGGAGGAGTAAGGAGGCAAAACAGAGGAAGAGGCAGAAGAGGCTGAGGAGAGATGCCAGTTTCCATCACTCTAACATCATCAGGTAATGGTTTGCAACCCTCAACATGATGCTGATGGAGTTCCCCTCACCTTACTCCTCATTCCTAAAAGATTCTTTCCATACTGCATCGCCAGAGAGGACATTTGTTGTGATGTGGATGAGAGTTTGTTGCCCAACAGGCATGAACATGAGGAGATGTAGGTTGACTGCACTGTAATTCCAATGCATGTACAGTTTCCCGTAAGGAGATTGTCTTGTGTTTCCATTTCCACAGTTTTTTTCTTTGTACTCTCCAGTGCTGTAGTTTCCTTTCTGTATCATAATAACATCGTCGGTCAAATTACAGTAAAAGCGTAAGTATAAATCTTGTCCAATCTCTTGCCATTGATCTTCCACAATTACACTTTACAGTACTTGTCATTAAAACTTTAGCCATAGTTTACGACAGAGCATCCCTTCAGAGTAAACTGCTATATCGACAACATGACTAATCAATTTGACTGTCTAATCCGTACACAATGAAACAAGGACTTGTCATTCTGAGGTACTGACATGTTCATTGACACAGATATTTAATTTTGAGAGATGAACTAAGGATTTTGAGAAAGAGACTGGATTTTGCAGGTAATCTATGGTGTTTTGCTATTTGTACGAATTGTTTTGAGAAATCCACTTTTTTGCAAATGTTGAGGATGATTCGAGAATAGCGCCAAAGCAACTGAGAAAAACTGTAACAGTAAGGGTGAGCGGTTTTATTCTTGACGTCAAGATCTAAAAAATAAAATGAGCTGTCCCCAGGTGGACAAAAGCTACACAGGGTACAATGGTAAATTTAAAGTTTTAACATTGTTTTTTGACTATTTATCAAACTAACAGATTTCAGTTCAATCATCTAAACCTTTTGGCCTGATATCTTACTTATTCAGCTACTTTTTATAAATATAGTGTACGTAAAGTATGACATGACATGGAGAGAGGTGGACTCATAATTTGATTTGGGGTCGAACTTCCTAAAGTCTTCTTTGGTGCCCAGGTGCAGCAAATATTAGCCACTTAAATACTTAGTATTACAATAAAAATGGAGATTCCCCCCAAAAATACAAACTGCGATGAGTTTTTCCGTGATTTTATGATACACCAACATTTAATACATTGGTTTTACAAAAATTTTAAAAATGTGGTTTGCATCTGTATCCAGAACCATCTGTAGAAGGAGCCAAATACAAAGTGAGACTTCTCAGATACTGTTTGTTTAAAAATGTGAAAACCATCCATCAGTTTCCTTCCAGTTCACAGTTATGTGCTGCTTTGTGTTGGTCCATTGCATTCAGGTTTGTTGCTGTAACGAGACAAAAATGATGCGTTTAAAGGGATACAAATATGTTTGCACGGCACTGTACAAGCTAAAAATTTGGCATATGTCTGCACCGTCTCCTGAAATAAAAAAGGGAAAAGAAACAAGCTGAAGACAAAAAAAACTCGTCCTCTTCAAATGTCTTCTTTTTTAATGGATTTCTGTCTTTTTCCTAAGATTTATAGCTGACTTTACAATAGATCATTCTCTTGTATCTGAAGCCTTCCCTGAGATACAGATACTGTACAAGTCTTTGAGGATGTTGCTGTAAGCGCTCTGATGAGCATACTTGTCAAGACCGTGCATGCTGATGTGGAGCTCTGTTGGGGTAATAATGTTCTGGAGACCGGCCCATTTCTCTCACAGCCCGTAGAAATTAACAGAAAACTGTTGCGACACAGAGGAAAAGTGCTGACGCATGATGACAAATGTTTCTGATATTCATCATATACTACTGCATTTACCGTTCGAAATGAGAAGCAACAGCAGATCAAGTTCTCCAAGGATTGATTTCACGGATTTGCCTTTCTTGCACCAACAGCGGCAAACTTTAGTGATGCTTGGATAAAACAATGGGGTTCTCACATATTTTATTAAGGATATTCAGAGGCATATTTGAACAGAAACACTGCAGACCACTATATAGAAATGTACCATGATCATTGCAAAATTAGTGGAATATTTATCCTCTATTCTTTTGGGATCCATTGGAAGAAGTTTATACGCCTTAATATTTCATAACACCACAAGTTTTCGATACAGTTACTTTTAGAAGAACCCCTTCTGTACCTTCAGCTCAAAGACTATGAGATGACTTGTATGCTCACCTAAATTAGCCAATCAACCTTTTCATTATTCAGTTTTGTCATTTTGTAGAGTTAGGACTTTAACTTGCTAAAAAGAGGGAAAAACGCTGAGGCAAAGTAAAAAATTATCGCCTAGCATTAACCCTTTAAACTAATCTTCACGTTTGAACTCTCTCTTTTAGTTTTACCTGTTCGATAGTAAACAAAATTTTTCAATCCTTAAAGATCTAGAACATAAAAAGGGCTTCAGACTGTTGCCTCATTAAAAGAAAAACAATTTCCAAATGTTTTGAGTCATTAGTTGATTTCTATTTTGTTGCACAAATTTTTTACCGTTCTTGCCTTGTGGTCGGGGTGGGGGGGGGATCCAAATCAGGGCCTTGGAATCATAAATCAGTGTTTTGTGTTAATTACTCAGTAGTGGGTCAATAATAAATTTATTTCTTCGTGTGACTAGCTTTTAATTAATAATCAAACAATTTCTGGTAAAGTTTTAACTAGTTTGATCGATTCAGAATAAATTTGAGTTCTGAGCAATACAGAGACATCTCAGAAGTGTCCTGTTTCTTCCTTTGGTGAGAGGAAGTCGCTCAGTGGGAAGCTAAAGAGTTCATCCTTCAGGTACATTTTGATGGATTATGAGACTGACTGGTTTATTAACAACAATATCGTTTAACACAGCTTATTATCAGTACATCGGCTCTGAGTATTCCTTATGGGTCACATCTTTTTGGTAACTAATTATGAAAATCATATCGTTGGATTTCATTTAATCTAATTTACCGTATTCAGAATATGGATGAAAAGTTTTCGTGTTTGCACATGCATCTAAATAGATTAGGCATCAAAAGTCTTGGACTTTTCAATGGAAAGAAGACAGAAAAACTATTTTATACATGTTTAGGTTGTGTTTATGTCATGACAGGATGAAATACAGTCGGTGCTTAGAAAAATGAGGAAATAAGTGGCAGACAAAGGAAGTGTCAGGTTTTAAAAACTCTTGCATCTAGAAGACGTCATCAAGAAACAGGGAATAAATCAAAGGTCAGACCCATGACCTGAGAAAGGGAGCATCTTTCAGCTGGTCATCAACTCTTATCAGCTCTTAGGTCTTTGGGACACACATTATCAGGCTGCGTCTTAATAAACAGTTTCTTTATTAAAAAAAAAAAAAAAAAGAAAGAAAATGGACATTACAACATCAGTGTGTTTGGTATCAGCACAAAAATTTAGAACAAACTTGCCACTAGGTGGCGCTTAGACGCCCCACATGGTACCAGGTTGCCTTTTTCACCAGATCATTACATCATAGTTTCAACCAGAAGGGTGTTTTATTTAATCATGCAAGAGGGATACTTTTTATCTCATTAACATAATTAAAAACAGCTTTAATTTCTTATTTTTGCAAAACTCTTTAAAGATGTGAGCTGTTTGATGTTGCCACCAATTATTTTTAGATTCTGATTAAAATCCTCCACATTTGTGTGTTTTTTATTTATCTGTATGGTGACAATCCACAGATGAAATGCAATAATCACCCTTCATTTTTCAGCCCTGTTTTTTTTCTTCTTCTTCTTTTTTTTTTACTTTGTGGTCTCGTGACTAAATTTGGTATGACATATATCTTTGTAAAAGTAAAACTGAAGGAGCTATGAGTCACTTCCTCATACTGTACTATGTTCAATTTGCTGAGACGTTTTTATCTTTTCTATAAAAGATAAGTTTGTCTGTGAGAAATTTTGAGTGCTATTTAAAAAACACCGGGAATAACTGATGCTCAGTACCTTTTCTGCATTTCTGATTCTAATCCTACATGTACAAGCTTTGACATATGTCTTGTTTATTGCTGCTTGACTGATGTATATGTGATTTATTTAACTCCGAATGCACAGACCAGCTTCACAAAGGGGCCCCCGAGCTTGTCTAGCTTACACTGCAAATCCCCCGTTTAACGGCTTTCAGCCGTGATTTGCTGACCAACTGCTGATCCTTGTTTTCTACTCAGTGGCCCATTGCCATTTTACTGGAGATTGGACTGCTAAAAAGCACCGGTGCGCTGGACAATACCAGAGAGCTTTACGTTTCACTGGTGTCATCGCCCACAAAGAATAGGCTGCTGCCACTGAACAACATTTCAGCCTGTTTACAGTGTGGGGCCACAGTGGAAAGGGCGGGGGTTAGGCTGCGTGGGTGTGTATGTGTCTATATGTCTTCGGCCTACAGGAGACAATTGTGAATCCACAGGATTTGGAGGATGTGTGTGGAAAGATGATGTGGTCTGAGAGGGTGTGTGACAATGGCTACAACTTAATAAAAAGACAATAACAATGTCTTGTACATTCAGCCATGTCTGTGTGTGCCGAGAGGTTCATTCACTCCCACAACAACAAGCTGCGATCTTTGTGATAAACAACCCACAAGTCAAGCAACAGACCATGCAGCCAAAACCAACATTATGCTTTTAAGGACCTAAACCCTGAAGTCTCCAAGATCCAAAAAATCACCAACCCTGACTTCAAAATCCTGTATGACTGCTTCACACATCTGTTTTTTTCCCCCAAGTATAGGACTTTTTAAAAATGACTAAAAAACGCTGAGGATTCTACTTTTGATAATCCAAACTAATGAAGTGCACAGAAAGCGAACAAAATAGCAGGACATTTTTCTCAACAAAAGTCGTTTATGCAAGGATACTTGCAGTTTTAAAGTCACAGCTGACTTATGCATATAGAAAAAGACCTTTACAGATGGTTTGTAATGAAAATTAAACTATCTCTGCTATCTCACTTGTTCGAGCTGATGTTAAATCTTATAATAATTCCTTATTGGCAGGTGGAGCAATCCAAAATAAATCACCTCTAACGCGATTTTGAGAGTTGCCAGACTCACATGTGGGTCGCTGCTTGGTCTGACCACGAAGTGAGGCATTGAGCTTACCAGTCTTATGATCCCAAAATACTCTGTAAGTGGCTGATAAATGCTCCAGATAACCTCTGGAGGGTGGTAATTATTGCCTTGCTGATTCCTGAACTGAGGTTTTGGTTGGCTTTTGTTTTGTTGTGCTTTTGGAGTTATTGTGTTTAGGCTCTGCACAAAAGAAAAATGCAGCACTGAACTGGAAACGCAACTCTTTTCTGCTGCAGCCTGGGTTTTCTCTGTCCTCAAGTGGAACATCTTTCATCTGAAAGAGATTTTCTCTTCGCTGAAATTATTTGAATTGTTCTCAAACGTCTATATAAGAAACAAAGGAACAGAATAGTGGTCTATAGGATACTGACCCAGATCTACATATATTAAGCTCATCTTTTGTCAATGCTGGAAGTTTTAACCAAGACTGATAGTTATCGGACTCAAAGTTATGATGACATATACTGGATAAACAAAAACTAAGCACTGCTTAACATGTGTCTATTAATATTCATTTAATATCATCTATAACCTGTACAATGCAGCAACAAACAGCTGTCTCTGGGATGGATTTAAACAGTTTGCATTGGTTTGGACCTGCTCTGATAACTGAAGATGTGGGTGTGTTTGAAATTAACCACCTACAAATTCAAAGCGTTAGATTTTGATTTTCTTTTGTGTTTGCTTTCTGATCGTTTCTGGGTTGTTTTCGTCTGTAAGGTCTTTTCCGTATCATTCAGTTCCTTTCGCTGAGGTTCTTGGTCGTTTCTTGTGTTCTGCTCTCTGTGCGTTTTCATTTATTCCTTCAGTTCAGTGTTATCGCTTTTCCTCTTGGATTGTACGTCCTTTTGTGCTTGGTTCAGCTCCCTCTGTGTAAATTAGCTTCCCTCCCTCAGTTTTTCTGCTCTCATTCTGCCACGACTGTTCTACATTTCCTCTTACTAACCTCATCTGGTTCCTATGCCATTCTCCACACTCGCCTCAGTGTTTAAGCTCCTTGTGTTTTCTTTTGTTTAGTCCTGGATTCTTACGTTATGTCAATCCCGGTTCCAGATCCTGTTCTCTTCGTGCAGTAATTGTAAGCTTTTATTTTTCATCATTAATCTTTTTCCCTTCACCTCTTTGCTTCTGGTCCTCCTGCATTTGGGTCCAACTATGACACATTTTTAATGTTATGACGTTAAGCCTTATTTTCTGGTTTGATTTCAGAGTTCCACCCAAAGATTAAATTAACCTGCATTTGCTTTGGCCAGCTCTTCAAAACAACACCTTTGCTGCTCCATTCTGTTCATTTTCCAGTAGTTGTTGCTACTTACTCTTCATGATTGTTTCCATGGTATGGATGTTCAAAGAATAAATAAATAGTTTCTAGATACTTAGCTTCTCCAGATTTTCCTGATGGGTGTTTTTTTGTGGGGTGAAATGGGTTCTGGTCTGATGAAACCGATGTTGAAGTTCTGGGACAAAACTAACACTGCACAGCATGAAAAGAAAACCTTACTCACAGCGAAGCACGGTGGTGGCCCCGTCTTGCTTTGGGCATGTTTTTCTTCAGCTGGAGTCTCGGGAAAAGTGAGGGGGAGTTATGAACAGTTCCAGATACCAGGCACAAAACCTGCTTATAAACATGAAGAGGATCTTTATCTTTCAGCAGGACAGAACCCAAAACATTTTATGAAGTTCAACAGAAGAAGATGAAAGTTTTGAAAGTGCCCGGTCAGAACCCGACCTGAATCCCACTGAAAACCTGTTGGTTGAGCTGAAGATGGTTGCGCGCAAGAGACGACGTCTCAATCTGGCGTATCTGGAGCAGTCTTTGGAAGAAAGGTGGGTAAATCTAGATGTGCTGCAATGAAATAATAAAGTGTTCTTATCTTGGTCTCAGTTTCAAATAACAAAAACCTGGGATCTTAACAGGGCTCTACTTTTTATTTCCACTGTAGCTCCACCTTTGCTCCCTTTTGCCTTGGTGGAAGACTAAGCCTCTGTTTGTCTACCATTCCCACAGGATTATGTCCAACTCCTACAGAGATGCCACAGAATATTTATGTAAACTGCCGATAGTCACGTGATTAAAAAGCGAGTAACAGCCGAAGGGTTTACAGCAGCAGGAGTAGGGAGGCCGGTCCTGTCTTGTCTGCCTCACCCCATTCTCCTGCAGGGTCGTCCTTCCCTAACTGTGAGAGTCTTAGAGAGTTTCTCTCTTTTTTTCCTCACAGGTGTTGCTGTAGTGATTTCTGCACAGCTTCTTAGGTGATCAACTAAAGCACTTCTTGTAGACTGGATGTGGAAAATCATATGTTGGCAGTCAAACGTTCTTTAAAGTGTGTGCAAGAAAATGAAGTTAGGCGTTAGATTCATTCAGAAGCTAAATTTGAACTGTTGTACAGGTTTGACATGTGAAACTCTCCACACACCTGTCATTCCTACCCACTGAATAATACTACACCCTCTGCAATAATGCAGACATGGTGCACTCCACTGGGGAGTAACATCCTTCTCAGGATTTCTGTTGGCTGACCGCATACTTCAGGCTTTAGTCATGAACTCAGAGTGTTTTAAGCTGCAGCTAGGGTTCCTGCACCCGTTTGTTTTCACTTTAATTCCTTCAAGACAAACATGGAGACATTTGCTGTAACTTCATGCTGAATAGCTGAAGATAAAACTGGATAGTGTATCTTTGTAAATTAAAATATCACAGAAGTGTTTGTTTATTTCACGAATTTCATTCAAAACTGAATCATATATTGAATCTTTATCCACAGGGAGATTTTTCAAACATTTATTTCTGTAACCTTTTATGATTGTGACCAGGGCCAGATTTAGAAGGATAAGCTCTCCTGGTCTAGAGCCAGTTTTAAAATGTCCCATGTGAGATGGCTAAATGTTGGTCCCAAAAAGATGTACCATAAGTTCAGATTTTTCAGATATTTGTGTATTGTATACATAAATAAAAATGTAACAATATTAAAACAACACACTTCATATGGGCCTACGAGTTTTATATAAGGTACAATGTAAAACATGCATTCATTACAAAAACATTCTAAATCTTTGGGGCCCCCACACACTTGGGTCAGATCATGACTTACAGCTAATAGCAACCCAAAATTCAGTTTCCCAAGAAAATAACATATTTCATAAAAATGGATATATAAAAATATTTTTAATAATTTTTAATGTTATGTTACCTCACTTTTTTCTTCCACTCAACTTTCCATTATTTTACATGGATGCACCATTCTTAATAACCAGCCTCCTCAGTCATGGTTTATACTGCTTAAGAGTGACTGTCAAATCAGCAGTCTTTACAAGACTGTCTGGTCCGTAGCGTAACCATAATATAACATTCCTTTATTAAAAATACTGATTTAATAATTGCTATTGTGTAATACTTTAATTTTCTCAGAAACTGAATTATGGGTTTTCATTAGCTGTAAGCCATAATCATCCAAAATAACCAAAACAAACCGTTGATCCCAGCTCAGACTGGTCAATGCTTGGTAAAAAAAAAAAAAAAAAGCCCAGGAGGTCCTTCTTAGTCTCCATATGCCTCAGTTAGGAGGTTAAACATGGAAGTTTATCACAGGACCATAAGAAAACGACTGAACAATTATTGCTGGTTTGAAAGTGTTTCCAGGCAGAATGTCTTCCCTCTAAACAGAATATGGTGGCCTGACTCAAGTTCAGAAGATCGCATATGAGTAAACCAAGCAACTTGTGTAACAATGTCTTCTGGACAAATGAAACCAACATGGAGATGTTTGTCCATAAAGCACAGCATCGTGTTTGGAGAAAACCAAACAAACAGCATATCAGCACAAACACCCCATACCAACTGACATGTACAGTGGTGGAAGGCAGATGATTTGTGTCTATTTTTACATCTCACGGCAAAAACACAAAACCTTACAAGTATTTTTGGTCCAGTTTCTTGTGCAAATGTCTTGAATACGCTTGAAATAAGACAAAACTAACAAATAACTTTTCAGCACAATATAGGAGCTTGTTTTATGTCAATAATTCCTTAATATTGATGAAAAAGCTCTAGTTATAAGTGAAATAAGGTGCCAGTGGAACTAGATATTTTTCCCTTACTAGTTAAAATGTCTTGTTCCACTAGCAGATTATTTCACTTATAACTAGAACTTTTTCATCAATGTTAAGGAATTATTGACCTAAAACAAGCTCCTATATCTGCTGAAAAATTATTTGTAAGTTAGTTTTGTCTCATTTCAAGTGTATTCAAGACATTTACACTAGAAACCAGACCAAAAATACTTGTAAGGTTTTGTGTTTTTGCAATGTAGACTCTTATCTACAGAGCTTCAAATTTGACACCAACTTTAGCTTTACTAGCCAGCCATGGTGTACAGCAAACGTGTTTACACTCTGTTCAACACAACAGCCTCCAGTTTCCCACCAATGCCTCATTTCCACTGAGCGGTACTGGACGGGTCGATGCGTTGTTTTATGGTTCAGCGTATTCTGGAGAGCGTTTCCACCGCACCTAGGGGTTAAACCCAAAAGCCTAGAGTGGCGTCATGCTAGTGCAACAACAAATGTGACGCACTAGTATGTCTTTTGCTTGTTGCAAGCACTGATTGTTTTTCTATCCCCCAATCATGGACTGTGTCGTGTGACGCCAGTAGCTCCACCCAAACCGTACTGTACCATTGTCCTATGGCCCTACAGCTGAAGGGGACCCAGAAACTGTGTGGTACGGGTCGGTTATGGGTCACTTTTACAGTGGAAACAGAAAAAACAGCGTACCGAACTGCACCGACCCGTGGCGTACCGCTCAGTGGAAACGAGGCATAAGAGGACTTGCAAATAAGCAATAGAAAACTAGTTCAGAAACCCGAAGGTGATGCCAACCCGGGCAGTGAGCCATTATATTTGCCCACTACCACTGGTGGGACCTGAAGAGGGCTGTGGGAACCATAACGCCTGTCAGCCTGAGAGAATTGAAGCAGTGTTATAAAGGACAGTGGGTCAAATACCTCTACAGCCAAGCTGATAGAAAGCAGAGTTATTGCTGCTAAAGGTGGTTCTATAATCTGCAGAACCATGAGTTGCACTTCCATGCATACAATAAATGGAGCAAAAAAAAAAAAAAAAAAAGCATAATAATAAGCAAGATCACACATGCTTAATGTAAATGAAAGGGTTAAGTGTTTTTCAAAGCACAATACCATGAGCCATTTCTCACCTCCCTCTTTTGGCAGCAGCTTTAATTTCACCTTAAAATATGCAGAAACACATTTATTTTGAAGACATACTCCACGAATATAACACTTTTAGTAAACTCTTTCCCTGAAGCATATTAAATGCCTAAGGCCTTTACAGAGCTGTGAACAGCTGGCTCTTAGTGTTAAAAGTAACCAGACAGTCCTGCAGCCAGGATCAGAAAGAGCAGATGTGGTGCATGTGCAAACATGGTTACCATGTTTTTGAAAGAGTTCAGACAGCCTCGGATCCAAATGCACCACTGTTATTTTAATAGTATAATCCCAGCATTGTGCAAAAGCCTTGATTCATGAGTGATATTTTGTTTCCAAGGTGCCAGACTGTCTATTAATCCTTTAAAATGTTCTTAAGTGGGAGTTCTTCAAACTTGTTGGAGGTCTTTCGAAATGTTTCTTTGCACTTTTAATTCAGTGTAAACATAAATAATTAACTGTAACTTTGATTTTTTTTTTTTTTTTTAATTGCATAACCAACCAGACAGACTCAATGATCTCTCCTGATGAGCCCCCCAGTAAAAGCTCACATCTCCATTTAAACTCTGAAAAAATACTAACTGGTTGTGGTCAAGACATGAAACCTCAGATTTGGGAGGAAAAAAACGCACAAAACTCCCTGAAAGTCGGGGTTCAGCGCGTGACGAGGCACGTGCAACCTATGTATCAGCACGTGTGGAGTGTGAAGTAAGTTTAGGGGGGGGGTCATTTCTGTTTCCCCACCATTTTAAGCTGATATTTAAAGTGACACCAGCGTAAAACTACACCACTGACATCCTAACTGCTAACTAACATACATGACGCTGAACAAACTGCCGGCTGCGGTAAAAACTATTTCCAGAGCGCATGTTCTCATGAACTCAGGCTGACGTCTGGGCTGGGTGAAGCCCACGTCATACTGGGATCCATGGTGCCTTCACGTTCATCGGAAATTTTCACAACCAGAGTCCGAAAGCGTTTTACCCTCCGAACGTGCTTACTCAAGCTGGGCGTTTTGATAGGAAATTAATACCTTGCTAAAATATTCATTTAAAAAAAAAATTTGTCAAGTTGGAATTAGAAATGTTTTGTATTTTCTTACTAATGCATACAATCATGATGAAACTGATCCATCTAAATTGAATGAAGATCAGAAACGTCTCCAACTAACCTCTGAGGCCTTCCCAGAACAGCTGTTGTATACTAAATTAATTTACTGTTGTTCAATATGTGTAAATTAAATAAATGCTTTGATTTATATTTGTTAAAATATGTTAAAGCCAAAGTTTTTGTTTACTTTACAACTACAGAATACTCTTGTATTAGTGTATTACATAAAACTCAAATGAAACACACTGAAGTTTGTAAAAACGTTTAAGGGGTGTAAGGACTTTTGGAAGTCACTTTAGAAGACTTGTGGGGTGTTTTTGTGCCTTTATTTTTTTTTTCCCAATGCATGTTTCACACTGGTAGTGGTAACACCACTTTGCTTTACATTTACACCAATTAATATTGATTTAATGACAACAATTTAATCAATTTTACTGTAATTTTTAAAATGTTAGTTTACTGTAATAGGTAGGGATGATAACTGGAAATACAAAAAATGTCTGAGTTGCATTTTTAAAAATGTCTTGCACAGTTGTTGTACAAATGTGATGCACTGATATGTATTTTGGACAAATTAATGGATTCAGGATAGATTTTCAGTGTTTAAGTGCTTATGTGTAAAGCAATATTTGCATATCTATTTTGTTGCAAAATGAACCACATCCTCTGTAGCAAAGATAAATAAAGGAGTGATGTAGTTAATTCCTGTCTGATTCCTTCTTCTTTTGTATATGGTTGAGAGAGGTAAATGTGTGCATTTTCCCTATTTAACTCAGTCAATGAAAGGTTTTTAACCAACCCTAAAGACATCTGCATCTGTCTTTCTCTTTCTACTGTACAGCATGAAAAATGCTACATGTGGCTGAAAAGCAACTCTGCACACCACCTCTAGTACATCGTCATCATGGTGAAACATGGAAGTAGCATTATCATAATGAGAGGAAATTGGTCAGAGCTGACAGGAAGATGAATGGAGCTAAAGCAGGAGAGTCCTGGAATCCATCTGCAGAGCAACTGTCCTGCAACTTTTAGATGCATCCCTGCTACAATACACCTGAATCAAATGGCTGAATTGCCTCTTAAGCATGCCATCAAGCCTGGTGGTGACTAATTTATTTAATTCATGTGAGTTGGAACAAAAATGCATCTAAAAGATGCAGGACAGTAGCTCCTGAGGACTGGACTTGGGCACCAAGAGGCCGTGAAAACTCAAAACTGGGGCAAAAGTTTACCTTCCAGAAAGACAACGACCCTAAACTTGTAACCAAAGGCTTCAAATCAAAGCATATTTGGTAGCTAGAACAGTCCAGACAGGCCTAAATCCAATTTAGAATCTGTGGCAGGACTTTATTGGACAGGAACTAATGATTATTTTAGTCCTATTCTACTGATTATACTGACAATTAATCAGATAAAGTAAGTTGGCACATTTTGCAGATTATTCATTTAACCACTCTAGCCTTTTTATACACTATTAGAAATAAATTAAAAGATGCAAATAAACCAAAATCTAAAAAATTAAAATAAGAAAATAAACATTAGATTGCAATAACATATTATTACATTAGTGTATGCTTGATCATTTGTAACAAAGAACATCAATATAGTGTAGAGCTAATCTGTTGATTATTTTTTGATAAACCAAATAATAATTGGATAGCAAAAGTTGCTTAAAAGTATATATATATATATATATATATATATATATATATATATATATATATATATATATATATATATATATATATATATATATATATGTTGAGATATCCAGTGTGGGTCCTTAGGCAAGATCCTTCGCGCTACTGCCTACCTCATGATGAGTGACAAAGGAATACACGCCATGCCGGCTCAGACGTCGCCCGGCCAAACAAGGTCTGCGTCAGGTGCTGGGGAACCAGGGCACCTTCACGAAAAATGGGTTACTGGAACAAGACGGAATTGGGCGAGAGGTGAAAACTTGGATCTGTTGGAATGCTACTACTCAAGTAACCCTAGTCAGAGGGGTTACATGCAAAGAATGCGGGAGGAATGGTTACGTCGACATCCCCATTCAACACTAACTGCCAAACAACTAGTAGCTCAGTTTTCCAACATCCGCAAATGGCAAATGCTGTCACAACTTGAGATAGACGAGGTACAACACAAATGCTACGGCAAGGGGGAGCCAGGACGCCAGGTCAGAGGGGAGTTAGCTTCAACTCCCCACCCAGAGATTGGGTATGCAGCCCCAATAATGAACGAACCATCAAAGCTGAACGAGGCAGCAACTGACCTGAGAGGTAGGATCGTGGCCCGAATGAACACCAGGCAATCCCGATGCCAATTACAACAGCTGAGTGAAGTACCATCAGAAAGTCTCATTGGAGATGTGAATGCAGCATTGAGAACGATCCCTACCAACACCATAACGGAAATCAATGAGCTGGTGTACAACTCAGCATCAGTGATCCTTGAGATGCTCGGCTATAGGAGCAACCATGAGATTCAATACCCACCATGGAAAAGACGGTTAGAGGCTAAAATCAAGGTAACAAGGAGGGAAGTGAGCCAATTGTCAGAGCTCCAAAGAGGTGCAATCAAAAGACCAGTACCCAAGCAGTACAGCCAGATGCCCATACCTGAAGCGCTCGAAACTGCCAAACAAAGGCTCCACGCCTTGGCCAGTCGCCTAAAGAGGTACACGAGAGAAAATGAAGCCAGGAGGATTAACCGGCTCTTCTCCACCCAACCAGCTAAAGTGTACTCTCAATGGCAGGGTAATAACAACAGAGCAGACCCACCAAGGCTGGAGACCCAACAGTACTGGAAAGGCATATGGGAAAGGGAGGCGACCCACAACAGCAATGCACAGTGGCTAATCTCTCTACGAGATGACCACAGCAACCTCCCTGAGCAAGCCCCAGTAACTATCACAGTGGCAGATGTCCAAGAAAGAGTCTCAGGTATGAAAAACTGGACAGCACCAGGTCCTGACATGATCCATGCCTACTGGCTAAAGAAACTCACTGCCCTCCATGAGCGACTGGCAGCTCAAATGAACCAGCTGCTACAAAGTGGGACTCACCCTGAATGGTTAACTGAAGGGCGCACAATCCTGATCCAGAAGGATCCCTCAAAGGGTTCGGTCCCATCCAACTATCGGCCAATAACCTGTCTCTCTACAACATGGAAGCTCATGTCAGGCATCATAGCAGCTAAGATAAGTGGGCACATGGATAAATACATGAGTACAGCACAGAAGGGCATCGGCATAAATACCAGAGGAGCCAAACACCAACTCCTGGTAGACCAAACAGTCGCCCGAGACTGCAAAACCCGACACACCAACCTGTGCATGGCTTGGATTGATTACAAGAAAGCCTATGAGTCAATGCCACACACTTGGATCATTGAATGCTTAGAGATGTACAACATCAACAGGACTCTAAGAGCCTTCATTGCAGCCTCGATGGGGATGTGGAAAACCACCCTTGAAGCCAACTACAAACCAATTGCACAAGTGTCCATCAAATGTGGCATATACCAAGGAGACGCTCTGTCCCCACTGCTGTTCTGCATAGGTCTGAACCCCCTCAGCCAAGTCATCAACAAGACTGGCTACGGATACCGACTCAAGAACGGAGCCACCATCAGTCACCTCCTCTACATGGATGACATCAAGCTGTACGCTAAGAGCAAACGAGACATCGACTCACTGATCCACACCACCAGGATCTACAGCACTGGCATTGGGATGTCATTCGGACTAGAGAAGTGTGGTCGGATGGTTACACAGAGAGGGAAGGTCATCCACACAGAAGGGGTCTCACTCCCAGAGGGAACAATAGCAGACATTGAGGACAGTTACAAGTACCTGGGAATACCACAAGCAAATGGCAGCCTCGATGAGGTCACAAGGAAAGGAGCCACAGCCAAATACCTCCAACGAGTAAGGCAAGTCCTGAGAAGCCAGCTCAATGGCAAGAACAAGAGCCGTGCGATAAACAGCTATGCCTTGCCAGTAATCAGATACCCTGCAGGAATAATAAGCTGGCCAAAGGAAGAGATAAAGACCATGGATGTTAAAACTCGGAAACTACTAACCATGCATGGAGGGTTCCACCCTAAATCCAGCATCCTGAGACTATACGCGAGCCGTAAGGACGGAGGCAGAGGACTAGCGAGTGTGAGAGCCACTGTCCAGGATGAAACATCCAAGATCCATAAATACATCAAGGTCAAAGCCTCAACCGACGATGTGCTCAGCGAATGTCTCAAACAATGGGGACCAGAGGATGAGGTGCTGGAGGAACCATCATGGGAGGATAAGCCCCTACATGGGATGTACCACCGACAAATAACTGAAGTGGCTGATATCAGGAAATCCTACCAATGGCTGGAAAAAGCTGGACTCAAGGACAGCACAGAGGCACTCATCCTGGCTGCACAGGAACAGGCCCTAAACACCAGAGCAATAGAGGCTCAGATCTACCACACCAGACAAGATCCAAGGTGTAGATTGTGCAAGGAGGCCCCTGAGACAGTCCAACACATAACAGCAGGGTGCAAGATGCTGGCAGGGAAAGCGTACATGGAACGTCATAACCAAGTGGCGGGCATAGTGTACAGAAACATCTGTGCAGGATATGGACTGGAAGCCCCGAGGTCAAAGTGGGGCACACCCCCAAAGGTGGTGAAGAATGACCGAGCTAAGATCCTGTGGGACTTCCAGATCCAGATAGACAAAATGGTAATGGCGAACCAACCGGACATCGTGGTGGTGGATAAACAACAGAGGAAAGCCGTTGTGGTGGATGTAGCAATACCAAGCGATTGCAACATCAGGAAAAAGGAACACGAGAAACTGGAGAAATACCAGGGCCTCAGAGAGGAACTGGAGAAGGCCTGGAAGGTGAAGACCACAGTGGTGCCTGTGGTCATCGGGGCCCTCGGGGCAGACACCCCCAAACTGGAGCAGTGGCTAAAACAGATCCCAGGAACAACGTCAGACATCTCAGTCCAGAAATGCGCAGTTCTCGGCACAGCCAAGATACTACGCAGAACCCTCAAGCTCCCAGGCCTCTGGTAGAGGACCCGAGCTCAGAGGTTGAGAAAGCCCACCCGTGGAGGGTGAGAAGGGAATTTTTATATATATATATATATATATATATATAATTTTTTACAGAATTTGAATGGGGTGAAGCTAAAACTATGCCACTTGAAGAGTTTTGGGTAGAACATATTTACAGACAAGGGTATTTTTAAAATTTTAAATGCAAAATTTATATATTGTTTGTACAATTTTTACTTAATTACTGCTCCGAGCATGTTCTTCTTTGCACAAATTACCTTCTTTTGAAGTCTGTATACTCCATTTAACAATTTACCGATTACTAAATTAGTTGACGATTATTTCAATAATCGATTCCTCACAATTAATCCAATTGTTTCAGCCCTAGATCTGTATTGAGACTCTGACTGAATTTGAGGTATTTTGCAAAGATAATTGTACAAAAAAAAGGGAATAGAAAACCCTCTGAATGTTTATCGCAAAGAGGGATAAAATATGTAAAAAAACAAAAAAAAAACAAAAAAAAAAACAAAAAAAAAACAAATGCAATATTTTTTCTTCATGACACTCATTAGAAAGCAGTCTCTTCAGTCAGAGGCTTCTTCAGATTGGTTGTACAACAGACCGCTACAGGAGAGCTTTCCAGCCCACAGCCATCACGATCTATAATAACTCCTTAATTAAATGAGTTACATCAACATTTCATTTCCCTTTGGGATCCATAAAATATTTTTGAATTGAATTTTGGTTTCTAATTCTGCCAGCATTTTGTTTCAGACCGCGCCTGAATGCAGCATCCCGACCTGACCCCTCAAGCGCGCTCCCGACGTTTACGTGGCTACTCCTCCTCCCAGTCTACATCGTACGTGCGCGCACCCGTCTGTCGCGTGGTGGGGATCATCCATATTGCTGCTAGTGGAGCTGATAAGGTTGTAATCCTGAGAGGCCGTCGGACACGTTTCTTCGCGTTTCCCCCGTGTTTTCTTCTCGGTGCTGACCGCTCCGCACACCGGGCCGAAGCGCTTTGGGTCCCGGAGCGACAGAGGAGCGGCAGACCCCGTGGAGCAACTTCATACTTCCCTGAAATTGAAGGCGGATTCGGACTAGTAAGAGAGGTGGTGGTGGGGGGGGGGGAAGGAAGGGGCTGTTAAATCCTGAGAAGGGGGGGTAAAGAAAGACGGTGGTGGGGAAATGGCCACTCAGGTGGAGGCCCTCCTACCCGGCAACCCGCTTGCCAAGGCGGAGGAGCGCAGTAAAGTGATCCGCGGCGAGCCGGTAGGAGGAGGAGGGGAGGAGGAGGAGGAGGAGGAGCAGCTGCAGCAGCAGCGGGCCAAGCGGCAGCGAGGTGTCGCCGACAGCAGCGCCGGACTGGGAGGGACCACCGGCGGCGAGGAGCAGCGGGCAGCGGAGCTCCAGGAGGACGAGGACGGCTGTGACAAGCTGAGCGAGGAGGGGGTTAAAGGCGGCGGTAGCGGGGGCAGGAAGGAGTTTACAGAAGCTCCCCCGCCCAAGGTGAACCCGTGGACCAGGAAAATGAACACGGTGACCGTGGTCAGCGTGAACGGACAGGCGCACACCGGTACGTAGCCCTCCAGACACCGTCCTCTGCTGCATGTCACTGCTCTGCGCGGGATGCTTGGCATTCAGAGAAGCCACTTTAAAACACGTAGAAATAAACGGAGCTGTCAGGCTGGTTATATTTGGAGTTAAACCCCCCCACCACCACCAACCCCCCCGCTAAAAGCTATTCTTAGGGTCGATCATGGGTGGCTCTCTGCACAAAGTGGTCACACCCTTTAAAAGCACTTAAAAATGCTCGATTCGTTTAGTCTTATGTAAATAGATGATCGTCCTGTTTGTGTTGAGCCTGATTTACGCTCTTAATCATCCCTTAACATAATCTCAGAGGTGTAATCTAGTGGTTTGGCTCCCAAACTGGCTTTGTGTTGTTGTGTAGTTAGAAAAACCGGCTTCCGTTTGATCCCTGCTGCATCCATATTTACCCCCCCCCCAAAAAAAAAAAAAATCTTTATTTTTAGCTGTTTCTCTGATTTTGCAGCGTCATCACTGCAGTCGGGTTTCAAACTTTCTTTCACTTTAGAAGCTGAGTGCACACTATATTCTGCAGCCTGATCAGACGCATTCTTTCGGCTTGTCAAATATTTAAACGAGTCTTTGCTTCTGTTTACATGTTTGTCTTCTGAGACAGCTAGCAACGCCAAACATTACTGACACGTCTCTGCGTTAGTTAAAAGCAGAATAAAAGCCGAGCTGTGGCTGGCTGTGTAGCAGCTTAGCCGGGGCTAACAATAGCACACACTCCCCTTTGGCCTAGTCTGTCTCCTGAGCCCTTCCCGTTAGCCTGGCTCTGCTGTGGCTCCAACCCACTTCCACTCGGGTACTCCATCATGAAACATTGCCTATCATGAAAGGATCTGCTCGTTAAATCGCTAAAAAGGATCAGGTTTGTTTATGAGACGTCACGTGTTCTCTCCACGTGTTCCACGACAGAAGAAGCATGCCTGCTAACAGGCTAGCTAGCTAAGTTAGCCGTCCGTCTGCACTCAGTTTGAGGATGAATGCGAGCTCAGGGTGTCCAAGGTGAGACGACCTGGATGACTGGCGACCAGGAAGGCGGTTGTCATGTGTTGTGTTTGTTGACAGGGTCAGAAAAGCGCTCCCGCATGGCTGTTCACCCCAGCTAGCTGCAGTTAGCATGTAGCAGGGAAGCTAAGTCATCACTGCAGGTTCTTACAGGTGATGGGAAACCCTGAAAAAACTTCCATTTAAATCTATCAAGGTTTTAAAAAAATGCTTTAACTTGGCATGAAGATTATTTCAACTGCAGTAGATTAAGGAAGTATTTAATTTGTTACTTTACATTTCCAAGGGTTTAAAAATTTTTTTTTTTTTTTTTGCTAGTGAATGGAACATTAGCTCCATTCCATTTGAACAATTATATGTCTGGACCAATAAAATAATAAAGATCATGTATTTAGGATGAAAATTAAGCAAGTTACTGCATTTAACATTTGAGACCCATGGCTACAGTGTAGCTGAAGCATTTACACTCTTCCAGATTTACCCTGATATAGGTTGACTGTCACTTAAATGTTTCGGATCAAACAAAACTGAAAGTCATAGTAAAATGAAATAAGTAAATTAAAGGAGCAGTTTCAGGTGGAGATTTCTCTTTCTAAGGGAAAAAAAAATCTATCTAGACCAACCAAGCCATATGTTTAAAAATGGAAAAAAAGAAAAGCAAATTGCCACCGTTGGCGACAGCCACCACCATCATGCATCAGTGGTGAGAAATTAAGGCCTGCTCTCCTTTGCAGAATTGTTTTAATTCAGCCACATTGGAAGTTTTCAATCAGGAACTGTCTGTTAAATGTCATACCAAGGCATCTCAGTTGAATTAAGGTCTGAACTTTGACTAGGCCACTCCAAAACTAATTATTATTATTTTTATTTTTATTTTTTTTTGAGGTTACTCAAAAGTGTAGCTGTTAGTGTGCCTTGAATCATTTTCCAGCTGCATAACCCAATGTGCTTAAAGTCACAGGATTTTCTGAAAGCAGAACTCGTGGATCTATCAATTACGGCAAGTCATCGAGTTCCTGGAGAATCAAACTAGCCCCAGACCATCACACTACCACCACCATGTTTGACTTTAATCATGAAAGGCTGTGTTATGTCAGATGTAACGGACGCACAGCTTCTAATTAGTTCAACTTTCAGCAGTCCACAGAATCCCAAAAGCATCGAGGATCATCGAAAGATGTTTTTGGCCTAATATAAGATTGGCGTTTGTTTTGTTTCTTTTTTATTTTATATATATATATATATATATATATATATATATATATATATATATATATATATATATATATATATATATATATATATATATATATATAATCCACAGTGGTTTTGGCCTTCAAGCTCTCACATACAGTAAACAACTTTTCACACAGGGCAGCTCGGTTTGGATAGCTTTTTTCCCCTTAATAAGTTCAATCTTTGAGATGGCTTTTCATATTTACTCAGGTTGTCTTTGATATCAAGAGTGGCTTCATCTGAAATATTGACGTGTGAGCAGAAAACAAAAAACCCCCAGAAGGAATCTTTAAGGCATTGTATACTTTTTTTCACTCTCAGGCTAATATGACTAATTTGTTTTGCTCTGTGATGGACCAGCGCCAGCCCCACCCGTGACCCGGTTAGGAATAAACGGGTATAGAAAGTAGATGACTATGTTTGCATGCTGGGTTTTCGAGCATTTACATCTATTTCTTAAAAGAGTTTGCTGAAAATGTTTAAATTTAACTTTGTGCAAGTTGTGGCATTCTTTTGGTCGGGCTTCAAAGTTGAAATTGACAACAGAGTCAACCTTCAAACACATGTGCTTTGGAGAAATTATTGTTAGAGTTTAAAAAAAAAAAAAAAATCATCATGATTTGATGATTTTCAGCCATGAGTTGCTTTCTTGGTTGGTGCCTGGGCTGCATTCAGGGTTTAGCTGGCCTGGTTTCTGTTTTTTTGTGAGCCTACTGGTTTGTTTGCAGTAGTGGTGAATGTGTGTTTATTTTTATTTTTTTTTCAGTAGCTTTCAGGCTGCAGCCCGTATCCAGGAGCAGAATGAATGTACCCCTAAAGCTGTCACGTTCGTGTTCAAGTCTGGCTCGGAGTCAGAGGTGGAACTAAAGAGGCAGTGGCGTCTCTGTAGTTTCTGCTGCATTCAGAAGCCAAAGTTGTTGAAATGCAGATGCTAGCCTGGTCTAGTTGGGTCTCTGAGCCGAGTGGTGTTAACAAAGCTTTTTGTTTTCTTCCATTTAAATCCAAACCTTGGCTGCTTTAAAGTCTGTGTCGGTACGATGCGAGCAGTCTGAACTCTGAATAGCACATGTCATTTATTGAAATATGAGCAAAAACTGAACGAAAACACAGTACATTACCATAGTGATGCACTCATCAGGCGTTTACAGGTAATATTAATTTGCATTTTTATTAAAATCTGACGGAGATTTTCTTTCTAAAAACTATTAATCATTCAAAGCCACCCATTTAACTTTTATTTTAATCCACATTATTAAATGTAACAAAGATTGACCAGGAAGAAGAAAGAAATGCTTCAGGTTGCTTGATAGAGGCAGTAATTTAAAATCTAATAGAAAATGAAGGAATCAAAAAATAACGCAAAAAAACATCCCTGACCTTTTTATGTTGTTTTTATTACTGTGCAGATAAAAAAGTTCGTCGAGTAGAATGCTGTTGGACTTGTTTACGGGTGTTTTTCAGTCTCCCTGGATAGGCTCTGATGGCTGACTGGCAGTCAAAATAAAATAATTCCCACCTTTTGTCGTTCCACAATAACACCAACCAACACGAAAGTACTTTAACCCACTTAACTAAAACGTATATGTGTCAAGGAGCACATGCTTTCAGGAAAACCTGTAATTGCAATACCACTGCAGATAATTCAGATGACAGGGATGATGATGAATCCACATTTTTCCGAATCGAATCTTTCTTTTCCATGATCACCGTCGCCACACCACTCTGTGAGCTTTGTGCATCCAGTCAGAGGCAGTTCGGATCCATCCAACTGGCCTGATATGTTACGAGTATAAATGCGTGCATCCCACTGCACACGTTGATGTCGCAACAACCACCGCAGTTCAGTATATTGTGCAGCTCTTCTGCATATATAGGGATGATTTTGTAATTCGTTTATATATATATATATATATATATATATATATATATATATATATATATATATATATATATATATATAGAGTCCAAAGCAACTATCATGCGTTAAAGAACCTGCTACACTTCTTTTGCCGCAGTTGGCAGGTCGGACCTCAAATGGCCATTTTGCACTTGTACCTACTGATCGTGACGCGGCTCTCGTCGACTCGACATGGTTCGTTTTCCATTACAGTTGAGTACCGTCTGGACGCGGGTGGGGTCGTCTCCAGAGTCCGAAAAGTAGCACGGCACGATCTGTATGCGACACAAACGCAACCTTGTGGTTGGGCCGCGGTGTTGCCGTTTTCTTTAAAGCTCCAAATACGCTTTTCTCGCTTTCTTTTCTAAAAAAGAAATTACAAATGACAGACAACATCTTCAAAAAGTGGCTTTTATCATCCCTTCTGTGAGTTGGACGACAGAGTGTTAGGGCCAGGCTACAAAGATTTTTCAGTTGTTTAATTATGAGGATATAGTCATAATATTAGCAGAATAAAGACGCAATTTTACTAGAACGTCTAAAAAATGACAAAAAAAGGTCGTTTTAATGAGGGGGGGAGCGCGGTTCTTTCTTCGAAACAGACTCAGTCGTTTCAGATTCCGGCTGCTGATGATAATTTGATGCTGATGTGTTTAAAAGATTTCAGTATTTCCCGATCTGCAAAGCTGATACGAAAGTATAACTTCCCAAGATTCTCAGCATGCCTCATTTTCATTTTTTTATGTTTTTGTGTTCTCATTAAATTACTACTTCATTCTCCTAATATCACGACTTTATTCTGGTAGCATTAAAACTTTATTCTCGCATTATTTCGACTTTGTTGTTGCACAACTGTAATCTTGTAATATTATGACTTTATCTGCGTAATTAAAAAAAAAGAAAAGTCCCAGAGTTGGCCTGAATTTAAAGTCCAAGCTGAAAACATGCTTGTCAAACAAGATGGCGGCTTCGGGAGCGCTGACATCACTCTGAACTATGGAAACACAAGGAGGTTTAAAAAAAAACAAACAAAAAAAAAAAAAAACAGATTTTCCAAAAATTAAATCTTCAAAAACAAAAAATTCGATTAATGGATAAAATCAATTTATCGCCCAGTCCTACATCACCTCAAGAAGTGTTAGCGCAATCGGTCCGTTAAAGATTAAAGGCATAGTCGTTCAAACGATGCATATCGGACTGTATTTCTGAATTAAATTTTTTAAAATCAAATGAACTGAAAGGAATGCATGACTAAATGTTACTCTGAAGACGTGATAATTGATGCGCCAACCGATTGGACCCAAAACAGACATGCCGCGTCGACGCTGCCGACACATCCATCGCAAACATCTGGGTTTGTTCCAGCCTTGAGAAGTTTGTTTTGTTTATTTTGGGTTCGTTTGTGAAAGGAAACCAAAATAGCGACAGAATAATGATGTTTTCTTCCAAAAAGCAGCGTTAATTGGGATTTACTGGAATTCCTCCTTTTGAGAATTAAGTTGAAGAGAACCTAAGAACCTCGTGTGTCTTTTGAAATTCACAGATTTTTGTTTTTGCTAAAATAAATAAAAACCTGTAGTTTGTCGCACCAGTTGCAGTCTGTTGACAAAGTCAGAGTCAGCTGTAGGCTTTAGTAGTTATTCAGTTATTCTTGTTTGAGTACAGCATCAAAGTGTGCATATAGTTGCCTCTTGTTTAAATGTTTGCTGGAGACAGATTGTAACATGACTGGAAAAAGGCCTGCCCTACGTTGTTTTATTTTAGTTAAAGGATAGCTAAGGACTGGCACCAAAATGAGAAACTAAACCCTACAGACGGTCCTCGAAAGCTCATGTTTTCTCTGCCCGGCCTTGAATGAGAGCCAGGTCTCCTGTTTCGGATAAAAGTACGAAAATGTGTTTCTGCTGCTCTGTTCACTTTTGTTAGCTTTTGTGTCAAGAGAGGAAACAATTTGAGTGGAGATACACTGATCAGGCGTTTACTTACCGGCAGAGACTTGTTTTAATTCAACATAAATGTAACAAGCAGTGGCCAAAACAGGACAGAAATGTGCTGGATGTTCTTTAGTTTAAAAGAAGAAAAAAAAGATGACTTTATTCCCATTTATGCATAAAAAGCATACGTCTCTAACCTCTTTATCAGATTTTTTTTTTTTTGTGCCAAACTCAAAATGCATTAATAAACATGCTGTTTATTGATCGGTTTAGAGAGCAAGAAAGCATCGTTTCCCAGTATTGGAGCTTCTAATAAAGAGGAGAAAATCTGATTTCTGCGTTTTAGAGCTGCCGGCAGCTGCTCATGAAGGGAAATTTGGCAAATTTTAATCACTGGGTTGTTGATTGGCTTGTTATTAGATAACAAGCAGATTTTATTGGACGGTAATTTGTCCCAGTAATCATTGCAATAAATGATAATGCTGTTGAGACCAGTTTCAAGTAATATATTAATAATGGCATAATAATGCAAGTTCACCCTCTCAAAGACCAATAAACTTTGATTCTAAAGAACATTTAACATCATTATTTAATTTTCCATTTAATTCCCAATCCTATTGTTTTATTTTTTTGCCTTTATTTCATTATTTTTTATTTTTGTATGTATTTTGTAATTTTTTTAATTTACCATCACTTTTCTTAGGTGTTCTTTTTTTTTTCAATTTTTTCAATCTTTTGTCTTTATTTTGCAATTTTTTTTAAAAGAGATTTTAAAAATCCAAAATAAAACACAACCAAAAACGATAAACAAAATAGAAATAAAAATCACACACAGCTTGAATTTTTTTCACACTTTTTTTTTTAGTTATTTTAAATATCTTTTTGTCCAAATATGTTCATACATATTAGAAAATGCATGAAAATTAAACATGTTTTAATAAGGCGTCGTAATATTTTCATATGGCTGTTTAATATAATCCAGTTAAATATTTCTATTGAAATATGGAGAGACTCTGTAAACCTTTACAGTGAAGAGAAAATGTAAGGCTAGGCTACGATGTAGGGAAGCATCGTTTTGTGGCCGAGTTAGCCAGTGGGTGTGAAGTGGGGGCTAACTAACGAGGCTGCTGACCGGCGGAGCCCTTACATTGTGTTTTACCTTTTTGCTGCTGATCCGTTCTCTGAAAAGGTCTGAAGACGTATGATTTCACATCTAATCATGTTTCTTTAACCTGCCTCTCATACAGGCAGTGACGACCTGACATCCTATCTGTTGAGTAAGGAGGTGGAGATAACCTGATACTCATCGTTTCTGTTCTTATACTGTAGCTATAACGTACAGTATTGTGCAAGTGGCTACAAGGGTTAGTCAAAAGAAGTGTTGTAATGTTCAGCTCTGTGGGCTGCTGTTGTTGAGCCATAACGGCTGTAATCCATGCCTGCTATTTCACAGGCATTCATTACTGGCTCTGACCAGGACTGAAGCTCCTTATCCAAGAGGAGAATGAGTGTCGCTGTGTTGCATCAGGTACAGCTAATAAGGTTAAATGGCGTCTATTTCATTCCTTGTTGACAGTTCCTGTTAATGTTGAGCGTTTCTCACTGTCAGTGTCACTGCTCGCGGCTTAAAGTCGGGTTTTTGTTTCTCGCAGCAACAATGTGAGAACCTCAGGCTTTCAAAGAGCAGGCTAGGAGTGCTGATTCGTATTTTTCAACACGTAATTTTAATGATTTAATCAAATTTATTCTTAAAAGTCACAACGGTTTCCTCAAAGGTGCCGAGTGTCCCCCTCCCCACCTGTACGCCTCTGGCTGGCTCTGCTGTATCAAAACAAATGGATGGAGCGAAGATCTGAACGTTTTCTTTCTCTGGCTGCAGCAGGCGATCGATGAGCTGCCGTGGAGCCAGAAAAAAAACAACAAAAAACCAAAAAAACCCCCAAACACAAGTCGTTTAGAAGATTCGCTGCCTGCAATTTTATGTGCAGACTTCATGCCGAAGCCGCGATCACTTTTTGTACGTCCGGTTTTAATCGCATTTAATTATGTACACCGGGGCTCCGCAGCTGTCCTGCTACTTCTGGATGCATCCCTGCTCCACCTGAATCAAAAGGCTCCATTACCTCCTTGGCGTGTCTGTCTGCCTGTTCATTAACCATTCATGTGATTCAGGTGTGTTGCAGGGCAGTGGCACTCCAGGACTGGAGTTGTAGGCCCCTGGTTTCGATAATGTGAGCAATATGAAATTAATAGGTACAAGTCAAATTCAGAGTTAAAGATTTTTGCATTACATTTTAACTAAAGGTACAGTAGATTTTTTTTTTCCCTTTGTGTTTTCACTCTGAGATTTTTTTTTATTTATTTTTTTTATTTCCAGTTCAGTCTCATCATGTTTGACCTTCTGAATAAGGAACATGACTGTTATCAGGCGGTTGTAAAGGGTTCACTATTCAGGGTGTCAGTGCATCCTTAAAAAGTCTTAAATTCATGTATCTAAAATTAAAGCCTTTAAAATGTCTGACATTCATTAAAAAATATTTAAGTTGGCCTTAAATGATTTACTCACAGGTCTTAAATTTTGTCTTGACAGAACTATTTAATCTATGTATTTATTTTTCTCGCAAGACTTTTCTGTCACCCTCAGACATCTTCATTGCGTTCTGTGTTTTGAGACTGTTGGGGCTACCAGTAACTCACTGCTAACATAGCCTTGCTAGCAAACTAGCTAGCTTTTTTTTTTTTTTTTTTTTTTTTTTTTTTGCGTCTGACCTGGGTACGTGCAAATTTATCACCAGTCGGCTGGACAAAGTTTTTACATTCATGTGGAAATAAAGGTTTTAAATTCCCTTCATAAAGGTCTTTAAAAAGGTCTTTAAAAGTCTTAAATTTGAGTTGGTGAAACCTGCAGGAACCCTGTGTATTTACACATTTTATTTTCTGTAGGTATATGCTGTGAAAAACTTCGCTTCTTTTTTCGTCACATTTAAGTGTTCCAGATCACCAAGCAAAATTTAATATCAAAGATATTTTGAAAAAAATTCAAAAAGCAGTCTTTAAAATTATTTCACTTATTGGAAAAAGTAATCCAAGCCGACCTGGACCTGCTTGCAGCCTGACCTGTGGTGTCGATAAACTGTAGGACCTGTTTGACAACATGAAGTAGGCCAACAGACTCTAAAAAGCAACACCACCATTGCAAAGAAATTTAAGATCGGATGAAATCCGATCAAATCGTTGCCATTATGTTTGATAAGGGCTTTGGTTGTCCAGCAAACCACAATCCACACAGAAAACCTTCCCTGTTGAGGCCAAACGGCTAATCCTGGAGGTCACAAAAGAACATAGGAATCGATGTAAAGCTATGCAGGCTCCACCAGGATGGAGTGCAAAGCTATTTTTCTTTCTTGTTAGATATAATCGTCATTTAAAAAGGGCTTTTTGTATTTTTCTCAGATTATCTTTTATCTGATATATTAAAATTGGTTGGATCTAGAACATGAAGTCAAAAACGTCTCCTCTAGTAAATTTCTGATTTTAGGGTTTCAGCGCGGTAACTTGTGAACGGCTAACTCCTTTTCATCACCAGTGTAATTTAAAAGTTGTTTCAAATGAAGTACAGCGGATTTTTCAGTGGAACGTGACTCCAAATTGTTCACGGAAAGTTTGCCTATTCATGTGTTTATTGTTTTGTTTTTGTTTTCTCCCCCTGTAGAGCATATCTAAAACATTTGAAATAAAATGCATCTTGGGAAGCTCAAATACCTAATGACACGGTGCTGCTTGACGCGCTATTGGCTGGCATTTACAAAAGGAGCCAATCCAGGAGTACCATTTATATCCCTTGTTGCTGATTGGCTGGACCCCCAAGAGCGGCGATAAGAAAGGATGTAGATGTTAGCTTCTGCAGTAATGCTAAGATGGTTTCCACTGTGACTGTTGATGCATGTTGAGGTATATTTGGTGTTGGAACAATTAAAATAGGCAGTTATAAGCGTTTTTAGAGGAGGTCTGAAGTATTTAGGGATTTTAGCTGATACCGGGGGCCGACCGTACTGTTGACGAGATGATTAGTCTTTTCCGACAGCATTACAAGTTTCAGGCTGAGTCTTTAAATGGCACCTTGTAGTTTTTAAAGTGCTGGCCATGTTTACAGCTAATTTAGCAAGCGATGGCAACAAATTCTGTCGTAAACAGTGGTTGCGTCTTTGCGCGACGATAAAATTTAAACCGACAGCAGGAAGATGAAGTTACGCTGCGTTGAATCACCATGAAATGTCGGGTCATTTGTCGTTTCATCTTGAATTCACAGAAACATTTCCAGGACTTATTTAAGTGTAAGGAAATCTTCTTTTTTTTTTTTTTGGTAAATTTACTAGAAAACCAGCCTGTGCGGATTTCATTTTCATCGAGTGAAAACCCTTGACTGAAGCTGTAAATTTACAAAGATATCAAAGGTTAGCAGAGCTCAGAAAAAAAGCCGTTTACCCTCCCAATCTCCTCCCCTTTGTTAAGATCCCACACCCACTCATCACACTGCCTGTCAGCTGTTGCAGAGGAGTCCGTGTCCTCAGCCCCCCGGCTCTTGTTGCGTTTATCGGTCTCAGAGTTGAGTCTGGACGCAGAGATAATGGAACGTCTCTGGTGGGGGGTGTTGGGGTGTGGACTGTTTGTGTCTGCGGCGGGTCCAGTCCAGGTTCCCAACTGTGCAAACATGTCGGCAGATATTATGAGCCGGGCGGGGTTTTGCGTCTTTACCTTAGAGACACAAGTTTTTGCAAAGATCTCAGGTGACATGATTTGGTTTATCTGCTTATTGACCAGCTGGAGGTAACGACTCGTCCTCTGTTAGGTTGGACACGCAGTCGTGATAAAGCAAAGTCTCTGTCAGCACTTGCAAACACACTGATACCTCTTGGACCTTTGCACGTTCTTTCATGTGTGGACCACAAACCTCAGTGAGTTTTATTTTAATCTTGTTTGATAAACCAACAAGATTAATTGTGAAGTGAGAGGAAAGTGGTGCATAGTTTTCGGAACATTTTACAAGTCCACCCACCAGTTATCCATCGTGCTTATCCGTGCAGGGTCGTGATGGGGGCTGGCGCCTATCTCCACAGACAACACAGACAGACAGGACAAACCACCATGCATGCACACGCTCACACACCTAAGGAGAATTTAGAGAGACCAGTTAACCTAACGGTTGTGTTTTTCGACTGTGGGAGGAAGATGGAATACCAGGAGAGAATCCCCGTGTGCACAGGGAGAACATGCATACTCCTTGCAGAAAGACCCCTTCTTGCTGCAAGCCAGCAGTGCTACCAACTGCGCCACTGTGCAGCCCACGTTTCATAAGAATCTCAAAATTTGTGCGCGTATTAGAGGCGCTGAAAAAAAAATCCAGTCGCAGTTCCTAGTCCTGGGAATTGTGAATCAATTTCCGAGGCTCAAAAATCGATTTTAAAATGTGTTTAAGTTACACGTCTTTATAAACTGATGGAATATGATACTGTATGGTACCTTCTAGAATTGTTTAAAAAAAATGTATTTGTTTACAGTGTCTTTTCCTCTTGTTAGTGAAATAATTTAAACAGAATCTCTAGACTGTTAGAATCGAAAAATCATTTCTGAATCAAATCATGACCCTAAAAATCGGAATCGATGTTGGTAGACATGGAGCTCAAGCAGGTCGGGGAGAAAGCTGAGAAGAAGGTTAAACCATAGTTGGGTCCTAAAACAAGATCCCAAGATGAGCTGAACAATAGCTGCATGCTACCAAGACATGGCATTTCACCTAAACCAGGGGTGTCCGAAGTGCAGCCCCCGGGCAATTTTTGGCCCTCTGAAGACTTTTTGGCGGCCCCCCCAATCTAAATTCTAGAATGGAGCAAATTTGGCCTGCAAACAGGGTTGGTTGATGGAAATGGACACTTTCTCCATCTCTTAGGGCAATTTTTCAATTTTTTTAAAATGAAAAATTACATCATCTTTGAAAAATATTAGGTGCACAAAATAGATTCCCGTTTTATAAATGGTAGCCTAAGCTGGCAGTCGTACCACAGAAGACTTGCAGTTTTGACTGCATGGGTGGTTCTATAATGCCTCGTTTCAGCAGCTACGAACGAGCTCGATGCAGTAGGATGTTTCCTGCTGAGGTGTTCGAGGATGGAGCATCGAGAACATGCTATTGTGAAACGGCAGTTCTGTTTGCAGTCCACGCACTGAGCTGTGTTATCTTTTCTGTTTAAAGTGATCCCACACTTTTGATGCTTTTAGTTTCTTTCTTGGTGGTGCTTCTTTCTGTCCCTCGCTACCTCCCCCCATTGCTGCTAATAGCAGTTAGCATTCGTCAACAGCTCATTGGTGGAAGTGAGAGCATTGCAGAAATAATCATCCGGCCAGGAACACAGTGCGCTAAATAGGAAAACGTAATTTAACAAAGCTTAGAGGCAGATAATTTGCCTTGAGGAATTTTAAAAATCAAGGTCCTCGAATCATTAGATGAATCGTTACAGCCCTAGCGTCCACGCCACACTTCTCAGATTTCTGTTTGTAGCAGGAATGTGAACCCAAGTCTGCTTTTGAGTACGTTTGTGGTTCTGTTAATCACAAAAAATTAAGACTAATGCAGAAACCTGGTTAATAAATGAGACCTGTTTTGTTGTACCTAACAACATTTTCCGTTTGAAGAAAATTCAGTTTGTCTGTGAAAATCTTGCCCTAAAAGATAGAAAGGTGTCCAATCTTCAGAAATCGCCTGTGCTTGAAGGCCAAATTTGCTCCATTCCCGATTTGTCAGGGGGCCGCAGTAAATTATTCGGAGGGCTGCAAATGATCACCGACCCACATTTTGGACATCCCTGCCTTAAGGTAATGAGGTGTAACAGGTTCTGTGCTCCAATCAGCCCGTTGTGTTTAAAATATAAATATTTGATCCGTCTGATGGTTAATTATTTCATGTCACAGCAACAGCAGAATGATCTGTGTTTTCACCAGCTTGCAAAATGCTTTTCAAGGATAACTTGTAGAGTCCTGCTTCACTTCCAGAATGCAGATCCCAACCAGTTTGAGTCCAGCGTCCCAGCTTGGTGTCGGGTTTGACTCCAGGTCGGTTACCTGCGTGAAGCTCAGGCCTCTTAATGAGCGTCACACTCTGCAGTGATGTCATCACACAGGTCATGTGACTGCAGTAGGCGCCGTCGTTTCCTCCATATTTGGTCGTTGCCGTCAGGCCCGACCCCCGCTGTCGTCATTCTGCACCAGCGTGCCTGGGAGGCTGTCGCACTGAGAGAGAACGTTTTTTTTTTTTTTTTTTTTTTTTTTTCCCCTTCTAACACAGATTTAACAATATTCCTGTACATGTAAAAATTTAGAGGATTTGTCAAAGTTGGTCCTTCCTGAACATGTTTCTTTTTAAAAGCTAGAAATGTTTAGCACATTATTCAAAGGGATAAAATGTAAATCTATTAGACAAACGTACATTATCATTACTGAATATTTAAAGCATGATGGGGAGTACGAATGAGGCGTTTTTCCTGCTTCCTTTCCTGAGTCGCCCTTGTGTTTTTGTTTTTCCACCTCTTGCTTTAAATGGACTTGCAGGGTGTGCAGGCATGATACTTGGAAAGATAGCCGGTTACCCCTTATTACATTCCAAGCAATCCTTTGTGCGACATTCACGTTACACACGTGACCATACACTGCATAAAAAAGAAACCTTTATTCTCTGTTTAATCAAAATAAACATTTCCTGTTTCTATTTGCTTAATGCCAAATTAACTAGAAAATTACACCATGAACATACTATAAAATAACCATGTATATAAAAAAATTTGGAAAGTTCTCATAATAACATAATAAAGATGTCCTGGGTTTGCAGGTTTCTGACAGTTTAACTCGGAATAGTTGAGTTAATTGGAGGCACACCTGAAATAACATTTCAGGTTGTCTGTGCGTGGTGGACTCAGAACGGAACCTTCAAAGACACATAAAGACAATTGCAAAGTCAGCCTTCTATCACTTGAAGAACATTTCTAGGATTAAGCGATTACGTTTGCTTTTGAGTAAAAGTTGTTTGTGATTCTGTTTAATACAAAAAAAATTAAGAAACCTTATAAGTAAATGATAAACATTTTATGGTACCTTTTAAAAAAAATATTTTTAAAAAATGTAGTTTTTCAGTGAAAAGGTCGCTCTAAAAGATAAAAATCTGAATATTTCAGTTAATTGGAGGCACGCTTGTTCAGGTTATCTATGTGTGGTTTAGTGAAAACTGAAGAGTCATTAGAATTAACAGTTTATTTCTGGACTTTATATTTAACTGAATAATATAAATGAGTTAACCTTCTTTTGAGTTAAATAAGTTTGGTTTAAATAAGACAACTTTTGCAAAAAAAAAAAAAAAAACAAGCACCTCATATTAAACATTTTTTAAAACATGTATAGCTTAAAAATCTTTTCCCACAATGAATGAATGACATCAACACTTTTATGTTGAAGAATCTATCATAAAATATCAGCTGCATTGTTGGTTTATCTACACAAGATGCCTTATGAATAGCTTATATCCATCTGTTTGAGTTTTACTACAGGATGATGTTGACGTGGAGATTTACTTTTTTACAGAACTCCTTTTTTTCATTAAAATTTTAGTCATGCCTTCCATAATACTGAGTCAGTTATGTTTTTTTTTTTGTTTGTTTGTTTTTAACTACTATATTTAAACTTTTCAATATTTATATAAAATTATACATCAGGTGTGGACATTGAGGGGAGTTGGTCTACTCAACCAGCTGCATATTTTATTGTTGTACAGATTTATATATTTATCACATTAATATCCTACTAAATGTTGCATCTAAGCAGCACTTTATCTTTGCAATAATGCACTCATCAGTGTTGCCATTTGATGGATTGTGCAGCTTTATTGTGGATAAACTGCATATGAAAGCCATTGTAGTATTTTAAAGACGTGTGATATGATTTTAGCAGCAGCAGTGAGAATAATAGTTTTTGTTTTAGATGAAAGCAATTAGATGTGATTGTTTTTGTGCATCTTGATGAATAAAACAAAGTCAGATTTCACATTTTCAGCCAATTTTCATGTCAAATTTGTTATATTTGTAGTAAGTAAATGATCTCTTCTTAACAAAATCCCAACATCTGTGTTTCCCAACATCATGAGTGGGTTTATCGCAGCAGTGCCGACGTGGCACAGAGTTTATTTATAGGCTCCAGCAGCCGTACCCTGTGGGATTTGGAGCAGGTTTTTAGAGCACTCCTGGGAATTTCCTTGCTTCTTCCAGGAGGCTCATGTGTGTGTAGATATACAGTTTTTCTGAGGAAAAACAGGGACTGGATGGGACAAATGATATAATAGTAACAAGAAAGGCTGAATGAAGTTAGTCCACTGTTGGAACTGCAGCTTCTGCTTTGTTTTTAACTTCTGATTTACGAGGCTGTTGGATCGAAGAGCTTTTGAGAGATAACAGTTGACGTAACCAGTCGCTCTGAGTGATTTAAAGACGGATGGGAGGAAAAAACTGAGGGAAAGTAAAAGCTGATTTGAATGAACAGAAGGGTGGAGAAACAGTGATGGTTCACTCCACAATAAGGAGTTTCCACTCTTAATGGGGAAAATGCTCAAAGCATCACAATTTCAGGTTTAATAAGAAAAAAATGCCTTTGTGTGTGAGGAAAAGCACCATTTCTCTCTCGTCTTTGTTTGGACAGAAAGGTTGAACAGATTTATTTTGAGTATATCACTGACTATATTTCTCTTGTTTCTCAAGCAGAAGGTTTTGTAAATGCTGGTTTTATAATATTTATAATTTAATTCTATGGGCTCATTCTGCAGAAGCACTGATATAAAGAATTTGGTGCTGATAGCCAATATTAATATTGCTGTTTTGGCTGATAACCAATATTTACTGATATTATGTATATTGCTTCTCTGCTTCAGTTAAATAACCCACAGTCCTATGCTGCATCACTATCACTGTCCCATGAACAAACAAATATCACAAATAAACATCTGTTATTTATATCGGCCCAGTTTTACTCATGGGACTGAAACCGATATGTTAAAAAATGAGTAACATTGGTCGATACCGATGCTAATGCCGATATATCGTGGCTCCCCAGCTGATTCGATCAAACATCAGTGTTGGACCCAATACTGACGTAACTCTTGGATCAGATTTTGGGCCAAAGCCACCATGGGGTGAGGGATCACAGCTGTAAAGCACTTTGTGCTACACCTGACTGTATGAAAAGTGCTGTATAAATAAAGTTTGATTGAATCAGTCATGGAGCATGTAGGATCACACGGTGGCGCCATGATGGAAGACTATTTACAGCAAAGAAAATAAATGGAGGGGCTGTTGCTACAGTTACCAGTGCTAACTGGGCCAGCAGCTAAAATGACTAATAAAAGTTGTTAAAACTGTTGGAAAATTTCACCATCATGTGTTTTAACTTTGCTTCACTTATAATAAGTAAACTCATCTTTTCTTGAGCTGTTTGGTGTCTCTCAGGTTCAAATGTCGTTGACGTTGTTGGTGACCGATAAGCGCTCATCGCTGAAAGGCTGGTTAAATTAGGGTGGCGGTGCTGAATTTTCAGACTGTTTTATGTTTTAGACCACAATAAAGACACAGAGTTGACAGCAGAAGGTTTTATAGACCCCCGTCGCTTCCTCCTGAAACCTGGTGTGGATGGACAACATAAATCAGAGGCTGTAATGTAATTATAAATGTAACTGAAGGCTTGGCACAGCTAACTGTACGTGTGACATTTGTTCATTTTTACTGATAAAACATCAGGACAAGAACAAAACTAAATATTTTAAGTAAAGGCCTCCTGATAGAGAAATATATGCATCACTCGATACTTATATTCCTATATTGGGATTGGATCGGAAGCTAGAAATCTGCCGTAAATGCAACAAAACTTTCATCTCTGTCAGTCCCAAACGCTCAGCCAGATGTTTCTTAAACACACACCTAAGTTGTCCTTGTGTTATTTTTAGAGAAACGGGATCAGAGTTTCTGTACATTTAGACGCGAAATGCTCAGATAAGAGCCAGCAATCACTGTTGGCGGTCAAGGCACAATGTTATTGGGGCGTTTTGTGATGACAGATCTTTCCCAGAAATTATCTCAAACAAAACCAGGAAAAGAAAAAAATAATCTGAGGTAAAATCTCACCAAAAATATGGTGTGGTGGTGGGTTTTTAAAAAAAAAAAAAAAAAAAAAAAAAAAAAAAAAAGTTATTTCAGGTGTTATATTTTATATTTAAAAAAATGTATATCTATTTTATTTCGAATTGCCTTTGGCTTTCAATATTTTTCTTTTTCCATATTGTTGCTTTTTTACAGATTGTCCATGCTTCCTTAACAGTCTTAGAAGGGCTTTAAAATATCGTAAATTCATTGGAAAAAATAGGTTGACCCTAAATACCTTAATCACAGGTCTTAAATTTTGTTGTGGCAGGACTATTTAAGCTTGCATATTCCATGTAGTTTTCTTTTTTTCTCTCCGGACTTTACGGTTCTGTTACTCGAGGTGGTTTCGGCTACCGGTAACTAGCTGCTAAAGCTAGCTAGCTTTTTTACATCTAAGTGCAAAGTTATCGCCAGTTGGCTGGACGTTGTTCGTCTCACCATCGGCTCACTTCTGTTGCCAACCCATACGATTTGTTTGTGATTTTCTTTTACACATTTTTGTTGTGATACAGGTCCTAAACTTCATCCATAATGGCCTTAAAAAAGTCTTAAATTTGAGTTGGTGAAACCCTGCTTCAGATAGAATTGAGAGGAATTCCTAAAATTAACCAAATGAGTAAATGTTTTTTTTGCTGTTGGCCATTTTGCATTCTTTAAATTACTTGGAGAAGTTGGTGACATTTTTTTCTTCTTGAGTGAAAGGAAGTGGTAAAGTTGGTGTGGCGACCTCTGTAAACCGTCCCAAGTGTTACTCAGGCTGTCGGAAAAGCATGCAGCCGGTCTTCTGGAGGAGAGCGCGTTCGCAGGCTGAGCTGCTGACTGTGGGCCGGCCTCAGGGGCTGTGGCTGCTCTCCTGGCCCACAGAGCCTCTCCGCTGACCTTTTAGCATGTCATCTGATCTCATCTGATAGAGACCGAACACTGAGCAGCCCTGTGAGCGGCGCATACATCCCCGTGGTGGACGGCTCAGCTGATGGTTGCAACATGGCTTCACAAACCTCCTGGAACAACAGTTGATTGTGCATTTGTTGCAATGGCTGTTGGACTATAAAACTGAAATTACCACACAGTAGCAGGAAGTGGTGCCGTATTTAATGCACCTGGAACTGTCTTCCTCATATCCTTAGTTATGACTTTTTTTTTGTTTGTTTGTTTTTATTTTTTGCGTGGTCGCTCATACTAGTAATTATCGCCACAGGATTAGAACACGAATGCCACATGACCGTTGAGTTTTCAGACGCTTTGAAAGCAATCAGATGCGTATCCAAATTAGTACCACATATAGAAGTGGGACAGATCGGATTCTTTTTTTTTTTTTTTTTTTGAGGGGGTGAAAAGATCGGAATCTGGCCGTTCAGACTGCGGTGAAAAAAATCGCAGCTATGAGCCGCAAATGGGCAAAAAAAAAAAAAAAAAAAAAAGCAGACCTGAGTCGCATTTGCCTGCTGTGTGAACGTAGCCCAAGACATTTTTGGTCCCCAGTTGGGGCTGGACGACATTACTGGAAAAATGTATTACGATATAAGCATTTCATATCAGTTGACATCCGTAATTATTGATTAGTTTTTTTTTTTGTTTGTTTTTTTTGTTTGTTTTAAATATTTGAAATACTGCCTAACGGTGGCGAAAACCTTAAACTGCTGCTGTGCAAGTTACTCAGGTTGTTGCTAGGCAACCAACCAGCGAGTGACCCAGTTGATGCCAACAAACTAGCTTAGCTGGCTATGAGAGGTGGAGCCGGTTAAAGTTGTTCCTCAGCCTACATCCCCCAGAATGCTGTGCGGTTTAGTGAATATTCTTTATATCGAATAATATATCAGACGTATTATCTGTTGATGTTGATCACGTGTCTATCACCATATTGATTATTGATTTGTTGCCCAGCCGAGTCGGCTGGACTGTCAGGTGTGAAAACACCCGTAGAGTCACTTGAGTGAAAGTGGTTTGGAACAAAAAAAAAACAAAACAATGTCTTAAAAACGCAACAGAGAGCTTTTCAGTTTACGACGAACTACGACGTTTTAAACACGTCTCCAGCTTTTTGCTGCGGTGTGCGTCCTGGTCATGCGCTGTGAACAAGGAGTCTGATTGGCTGGAGAAGCTGCCATCATCGACAACGGAGGGCGTTGAAATTGTCATTTGTTGTAAATAGTTCAGTTCTGTGCAGGCTGTGTGGCTCAATATGTTTATAAATCAGCATATTCAGCTGTCAGTGGTAGCTGGGCGGACAGTAGAGGGACAAGTTGCTGAATAGAAGGGGAGCTTCTCAAGTAGAGAAGCTGCTGGCGTTGCTTCATCGTGGTGATGAGGCAGAAAAACATTCAGTTTCATTAATTGTCTCAGTCCTTGTGGTTCCGGAGACGGAGGCTTAAAAGGGCTTAGCCTTTCAGCGCACAAGTAACGGATCTGATGGTGAAACTGCTCGTGTGTTTCTCTGCATGTAAGCAGTGTTGTATCAAGCTCCGTAAGTAGCAATGGAGCAGGTGTTTGTTGTTTTTAAGCCATTGTTCACAAACTAAGCAGATAAGTGGGGTTAAATACGTGTGGAATCCATGCAGCTCAGGTTTCTGCGCCTGGAGAACAGACGGAGGCATTTGCATGAAGCATTTATTAAAGTGGAGGTTTATTTTTGACATGATTAAAGTGCAGATGGGAGAATGCTGGGAAAAGAACAGATGAAGGCGCGCGTCGTCGCAGGATAGTTGCGTGGAGGAGCTCGGTGACTGTTTGGTGAGCAGAACGCTAACAAGCAGCCAAGCTGGAATGTGGCGATGGTTTTTCCTGCTACTTTAATTTGCTGCTTACTCATCTCTGGCATTTTGTTTTTGGGGAGTGTACAATGAGACTTGGTTAAGGGCTGGAAACTTGGAGGGAAAAACTAAACGCTCTCCCCTTTTGTGAGCTTGCTTTTCAGAGGGGAAGTTGAGCTTTTTACAGCAGCTGCAAAAGGTGCTAAACTCCCACAATCCACCTTTCTGAGTCGCACAGTGTTTCAGTCCCAAAAATGAACTTCATAATTTTTTTTTATGCCTAATTATATTGACTAATGTAAATAGTAACCCATTAATATGTAAGGGTGTATATAAACTCCCAAAAAGACATTGAGCTTTAACCAGTTTTCCTTACTTTCTGGGTCAAGTGTTGGAGTTTTTCATTTAAGCCGTGAGCAGGATGTTTGTGGATCAATGTACACTTAAGATGAGGTTGATGCAAACAAGCAAATTCATGCACTGTTCTATTTTCACAAAAAAAAAAAAAAAAAAAAAAAAAAAAAAAAAAAAAAAAAAAGCTAAAAGCTGGTTACTCATTAAGAAATGTATTTTTAAATTTTACGGTGAGAAGTAAAAAAAGGAATCGCTCAGTTTGAGTTGCGTCTAATTTCCAGATGGCTTTCTCATGTTGTGTGCTGCTGGCACATGTATTCAAAGCTTTCCTTTAAATAAAAATGTACTGTCTTTTATAGAATCAAATATCTTATGTGTGAAATTACAGATTCTGTAGGTGTGAAAATGTATCCTATCATATCTGCAGCTCCGGACAAAACGAGCTTCGAAATGAAAGTGAAGACTTGAGATAATTTGTCTCCGTTGGTTAAAAAGGGACTAGAAAGAAAAGTGAAAGAGGTCGTTTTTAAATTTTTAAAGGATTTGTGGAGCGAATATTTAAGAAATCTGTTTATTTGATCATCATCATGGTAACTTCTGACTCTAGCATCCAGGGGAACACGTATTTGTTTTCATAGCGAGCTCTTGGTATGTTTCTGCAAATCTCAACGACGCAGTTTGCGTCTAAGACATTGTTTTGCTGTTGCAGGGCTCCAGTAAAGATGCAATCAAATTTCAGCTCCATTACCTCCTGTAAATCTGACAAACTAAACCGTTTCAAACATCTCGCTAAATGTTTACTTCTTTCCACAGCCAGATCCTTCCTGCATGGACCGAGGAAAAAGCACCTTTTAAAAACAGTCTTTCTTGAGCAGTGATGAAGTCCAAAGTAGAGCAGAACAGTCGTGCTGTTGGCCTCTTTTAGTGGTTAAAGTATCTTCGCTGTACTTTCACTGCTTCGATGAACAAAGAAACTCGTAGCTATTTAAAGCGAGGTACAACTAAAGACGGCTAAATGGTCATTTTATTTTAAAGCCCTTATACTGACTATTCTGTCGCTTTACTGCATTAAAACCAGTAAGCATTTACATGCTACATGACAGTTACTTTTATGAAGCTGCAGGAAAACCAGAGCGATGGGTCAATGCTAAGGATGCGCGTCTCATATAACCCCCCCCCCCCCCCGATCTGTCTGGTTGGGCGGATCATCAGCACTTTCTAATCCTTCATAATCTAATATTGTCATATTGTCCATCCCTGCTCTTAAGGTGAAAACACCCCAGGACGGAGGTATGGAGCTAAACTGGGGCCACGAAGTTAACTCTGAAATAAAAAAAATTCTGAAAGTGGAAAAAGGTGATTTGGAACTGAAAAATCACAGGAGGGGGGATGGAATGAAACAGAAAAATTTATTTTTAACCTGAAAAACAATTTTAAAACTTATAAAATAAAAAATAAAAAAAATCTGAAACTGGAAAAAAAAAAAAAAAACATTGAATCTGAAACATAGCTTTGAAGTTTTTTCCAGTTTCAAAAATTTGTTTTTTGAACGAACTAGGGCTGGACGACATGGCTGAAAAACGTATCAGCATTTCATATCAGTTGATATCAATAACTGTTTGTTTTGTTTTAAATATCTGAAATACTGCCGAACCGATGACGTGACCTTTCCTGTTTTATCCACAGTTTTCACTCCATGCCGTTGTTTATTTTTAAACAGTCGTGAGTAGGGCTGCACCGATTAATTGAATTAATCGCAATAATTGTCAACTAATTTAGAAATCGATTAATCGTTAACTGGAGTATGCAGACTCTAAGAAGGGCCATTTGCTGAAAAAAAACAACTCATCTTCACCTGGTTCAAGGAAAGTTATATTATTGCATTCTAGGCAAACAAAAAAAGTTTCTTACCTGTTTAAAAAATGAATGTAATTTGTTTGTTTGCCTCTTTTATTGTATTTCTAATATTGCATAAAAAAGCCTAAGAGGTTAAATTAAGAATGTGGAGAACGTTCAAATTGTTTTTGTATCTGAATAATCGATTTACTAAAACAGTCGTTTGTAGCAGCCCTAGTTATGAGGCACGGTGGCGAAACTTTAAACTGCTGCTGCACAAGTTACTTAAGCTGTTGCTAGGCAACCAACCAAGCGAGCGATTCAGTTGATGCCACCAACCTAGCTTAGCTGGGCATGAGAGGTTCCTCTGCCTACATCCCCAGTATGTTCTGTATGTTGATTATTCCATCAGACGTATTATCTGTTGATATTGATCACATGCCTGTCACGATATATACTGTTTTTGACTTATTGTCCAGCCCTAGAAAAAAACCTTATGGCCCCAATTTAGCTCCATACGGATACTTTGTGTCAGTTATTTCCATCACTGCACATGTTGCACGGATCTGGCTGAGGTACACCAGGGCACCTCTGGTAATCGGACTTGAGCCGTTGGTGGTTTCTTCTGTAGTGATGCTCCTTGAGCAAAGAACAGAACCAAGAAGGAACATTGCGAATCTTGGGTTTAGTAGCCGGAAGCCTCTGGTGTGGATTAGTGAGATTAAAACTACCAGAGGTATATTTAATTATTGCACATCTGATGTCTTCTGTTGGTTGTACTGGATTTAACTAATTACAAGACACAGTTGTTGCACAAGAAAAATAATAGGTGCACATTTTTGTTAGGGTGTTTTTATTTTGCTGCATGTTTTAGTAATTTATCGTATGGCCAATAAAAGCAGTGCAAAACAGTTTTTAGTTTATGAATTTCTGCCTTTTCCCAAGTTTATATATAAAGTTTCAAAGGAAAATCTGTTAATTTGCTCTCCTGTGACTCCTATTTATTTCCAGTTTATTTGTTTTACTATTAAAAAAAAAAAAAAAAAAAAAAAAAAAAAAAAATTAAATAAATTGACTGGTGTAAAAGTAAATGCCTCACAGACCTGTAAGAAAGTAAACCTTGTATTGCATTTTTATTCTGTTTAATAGTTGATAAAGGATTATTGAATTAAATTAAATTGACTCTCCATTGAATTTTAACTGTTTATTTGGGAGATCATTCGTTGTTTTATTAAAGGATCTTGAAATCATATCCTTACATCACAATATTTTAGTATATCTTTACACCTATGCAGTTTTTCCTATTTGATTCCTTGTAGCGCTTTCCATACACATAAATTGCCTTAGCTGTTTAAGAAAACAAAATGAGGCAACCATCAGTTGCCAAAATCAGGAGTTAATTCCCCTTTACTCTATTTCTCAATGCTGTGCCTCAAAAACCGAACAGTTTGTTTAAAGTTCATAGTTCGTGCAAATGTTGCATGGTTTGATATCAGGAGCTAATGTGGGACAGCATGTAGAAACAGCTTTAAGGCAGCTCAGACGCTGTGTATGGAGAGGAGGTTGTTTTAGTGGTTTCAGACTTTTGGAGCTTGTTAACTGTGTTTTGTCACACAGAAGGTCGGATGTAACCCCTGAAAAGTGGTTCTAAGAAGCACCTGGCAGAAGATCAGGATGTAATCACAGCTGCAAAGGTGTCATGAACAGCTGGAGTAGCTCTTGAAATGCTCCAGAATCATCTTATCTCTGTGTCTTAAACCTCAACCAAAACAGTCAAGATTCATCTGAGAGGAGTCAGAGAATTTAAAATGTTTGTTTCTAATCTAAATAACATCAGGAAAAAAATCTGTCTTTCTTTTTTTGGTTAATAATAATCTTCTGTGGACGGTTTTTGTTTTTGTTTTTTTGTTTAATTTGTGAAAATATTTTAATTTACAGCAGTTGATTTTATTTTTCTGTGGTTGCGTCCTATGCCCTCTCACACACCCTGGGTTCTGTGTTTACACACTGAATGATTAATTAAAGTCTAGGTGAGTCTTAAATTGCATCAAATGCTTCTACCTTGTAAACATGTTTAAAGACTTAAAAAGCATCCAAATTAAGAATAAATACAAACAACTTTGTACGAACTATAGGTGGGTTTATTTCAATTGAAAAAGCTTTCCCTTGAGATTTCGCTTTGAGATTTGTTATAAACACCTCAGGGTAAAAACATGGTATTCATTCAAAAATGCATAAAAACTGAACAACAACCATATTTCCTACTGTTGCAAAAATATATTCCAGTTAGTGATGCACAATATATTATCAACCGATGTTAGACATTTTTTTAGCATATCGGAGAGGGGGAGGGGCTGAGCAATAAATCAATAATATATATCGCGATCAAAAGAAAACACGTCTGATAGAATGAGCAATAATTTCACTGAACTCCGATCCAGGACCGCACAGCATTCTGGGGGATTTAGTTAGAGGAAAGAGCCGCTCAGCCTCTCACGGCTAGCTAAGCTAGGTTGGTGGCATCAACTACCTCACTCTTTGGTTGCCTAGCAACAACCTGTTAAGCATCATGCGCACCAACAGTTTAAGGTTTTCGCCACCGTGCCGCATAATCGCTTAAAAATAACAAAACAACGGCATGAAGTGAAAGGAGAAAAATGAGTGCAGCAGGTCAAGAGGAAACTGGATAAAACGAGAAAGGTCATGTCACCAGTTTGGCAATATTTCACAAATTTAAAGCAAAAAAAAAAACTAATCAATGTTTATGTATCAACTGCTGTGAAACGCGATCGTGATACGGTATTTGAGCATGTGATAATGATGCAGCACAGGATTATGGGGGGTTTTAACTGAAGCAGGGAAGCAGTGTCAGTTGTGTGGTTGTTTTTTTTTTCTCTGTGTCGAAAGGTTAGGGAAATATTTAAAAAAATGCAAATATCTGTAATTATCGGCCATAACAGCAATAATAATAGTTCAGTTGCAGGAACATGAAAGTTAAGATACCAACGCACTGACAGTCATTACTTTTATTGGAGATGCCTGAAAGATAGGAGTAAAAATGAACAAAGGTCCTGATTGTTATGGGTTTTTTTTTTTTTTTTTTAATGTGACAAATATTTTGGTGCTCGGTTCAACGAAAGCATTTTTAAAAAGGGAGATTTTGAGGAGTCCATTTATATTAACAAAATTCTTAGTTTTGAACATAATGTTTGAGGTTTTTTTTTTTTTTTTTTTTTTTTTTAATGAGGAGACAATGCCTTTCAACATCTTGTAAAACCAATATTCTGTTGAAGCACAGCAGTTTGTTTCATTTGTGAAACAGAATAACTAAATGTTGACCCTTTGCTATTGATATGTTCAATTTTTGTCATTCACACCATAATTACATACTTTTTTAGGTTAATAAACATGGTTAAAATGGAATTCAAAAAACTAAAAAAAAGGATAAAGTGGAATTTGGGGGAAAAATAAAACAATTTGGAAAATAAAACGGATTTCATAGGGCCCTCCTAATATCTATTGATTGAACTTTTTGTTCTTTGTAAGCTGCACTAATGCACGTTCTTCCCCATGTTCCCACGGTGACGAGGCAAGTCCAGCCATCTTGGTTTTGTCGGCCAAAGTTTTCTGGATTGTCTTTAAGGCTTGTGACAAACACGCGAAATACTAGCGCAGTCATGTTTGTCGTCCCACTAGTATGATGCCATGTTGAGCATTTGGGTTTAACTCCGCCTGCCCTGTAAGAGTCCAGCTGGCGGCGGAAACCCTCTCCTGAATACGCCCGACAGTAAAATAGTAGGGATGCACCGACTCGTGCAGCTCAGTGGAAACAAGGCATGAGTTTTAGTTGTGTTTTTGAAAATTAGAGGCTCTTAGGAGGAAAACAAAATGACACAAGCACTTATAACAGAAAAAGTGACAAAAAATACTCTAAAATTTTCATTTCATTGTTCCTTCAACTCATTAACAGAGATTGTGTCAAAAACAGTTTCCCCCAGTGTATCGTAAGCCTGGCGGCCCACCAGTCTTTACTTGCTACCCTTCGTGCACCTCAGTGTAACTCGGCACAGATCGTGCGCGCCGCCTTTTTACTCAAACCGGACGATTTAAAAGGTGCTCTTGCAGACACAGACGGGCCTTTTTTCTATTCAAAGTATATCTTGCAAATACGGCATTTACTTTGATAAAACAACAACCTACAAATCAAAACTTTTTTTTAAAACTCTATAGCTGATGTTTAAGTATTGTCAATAATGCCTTCCAGTAGCATCATTACCTAGCCATATTTTATATAAATTTCTTGTCAACTTTTCACGTTTTTTTTTTTTTTTTTTAAAACACACAAACTCATCAAATCATGCTGTTTTATCCCAAATCATAAATTTGCTTCATTCAGGTTTAGATGTCAGGCTCTTTAAAAAGTCTAAAATATTATGTTTTGTGGACTAAATCGACTTTGTTTTTGTTTTCTGTACCAGTTGTGGTATATTTGGTCTGCCTAATGATTTCCCTGTCATCTCCTGTTTTTTTTTCCGATGATGTCCCTCGACATGATATTAAGGAGCTTATGGGGATTTAGTCTTTGGTGTGAACTGCTCCCAATGAGCCGCTTTCACTCCTGGTATCACCATGTCTGTTCACAGTAAAGCTAAAAACACGTTTCCAACCAAACACAGTAAAGTAAACCCTTGTTCATGTCTGTATTTATACAATTAAGCTTCTGAAAAAGGAAATCTGGGACGTTTCTAAATAAACATACATGTATTTGGTGACTAATTTATATTGGCTTTCTTTTTGCTTTTGATTGAAATTTTTTGGAAAAACAGAAAACCCACCGATCCAGTTCTAATGTCGACCATCTTTCCTTTTGGTTTCCAACAGAGTCGAGCGGCCCCACCAAAGTGGTGAGAGCGGGGAATCCACCCAAGGCTAGACGTGGAGGAAAGGTAATATTCTCTGGTCTCAACATTTAATTCTCTGCATTAAGGCTACATTGCAGAGTTCAAAAGTACTCATTTCTTTCCCCTGGGGAGATGAAAAATAATTTAAAGTGTGATATCTTCTGGCTCAATTGTTCTTTTGACTATTTCTCATTGAGAGCTGAAGGGAAAGGCCTCCTGAAGTGGAAAGAGACTGATGGTTTAAGCAGCGCTGTCTTGGAGTGTGGTCACTGTTACATCCACAGTCCTGAACTATAAAGCTGCCCGAACACACTCTGTTCCTTCAGGTGGTCTCGCTTTATTTACCCCAACATGGCAGCCAGAATGTGATCAGCCATCACGGTGCTTGAATAGCCTGGAAAAGTCTGGAATTCATTTTTAGTCAATTCCAGAAAACAAAATAAGAGTGTGGAAATTTGCTTTTCTAGACTTTACTCCCTGTTCAATTGTCTTAATGTTGGTTCCTTCCTTCCTTCCTCCCTTTTTGCCTCTTCTTTCTTAATGGCTTTCCTTCCTTCCTTCCTTCCTTCCTTCCTTCCTTCCTTCCTTCCTTCCTCCCTTTTTGTCTTTTCTTCCTTAATGACCTTCCTTCCTTATTTCCTTCCTTCTTTTTTTGCCTCTTCTTTCTTAATGGGTTTCCTTTCTTCCTTCCTTCCTCCCTCCCTCCCTCTTTGCCTCTTCTTTCTTAATGGCCGTCTTTCCTTCTTTCCTTCCTTCCTTTCTTCCTTCCTCCGTCTTTGCCTCTTCTTTCTTAATGGCCGTCTTTCCTTCCTTCCTTCCTCCGTCTTTGCCTCTTCTTTCTTAATGGCCTTCCTTCCTTCCCTCTTTCCTTCCTTCCTTTCTTCTTTCCTTCCTCCCTTCCTTCCTTTTTGGCGCTTCTTTCTTAATGACTTTCCTTCCTTCCTTCCTCTTCTTTCTTAATGATTTTCTTTCCTTCCTTCCTTCCTTCCTTCCTCTTCTTTCTTAATGACCTCCCTTGCCTTCCAGTTTTCTTGGTTCCTAGATAAACATGTTTTGAGAACAAAATGTCTTAAGGTCTCTTACATTCATGCCAATGAACAGTGGATGTAAACATCTTCCCAGAGCTGTAAATGACACCCTATTTCCCAAATACTGAAGTTTTGCCCAGAAGTGACCAAGTTACAGGAAATCTGGTGACTAAAACTAAGGAACCACATCCCGAGAGATCTGCTGTCTGCTGAAGATGATCATTTTAATGTCGGACAAACAGGCTCAGATGGAGTGCAGGACTCTCCTTTTTGATGCTTAAGCTTAAAAAACTGTCATTATTGTACTCAGAACTAGATCCATTAGTGCAGCCACAGTTGCAGCTACACCGCTGACATTGGAAGAATCACCATGAGTGTTAGATGTTAGTAATTAGAGGCTAAAATACCCAAATATCAGGTTAGACGTCAGGAAACCCATCATTGTTCCTGTGCGTTAGGAAAATGATCTTCATTAACGGCCCAACAACCCTACGTCACGTGAGACGGTTGATTACCCCCCCATCCTCCCACCCCACACACACAAGTCTGTCTGCTGCCACCTACCCCCGCCCACTTCCTGGAATCCACACACGCCACCGCTGAGCGTAGAGACGGGAGATAAGACCAGGCAGACTGTCCCTGAAAGCGTTTTAGGGGAAAAGACGCCTGCTGCTGTTGACCAAACCTGCCCACGGCGCGGCGCAGTGAAGTTGCGTAAAAAGACGCGTCAACAAACTACAGGCAGTAAATAACGAGTATTTGATTAATCCCGAATGAAACCAGAAAAAGTAGAGTTGAGCACGTTTGCAGTTGAAGAAGCTGTTAACACCAGAACATTTCACAGATGTGCTGCAGACTTTCTGCATGTTCTCCCTGTGCATGCGTAGGTTCTCTCCAGGTACTCCGGTTTCTTCCCACAGTCCAAAAATTTGCATGTCAGGTTAATTGGTCTCTCTAAATTGCCCCTGTGACGGACTGGCGACCTGTCCAGGGTGTGTTATTGGAAGACGTTATTGACAATACTTAAACATCAGCTATAGAGTTTTAAAAAAGGCAAACAGACAATCAATCATAAAGTCTGCAGCTGGTGCAGTGTTTTTGATTTGCAGGTTGTTGGTTTTTATGTATCAAAGTGAATGCAGTATTTGCAAGAATTACTTTGAATGAAAAAAGGCTTGTCTTTGTCTGCAAGAGCACCTTCCAAATTGTCTAGTTTGAGTAAAAAGATGTCGCGCACGATCTGTGCCAAGTTACAAGAACCCTGAGGTGCACGACCAGGCGCCGCGTCAGTGCTGGAGATCAACACCAGGGGTGTGGATGGCTTGATTGGTGTGCGTCCCCTTGTGCCCAGTTCAAAGTGTCAACCATAAACCTGGCTTAACCCGTCTTTCCTATAACTGTTTCTGGTTTATTTAAAAAACAAAAAAAAAAAAACCCTATGTAAAATAAATAAACATGTGACACCTGGCCTGGTGGGGGGCAAGTAAAGCCTGGTGGGCCGCCAGGCTTATAATACGCTGGGGGAAACCCTGGAACAGTTTCGTTCACTTCCTCTCTGCTGCCATTGCCAAACTACAGGCAGACTACAATTCTAAAACGGCGAAGAAAACGACGTCATTGGTCACAACTTCTCCTTCTGTTTGCTGATTGGCCCAGTTAAAATTCTACTGGAGGAATCCACTTCAATGGGAGAAAGCCCAGACTGAGCACTGAAGGGAGTTGAGTGGAATTGCCCATGAAGCCAATGGCCAGGCTATTTTAAAATAATTTTTCACCTGGAAAAACTTTTTATGGTCACACTTGCTTTTGGTTTTCTTGTAAATTGTTTTTTTCATCAGGATAAGCTCCACCCTCTCACACACACAGGGCTCTGGTGTCACCACTTAAGGCATAACCTGAAGAGTCTGTTATTTATCTTTATTTGCATGTCCATTGTTCAGTTCCTATATGTGTTTCTTTTACTTTCAGTGTAAAAAAATCCTCCACTGGATATTTTCAAATCTTTAAATACTGAAAAGTAAAATGACTTGGACATCCCTAATGTTTTCACGCTTGTTCTTGTCTATGCTCAGGTTGGAGATTTTGGAGACACCAACAGCTGGCCGACTCCAGGAGAGATTGCAACTAAAGACATGCAGGTAGGTGTTAGGTGTCGTGACTTGTGTTGAGGGTAGAACCGCAGGGCGGCGAGCAGAAGGGCCTGCTGCTGACATGTTGCTTTAAGGTCTTAACATAGAAAGTACTCCAACATCAGTGCTCCTGTTTCTTTTTTGGGTACCCCCTCTGTCTTCTCAAACCTCCAGTCGGTCATGGCAGGTGACTGAGCCGTACTGAGCCTGGTTCTGGTTCTGCTTCTGCTGGGGGTTTCTTCCTGTTAAACGGGAGTTTTTCCTCTCCACTGTCGCTACATGCATGCTCGGCATGAGGGATTGCTGTAAAGTCAACAACACAATGCTTGTGATTGTCTCTATGTGCTCATTCAGGAGGAGTGAATGCTGCAAGTCAATGACTGGGTTTTCTTGGGTAGAAAAGATCAGTTGGGATGTACGTGTGATTGAATTGTAATGATTTTTTTTTTTTTTTTTTTTTTTCCATACCTGAGCCAATTTCCAATTTTAATCATTGAAAAAAATCTTTCTTTTCTAAATAAGAAATTTCAAATGATAAGAAATATTTTCAAAAAGTGGCTTTTATTTCAGTTATCCCTTCTGTGAATATTAGGGACGGGCTACAAGAATGTTTGTTTAATTACGAAAATAAAGGCTCAGTCTGTGTGGTTCTTTCCTCGCGTCCAAATAATAGAAGCTATAAAACAAGCTTGTCAAAAAAGATGGTTGACCTGGGAGCGCTGACATCACTCTGAACTATGGAAACACAAGAAGAGAATTGGTTTTTAAAAAAAAAAAAAAAAAAAAAGCAGATTTTCCAAAAATTAAATTTTCAAAAACCAAAACGTCAATAAATCGATAAAACTGATTTATCGCTCATCCCTAGCTGTACCCCGAACTCTCTAACATCTACGTTACTCAGTAAGTTTTTTTTTACAATTACTTCATTCAGTCCAGTTCTAAGGAATCACAAAGGACGATGATCATTCTTAACCCATTTGTGTTAATTTGTTATAAAGGACAGAGTTTAGGAGCATGCTGTTAACACCACCGCTGTTCTGATGGACATAATGCTGCATGTTGACATTACTATGTGTTAACCATAAAAATGAATTTATCTTCCAAACACCAGTGAAGCCCTCAACCCGTCTCACGTAATAAAGTCACAACTTGCATACAAATCTGGGGTTGCAAGGAGACGGCTGCTCTGTCAGCTGCTCAGTCAGCTCAGTTTTCCTGGTTTTGTGGCTCAGACATCTTCACGTGTGTCTTTAAGATCCTCTTAATCACACTTCAGGGTGCTGTAAGCTAAACACACATCAGTTTAGGGACGTTCTTCAACCTCATACTTGTATTTTTGTTCCCTTTTGAAGTGTTTGACTGCAGAAAAATGGCGCACTGTTGAGCTGCTGCAGCGACAGGACATGAGAGTTCACTGCGTCGACACAAAAAGTGTTTAAGAGAACAGAAAGGGGTGCAGTAAACGTTGTGGGACCGGGACTCGAACTCAGGACAGCTTATAGTTCCCCTGCTCAACCACTGAGCCACTTGGCACACCAAAGTCATGTTATGAGTTTGCTTCAATACAGCAGACAATAGTTGTGCTTCTGAACCAAACAGGAATTCACTGGTTTGCTTTAAAGGGATTAGAATCAGTTTGAATTGAAATGCTTTAAAATATCTCTCTGTTTGGGCTGCTTATGAATAAGAATAAGTGAGATTAGATGAATGGAAATATGTAGGATGTAGTGATATGGAGATGCTTTGAGGCAAAATAACTTGGTAAATACCAGCTGGGCTTTTTCGAAAACATGAAATCCAAACACGGTTTTGTGTATTCAGTTAGTTTCATTTAAAGCTAACGGGCGAAAAATAAAGGAGTGACACTGATCAGTGAGATTAGCTGAAGAGACATCTAAAAATCTTGTTTTTTCATTCAGAAAATTGGATTTTTGAGGAATATTGAACAAAAATATTGTTTTAATGTTGTGGAAAATGAATCTGTGTATACCTAAGAGTTTCATATTTGACTTGAATATTAATCTGTTTAAACAACATAATGTAAGGAAAAATATTCTTTTATGAATGAAATTATGATTTTTTTATTTATTTTTTTTTTTAAACCTTCAAATATTGTCCAACAGAAACTCGGTGTAACTCTGACGTGTTTTCACAGTAAATATCAACTTTCAAATGACAATCACCAGTCAGATCAAGCCCGCCATGCTCAGCATAACTGCAGTGAGTGTAGTCTTTTACAATCTGTATTTTTGCGTTTTGTTGCTGTAATTATACAGCAGCTTAACTGCAACCCCCGACAGAACATTCTGCCTCCTCTGGCCCGACTTTCTGTCCCCTGAGCTGCATGTTTCTCTTCCTCCTCCCCCCCTCCTTTCTGTTGTTTAATCCAGACCATCTTGGCTCTGTGGAGATAATGGCAGTTGAGACCAAACATCTGTGGGAAATGTGGCAACTGTGAAGCTATCCTTTTAAAAAAGAAAAAGAAAAATCCAGGAAAAAAGATGTTTGGGATTATAACTAGCGCTGCAGGAACTTTAGAGTTATTCAAGTTTAGCAAGTACTCCAAACACTTCTTCAGTAAGTTACTTGTTTGTTGGCGTTCTCATTTAAAGGGACAGGATTGTGTAAAATTGACTTTTCTGAGCTTTACATCATGTTATGATGTTATTCCCTCATCAAAAGCACACCTGGAGTATTGACTTGATTTTTCATGCTTGTTTGAGAAATCCTTTTATTTCCTGTGGCAACCATTCAGCTGTGCAAAATGCCTGGATGGATACAGCTCAGCCTTCTTGGTGCAGCTCCTCCTCAGAGCTGCAGTTTCTAAGCTTCCAAACGTCCGCCTCAAAGACCACCCCTGCCCTGCTACTTTCCTACTCAGCCAGCAGCAATTAGAAAACACCTGGTGTGGAACTGCGCATCTGCTGAGCTCGTTATTAGAGCTACTTCTCAGTGCAATGCTGATTTAAAAACGTTGATAAAGGGTTAATAGAGGAATGTTGTTGTGATGGGGTTTTTAAAGAGACAGAGCCCCAATTTCAAGGCATTAAATTACAAAGTCAAATTTCTTTGAAGTCATATTTGATATATATACAGTTAACTGAAGGTAACATAGTTACTTGATTGTGGTATAAAAGGATTCTATGTGCCCAGAAACTACATAATGCTGCCCCTTTAAAAATTTGGGTGCTCCTAACCTTTGTGCGTCATCTTTCTTCCATTTTACAGCGATGCACTACTTCGTGTTGGTCGGGCGCATAAAATCCCGTTAAAATAAACGATCCCTTGTAGGATGGATCATCTCCCACGGTCATTTGCTACAGCTGCTAATTCACATGCAAACTAACAGCAAAAAATAAGATAATGGGGAACTTTTTCTTCCTAAAAAGTCGGTTTAACTCAAGCTGTGCTCCTGATCCAAACAGCTCAGTCGGCGAACTGTTTCTGAAACGCGTGGACTCAACATCTTCTAGTGGGTCTTGGGATGCTCCTAATGTGTGTCCTAGCTGCAGCCGTAACCTCTCAGAGGTGCTTTTTATTTTATTTTGCGAACAATGCACCACCAGGGGTGCAACCCTGGTAACCACCGCTATTTTAGGCAGCCCAGTCTGAGCCAGCACGCCTGGGAGCTTGTGTCCCTGAGTGGGAAAATGTGGATCATGTCATCGGTCCCAGGAATAACCTTTAGGTCCGGTAGCTGAAATGAAAAGTGGGAATGGTTGGAGTCTGGAGATGGAGGCCAAGGGCTGGGAGAGGATGTCCTTTTAGGGATCCCCGCCATAGAGTACCCCCAGATGGATCAGTTCTGCTGCTATTCTTAGTGCTGCTGGAGTGAGGCGTCCATCACGTAACATTTATAGCCGTAAATCAGCGCCTGAGTCCCAGCGCTCCGACATGCTGAGAAATTGACACTGAAATTTGATAAAGGTGGCTTTTTTCCTGCTTTGGTTCAGCTTTTAGTGTCAGTCTGTGATCATTGCTGCAGTTTATCCAGAGATTTTAACCCAATAATGTGTCTTGCAGTGTCCATTTTCTCCTGTTTAAATCAGCGTTTTAACATTTTGCAAGGTAATGCAGGATAAATTACAGTCTGGTGTATTCCTGACAAATATCCTTTCAGTTCCTCTAGCTGTAGTTGGTTGGCTGCAGAAATGTCAACATGAACCTATTGTTATCCTGTTTGAGTTTTAATTCAGGATATTCTAATAATAAAATTAAAGATTTTTTTTGTTTTGTTTGTTTTTTGTTTGTTTTTTTTTGTTTTTTTGTTAATGTAAAATTGGTTTTGTTCTAAAAAGGTTTACTTCTCAGCTTGGCGAATTGGAGGGAAATTAAATATTTTTTTGAGGCCATCAAGAACCTTCGTGGCTGGATATTTGACCACTCTTCCTGGAAGAGATGGTAGATCTCTTGTAAACTGGTGGATTTCGTCAAACAGACGTTGCTTATTCCACAGGCCTAATCTTAGCCTGCTTTATCTTCTCCCAAACCAGTTTTATTTAGGGGTGCACCAATGAATCAGCTCCTGAAAATCAGACACTGTGCGTTAAGCTGCTTTATTCAGGCAGACAAACCTGCATATATTTAGCGTTGCTGAATCGGCCCACCATACACGCATCAACGTCAGCGCCGCGGGTCTTCCATTTGAGTAACAGTAGGTCAGATGGGTTGGACTGCTCCGTTTTCCTCATTTCCCCCTTACAAATCATCGCAACCCTGCATCTAAACTGTCTGCAGTAAACACTTGGTGGTGTGCTGGGCTCTTTGGGTGTCCGTTGTCACATTTTGCTGCATCTGCATAAAAAGACCGTGGCTTGCTGAGGGTGATTTTTACTACGCTCATCACTGCAGCGCAACAGGAGTGACTCAGCAAACTGTGACGTTCCCTCACCCCGCCATCCTATAAATTCGAAAGAACTCACCCCACATCTGACACCCTGAAAATGATCCGCTTTGATTCCAGTTTGTGCAAAAGTTGAGGAAGTCTTTTTCTTTTGTTGTTGTTGTTGTTGCTTCATGCTGCATCTGAGATGATTTTAAACCGTTGCGTTGGGCAGCTTGTGCAACACTGACGTGGCATTTTCATTGTGTTTAATGTCAACAGGAGGGATCATAATGTTTTCATGCCACAGGAGATGAGCTGTGTAACACAGAAAAGCCTCGAGTGTGTAAATTTACACTCGTAGTAAAGCAGCAGCAGCAGGAGGAGGGTTGCTGGTAGCTTGCAGTTGAATTTGTGATGAAATTTCCTGCGTAGAGTAAGTGTGTGTGTGCTCATCATGATCCTGTCTAAACTGCTCTTCCCTCCTTGTGTTCAGATGGAGGCAGTGGGACAAACCGTGTCCTGCCCGCCGCCTCTCAGGCAGGTCAGAGACTCGTGGAGAATCACTGTAAGTTCAACCTGCAGCCTGCCAGCTTGTTAACTAATCCGTCTCTGTGTCAAATCATGAGACCAGAAAGTTTTAAAAAAAAAATCCTCCAAGCAGAAAAAAAGAAGTCGGGTTTTATCCGATTTTCCAGCTCAAACAGAATTGGCTTCCTTTTCTTTTTCTTTTTCTTTTTTTTTTTTTTTTTTTTTTTTTTTTTTTTTTTTTTTTTTTTTTTGCAATGAAATTTTAACCTTACTGCTTTTGCACATGAAGCTTATTGTGCAACGCTTTCTTTCTCTGCATGTGTTGAAGCACATGTTGAACTAACAGAAGAAAATCAATTCAGTGAACTTTTTTTGTTGGCAGTGCACTGACCCAAATAACCTGGCAGTTGACACTCGAGGTGGATTTTAGTCCAAAGGTTTAAATTTTGCGTGTACTTGGCGTTTAATTTATTCTTTTTTTCTTTCATTGAAAGAAGTCTTAAGAAGGTTTTGTAATAGTTGAGGGCACCCATTTTGAAATTTTCAGAGACCTGTTTCTGAACTGATTTATTGGATAAAAAGATTTAGTGTTGTATTTCCATTAGATAAGACTGAATAGCGCGATTAGATCGTTTTACTCAAAAGATTTTCTTTCGGAAACCTTAAAATCCAGATTTGCAAGGGCACAAACTCAACTGCTAACCTCCATGGTGCCATGACCGGTTTGTTCGCTTTTAAAGTTTAGAAATTGTCTCGCTTGAAGTTCATATATCATCATTTGATAGCCTTTCCTTTTCAGCTGTTAGGGTTTTAGTCTACCATATCGTTACCATGTCTAAAGTCGAGAAAGATGTTAAAAAGCACACTGTAAAGCAAGTGCAAGACAGCTAAGCTACACACCTGAGGAATATGTGGTAGACTGTGGTAAAATGGCCACAGACAACGAATGGAATAGGCCTGTTGCAATAAGCAATGACTCGATTAATCGCATGAGAAATTAAAATGAGCTCAATAATTTCTATTCTGATTAATATTTTTTGCAGGGCTATTTTGTCTACAGAGACGTCATAATCCATTTTATATATGGTTCTGGTTGTGTGTGGTTTTTATTTTCGTTTTATTTATTGTTTTTGGTTGTGGTGTTTTATTTTGGATATTTAAAATATATTTAAAAATTACTAAATAAATACAGAATATGGAAAAAATGGAAAAATATACATGATTTAAAAAAAAACTGATGATATATTTAAAAAAAACTAAATGGATACAAAAATGGGGAAAAAATGAAATAAAGGCAATAAAACAAGATTGGAAATGAAATAGAAAATTTTGTAGGAAATTTGTTCATCCTTTGCAGTTAAAATTTAATAGATATATTGATGGGTTAACTATTAAATGCAAGTTTGTTATATGTATTAGACATGTAATAAATGTGAGATTAGGTAGTTGGACAAGGAGTAGGAATATTGATAAATTTATACTTCCACCCACTCCTTTGAATATGTAAAACAAAAGTTTTTGATGTTATGTTTCACGTTGTGTTTTTTGTACATATTCAAAAAAATAAACAAACAATGTTCTTTACAAAGTTGAAGTTTATTGATCTTTGAGACAGCGGACATGATTAATATATTACTTGAAAATGGCCAAAAAACAACAATATTAGCATTTATCAGAACAACTTCTGGGACAGTTTATCATCCATCAATATTTGTCACAACAGGCCGAGAATGGAAGCAGCTGAAAGTCTCACTTTTCTACATATGGCTAATTAGTTTCTTGTACTCATGACACGGGTTAACTGTACTACAGCAATGCAACTGTAAAATTATTCGTAGGTAGGTACATACTTTAATTTCGAGTGAGTACACACATACATACAAATAAGTACTGGAAAACATATTTAAGCAGTATGAAGCTTTTAAAGTCTGTCTACAGTTTTTCATATTATCACAATTGGCCCTAAAAAGTTAGCTTAAGCTAATGTTCCACATGTGGATGGAAGGGAAGGCAGAATAAAGACGTACGCTACTTCAGTTAGCTCAGACACTGAGAAAGCAAGAGTTGCACTTGAAGCTGAGTGTAGTGGCGAAAATGCTGCAGGGTTTTCTGGCGAGAGGAGCTTTTATTGAGCACAAACGGTGGACATGAGCAGCGTTTTGTACTGGAGAGGACGCACAATTTAAAAATTCCAGTTAGAGAACACATTTTTATAGTTTAAGAGATAGTTTACGCTCACAGACAACAGCCATGGTTACCTTGGGGGTCAGGCTGCTGACTCACTCTTAGAGCAAACAGTCATACATAAGTTTGACACAACCGCTTTAGAAAGGCCAAGAAAACAGCCTGATTTCTTTTGAAAACAACAGGCGGCTCCAGACGGCGGGTCATTATCCGTATATGGTCATGCCTTCCTGAGAGGCTTGGCTCTAGAGGCTCTCTTTGCAAGTGTGTTTTTAAAAATGCCCATCTGCTTGGAGAACCAATGAAAATGCAAATGTTGACTAATTTATTTTTCATAGCTTCTCTGACTATAATACATATTCAGGTTTTTGTTTTGTTTTTTGTTTTTTTCCCAAGTGAAGAGTGTAAGAGAGGGAATATGTTTTGGTACAAACTGTTGTTGAAAACAAAGACTAGTCATATTTTTATGTTTCCTCCTATAAGCATTAAGCCAAAAGACTATTAGTCAACAAATTGACATCATTCATTCACAAATGTAAGCCATATCTTTTAACACTGATAAAATAAGCTGTTTATTCAAAACATTTCAGATGCATTTTATGTTATAAATTATGTTTGACAGAAATTGTCAACAAATAAGTCTAATCGCAGAATATTTGATCTGTTCTTGGCAGGTATTGCATGCAGCCTAATTTCCAATTAGTATGTAAAGCATTAAAGGTTAAGCAATTAAATCAAAAGGCCAAAACTGCCAGTAAACATTAGCTCCACAATCTTAACCCTGCAAGCGAAAACGATGACAAAGGGCAGGAATTACAAGTGCAAAAGTTCAGTGATGTTCATTTCTGCTTCTTCAGTAATTTTAAAAGTGTGCAAGTTTTGCTGAGGCCTGATGTCTTACGGCTGAGTAAGAACTCTGCGACAAGCTGCCCTGCATGTTGGCTGTGATCTTTGAGTTTGGTGTGATTGGATCAGTTGTCAAGTCGTTCCTTGAAAGGTGCATGGAAACGGAGACAAATGCGGTGCATGACTTGTGTGCAACCCTTTTCGGACTGAGTTTTTACTGATACGCGTGTTGCCAGTGGCTCAGGAGAGCCTGGATGCTGTTGGATTTGAATAAATGTGTGTATCGGCTCGGGGGAGTAAAGATAACCTGTTAAAGCAATTACATGAACAGCTCTGCGCCCTTTTTTTTTTTTTTTTTTTTTTCCTCCTTCTGTGCTGGCTCCGGCTGATGAGAACAGTAGTCGTGTTTTGGTCTGCTGTATTCAAATGTTCTGAGACAACCGAACAAAAGAAGACTGAAAAGTCTTTCACCACATGCAAATCCTCCTCTGTCCCACTTAGCTTTGTGTTATTGTGTGAAATAAACTTGAAACTGTGTAAATTTAATGAAAGGAAAACGTTTTAATTCACTTTGTGCATATTTAACTTCATGTTTAGGTTGCATAATATAAGAGAAGCTTATGTTATCATGATTGAATGTTGCATTAATGATATATCCCATGATTATCCCACATTTCCTTTACATATCATTCCCTTTTTCCACTATTCTCCATAAGTTTTATGCATCTCATGAATGCATGGCACTTAAGATATTTCCTTTGTCATTGAGAAATTGCAAACATTGAAACTTTGAAACTGCACAATCGATTGTTTAGCTTTAAATAAGAATGATCATTCTTTATTCTGTACTTGTGTTTTTGGTTAATAAAATCAACATTTGGACTGATGATGACAGTGTGTAAAAAGCATCAGTTATTCTACATTTAGCTAAAAATAGGTTTGTTTGTTTTTGTTTTTTTTTTTTTTTAACTATTGTTTCAGGGAAATTATGAGGTAAAGCAGGTTGGATCTGCTCCAGTTTGTGGAAAAATCCAAAAGGTTGGTGGGTGGGTGACAAAAAGAAGCCAAGTCTGAAGAATGCAGCAAAACTTTGAGCATTTTATTCATTTTCCACCTGGTTTTATTGACATGTAACTTCCTAATTTTAGCAGAATATTTTCAGATCTGTCTATATATAGAAATGACAGAGCTGACGTTGGCATTGACTCAGTGGCTGTATCTCCTGTGAGAGACCACTCATTAGTGGACAGTCGAGCTCGGTTTTGACGAGGGCGGCCCGATATTAGGAAAGCATGTGATCATATTTGAGGATAACGATATGATTTGCAATAAACGATTAAACGCCTTATTATTGACTTTCATCGCGCTCGATCGGTGTTTCCCAACTGCTGGGCGGCAGCACATTTCACCTGATTGGTGCTCTAACAGTGAGGCGTGCAATGACAGAGCAATTACATTTTCTTCCACTCGAGTGCAGTAAAACGCTTTGCTTCAGTGAAGTGGGTTGCTGCAAAAATGGAAGTTGATAAAGGAAGAACCCATGTGGGCTTTTCAGCTGTTTTTATCGAAAAAGTTGTTTGGAGATGATTTTTGTTCACCTTATCACCTCTTTACCTTCTAAACGTTTTATGCTGCAATAAAAAAGTGCGACCAGATATATTTCGTGCATAGCGAGTCTGAATGCATGCATGGTACTATATTCATACTGATATTGCGTCAATGATAAATTTGTGATTATATTGTGAAGACTGTCGAGAAGGAATTGGGTTTACGTCAAATCAAGGTCAGAGCTGAAGCCGTCTTTGCTCAACACCGATCAGTCAAGAAGAAAGAAAATAAATACATTTAGGAAAATAAACAAAAAAAGTCCTTCAGCGTTTTCTGCAGCCAGGCTGTGGAAACATCTGAATATCTTGGCACCGTTATTTTCCATAAAAAGAGCTTTTACCCGACTTTAACTGCTGCTTATTATGGTTTTAGCTGCTGCTGATTAAGTCGACGTTTATTGGAATAAAACCTGCGGTTCGTAAGTCGTCTTCGGTAATCCATGGTATAGCAGAGATGAACCGTATGCAGTTCGCATTTTATTGCAATATATTTGCAGTTGTATAAAGTGACAAAAAATGTATGAAATTTAACAGTCTTGTTGATTATGAAGTCATCACTGCATCCATCCGTCCATTTTTTTTTTTTTTTTTTTTTTTGGGCACTGGTCCGGAACTTCTTTTGTTTCCGCAGAAAATCAGCCGAATGTTTCCAGTTGAGGAAATCCTTTTTAATCACTTGGTTTTGAGCTGCATTGTTTAGCATTGTGGAAACTGAACTTTGGTTTGCAGTTTTACAAGTAAATGAACGAAACGGAAGCATTGAACTGTTGCTGTTAATGACACTAAAGCTTCATGGCAGTCATCCACACTGCAGTCCAGCACCAATCTCTTTGACATAGAGGAACTCAAAGCATGGTTTAACCAGAAAAGGCGATGCATTGTTTGGAGGGAGCGCTGCAGACTGTGCTCTTTGTGGGTGGGTTTCACCACGTTTGATTTTTTTTTTTTTTTTTTTTTTCCAAACTCGTTCAGTCTTTGCAGACATTTTGGATCCCAGATTCCAGTTGTGTTAACAAGGAACTATTAACGTTTAAATGTTTGTGTTTTTCAAGGGTCCCAAAAGGTCTACCGCTAAGAAGGAGTCAAAGGAGAAGAGGGAGAGCATCGAGGAGAGCAAGGAGAACCTAAAAGCCAAGTCGGACGACTCGGGAGAGGAGAAGAACGGAGACGACGACTCGCAGAAAAACGGGCCGAAGAAAAAAGGTGAATATTGACTGGAAATTCAGCTAAAATTTAAAACACTCAACAACAGGGATGGGAGAACCAGTTCTCAGTAGTTTAATTCCTTGGAATCGTTAACCTGCCTGCTTAACGATTCCGCTAATCAGTTCCAGCAACGTGTGACTTATTTGCGTGATGACTTATCGTACACGCTCCGTATTTTGCTTTAGAAAATATCCAAGATGGCATCGTGGCAGCAGCGCTCCAAAGTATGGTTACATTTCATAAAAAGAGATGACACTAGGGCCGGTTGCAACATGTGCAGAGCGTTAATCACAATAAAAGGATGAAATACGTCCAGCATTCTCAAACAGCTGGCCACACAGCATGCAGCTGATTGGCACGAAGGTAAAGTGTTTGATACGTTGCTTAGTGACGGCAGTAACTCTTGTGGGGGAGTTTCCAGGACAGCGTCTCCTGCCACGAATGTCCCAGGTAACGGTAAACTCCTCCACTTCCTGGTAATTGTATTAATGTTAGTGTCATGCTGTATGAATAATCTCCATCTCATTTAACATTTACTGTCACATTTAATAAATTAGAATCTGGGTTTTAATGAGGCTTGTTTGTCAGATTAAAAGCACCTTTTGAAAACGACCTTTAAGCAAATATTAAACATATTTTTCATTAGACTCACATTTCTGCAGTTAGAATATTTGTTTATTGGTCTGAAGTAACATGTTTTCATTAGATATCAGCAAGAAGTCATCATTAACAGAAATAAAAGCTTTAAAACATCAGTCTGTGTGGAATTAATCTATATAATGTGCTTGTGAGCTGAGTAACTGAAATGCATGAATTTTTCATTAATATTCTAATTTATTGAATATGACTAGTTGACAAGGACTGCCAGAGTTAGTCCTCGTCACTTTTAGCCACTCCTATCGTCGAGGCAAGGAAGAGTAAAATGACAGAGGTGAAATAAATAAATATGTGAGAAACTGTTTTCCTCAGTTGGAGACACCTCAAGTCTCGAAAGATCCTTCCTGAAAAGACGAGCATACAGATTTGTCTGCACAAAAACTGTTGATGTGCAAAAAGTTGCATTTCAAGTTAAAATGTTCATTTGACAGAGGGAATCTTATTTTTTTTAAAGCCAGCTTTAATTTTGTCTGAAGCGAATAGAACATGGTGCACATGTTGAATTAAAGAGTTTATTTCCTAACTCGATGAGAATCGATAAATTGGTATCAGCTCCCATCCCAACTCAACAACAGCAACACCTCAAGCACTGCTTCCCTGTGACGTCACAGAGTAGAAAATCAGCCAGGACGTCAGCAAAAGACGTTATGAACATGTTGGCTGAAGCTGGAAAGGGAGAAGAGTCTGAAAAGCAGGTTTCAGGTTAACCACATCCCTCCACTAAAAACAGCCGCCCGTCCAACTGACAGAGACACTGATTTGTTCCTGAAATCCAGCTCGCTGGGTGAAAAGATCCAGAAGCGTGCTCTCCTCTTCAGAGAGTCCATAATATGTTTCAGGCCATGCATCAGTGGAAATGCCTTGTGTTAATTTCTGTTTACATGCTGAGTTTTTGAAATGTTGAGGATATTGAAGAGGGGAAAGATAATCGCAGTAAAACCTGAACGTGAAGCTAAAACGATCAGTTCTTCACTGACTGCTCTGCTCCTCCACGTTGTCACGGACAGGAAACAAGCAGAAGTGGGTCCCTCTAATGATCGACGTGAAGTCCGAGGGTCCCAGGGAGCGCTCGGCCTCCAGGAACAACAGCAGACAGAACGAACACCCGCGCCTGCCACCCAACGCCAGGAACGACCTCAGAGGTCAGTCTGGGAGTCGTCAGACGCAGTGGTTCGCTGTCTGACCTCTGCTTCAGCAACTTTATTTCACTTTAAGGCCTTCTGTAATGAATCTCATGGTTTGAAACATTCACTAAGAAAATGAGACGTTCTGGATGTTGTCAGAAGAGGTCAGAGGTTACAGCTGTCTTGCCGTTGGGTTCGCTGCTGGAGGTGTGCTTGATTTGTTGATTTGTTTTTCTGGCAGACTGGCACAGTCAGAAGTACGAGCGGGAGTGGCGCGACGACCACGACGAGGTGTCCAGCGTGAAGAGCGAGGGGGCGCCGTTCCGCGGAGGGTTCAGAGGTCGGGGACGTGGAAGAGGAAGGGGACGAGGACGAGGCCGAGGGGGTAGAGGTAGGCATCTCATTCCCCTTCTTCCATGCAAAAACAGACTCTTGATCTGATCTGGTTTCCCTGCTGTTGACTGTTGGACCAACAAGCACGTGTTTCGCTGTTTAACATCCGAATCATAAAATCTGCTTGGATGCTGTTCATGTGATGAGCTCTTCATGTCTCTTCTCTGAGTCAACAAATGTGGAGAGAACTGCGAAGTCTCTGATTGCAGCATGGAAGCTGGTTATTTCACTGAATGCTCAAGGTGGGAGAAGAAGACTAAACTCCAGTTTTGAGCTGAGTCTTGATTGTGGTTTGTAAAGCAGGGAGCCTTTTCTTGCATGTTTTAGTCTGTTTTGCTGTACTTGCTGAACGCCGGATTTCTTCTTAGTTTTTGTAATCGTCACCTTATGGTCTACAGTTGAAACCAGACGATGACATGAACAGCTTAAAAAGACACACGACCTGTATTTTTCTTTCTGAGATTAAATGTAACTAATCTTTGACTGATTTAGGTCGATTGGGATTGTCAAAATTATGTCTGTTTGCTAAAAACCAGAATAATGAGAGCTGGGGTTTCGGATTTGTCAACGACATGGATATCAACTGCAGTAAAAAAAAATGCAAACAAAATTTTTAGTTGACATATTTTTTTGTTTTCATTTTTATGTTTTTTATCTTTTCAAAAGTTCAGCTAGTTTTCTTTCAAAGTGTCGCCTCCCTGCAGGCTGCAGCAGTGTCCATCTGTCCCTTTAACTGCAGATACTGGCTGCCTCTGACTGTGTTACTACCGTGGACCCCCGCCTATTTGCCTACCCTCGGTTCAGTATTTGTGTTTTTTTTTTTTTTTTTTTTTTTTTTTTTTTTTTTTTTTTTTTTTTTTTTTTTTTTTTGTGGAGCGCAGCTACAAATCATTAGAACAAAATTTACCATTCTCATTTCCTGATTTTTATTTGTATTTTCTGAAATATTACAAATAAAATGCAGCTCGAGAAATATCTTTGAACAATGCTGCTTGACACGGCTATTGGCTGTTTGAAAGTGTTAAAAATGAAAAAGTTGTTCATAGAGGGGACCATGATCCAGACAAAGACAAAGGTTTTCCTTTTTTTTTTTATCTTAAATGCAAAGTGTTAATATATTTTGTACAGTTTTGGCTTAGTGTGTTTTTTCAGCAAATAGCCTTTTTTAGCCTGTATACTCGAGTTAACAATTAATCAATTACTAAATTAGTTGACGATTATTTCAATAGTCGATTATTCACGATTAATTCGATTAATTGGTGCAGCCCTGGTCAAAAAAGCAAAAAAAAAAAAAAAAAAAGAGAGAAATCTGGAAGCTTACAAATACTATTTCACAGCTCTGTATGTATATATATATCTATATATATCTATATATCTTTATATATATATATATATATATATATATATATATATATATATATATATATATATATATATATATATATATCTACCTGCTCTTATTGAGTATGAGACGAAGTTCCTAATTACTTATGAAATATTGCACGAGTGATAAATATAAAAATATAAATACACTGTTACATTTATAATGGGATTTTGTACAGAGTAGAGTACGGCGTAGTTTTAATCAGAGGGAAAATTAGAATCATACAGTATGTCTGCAGCTGCTCCCTTCTGGTTGCTGTTAAGTTGAATTGAGTCTGTATGAAAAACGCCCCCATCTCTCTGCTGTGCAGGTCACTACGACTACCACTACGGCTACAAGTCGTACGACGGGAAAGACGGACCCTATGGCCAGAAGTTCAGCAACTCGGTCACTTACTACTATGACAACATGAGCAGCAGCGAGCTGTACACGGTGGACCAGGACCTGCTGAAGGACTACATCAAGAGGCAGATGTAAGTGTGGCTTCCCCCCAGCTTGCAGCGATGAATGTGACAGGACACTTTTCAGAGGTTCACCCGCAGAGCTGCTGTGGAAGTGATGAGCTCATCATGTCTCTTCTCTGACTGAACATTAGTGGAGAAAAAAAACATTACAGCTCTGATCGCAGCATGAAGCAAAACCACATCAAATCCTGGAAAAGCTGTATTTTTTGTGCACTGATCCTTTATTATTCATCATTTGATAGTTGAAGTGAAGAGTTGAACTCAGATAAACCAAGTGATACCAGGTGATCCTCAAGCTGTCCAAGAAAAACCTGAATGTTTGATTTAAAAAAAAAAATTGGTTCTAAAACTGCGTAAATCTTATTCACTTCAGTTTAATCCTGGTTATCCCTTAATGTTTTACAATTCAATCAAAAAAATCCTCGATATATCCCAAAGGGAAATTAAATGTTGTCGCAACTCATATCATCAGAGTATCTTCAAAGAGTAGAGTCGTCGTGGATGGTGAAGCTGTGAGCAGGAAGGATCTCTGGTAGCAGTCAGTGTTGCAACTAATCTATGAAACCTCTGACTGAAGACTGTTGATGTGTGACGGTCCCATAGCTCAATTTCCAGGCAGCAGAGTAACATGTCCTGGATGACACCATCAGTTGTTGGCAAGCACTGCTAATCTACCTCTTTTGCTTTTGCCACTCTATGTCTCTGTTTTATTTACAGTTTTATGATTAATTTATGTAAAGAACAAAATCCAAAGTTTAGCCATCGAAATCAGATTTCAGGGTATCCACGCATCCTTAAGGAGTCTTAAATCCATGTATCTAAAATTAAGGCCTTAAAATGTCTTAAAATCATTTTAAAAATGTAAGTTGGCCTTAAATATGTTAATCACAGGTCTTAAATTTTGTCATGGCAAGACTATTTATTTCTGTGTAGTTTGCTTTTCTCATAAAACTTTTCTGTCAGGCAAAAGTCTGAGTTGCACACAGACATCTTCATTATATTCTGAGACTCGAGGCGGTTGAGGCTAATGCTACCTAGCTGCTAATAAACCCCTGCTAGCTTTTTTGCACCTGTCATTGGTAAGTGTAATTTATTGACAGTTGGCTGGATGGATGACGTTCGTCTTTGCCACTTGTGTTGTCAACCCGTACGATGCTACATGCAACGTGGGTGAAAAAGCTTGGCGCTGCTATATAAAATACGCAATTTTCTTTTGTACATTTCTGTCATGATACAGGTCTTAAATTTCATTCATAATGGTCTTAAGTCTTAAATTTGAGTTGGTGAAACCTGCAGAAACCCTGGATTTATTGCTTCTTTGTGCAAAAAACGTTGCCAGTAAAGCTGATTTCTCTCTTAGAAACATGTTTACATACTTCTGGGCTCAACACACGAGAAGCGACAAACGACAGCGAAAGGCAATAGTTTTCCACCACTCGTAGTAAAGCCAACACACGGGACAACACGCTAGCCCACGTGTGCACATGTATGAGCTCAAAATTTCACATTCATGAATTCCAGTTCAACTGGAAATAATTGGCGATGTGGCCTCCTGTGTGTCGAGCCCTCAAAGCTGTGTTCTGGTGGGTCGTAAAGAAACGAGAACCAGCTCTTTAGATGCTGAAGTGTGCTGCCTTTAGGCCCGGTTTGAGTTGAAAAGGTGTTTAAACATCAAACCAAGTATATGGAACATAACAGAGGCCAACTTGAAAATAGTCTTACTTTGAGCAGTTCTTGTTTTTGGCAGTGATTTTGAGCCGATGGAACCAAAGTAATGGTTTTCTTCGACCGGCATTTTGAGTTTTGTGTTACTTTTAGAAGGTCAGCTTGACTGCAGTTGAATCCAGCTTTGCAGATGAACACGTTGTCTCCGGTCTCCTACAGAGAGTACTACTTCAGCCTGGACAACCTGGAGCGGGACTTCTTCCTGCGGAGAAAGATGGATCAGGAAGGCTTCCTGCCGATCGGCCTCATCGCCAGTTTCCACAGAGTTCAGGCCCTCACCACAGACGTCAACCTGATTCTGGAGGTGAACGTGCAACTGTGAATCAGAAATGTGCAAGTTTTTAATAATTACCATGTTGAACTATCATATAAACGTTTGTTTTATGAGTTTTTTTTCTGATTAAACTAACAAAAAAAAAAAAACAAACATAAAATAGGTTCAGACTAATGCATCTATTTTTCAAAGGTAATTTTCATGCAGCATTTCATCCAGATACTGAGTATCGGGTAAGAAAATATAGAGGTTAATAAACATGAATTGTAATATAGAGACTTTTTATAATTTGATGCATTGATGTAGGACTGGAGAAACAAAGATATAACATGTTTTTTGTTTTTTTTTGTTTTGCACATGCTCACTTTGGGCTTAAAAGCACATTAGCAATAGCATTGTTTCTCTATGATTAATGACAAGAGTCAAGATAAAACTGGAAAAATATTCTGAAATCTCCTTATAACTGAAAACTTGTTTTGTTGTGTTCGTATGTAATAAAACAATCTGAGTCTCATATGACAAAATGTGACAAATTTCAAGTGGTCTGAGGTTTATAAGGTATAGAACTCTCAGAATCTTCTTCCTCTGTGTTTTTAATATGCAGTTTGATGTTTACGACATCGCCACCTACAGGCAGAGCTCGATTATTTCAGCTCACTGTGAACAACTTCCTTCAGGGGTGATGCAGTTGACAACATAGGCTGTCAAATATAGTCATTGAAGGACTTCCACACTTTTAGAATTCAGGCTTAAATAGTCTTCCGTCAGTAAAACTGAAAAGCATTTAATAAGCTTCCTGTATAGCGCCTAATACAGTGGACCCCCACTTATTCGTGGTTCAGTATTCGTGGATTTTTCTGTGGAAGCTAACTCTAAATTATCTATAATATTTTTAAGAATTGCAGTTTGGGAAGCTCAGATTTTTAGGTGCAGTGCTTCTTGACACACTATTGGCTGCCGTTTGCAAAGTAGCCAATCCAGGAATGCCATTTATTTTCCTTGGCACTGATTGGCTGTACCCCCAAAAAGCAGAAATCATGAAGACTGAAGATATTAGCTCCTGCGGTAGCGATAACACTGTTTCCTCTGTGCATGTTAATGCAAATTAAGGTATATTTGTTGTGTGAACTATTAAAGTAGGCAGTTATAAGTATTTTTAGAGGGGGGTCTCAAGTATTCGTGGATGGTTGTGGTCCCTAACCCCCCCAAATACCAGGAGTCCACTGTACATGTATACCATTTTCTTACGTTTTTACATTTAAATGTTCTTATGAAATAAATACAGTGGAACCTCTGAAGAAAAGATAAATTAATTCCAACAGGCAGTTTGTAAACTCGCTGGAAATAATGGAAATCAATATCATTTGCTCCAACCCCACACCCACACCACCAAAATCTGCTCATGACTCATCAACGTAGTCATTTTCAACATAATGGAGTCATTAATGATGTATTATAATGTTGCTATAAGCAGTGTGTAATAAATAAATAGGGATCTTTCTTTTTTTTTCCTTTTTCTTTTTTCCTTTTTTTCTTTTTGTTTTTCTTTTTTTCCTTTTTTTCTTTTTTCCTTTTTTCTTTTATTTTTCTTCTTTCTTTTTTCCTTTTTCTTCTTTCGCTCTTTCTTTTGCATTGCAAATGTCTTGAATCATCTTTTTTTTTTTTTCTGTGCCTCCTTGCAGCCAGACTTCGTTGTAAACTTTTAAACTTGTCCTGGTTGTTGGCGTCTACAGACGCGTTTACCATTTTCTCTCCAGTACTCTCTTTGGTTTGTTCGTTCTGTGGAACAGTGTCGGGATAAAAAGGTGCGAACCTCAAGGGATGAACCGCTGATCAAACAAATACACAATTTATTTCCTTTTTAGCTGAATTTAGCAGCAGTAACTGGGATGTCTTTTTGTCTGCTTTACAGTGACGTGATTTCATATCTGCATCTAAATCTGTGCGGTTATGCTTCAGTGTTCATGGATTTTCTTTAACACTCGCTCTGACGGGCTGTGGTTGTGTTTGCTGGCAGGCTTTAAAGGACAGCAAAGAAGTGGAGGTGATCGACATGAAGATCCGTCGGCAGGAGGATCCTGAGAAGTGGCCTCTTCCCGGCCTGACTGTGCCGAACCACACGCACACCGACTTTTCCCAGCTCATCAACTGTCCCGAGTTTGTTCCCAGGCAGATGACGGAGGAGTTCAGAGGTGAGCAGCTGTGCAGGAAAAATCAATCCACCTCTTTGTTTCCGCCATTTTTTTTGATGCGCCGATCAGACTCTTCTTCAGGTCTTTGAGGTCCGACGTGTCGATTCAGAGTTTGACAGATTTCGGAGGGGGGGTTCTGATTAAAGAGATGTGCTGCAGACTGAAAATAAAGGAATTACAAGATTATCCCAATTCGTGCGTCAAGTCATACATCACCTTTATCTGATTTTCATTCAGCTCAGTAAAAAGCATGGAAGTACATGCTGTTTGTTGATGCATTTATGGGCTGAAAATCGTAGGAGTTTTTAGGGTTTTGTTATTTATTTATTTATTTTTTTTAGATATTTGATGGAAAATTGGCCGAATTATTGTTGAATCTCCCATTTTTGGAGATTAAAAAAGTAACTGACTGACTGGATCTGCTGCAGAATCCTCCAGATCCTCCACGCCCGTGCAGCAACAGACCAAGACCGAAGGAGACATGTCCAACCTCAAGACGATGCCAAAGGGCCTCTCCGCCAGCCTGCCCGACCTGGACTCCGAGTCCTGGATCGAGGTGAAGAAGAGGCCCAGACCTTCGCCTGCCAGACCCAAGGTAGGAAAACTTATCTCTCCAGGAACGTGTGTGTTCATGTCATCTTCTGTTCTGAACACGCGTTGATCCATTTATTAAAGGTAATAATTTATGAAAGTGTAAACCATTTGTTTCCATGTCATTATGAGACGTTCCATGTGTTATTTTTCATTATTTTCCCACAAAACAAGACATGAAACAGGTGTTTAGTCTTTGAGCAGCTTTCATTTCTACATGTTTCACCTGTTTCCATCTCCTCCTGTTCTGGTGCTCGACTGACGCAGGCGCCTCCGCTGCAGCAGCAGAAGGAAAAAGACGATTCGCTTCGATCTCCGGTCCCCCAGTCCGGCTCCTCGCCCGCCCCCGTTATCTCCGGAAATAAGGTGAGGGACTACCTGTGTGGAAGAGATGAGGCTTTTCTGCACTGACGTCATATCCAGTCGTCACCAGCTGCGCTCAAACCTGAAGTATGGTTTTAATGAAAACACACAGAGGAAAATATGCAATTAATCAATTATTCACATGATAAATTCAAATGAGCTCCATAATTTCCTTTCTGATTATTAATTTTTTTGAAGGGAAATTTTGTTTACCGAGACTTCATTATCCATGTTATTTATGGTTCAGATTGTTTGTGGTTTTTATTTAAGATTTAGTTATTGTTTTTGGTTGACGTGTGTTATTTTGTATATTTAAAATAACAAAAAATAACTAAAAAGATACAAGATATGGAAAAAATGGGGGGAAAAAAAACATAATGAAAAAGTGACAATAAATAAAATTACTAAGTAAATACAGAATGTGGGAAAAAAAAAAGCATAATGAAAAAAGTGATGATAAAATAAAATAAAAAAATAACTGAATAAATACAAAAATAAATAAATACATGAAATAAAGGCAACCAATAACACAATAAGATTGGAAATAAAATGGAAAATGAAATAATAGTGATAATGTTAAGTGTTCTTTTCCAAATTAAAGTTTATTGGTCTTTAAGAGGGTGAACTCTTACTATGCCATTATCAGTATATCACTTGAAAATGGTCTCAAAACAGCAATATTATCTTTTATCGCAGTAACGCAGCATTACGCTGTTGGTACTGGATTGTGGGATGCACCAACTAGATACAGCTTGTGTTCTCGAATGTAGGGCTGGGCGATATGGCTTAAAAATAAAATCTCCCAATTTTTTTCCATACCTGATCCGATTTTAACCGATTGTTTTGCTTTTTTTTTTTTTTTTTTTTTTTTTTTTTTTTTGTTTGTTTATGTTGCTTTCTTTTCTAAAAAAGAAATTGCAAATGACAGAAAATCACCCCTTCTGTGAGAATCAGGACCAGGCTACAAGAGTTTTTGTTTAATTACGAGAATAAAGTCATAATATTAGCAGAATATAGACTCAGTTGTCCAAGAGGAACGTTTTAAAATTGCGAGAAAAAAGTTGTTTTAATCAAAAAGGCTTCCGGAGTTATCGAGATCTGACCTGAGAAGCTCAGCGCGTGCGGTTCTTTCTTTGAAATAGGCGGTCGTTTGCGTCCAAATAATTAGAAACTGTAAGACAAGATGGTTGCCTCGGGAACACTGACATCACGCTGAACAAGGAGTGCTTTGGTGGAGAAAAAAAACAAAACAGATTTTCCAAAAATTAAATCTCTAAAAACAAAAAAATTTGACCAGTCGCCTCGCCCTCCTGGAGTGTCAGGAAAAGCTTGAGACTTGCAGGAGCCTGTAGAAGTGGTTTCCTCTCCGACGGCGTCTCCGTTCGGGAACAGAGGTGACGGTCTGTCGGTGGGAAGCGCGACTAAAACTCCCGTTTGTCTGTTCTTCTTCTTGGGCGGAGCAGGACGGAGCAGAGCAGGACGAACCCGAGGAGCTGGACTTCATGTTCGACGAAGAGATGGAGCAGATGGACGGACGCCGCAACACCTTCACCGACTGGTCGGACGAGGACTCCGACTGCGAGCTCGACGACCACGACGTCAACAAGATCCTGATCGTGACGCAGACGCCGCCCTACCTGCGGAAGCACCCGGGGGGCGACCGCACGGGGCACCACACGTCGCGGGCCAAGCTGACCAGCGAGCTGGCGAAGGTCATCAACGACGGGCTCTTCTACTACGAGCAGGACCTGTGGGACGACAAGTACGAGCCGGAGTACGCCACCATCAAGGTGAGGGGAGGTTCTCTACGCCTTTCTGGTTCTGTCCCAGCCCCCCGCGTTGCATCATTGTGGTTTTGGGGGGGCTTTTCTGGCCGAGACCAGAGGATGAGGAGCTTTCTCTTCTGGAGCTGAAACGCCGAGCGCTCGGTTGTTTTTGTTCTGCATTGTTGCCACTGCAGCCCGTTGTTTCTTTGTTGTGTGGGACCTTCGTGTGTTCACCGGCGTACAGCCAGCACCGCATGGAGCCGAGGCTGCTCGTTTATAAATAGACCCCCCGCTCACAAGGCCTCCTCCACCTGACGGGGAGACAAAGATGGACGCTCAAAGATCCGAAGAGGCTCAGAACGTGGGTCGCATTTTATCATCCTGAAACGAGCTGTTGGTGTTTTGGTTGTTTTTTTTTTTTTGTTTGTTTGTTTTTGTTTTTTAAACGGAGGAAGAAAGGGGCAGCAGGTCTTTCAGCTGTGGAAAGTTCAGGTTGTGGTGACGCGAAGCTGCCGGGTCAGGCCATGGTGGCTCTCTGATCCTTCAGTGTTGTTAGAAAACCGTTAAAGACACGCAATAGTGACCGATTCGTTCTGTTCAGCTTCTGCAGATTCTTTGCTGTTTTCTCAGGTGGTTTAAATTCATCTTGTGTGTGGTAATTTTGCAGCAAGAGGTGGAGAACTTCAAGAAGGTCCACCTGATCAGCCGCGAACAGTTTGACTGCCTGACGCCTGAGCCTCCTGTTGACCCGAATCAGGAAGTCCCCCCAGGTCCCCCACGGCCTCAGCAAAGTAAGGAGACAAAAACACGCTTCACTAATGTTTGGCTAAATTAATATCAATAAGCTTTAGTATGAATTTTTTTTTTAAATGTTATTTTTACTTTTAATAACATTTTGTACACTTTGCAAACTTTTGAGGATTTTGTCTGGTTGGGGCCACTAAAAAAGTTGACTTCTTCTTCTTTTTTTTTAAACACTGATTTTTCTCTGACTTTGGATTTTTTTTTTTTTTTTTTTTCTCCCTCAAAATTCAGACTTTTTTTTTTTCCACAAAATTCAGACTTTTTGTAAGTCAGAATTACTTTTTTCTAGTGGCCCTAATTGTCTTCCATAGGTTAAAACCACAATCTTCGATGTATTTTATTGGGATTTTATGTGATAGAAAATCAAAAAGTGGTGGATAATTTTGTGTCCTGGTTTTCAGTCTTTTTAAGGATTAGTGTCTGACTCTGAGTCAGTTGTTTCTCTGCAAGTGGGGGTGTTGTGGCAACAATATTACATGGCAATTTATTTAACTGAGTGTTTTTACTGGAAAAAAATAACAACTTTATCTCGATTCCCCCGCAGTAAATGGCCAAAGATCGTTTCTAAACAGACTTTAAGCAGTTTCTGCACAATTTTGTGGAGCAAAATTGACATTTAATACGTTTGTAAGACTTGAAGATCCTCAAACTGTTTGACTAACAGAATAATGTGTGTTAATGTAAACCATCTACTATCTTCACTGTTAACTTCACCTTAAGCATTAACTGTTAACAGGTGTCCAAACTTTTTGACACTCAGGTCAAGGCAGTCAAGTTGAAAGTTCTTGTGGGCCACAGTAATTCAGCTTTTTATTTTCTTTTCTTCAAAACACACACACACACACACACACACACACACACACACACACACACACAAAAAAAAAAAATTATTACCAGCTCAACAAAAAACTAAATTCAGTATTTTAGTAAAATAAAGTAGCTTGATTTTTCTTGGCCTAGGAAAGAAAATCTGCTCTCAGCAAAAATCAATCCAAGGGCCGCGCGTCGAACAAACCGTGGTTCAATACGTCTGACAAACTGCAGATGAGTTACGCAGCCAGACGAGACCATGAGCACAAACATCCAGCTAAATGCAGCCGCTAGCAGTTTCCGTCCGCTTCTAGTGAGGACAAAACGCCTTCAATAAGCCGTCCTTGTGCATTTATAAGGTCCAAAGTGGAGCTGCTTTAAACGCTTGGTGCTCTGTGGTGGCTCAAGTTTCCCCACCGTGCTTTTTATGCTGCGCCTGCAGCAAAGCATCTGACATGATGCACTCGGTGAACAAATCAAAAGCCATAAGGCGCAACACAAAATATTCATGTTTTAATAGCCAGGCTGTTTGCATTTTCTTTAATTTCACTGTAAATCTGACCACATTTACTCTGTGACTTTAACTTTAAAGCAGACTTGAATGCACCAAAATCTGCATTTCATTCGTTTATTTAGTTTGACCAAATACAGCAGCTGCTGTTCAGAGAAAGCGACCCAAATCCTGCTCTTCTGCTGAGAACAGACTCAGTTTCTGTACATTTTTTCCCAAATGAGCCCCAAAGAATTTGCAAACTTTGAGTGGGGCTTTCCTTCAAAAAAAATTGGATTAGTTTATTGTTAACCATGTTAAAAGAAATTGACAATACTTTTTTCTTTTGTAGTGTTTGCTCATAAAGTTCTAGTTTTTGAGTTTTTGGCCCACTTGTCCTTTTTGACTCGATGATTTTGGCCCATGTGACAAAGTTTGGACACCTCTGATTTAAACCTTTACATTGGTTGCTTCTCTGTGCTGCTCTGTCCCAGTAAGAGGCATTGAAGTTAGTGGTTTTAACTGGTGTTCTCCTGTTACTCTCTGACATCACTGATACTTCATCGTCACCCAGAGACGCATCGCTCACTTCCTGTCCGTCTCCGTTTCCAGTCCCCACAGACGCTTTAGCAAACAAGCTCTTCGGCGCTCCTGAGCCGTCCTCGACGGCCCGCTCGCTCCCCACCACCGTGCCTGAGTCTCCGAACTACCGCAGTGCCCGGACGCCCCGCACGCCTCGCACCCCCCACCGCAAGGACCCGACCATGACGCCACGCTTCTACCCGGTGGTGAAGGAGAGTCGGCCAGTCGACGCCAAGGCACGTCGTCCTCAGATGAAACGTCGACGGTTCGTGATTAAGATGACGACTCGATAGTTGTTTTGATTCTCATGGGGCGGGGGGGCTATCTGCATTGTTTCAGACACCGAGGAAGAGGAAGACTCGCCACAGCTCCAACCCTCCTCTGGAGTGTCATGTTGGCTGGGTGATGGACTCTAGAGAGCACCGCTCCCGCACCGCCTCCGTCAGGTGAGACTTCAACCTGCTGAAACGCTATTAATAAACCGCCGAGAGAAAGAAAACCACTTCGTTTTTAATGGAAAACGATTCCAGATCCTGCTTTTGTTTGTTTTATCATTCTTAAAAGGTGTTTTAGTCATTCTAGGAGTTATTTTTCATACTAATACTAGCTCAAAGTAGAAAAAGAGATTAACCCTGAAAACGTTGCCTGCTATTAATTATAGCGAAATAGCAGCTTTCTATTGGGCTCTGCTCTGCAGTGACTCCAGTCCTTCCCTTTTTTACTCATTTTTTACATTTTTATTTTGACAGTTTCTTTATTTTTTTTTAATAAAAAACCTTAAAAACACACCTGGTAAAGATGAATAAATTCCTCTTTTTTTTTTTTTTTTTTTTTTTTTTTTAGACTAGAATAGAAATATTGTTCTATTGTCCTTCAGTGGGGAAATTCAGGTGTCGCAGCAGCAAAGTTACAGGCAGAATGAAGCAAGCAGTCACACAGAGGTAATAATATAATGACAAAAAAACATGAGTAAGAGACTGTACAGTAAGGGCAAATTTACAACAGAAGAAAAAACACTGTTCAGATTAAAAGAATCATGCAACTGATGAGGGAAATTTTCTGGATTTTATTTTCTATTCAAGGTGATAATTATAAAAATATGCAAAACGTGCATAAAAAAACAAATAAAAGCTATTTACAAGAGTATTGAAAACATCACGCGACCATCAGTTCAGCCAATCGGTTCGATATGCTAGTTTGTCTGCTTCCAACCGACCCGTACCGCGCCGGTCCTGGGCCCTCTTCCGCTGTCGGACAGCGCTGCGGTCAGGACGGAGATGAACCCCAATGCAGGGCTGCGAAGTGTTTGTACCAAGCTGTGCCGTTTTAAAACGGAAAATTCAATTGTTTGATGCTGATTGTTTGACCAAAGCAGCCAGTACTGAGAAGGTTTTTGGCAAAATAATGTGGGACTAAATTAATTCATACAAAAATTGTCAAAATTTGCACAGAAACATGAAGATGGAACACTAAATAACCTATTTAGATAATTTATCAGCAAAAAAAAAATAAAAATCCCGTTGATTTGGGAGTTAGTTACACTTTAAATTGGATGTTCTCCTGTCTTTCCCATCTTTTTTTTTTGTTTTGTTTTTTTTTAAATGGCCAGGTGAAGTCGGCCTGCCGCGTCCCGTTTATATCCAGAGAATCAAAAGCTTCCTACAGAAACTTAGTCGAGAAATGTTGTCACCATTCTTACTCTCCTGCTCCTGCACCCCTCAGCTCCAACGCCAGCCCGTCTGAAGGCACCCCCGCCCTGAGCAACGTCGGCTGCACGCCTCAGTCCCTCCCCAAGTTCCAGCACCCGTCGCACGAGCTGCTCAAGGAGAACGGCTTCACGCAACACGTCTACCACAAGTACCGCCGGCGCTGCCTCAACGGTAAGCATCGACGCCCCCCCCCCCCCCCCCCCGGGTGACGTAACCATCGCTGAGAAACGACTTGAACGGTGTTTTCTCCGCCAATCGCAGAGAGGAAGCGGCTCGGAATCGGCCAATCGCAGGAGATGAACACGCTCTTCCGGTTCTGGTCGTTTTTCTTGCGGGATCACTTCAACAGAAAGATGTACGAGGAGTTCAGGCAGCTGGTGGTGGAGGACGGCAAAGAGGGCTACAGGTACCAGTCGGTTGCTTGAACATTTTTGAGCTGTTCCTCAGCGTTTCTGGCTGACGTCGCGAGTTCTCATCGGTTGTGTGCTGCAGGTACGGTTTGGAGTGCTTGTTCAGGTACTACAGCTACGGCCTGGAGAGGAAGTTCCGACCGGACATCTTTAAGGACTTCCAGGAGGAAACCATGAAAGACTACGAAGCAGGTGAGGAAACCAGTAGCAGATTGTCCCTTCGTGATTTGACCAGCAGAGGGTGGAAGTGGAACGAAAACAGTACCAGGGAAAATCTGAACGCTGTGGTGAAATCCTGAGTTGGCCTAATCTGCAGAGGCCTCAGAGGCTATTTAGGTCACAGGTCTTAAATTTTGTGGTGACAGGACTATTTAATCTCATGTATGTAGTTTTATTTTTCTTGTTGGACTTTTCTGTGAGACAAAAGTTTGAGTCGTGTGGTGACATCTCAACTGCGAGGCGGTTGAGGCTACTGGTAACTAGCTGCTAATATACCCTTGCTAGCTAGCTAGCTCGCTTTTTGTGTCTATCACGGGTGAAGGGCTCGACACTCGGGGAGCGATGAACGACGGCAGCAGGCAAAAGTCATCAGCACTCGGGGTGAAACCCCCACACACGCGACAACTGTGACAAAAGTTGAACGTTTTTAAACTACTTTGTTTTGCGTAATTTTTTCAGTCTTAAATTTCATTCAAGGTGGCATTAAAATGGTCTTTAAAAGCCTTAAATTTGACTTGCTGAAACCTGCAGATACTGTATACACCTCTAGGGTCAGGAAAAGAGCAGCTACCATCTCTGCAGACCCCACACATCCTGGACACAAACTGTTGAGACTTTTACCTTCAGGTCTGCGCTGTGTTTGGGTAAAAACGAACGGAACGCTGTGTATCCTCCTAAACCCATTATCGCCACAGTGAAACACGGTGGTGGCAGCATGACGCTTTGTTCGCGCTCAGAGTTGAAGGGAAGATGGATGGAGCTAAATGGGGGGGCCATTCTGGAAGAATCTCCAACAGAGGCTGCAAAAACACTCAAGACTGGGATGAAGGTTCAGACTTCCAGCAGAACGACGACAGAGCCACAACGGTTTGGTTTAGAGCCTAGTGTGCTCATGTGTTAGAACGGCCTAGTCAAAGTTTAGATATAAATACAGTAATATCTGTTGTTGGACTTAAAAACTGTAGGCAGATGCCTTCACTTCTGGAAGCTGGTGGAGTTGCACCCCGAATGTAATTCTACTAAGCACTGATTATTCAGAGGCTGAATACAAGGCCAGCGATAAGCAATAAATCACTTAATCGCTTAAAAATAAATAAATACAGAATATGGAAAAAATAGAAAAAAAATACATAATGAAAAAAAGTGACAATAAAAAAAATTACTGAATAAATAAAAAAAAAGAATAAATAATGAAATAAAGGCAACTAATAAAAGAATAAGATTGGAAATAAAATGGAAAATTAAATAATAGTGATAACGTTAAGTTTATTGGTCTTTGAGAGGGCAAACATTATCAATATCTTACCTTGAAATGGTCTAAAAACATTATCATTTATCGTGATAATTTCCGGGACAATTTATCATCCAGCAAAATTTGTTGTCACGACTGGCCTACTGAATACAAATGCATGCCACACTTTTCAGATTTTTGGTAGTAAGGAATGTTTAAAAGAAGAAAACAGATTTATCATGGCCACTCTGCAGTGCTGTGCTGATGAATGAATTCCTAGTAAATAAACATTAGGTATTAAGGTTGGAGCGTATGGGAGCGTTTAACTGCCAGAGCTTGGACATAAATTCAGGAAGCGGTATCTCGTTTAAACCAGAAAACTTTCACGTTTAAATGAGATTTTAAATTTCTCATTAAAACCAAAAATCTCTTTCTCTTTTAAATAATGGTTTTTAGATGTCATCTAGAGCAAATGGGTTTGGGGAGGAGTGTCATAGTGAGCCCCCTTTACGCCTTTTTAACAAGTCGTAATCTGTCAGATTATGACTTTTTTTGTGTTTTGTTTTGTTTTTAAATTTTTTATTTTTTCGTATTTTTATATTTCCTTAAAACAAGCAGCTTTCTAGTTTTAACGAGAAGGTTTTCTTTGTTTGAACGACACCTGAGTTTATTTCCAGTGGGGAAAAAGTTAAAGTGGTCCGAATACTTTTACTGCACAGTTTTATTCCTGAATAAAAACGAAATGCTGTTTTCCGTCTCCTGATCTCAGGTCAGCTTTATGGGCTGGAGAAGTTCTGGGCCTTCCTCAAATACTCCAAAGCCAAGAACCTGGAGATCGACCCCAAGCTGCAGGAGTGCCTGAGCAAGTTCAAACGCCTGGAGGACTTCAGGATCGACGTGAGTTTACCAAAGCGAGGTGAAGAAGAAGAAATCGCCAAAGAAAGCACTTTTGTCCTCTGAAGCTGCTTCTCTCTGCTTCCAGCCGCCGATGGAGGAGGGGGGACGCAGGAGACACCCGTCCAGCGGCGACGGCCGGCGCCGGCATCCCTCTCAGCCCTCCAGCCGGCCCCACAGCCAGGCCAGCGCTGCGGGCCCCGCCCCCCCCCGCTGCGGCGGGCCCCTCAGCCAGGGATGTTGCCAAACCCACCAACCAGAAAGCCCCCGCCCCCGCCGCAGATCCCGCACCAGACACCAAAACACTCAAGTAACTCCACACCCGGGAACGCCGACTGTCTGTCCGCACGGATCGACCCGACCACGTCTGCATGTTGCCGGTTCTCTGGGGGGGGGGGGGGCTCCTTCGTTCGTTCATTGGATCAGTTTAAAAAAAAAAAGCAAAGCCCTCATCAGTCGTATTTCATTGATTTCTTTTTAGAAGTTTTAATTCAACGATAAATCACTAAAGAATGAAAGTTCCCCCCCCCCCCCATGTAATCCTGCTGACTGGAAGGTTTTTACTCCTGTTGCTCCCCGACCCACATCCGTCCGCCGGACCAAAGGGGTTCGGACCGAGCGACAAACCCTTCCACCTGCGGGCTTTTCTCTCCGTTAAGGGGCTCGACATGAGATGTAATTGATTTACTTTATTGCTGGACTATTTGGAGGGGGGGGATAATAAAGAGCCAAATGATAAAAGAAGAGACTTGTTTCGACCCCCTCCCCCCCCCCCCCGTTACGGACATGATTGTTGAAAGTTGCCTTATTTCGATGGTTTTACTGCGTCCGCCTCCTTGCTGTTACGTTTCTATGGTGGCTGTTTCCAGCAGAGGCCACCAGGTGGTGCTGTTTCCCCCCAGCTCCCATCCGTCTCCATTTGCGAACCGTCTTCCACGCGTCATTGGATCTGTTACGAGCTCTGAGATTCCCGATGGAAGTTGGACGCCCTTCCCTCATTTAAAAAAAAACCCAAAAAAACAAAAAAAACAAAAAAAAAAAAAAACCCACTGAAGTGAGAATTAAAAGATGGCCTCCTTCACGGCGCTCCTCCTTCCACCTCTCCGTCGCCCATCCATCCGTCAGCAACGCTAAACCGCTGGAATCAGGATTCCTGAAGCGGAGGTGACACGAACCCAAGCGGAAGCTGGATCCGGACCCTAAAAGGAGGAGTTGTGTAAATGTGAACTGAACAGAAGAAGAGAAGCGATCTCAGCTCCCTGCTGTGTTTTACTGTTTATAGAGCAGATTATATATTTGCCTTACACGTCTAACTTTTTCTTTATTTTTTAAATTACTTTTGATTCTTTTTCATTTCAACTTGCTGTGCTACTTTCAGACTGCTTGGGTTAGAAGTGAGGAATTTTAACACAAAAAGGGAACGCTGACTTTTTCTTGATCAAATCGGATTAATTTTAGTTGAGACAAATCCCAAAATGAGTAAAAATAACAAGACAGACTAATTACTAAACCATCAGCTGCATGTTTTTCTTCAAGTAATTTTATTTCATGAAATTCCTAAACAGAACAGAAAAAGTTGAGTTTTGAATTGGACGAGAAATTAGTACATTTTTGTGAAAATTTTGAGAGAAAACATGAAAAGTTGACAAACGGGTGCATCTTAATAAATTAGAATATCATTGAAAGACTTTATTTCAGTAATTTGATTCTAAAAGTGAAAGTCCTACAGATTCACTGGACAGAGTGACAGATTTTAAGTTTTGGTTTCTGTTCATTTTGACGATTGTGATTTACGGCTCATGGAAACTTAAATTCAGCGTCTCAGAAAACTAGAATTTTACATAAGACCTGTTTAAGAAAAAAAAAGGGTTTTTTTGTTTGTTTGTTTGAATGTGGAAATCTGGGCCTACTTAAAGATTGTGTCCATTTCCTGTGTAGAATATGCACTTAGTAACAGGTTGGGGCTATGAGGCAGCTGATGGGGGGCACATGGCTCCCTGCCTTCACACTGAACCTGAAGCTGTGGACTCTGTCCCGCTCCACACTCTGACACCTTGATCTCCAAATCAAATACAAATTTACTTTCATCTGAAAAGAGAGCACTGCACAATCCTCTGAAATTCTTACCTTTTTTTCCCCCACTGCACTTTCTCCTTCCACCCAACTTTCCATTAATATTCTTGGATACAGCGTTCTGCAAGCACCCAGCCTCTTCAGCTTTTTGTGTCTCACTCTGGGATTAGTTTTACGATCATGTAGGCCAACACATTTTGTTTTTTAAAATCATTTTTATTCGTCTTATGCATCACTTTTTTAAAAATTATTTTCATTTTCTGAGAAACTGAACTTTGGCTTTCCATCAGCTGTTGGCCATAATCCTCGATATTGACAGGAATAAACACTTGTATTTTTTTTTTCTTTTTTTTTTTTTTTTTTTTCCTTTTGAATCTTAAGAAAACAACACGAGTTGTAACATTCTGAGTTGAATTAGTGGAAGAAAGGTTTGGACGCTCCGCTGGTCTGTTGAGCTGCATCCGTGCCTCTTCCGGTCCTCCTCGCCGTCTTTGAGTCTTTCAGAGCCGATGGAGAGAAAGAAAAGAGAAGCCCATCTTTGCAGGACCTTCCCCCTCCTTCCCAGCTCATCCTCGTCCTCGGACCCTCCCTCTAATGTGACGTTGGACGGGAATAATCGAGCTTCACGCGGGAGTTGACGGCCTCCTTGATCGATCTGCTGCTGCTAGCCGCCCGTGTAAACACTAGGGGGCGCTGCCTGCTCAGCTCGGCTGGAACAAGGCCAGTCGGGCTGGGAAACGGAAAGACTGAGAGCCCTGACTGGAGATCGGGTGGAAAATATGGCTGCTTATGAGAGTGAACACAAAAGGACAAGTTTCCATAAAGCCATATGAATAAGAACTACCTGAAACATTCAAATAGTTCATTTCCTTATCCTAGAATTGTCATGAGGAAAAAAAAAAAAGATGAAAACGAGGATAAAAGGAACAAAAAAAAAAAATATATAAAGTGGAAAAATGTAAAATACTTGAATGAGAGCTTGTATTATAACATTTAATATTCATAATATCTGCTTTGTAGGCTGACGTGATTCGCTATTAGTGTTATTTGTAATTTGTAGTAATTATGCTTTTTCCTTTAATAAAGAAAAAAAAAAAAAAAAAACAGAAAACGGACAAAAAAAACCTTAAAACAGCCGCTGGTGTGTTCATTTGTGACTGAGACACAGTCTGGGTCCAGCTCTGCGGTTCTGGCCGGAAAGCTGCACCCTGGTATGGAGCTGGAACCATTAATCAGAATTATTGTGATGAACTGATTGTTGCAATAATTGTCAACCAATTTATTAATCGCTAACTGGAGTATATAGACTCAAATTAAAAAAAGAAGAAAAAAAAAAGTTTGCTGTAAAAATGACATAAAGCAGTAATGAATCCAAAACTGTGCAAAATATATAAACATTTTGCATCTAAGACACAAAAAAAAAAAAAAAAAACACGCTTGTCTGTAAATACGTTTTACTCAAAACTCCTCAAGTGGCATAATTTTAGCTTGGCCCAGTTCAGTTTCACCGAAGGAATGCCCTCGTTGCATTTTAAGCTCTGAAATGTTTTTCTTCTTTAAAGGGATTCAGTTGCTTATTTGCAGCTTTTAATGTAATTGTATTTTAACTTTAAGCATTAGAAATACTTTAAAAGATGCAAATAAAGAATTAATTCAATCCCTTTTTTTAAAATAAAATAAACATTGTGTTGCCTAAAGGGCAACAACATAGTATCTCTTGAGTGAACGCTTGAGCATCTGCAGCTCAAAAAGACTTGTTAAAAACTTCTGCTTGACTGAACGTCAACAGTGTCGGGCTGATCTATTGATTTTTTTTATTTTTTTATTTTTTTATTTTAATTAACCAATTAATAACTGGATGAAAAAGGTGCTTAAAAGATTTTTTTTTTTTTAATTATTTTTGCAGAACTTGAACCAGGTGAAGCTAAAACTGCCACTGAGTTTTGAGCTGAACGTATTTACAGATAAAGAAATTATTTTTTTTTCATATTAAATGCAAAACGTTTATATATTTTTCACGGATTTGGCATAATTACTGCTGAGTGTGGTGTTTATTTGAGTCTGGGTTCTCCATTTAGCAACTAATCCATTACTAAATTCCTTGACGATTATTTCAGGAGTCAATTTAATCCGATGAATCGTTTCAGTCCTGCTAAAAAGGCTTAAAGCGGTTAAATGCAAAATCTGCCAATTTTTTTTTTTAATCCAATTAATCATCAGAATAATCGACTACTAAAATAATCGTGAGTTGCAGCCCCACTCTGATTCAGGATTTTATTCTGAGCTTATTTATGAGCTCAGATTGTTCAGAGCACTGTTGCATGTGTGGGTTCTCTCTGGGTACTCCTCCTCCTCCTTGCCTCAGGTTCAGGTCAACTGGCTGCTCAGACTTGCCCAGTGGAGATGGCCGCTGTTACCCAACGGATGAGATGCAGTGGCTTTAATTCAGCACAAAAACCTTCCTTCTCTCTTTCCCATTCAGTGTTTTTCATTCGGACTTGGTCTAATAGGCCAACACAAAGTAAAAGACTGTGATAGTTTGAGATAAAATTCTCAAACTATCGTACAAAATCCCCACGAGAGTTCAATACAAATGGTACCGATTGAAAACCTTGTAAGTATATCACAGACTTTATGAGATGGCATCAAAGACACAAATGTCCTGTCTTACAACCGATCCCAGCAGTGGGCTAAGAGCAAAAATACAGACCACATTGTAGATCTCATTCTACGACAGGTGTGTTTGAGAACAACCCAGAATAACGTCTCACTCTTTATGATGAACCGTGACCCAAACACACCCTCTGTTGAATCTGTGTGTGTGTGTGTGAAAGAGAGAAAGAGTGGACATGACCAAGGTTTAACATCATCAGTTCTCATTGCATATTCTCTATAAAACAACAAACGAGCATATTAATCTGACTTAAAACTAAATCGGTGACAATAGTTTTTGGTGTTCGTGCCGTTTATAATTTCTTCAGTTATGTGCTTTAATGGCTTTGATGTGCATCGGTTCTATCTGTTAGCATGTTGTGTTTATTAATGAAGGCATCGAGTTGGGTGGCTAGTTTTTCCAGGACTCAAGAGAACCAGTAAAGTGATGATACTGGCCTGTAACTGGTGAAAAAATGTTTGTCCCCAACTTTAAATATTGGAGTAATTTTGGTCATTTTCATTTGATGTGGAAATGAACCTGTTGTGACTGATCAGTTACAGACATGGGTCAATGGATCCACAATGGCCTCTAATCACTTTCTTGACGAATGTCACGCTTTTTTGAAATTAATAAAATGAAAAGTAAAATTGTTTTTGCATTTTTAAATATCTAAAGAGGTGGGCTGTGACGCTACGTTACAACCAACCCCACACCTGGCAGCCATTGTTTAGCTATCTGGATTAGCATTGTGCTTTGAGATTAGCTGAGGTAAAATGCACCGCATTTTGCTTGAGAAGCTACATTTTCAGCGGACAGTCATATGATTGTAGTTGTGCTTGAGTAAATGCCAAACAAAATTAACTTTTGGTCACAAAAAAAAAAAAAAAATTAGTTTTTTTCTCAATAAAACTGGAACACATCGGCTTTCGCCCCTGAAATTCCCCATGTGGGGTTGGAGACAGAATGGCTAAATGGTGGAACTGATGGGGTTACAACTCTCCCCTTGTTACAGTCATCCCCGTCTCCCCTACCTGTATTATTTTAAACAAAGCTGGCATTTCAAATATTCATTTCTGCAAACAAAGGTTTGAATTTCTCTCCTCTTTTCTCCAAAAACGAGATAAAAGAATGAACGTCTGCTGTGACTGGAAACTGAAGCAAAAAAAAAAAAAAAAAAAAACATTTCTAAAATATTTTAATGTTCAACAGGTCCTCTCAAAACATTCTCCACATATTATCGACTTTAAATGGATGCATATTCAACACAGTTGGGTCCGTAATACAAAAAGACGCAAACATTTGAGTCCAAATGACCCGAGAAAGTGCTGCTCCTCTGTCAGAGTCTCCTGTCGGAGCTACAGGAGAGCGTAAACTAGTGAGCTTTAAGTGCTGCTAGAAAAGATGAGGGATTAATACATAACCCTGGATTAATGCTTACATTCAGCATGAAAATAAGTCATTGTTATAACACAGTTACATCACTTTGTGCTGTGGAAGGTAGGGTAGGAGATGATCAACATTTCCTTTATTAAATAATTAGTTTATAACATGTTAAAGAATCAAAGGCTGGGCTACAGTAATTATGTTGTGAACACCGAGACCGGGTTCCGATTAAGAGAAGCTAAAATAACCAGAACCGATTTGATCCCGACAGAACTTAAAAGGTCAGAGGCCGCAGGTCGTCACTGGCCCTTCTTGGGCGTGTCGGGGATGCTCTGGGTGAGAGGGGTGAGGCTGGTGAGCAGCGTGTGCCGCTCGTACTGCTTCGTCTGCCTGAACTTGGAGTCGGTGCCGTGGAGCCGATCCAGAACGCCGAAGACCCCGTAGCACTGGTTGAACCTGGAATGAGGAGAGATGGGACAACTGAAAGCCCCATTTAGAGTGGATTTATAGAAGTCCACACAAGGGATGGGCATTTATCGTTGCTGTGACGAGAGTTTTGAGTCATTGTGATGGTAAATTTTACAATTATGTCTGAAAAACTGTACCTGAAACTTTTTGTGAATGTTACAAGTATGGTTTTGTCTGTATCTGAGAGCTATTCCTATGGTTAGGGCTACAAAATACTAAAGAACCCTGCGATGGCCGTGAGACCAGTGGCATCTGGTCCATAGGGGGCGCTGGGGCCCCTATGGACCAGAGAGGTGGGAGAAGAAAAAAACAAATCTAAAAATTATACATAAATATGTTAAAATTTGTATTATCAAGGTCAATTTCCTTAATAGTGTAATCTAAATGTAATCTGAATTATTTACACAACATTTCCACCATCAGAGTCTCATTCAACAGTGAATGTCTCCCAACAGACTCCTGTCAGTTTTCTTCGGGGGCGCTGCCGATAGCTACCCAGAAGTGGAGCTAAACAGCTAATCGTGTGTGGTTGCTAGGGAAAAATAATAAGTATTTGGCCAATCAGCATAGCTGAATTTAATGTTTTTTGGGGCACTAGAAATTTTGCCCCTGCTACAGAAAATGCAGGAAAATTTTCCGTCGCCGTGGTGACAGTTGAGGGGAAGCTTAGGCCGAATTGTCCACCTTGTATGACAATACAGAGGGTTTTACAGATGGCCAGTAAGCTACAGCTTCTGTTCCTCTGTTATTAGTTTTAGCTTCAATGTTGCTCTATTTTTCGCCGTTTACATTATCTGTTCATCCGCCGCCATCATTTGTTCTTTGCTGATAATCAGTTATTTGATGCTTCTGTTGCTCCGGTTAGCATAATGCTAATGCTACTCTGGATAAATGTTGCTAAGATTTCTGTTTTTGAATTGTTAATAACGATGATGCTCTTGTTGCCTTTTTTGAGTTTCTGCTGCTCCTTTGATGTCAATGTTTAGCTGATATCATAATGGTTGCTGGGTCAGATGGCCGTTCTGATGTGGTGTTGTACAAGAGGAGCAGAAGTCCTGTTTGCTCACTCAGACTCAGAAGTCTTTTGGATTTCTGGGTTAATTTTATGTTAGAAGCTGTGATTATTTCACTCTATACTACTGTGTTTTATTTCTTTTAGGCAGGAAGGCCTCTGCTGTATGGAATTAGCTGATTCTCTTCAGTTTTAATAGAATTTAGCCTGTTTAAGAGTTAAACTTCTAGGCAATCATACATTAGTTTGGTGTTTTTCACAGTTTTGAGTCTGATTCAGAGTTAGCTGTTGACACTAATTTAATGATTAAATTCTGTATATTTTGCAACTTACTGAACAGACCTTTCACTTTTAGCTAGTTTAACCCTTTATGTTATTTTGCTGTCCGAAGAATGTTCTATTATTGTGGAGCTATTATCATTTTCCAACCGCTGAGTTGAATCCACCAACAAACCAGCCACCACTGCGTGACAGAATGTCCACCAGGGTAAATATTATATTAGCAGGAAAAACACAGATTCATAACACTTGGACTATATTAGCCAACAATTATTGCCCTCCAAACAGGCCTTCTGGACTTTTGATAAAGCGCTATACAAGAACAGGCCATTTACCATCGCGATGATGATATATTCGCGACATATTGTGCAGCCATACAGCATAGTATTAGATGAATTACATAACTGACAACAGATGTTCATTGCTAATTACTTTTGAGCCTCTGAAATGATGGGGTTGTGTACGGACCTGACTGTGTGTCACATTATTGTTGGAGAATCACAGAAACCTGGCAGCAAAGCTGAAGGTAAACTTTGGGGAAATGAAGCAAACATCCGGGTCAGAGGAAAACCCGTCCAGTTTAATCTTATCGACTTCCGTCCAATCGTGGTTTCGTTTTTTTGGGTAAAAACTCACCGGAGGTGGTGGAAGTCGTGGAACTCGGGGGAGGGCAGAAAGGGGAGGTGGTAGCCGCAGTGGGAGATGGTGGTGCTGACCAGAGCCAGGCAGTACCACACGCAGGTGGTGGTGATGTGCGAACCCAGCAGGACGGGCCCGATTACCACAGGCAGCATGTTGGAGATCTGGGGGGGGGGGGGAGCAATGGAAACATTTGTATTTGCACAAAGTAGCTCCTGAGTTTGAGATTGAGCCTGATTAATGACTGTAAATCAATCAAGAGAGGAGAGAAAATGCAGCAAAAAAACCGGCAGGGAGGCTTTACCACGTGCTCCAGGGGATGAGCGTAGATGCAGACGACTCCGATGGGAGCGGTCCACTCATGGTGCTGTTTGTGGTAATGCTTGTAGAGGCTGGGGTGGTGGAACAACCTGAGAAAATGAAAGAAGGCATTTTACCATCATGACACATCCGCGGGGTGCTTCTCGGCCTGACCGTTTCAGCTGAGTCGCAGCGTAGACTGAGGGCTCCCTGCCTGTGCGAGTAGTAAAACAGGATTTCCTCCAGGATGGAGAAAACGGCCAGCTCCATGAGGCCCCAGTGGAAGGTGGGCAGCTCTGGGCCGCAGGGGTCCCCCATCCAGCTCATCAGGAAGTAAACGACCACCACCATGGGTCCGGAGATGAACACCTGATTGAACAGGACCGTCTTCACCACCTGCCTCAGCTTGGCGGGATCGACCTGCAGGAGGAGACGAGTCAGAATCTGCAGATACCTGCTCCGGAAAGACACCAAAAAGCTGCTTTCCATTTATCTCACACTTAAAATTCATTCTTTAAATATTTGTTTCCACCTGCTGGATTTTGTGCAGCTTTTTCAGTGTTCAAAAATATTTTTAACGTCACATTTCAGTTTCGTTTCACACACTTATCTTCCATTAAAATGAACCATATGAACTTCCTTTTACTAAACATGACAACAACCTTTAATGTGCCAGTTTTGGTTTGTGGAGCACATAAACTACTGTATATTTCACAGTCAGCTTGTTATAAACATTTAGCTCCTGTGTGTGCTTATATAACGACACCTCCAGTCAACACAGATGAACTTTGCACTTTACATGTGTTCAGATTTTAATCAAAGTTTGTACTGAAGCGCTTTATCATTAGTTTGTTAATCTATACGTGTGGGTTTCAGACGCGGAAGACGAGGCCCAACCCCATAAATAACCTTAAAAACAGGTTGTTTTAAGCTAATCTCATGAATGATGAGGAATTAAAAACAGGCTCGCCACATCAGAGTGTGAGATTTTAACACCGGATAAAAGCAAAGTCTACATCTGGGGTGTCCAAACTTTTTCCAACAGTTGTAAAGTTAAAAGCAGTCGTGGATCACAGAATCTTTTTCTGTCATTTGTTATGAAAAATGCAAAAACAGTTCTATTGTAAAAACAAACTAAATGCAAAATATTGTAATTAAACGTACCAGCCTGATTTCTACACAGAAAGTATCTGTAAATCATTTTAGATGCTTTCTGGGCTACAAGAACATAAGAGTCTCTCCAGTAAAAGCTACTGGATGTTTCTGGTGCTATGTGCAATCAAATTAAAATGAAAGCAAAAGATGTGGTTATTAAAAGATGAATAGTGTGTTTAAGTTTGCTATTTTAGGATTTTAATTTGTCTACATTCTTTTTTTTTTTTTTTTTTTTTAATCCAGTGAAATGTTCACCATCAACAGTCTGGTGAAATAACTCTTTGTTATTCTTGAATTGTAGACGAGGGCCGCACAGAATCATTCCAAGAGCCGCAAATGGCCCCTGGGCAACACTTTGGACGCGTCTGGTATACATAATGATTATGAATTAAAAAATTTCTAGACAACCAAGAAAAGATGAGAACTTGAACTAAAAGCAAAAACCTGTAACTCCTTATTAAGACAGTCTGTTTTTTTTTTTCTTTAAATCTAGTTGAATGCATAATAATACAACAACAATAACAATAATAATAATAATAATAATAATAGGTCTTTGTAGGATGTAAAATTAAATGTTTATGAGAAACAAAATATCACAATTTTGAATTTGAAAAAAAAAAAAATCTAATTATTTTGTGATTTTATTTATTTTTTATTTTAATCTTTTCATCACAATATTTCTCATTGAGCTGACTGCTATCTAGCCAGTTGTGGTCCTCATAGCTTCGCCTGAGGAAGTTGGAATCGAAGATGCCTCAACTACTCTTAAATCATTTTTTGGCGGGATTTTGAGTTTCCAGTAGGAACAATAAATGGTAACGGAGTGACACGGACAACATGCAAGCACTGAAAGTTGTTCAGATGCTGGAGGAGGCAGAAAGCGTCGCTATAGCAACCAATGGCTGGATGTTTACGGGTATGTTGACCTCCATCACAATCACAAGCCACTAATCACTCCATCAATAGCAACTGGGAAATTGTGAACCATTCATAGTTAAAGCGTGGTCTTAGTATGAAGAAATAAAAAGACAGACACCAGTTTACTGAGTTTGTGGCAAGATCAGTAAAAATGCAGAATAAAGACTTTTTTGCAGCATAAATTTGATCTTTGAAGTTTTCTATTAGGTAATATTATGAAATATTTTAATTAAACCAACAATGTAGTCTGATTTTTGTGATCCAAAACAAAGAAAAAGAGTCTTCCAATTTTGCCTGATTTAAAAAAAAAAAACAAAAAACAAACAAACAAAAAAAAAAAAAAAAAAAAAAAAAAAAAAACCAAAAGGTATTTAGTATCCTAAATATTTTGGGTTAATTTTGTCCCCTTTTCTCAATTTTGTAAAAAAAAAAAAAAAAAAAAAAAAAAGGTCTTCTTAGCAACAGGAATCTGGAAGACTTTCCCTAAAAGTATTTTACTGCATCAACCGATTGTGGTGCAAGACCAAATTCCCATTCATAAACTGCAATCAGGGGGCGCGCAAAATTATTCCAGAGCCTAATCAGTCCACATTTAGCACCCCCGTTTAAAATTATAATAAGGCCAACTCTGATTTAGTAATCACAATCAAAGACGAGTTGGGGTGTACTTAGTTTTTTTCCTAGGACTGCATTAACAGTCATTGACACTTTCTTTTACACTGCAAAAACACAAAATCTTATCAAGTATTCGTCTAGTTTCTAGTGCAACTATCTTAGTACACTTGAAATAAGACAAAACTATGTTACATGTAACTTTTCAGCAGCTATAGGAGCTTGTTTTAAGTCAATAATTCCTTAACACTGATGAAAAAGTTCTAGTTATAAGTGAAATAATCTGCCAGTGGAACAAGACATTTTTCCCGTAAGTTAAAATATCGTCCCACTGGCAGATTATTTCACTTATAACTAGAACTTTTTCATCAATGTTAAGGAATTATTGACTTAAAACAAGCTCCTATATCTGCTGAAAAGTTACATGTAACATAGTTTTGTCTTATTTCAAGTGTATTCAAGATATTTGCACTAAAAACTAGACCAAATAAATCTTATAAACTTGATAAGATTTTGTGTGACTGTATGTAGCAGCATAAAGGTGATAAACTCATAAAACTGTGAGAATGGATCCAACAGAACCATCAAAAAACAGATGCTACCATTTGTTTCAAGCTACCTTCAACCAGCATGGGTCATTAGGACAAACAACCTGAAATACTTTCATTCTGTCAGTGAATGAACGTCCTGTGTGCGCCGTGTTCTTGCATTTAATCTCTTATAGATAATCATTAATGTCACAGTTTAACTCTGGTGTGCAACAACATCTGTTAATCAAACACAGTGAGAGGACTTTGCTCAGACACACACCGGTACACCATATCTGCATCCGATCTGCTCAGACACAGATGTGACCTGTCAGCACTACCATAATCTCTTCAATTTATCAAGATTAGTCGCTTCAGGAAACTACTGTGCTTTCCTCGGCCAATGCCTTGTTTATTGGAGACGAAGGAACTAAGGATCAGTGACTTAAGTGCATTGAAAGAAGACGACATTTCTGAGAAGAGAGGAACCTACCGGGCTATTCTTGTCCTCCTGGATGCGGTAACGAGTGATGAAAGATGGTTTACCAGAGGTGTCCACCAGCAGCAGGAGACCATTTAACACCCAGAACACCAAAGTTGGGGCCAGCATGGTTCCTGTCGTGCAGAAAACAAGAGTGATGACGGTAAACCCAGTCTAATATGTCAGCGAAGATTTATCCTGGTCATGGTAAACACGGGTCGGAGAATAACCAAAAACTGGTCTGTCCCTCTTGTTTCATCATCGACTCTTTCCAGGAACAAAAAAAAAAACAAACAAACAAAAAAAAAAAAAAAAATAGGGAAACAACAGTTGTCTTTCAATTATTTAAGGACCCAATCAATCAACTGGGATCTGAACTTTTTAATTACAACGCATTTGCTTTAAAACCTTTGGGAAAACCAACAAAAACAAATCCACAAGAATCCAAACATTGTAAGTCATACCAGAAGAAGTTATCAACCAATCAAAGCTTTAGCAGGCTTTCTTCTCCTTGGAAACGCTCTTCAAGATGGATAAAGTACGACGGATTTTGTTTATGAATGTAACATGGAACGCAATGCTTCAGTTTTTCATGCACATTAGGTTTTTCACTGTAAAGAGACACATTCGAGCTTCACACAGAAAATACCAAGTATTAAGGTTTGGACCTTATCTCTGTCATAGTTAATATCTGAACAAAGGGCAACCAAGTTCTGCAGTGACATTTAACAGAGTGAATCTATGAAAACCCGAGTTCATGACTTCATGACCAGAACTTCCCTTTTCTCGTCACTATGAAACACTAGGGGCTTGTTGTTGCAGCCTCATTAAAAAAAAAAAAAATAAAAAAAATAAATAAATAAATATTTGCAACTGATGGGATTGAATTACTGTGATGAACTGGCGACCTGTCCAGGGTGTACCCCGCCTCTCGCCCGATGACTGCTGGAGATAGATGCCAGCCACCCCTCCCCACGCGACCCTGCATGGATAATGGAGGGGATTGAGTTATATGCGTAATAACATTTTTCCCCGTCTGTCATAAACCAGATTCCGATAACATCGACACAGATCGATGAAGACGCTCAAATCTAAAGGTTTCACGCCAACACAAACTACGTGATGGTACAAAATAGTAATTTTATACGTCATCGAAGAGACAGATCGGCCCAGATTTTCGTACCGGTGCACCCCGACCTGAAAGGAAACAAAAAGGGGAATACTGGTTCTCTGATTTCCTTTTTTTTTTTTTTTTTTTTTTTGCTGATATCAAAACTATCCAGACGTCGTTTCTTACCCAAGAAGAACAAAGCAACATCATGGCCTTCAAACGCCAGGTACACCTTCGTCCACAAGTTCTGCCAGAAGTCTCCTGAAGCTCCCCAGAATTTCTGAAGGTGCCTGTCGGAAGAGGTCGGAGTTTAGGTTGAGCCCTTGCTTGGTCATATTTTACTCTGTTCCTGTAATTACTTCTTTTTTTATTGAATAGAGCATTAAACACAAATATTGTGCACATGTAGTCCTGCCACGAGCAATACCCAAACGTTAATTTATAAAAACGACCAACAATAATATTGAGCCTTTTAACATCTGTTATTTTACGGCGAGACATCATTTTAATCCAGGTGTGGGAAGACTATTTTATAAATAGGGTATGAGGGAAATTTCATTTGGTAATGACCACAATGACGCTGATTTAGCTTTACACAGACTTGACCAAAGCTTAAATACTGGCAGCATAGAAACAGCTTCTGTCGTGGTGTCTAATAATGGCAAACGCAGAGTTCCTTTAATTAAGAATAAAACCCCACAGGTTTAGAGTTGCATTTGACCAGTAGTAAGTGGAACGTTGATCAACATATTTGCTGGATATCTGCTTGATGAATTTGATGACAAAATGTAATGTTTATTGCTAGTTTCATAATTGGTGACTGTATGTTTTTATTATGTAAAGCACTTTGAACTGCATTATCACTGAAATGTGCTATTTGAGCAAACTTAACTTGACAAAGTTAAGCAAAAATCTACAGAACCACAACTACAGAAAACTACTAAACACTAAACTAAAGTTTACACACTATACAGTCGGGTCTGTGATGTGATTTTTTGATGTTCATGTGCAATAGCTCAACTTGACTGTACCAATACTTTCATCCCAAGCCTGAGACTGTCAGCTGTATCCCACCCTAAGGGAGCTCCAGCTTTTATGGCCAGCCTGTTGTCATGATACAGATGTTTTGTCCATTTTCATCTAGTCCTGTTAGCATAAAGGGCTACACATCACCCCAGTTGTAAAGTCCTTCCTCTGGCTCCTTGTAGCTCAGAGAATAGAGTTTAAAATACTTCTATTAGTTTATAAATCACTGGACGGCTTCACACCAAAATACATTAAAGACCTGCTGTCATCGTATCAACCTTCCAGACCACTCAGGTCTTCTGGTTCTGGTCTGCTCTGCAACCCCAGAACCAGAACCAAACATGGAGAAGCAGCTTTCAGTTTTTATGCTCCACTAATCTGAAACAAACTTCCAGAAAACTGCAAAACAACTGAAACACTGAGTTCCTTTAAATCAAGGCTGAAAACCCACCTGTTTAGAGCTGCATTTGATTAGTGGTAAGGAGAACATTGAACTATATTTGCTTGATGATCCTCATGATTTTGATGTGTTGATATTTGCTATAACTGTCATGTGTATTTGCTTGATGATTTGCTGTAAACCTGATTGATGTTTTTTGATGATGTGAAGCACTTTGAACTGCAAGGCAGTTATACAAATAAACTTATACAAATAAACTTGACAAAAAGAACAGAGAAATTTGTGTCCCCTCCTCTCTGAAAACTACATCATTCTGTTGTTGTAGCCCTGGTTTTGGAGTTCTTGCTGCTTGTTTTTGTTCTGGGCAATATTCTTTCCTTGTATTGTGTCAGAGAAATATGAAGTAGGAGTGGAAGAACCCAATTCAAATTCAAATTCAAAAATACTTTATTGATCCCAAAGGGAAACTAAATGTTGATGTAACTCATTTAGTCAAGGAGTTATTATAGATGGTGATGGCTGTGGGTAGGAAAGATTTCCTGTAGCGGTCCGTTTTACAACCAAACTGAAGAAGCCTCTGACTGAAGAGACTCTGTTTTCCAAAGACAGTCTCATGAAGAGGATGTCCAAGACTTCAAGGGTTTTGCACTTGACTTCTTATGGAATATGAAATGTTCTTCCAGAAAGAACCTTGTTCTTGCAGCCTTGGGTAAAAGGACACATGTCTCTGTTCTTGCGGCGCATGTACAGGCCTTTGGTCGTATCATATTCCACTGCACCATTTCATCCTCCATTGTGAGACATCTATAGCCTCTAATTGATATTTCTTGCCCTGTTTGGTCCAGTTAGTTTGCAATCAACACTTTCATGCCTCGACCTACTGTGCGTCTAATTGATATTTTTTCTGTCACCATTTACTTCTTTTACTTCTCATAAGGTCACTTTTTTATGTAATCATGTAGCAGCTAGTTCCTGTAATACCATGCCATACCCTGTTTCTTTGTCTAGACCAACCCAGTGCTTTCCACTGATGTTCTGGTCGAACGACTGCCCTGTTCTGGTCTTTCCTGTCCTCCCATGATCCCACACAGCCATTTTGTTTCTGTTATTGTTTACTCCCTGCCATACCATCTTTGTCTCGTGTTTTCATTATTTTGCCACTATGTTGGGTTTGTTAGCAGCAAGCTGCTAGTTTTGTTTTGTGACGATCGTACCATGTCAGCGAGTTGCCAAAGGCAGCCAAGAATAATATTCCAGATCCGATGACAAAAGCAGCTTTCTTCACAGAATCCCACAGTCCTCCAGCGCCCTCCTGGGAAAAAAATAAAATAAACGGTGTGAACAATGCTTCTGTACCGGAGAATGTGGTGAGATCCGGCTGTATCAGTGTTTATGTAACAAACATAATGGTGAAAGAAACAATTGTAAAGCTGTGCAAGTAGCTGCATACGTGTGAATGCCAAAAAGTACAAGCCATCCGCTTGTCAAACGGTGCCTTCAAAGAGAGTCAAATATTCGCCTTTTCCACTGTGAGAAACAGGATAAGTCCAGTCAGCAGGAATTAAATCGTGGGATTCAAGTCACATTCTTCAGGCTTTCTAAAAAGGCCAGCCTTTCACCCTGGGCACCTTTAGAGAAACCATGGCAACTGTGAGAACAATGTTGCGCAACTTTGAGGAAGGCCTCAGGACTCAAGTTTCTGATTTCTCCACTTTTTTTTCGGACAGAGTATTGTGATCACTTTTTAAAGATGGTACATTTTCACCAAATTTCACCATGAACTGTGACTTAATCAGTACAAAGTTAAAGTCATCATGGGTGTCAGCAGGGCATCACAAATCTGACTCCGATAAAAAGAAAAAGAAAAAATGCAACCAGTCAAGTTGAGCTTGTTGGGAAATATTATGTAGCAAGAACATTAAAAACAAATATAAACCGTATGTAATGCACAAACTTACAGAGTGGACAGCGACGACCAAAATGAGACTTTTAGATAAATAATTTAACTCCAATTTAGGTGAAATTTAAGTTTTGAGTTAGTAATTTTTGGAAGGATTCTTAAATTCTGACGAAGCAGAAATAAAGCAACACAACACGAGCAACATACAAACATAATTCTAGCACCCTGATGTCAGTGTTAGCCTTAAATATTTCAGCCAGTACCATTACAGAAAACTAAAGTTTTATTAAACCAAGGGATGATGGAAAAAACATCTCCACCCAACAACAGGGAAGGCAAGAAAACAAACAAATACGAGATGAGGTGTTGCATCTGCATAGTTAATGACTCAGCCCTTTATGAAACTGTTAATTTGCCTGCTTTTTAACTTGCATGTTACATAATTGGAGATTGTTTTCTGACTGACATTTCTGCTTGCAGAAACTGGAGATTTACTTCACAATACACATCAAAGGTGGATCAGTGTCATAGTTAATGATATTAGATCTAAGCACAAAGCTGCTGACTGCAGCTGTCTTTATTGCATTTCTCACATGCTGACATATTGCCTTAAAAAAAACATGCTAAACTTGGATCATATGGGTTAACACAGCTCCGCCCCTCCCCCACACATTGCTATCCACTGCCAGTTAGCTGACTGAAAGAATACATGCAATAATCTCTGTTCATTGCTTACAAAAAAAAGCCAAATTCAGTGGTTTAGAAATATTTCTGGTTACAAAAAAAAAAAAAAAAAAAAAAAAAAAAAAAAAGAGTGATAGTCATACTGTGAGAAGCAGCGCCACCCACCACTCTTATTTGGCTTTTAAAACTACGGTTGGCAAGCTAAGATCTGCATGTCTGTTAAGCAGCAGACTGCAGGCTAGTAATAGCAGCAGATAGCTTGACAAAATAACCAGCGAATGTCAGGTAGCTCTAATCCCAGTTTTACAGAGCAGTAAGTCAAAAAAATATAATATTCTGAGAACATTAAAAGAACAGCTACTAAATTTAGTGTTTATTCTACTTTTGTCAAAATATCAATTTAATAGATGAAATTATTATACCGTAATAATTATCGTATTTTAGCAGCAGTAGTTATAATTGTTGTTTTTATTATTATTTATGGTAAGTAACACATTCACACCTCCAAATATTTACAATAAAAGCCTAATTTTCAGATTTTATTGTCTTCTATAAATATCTATATGGAATCCTTAAAATTAAGTTCAAATGCTAAATCCATTCAAATTATAACCGCCCTTGAAAAGCTTCAACCCTCAAGCACCGATCTGATTTTGACATTGTAAACTACCTGATCTATGTTCTGTAATGCAGCACATAGTACATGTAGAACATGTACTTGTGTCTATAACTATCCATGTATACTCCTTGTTTCCAATAAAAGCAAAAAAATGTTATTGTGTTTTAAATAAGCTTAGAATATGTTAAACATTTTTTCATACCATGAAACCTTGGTATTTTTGCACTATAAGAATTTAATAGGGGCTCATGCTTTGTTTAGATATAAAGATGTGCTCTCACCTGTTGGCCACTGCTTGCTGAGCTCCTCTCAGCTCTCCCCGTCTCTGCAAACAAAGTGAGACAGTGTACCTTTGTTTCACAGGCCAAACTGGGTCAGTTTCACAACAGCAGTGAATGTAGGCGACAAGGTTAACGCATCTTCAAATAAAAGCAAGCCCCGCATAGAAAGATGCAGGTGTGCAGCCTCTACATGACTGGTAGAAGATTAAGGAGTTATTTTTAAAGTTTAGACTTAAAATGTTACATAAACATATTTGGGTTTATTGTTTTAATACCATTCTGCTGGTGAACTTTAGAGGAATAAAAACACCTTTGCAGTGGTTGCTATAACCAAAGACCACATGTTATTTTAGAACAAAAACATGACTCATTATTGCTGTGTAATTTTATTATTTTGTCCTCAACTGCTTTTTTTTTTTTTTTTAATCTACTCATGGTACAATAATCATCTAAGTGCTGTGTAGCCTGTTGGAAAAAAAAAAAAAAAAAAAAATCAGGGCTGCAGGATTACACATAATCCTATTATAATCCATCTATAAAGCGAATGTGCAGTTTTTTCCATAACTCCTACGGCATCGACGTATCACATGTATTTTTTTTTTTTTTTTTTTTTTTTTTTTTGTCATACAAAATATCTGAGACAAAATCAAAAAGAAGAGGGAAAAGTGCACTTACTCAAGCAAAAAGCAGCTAAAGAAATCTATTAAACAGATGGTGGGTTTACCTGTCCATCATCTAAAACATCAACTAACCCTGAAAAGCAAATGTGACTTGCTCTAAGAGTCCAAAAACAGTTATATTCTCACATACAGTGCTATAAAACAATCAAGAATGAATGACTATATGTATTATTTTCAACATATAAGCAACAAAATAAAAACAGTCATCACTGTGACAAGGAACCACGTCCGTCAGGCTTCATGACTGATGGGGAAAAATAATCAACAGGAAATTCAAATATCAAGTACATTTTATGAAGCCTATTAAAGTTATGTTATTTTTTTATTGTCAGAAGTGGAAAATGTTTATTTTTATTTTTCAGGAAAATGCATTTTACAGAAAAAGGCTGAAGTTTCTGTTAAGCTGTCTTTAATGTTTATGATGGGTTTTGTTTTGTTTTTGTTTTTTTGGTATGGGGGGCGGTTCAGTTCTCAGAAATATTGACAGAATTAACATTTAATATACTAATATATTTACTGATTGAGAACTTCGCCTGATTGTGAGACATTAGAAACGGGATTATTTCCCTTACTGTTTGAACGAAAACAGGAAACAAAGAGCCGAACGAATGGTGCTGTTTTTATGAACTGTCTAAATTCATCCATAAACACCGCTTAGTTTTTATAAAATAACTTTCACACAGATATTTCAGTTGATGTGACGGTGAGAATAGTCAACAACTCACCGCTACCAGCCGTTTTCTTCATGTTTCCCTGTAGCTTCTCCTCTTTGCTCCACTTGCACCCAGTTGATACACGAGCTCACAGCCGCAGTTTATTTACTTCTGAAGGTCCCTTCTGATTGGCTGCTTCCTGGTCAGCTGACACAGACCGAACCCGGAAATTTGTTCTAGTCTCTCCTGCTGCGTTTTCCTGCAGTCTACACGATGTATCCAGGTAAAAGGTTGAAACCCAGCGTGGAAACTGCTCACTGTCTATAAATGATTAGAGTACATGTGGGGGTAAAAGCACACTGGGACCATTTGATAATTTTAATAAATGCCAGTTTTCACACTTAAACTACTGCTACAAGGACTAATCGTACAGTGATGAGGGGAAATAATTATTTGATCTTCTGCTGACTCACAACAGACAAATTCATAGTCTGTGATTTTTATGTCATCTTCATTTAATAAAGAAATTAACCAGAAGACTAACCAGCAGGTATTCTTTCTAACTACAATGAAAAGAAAACAAACATAAAAGTGAGACTTTTTATGTCTTCGTAACTGAGTAAACTTTTAAAATTGAGGTGATTAGTCAAATAAATTCCAGCACTGTTTATATTCAGTTAAATTCAAAAAGACTTTATTTATCCCAAAGGAAAATTAAATGTTGTCGTAATTCATATCATGCAATTACCCTGAAGAAGTCGTTGTGGATGGTGATATGGGCAGGAAGGCTCTCTGCTAGCAGTCAGTCTTGCAAATATGAAAATGTTTTCAACATATTGAAAATATGTTGAAAGTTAGAGTTTTTAGGCCCATGCATCCAAATTTAGCCCAAACAAACATCAGCAGTGAACAGCTGAATAGCTGGTGTGATCGATCCCATTTACCTTTCAACCACATTTATAGACATTGATAAACCTTTTTTCAAGGAAACCTTTTCATCTTTCACCCACATTTTCATGTTCTTTCAACATTTTCTTGTCTTTGTCTATTTGATAAAAATTTTCTAAAGAGATGTATTTTTGTGAGGCCCCAACAGGTGATTTTAGCTTGTACGGTCCAACCTAAAGCGTCAAAGCATTCATAATAATTAGCGAGCAGTTTTTCACAATCAGAGATTTGGTGTTGTATGTCTTAACATCTTTAACTATCAGCTGACACACCCTACATGTGCTTCAAGCTTGTCTGGTGTTGCAAACACATGTGACTCTATTATCAGTCATTATCAATGTACGCTCTTTAATTGTTAACAAGTCTGGAAATTGTAGTTTAGACTGCACCCAGATCAACGTTTTTAAACATTCCCGAAGAGAATTTAGGCATCGATCTCGACTTTTTGCCACAGAATTTATTTTCAGAAGAAAGATTTTAAATTGGTACACAGTTGAAACATTTATGAAACCATTTATTACTCATGTGCTGCACATGTGGCTCCTACATGATGAAAGAGTAACCATGTTAGATCATACTCACTGAAAGAACTGATACTTCAACTGTTTCCCAGACCTTCACTCCCTGTTATCATATGATAGAGTATTTCTTCCAGCAAGACAACGATCCAGTTAAAGCACTCCACCAAGTCAACACTGGAATGGCCCAAAAGCAAAGAAAAAGAAGGTTATTGATAGGCCTAATCAAACTTCACACTGAAATCCCATTGAGAGGCTTTGGAATTACCTTAAGCAGGCTGTCGAACCCGAAAGCCTTCCGCTGTTACTGAATAAAGCAATTCTGCAAAGAAGAGTGGGCCAAATTCCCCCACAATGATGGAAACATTTACTGACTGTTATTACAAACACTTGGTGCCACCACAGGTTCAGCAGCTGCCTTCTAAACCCCTTAGGTTTGGGGGAAATTACTTTTTCAGATTCACAAGTTTTTTCTATCCACTGATAGCAAGATGACCTAAAACATTTAAACATAACTTTCAGTCATCCTTAAGAAGTGGAAACTATAGCATTTTACTTGAAATGCTTGCATAATATGTCTTCCTCTCATTAGCACACTTGTTTTCTGACTATAGGAATTCTGTTTCTTATATTTTCACCTCGTTAGGCTCTCTTCCACCTTCTGCCATCTCACACTAAAGATTGTAATGTCGCATGAGGTCATCTGTCAACCAATTCATCACCACTGCAAATAAGATTGGAGGTTAAAGCTGAAATCTGATGCAATCCCACTTCCACCTAGAACCCGTGTGCCATTCCTACCGCACACCTCACCACTGTCTCACTGTCTTTGTCCTGCACATATTTCTGCAGATACCTCAAGAAATCCATGCAGACCATCTATGTACTTTTTGAACATTTTCAAAACAAGCACATAGGTTCCTTATCCAAGGCAATAAACCATGCTTTGCTCATCAGTTTTACAGTTATACCTACAATTATTTCCCAGCAGCACCACCACACATTAGATTTATTTGCAAAATATCTAAACTAGCTTCTGTTTGCAATAAACCAATCAATGTAGAACAAATTAAATAGCTTAACTTGTTTCAACTGGTTTGTCCACTTAAACACAAAAACACTACTTTTAATGACTTCTGCAGTCTCAAAATTATCCAATCCATTCATGACAAGCATCTTTTGTACTTAGCAGAACACTCATTTGTTGTTGCAAATGTCATTAATGGCATCTGACAACGTTACTGAGAAATCTAATTCCACTCCTGTTGGGTGAAGGACTCCAGTTCACTAATATTTTTGAGAACTGCATCAGCCATTTTTAAAATCCCACCACAGATTTTCAGTAAGCTTCAAGACAGGTGGCTTTCACTACTTTAGTATCGTTTGAAACTAAGCCTTGGTGGACTTTGAGATATACTTGAAATCATTGTCTCGTTTGAAGGTCCTGTGACCCTTGAACTTTAGCTTCTCACAGAGAGCATAGCATTTTCTCGCAGGATTTCCTGAGATTTGATTGAATCCATCTTGCCAACCAAACACTGCAGGTTTTCAATGATGGATGAAGTAAAGCAGCCCCACAGCATCACTGATCCTCCATTATGCTTCACTGTGGGCATGTTGTCCTCATCAGTGGATGCCTTATTCTCCCTACCCTAAACATGCTGGTGATCCATAGACCTGAAAAGTACCAGTTTTATTTCATCACTCCAGAAAACAGAATCCCCAAACTTCTTTGGCATGTTTATATAGCTGTGAGTAAATTGGAGTGGAGTTTTCCTTTGGGTGAGTAATGGTGTATGTCTTGGAGTTCAGACCCAGACCCCTTCATAATTTAGAGTGTACCTTACTGTGGAAACTGAAACCAGTGACTACTGATACCAAGTCTTGCAGTCAGTCTAGGGTTTCTGAACACCTTCCTCCTCTAGTAGGACGCACTGACAGGTCCTCTTCCTCTCACCAAGTGGCTTAACCACTGTTTCTTTAACATTAACCTTGCAAACTATACTTCCAGCTGTATGTGTATGAACATTCAGGGCCTTTTGCTGTCTGTTTGTATCATTTTCCTTGTTTTTAACAGGTTAATGAAGTTGCTGAACTTTTTAGGCAATTCTTTTGACTTCCTTGTCAGTTGCATCATGCCTGATTTACATATGTGAGTCTGTTCAGGTGGTTTAATCATTTCAAGAAGGCAATATTTATTAAAATCAGGATAAAATTCTTATACCATTAATTTCATTTAACTATTTATACTCTTCTTTCGTAATTTGTTTATTCTAATTAATTGAGAAAGTTGGAGTTTTTTCAATAAACCTAACTTTCAGTCAAGGTTGAATAATTTTAGCTGCAACTGTATATCCCAGTATTTGCTACAGCTCTGTCCAACAATCATGTTGTTAACTGATAGACTAACCCAGATAGTTAATAGTATGTTTTATATTTAAATGTCTGTGAACAAATTTGCATTTTGTCATGCATGAGACTAACTTAAGTCTGCTGAGATACAAGGGTGTGCAGTCTGTCCAGCTGATGCGCCAACAGAAGGCTTGGGGTTAAATATACAGCCGAGGTGTGACCCCTGGTGGGAACTTGCTATCACTACATCCGGAATGCTCAACATGTTCGTCAAAAGGTTATTAAGCAAGGGGAGAGTTGCTGTTTGTTTTCTTATTTTAAGAAGATTTGATAATGTCCGTAGTTTTTAAACTCTGTGCTTCAGGATATATTTAGATAATTACAAATTGAATTGAAAATAATTTAAATAAAATATGCATTTAATAATTACTTTTAGAGTTAAGTGTAACATTCAAAAACAATTAGGCCTTTTGCTGGTTCTAGTTAGTTAACAAATAAGCCATACAGTGCTTCATTATTTTTTAGAAATATTTTTGTTTTTGCTAGTGTTGGCTAATGTAACTTTACCAAACTTGTTCAGATATTTTTTTTTTGGCAGACTGGGACTTCTTTGTGTTCCTTTAACATTTTAAATCTGAGTGAACAAAGATTACTTGCGGAGTTCCTCAAGGCTCTGTTCTCAGGCCACTTATGCTGAACATCTGTATGCTCTCCTAATTCAGATTATGGAGTATTACAACATCTCTTGTGATACCAAACCCAATGACAAATAACTTTGTCAAACAGTGTCACCACATGACCACTGTCCTGTATAGTCCATGAGTAACACTTATCCCATCTTAATGCAGGAAAGACAGAAATCATTGTTTTTGGTGAAAGAAAATGCAACATTAGAGATCAGTTCTCAACTACAGACTATGTGGCTAAAGACCACAGAGCATGCCAAACATTTAGGGAACATCATAGTCTCAAATATCAATAAAATACAACCATTGCCTGTTAATTCAGTTAAGTTTATTTGTATAGCACATTTCAGCAGCAAGGCAGTTCAAAGTGCTTCACATCATAAAAACACCAATCAAGTATACAGCAAAATCATCAGAAACATCAAAATCAATGAGAAATTATCTAGCAATTACACATGAAAATCATCAAGAAAATATCAATGCATCAAAATCATAGGGATCATCAAGAAAATGTCATCAAGCAAATATAGTTCAAAAATATTGATCAATGATGGCACATCTCCGCACTGATTTGTTCTAAGCATCTGTTCAGTGCACAGATGGGTTTGGAGTCACCTGGTGACATCGTTATATAGAGCTGTGTATCATCTGCGTAGTTATGGTAACTAATTTTATTATTTGTTATAATCTGAGCTAATGGGAGCATGTAGATATTAAATAGGAGGGGTCCCAGGATTGAACCTTGGGGTACTCCACATGTGACTTTTATCCTCTCCGATGAGAAGTTGCCTATCGACACAAAGAAATCCCTGTTCTTTAGGTAGGATTCAAACCAGTTAAGTACCGTACCAGAGAGTCCGACCCAGCTCTCCAGTCACTTTAATAATATATCATGGTCAACAGTGTCAAATGCTGTGCTGAGGTCCAACAGAACCAACACTGTGGTTCTTTTACTAAATGAGCCTGGTGCCATTTTAGGAACATAGTTGTTAAAAGTTGTTTAGAATTTGATTTTAAATGAGTGTCAAAGTACTTCTGTCCACAGGAAACACTGCTTTTAAGACAACAAGTCCTAAAAGCACTAAAGCATCCATCACACCTATCCACACACAAGGGGGGTTGCAGTCATTGAGCGAGAGGCAGGGTACACCCTGGACAGGTTACCAGTCCATCACAGGGCAGACAGGACAAACAACCATGCGCACACACCTAAGGAGAATTTAGAGTTAACCTAACGGTCATGTTTTTGGACTATGGGAGGAAACCAGAGTACCCAGAGAGAACCCACACATGCACAGGGAGAACATGCAAACATCTTAAGTTGTTGGGAGTTTTTCCGCCAACCTCTTACTTAGAAGGGATAGAGAACCTTGCTGAGACTCTGACTTTTGACAGCACTGATGGAGCTGCAAAGGTGAGAAACAAGATCAAAACGTGTTGCTACCCACAATGAAGTAGACTTCATGTTATTTTCTCTCATCTTAGCTGTAACCCAAATATAAGCTCACCCAAAAGTCATCAAGTTGGGCTGTTGTTTTTCGTTTAACTGAATCTTTTGTTTTCAGAAATGAATCACTGGTGTTTCTTTTTAGTCTGATTTACTCAATGATTAAGTTCAGCTGAGTGGGTGAAAGTGGCCCTTGAGGTCAGAACTTAACCACATGTATTTGTAATTAGGCACTTTGAAAGCTTAAATGTAGAATTTGTCAAGATTTTGCTCTGTAAACATTGAGCATACTGGCTGAAGCGCTGTGTTTTGAGGACAAAAGTAAAGGTATAAAGGGTTAAACATTGAGCTTTCGCAGCTCCGGTCGAGCTCCGCGGGCAGCGCTGGCTGCCTCCGATATTCCGGCTCGCTGTGGATTCTGGGAGACGGTGGGGGGACACTGCCCAGGCTTGTTACCGGGAGAACTGGGAGAGGATTTTTTAAAACCCCCGCTACCTTGTTTTGTAAGTATCCCACTGGGTTCGTATAGCTTCGCTTTGTGTCTTTCATTGTCCCCTGTTGTCGGTCAAGCAGGTATCTGCGCACCGAATTGAGCCGTTAAGGCTGCCATTTTTTTCCCTCTTCCCCCCTCGCTCGCTGCCTGCCATGGAGGCCGAGAGCGGAGACCGTCTTGCTGGAGCTGACAGGCAGGAAGGGGAGGGAAGGAGGAGCGGGGCAGCTGCTGCCGCTCTGCGCGGCGGAAAACACGCCGACCTGTAGAGGAAAAAATATCGCTTTTCTCGTCTGACAGCAGCATTTCTGTTATCAGCTGCGTCGTTTACGCCAAGAGGGGGAGATGAAATGACTTCTGGGAGACATTGGGTTGGCTGTTGACATGCGGAAATCGATGTCAGCGGGCAGCAGCAGGGAGAGAAATGCCCACTGTGGCGGATAGAAACCCACCTACACCTGGTCGTAGGAAGAAATGCCGCAGATGTTTTAAGCCAAATTCATGTGTTTTTATTTCTCCGCCGGCGTATCGCGCTGTAACTGCCACGGTTGGCGTCATATTGACTGTAGTGTTGCGTGTGGAGTGAATTTAAAAAAAAAAAAAAAAAAAAGAAAAAAAAGAAGCGTGGCCTATGGTGGTGGGTAATTGATTCCCAGTGACAGACAAGATAATTGGAGTCTACATCTGTTGCAGAAACATTTACTTCATGCGCAATTCATGACATAATATTTGCTTGACTTGGATTGTTTTAAGTTTTTTATTTTTTTTATTTATTTATTTATTTTTAACTAATTTAAAATGCATTCAGTTATGCTTTAATGAACGACCATTCCGGGGTCTATAATGCCATCTGTCATGAATAAAACATCTCTTCGCACAAGGCATCTTATGATAATTGACATCTTCCTGCACAGTGAGTGTGACATTTAAGTTGCTTTTTAGCATGAGGGTGATATTAACAAAAAGCCTATTGTGTATCTTGAGTAATTACCCACCTAATACCGCTGGGACTCATGAAGCATATTGTTCTCCTGTCACCTTGGGTTTGTTAACAGATTTCATGATCCCTTGTGGCGCCACATCAGTTTCTTTGCTGAGTTTTATGTTGTTTATTTTTTTAAATCAGAGGCTACATACAACCTCCAGATGTTTATTAGGGAAATAATTTACTCTTTTTACATTATACAATAAAATATCCTAGAATAGTGTTTATGTTTCTGTAAAAGGCTAATATTAATTAGCTGAATATAGGTAGAACACATAAAACATCTGCTAAGATTATATTTCCTTCCGTGACAAGGTAAAACTTTGGTTGTAGATGAAAGCTCAGTAAGTCTTCGAACTGAGATTTTGCGGCCAACTACCCGTTTTTAATTTTGTAAAGGTCTGACCTGCTAATAGCAATTTTAGGCGATAATAATTTTTCTTTAAGAACTAAAAACAACAGAATAGTTTCTTACTACTTTCATCATAGGCTATTTAAAATAAAAAATAAAAAAAAGTGCTACCATTGAAACATTTTATAGTAGAATAAAACAAAGATTTCTCAAAAACAGCCAGAGGTTACAGACACTTTCTCTGTGTCACTGAAAATCTACCAACACAGTAAAATCCTCCCAGTTGTGCAGCAGATTTTTCTGTACAAGCAACACCTAACTAAAAAAAAAAATGAGTGTATCTCCTTTTTCTCATTTAGAAGACAATAAATAAAATTTACTTCATATTTTCTCTCTTTTTACACACCTCTAAGTGAAGGATTGCACCATATCGCAAGACATTTTTTCTTTACAAGATCCATTCAATTTTATTTAGAGGAAAAAGCTCTGATTTACTTTAATGTGTTCATTTTGGGACCAAAGGTGACGTTGTATAGTCTGTGGAGTTAAACAGGTTTTCACTTGTATTTAAAAACAAAGACAAACATCTTAGCATCTTATATTGGCATTTAGCTTGATTAGCATTGTTAGCATTACTATCTGTTTTTAGGTTTCTTCAAAAGAATAAACCAGAAAAATTTGTTGCAACAGATTCAGCTTGGTGTTACTTCCTAAAATCTCACTCCCTGCTTAAAAGCAGCAGCCTAAATGAACAGCCTTCATGTCTTCATAGAAAACGGTTTGTTTTCTAGAAGCTCTTCTGACTTCATTTTTGAGTTAATTTTCCAAGTCTTCTGTCAGTAACAGCTACCACACTGAACAGTGTTTTTGTGAGTGCAACCTTTAAGCTATTAGGTGTGACGCGTTCACTGATCAGAAAAAAAGATCAGATTTTTAGTTTCCAACTGGCTGATCGCCAGTGAGAGTCGAAAAAGTGTAAAATCTACCGGATCCCGTCACCAGGTGCATTTCTAATAACATCTGTAACAAACGAAGTCCACTGGTGTTTTTCTCTCTGCAGAGCCCAACACTGGTAGCACTTGCAGCACCATGTCCAGCCGAGGAGGAAAGAAGAAGACGACCAAGACGTCCCGGTCCACCAAGGCCGGCGTCATCTTCCCTGTGGGGCGCATGCTGCGCTACATCAAGAGGGGGCTGCCGAAATATCGCATTGGAGTGGGAGCGCCTGTCTACCTGGCTGCTGTCCTCGAGTACCTAACCGGTGAGGTCTACTTTTAGATGGAGGAGAAGAGTAAAACATTTAAACACAGTAAAAGATACACACAACACACTTGTCATTGTGTGCAAAATTGCAATTGCGAAGGGCTGCTTGGTTGCAATATTTGCTAGGATATTATAGATTATATAGCATCATGCATTCACCTTCTGGTTATTGACAGTATGTTTGGTCAGTTGGATGGACTTTTACTGCCCTTAAAGCCCACACCAGGTGTATGTTTTAATAAATCCTTAAATTAATGGCTCTATGTTTTTTTTTTTTTTTTTTTTTTTTTTTTTTTTTTTTTTTTTTTTTTTTTTTTTTTTTTTTTTTAAATCGCCAGTATGGCAATACAAACATAAAATAATTGAATTAAATTATTCTTTTAGGACCTTTTTTTGGGGTAAGTGAGTCCTAAAAGAATAAATTAATTCAGTAGATAAATAAACACAACTTCACTCAGGGTGACAATAATTTTAGAGGGTGCTATGTCTAAAAGCCTTCTTTATTTTTCAGTCGGTTTATACTTCAGACTGTGGTAGTTTTGTTTTTCACTTTGGCACAGCTATAACCCGAATGTTTTTACAAATAAAAGGTAAATTATTGATTTGCTCTTTTTTTTTTTTTTTTTAAACCTCATATATGATTGAAGATAACACAAAATGGACGCACTGCAAATATTGTTTGACATTTTTCTATTCTGCATGTGCAAAATTGTTACAGTTATGCGAAGAATAAACAAACTTGGGTCAAAGGTGCCATATGAACTTAGAGGATTTAAATAAAAGGCTTGGAAGTAAAGATAGATAGTCTTTCACCTCAGAGAAATGATAAAAACCAACACTGACGGATCAACGGTTTCAGGCCTTAAAGGAGCATTGCATCAAAAACAGGATTCTGTTGTGAAATGTATGTGTTTGTGCAAAAATGCTTCTGACAACAACCATAAGCTTAAAAAAGAAAAGAAAAAGAGAAAACCCATTAGATGATAGAGTACTACTTTCTGTTTTTTTTCTAAAGTTTGTTTCTTATCAGCCTTTTAGAAGTCATTGTCAGTGATAGTGTGCAGGTACATTTTCGTACTCACACAAAGTTGTGGAGTCAATTAAGCTGATGTCCAGATGACATCCCTTTTTAGAGAAATCTTGCACGTTTCAGCAGGACAGCCGATTCTGCTTGCATCATAACAGCAGGCTTGTGTTATAACAGTCCATGTGCTAAAAGCTATCATTCAGCACAGAAAAGTGCAAACTAGGTATTTTTACACATTTACTGATGGCAACAGGATTTTACAGTTTGCCTAAAAAAACCGAGTTTGGCTTAAAAATCTCAGCAATTATTTTTTTGGTAAATTCCCAAACTGTTATTTGTTCTGGAAATGTATTTTTCTTCTCATACTTCTGCTATATTTAGCTGAGATCTTGGAGTTGGCCGGCAATGCAGCAAGAGACAACAAGAAGGGCCGTGTAACACCGCGGCACATCCTGCTAGCCATCGCCAATGACGAGGAGCTCAACCAGGTGAGCCGCCGTTTTCCAAGAGAACAAAGAAGGGTTTGATTTCCTACTTTCAGCACAATGACATCTTAGATTCTGTCTTTCTGTGGCAGTTGCTGAAGGGTGTGACCATTGCAGCGGGTGGAGTTTTGCCCAACATCCACCCGGAGCTGCTGGCTAAGAAGAGGGGCGCCAAGGGCAAGCTGGAGACGCCCGTGTCGCCGGCGCCCGAGAAGAAACCCAAGACGGTGAAGAAAACTGCAGCTAAAAAACTTGGTGGGAAAAAAGCTGGAGGGAAGACTAAGGTATGACGAAGTCCAGAGCCTGATTGTTTTAACCTTTGCTCATTTTTGAGTTCATTTAACGATATTTAAAATGAGTCGTCATGTCACCACTAAACACCCAGAGGATAAGGAGATGTTTGGTTTGGAGACGGTTCAACCTGAAACAGCTCACTCACGAGTCGCTTGATTAGTGTAAGAGAAGCTGTTTAAATTTAGCTCACTAATGAAAATGTAAAATAATTTTGAGGGATTAAAGTTTTTATGTTTTTGTTTTTAAAGCAATTTTGATCAAACATTTTTGTAGAAATTGAATTCTTCAGCACTCTGTAACCACTCCTTTCATTTCTTTATGTGTTGCTTCCAATATGTCACTTTCCCAAATTTAACGAGTGCTAAAAAAGTATTTTCTCTCTGTCAAACATCTTAAGAAGATTCAAATAAACAGGAACAAACTGTGATTGACTTGTTGGCAGGCTGCTCAACAAAGACACTGAAGGCCCAGCAAAGCTGGTTTTGGTGTGTGTATATGTATGTATGCACACACACACACCTTTTATTGTTTGAGGGATTCATGGCCCAGAACTGAAAGGCTTGAAAAAACAAAGCTAAAACTTCAAAAATGGTCTGGAACTGGTCCGAAAAAGGAGTAGAAAATCTGCCAAAGTCCAAAGAAGACTTTTAAAGACGTTCAGAAAGCCTGGAGGAAAAAACCACTTCAGGACAATCTAAGAAAATCTGGCTGCTCTGAAGCAAATCTTCAAAAGAGAAGGTCTGACAACACTTTTTGCACTATATTAATTATATAGTTATCCAGAAGTTATTTTAATAATCAGTATTTGCTATTTATTTATTTGCAATATTTGAAATTTAAAAAGGAATCCATTTTAGGAGATTATATGGATCTGGCCTTGTACTACTAAAAATTAAAGACATGTCTTTACAGTCTCGGGTTTCCTCAGTTCCTCATTTTATGACATTTTATTTTTGTCACTTATTTTCTTTAGGATTCTTTGTTGTTATTTTCTTTGTTTACTTCTTTGCGTAAAATGTAACTGTATGGAAAGTGCTCCATGTATAAAATCTGCTTCATTGTTCAGTCATTTGACATCATGGTTTAGATAGGCTCACCTAAAGGAAACGACTTTATACAGTATCTATAAAAAGTATTCACCCCGTGGATTTTTATTGTTTTTACAAATCAATCATGATCAACCACATTTGGCTTTTTTTAAGAAAAAAAAACCCCAACCTTAAATATCAAAGTGAAAACTGATTTCTTCAGAATACTGACAAATAAAAATATGCAACATAAAATAAGTGACTGCATAAATATTCACCCCCTTCAAGTCAGTATTTAGCAGATGCACCTTTGGCTGCAGTCCCAGCAGGGAGTCTGTGTGGACGGGTCTCAGTCAGGCTGCAGTTCTCCTCCATTCTGCAAAACTGTTCAACCTGGGTTTGAGGTCTGGGCTTTGACTAGGCCACTCCAGAACATCCACCATGTTGGCTTCAAACCATTTCTGTGTAGCTTCAGCTGGATGCTTCGGGTCGTCGTCTTGCTGGAAAATAAACGTTCTCTCGCAGATGGAAACAAGTTGTCCTTCAGGATTTCTCTGTATTTTGCTGCATTCATTCCACCTTCTACCTTCACAGGCCCTCCAGGGCCTGCTGCTGAGTAGCTTCCCCACAGCATATGTCTGCCACCAACTTGCTTCACAATGGGGGTGGTGTGTTTGTGGTGATGTGCAGTGTTTTATGTCCTCCAAACGTCTTGTGCCATGGCCAAAAATCTCAGTTTTGGTCTCATCAGACGAAAGAACCTTCTTCTACTTGACCCTGGAGTCTCCCACGTGCCTTTTGGCAAACTCGAGTCGAGCCTTGATGAGTTGTCTTCAACAGTGGCTTTCTCGTTTCTCACTCTCCCATAAAGCTTTGACTGGTGAAGAACCCAGGCAACAGTTGTTGTCTGCAGAGTCGCTCCCATCTCGGCTGCTGAAGCTTGTAGGTCCTTCAGCATCGTCATGGTGACCCGGTGGCGTCTCTCTCTAGTCTCCTTCTTGCTCGGTGATTCAGTTTGGGAGGACGACCTGATCTCGGCAGATTTACCCATGGGCCATATTTCTTCGATTTCTTGGTGATGGATTTATCTGAACTCCAGGGGATGTTCAGGGCCTAAGAGATTTTTTTTTTTTTTTTTTGTATCCATCCCCTGACTGATACTTTTTCAATAACCTTTTCTCTGATTTGCTTGGAGTGTTCTTTCGTCTTCATGCTGTAATGGTAGCCAGTAATACTGATTAACCAGTGAAAGGACCTTCCAGACGCAGCTGTCTTTCTAATACAATCACTGGAGAGACCGTCACTGCAATCATCTGATCTCCAATTGACTCATTGTGAGACTAATAGCACCAACTGGCTGGACCTCTGTTGAATTAGGTCAGTGATTTTAAAGGGGGTGAATAATTATGCAATCATTTATTTTATACTAAGTATTTATTATTTTTTTTTGTAGAAATCAGCTTTTACTTTAACATTAAAGTTGTCAGGTTTTTTTTAAATTTGTTTAAAAAAAAAAAAGTCAAATATTGTTGATTTATGATTTAATTTGTAAAATCAATAAAAAGGGTAAAACATCCCAGGCAGTGAATACTTTTCATAGGGACTGTAACTATAAAATAAAATAAAGTAAGTATTGGATTAATGTGGCTTTATTTTAGATAAAGTTAACTCTTTACTGTCAGTGACCGTAAGTATTTAATATATATATATTTTTTAAATTTTTTGTTTACATTTTTTTTTTCATGCTGATTAGCTCATCATTCATTCTTTAAAAGGTACTCTTGTTTTTTTGCATTAAGAGTTGAAACACATTTTAGCATTTTTTTTTTTTTTTTTTTTTTTTTTTTTTTTTTTTTTTTTTTTTTTTCCATCCGAGACGTTTTAAATAAAATGCAGAAACAGATTAAAAAACGCAGCAGAAATGCTCTAACAGACCTCTTACCTGCACACCAGAGTATATCCTGCTACAAAAACATCACCACCACAGAGAGAACTGCAGTTTGACGTCCTGATATTCGATGTGTATCTTTAACAGAGAGGTGAGGTGAGCAAGTCGGCGTCAGCAGACAGCACTACAGAGGGATCTCTGGCAGACAGCTTCACCGTGCTTTCCACAAAGAGTCTCTTCCTGGGTCAGAAGGTCAGAAATCTGCTGAACTTACACAGATTCAAGCCGGTTATACAGAACATCAAGGCATCGCTGAATAACTGTAGTGGCTTCACACCTGAGCTATGAGGATTTGTATATATTTTTAAACTTTTAAATAATATTTCAACAGATTGCAATGGAGGCAGAGATTTCCTTATTATTTATAAATGTGAAGATAAAATGCTCAAAGATAAAGTTCAAAGGCTCATGTTTTTGTTCAAGAAAGTTAGTTAAGGATGATGCAAGAGGTGTTAATGGTTACCACCTTTATAAAAAAATATCGTTAAAAGCACATTAATTATTGATTAAGGTTATTGTTTTGTTGTTCAAGTTAAATCCAGAGAATATTTCTGGCAAATAAGAATCACATGATTTTTATCCCCTTTTTCTGTGGCTCCTGCAACAGTTTCACAAAATGAGCACAATTTGCTTTGACAAATTATTGGCCAAGGTCTTTTGCAAAAAAAACAAAAAAAAACCAAAACAAAAACTTGGTGTGATTTTAGAAATTGGTGAATTAGAGTTAATTACATTAGATTAAAAAAAAAGAGTGCTTTTTTTTTTTTTTTTTTTTTTAGAAAACGTTTACTTCCACTGCTCGGTGTTTCAGCTCCTTTGTGTTGCTGACTACGGATTACAGCTGTTTGAATCAGTTGAGCTTAAAACAACCTCATTTCCTTCATAGACCTGATCCTTGTAACTCTGCCATTATTTCCTATTGACTTCTGTCTTTTTTCACTACTTTTCTTCCAGATGATTATCCTTCTTATAATCAAATCTTTCATTTTGATGTTTTGTTGGTGAAATAAAGAGTTTAATGTCTGGTAACAAACCTTAGATTAAACTGTTCTAATTGGGTGTTATGGTTGGAAATTTTTGAGGAATACCTTGATATTTTGGCTCTGAAAAATACCAACATGGTGTTTTTGCAAAGCAGATTTTCTGTTCTCGCATCCACATGCAAGCAGCTTTTGAATGTGCAAAATTGCAATTGGATGTAATGTTTGAGTTACAATACACTTAAAATATTTGGCTGGTTGGATGGGGCTTCCTGCCTTTAATGCTCACAACAGCTTTAGTTACCTATATGCTAAAGCTAACAGATAGGGGTCAGATAATTTGTGATAATGAAAATGAAAGAGAAGATTAAGGGAAATGTGGATTAATGCTAATGTAGAGGCTTGACGTCTTGCTTTGTTATGAGTCTCGGGCTTTTGATTTAAACATAAGATGAAGTTATTAGCTGAGAGCAAAGGCTAAATGATTTCAAGGAAACGTGAAGCTTCAGTTGTGTTATTGAAATCTTTAGCTCTGCTATGGAAGCTTGGGTTTTTCTTTCTTAACTTTTGACACTGTGAAGGCAATGCTTTCACCACTTACTGGAACAATATTTATGAGGGTTCTGGGAATTTTCAAAGCTGGGAACAACCTGTGGAAATTTATTGAATAAAAAGGAATAATACAAGACTAAATGTTAGCTGTTAACAGATTTTAAATATACTTGTGGAGAAAATATTTTTGCATAATCTTGAGTATATCTGGTTAATACCTTAATCACATGCACATACCACACTGGTTACTTCAGGAGTGTTGAGGCCACGGCCCTACAATCACTGAGCGTTCCTATTCAAACTCAAAATATGTCTAAAATTTCCCCAGCTTAACTTTCCATGAAACGTTTTGGTGATTTTTGTTTTTCCAGCCCTTTTACAGCATTTCTGACTGGAACCCTAAACACAGAGTTTTCCCAGAATAGGAGAGAAAAGTTTTGTTGGTTTAAAAACTGTGTTTGGAGTATTTTAACCAAAACACTGTGCGATTTTAAAAGTTCTACAGGACACCATGTAACCGCGATTTAATGAAATGCCTCAGTGTACACTTAGAATCGCATGAAAAACAGATTCATAAGAGGAATCAATCCAAAAATGAATCTAAATAGTTGCTGTTTTTACGATTTGATTCAGACTAGGGATGGGCATTTACGTGAAAATGTTCCTATCCTGACAAGAATTTTGATTTATTGTAACAACAATAAATTGCAATTACTGATGTCTGAAATCCCCCAAAACTGACAGTATTTTAAGTATTTTCTCCACTGTTGGTTGCATGAGAGCATCAATACATTTGAAAAGAGTCCCATTAAACAATTTTGTCCACATAGTTTGTTGTCGGTAGTTTTGACTGTGAGAGAGCTGAATTTGCCGTCGGTAAGCTTGTCACAATATCTGACAACAGAATGCAGGTTCATGCACAAACGTTTTGTTTTCTTCCTCTACTGGTTTATTGTGGAACAGGGTGGTGACGGCTTCAGACGTTTAGGACATGCTGGCTTCCTTGTTTCAAGTGTTTCTACTTTGAAACTTTTTTTAATGTTTCAGTAAAGAAGTCAGAACTTACTTATTAGCATTTACATCGCCTCTACCCACAGTTAAAAACAGACGTTTACATACACCAAATAAAAAGATCTTTTTTTTCTCAATCTGAAGTTGAATCAGAACAAACGTCTTCTGTTTCAGTTCCGTTAGAATTACCCAAATGTTTTATATTCTCTAAAAGCCACAATAATAAGAGAGAACATGTCAGAAATGTATTTATTTATGTCTTCAAAATCACAAGTTTATGATTTTTTTATTTATTTATTTATTTATTTATTTATTTATTTATTTTTCTTTCCAAACAGCTTCCAAAATTTCTGCATCTAGCATGTGACATGACAGAGGTTGAAAGCTCAAGCGGATTAAACAGAGCAACTTTGCTGTATTCAACTCAGCCTTCATGTTGTCTGCTTTAAGTGCTGTTCTCTCTCACTCTGGGGTATAAACTGCAGACATTCTCAGCGTGTTGCATTGGAGATGGTTTGGAGAATATATGAGATTTTTGAATATCCCACCCAATTGTACCCTGCCAATTTCTCAGTGCATCTCTAATGATAAAATCTTTAATGTTTTTGTTTTGCATTTGGCAGACACTTTTATCCAAAGAGATTTATAAATGAGGATATAACAGTGCAGTAAATGTCAAAGCTAACAATAAGTTACTTGGAAGGAAGACCTCTAGTCAAGTTCTGTCAGAGGTGACGGTGTCGACATGAAGTGCAGGGGAGGAGATGCTCTGGGTCTCCAGGAGTTTCTTTAAGACAAACGAGGACGCCCCTGTTCCACTAATACGCTGCGTCGTTCAGTTTTGTTTTTTTTTTGTTGTTTTTTATAGTGTAGTAGTTTTTATATTTCATATTATTCTGAACAACAAAGATTAATCAGTTATGGGTTTGTAATCGGTCCAGAAGTTCAAGGTATTCCTCTGAGCTGCAGAGTGAATCTGGTCTTAATGGTCTGCTTCTTCACCTTCTTTCCTTTTTGCTCCTTCCTCCTTTGCATGCTTCCTCCTGGCTTTTCTCCCCTCCTCCCCTTTCACAGCTCAACCTTATCCACAGCGAGGTCAGTAACTTGGCTGGCTTTGACGTGGACGGGGTCATCAACCCCACCAATGCTGAACTTGAACTTAAAGATGATCTAGGTGAGCCACCCCCCCTCCCCCATACCCCCTCCCTGGCTGTTCCCAGTCCCAGTGGGCTTTCAGATCTGAAATCCTTGAATGTCCAGCAGCTGAGCAGCACTTTCTAAATTACTGTTCAGGCTCTCCTCCTCTTTCTCTCACTGCGAGCAGCAGCAGGTCAGTGCTGCGTAGCAGCAGCCTCGGTGTAACGACGGTCTTCAAGTAGTCGGATTTAATAGTTCAAGAGCAGCTGAAGCATAACTGAGAGAAACATCCGAGTGAAAATCAGTGTTTCTGCCTGGAAAAGAGTAGAAGTTGATTTGAATGTTTTCCAGGTTTGGAGAAGTATGGAAAAAATATGTTGCACTTCCAAGCCTTCCATCCATCCATCCATCCATCCATCCATTAACCAACCATCCATCCATTAACCAACCATCCATCCATTAACCAACCATCTATCCATCCATCCATCCGCCCTCCCTCCATCCATCTATCCATCTGCCATCCATCCATCCATTAGCCAACCAACCATTCATCTATCCATCTGTCATCATCCATCAATCATCCATCCCTTCATTCGTCCATCCATCCATCCATCCATCCATCCATCCAGGGGTTAGACATTTTGCTCTAGAATTACATAATTTAAGTTGTTCCCTTCACTTGTATTTTTTTATGTGCAATCATTTCTATTTTTGTTCTTCTGCACACTTTTTCTTCAACAGTTCACTCTTTGCTCTCGTTGATAGTTAGCTCATTGGTGTGTTCTTGAGTGGCATTATAAAACACTTTTTTTATTTTTTGACATAAAATTCGTAGAAGACACTTGAATAAAAACTTTTTTATATATATATATATATATATATATATATATATATATATATATATATATATATATATATATATATATATATATATATATATATATATATATATATATAAAATATGGAAAAAAAATATTGTTGGAAATTGATGAGATGTTGAGGTTCATTGATCAGTAGATTGCCTCAAATTACTGACTGCATTTTCTTACGGAGGAAAAGCTACAGAAATGTGTTTTTCTGTAGTTCTCTTGAAACCTGAAGGAAAAAAAGCTGCTTTGTCGACCCTCAAGGATTTCCATAAAGGCTCCTCAGACCAGTTTGTCTGCTTTCTCTTTCCATGTGCTAATGTTCTCAGGTCCATTTCAGGTGCTCGTCCTTTCAATCTGCTGCCCGTTATATTCCACTTGTTTTTGTTTTTGCTTAATTTTTTTTTTTTTTTTTTTTTTTTTTTAACCAGGAAATATGTTGAAGCAATAAATTGCTAGTTTGCAGAGCAAAACCAGACATCAGCTTTTATTAGATGCAGAGTGCAGCCTGATTGAGAGATCTCTCACCTGGAGTGTGATCATTAAATAGAGGATTCAGGACGACACAGTTGGACAGAAAACTGATTTCCTAACTTTTCAAATTAAAAACTCCAAAAATAAAGATCTTTTATTTTTTTGTTTTTATTGTTTACGATCCTCTTTTGTTGTTTTTGTATCATAATTTCAGTAAATCCAGCCAACTGTGTGCTCCTGCTTCCTAATTTCACTCTAACGTGTCTCTCCACTTCCTCAGCTGCCTCCTTGTCGTGTGACGTCCTCAGCCAATAAGGAGTGCGCTTACCTGTGTCCTTCTGTTCTTCTTTCTCATCACTCTCCTCATCTTATTGCCCACAGTCACTCACAGTGTTTTTACCTCCATGTTGTTGCCTGTTTGTCACCGTTGTCGTCTGTAGTTGCAAGTTGTCCAAGCCGACATTTCCGCGGTGGAGAGCGACGCTGTCGTTCACCCGACCAACTCCTCCCTCTATTCAGGTGGTGAAGTAGGTAAAGGAACCACTGACTCTGCAGAGACCACAGCTGTCTGTCTGCTCTCCCTCTCCATATCCAGATGGTCGGCGCTGCAGTCTGTGAACAAACAACCCAGCAGCATCAGCAGCTTCTACTCCTCATTATTATAGCTGGCTTTTTGTTTGAATTAATGCTGATGGGTTCCGGTGTTAACACGAGCCAGATTTCTGTTTTTTAAAAAAAAAAAAAAAAAAAAAAAAAAGGCTAAGAAAATATTTTTTTCAGTTCAACAGTACAAACCTCTGTGTTCTAAATCTCTGGAGAGGATCTGACAGTTTATAAATATAAATAACTATGTTTTTATTTATTCATTTTTGTCACTGTAATCTAAACGGGTTACTGCAGTGGAGTATTGTGGTCATCTGGAGACAAAAAATCGAGGAGAAAGTGGTTTGGGTTTTTTTGTGTTGCTTACTCATTTTAAGATTAAAATCAAAATGAAAAAACAATGAAGTTGAGATGAATGTGTAACCATTAAACCAAACTAACACTGGTGCAAGGACCTGTGTCAACCATGCCTTCTGTAACTTGACTAGAAGCTTTATACTTTGGAATAGGATTTAATTACAAATAAATTATTCCCCTTTCAGCTTATAAACATCCCACTGTTGCAAGGAAAGTAGTTATTGGCTGTCCTAAAAGTTGCTAGATGATGTCATTGCCTAATCTGCATATTTGCTCATATGTGATATGTAATATCAACGTTGGCAAGACACAAAGTGGTTAAAAATACTCTAAATATGTTTAGAACTACAAATTAATTTTGTGAAATATTTTAATAGTGTTGCTTTATTGCTTTAGCTGAACCCACACAACATAAATCAGTTTCGTATAATATATAAAGCAGTTATCGGAGACACACAGTGGAGGAGGTGATGCAGTGACTGAGGCTGTGTGAATTACATGCAGGGTTTATTTTAGTGCAACATTTTTGGTTTAAAAAAAAAAAAAAAAAAACAAAAAACAGGCAACATGGAAAAAATATATTTACATCCTGCTTTGTAATCCAGAGTGAGATCAGAGGCAGGATTAAATCAGCTTTGCTGGATTTAATTGCAATGTGAAAACCGAGTGGAGTGGGTCTCCTCTCTTCTCTGGCTGCAGGCTGGGTTTGCTGCATGAGGCTGCTATCAGACTGACCGCCTGTAACTGGGGCGGGAGAGGCTCCAGTACGATTAGTGCTTTACGTATTGTCGCCAAAATCTTCAAAAACACAGAGGAAAGTTGCAAGATTTGTTGCTAATCGCTTAAAAAAGAAACGCCACTAGAGGGGTCTGAGAAGTCGCTAAATAAAGCGACAAAGTTGCTAAGTAGGCAACAGTGGAACATCCTGTGGACGCACACTTGGAGCACGGAGGTTATCCTGACTTACAGTTCTTAGATTTTCATCTTTCTTTTAACATATTAGTTCAGCTTTATTGTTAATATTTTGACTTTAATCACTACGCTGCATTGCTCTTTATATTTAAAATTTATTTTTTAAAGGAAAAGAAACAAAAGAAATCCTCCAATAAGACATCCGCCGTTTTTTTCCCCCCACAAGTGACCCTAATACTCCTCTGTAGGATTGCCTTGCTAAGATCCACAGTCTCATTATCAAGAAGGACCTGTTCAGACAGCAGTATTACACAATATTGAACACAATGTTAATAGTATTTGTCTGTTTATTCTTGCAAACAATCCTAATATTACCATCCTAATGGATAAACTGTGTTTTAATAAAGCGATGAAGATAGTTTGAGTCAAATTGCCCCTCCCAGGTAAAGATGTTTAAAAAGTCTTAAAAGAAAGACATCTTTCATTGCAGAAGCATACTCACACTGAAAAGTGAGGAAAGTCCTGCTGTTACGGACAAAAAATACATATTTTCTGTAAAATCAGCAATACCACGATTGCTTTTGTTAGGATTTAGACCTTGGGGACTGAGATGGCCATAAAAGAAGGAACAATATTTATTGAGGTTCATTTCCTTCCTGCACTTTTGTGTTCGTTTTAGCTCTCTGCTGCCTGTTACTCTTCCATCTTTAGCAAAGTCAAAGTTGCAGGATTACAAGATGTTGGGTAGTGTTAACTTTCAAGGCAATTTTCAGACTTGTGTGTCTGATATTTATACTGACCCTACGCTGGATTGCTCAGGATTTCTGCTTTGCTTAGAAGATCCTTTCTGCTCAAATAATAGCTTACAAATCTTTGCAAGGGAATTTAATGCTGGTTTTATCTACAAGTCTATAAATGAGTCAAAATGGGATGGTAAATTACCCAGAAGTTCAGTTGAGCGCTTAAAGTAACATTCACAGGTTGTATTTTGCTTGCTGGATCCTGAAATCATCATCATCATGCTGCTGCTGCTGCTGCTGCTGCTTGTTGTTGTTTTGTTCCACATGGCTGAAGCATCGACTTTCTGAGAGCTGTCTCACCCCATGTGACCTTTGAACTCTTTAACCAAGCTGTCAATTCAGATGGTTTGTAAGCAGATACACAGGGTGTCTCATAAAGATTGTTTTTTTTTTTCTCTAAAGACTCACATCAGTGGTCACAAAAGAACAAAGATTTAATCAGTAAAGTCTTACAGACTAAATAAAGATGTGAAATTCCAGCCAGAACTTTCTCCATCAGTTTGTTTCGATTCACTGTTGTGATTTTTTTTTTCTCACTACATTTTATAGACAAAGAGGACTTAAGAGTTTTTAATAATATTTCAACTGAGCTATTAAAGTGCCTTGCAAAAATATTCACACTCTTGAGCTCTAATCATTTTATCACGTTGAAACCACAAACTTCAGTGGATTTTATTGGGATTTTTCTGACAGACCAACAGTAGCGCATAGTTGCAAAGTGGGTGGAACATAATACATGGTTTCTGAAGTATTTTTAAAAAAATCCAAAAAGTGTGGCATAAATTTGTCTTCAGCTCACCTTAGTCAGTAGTTTGTAGAACAACTTTTTACTGTAATTATAACTGCGAGTCTTCTGGCTATGTCTCTACCATTCCATGGACATCAAGGCGCCGAAGTGCTTGTCATTTCTTCTTCTTAAGATCAGTCAGATTTGGATGGAGAACATATTTGAATGTCAATTTTCAAGACTTGACCACAGATTCTGAATTGGGTTAAGGTCCAGGCTTTGACTGGACCATTCTGACACATAATATGCTTTGATCTAAACCAGGGGTGTCCAAACTTTTTGTCATGTGGGCCAAAATCGTTGAGTCAATAGTACGAGCAGGCCAAGAAAATAAAAATAAAATAAAAGTCAAGCAAATAAAGCAGTCTGATCCCTTTTTTTTTTTTTTTTTTTGTTATTGGAAAGAGATGTTGTTTATCGTTGATCCAAAACCTAAAAATGATTCTGGATGTTTGCTGTATTTAAATAAAGGAATGTAGTTTTCAAATTCCTTTGGGCTCGAATGAACTAATTTATTTTCAGTTGTAAGAGCAGGATTTGGGTCACTTTCTTTCAAAATGCTTGCTATATTTAGTCAAGTTTAATAAATGAAATAAAAGCTGATGTGTGTGAAGCAAAGTCAGCTTTTCAGTAAAAGTCTGTGGATAAACGTGATTCTGTTTATTATAAAAGCTTGGTTGTTAAAACATGAATACTTTGTCTTGTACTTAACATTTTCCGTTGTAAGAAAATTATGACTGCAATAATTTTTCCCTGATTAAAAATGAAAAGTCTCCATCTGCATCAACCACCTGTGCTGGACGGGACAAATCTGTATCATTCTTGAACTGCAGTTGGGGGCCACATAAAATCAGTCCAAGCGCCACAAATGGCCCCCGGGCCGCGCTTCGGACACCCCTGGTCTAAACCATATTAGTGACACTTCGGGTTTATATTTAGAGTTGTTGTCCTGCAGGAAGGTTTTCCTCTAGGATCGTCCTGCTTTAGCTCCATCCAGCTTTCCTGTCCCTGCTAAAGACAAGTCTCCCCACAGCATGATGCAGCCACTAGCGTGTTTCACTGTAGACAGGATGTGTTCAGGTTGAAATGCAGTGTTGATTTTGGTTTCATCTAACCAGAGCACCTTCTTCCACATGTTTGCTGTGTCTCCTTCATGGTTACCTTTCAACAATGGCTTTCTTCTTGCTGCTCTTTCATAAAGGCCAGAGCTGAGCTGTGGATCTTTGCAGCTCCTCTAGAGTAGCTTTGAGCCTCTTGGCTGCTTCTCTGATCTGCCTGCTGGTCTCTAATGTTCTCCAACAAGCCTCTGAGGCCTTCACAGAACAGCTGGGTTTACACTGAAATTAAATCACACACAGGTTGACTAAATAGGTGACTCCTGAAGGCAACAGGATTTTATTTATAAGTTAATGAGGGCTAAAAAAAGACAAATCACACTTTTCAGGATTTATTTTTTTTTTTGTTGTTGTAATTTTTGAAAAATACTTTACAATTTTGCGCTGATTTGTGTTGATCACATAAAATCCCCAAAAATGACACTCAGATTTGTGATGAAGGGGTATAAATACTTCATCAAGTCTCTGTAAATCCTCTGCATTTGGTTTAAGTGCCCCTCCTTTTTGGTTTTCTTTATAGCTCCTCTCCTAAACTCTGAGTAAATCTGCAGTCAACTCATTCTTTAGAAATAACATCATTTGCTGATTAAAGTGAGAAAAAAACAGTGGGGTTTTATTCCCTAACTGAACACTAATGGCTGCTGGACTTTAGCTTACTAAAGATGTTAACTTAAGTCTTTGCTCTTATTTATGACACTTCTCCAAGTCTGATATCAAGAGCTCACAGATTCTGAGCGGTCTTTTTATATGACTGACACTGCTGTGTTTTGCCAACCAGTCCATCCACCCTCATGTCTTCCTGCTTGCCTGTCTGTCTGCATGACCTCCAACCCTCCGCCTCGCTTCTGCCGTCTCTCTGCGGCTCATCGGGATTTATTCACTGCTGTTCCTCTCCCGTCTCCGCTCACAGGCTCCGCTCTAGAGAAGAAAGGAGGGAAGGAGTTCACGGAGGCACTCCAAGAGCTGAAGAAGAAGAACGGCCCTCTGGAGGTGGCCGGTTGGTAAGGTGCACAGAGCGGAGATTTAATTATGTTTTGTCCAGTCTTGCAGTGTTTATTTAAATTAAGCTGTTAGTTCAGGTTTTGCTTTTCCCAGATAAAAATAAATCTGCTGCACGTCTTTATTTACCTTCAGAATAAAAATCTGCAAGATGTTAGCCTTTTTTTTTTTTTTTTTTTCTTTTTTTCTTACATTTAAGTGTCAGAAACATTGCTACATCCCACAAATGTGTCATCAAACCCATCAAGCTAAAGCTAGTTTGGATTCACGTCTGAACAGCACCACCATAATCAGCTTCCTGAACATGAACACAGATTTTAATGAGTTGAAGTGAGTCATTCGGGACCCTAACAGGCTAAATGTTTACAGTGTTGTCATTAAAAACCCCTTTAGAATCGGCAAATCATTGCTGCGAGTCCATTAGTTTCCTTTCTTTCGTTTCCCTCCCAAGTTACTGCCTCATTACCCCAAGACATGGTGGGGACCTTTCCAAACCCTTTCCGCCAGTTTAGGCCAGAATCCCTTCCCTGGCCCCCAGGTTGACCTCATGAACTCAGCTTAGCCTGTCCAGAGGTACAGCTAAATAATCACCAGACGTGCCAAAGAGCAATAATCACGGAACTTCGTCCGGATGTTCAGAATAATTGTCCTACAGTTGATGTAGTTTATATATTTCCTGGGATTTCTTCATTTTGACAAAATTAGATTATTTTAAGTGAATTAAACTTCTCTATTTAAGTATTTAGATGCCCCATTAACTTCTGGAGCACCTTTGGGCCGCATCTCAAGCCCTTTCTGAGGCTGATCCTGTAAATCCCTCGTTTTAAAGTTTATGCTCATTCAGGTTGGATGGGAAGCTTCATCGTGAAGCCGTGTTTTAGGCTTCTCCAGAGATGCTCGGTGTAGGTCCAAACTGCAGGACTGTTACAGTGTGGCCCCTAAGCCATCTTTGTCTCATCCTGCCAGAGGGTTTCGTGTCATTTCCCTGCCAAAGTCAGGCAGCCAGAGGCTCCAAGAATAGGATTTCTGGTATTATACCCACCTTTCCTCTAACAGTCTTGGTACTCTGCTTCTCCTCATGTTGATGTACTGAGGGAAATGTTGCCAAAAAGTTTAAAGTCTTCCCTTTGATAGTAGGATTTGGCTTTTGTTTTCATCTGAGCCCTTCAGGTTCCTTTGGCAAGGCAGTAGTGGACCTTTTAATAAGGAGTGGCTTTCGTCCAACTTCTGCTATAAAGACCTGATAGGTGGAGATGAACAGATCTCCCCCAAAATATCTGTAATAGTGACCAAGTCTCTGCATCCCCTGCTAGTTTGATTATTATGCTTAAACCCAACAAAACCTTCTTGTACTCATTTTTTTCTGTCAAACATCGACATGTTTTATTGATAAATGCTGAAGAAGAAGAATTTCAACTTCATGGAGCAGTTTACAGCAGAGTGTGAAGCAGCCGGGACAGAAATCAGCACCTCCAAGTCCGGGGACGAGGTCCTGCCCCAAGATGAGGAGTTTAAGTTCTCGGAGTCTCGTTCCGATGAGTTTCCTCGGCAGCCTGAAAGCCTTTTCCATTTAATCTTAAGGATCACATCAGTATGTTTTGAATAAACCACACCACCCGAATATCTCAGAAACCGGTTCACGTCGTCTTCCCTCATCTGTCGGCACCCCCAGCTAAAGAGAGGAAAGAAAAAAAGTCCTACCGCAAACTCTTTCTTGCAACAGTGATGTTTTAATTGGCGAAAGTTGTAACTTTTAATTAGCTCATTTTTCAAGTGGAGAGAAAAAGATGCTGCATAAAAAAAAAATAATAATAAAAAAAAATCACCTTAAAAGGATGCAATTTCCCTTATGTCCTCTTCAAAATGGGAAAGACAAGGGAACATACCATTTCAGTACAGATAAGTATCAGGAAAGCTGCTTACTAACATATGCATGTTGTACTGTCAGAGCCACAAGTTTATGGTCTCCACCACAGCGCAGTGAGGGGAAGGTGGTGAGGCAGCATAAAAACACTCTCTGCAGCTCCACCCCTCGGAGGGCTGGATTACTGCTGCTTTTCAGTTTGAGATTTGCTGCTGCAATAAAAGCTGCATGGATTTTCAGATTTATTTCTTTTTGTTATGCATTTATAGTAAAATGTGGAGGAAGTTGTATACCCACTCAAAAAAAACAACAAAAAAAAAACAAACAAACGTGTTCCGCTGCATGGCACACCAAGTTGTGCAGCATTATTTCTATTTCTCTTACAGACAATAAAGCGACAGAATCGTGTGGTGCGCCAAATGGTTGCACTGGAACGCTAGTTTTTTGTTGCGTTTTTAAAGGAAATATGTTTCCATGAGTATAATGAAGCTAAGCTGTTAAAAAGGTGTCAGGAGGTCAAACTCTGCAGTTCTGCTCCACCACACTCTGGAACCATGAATCAGACGGCTGGCAGTCATGCAAACCATCATCCTCTCCTCAGTTTCCCTCAGGACCGCACAGGCATTGAGACCAACTCTGCTGTGTGAAGTGTCTCCATCATCTTTCTTTTTGTGTGTGTTTTTTTTTTTTTTTTTTTTTTTTGTGGGGGGGGTGGAGGCATCTGGAAAAGAGCTCGTCCTCAGCTTAGACTGCAGCTCCCTCACATGCTTGCTGCTGGCTAATTAACTCTGACTGAAGGCTTTCTCACATCACAGAATCAGATGCTTTGGCTGAGTTTCACTTTTTACAGCTGCTTGGGTTGATGGAGGACTTAACTGAAGACCGAACTCTCAAGAACAGACTCCGCTCCCTTGTTCTTTATTCCTCCTCATCCCGAGCTCCCTGGAGAAGTGATTTTCCTCTTTCATGCTTTGGTCCAACCAGTTAAAAGCTGCTGGAGATTTCCCACTTATTTTTTTTTTTTTCCCCCACAAAGAAAAGTGCTCATTTAGCACCTATGGTCTCCAAACTCAACTCTTGAGGTTTTAGTTCTGACAAAATGGGTTAATGAGGCTTATTTTAACTGTTGGAACACTTGGTGATGTGACCAAAACTGTGACTGAAAAATACAGTCATTGTTTGATCCGGTTAAATCATTACAGATGTGAGGAAGCATGTCCAAACATTTCTAAAAGCTTTGAACAAATATGTCAGTCCAGTATATTGTCTTCTGGTAATGGTAATTCTTGTATTTGTTGTGCTGGAGGTTGTACACCCAGGTATTCTGATTTCACACTCTACACTAGGTGGCTCCCCTGCTAAAGATGTGCAGAAAGAATTAAAATAATCTTCTATTGTGTTATCTTGATCTCACAGACACCCAACCTTTATTTTGAGCAAATTATTTAGTGACATAAAGACACTGGAACTCCAACTCAGCACTATGATGCAAACTCTAACTTAAAAACTGTCTGTATTAATCAGTCCCTCCAGTTTTTCATGAAATTCCCACAAAATCAACAGAGCCCCACATTTTGTCGCGCTATTGCATGATTGTGTGTTTATTGTAAATTGGTCAAAAACATTGGGTTTAAGTGACTGCTAACTCCCACCTGCAGGTGGCAGTATTTCTTACTCAGAATATTTGATGTCAAGTTGTAGTCTGTGATCGACATGGCGAGCAACAAAAATCGAGCTATTCAAGTTCTTTAAAGAATAAAAATCTTTGTGTGTCTAATCTGTCTGTCATTTTTTTCCTTATCTTTTTTCTTCTATATGTAAATTTTGGAAGGGAAAAATATGAGGAAAAAATATCACAAAATTCCTTGCAAATATTTCTAAAGTAGCGCCACAAAATCTGTGATTTTGACTGCAAAAAGTCAGGAGAAAAATTGTGAAATCCTGGAGGGATGGATGAAAGGATAATTTGTTTTAATGATTATTGTGATTAAAATCTCCGACAATTGGTAATAAAATACTAAAATGAAATTACTATTCAGAACTTTTGTGATCATCGCAATTTTTTTTAAAAGTCGAAGTTTTGAACGCTCAGTCTCAGGTGCTCGTAAAGCTGGGATTTCAAGGTTCAAGGTCTCTTTTAAGGGACTTTATTGTCATTTAAACATCTAAAGCTGCACAAATAAAATCTGGACTCAAGGCTTAGAAAACCGCCAACAAGCACCAAGATGCCAACATGCTGTTGGTTTTTAGACTTTCTTACCACACAAGAAAGACTTTTAGAAGATGGTTTCTGCAGAAGGAATCGTGAGTATTTCTCTGCCACTCGCTGCTTATCGGCAGGTAACTTTGATCCAGATGTTTGCGATCTTCACAATGGTCTGGTTTGTCTTTTTAGCTTGTTTCTAACTTCTCAGAGACATCGAGCCCATTTTTTCCAGTTCTTTCTCAAACCTGAATGTACTGGATCTTCTGATCTCTACTGCTCTAAGCTGTGTGCTTTGGTGAGATTAAACTAACATTTAGGTTGTTTTGGCTACAAACATTTGAGGCACGTCTGGTGTGGAAAGAGGTGGATAAACACCCCATGCCTATTGTTAAGTATGGTGCTGGATCGGTGATGCTGTGGGCCTGGTTCTCATCCAAAGACCCTGAGAACATTTTAAAGCATCATGGACCTTTTAGCATACTTGGAGATTTTAAATAAAAATCTATTGTCTTCTGCCAGGAAGCTAATAATGGATCACAGGATCTTTCAGCAGGGTAATGATTTAAAGCAGGGGCTTTAAAGTCCAGTCCTCGAGATCTACCATCCTGCAACTTTTACATGCATCTCTGAGTGAGGTAAATGGCTGAATTCCATCATCGGCTCTGCGGAGGCCTGGTACCAACCCATTCACTTGATTCAGGGGGGTTGGAGAAGAGATGCATCTAAAAGCTGCTGGATGGTAGATCTCAAGGACTGGACTTGGACTCCCCTGATCTAAAGCATACAGCCAAATCCACACAGAAATGGTTCATCTCAGTCCCAGGACTATAAATGATCTACAGAGATGGTGGAAAGAGTAACGATCAAAGCTCCCTCTCTCTGTATCCGCCAGGCTTCTGAAATGTTACAAGAGACAACATAAGTGCTCTCTTAGCCAGAGGGTTGTAGAAAGTCTTAACAACGGGAATGTGCACCAGCGTTTTTTGTAAGAAAACAAAAAGTGCTTTTTTTTACACATCTTTACCAGGGGTCCCAATAAACATTAGATTAAGTATTCAAACCAAAACGTTCAAACAAATTTCCTTCTTTTTGTGGACTTTTAAATGTGAAAATTTGGTTATTTTGGCAATAAAAACGATGAAATTCTGGTCTATAGTTTAGACGTTATCTTTGACAAATATATGTTTCCTCCACCCGTCTAACCGCCTTTACCTCTCCTCTCCTCTCCAGCCCTTTTGACTGGAGGTTTCGGGCTGCCCGCCAAGTACGTCATCCACTGTAACAGTCCAGGCTGGGGCTCTGAAAAGTGTGAGGAGATGCTGGAGAAGACGGTGAAGAACTGCCTGGCTCTGGCAGATGAGAAGAAACTCAAATCTGTGGCCTTCCCCTCCATTGGCAGTGGAAGGTGGGTGCTTTTAAGGCTTAGGAGTCCTGCACCTCACTGACATGCTAAACCTGGTACACATCGTCCTGGCCTTTAGTTTGAAGTCTACATACCAGCCACTGCAGCATTTATGCTTTTTACATTATGACTTCTGAGATGTTAAAGAAAACGGGTCGAGTATCTAAAAATTAAGGTTGCAAACATTGTGCAAATTATGCATTCTTTTATTCAAAGTTTTTTTTCCTTTTTTGTTGCAAATATACACTGCAGATGTTTGAACTAAAGTCTAAAGACGGTGAATGTAAACATCCAGCAGTGACATCTCAAACATCTCATAAACATCTGTACCTTCAGTTACACATTGATAATGAACTGAAATATTAATTAACCATAGAGAAGCTTTTGTAAAAACAACCCAAGCTGCCAATTCTGACTTTTACCCTTTTTCTAATTTCTCTAAAAGAACTATAATAAAAAATGTTTTCTTGTTTCTTAGTAAAAGTGAACTGGTTTCATAAAATACATCATTTATTGTAAAATAAAACTAGAAGCTGCTTTCCTCTGCTTCAGTGGAAGTCTGCTAATGCAATAAAAGCCTCCAGTTTATTGGTGTTCTGAAGTATCTGTACCTATAAAATTCAGATAAAGAGTTACAGCACATCTCCTTCAGAAGGAGCTCACTGCTTTTTCTTTCTTTTTTTATTTTTTATTTTGCACCCCTCTAAAATGTAACAAGAAGTTGCGACATACTTCTACAAGATCTGTTGAAAACACGTCTAACTTAATGAAGTGAAAAAGAGCACCAATATGCTGCTAGATGTTAGATTATTAAATCATTTATTCATTTGTTACAACATGGGAACTTTTAGCCGTCTCTCTATGGCCGATCATTAATCAGTCGGGCTGTCAAAAGTGAAAGCATTAATTGCGTGTTAACTCAAATTCCTTTTAGTGTGTTTTTTTTTTTTTTTTTTTTTTTTTTTTTTTTTTTTTAATTGCAAAAGCTTCTGTACATTGTCTTAAGATGAAGCTTGAATATTATTTCCTTCTGTTTCAGCTGTTTCTCTACGGGGCTAATCTCCCATTTTTTTTTAAAAAATAAAAAGTCGCCTCTGAAAACAGCTCCACTCTCTCTCCTCTCCTGTCCGCCTCTCTTCCTACTCGGCGCTTAGAGCAGCTGTGAGCACCACTCACGTCTAAGAGGGGGAGACACGGGAAGAACCCCGGAGTTATTTTACTGTTGTAGACAAAACAAAAACAACAACAACAACAAAAAAAACTAGCAAAGCTTTATGTTACATGTAGTTTTTCCACTACTGAAGCAACAATATATTTCTATGAACAAGTAAAAAAAAAAAAAAAAAACCCTGTGAAAAATACAAAAGCAGCAAACATATGAGAAATGATCCCATGTTCAGCTTGTTCCATCTGTCCTGTTTCAAACACGATTTACCCCAAACAGCAGTGCTTATCTAAAATAAAAACAAGTACAAACATAACTCTTATTCTAACAGCGGTTTGTAGGATGAGTCCTAGTTCTGTACTCCACTCCTCATTGTTACGTTTCATGCATTGTACTTTGTTTACTCGTTTTAATCCCACTTGCCTTTGTTAATTTTCCTCCATAATAGGTAAAATGCAGCTATCTTGTGTTGGGCTATACTTTTAAGAGTACTTCTGGTAAATTTTTTAGAGAATGCGCTACCTTTATAAATTTTTCTGTAGAATAGTTGTGACAGTATTTGTCATATTGGGGCCTGCCATAGCAATGCATAGGAGAGCTGGGGTTTTGTTGCAATAATATTACAATAAATGCTAAATTTGCGACATATTGTGCTGCTGTGGTTTTAATGTTGTCTACTTTCTGCAGTTTCTGTTCCTGGATTTTACCATTTGCGTCCGATTTATCTCCCCAGGAACGGTTTCCCGAAGCAGACCGCAGCCCAGCTGATCCTCAAGGCCATTTCCAGCTACTTTGTCGCCACCATGTCTTCCACCATCAAAACCGTCTACTTCGTGCTGTTCGACAGTGAGAGCATCGGCATCTACGTGCAGGAAATGGCCAAGCTGGAGACCAGTTAAAGGACAGGGCTGTTTGGTCTCGTCGTCCCTCTCCCACTGCTTTCTGTTTTCTTTTGGAGAGAGGAAGGTGTTTACTGGTGATCTGTTAGAAATGAAGAAAATCAGAAGAAGAAGTGTAAAGGCCGGGAACTTGGTTTTTGCATTATGTTTGTATGTTTACTCTATAGTTTTTAATTCCTTATTTACTTGTCACCTCTGGTGTTTAACTGTAGATGTGCGCTTTTCTTTTTCTAAGATCTTTTTACTCAAACAGTGCAGCACAATACGAAACCAACAATTACCATTTAGTTTTCAGAATATATATATAAATACAGTAAAAATATGAGAGATAGCTGCACAACAAGGCTTCTAGAAAGGTTTCGACGATACGGGTCAATGCATGTAAAGGCAGTAAGGATATAAAAAAACAGCTCTTCCTATTGAGCTCAGTATCACTCTACATTTAACTGTGTTGTAGTTTTTGGTATCGGTTTGGAACGTCTGTTGTACTGTATAAAGAAAAAGGTAAAGATTTGTTCCCGTCGGTCCGCTTTGGTCTGTAGGAGACTCCAGTATCAGTGTACTAGAATGAGTTCTTGTGTTGTGTGTTGCAAATTTCACTTTTTTGCCTTTTGTTTAGACAGGCAAAGTATTTTCTCTGTGCACTGCAAAAACGTTGAAAAAGTTGTTCCAAACAGCGTAAATTCATCCGTTTATGGTTGATAACTGGAGATTTCAGGTTTTTGCAGAACACCCTTTTGTTTCTATTTGTGTGTTCCTATAAGTGTTCATATAGATAGGAGTGTTTGTGAAACATTATGGACAAATATTAAACTGTAACACAGAATTTTATTTGTTTTAATTTCCCGTGATTATAAAATGGCACAAGAGTTGGAAGAAAAAAAGTCGTGTAAGATTGTTTTGTGTGTGTGTGTTCCTCTTTTTTTTTTTCTTTTTTCTTTTCTTTTTCTTTTTTTTTTTTTTTTGTCTTTGTTAAGCCATAAAAGATAATATTGCTGGAAGCGGAGGCCGGTGCTGCTGCTGTTGGTTCGCTCTAACGTTCAGCCGCCACCAGGTGGCTCTCTGTCATCAAACATCTGGGTTGGTCCTCAGCCATTTTTCTTTCATTCAGCAGCACACCTCTGAGCGCACACACATGGATCAGATTTGAGCTGGATTTGGGAATGAAGGACATCATATGTGGAGACACCCAACTGCAGGTCTGCATTTGGACTTTTCAGCAGCTTGACTTTCTTATGTGAAAAGAAAATTGTTAAACGCTTTCTAAGGAATTGCTACAGTCAAAAAAAAAAAAAAAAAAAAAAAAAAAAAAAAAAGATTAAAAAAGGTCTGTATACACTCCGGTAATAAAAAAAACCTTTAAAAACATCAGTGAATTTGTCGAATTATTTTGCTTCATTCATGTGAAGGATTCATTCAAGAACGAGGAATCATAAAATTAAAGCTGTTCTGGGAGGAAACTCCTGAATTAAACCAGAATGTGTGTCACTTGGATGTGTTCAAACAAAATGTCGAAGAAAATGTACAAAATGAATCGGATCAGAGCTCCAAAAGTCATGAAGCCTCAACTTTACAAAGATCCTGCAGGTTTTTGTTTTGAAGACGCGTTTCCGGCTCTCATTTCTTTTACATATTAGGCCCTCAGATGTCAAATGCAAGCCTCAGTTAGAGAAGCTTGAACAAATACAACTACTTTTTACAAACTAAGAATCAGTTCTTGTGCTTAGTTACCAATTTTTCACCTGAAGTACCCTCTAGTGTTATTGGCTCCACTGATACAGATGTGTACACACTGGAGGAGCATTCCAGTTGTACAGTTCATGACAACAGACGTTTGCCTTGAATTACATGTTCAGTTGACCTTACCAGTTCCAAGTGTGGCCATAACTTAACCTGTATTTCAGCTTTGGGCTCAAGGCCCTATAGAACAATAAAATCTTAAATATTTTTGTCTTTTCATGTTTTTCTCTTAATGAAAATAATTTTTTTAGGTACAATTTTGACCTTATCTTAGGTTCAATATCTCTATAACGCTTTTATAAATATACTCCCCAGGACTAGAATACTAGTAAGGTTGTTACTTCACTATACTGAGACACATTATGATGATATCTGGCCATTAATGACTGAGCTGTTATGAGTTATTAGTTTTTACATACAGAATAACAGGATATGGGTTGTTTAAGGTGCTTGTAATTGGTTAAAATTGTAGATTTTCAAACAGAATTTTTTTTTATATCATGTTGATGTTTGTATTCTTAAACAAATAGAATATTAGTAGGACAGATGTATCCTTTTCACAGCTGCCTGAACCTTGATAAGAAACCTCGAGACTAAACTGATGCCTCTATAGTAAAGTTAGAGAACAGCTTTATTGTGTTTTCATGCAGATGTTCATGCCTCTCTTGTATTTGCAGTGCTGGCTTGTTTTACAAATATGGATGCTTTCAACAGTTCTGTGTTTGTCTGTTTGCTGCAGGAACCATAACCCAGTGGACTTCTAGCGAACATTTGGCCTGTATCGGTGTTGTGGATTTTCTATTCCAAATCAATACGTTAAAAGAGAAATCGATGTTTTTAGATGTGATTTTCCTAGGAAATGTGAATAAATGAAATGAAGAAGATATAGATAAACTGTCAGATTCAAGTACTCTTTTGCAACATAGTGCAGGATGATACAACCCACTGGTTCCACCGCTCGTCTACACTGGTGCCTGTGCACGTTGCGACCGTTCTAAACCCAAAGTGAGACCCTTTACAAACTCCAAATGATCCGGCTACTGCCAATTGTTGTCACTTTCTGGTGTTTGCTCCTGACATTTACATCCCTGTGTCTGGTCTGTAAGTGTACCAAACTACAACTTGGTGCTTAACTGTTTATACCCCCTCATCTTTTTCACATTTTTTCTGGTTTGTTTTGTATTGCACATTTCAGCAACGAGGCAGTTTAAAGTGATTTACAAGATAAAAACAACACAATAAAAAAAAAGAAACATTACAGTGATAAAATTTGTAATCCAGACTAAAATGTGTGATATTCCAGTTTTTAATGAAATGCAGCTGTAAACAGGTGGGTTTTTAGCCTTGATCAGAAGGAACTCCGTGTTTTGGTTGTTTTGCAGTTTTCTGGAAATTTCTTCCAGATTTTAGAAGCTGAAAGCTGCTTCTCCATGTTTGGTTCTGGTTCTGGGCATGCAGAGTAGACTAGAATCAGAACACCTGAGTGGTCTCGAAGGTTGATACAATGACAACAGGTCTTTAATGTATTTTGGTGCTAAGCTGTTCAGTGATTTATAAACTAACAGAAGTATTTTAAAGTTTATTCTCTGAGCTACAGGGAGCCAGTGGAAGGACTTTAGAACTGGGGTGATGTGCTCTATCTTCCTGGTTTTAGTGAGAACGCAAGCAGCAGCATTCTGGATTATCTGTAGCTGTCTGATTGAATTTTTAGGCAGACCTGTGAAGACACTGTTGCAATAATTAATGTGAATAAAAATAAAGCATGGATGAGTTTCTCTAGATCTTGTTGGGACATCAGTCCTGGAAAAGTTCTTCAGGTGATAGAAGGCTGACTTTGTAACTGTCTTTATGTGTCTCTGAAGGTTCAGGTCTGAGTTCATCACTACACTCAGATTTTGGGCCTGATCACTAGTTTCCGGCTGTAATAACTGAGCTGTGTGCTGACAGCTCCAGTTGCTTCATGTCATGGTCAACAGTGTCAAATGCTGCACTGAGGTCCAACAGAACCAAAACTGTGGTTCGTCCACTGCCTGTATTTATGTGGATGTCATTGAACACTGTGACAAGGGCAATCTCAGTGCTGTGGTGAGTATGGAAACTGGACTGAAAGACGTCAAAAAGCGATGGTTTCTAGCAGTGGTTTCTTCTAAGTTTTTATGATTGAGTCGTGTTACATGTTGTCATTTTACAACCATGAACTTCAATGTTTTCTGTTGGGGTTTTGTGAAATAGACCAACACAAAGTAGTGTATAATTATGAAGTGGAAGGAAACTGATACATGGCTTCCAACATTTTTTTACACATAAAAGTCTGACGAGTGTGGTTTGCAGTTGTATTTAGGCCTCATCTAAGAGTAAAAAGGAGAAAACTTCTGGTGAAAGAGCCTAAAAGTCTAGTTCACATTTTGTCTCAATCCATGTGGAAGAAGGTGCTTTGGTCACATTAAACCAAAGTGGAACTTTGCTTTTCAAGAAAAAAAAGGGACTTGCTGTAATGAGGCTTACATAACGTCAACATATGACCACACAAGATCGTCGGGCATTCAACATGGATGACTCATACCAAGTTTGGTGCAAATTGACCTTTTAATGTGAACGTTATAGCAGTTCATGGCGAACAGGCCAACTTTGAGGCCTGGCCCCGCCCCTTTAACATGCACAAAAACTCAAGATTTTGATAACTTTTAATCCCCAATGCCTTAAGGGTTTAGTGACCAAGTTTGAAGATGAAAGCACAAAATTCATAGGAGGAGTTCGTTAAAGTTCGACATGTATGAAAATTGAAAAACGGCCAAAATCGACCCTTTGACCCAAAATGGCCAACTTCCTGTTGGGTTTAGGGCATACCTCCAGGAGACTTTTTTTTCTTGTTTTAGGGCGATCTACCTATGTACCAAGTTTCAGCTCTCTAGAATTTACCAGTTGATCTATTTCACGTTAGGGGGCGCTGTAGAGTTGTTTGGCCACAGCTACTTTTGATTCCATTAAAATACTAAAATTTCAGTTGGGGACAATTTTGGGTGAAGTTTGGTGAGTTTTCATATGTATGTTTAGGCCTCCAAATAGCTGCTCGGGCCTAAATGCTTGGTAAGAGTTTATATTTTTGCAGTGTGAGAATCATGGTGGAGGTCTGTGGAGAAATTTCTTCCAGTAAAAGGAGATTTTACAAACCACTGACTCAGGGACCATTGGACCCCTTATGAAAATGACAACCAGGAGCGACCAGCATACCACATTATAAATGAAAAAACGTGAGCACACTGGATAATTTACAGTTGCTGTTATTAATTTCAACATAGTTATGATAGTTAAGATTGCTTCATCAATTTCAGATCTGCTGCCATGCTAATATATTTAGATTATCTGGTTCAGTTAAAACTAAAAGTTACTTCATTTTGACATGGTGGGAACTTTAAAAACTGAGCAACTGGAAAACTGTACGATAAAACCTCGAATAATAAAGAGCAACAAACGGTTTTTTAATTTTGGGGTCTACCATAAAGTTGGCACTGAGCTTGTGTGGCTGTCTACGGAATACCAGGCCCCGGTTGTATCCCAGAGGCGATATGCATGCAGAGAATAGGGAAGACCACAGAGTCAGATGGGGGTCAGTTTCCCAGCCATCCAGGGAGGCCGGGACCTGAGACCTCCTCTGAGGGCGCCCATCTGACGCCTAATCCCCAGGAAATACAGGCAGGTTTCACGGCCCTCCTCCAACCCTGCGCCCATCCCTCCATCCATGGTCCTGCGAGCAGGCAGAAAAGCCGAGTAAATTTAAAGCATCTGTACGGGCAAGGGCCAATCCGAGGGCCGCCTTTCCCAGAGCCCGCGCAGATGAAATTTTATTCTTTGCACGAAAAAATTACAGGGGGAGGGCGGGTGGAAAAACAGAAAATAAAGCAAAGCAAACAAAGTGGAAAGATCAAGGAGGAGAGGAGATGAGGGCCAAGGAGCTGGTCATCAGAGATCAGCCCTGCTTTTCATTGTGTGCTCATAAGGAGGGGATATTATGCTGGTTATGGATCTGAGTCCTGACTATGGAGCCTGACAACAACAACAGTCTGCTTCCAACTGCTACTGACCCAGGGCAGTCAGGGGAAACCAGCGCTGTTGAGCTTCATGAGTAAACATAAGTGGTTGTGTGTTAAAACTTTTGTTACAGCAGAAAACATTAAATAAGAAATCAAGTTTGATTTTGAAGAGTTAAATCTTTGTCAAGAAAATGGAGACTTTCATTTAAAAGTTTTAGAAATCTTGACTTAAATATTTGAAATGAGCTTGATTTTCAGCTGGAGATAAAAAAAAAAGAAAAAAAAAAAAGTCCAAGGCTGAGGGTCGAGCACATTTCAGTCACAAATTCTTAGATATTTTTGGGGCATTTATGTCATAGATAAACACAAAGTTCTGCATAACAGGAAAACGAAGGAAAAATTGTTAATCCTTTCAACATTTTATACAAATAAAATCCTAAAATTGTGGCTTTTTTTTTTTTTTTTTTTTTTTTTTTTTTAAATCCCTTTTACTCTGATACCACAGTTGAAAAGTCTATCGCCACTGTGAAATCTGGTGGCAGCATTATGCTGTGGGAATGCTTTTCTTCAAGACGGACAGGAAAGGTTTTCAGAACTGACAGAATGATACATGCTTTACAAAGACTTGACAAATGAAAATCTGAAATGGATGCCATGCATTTGTATTCAGTCCGTCTTTGCGCTTGATTGGCTCAGCCAACTTCCTTCAGAAGTCACATAATTAGTAAGCGCAGCTGGTAAAATAAGTATTGAACACGTCACAATTTTTCATAGTAAACATATTTCTGCAGATGCTATTGGCATGAAATTTTCACCAGGTGTTGGTAACAACCCAAGGAATCCATACACAGAAAGAAACCAAAACAAATGAGTTCAGAAATTAAATTATGTGTAATAATGTAAAATGACACAGGGAAAAAGTATTGAACACGTGCAGAAAGGGAGGCGGAAAAAGCATGGAAAGCCAAGACACCAGCTGAAATCTATCAGTGATCAGAAAGCCGTCCTGCTCAAATTGATTTAAGCTGGTTCAACCCAAACTGATGGCCTGTAAAAAGGTGTGTCATTACCCAGGTGTCACACAAGGAACATCTCATGATGGGTGCAAGCAAAGACCTCTCTCAAGACCTTTGCAACCTTCTTGTTGAAAAACTGATAGCAGTGGTTGCAGAAGGATTTCTAAACTTCTGAACGTTCCAGTGAGCCCTGTTGGGGCCATAATCCAGAAGTGGAAAGAACATCATTTGACCACCAATCGGACACGACCTGGTGCCCCTTGCGAGATTTCTGACAGAGGAGTGAAAAGAATAAAAAAGTACTGAGAGAACATAGTCTTGTCAGAGAGCAAAACAGAGCTCTTTGGTTGCCATAACACATCACGTTTGGAGGACAAAATGTACTGCACAACACCCCAGAAACACCATCCTGACAGTAAAGTTTGGAGGTGGGTGGACATTTCAGCCATGGAAACTCTCATCTAGCTTCAGAGAAAGAAAATAAAGCTGCGAGAATGGCCCAGCCAGTAACCTGACTTGAATCCATTTGAGAATCTATGGAAAGAACTAAAAATCCGCGTTCACAGAAGAGGCCCACAGAACCTTCAAGATTTAAAGACTGTTTGTGTGGAAGAATAAAATCACACATGAGCAATTCATGCGACTAGTTTCTCCATACAGGAGGCGTCTTGAAGCTGTCATTACCAACAAAGGGTTTTGTATAAAGTATTAAATAAATATCAGTAAGCGTGTCCAATACTTTTTCCTGCTGTTATTTTACATTATTACACATAATTTAATTTCTGAACTTATTTCTTTTGGTTTCTCTCTATGCATGGATTACTTGGGTTGTTACCAACATGTGGTGAAAATTTCATGTCAATAGCGCCTTCAGAAATATGTTTACTATGAAAAACTGTGATGTGTTTAATACTTATTTTACCCGCTGTATCGCCCACTGGTGTGAAATGCAATCTCCTTTTATATCCAGCAGTTCTGTGATGTTTGTTGAAGAACATTAGTGAACAAACAGCATCATGAAGACCAAGGAGCAAATCGTGTGCTCTGGTCAGATGAGACCAAAATCAAACTGTTTAGCCTATATGTAAAACACAATGTGTGGAGGAAAACTAACACACCGTCCCCATGGTAAAGCGTAGTGGCAGCACCATGCTGGGGGGGATGGTTTTCTTTGGAGGCTCGTCAGATTTATAGGAAGACTGTTGGAGCTGAATAAAACCTGTTAGAAGCTGCAAAAGGCTTGAGACTGGGTTTTGTTCACCTTCCAGCAGAACAACAGCAGTAACTATACAGCCAGACCGACAATGGAGGGGTTTAGGTCCAAATCTATGTATCGCAATGGTCCAGTCAAAGTCCAGAGAGAGCTCATAGTTATTATTGCTCAGGTGAGCTGCTGCAAGGGAGGGGTAGAGGCTGAGTGTCTGCAGTGCTGCTGTGTAGAGATGTATGTCAAATAATTCAGTGAATATAAATCTGGTTGCAAATCAGTTTCTTCGAAGATTTTCTTTTGTGTCGATTATTTCAAAAGATAAATCGTTTGTGAGGCTGTGACTCACTGGAAAGAGACGTCATTTTGCAGCTGGAAGGTTGGGGGTTTTATTTACCACTTTGAGGGGTCAGTATTGCTCGAAACATGCCAGATTTTGACACTTTTGCTGATGAGAAAAAAGAACATTATGGATGGTGTGTTACCGATTAAATCTTGGATAAAAATCAGCGCAGCGTTTTAGAACGACAATACCCTATAGTGACGATCAAACATGTTGGTGGTACTGGGAGTGTCTCAGCTGCTTTGCTACTTCAGCAACTGGATGACTTACAGTTTTGCTCAATGCCAGAAAATCCTGAAGGACAACGTCGCCCACACATCAGTTTGTGACCTTAAACTCAAACACACTTGGGTTATGCAGAGGCACTCCAGAAAGTCTACTGAAGGACTAAAACAAACTTAAAGTGAAGGTTTATGAGAGGCCTAGTCCAGTCATGTCTTAAAACACATTGAGATGCTGTAACATGACTTTAAGTATGCTTAAAAACTCTGAAATGCAGCTGAATTAAAGTAATTCTGTAAAGAAGAATGGGTTCCTCCACAGGGATGTAAAAGACCCAGAGTGGCCAGTAAACAACTGGGGAACGGCTTTTTTCCATACAGCCAGGCTGGTTTAGATCGATTTTTTTCCCCCCTCAATAAATACAATCATCATTTGAAAACTGCTCGCGTTTACTCAGGTTGTCTTTGTCTGAAATTAACATTTGTTTCATGAACAAAAATATTTAATTGTGATTAAGAAAAAGCCAAATCAGAAGAAATGTTAGGGGAAGATGTTCTTCACAGCTCTGGATATACAGGAACGATTAGCAACAGGTGGATTGATTAAGAACATGAAACTGTTTGTAAACTAGTGGCTACAAAGAAGAGCAACTGAGGACCGAAAGAGTTAACAAGAACACAATTTAACTAAATAACAAAATAAGGACAAAAACTGACACCACAGCATGCATTAAAGCTGGAGCTGCCAAATAAAACTACCACTAAAATGTCCCAAAATCCAGACAATCTTTCAGTTTTTATAAAAACTCTCTAAACTCAACATTTTAACTTGTTTTAAATTAGATTCAACAGAACAAGAAACAGTTTAAGTTAAGCTGAGTTTAAAGTTTTATGTCTGGTTAGTAGATTTCCTTCAACAGTGCTCACATTTCTTTGGTGTTCACCATATTCATTTGGCACAAATGATCAACCAAAAATCAGCTAAGATCAGCAACCTGAAAAAAAAAATAGGATCAGCAGCCTGCCAAATGGAGACTTTGATTATCATTGAACTCAATAAATGGGCAATTAGATAATCATTTAACACAATAAACGTCCAGCACAGAACACATGGCTCTGCATGATGCTTCACAAATTTGACTGATATTCTATTCACTAAAGGTGTGTTTTGGGTTAGAAATCTGAAAAACCTTTGAGGCAGGGGAAAGTCGATCAAGTATTTAAGTTCAAGCAATTCGTTTCCACCTAAACCTGACAGGCTGGACATCAATCAAAAAAGCAGCCAAGAGGCCCATAGTGACTCTGGAGGAGCTGCAGAAATCCATGGCTCAGCTGGGAGAATCAGTTGATAAGATAAATATCAGCTTACAAATCTGGACTTTATGGAAGAAAACCATTATTAAAACAAAATCAAAGCTGCAGTTTGTCCCAAGAAAAAAAAACAAACTCTTTTTTATCATACATGCACATCACTGCAGATCAGTCTGAATAGACGACAGCCCTTGCAACATGGGTGGAAATGAGAGCGTCATGTTGTGGGGATGCTTTTTCTTCAGCAGGGACAGGGAACCTGATCAAAGTTGAAGAGAATGTAGATGGAGATACATGCAGAGTGATTCTGGAAGAAAACCTGTTGGAGACAAGAAAAAGCCTGAGATCTGGAGGATCTGACCGAGGCTGAGCTACTTTGGAGGAAGAAAGGGGAAACATATCAATCGCTAGGTGTGCAAAGATTTGCAGCTGGAATTGCAGCAAAAGGTTGTAATACAAAGTATTTACTCAGGAGGGTAAATGCACATATATACCACAGCTTTTAGGCTTGTATTTGCAAAAAAGAACCATATATCGAATTTCTTCCACTTCGCAGATAATTATGAACTTCTTTGTGTCGGTCTATCATAAAAAGCCATAATAAAACACAGAGTTTTGTTTTTGTGACAAGACATGTAAAAAAGGTTTGTTGGTATTGTGCATACACTGCAAACCCTCAAATCTTATCAAGTATTTTTGGTCTAGTTTCAAGTGCAAATATCTTGAATACACTTGAAATAAGACATAAGTAACTTACAAGTAACTTTTCTGCCTGATATAGGAGTTTGTTTTAAGGAAATAATTCCTTAATATTGATGAAAAAGTTCTAGTTATAAGTGAAATAATCTGTCAGTGGAACAAGATATTTTAACTTATGGGAAAAATGTCCCACTGGCAGATTATTTCACTTACAACTAGAACCTTTTCATCAATATTAAAGAATTATTGACTTAAAACAGGCTCCTATATCTGCTGAAAAGTTACTCGTAAGTTACTTTTGTCTTATTTCAAGTGTATTCATGATATTTGCTCTCGAAACTAGACCATAAATTCTTGGTAAGATTTTGTGTTATTGCAGTGACCTGCATAATTATGCTGTCACTAGATGTACAATTTCTTTACACCATCAACAACGAGTCCAAACAACACCGAATGCTAAAACAGGAAGCTAGCCAACATTCATACCGTCGGCTGTGCTTCCACCTAAATCCCTTGATCCACAATCATTAACACAAGGCTTAAAAAATAGACATCTGCCAAGCACTGGCAGTGAGTGCCACGCATCTCCATCTTGTCACCATCAGGGTACGAGCTGTCGGTCGACCGAAATGTTTCTCTGGCTGCATCCTCAGTGTCAGGGCAAAAATTAGTCCTGATGAGAAAGGTTGCTAACTCTGATGCCTGTCTGTCACCTTGAAAGGGTTAAAGCTGGATCCCAGGCTGGGATCACACTGTTGGCCCATTTAGAGCAGGAAACCTGATATTTTGGTTCCTTTTGATGGCCTGATTCCCAGGCTTAAGAGAATAAATTAAATGCAATCCCTTCCTAGGCCTCAGCTGCAGCGGCAGGGCATACTGATTTAGGATTTTCATCTGGGGAGCTTTTCCCTCCCTTCCTGCTCTTCTCGTCTGCAACCCCCTTCTTTCATCAATCTCATTGTGAAAAAAATGGTAAATATGTTTTAAAATGCGGCTTTTGGGAGGCAATAATAAAGGCTGAGCGCAGCTGTCAGTCACTGAGAGGAGTCGGGAAGGTTGCAGAGGGGACAGGGATGGGAATGAGTCACCAGGTGGCTTAGGAGTCTCAGATTCAAAATATTCGGTCTTGATCCTGAATGTCCCTCTGCAGTGTTAGGAGCTTTAGCAGAGCTCTCAGTATCAGAAGCAGAGAGGTATGACAAGCCTGTAATATGTCTTTAGACTTCTCATCTGGGAGTCAATGTCTCCTCTATCCTCGAGTAGCAGAGCTGTACCTAGGTTTAAAGGATAACCAAACAAGAGTGTTTTTGTTTTCATTTCAGTGGAGATTTACGACTATGTACAGTAATATGACACCAGAACAGAAGAAAAACAGGCAGAGGCTGTTACTGCAAGTGATGCAGGGATCGATAACAAGTTAGTCCTCTGCTTTTAATGCAATGTGATGAGATGTAAGACGTACTTGCAACATTATTTTAAATGGTTGTAAACGGTTGATGGTCGACACACCGACAACATGACCCGAAAACGGGATCAAAAAGAGTTATTCGTGATGTTCATGATGAACCCAAAACAACCTGAAGTATACTCAAATGTGTTTTAAACATCAACAGGCTAAAAAGGCTGCGTTTACTCACTAAGTGTGAACGCTGGAAGCTAAACTGAAGCAGAAACACTGTAGAACAAAATACATATGACCCTAATATGGTTTTTTTTTTTTTGCCTATATGCGGCCCATGTTTGACTTTTTCATGGCAGTCTGAACACCAAATCATGTAGTCTGTAACCCATTGACAATAAAACTTAATAAAAAGAATATTCCTGACACTATTAGTGTTATTCTTTGTGGAAATAGTATGCATACATTGCATGAAAGCACCTAGGAAAAACTGCTGTAATTTTTATAGTTTTACTTTTGAAAACATTGCTCAGTTCTTTTGCATTTTTGGTAAAGGTTATTAAGAGCCTTAGTAGAGGGGCTAAGGAGCCACATGCGGACTCCCCATCCTTGTCAGTCGCAGCAGATGGCCGTTTATCCTGAGCCTGGTTCTGGTTTCACTGGTGGGTTCTCCCTGTGCAAAGGGAATATTCCTCTTCACATGCTCTGCTGAGCAAATAAACTTGACTGTACCTGTTGTTGAGAATCATTTAGAATCCACTGTTACTGACAGGTGCATCTCAAAATATCAGAATACAAGTTAATTTATTCAAGGATTTCAATTTAAAATGTGAAATTTATATTTCTATAGATTCATTACACATGGAGGAATATGTTTATTTCTGTTACTTTTGGTTATTATGGCTTACATCTAATGAAAACCCAAAACTCAGTTTCTTAGTAAAATTGTTTATTTCATTAGATCAACAGAAAATTTGTTTTAATCCAGAAATCTTATATTATAGCCTGAAGTCAATCATGAGAAAGACTGCTGACTTCACAGTTATCCAGCAAAACAGTCTCTGACATCCTCCACATGGAGGGGAAGCGATAAAATCTCATTGCTAAAGTCGCTGGCTGTTCACAGAGAGCTGGATCCAAAAATATTAATGGAAGTTTTCTTTTCTCTGAACTGAGTGATATTCTTTGACTACTCGCTGGTTATACCTGGAAGCAGCAGTAAAGTCTGGCATCTGTGTTTTGTTGTCATTTACACTGATTTGGTCCATGGGGTTGGTGACGATACTGATGTGCTTCAGGGATACAGGCGATGTGTGCATGTTTATGTGAGCTAACACAGCTAAAGGCAAAACTCTATCCAGCTGCAAGCACCATTCCCAGGCCTCTGTGTTCCCACTCTCCACAACTCTCCATCCTTTTGTGGTTGGTAAAATTGTTGCAGTCATGCCCTAACACCTAAACCTTAACCCTGACCTCTTTCACTGACCTTAAACACCAACTACATTGATACGTCCCTCAGTTATATGCCGTTAATCACCCTGTGTGCAGTTTTGAATTGAAGAGAACTTGGAAAGGTTTTCCTTAACACCTGCGCTAACCAGAAATAACCACATGCATGGACCAGAGGTGGTTCTGGACTAAAAGCCTTGCAGTGGTGTTGAGAGCCAACAGCTACCATATACTGTATGCTATCAAGGCAGCCTAGGTGCTAGCATTAGGTATCATGTTAGCTTTACCGCATGCCAACAATAGCAAAACCTAAAATGCTAATGTAAACATAATAGAACATATAGAACCGGTGATTTTATAAAAAATAGAAAATATGAATAATGATTCTAGCTAGAAGCAAGTAGTTAGCCTCCAAGGAGCACAAGGTAAACTTTTACTCCTCACATTCTTTTTAAGGGGGAAAAATATTAAAAGTTATGTTCATTTTCTGACTGTTCTGTCATGAACATTAACATCTAACATGCTAAGATCTATAGAATCTGAGATGCTCTTGAGTGTTTTGCAGTTTCTCTGAGCACTGCACAGCCTCACTTAGGGTAAACGTGAAGGGACATCCACAACTGGGAAGTTTGGCAGTGGTCGTAAATGTTTTCCACTCATGAATAATCAAATTGCAGAGAGACAGACATCAGATTGACTGGAAATTATTTTATAATCCTTCCCAGATTGATGGGCAGCAAACTTGCTGATGCCCTTCTGCTTTGGCGTTGTGTTAACAAACACCCGTAAGCTCAAGACCAGCAAACTTCAAGAGTTTTGCCCTTAAAACATGGATATGAATGAAAAAGGAGAAATAACAGTTAGTACAAACTCTGTATCTTCGTACTTAGTCACATTTTTTTTTGTCAAAGCTGTAATAAAAGGCTTCATAGGGTTTGTCACTAAAGCTCAAACATCACCAGCATTACTTCATGTTAAAGTTTACCTCTGACTGAATATTGCCAATATCCTTCAAGCCCAGAATTTTTTTCTGAGCCAAACTACCAGCACGAGAAAATAAAACAACATGGAGTCAGTTCAAGATTTCGAAACTGTTGCGGGAACTTTATATTGGTTCATAACAGTTAAGCTCTTAAAAGTAGCACACAGTTTCTGAGTTTGGTTCTGTTCTCCTGGTTCTGTTCTGGTGAACAGAGTAAAGCACTGGCTGGAACAGCTGGCAGCTCCTCCAAGTCAGACAAGTTCAATTATGGATTTAAATGAGTCATCAGATGTCAGAGTAACATCAGCGTGAGGAGGGAGACGCAGCGCTGGAGGCGTTCTTGCTTTCTCTCATCTTCACTCCATCTGTCAGCAGCAGAGAAACGTGGAAGTGTAGTTGCTCCTGTGTGATCCGCGGCCAGCGGTGGGTGGCCGCAGTGACGCCTCCACCGCCACACTTGGTGAAAGTCAAACCGCAAAAAGTGTTGTTATATTTATGAAAGCACAGTCAGTTTTCTTCGCTGAAGACACACAGCCTTTACAACATAAATATAAAAAAAAAAAGTATCCCATTAATGTTTAATAAAAGGTCGAGATATCCAGATCAGGCTGAATTCTGGTCTGGAAATTCACATTTGAAGTTTTGGTTACAATTCCAACAGGAACGTTTGACACAAACACAACACAGTACAGATCAAGAATACCCACAGTGAAAACACGGAGGTGGCAGCATCATGGTCTGGGGTTACATTTCCTCTGAAGGAACAGGGTTTGTAGTTGTTGTTGTCAAGGTGAAGAAAACAATTTTTAATACCAGTCAGTTTTGAACAAAAATCTCCGGCTTGAAAACTGGAGATGAAGAGTCCAGAACTGCATCTGTCAGAACATCTGCTGGGTCACCTGGAGGGGGCTGTGGACAGCTGATATCCTCACAATCTGATGGGCTTAAACAAATGTTGCAAGATAGAATGGGTGAAAATAGCCAAGCACAATTTTTAATTTGTTTAGGACTTGAGTTCTGCAGGGTAGATGTCACATTACATGTGGAAAAAGTTTTGAAAGTATTTATTCTCTGTTTATTTTTACATCAGACAACCCTGGCATCTGAGACTCTACTTCAATTGCTTTGATGTGACCGTGTCTTATTGCACTTAAAGTTCAGTTTAGTTGTTTTCTTTAGTTTTTTTGGTGAAAAGAAACACATTTTCTTGTTTAGATCATGAGGAGTAATGAAGTTTATCAAGTTTAAGTCCGGATTTCTTCGTGTCACAAACAACTGGTTGGTATGAAGAGCCGTTTCTTCTGCATTTAAGGTAGATCAAATTTAATAAAAAGAGATCTGCTCCTCAGTAGTTGCTCCAGGACCTTTGACCTCATCAAGAAATCTGATTTGGACCTCTGAACATGAAGTTTGAGGACCTTTCGTGTACAGTACAGCTTATTTTCACACATACCTGGCGTTGTCATCCTTACCTCCTGCCAGTAATTAACTGAATTAATGATTAAAATATTGACATGAAGGACAAAAGACAAGCATGACAGTGAATTTCTCCTGGGAAGAGGACAGCAGGGTCAGGTAATGCATCACTGGTCAGTCGTAAACTGCCTTTATTGGTCTAGCCAGGGTCTTGAGGTTACACTGAGGTCGTTCACCGCTCAAACATCTCCACACAAATATTCAAACACATGAGATATAAGCCACTTCTTCTGCCCTCATACGAGGTCCCTCTCTTTGTCTGGAAGGTTAATCTGTGGACCAGATCAAAGGGGGTCAGGTCCAGCTGATAAACTCCGGCCCTGGAGGTTCCAGCTCTGTTCACTCTGTGTATCTGCAAATCATTAAGCTCACAGTGATTCACTGCAGCTCGACCACTAGACCCAGAGGATTCTGGGCCAGAGAGAGAGAGATTTGTCAGAGATGTTGCTGCCACTCACGGTGACCTTCGACTCTATGCTTCTGCACGCTCACAACATTGTTAGAAATGAAGTCATATATTTTTTTGTAGATTTAAACAGTCGAGTGCATATGTATTCACAACCATAGCTTATTATTTTCTTGAGCCACCTTTGGCAGCAATGACAGTTTCGAGTCTTCGTTGATTTGTCTCTGCAGTCTTGCCACACCATGTTTTTTTTTTAGGTATTTTCTCCTTTTCTTCTTTGCAAATCTTCTCAAGCACAGTCAGGTTGTATGGGCAGCATCCGTAAACAGCTATTTTCAGGTCTTTCCAGAGATGTTCTATTGGGTTGACGTCCCGGTTCTGACTGGGCCACTTAAGGATATTCATAGACTGCTCCTGAAACCATTGGCTGGAGCTCACTCTGACCAAGGTCTTCCTTGACTTCTCAGTTTGGTCAGGTGGTTCTAAACTTCTTTCATCTCCAAATAATGGAGACCACGGTGCTTTTCGGGAATTTCGAAGCTGACAAAAAACTTTTTTCTGTGCTTCCCCAGGTTTGTGCTTTGACACCATCAGATGTCTGCATTACATTCCTTTGTCTTCAATGTTTGATATCTGCTCTGAAGTTTGCTGCTGATTCTAAGCCTATGTTTTTAATTCCAAATTAGGTTCCAAGTTATCATCTCAATCAATCAAGTTATCATCTCAAAAGCCTATTTTCCACTAGTACCTACTCAGAGTGGCTTAACACAACTCTACTTGATTTTTTGTTTTATTTTGTAAAGTGCCTCGAGATGACACTTGTTGTGAATTGGCGCTAAATATCTATCTATCTATCTAGACATATATATATATATATATATATATATATATATATATATATATATATATATATATATATATAATAATAAGCTGAAACTACTAACCATGCATGGAGGGTTCCACCCTAAATCCAGCATCCTGAGACTATACGCGAGCCGTAAGGACGGAGGCAGAGGACTAGCGAGTGTGAGAGCCACTGTCCAGGATGAAACATCCAAGATCCATAAATACATCAAGGTCAAAGCCTCAACCGACGATGTGCTCAGCGAATGTCTCAAACATGGGGACCAGAGGATGAGGTGCTGGAGGAACCATCATGGGAGGATAAGCCCCTACATGGGATGTACCACCGACAAATAACTGAAGTGGCTGATATCAGGAAATCCTACCAATGGCTGGAAAAAGCTGGACTCAAGGACAGCACAGAGGCACTCATCCTGGCTGCACAGGAACAGGCCCTAAACACCAGAGCAATAGAGGCTCAGATCTACCACACCAGACAAGATCCAAGGTGTAGATTGTGCAAGGAGGCCCCTGAGACAGTCCAACACATAACAGCAGGGTGCAAGATGCTGGCAGGGAAAGCGTACATGGAACGTCATAACCAAGTGTACATAGTGTACAGAAACATCTGTGCAGGATATGGACTGGAAGCCCCGAGATCAAAGTGGGGCACACCCCCAAAGGTGGTGGAGAATGACCGAGCTAAGATCCTGTGGGACTTCCAGATCCAGACAGACAAAATGGTAACGGCGAACCAACCGGACATCGTGGTGGTGGATAAACAACAGAGGAAAGCCGTTGTGGTGGATGTAGCAATACCAAGCGATTGCAACATCAGGAAAAAGGAACACGAGAAACTGGAGAAATACCAGGGCCTCAGAGAGGAACTGGAGAAGGCCTGGAAGGTGAAGACCACAGTGGTGCCTGTGGTCATCGGGGCCCTCGGGGCAGTCACCCCCAAACTGGAGCAGTGGCTAAAACAGATCCCAGGAACAACGTCAGACATCTCAGTCCAGAAATGCGCAGTTCTCGGCACAGCCAAGATACTACGCAGAACCCTCAAGCTCCCAGGCCTCTGGTAGAGGACCCGAGCTCAGAGGTTGAGAAAGACCACCCGTGGAGGGTGAGAAGGGAATTTTTTATATATATATATATATATATATATATATATCTATATATATATTATATATATAGTATATATATATATATATTATATATATATATATCTCAAGGGGTGGAACCAGGAGAACCAGCATTCAGTTTTGAGTATCACAGAAAAGGGTTTGAAACCCTGTTGTTGTTACTACTTGCTTTCACTTTGTCATCAGGCTATTCTGTAAAGATTTACACAAAACTGATAGAATAAATCTGTAACGTAGTGCTTGTACATGTATGTGGAATATATTTAAATGTTATTTATTTTATTTTTATTTAAATGTTGTGATCTCTCAGATTTTCTCTCTTGCAAAACCGCTATGCTACTGAGCACAATTCTTTAGAATCTGCGCTATATTTTCCTACCAAGAAATCTGATTTTCTTGCAACCTTTTTAGGTGGCTCTTTAGGAACTTTGTTGTTTAATGCTCACAACATTTTGTAGAAATGTGAGCAGGAATTTCATACTGGGCTATTGAAGATGCACTCTGCTAAAATGGTTTCATCTATATCCAAAGATGAAAGACACTTCACCTCTGACAGGAGAAAATCTCCCTAAAAAGACAATTATCCTCTCTCCTGGCTTTGTAAACAAGGATCTCTGAGGAGGAATCCTTTTGTGAAGGCCAAATATTCAGCCAGCTGGATGTCTGTAGGCTCTATTGGGCAGAAAATTTTCAATAGGAAGTAATGGGCTGGAGCTTGTTGCTGCTTGAGTCGGAATACACTTCCAACAAAGTAGTCAGTGGCAGATGAATGGGAACGTGTGTCATCAGTGCTGACATGGTAAATGAAGGGTATCAAAGCATGGAGGTCTGGGATGAAGGGAGGTCCAGAGTGAAGAAAAGAAAAGGGGTTGAAGAAGAAGAAGAACAGTGACTTAGGAGAATGAACCAGAGGAGAAAAGGTACATCTGGGAGGCACCACCCATTTGACAAACTGACCACAAAAATGTAAAAAGTTTCCATCGTTGAGAATTGGATTCACAGCTGAAGCCCCTCAGTCTTCACGATGATACCCTTGTGGGTCAGGAAGATGTTGGCCTCTGGCTAATCAGGATCCCACCCTTCTTCAGAGAGGCGACAGGTTCATACCTCAGTGTCACACCTTGGGGGACAGACAGGTGACGCCAGGGCGACCCCCCAGCTATGAAGAGGGAGGGTCCTGGAAGACCCAAGGTTCAGTTGAGGGTGAGCTCTGACAGCGTGACTCAGACTGATCTCAGTGTTTCTGTGAATCGCTGTACCCGGTCTCTGTACTCAAACACATTCATGTGGAAGCATGCAGGGTTTTCAACACACGTGTCTGAGCCGAGCTGTGGGCTCATTCCTGATACTCAAAGAGGACGTGTGAAGGCGCGGGGAGCGCTGACAGTGAACTCTTTGGACTTGTCATCGTTTCTTCCCAATTTGGTCTGATGAAAAGACTGGTGACGGGTATATAGATGGTTCACTCACACAAATGTGGCGGATATGTTAATACAACAGCCCTCAAAAACACACAATAACTTCATTTTGATCAGATGTTTATTTGTTGCTTTTTTATCCTACTGTTGCAAACCGCAGTCAGAACAAGGGTCTGCAACCTCCGGCTCCGAGCTGCAAGTGGCTCTTTCGACCTTACAAAATGGCTCCTAATAATTGTGGCTAAAAAATTAGAAAGAACCACATAATGTTTTTAAGTATAGATATAATAACAAATGCAGGTTTTAACAGTTTTTTCTTTTTTTTTCATGGGATAATTTCATTAAATTTCCACAACAGAATGACATTAACCAGTAATATTTTTTAAAGATCTACTTTTTTTTGTCATTCGGTGGGTAAAATTTTTTCTTTGCACCTTATTTCACAAATATCAGCTTCCCATAAAAGAAACGGTGTCCATCCTTTTTTTTTTTCTAAAAGTTTTGTTTTTCTTCATTTAAAAATCTAAAAATAGAAAATAAGTGGGTCTTTGAAAATGATAATAAGTCTCCTATAATAGATATTTTCCCCAAATTTTAAGGTGTTCTACTTCAGCAGGTCTTATAAAATTTGCAGCTCCAGTTTGTTTTAGCTGGGCTTTAGGCAAAAATGTTGCCGACCCATGAAAAAAAATCGCAGAACATTTTCATGTACTGTCACTTTAGAACCTCAAACATAAGTAGGGATTTATGTGACAGACCAACACAAATTAGTGCTTTTAAAGGAAAATTCTGCAAGTAAAGGTTTTTAAAATGTTTTACAGATAATAATAATAATAAGTTAAAGTGTGCATTTGAATTTAGCAACACTGAGTCAATATTTTGTTTACAGTTGTGCCATACTCTGTCCATTCAGAGCTTAACTGACCCGTCTTGGTCTTCATGATGCTGTTTGTCCTCTGATGTTCTCTAACAAACCTCTGATGCCTTCACAGAACAGCTGGATTTATACTGACATTAAATCACCGGGTAGCGTTTAAAATCAATTGGAGCATCCAGCATCGGAGTACTGGAGGCTGAATCCAAATGCACACCACACTGTTCAGATTTTGATTTGTAAAGAAATCTAAAGGTCATGTTATTTTCCTTTGTGATGACCTGTCACATAAAATCCCAGAAAATTACACTAAAGTTTGTCTGAATATGTCTGCAGGAACTTGCATGCCCATGAATACATTTTATTTGTTTAACAGCACATCACAGTTTATTTGATTGCATCACACTGTTGCACTTGCACAACAGCGTTGTTTTGGCTGCTATGACAACCACTTCTCTTGTTCTGTCTTGTAGCAGCTTGTAGTATTAATTACTCTGCTGCGTCATTATGTTGCGGTGTTGAAACAGTAATTCCTTCGTTATTCCTCAGCACAGTGCAGTTATTAACTTGCGATGGATTGCTGTGTTTAACTGTTTATTTTGACATGTAATTGGTTGTTTTTATGGTTTTGTAAGGCAGGTAAACTAACAGGCCAGGATTCTTTTATCTTTGATTTAATCACAGTGTAAATCAACTGTAATTGTGGCTAAATGAAGCCAGCTGAAGAGCCTGAAGCTGTCATTACAAACAGCAAATGATGTGCTCTTCATTGTGTGACTTAAAAACAGCATGAAGAAAAAACATTTGCACCAAGGGCTTAGGAATGAAACATTTTTCTCCAAGCTCTTGTATTGTTATTACATAAAGAGAATTTTTCTCCAGATTGTCTGAAGTTCTTTCAGTTTTTCCTTGGACTTTGGCTTCCTCTCCCCTCATTTTCTGACCAGTCCTTTTACCGGACCTTAGCAACATATGCAGTGACTTCTTTAAATTCAGGGCAAATCACTTCACACCTTTGCCATTTTGTACCTTTAGTTGCTTTGTATGTGACTTTCTGAGTACAAAAATTTAATTGAAATTATTTTATAACCTTCTCAGAGTCCACCACAAGAAAATATATATTCTTCTTGTTGTTTAATCAGGGATAATTTTCATAAGAGTCAACGAAGCACAGAACCAAAATAAATGGTAATCCAAAGTTTTAAGATAAAAAAAATCTAATTGAATCATACTCCTTAGTCGGTGCCACGGCGTCTCTTTTTCGTGTGTGATCTGTTTTTATCAAACCTGCCATCAGTTGTGGCAGATGGCCGTTCACACTGAACCAGGTTCTGGTTCTGCTGGAGGTTTCTTCCTGTTAAAGGGGAGTTTTTCCTCTCCACTGTCGCTACATGCATGCTCAGTATGAGGGATTGCTGTAAAGTCAACGACACAACGCCATGCGGTTGCTACATGCTCGTCCAGGAGGAGTGAACGCTGCAAGTCAACGACTCGATGCAATCTGCTGGGTTTCCTTTGATAGAAAACTTTTTAACAAGTTTGAATAATAAGCTGAACTTGACTGCGGTATTTCATAATAAGGATCAGTTGTAATATAAAGTAATATATGCAGCTGACTTGGAATCTGTCTGTGTGAGTCGACTGAATTGACTTTTTGTTGTAAGGTCCCTTGAGACCACATGTGTTGCGAACTGGTGCTATAAAAAACACTGAAGTGAACTGAACTGAATCCTGCATCAGGCTTTAGAAGGTTAAGCAAAGACAAACAGAAACACTAAATTTAGTAGCATTTTTCAGATGCTTGTTATGCAGAATATTATACTATATTATAACCATCGCTGTTCTTAGCTGGTTAGTTGGTCAGGCTATCTGCTCAGGTAGCCAGCCTGCCGTGAAGAAGTCAGAAGAAGTCTATACGCCATTCTGACCAGAACAAACCGGTGATTCTGGTACTTTCTCTATAATGATATTAAACTGAAAGGGTAAGGGTCAAGTTTTACTGGTTTTGAAGCCATAACTTTTTGAAACCTTGATTTAACTTAATAAAGGAACCCAACCCATGCCTATTCTCAAGTATATTTAAGAGATTGTTTGGGTGAATTCTTAATCCACACGTGTTTTAGATTTGGAGCCATGTTAGTGTTAATAAGCAGGTGAAAAATCTTTACATTTATAAAATAAAAATTTACACTCCTGAAAAAAGCCCTGTTTTTGTGGCACATGAAGAATAATATAATAATGCATGATTATAGCAATGTTATTAACAACAAGGTATGAAAAAAACAGATATTTTCCCTTTATTTTCTAAAAGGGTTAAAAGTTTTCATTAGCTCTTTGTGAAACTTGATGCAAGTATTTATTGAAAACAAGGAAAAAAGGACAATTACAGTTTAAGGATACAAAATTAAAAAACTCTTACATGCTTTTTAATTTGTTGAACATAACTATTTTAGATATCAAGCCCCTTTAGACAGACAAGCAGCTCTTCTAGGTAAGAAAACACCTTTTAAAGATGGATTATCTCCCAGAAAATCCCCCCACAAGGAAGGAAGGTGTAGACCAACCGGTGCTCTGTCAGCTGAGACTGAGGCCATCAGAAGATGGATTAAAACAGACCTTGGTCTGGCTGCGTTTCTGATGTTTCTTGGTTCGAGGGGTTGTGTGTTTGTGTGCATGTTTTCCACATGAGAGCCTTGAGTCTGTGTCATGTTCTCTGAGGCCACACATGTACGCCTTTGTCTGCATGTTTTGGGTGTCAGGGTCTTGACACTTTAAGTCTCCTCCTTTTGTACCGTCAGGACCTGAGGCTTTACCCTTCTCCAACACACACACACACACACACACACACACACACACACACACACACACACACACACACACACACACACACACACACTGTCGAGCAAACAGCAGCCCAGGGTGTCATCTATTACCCCTCAGAGTTCAAAGTCCAACAGAACAATGAGACACAATTAGCAGCTTGCAGAGGGGATCTGCACTTTTCTCTGCCGGGTTGACAGACATGAACAGAACAGCACATCGATATTTTTTTTCTGTTGGTTTATTTCCTTTTTTCCCCTCCTTCTTTAATCTTTTCCCTTTCCAAAGTGTTCTAACAAAGAACTGATTACAATAGAGATGACTTTTTCGCAGCTAATTGAAGGTGTGTTTAATTTGTAGAGTGCTGTGGGCCAGGGCTCCCATTACCGTGATTACTTTTTGACAAGCCTGGTGGTCCAGGAGGAAATAGATTCCCCTGATTGTTTCGAGGGTGATGCTTAAAAATGCTAAGTTAATCTTTTAAATGTACGTACAATATTACAGTTTTCTTTTTGTGGGTGAGCATTAGTCTGGATCCCTGCACTTAATATAGATACAAGTTTCACCCCCAGCTTGTAATGATTTTAAAGTCACAAGACAATATTCTCTTACTGACAGATTCAACTTTTTCATATATTTCACTATTTTCCTTTTATAAGATCACAGTTTGGGTTTTATGACAATTTTGACCAATTTCTCTAAAATGCATGTGTTGCTATGGTTGCTAAGGAAAAACAGTAGAATGAGTGACATCATCCACGCTGTAACACAAACAAGCTGTTTTTACTCACCTAAATTGTACTCTTTCTAAACAATTTATACATCGAAACGTAGGAATTTTTGTCTACTTTTAGACTGTGTATCTGGCATGAATGTAGCACTTTTCGTTTTTTGAAAAATCCACTCAGAGTACAGAGAACTGACCCTCAGTGTTCCATTAAGTTTCAAGCAAATTCTTGTCTGAATCTTCGCCTGAAAACTGACTGAAGGAGGATTTTAACTCCTTGTTTCTCCAATGTGAAACAGCAAATGAGACATGAGCTTTGATGCTTTTTGGCTACAGACCCTCCTGTCTCTCATGATTCAAAATTACAGTGTAGTTTATAGTTTCAGAGCAAAGAAATCTTGATGAAGTAAACTCTAGGCTTTCAATATGTCTGTCTAGTGGCAGTGGTTTCTTCCTACATTCAAATAAAGAAGCCAGTGACAGAGACTTGTAAACCTGCCATATTTCATGACATTCAATGAAGTCCCAGGTCGTTTCAAGAACTATTAGACATTTGCTTGTAAAATGTTATAAGATCAAAAATTTGATCATCTGCGAGGTCGCAACAGTTTTAAATGCCTCAAGACTTCAAGGAGAGCTTAAAATTAAAGGGAGAGTAAGTTTTTAAAAGTGGGACTCTGCGGAGTCATTATCAACAGTCAATATCTTATTAACAGCAGAAGACTTTATGTGTAAAATGTGATGCAAAACAGGAAGCTATCTCTTGTCAAAATAAACATAATGAACCAATGTGCAATAAAATCCCTGTATTTTTATCATTGTCACTGGATTCAGAGAAATTTGGTTTCCTTAAAACTGATTAATTATTCAAACAGACCAAGAAAGATTTGATCTGCTTTGTCTTTTATGTTTACACTTTTTTAAACGTTACACATTCAATAATTTACCACCAAAGCATCTTTAAAAAATGAAATTAGTAGCTTGACCCCAAAGTTAGTGTACAACTCACTACTGAATATGATGTCCATCACAGGGGCTTTGGATAGCCAAAACCCACCGGTGTGCCCTCCACCCATTAAGCATATTGTCCATGGTGTCCCCTCTGTCTGTGTCCCAGTCATTGTGTGCGTCCACTGTAACTGGAGACCAGTCTAGACTGGCTGGCTACGGCCTCTAATCCCCTGAAACATGCAGCTGAATTAATCTGAAACCAGAGAGGCGGCTGTCGGGCCTGTTAGCAGCCCAGCAACACAAACACTCATCATTAGGGCAAACATGCAAATACCAAACAGGAGCTCATAGAGCTGCAGCAGGTAAGATCAGCACAGGAAGCTGTACTAAAGGTGCATTCTTACCACCTAAATAATTAATGCCGGAATGACACAAAAATGATGGACAATGTCCTTCCCCCCCAAAATTCTTCACAGAGCTGAGATCATCTTAACGTGGGGGTTCTGACTCCATCCACAGCATGACCCTGAGGGATGATGGAGGAGAGCAGGGCAGCAGAGGAGCGGATGGTATGACCGCCAGACATGGCGGACAGCGATGAGCCACATTCATCTTCAGAGTTTTCTTTCTCTGCTGATTTTCAGTGTGGAGATAAATCTGCTACTGAGGAGGATCGTTGGTGTGTAACTGAGACTTCAGAGGAACATGCTGTATGACAGATAGCAGAGCAACTGTACGACCATGAAAAGGTCAGAATGAGGTTACTGAAAAAGGTGGGTTTGAGTCTTTTAAATTTAAAATACCAATGGTAAATTCTAGCTTGTTAATGGGATTTATTTTATAATCATGTACGACACATGATACATTTCTGATTCAGGAAATGGTTACAGTGTATGTTGGTGAGATATCTGTCAAACCTCATCCATGCAATGAAGACAAACACAACAAGACCCTCCCAGCTTCAAAGCGACTGCATTGTTGGGTGCAAACAAAATAGTTGGTGGGCTAAACTTGATCACATTTACTGTCAAAAACTGTTAAACATTGTGGCTAGCTTGTTCACAAAGTGCTGTATGCAAGAACATTAATGGAACATTGAGTGGAAGGAAAAACTGTTGCAGAAAAAGCTGCTCAAGCAATATGTTTTAAATCTTCAAATTTTGTTGACAGTAAAACTTTTATCAATGCAAAAAAAAAAATCCTGGTTTTGCTGTGGTATTAACTTGTGTATAGATCAAGCACATTTTTGGAGAGTTTATTAACAAACATTTAGAGATACGATTTGATTTCATGAAGACGATGTGTTACACTTCAGCTTGCCAACAGTGCAAATGGCGCATTTATGATGAATTTATTTCACTTACGATCGCTGCAAACACTGAAATGTTTCCGTGTATGTTTGCATCCACTTCATGGTTTAAATTTGTTTTGAGACTTGTAGAAAAAAAAAAAATTTTTTTTAGGTTTGATATACATTGGCTTTTGCAGGACTTGTCCGGTTTAACCTGAAAAGTCAAACTTTCCTCACCTCGGTCCTGATCTGCTCCCAACATTCCAGTGTGTAGTTTTATATGGATGCCTGTATGCGTTGTGTTTGTCAAGGGTTCCCGGGTGTTGTTGACTCTTGGTGAATGGTTACCTCTTTGCGTTGTGTTGCAACAGGAACCGTAGTGCCCTGAATCCGAAGCTGTGTGCTTATCAGACAGAGGACAATCATGTCAAACTCCTCGGCTGTGGGTTCAGGGGGTGGCCCGCTGTGATCATTAGTGACCACTCGAACATGTGCTCTGCCGAGAGATTACGTCTGCAAGTTATTGATCAATTTAATGACCAACATGCCAAGGGAGGGCTTTCATCATTGTTTTAAACTGATTGTATGAAGATTTTTATTGGTGATTCTTCTGCGTTTGTAGCTCTCCGTTTGTAAATAATGGGTTTTGTGGGCCAGGGTGGAACCTGGTCAAAATTGAACAATATTGTTCAGTGTTTACTTGCTATTAGCCTTTAGGAGATTCGAGGGACAATTTTGTGCGACTTGCTAAGGATGATGATTTGTTAAAATCTGAATCATCATCTCGTTTCCTTTTCATATAAGATGGTTGCAAAAACAAACACATTTACTCCTAAGGACAAATTTTTTTTCCCAATTTCCCATTAAAAGGCTTTTCCAACGCTGTTTCTGATCCCATGTTTATCTCAGCATAAAGCAATGCTTCCTTCAGCTTACAATTTCAGTTTGAAACATTGAAACATTGGCTATAAATTTCTAATAAACTGTTGTGTCCAGGAAAGGTTTTTTTTTTCTTAAGGAGCTTGATTGTGAAGTTTTTTGGGGCTTTTTTCGATCTCGCGTGGCACATAAAATAACGATGCATCCAAAAAAAAAAAAAAAAAAAAAAAAAAAAATGTCACTGCCAATCATTAGCCTATCTTAGAGCATAGTAATTATATGATTATAACAGGCTCATATTCATTTAAATGTGTTTTTTGAGATATCATCTTTGTTTCTTTAGTGAAAAATTGTGGAGTTAAGTAAATCTATTGACATTTGAAGTGTTAAATAATTCCAGAAACACAATATTTAACACAAATATTTTGGGCTGAAGCTATTTTAAAAGGCTGACATGTTTAAAGTGGAAGAAAATATAATAATTTATCATGTTTTTCAGCATTTTTTGGGAAACAGACATTTTACTTTGTTCGTCATGATTAAGTGCACTCGGATTCACCTTCCAGCAGGACTTGGCACCTGCCCACACTGCCAAAGGTACCAAAAGCTGGGTCAATGGCCACGGTGTTTCTGTATGTGACTGATCAGCAAACTCACCTCACCTGAACCCCACAGAGAATCTGTTGAGTGTTGTTAAGAGGAAGATGAGAGACACCAGACCCAACGACGCAGATGAGCTGAAGGCAGCTATCAAAGCAACCTGGGCTTCCTGAAGACCTCAGCAGAACCATAGGTTGACCTCCTCCATGTCACACCACACTGATGTAGTAATTCATGTAAAAGGAGCCCCAACCAAGTGTTGAGTGTATAGAAATGAATGGTACTTTTCAGAAGCCTGACATTTCTGCTTAAAATAGCCTTTTTTACTGATCTTATGTATTGTAGACACTGAATTTTGGGTTTTCGTTCATCTGTAAATCATCAAAATTACAAGAAATAAAGGCTTGAAATATTTAACTCCATGTGTAATCAGTCTATGTGGTATCTGGGTTTCACTTTCTGAAATGAGTGACAAAAAATATTGAACTTTTTCCCAATATTCTAATTTTCTGAGCTGTACTTGTAGCTGCCTATGTCACAGGCGATTTGTTAACAAACATCCCAGGGCCGTGTTTGCTTTGTCTCAGTATTTTGCCGATGTCTCATGGTCTTTAAAGGAAGGTTAACAGTGCTTGTCAGGTCAGAGGGAAAACTGCCAGTCAGCTGGACTGCCTCTCTTTCCACCCAGATCCTCCCTCAGGTGTTAAAAAGAAACTGACATGGGTGACATGCTGGTGTGACAGGGTGGGGTCTGGGAGTGAAACGCCACCGCAGGGCGTCCGGTGGCCGCTCGGTCTGAAACCTAAAGGCAGGAGCTCAAACTGTATAATTGTTCAGGAATGACAGATGGGATGATGAAATGGGATGATGAAATGTGAGCGTGAGAAAGTCTTTGAGAGTCCGTACTGAACAAAAATGTAAAAATGTGAATCACAGATATGTTGAGGGATGTAGAAAAACAACTGGTTGAATTCTGAGATGTTCTGCTAAACTCCCACCAGCCACGCTATAAGGTGCCAATCCATTTGCTTATTATTGCAAATAGCGAATCGACCAATCACATGGCAGCAACTTCATGCATTTAGACATCTAGATGTGGTGAAGGCAGCTTGCTGAAGTTCAAACTGAGCATCAGAATGAGGAAGAACGTGGCGGTCATTGTTGGTCCTTTACAAGCAGGTCTGAATATTTCAGAAACTGCTGATCTGCTGAGATCAGCCATTAGATTAATCGTCTCTCTATGTTGCTCTTAGGTATGAGTGTGTGCATGATTGTTTGTCCTTTGAGTCTCTGTGTTGCCCTGTGATGAATTGGCGACCTATCCAGGGTGTGCCCTGCCTCTCGATAGGGGCCGGCCCCCCTGCAAGGATGAGGGTATAGTTAATGGATGGATGGGTCCAAAAAGGAGACAATACCCAGTGAGCAGCAGATGTTTGGAGCAAAGTGTCTTTCTGATGCCAGAGGAGTCTGGTTTGAAAATGATAAAAAGGCAACAGTGACTCAAATGAGTAGAGGATTTACAGCCAAGGTATGAGGAATCCCATTGCCAAAAGCACAGCAGGTCAAGCTGTAGATGTGCTACGGCAGCAGACATCCAGACCAGTTGTTCCTCATCTCTGCTAAGAACAAGAAACCAAGGCTACAGTTTGAACAGGCAAATCAAAACTGGACAACACAATGGAAAATGTTGCCTGGTTGAAAAGATCCAGTTTAGCTGTACTGAGATGGTAGGGTCAGAACATAAAGAGCATCAAAGCATAAATCAGCTGACCTGAGGATTGTTACTGACCATGTTCATTCCTTTATGACCACAGTATACCCATCTTCGAATGGCTACTTTCAGCAGGATAATGGACCAAATCCTAAAGGTGAAATCATCTTAATCTGGGTTCTTAACCTGCCAATGAGTTTAATGCACTCTGAGGACCTCCACAGTAACCAGATCTCAGTCCAACAGAACGCCTTTGAGATGTGAAACAGAAGATCACCATCATGAATCTGCAGCTGACAAATCTGCATCAACTGGGTGATGCTCTTCTGTCCAATTTGGGCCAAAATATCAGAGGATTGTTTCTGAAACCTTGTTGAAGTTATACCATGAAGAATTAAAGCTGTTCTGAAGACAAAAGAGGGTCCAACCCTTAGCAAGGTGTACCTAACAAAGTGATGCTTTGTTCCATGATCAGCCAACTGGGTGACATTACTACATATTTACAACTATGTACCTTCTACAAGCACCAGCAGCATTATTTTTGAAGGAACGTATTTCATGGAAACTGAAAAGAACCGACCCCTTCCTCTAAAATGATGATGAGCATAAATAATTCCTTGCGTAGAAAGAATCAGTGCATGGATCATCAACAGTCCCATGTTTCGGAAGCAATGGCTCATAGGACACTTCCACTTTTCTAACTTCCTGTAGCAGCTAGCTGTACTGCAGTGCTAACAGTAGCTTGTGCCTATTTATTACATTGAAACGTAGCACCTGGAATTTCAAAATTCCCAGTCTGGAAAATCAACTGGGAATCCCCCTCATGTCACAATATAAAACATAAAATCCCACCTTAAATCCAATATGGCGCCATTTGGATTAAAAGGAGGTGATAGTTGCAGTGTACTTTTTGTTGGCTTCAGCTTAGCTTTAAGAAACAAGCAGTGGTTTGTTGATGACACCTATCATTTATTTAGGCTAGAATTTGTTTTTCAAGCAGCCAGATTTTGTTTGCTGCAAACAAGTTCCCTTGTTTTTCTAAAGTTGTGCATTTTATTATTACTACGATCAAAATTATAATGGCTTATTTTTAATCTACCTTAATGACTGGATATATTGTGCATAAGCTGGATCTGTTTGTCTAATAAACTGCCTTGAAATGATATTTATGTGAATTGGTGCAATAAAAATAAAGCCAATTGAAGCTGAATTAATGATAAATAGATGTTCAAGAGCACTAAAGTAGATTTAATTTTCTCTAATTGGGATCCTTGCAGTCAGATATTCACTCACTGTGGTAATGTATTACATAACAGAAGCGTATGAAAACCTTAATTGTTATGACGGCTGAAGGCTTACCTGATTAACCTCCATGACTTCCAGCCTGAATCATCACCATTATTTCCATCATCGTGGCGAATCATGAAGAAACTGAAAACAAGGTGTCAGATGTTGCGCAACACAGCAGTTTCCCACCGCTGTCACCGGATTCATGAGTCTGTAAGTTTGGGTTATCCAGAGTCTTAGCGAGGGTGGGATGACGTCCTTTTCCGACGAAGGAAGCTCTCTGCTGTCAGCAGCTGCTTGAGTAAACCAAATCCGAAGCTCAGGACGAAAGAAAGTGTCAACTCGTTTGGAGAAAAAGATTACAAGTTTCTGGAAAGTTCCCCTGCATCTGGTTCTAATGCATCATCTCAGTTTCAAAATGCTTCTGATTTTCATTAGATGGGAAATATTTATGAATTTATCTCATGGGTTGATAAAAAGGAGGATGATGATGGAAGAGTTTTGTTCTGTGCTCAGAGTAAATAACTTGAGTTTGCTGAATTATTTGAGGTTTCAGGTTCTCTTTTCTTACATGAGCTTTAGGATAAAATGAAACATGAAGAGCACAGGTTCCTTTAGATTTTCTTGATCAAATTATTAACTTGACATTAAAACAAGTACAAACTGGAGCACAGATTTTCAGCTAAATGAAGCCTTCTTGTTATCTGTTTACCTAAAGGAAAAAAACCCCTCTGTGTTCTTTGTTTCGCCAAATTTCAACAACATCGTCATCTCAGGTTTAATTCTGTGCTTGTGAAAACACTGCAAATTACAGTTTGAGGTAAATGTGTGTTTCTTTAACTTAATTGAACGTTTAAAGAGGTTCAATAATGTGCAGTTTGGAGGAACCAGGAGATCAGAGTTTAACTCTTTAGAGGCACAGATATAAACATCTTAGACAAAAGCTCCACTCATTCAGCTTTATCCCAGTTTAGGCCTCTCTCAGGTGCATTTGCTCCACAAATAGTAAAATGCTCCCTCTGATCCTGTGTAAATGCAGCTTGAATCAGTGCAGAAAGCGGCTGCAGGTCTGTGCAAGAGCCTGAAGAAGTGTGAGAAATTCCCTCAGTGACTTTTCGGTAGATGCCTGGAAAAGCAGGAAGTGTTTCCCCTAAAAAAGGTTTATAAATTTTTAATTTGACTCAAATATTAATATTCTTTTTTTTTTTTTTTTTTTTTTTTTTAAAAAGATAAATTCAAGTCTGAAATAAAATCAAGCACAAAAAGACAGGCTGAAGTTCTACAGTTCCCTGATGAAGCAGCTGCAGATCCTGCTGGTTTCTGCTGTCCATTGGGTCAATGCATGAATCAGCAGTTTCACTCTCCCTCACTTCTCTAAACTGAACAGTTTTTGCAAATCCTTGTAACTATTTTTTTTTTTAAATTCACATCACAGCCACAAGTTTCAATACATCTTATTGAAATTTTAAGTGACAGAACTATATATAATGGTGCTTAATGGGGAAGTGAAGTCTTTTTACAAATAAAAATCAGAAAAGTGTGACAGGCATTTGTATCCAGACCTTTTTGACTCTGATATCCATGAATAAAAGCCAGTGAAGTGTGTCATCTTTAGAGTCCATCTGTGTGTAGTTTAATCTCAGTATCAATGCACTGCAAAAACACAAAATCTTACCAAGTATTTTTGGTCTACTTTCAAGTGCAAATATCTTGAATACACTTGAAATAAGACAAAACTAACTTACAAGTAACTTTTCAGCAGATATATGAGCTTGTTTTAAGTCAATAATTCCTTAATATTGATGAAAAAGTTCTAGTTATAAGTGAAATAATCTCCCAGTGGAACAAGACATTTTCCCATGATATAAATTAAAATATCTTATTCCACTGGAAGATTATTTCACAATTTTATTACTGTTTTTAGGTTTTAGAACAAAGAAGAACATCAAATGTTTATAAAATGACGGAGGGTATATTTACTTGAAAGGAACATTCAATTGTTACACAAAATGAAGTCGGAAAGAACATGCTACAATTTCTTTTTTTTTTAGTTCCTTAAAGTCATTCAGATATGGAACTTCTTTGTAAATTATTCCTAAGAACGCAGTGAAAAGCAGCTAAAACGAAGCCTTTATTACTTTTATATTTAAAAACACTGCTCAGCTTTATGATTTTTTTTTTTTTTTTTTTTTTTTTTTTTTTTTTTTTTCACAAAATGGCTAAGATCCACTGGGGAGGGCCTGAAGAGCCACAGGAGTGCAGACATCTGGCATAGTCAAAGTCCAGATCTAAATTCAGATAGGTGTCTAAGGCAAGACTTAAAGACTGCTGACACCATCCAATCTGACTGAGTTTCAGCGCTTTAATAAAAAATGAGGAACGGCCAACATTTAGCTCTCTGGATGTGCAGTACTGCTAGAGGCATACCCTCAAAGAGTTGCAGCTGTTACTGCAGTGAAATGTGGCTCTGCAAGACTTTGAGTCAGGTGGAATGAAACCAAATCCATGAAACACTTTTCAGATTTAGGCTTAAATTAAAAAAAAAAAAAAAAAAAAAAAAAAAAAAAAAATCCATAATTTTTCTTCTCCTTCACAATTTTGCGCTACTTTCTGTTACTCTAAAATCCCAATAAATGAATTCAGGTTGCCAGACGTTTAAATTTTTTTGCAAGGTACTGAAAAAAGAAATAATACTAGAGAGAGACATTGATCCAGAATCCATTTGACACTGCAGCAAGGGTAATTAGTTGTGTCTGGAAAAGGGTGGGAAGGTGGTGGTAAGTGGGGCTGAAGGTTGGCCTCCTCCCTCCTCTTCCCTCGTTAGTTAGGAATTTGTTTACCCTCCGTCTCAAGCTGTGACCTGTAATGGACCACGAAGCCCTCTGGTCAACACAGGATTACCCAAGAGCCTCTCCTCAGGGTGAGGGGCACACACACACACATGTCCACCAGGGTTTGCACGGAGTGATAGGTCGCCTAAGCCCCCCTGATAACAACTATTACTAATGGCAATTAGTCCATTAGATCCTTGTTAATGCCCAGCGACTTAGAGGCAGTTTAGGTGAATGAATCTGGGAGGATCTGCTCTGCGTGTCCTATCTCTTTTTACTTCTTTATCCTGCGGAGCAGATATGAATCCCTGTGAAAACAGCAGGGGACGGTGGTTTCATCAGAGTTTATGAGCCGTTTTAGGAAGCTGGCTGATAAAAAAGCCGAGAATGTATGTCTGACTGAAGAAGCAACAAAAAAAAGAGGCTTTTATTTTGGGCTTTACCAAACAAGAAACGAGAAGCAAATGTGGCATCAGAATCCTGATTCTTATTAATTAAGAAAAAGGAAGATGCTGGGAATCAGGTTTTGAAAATTCTGAGGATGACAATAACCACTTTCTCATTTTTGATTGCCGATGTTAGGAATCACTCAGAATACACAAACACAGAGCCCAACGCTGAAGACCAGTAGCTATCTGAGGATCTGACCTAAGTACCTAAAGCTTAAGTGCTGATCTTTAAATGTTGTTGCTGCATGCTGGGTTTCTCCTCCTCAGTCCCCATTAGAGAACTTTGTATTAATCCTGCAGATTCTGTGCCGTCCTCCGAACTCCCGAGCCTCCATGTTGGAGACAGGACGACACAGGGACGACGTGAGAGCTTGGAGGGAAGCCCAAAAGCTGCTAAAATAACTCAACTTTTCTTTATGCTTTTGGATCCCTCCAGTGCGCAAAGACAACACACACCTGTTTGAATAATGGGAGTTTCTACTTGTTTACTCTGCAGTAAAAACACTGTGAAGTGACTAAATCTGCAAACATGTTCAAGAAATTTGCTAACAGTAAAGAAATATGGAGGTTTCCTAGTCACTGCACAAAAAATGTTTGCCGTTTTTTATTAAGCTGCCATATCAGATCAGGCTTTCGTGTTGAAGCATAGAATGAATTTTTTAAATGGTATTATTGGCTTTTCTGTAGTTTTTTAATCATCTTATCCCGGTAAAGAGCTAAAGTGTTTTTCAGGTAATATTTATTAGGAGTAATTTGTTTAAAACGCAGAATGTACATCATTCATTTGGAGATGAATGAGAATGCAGTGTGAAATGACACAACAGAAACCCTAATGGTTGAACTCGTAACGATTTTTTCCCCAACTATCACTTTATCAACCTCAACAATTATAGATGCAGTAAATTTGAATATCATTGAAGTTTAATTTATTTTAGTGAATGTGTGTGTGAATAGGTGAATGACTGGATGTGACTTGATAAAGCGCTAAACAAGTACAGGCTGTTTACCATTTGACAATGTGAGCAGGTGCCAAGTCCGGCTGGGAAATTAGGTCAGCACCTCAGTGAAGCTTTTCAGCAGAGAGGAGCGTGGAGTGCTGTTAAAAACGGTTGAGCTGATCTCTCCCAACTGTAAAAACTTCTCTCGGGACTTCAAGCAGCTTGGATTTTCTGCCTTTCCACCTTTCTTCCACATTCTGGAACCTTGATCTCCAAATTAAATACAAATTTACTTTCATCTCACAGCAGAACCTTGGACCCCTGGACAACAGTCCAGGTAAGACATATGGTCCTGTCTCCGGTTGAGGACTGGCGTCACACAAGGAGTAGGACAGATGTAGCCCATATCCTGGATACAATTGTGGCTCTTGAAGCTCTGACTCAAGCCACAGTCCACATCTGGTGAATTTTTCCCAAACCCTTGCATTGGCTTTGCTTTAAAATCACCTCAAGACAGAGGTTATCTCTGTTGCTTGTGGACCTTTTTCTACCATGTTTTCCTTCCACTGAACTTTTCCATGGATACAGCACTCTTTGAAGAGCCATCTTCTTGAGCAAAGACCTTTTGTGGTGCATAACTGACTTGCAAATGTGCAAAAAAACATATCTTAGATGAATACAGGTGCATGCTCTCTCTGGATGTAAAGCAGTCTGGCTTTGGCTTTCTGACCCGAAAGGGTGTAACTGCGCACATTATGAGGCATAAGAGGGGTGAAGTCATTGGATGAACCCCCTTCACATGACAACGGAGCACACCTGATGAATTATGGGACTTTTTGCATCAAGACGGGTGGTACGGTTGCACAAAGTCAACTTCTGAGGAGGGAGTTTCCCTTCAAAATGTCGTTCATTGGAAAAACACGCTGGCTCTAAAACAAAGAGTAAACAAATGTGGATGAATAGGCGACCTACATGTCTGTTTGGCAGGGCGAAGGAGTGGCGAGTGAAAAACAAAGAGAAATATGTAGTCTGACATTTTCTACTGTGGGCAAAGTTTACTGTCCTTTCATGGCAACAGGTAGTGATGTACCAGGTGGATCGGCTCACGTTTTAAAACAAAGCAGTAAAAGTGAGCTGAAAAATAGGAGAAAACTGGGAACTGACGACTAAGTGATGATAAAATGAAGTCAGTTTTAATGTGAAACTGGAAAGTTTAGATAAAAAGTGAAATGCTGTGCATGAATATCTTCCCGTAGCTGAAAAACCTTTTCACGTTTACTTTGCTATCTATCAACTTTCAACCCTTCAGCGTTTTTGTGTACTTACCTGAAATTAAACCAAAGCCAAAGAGGACAAAAATGGTTTTTGAACAAAGCCCACAGTGTGTGAAAAACTCCATGGGTGCTGCCATGTTTATTAAAGGACTTGGTTGTTGTCAGAAAGACAGATAGCTGCTCTTTGTCAACATGATTCTACGTGTTGACCTCGTTATTTATTTGGTTGCTACCATGACGACAGTCGGTCAGCCCTGATGTGCAGGACGTTTTGGTTGCCCTGACGGCATCATTCTCCAAGATGACACATCCAGCGTTTCACAGAGAGCCACGAGGGAACGAGAAGCCAGGCGTGAAACACGCTACAGCAACAACGGTGCCTGACGCTTTGAAGGGCTTTTCATCAGGAGATTATCATCAGAATGAGGAGGGAGAAGAAGCTTGGCCTGTTTTCTTAGTGCAGAAAAGAGGGTATAGTAGCTCAAAAATGCAAGTTTATAAAGGATAAAAGATGTTCTCATACATCAACTGGACACCAAGATGTGACAGCCTGCACATTTATTGGCATTTCTGCTAAAAAAAAAAAAAAAAAAAAAAAAAAAAGTGTCCAAACCCCTAAAATGTATTAATCTTTTATTGCAGTAAAATCATCTCACACTGAAACATTATGAAAAATCCAACATATTGTATATTTATTTAGTGAGAAAACCTAAAGTCCCCCATTCAAAAATTGCTTTTTTGAGGAATAATTGCAATTTTTGACCCCCAACAAGTAGAAATTTAGTAGATTTTTTGTTGCTGTTTATTTTATACTTTTCTTCTAAAGCTGATCAGAATATCGAGGAACTTTTAAATAGTAAACCATGACTTCCTATATTCCTGGAGTATAAATATGATGTATAAATTCTCTTAGACACTCTTCAAAATGGGAAAGACAAGTTCAAGTTTAGGTTTATTTGTATAGCACATTTCAGCAGCAAGGCAGTTCAAAGTGCTTCACATCATGAATGCATAAACACATCAGTCACCGGTTGTGAAACCAGTAACAAACATTATATTTTATCAAGTGCCATCATTAAAATCATCAATACACATCTAATACATTGATCAATGTTCTACTTACTACTAATCAAAGGCAGCTCTAAACAGGTGGGGTTTTAGCCTTGAATTAAAGGAACAGTGTTTTGGCTGTTTTGCAGTTTTCTGGGAGTTTGTTCCAAATTAGTGGTGCATCAAAACTGAAGGCTGCTTCTTTATGTTTGGTTCTGGTTCTGGGGATGCAGAGCAGACCAGAACCAGAAGGCCTGAGTGGTCTGGAAGGTTGATACAACGACAACAGGTCTTTAATGTAATTTGGTGCTAAGCAGTTCAGTGACTTATAAACTAACAGAAGTACTTTAAAGTCTATTCTCTGAGCTACAGGGAGCCAGTGTAAAGATTTTAGCTCTGATCCCAGTTTGAACCAGTTATTCAGGTAAAATAAGACAGTAAGACAGATTATGACCCCTAATCAAACCAGTATCACACAAAGAGGCCTGCTTCTGCTGTTGGATATTATTTATTGGAGTCATGTAACCACATCTCCTGATAGTAGATCACAAATACATATATTGAAGTACTTTCAGACCTCAGCTGGCAAAGTAGGTATGAAATGTCGCCCTGGCAGGTATCAGCTTTTCCCCAATATTTTTCTTCCAATGAGCCACACCCACTTGTGATCTTTTAAAACAGACTTAATCAATAGTTCTTCACTCTACCTTGAGGCTCTTCGAAGTTTTCCTTGCCCTTCAGCAACATTTGTAGTCCAGAACCAGAACCCTGTTCAGACCATTTAACACTGACATGTAATTCTTTTGGGTATTAAAATGACTCCTAAACATCAAGGAACCAATTTTAAACTGGATCTTTTAGGAACCACCTGTCAAAAACACACAGTGCTTTTCTATTTCTATAAGTAAATGTGTTAAAAAAAATACTCCAGTTTGAAAGACAGAATATAGAAATTATAATATTTAAGCAACAACAGGGTGATTCTTGACTGGCTATGATCCACTGAAGGATGATGCATCTCTCAGGTGGTCTTTGTTGTATTTTTCCTGTTTCTTAATGACTGTCAGACGCTTTATCTGTTGTAGATCATTCATGCTTTCATCCCTTCACGTCTGGACTATTGTAACGGCATGTTTGCATGTTTAATTAAGATGGAACTTAATTGGCTGAAGTCAGTCCAGAATGCATCTGCAGGCTCTTAACAAACACTAGAAAAATACAACATATCTCACCCATTTTGTTGTCATTGCACCGGCTGCCCATACATTTTAAAATCTCAGTCCTCACTCTGTTCCTGCTTATATCTCTCACCTCTCAGAACTTCACATCCTTTCCAGACTCATTTTAACACCAGAGGAGACAGATCTGTTTCATCCATCGCTCCTAAAATGTGGATTGCTTTTAAAAGGCAGCTAAAGACCTTTTTTGTTTCGAAAGACTTGTAATTAGTTCGTACTTGTTCTTATGCTCTCTTTCAAGATATGAATATTTTTACTTTGTTGTGTCTTTTTGTTTTGAAATGTCCCTGTCCTCAGTATTTTGTTCTTCTGTGAAGCACGTTGTGGTCTTTATCTGTGAATTTCTGAGTGAATTTCTTTATCTAACCCTGACACCTTTGTTTTTGTCTTCCACAACATGACTGGGTAAAAGGACTGTAGAGAAAATGAGTAAAAAAAAAAAAGAAAGAAAGAATGAAGACTTTTCTAAAGCTGATAAAAAAAAAAAATGTCTTTAAATATCACAAGAATGCTTCAAGTGGACAATACAATGAAACTAGAAGTGGTTTAAAACTTTTGCACAGTGCAGTGAATGTCTTCATGCAGGTATTAAGATTCCAGATCAGATAGAAAGTGTTGTGGTGGTTCGATCACTGCACTGAGAAGCTGAGATTCATTGAGCTGGTCTGAAGTGCAGGGCATGCTTTGAAGTGGGCCTAATATGGCTTGTAAAAAGGGGGATCCTGCACTTTAAAGTGTTGCCTGATGCTGTCCAGACACCAGTGTGTAAGAGTGTGTGTTGTGTACAGACTACTGGGACTGTAGACGGTTCATGTCTGTCAACTCAGTGTTATAAAAAGTGATGTAAACATTCAAAGAAAGGTCTGGAGAAAGAGAGACTAGTCTGGGAGAAGGGTATGTAATTGTTAGGGAGTTATTAACTCAGGTGCAGCTGTTTATTCATCCATTCACTTAAATTGTTCAATTTGGAACAGTTTTTTGCTTTTCACAATTTTTTTCCACGGATTTGGCAAACAATCTGAATGAAAAAGGACCCTGAAGCAAGAATCTGAGCCACTTCAATCACATAATCATATTCATCACAGTTTCTTCACAGTTTTCGATTTGTACATTATCTCTCAATATTTTCAATGCTAACTGCATATAAACTTAGCCTGGTAAAAACCAGCCCCTTGTTCTACGCTTCGCTTCGTCCAGAGGGTCTGGACCCTCGGCTACTGAGAAACGGTTGCTTGCTGGAGGTGTGGACTCTGTTGAAGTTTTAAACTTCACACAATACACCAACATTTGGCCGTGACGCATGTAATGCACCAGTTCTACGATATGAAGCTTACTGGAAGTTGCCTGCGCTGTAAACAACCATCCCTCACTGTGAAGAGAGAAGTGCTGAGTCGAACGAGATGGCTGTTAATATTAGTTCGATATTTGGAAGCATGGCCAGCATGGACCGAATGGTTTTGTTCATTTCCTCCACTGCCATTGCCAAACCACAGGCTGACTATAATTCTAAAACAGCGCAGAAAATCAACGCCATCGTTCATAACTTTTCCTTCTGTTTGCTGATTGGCCCGGTTGAAATTCTACCGGAGAAATCCAGCTCAATGGGAGAGAACCCAGACGGAGCAGTGAAGGGAGGTGAGAATCGAGCAGAAGTGCATATGAAGCAATGGTCAGGCTTATATAAACAGATATAAAAGATGGATAAACATTTGAATGATGATTTCTCTGTCAAATGTAAATCAGACAAAACATTTCCTGTTTTAGGTCAGTCAGGATTACCAAAAATCTTCTACTTCCTAAATGCCAAAATAATAGGAGACAGATTTTCTTATTACTTTCAGAACAAATTCAGAAGTTACAATAAGATAATGGTGCCTTTTAAGAATTTGGGAAACTTTATTCAACTGAAAGTTTACAAAACAGCCACGTAAACCAATGGTTTGGAATTTATCCAGAAAAATTAATTTAAGGGAAGCTAAGTGTTCTAAATGTTTTCAAAGTTTGCAAAAATGCTAAAGCGCTAAATGAAAAATTAGCTCCACTATTAGTGCATTAGCTGATTAGCTGAAGTGTACCCACTATTGACATCCACAAATCTGGTTCATCTCTGAATACAATATCGAGACACCAAAATGCCCCACCCATTGGTTCAAGCAGTTCTATGAGTTTAAACACCATGGGAACGTCCAGCCATCTTGAATTGGTTTTGGTGCTGAATGTGTGAATCAACCCCAGACGTAAAGCAAAAGACCTGGTTAGGGAACGTCACTATCCACAGTGACGAGTCCTGTACCAATATATACTGAAAGGCCACTCAGCAAGGAAGACATTACTACAACAGAAAGGGTGTGTGTGTGAGTAAAATGACCCAGAAATCTGACTAATATAAAACCTCAAAGAGAATCTGTGGACCCAGCTAAAGATTAGGGTGACGTTCCAGTCTAAAAGACTTGGAGCTCCTTGCCAAAGACCCAGTTTGACTGCTGTAATCCCAATAAAAAAAGTTTCCCCCTCATACTGTAACTAAGAAAGGTATAAATAACATCCTCCATGTCATTTTTTATTAAAAAGTAAATAAAAACACTTAAAAAGATACTTCTTCTATAATGTTTTATTATCTTTTAACTGAAGTCTGCCTCCTGCCGCCACCCTGACAAACCTACAATACCCTACTTTCTCCATATGTCTGGAGAAAGCAGAAGAGCTGCAAAGTGATGCATTTTCTATCAAAAAAAAAACATCCAGGCCTGGCAAAACTCTTCTAAAAACATGTGAGATCATGTTTTATGGCCCAAAAACACTAAAGCTGAACTTTGGCCCACACTTCCAAACAGCAAGTTTCTCCCAAAACACCACTGAACATTACCAACAGAACACTGTAACGACAGTAAAACACTGTGGTGGCAGCATCATGATCACGGTTGCTTTTCTTTAGATGAAACTGGGTATTTTGCTTTTTACCTCAAATCTTGTGTCATGATTTCTCTGTTCTTGCCATGTTTCATGTTACTACCTTGCTCTGCCCCTCCCTCTCCTGCTGATTGCTGATTGCTTCCACCTGTTCTGCTGCCTATATAAAGTCCTTTTCTGTACTAATTCAGTGCGAGAATGTCTGTTGTCAACTATTGGCGCAGCCTTTGGGTGGTCTTTTCCAGCTCCTTGGTCCTGATTCTGTGCCTGATCTACTTTCTGCCTCCTGACCATCACCTTTGCCTGCCCCATGTCTGGTCTGCGATTAACTCTGATTCCAGCTGCAACCTCACCTTATAAACCTGGATCCTGTTTGCTGTCTCACGGATTCTGGATCTGTTCTGCACTCACTGTTTCTGTCCAGGGCCACACCACCAACTACAGCGTATTGGATTGTGGACACTGTAAATCCAGACTCTTTGATAGTTTGTCCTACCAAGAGGATCTGTGTGTTAACATCAACTTACCCTGCTACTGAAGTTTTTACACTACGTGATGTGACATTATCCCTTCTGGTTTTCTGGGTATAGAGTTCTCTTTTCTATGAGGTCCTGCGGGTGAAACAATCCCAGGTAAAAGGACACACTCCAATCCTTAACAGTTACAACCCAGAGGATTCAGTTTTGTCAAGGTCCGACTCTGAATAAACCACCTCTGCTGGGTAATCTACCACTTCCTATTTCTGTGGAACTTTCAGTTTGTTTTGCCAGTCACTCACCATTATATCTTTTTAATAGAGTCTGACCTAAAAGCTAAACCCAAGAAGAAGTTGCCAACAATCTTGCACAATCTTTTTTGTTAATAAATCTCGTTTAGCCTTTCCTGGGTTATGGCCTGTGTTCTGGTTCCAACTCCTACAAAATCCTTTACATCTTTAGGAAAGATATGAAAAATGACCATCTTCATATTGTAGCATCTTCTTGAGTCGAAGCATACATCATAATCAACAAAACAATGATTTCATGGGAGGAAAATTAAAGCTTTGGAGAGTCCAGAACTAAATTCAACAGGAAATCTCTGGGGTCACCTGAAGAAGCTGTGGACTGTATAAAAAGGTTCTTCAACAAAGTGTTTGTGGGTGAGTCAGCTTATGTAAAAGAGATGTTTTTAGTTGAATTGTACAGGATTATATATATATATATATATATATATATATATATATATATATATATATATATATATATATATATATATATATATATAATATTTTATTTAAAATGCTTCATTAACGTCTCATTTTTATGTCCTAATAACCTAAACAGCGAAGTGTAGCCAGAACTAGAGACTAGCTTAAACTCTCTTGAGTTTCATTAAAGCATTGCTGTGAGCAAAACAAGCATTTGTAAAATATTAGATAATTTCTTGATTAAGCAAAAATAAATTAATCTAAACTAAATAAAATCTTTTTTTATGTATGTTTGTTCAGTTAAGGCACTGAAAAAAGTAACATAAATAAAATGTAGTGTTTATGGGGATTTTTGTTTGCACATCCTGTAGGTTAACTAACAAAATGTCTAACCGACATGTTATATGGCGATTCTGATGGATGTTTTGATGCTTAAACTCAGGCTATCGTGTTAAATTACACACTGAGTATGTGTTAAATACACTGGGGAATCCTTTATCTGAGTAATCAGCTCAAACAAAGATAAAGAGTTGTTACGGCAGGCATAAAAATCATCAGATAACTCATTAAAAAGGGAGTTACTCGGCCTCCGCTTTCCAGACAGGCTTGTGCTTGTTAGTATATCATGGGGCAAAAATTATTCATACCTTATAAAATAGAAGGAAAGATAACTACAGCTCACAAAAATAGACCACAAAATGAAGAAAGCAAGTACAGAGTGCGGCAAAGTTTTCAGACAGATTGCTGGGAGTTGGGTGTACTTTGGCAGGGTGCCGTGTAGGAGCTGGGGGCTGCAGAGTGTAGATCACAGTGCAGCAAGGAAAAGGTCAGGGCCAGTGCATCTTACTCTTACACTGATTGTTATGAAGGGCCATGTGTCAGCATCCATCTGACCACTTTATAACTCTTGGCTGTTCCCTGCACCTCTCCTGCAAAAGGTCCTAATGCATTCTCTTTGACCTCTCTGCTGTAAATCAAATATCTGGCCTCAGATCTCGCGAAGCTGCACGGAGCTGATTGTGTACGCGTGAGATACAGAGAGGGATAGTAAACCTGAGAGAGTCAGGAGAAAAAGGGATCAAAATCAAGTAAAAACTGATCCAACAGTAGGACTCAGTCCCTAAATCTAAACAATCATGTACAATAAGGCCAGATTCAGGTGAGTTTTGTTTTGTTGAGTATTGGCATAGGCTGCAGTAAATGTCAATATAATGTAAATTATTACAGTTTTTGTTTCAGACTAGAGAAACAATGACACCTTATAAAATGAAATGTTAATTTCTCAAAGAAAGTACACCTGGCTACAGATTCTGTTTGTTCATTCCTTTCCTGTTAAAACAGATTGCCACTTACACAAACTCTGGGTTTGTTGGAGATTTCTCCCAACTGAAAGGAAGAGGTTTCCCTCCACTGTTGCCACATGCTTGTTGAGAATGAGAAAAGACAATGAACTCAAGAGCTATTGTTTTTTTGTTTTTGTTTTTGTTTTTTTTTTTATATAAAATTTTAAATCAGTTAGTAGTATACAGTCAGTGAATCTAAATGTTAAAGCATAAGATTGGGTTGTACTGGGCTGAAGTGGATTTTATTTTATTTGGATATATGTATTGGACCTGTTTGTCTTTTAAAATGCCTTCAGATGGCATTTGCTGGGGTGCAAACTAAGCTGAATTGAATTATATTAAAATAAGTTGAGCTAAATTAAGCTCATATGAACTGAATTAAAATGATATATATATATATAGAGAGAGGGGTAAGTGAACTGGACTGAGAATGAATTTCAAAATTATTTCAACTAAAGTAAATTGAGTTGATTTGTGAGTCAATGAATTGAGTGCCGAATTCAATTTCAGTGTTTGTTGAACTGAACTGAAATAAATGACATTAAATTGAACTAAACTGAACTGAAGTGACTGAAATGATGTGAATTTAATTTAATTTTGAATTAAGCTAAATTTTCTTGAATTAAATTGAAATTGACATGAACTGAGCTGAATTTAACAAAAAGAAATTAAGTAAAGTGAAATGAATAAAATTAAATGGGACTGGAAACTGAGTTGTGAATAAAACGGCATTGTTTACTGAACTGAACTGAGCTGAATTTGATTTAAATGAACTGAACTCATTTGAATCTAATTGAATTGTGAATTAAACTAAATTGTAGAATAAACTGAACTGAAATCAATTCAAATAAAACGAATTACATTTAATGGGACTGTAAACTGAAAAGTAAATTAAACTGAATTGCCTATCGAACTGAAGTTAATTGAACTAATTTTATTTGATTGAATTAACCTAACTGCATTTAACTGAACTGTGAATTAACCTGAACAGTAGAATGAACTGAAGTAAATTAAGCTATCTGAAATTAATGAAATTTAATGGGACAGTAAACTGAAAGGTAAAAAACTGCATTGTTCATTGAACTGAAATGAACTGAATTTTACTTAATTGAACTGAACTGAATTGAATTGTGAATCAGTCTGAACTGTGTGATAAACTGAACTGAACTTAATCAAGATAAAATGAATTTAAATAAAACAAATCCAACAATTCAAACTGTGTTATGAATTGACTTGATGCTGAACTGAACTGATTTTAACTGAATTGAACTGAACTAAACTGCTAAAAAGAAGGATGAAGCAAAAGATCCCATATCTACCATTTTCACCACGCATCTTCTTTGCTGTATGAAAAAATTAAGCCAATTTTTAAACCCATTCACGAAACAAATCATAACAACTAAACCAAAAAAGAAAAAACAAGCAATGTGATCATTTAAGAGAAGCTTAATATTTATCAAAACTAGGCAGATTATAAGTTTTCAAAGTGCCTCAAAAGTAGGCAATAACAAGAATATTAAGGCTACATATGTCTCCATGTAAATTAGCCAACATTATCATTTGTGATTTTTCAAATAAATGTATCTACATAGTTCAGTTTCTTTCTAAATTGGAGCTTCCATTGTTGTAAATGTTATATTTTCTCATTTCTAAATACATTATAATATCCCTGGGAAGCCACATCTGGTTTTGTCATCAATAACATTATAATATTGTTGATAAAAGGTCATAAGAAGCAAGAAGTGGAAGTAAGTAGGAGCAATTGTATCACTTTTTTGGAAACCAGTGCTTGGAAGGCTCTAAACGCTGCTTTTATGCACGTTTTTAAAGTATCAAATGATGAGTACAGTGAGCCTCGGGTTTCCAGGTGCACAGTGTTACAGTCTGTAACTTTGGGTGTGTTGAACTTGCTTTAGATTTATGCTCTCCTGGACAAACATGCCGTGCAAGAACCGTCCTCCCACTGAAACACACTTAAAATACAGCGCCTAGCCCTGAAACAGGAAGGTAGCAGCAAATCCATCACAACAACACTGATGTAAAATTAGATAAATAATAATAATAATGAAAGCAGCCTCTTCTCTTCTCTGGATGTGCTTCCATGTCGTTGTGTCCATGATTGCCAGAAACTCTGCTCTCAGCATTCCCAACATTCCCATGTAGCTCTTGACCCCTGACAGCCTTAAATTATTAACATTCCCATATGGGCTTAAATCCCCTGATCGCTGCTTGCAGCAACGTTTTTCATGTGTTTTTCATTCAAACCAGGAGAGAAATATCTTATTTCTAATCTGAGTCTGTGTCTGCATTGTTGCTGTGTGCTAAAACTCCCCAAATGCATCACAAATATAAAGTAAGTTTTACGTTTTGCAATTCTGAAACAAACAAAAAAAGAACTTCTCATTGTGCAGAGAAGTGAGGTTTTATGAGCAAGGCCAACAGGGGGCAGTAGTTTACCTCTTCCAGCTTCCTGCTACTGCGGGTTCTCCACTGACAGCATACAGCACCACTTGCATAAAGGGTTATGAATGGGCCCCCTATTCATCACAATTAATCAGAAGGCCAAACCCATTAACTGTCAGGCGGAGGAAGATCCGGTCCGTGTGAGAATGATGGACTGCTTCAGAGCTGAGACACGTGACGGCCTCAGACAGGTGATGGAAGGTTAGAGGGTTTGTTTGTCAGCTTGATGTTTCCTGACATAACCAATGATTGATATGATTCTTTGTGCCTTGGTAAATCTATATGAGTGTTGGTATCATTCCCCTGGCTTTTCTTGTAAGCCGCTTTATGCATTTAATGTCCACTTTTAGGTCAAAAATGAAAAACTTTGTCTCATCTTTGTTGAACTGAATAAATTCCAGTTGTTGGGGAGGATGGATTGAAATTTGTCTGAAGTAAAATTCTTCAAAAAGGTGCGACCATTAAACAGCATAGCAACGTTCAAACATTACAAGAAAGTCTAAGTGTTCTGAATTAAACAATAAAGGAAATATAGTAGCATTATGCACAGAAGCATTTTGTTTTTGCAAATGAGATGCTGCTGTGAAGCCAGTTCAGAAAAGAGCTGAGGGCATTTTAGACATGTTGCGTACATGTCTAAGCTTGGAGTCAGAAGGTTCATTTTAACTTCAATATATGCTGAAGTTTGCATATATTCTCCTAGAAGTGCCTTTTAAACTATTTGTTTCGGATCAAACATTCTGGGTTTCCTTCCACAGGCTTCTCATAGTGGTCTGGAATTTTGGCCCATTCCTCCTGACAGAACTGGTTTGTAGATTGTAGATCTGCACACAAATTTTCTCTGGGATTGAGACCGCTTAAAAACATTGGCTTTGTTGATTAAAGCCACTTTGTAACTAATTTGGTGGTATATCAAGGGTCATTGTCCATTTGGAAGATCTATTTCTAACAAGTTTTAACTTTCAGGCTGATCATCATGATGTCATCTGTTTTATAAAATGTAACCGTCTCTTTTGCAGCAAAATGCTCCTCCAATATGATGCTGCCACCACCGTACTTTACTGTTGGGATGGTGTTCTCAGGCTTGCAAGATTCCCCCCTTTTCCCTCAAGTGTAAAGATGGTCTTATAACCAAACACTTCAACTGTAGTCTTATCAGACCACAGCATGCCTCTTAGAATTAAACTATTTGTCACTGAGGGCATTTGCAAACTTTGATCTGGTTTTTTAGGTCACTTTTTAAATAATTGCTTCTTCTTGGTCTTTCAGCTTATGACTTTACAGGACTATAATGACATTGTCTAACCAGCTTCAGTCAGCAAATTCGCAAGGTCTTTAGCTTTTGTTCTGGGGTTTATCCGCTCATTTATTCACGGTCTCTTTCCTATATCGCTCCACATAGCTGCTTGAACCGAAAACCATGGCACCTTGAGGAAAATGCACCCAAAGATGTACCAGACCTGTGGAGAACCACCATTCTCTTTTGATATCTTGCCTAACTTCTCTTGATTCTCCATGATGTTGCACAGGGAAACAGTGTTTGAGGTGCTGCAATAAACTACATCCACAGTTGTGCCTCCAGTTAACTTTTGTGAACTATGAATGAATGTATGACATCATCAAATGGACTTTCCCAAATTATTTAAAATATTGTTATAAAAAATTATCTCTCTTGTCTTTTTTGGCATTTAGTAAAGAGAAATAATTTTGGTAAGGAGAAGGAGAAGTTTATTCTGATGTAATTTCAGTCACAAAAAGGGTTACGTGTTTTTTTTATACAGTGTGTGTAAATATGTGGTTTATTATACATATGTTTATAAATGGAAGTTTTGTTTAGGACTTTATGTTCACAAATTCCCCTGAAAATATTTCTTCCTTTCTCAAGTTTTAACTAGAACGCACTTTATGGGTGCTTGTGAAAAATCACAAGTCGGACATTAACGAAAAAGCTTATATATATGGACATTCTCTCTTTTTTAGATTTCAAAATCTTTTTAAAAATTCACACGCTGTCTTTAATAGGGGTATGGAATACTGGGAATATTGGTATTGATGTGATACCAAGTAAATACAGTCCTATGATACCAATTCCGATGTCGATACTTTTTCTTATCATTAAATAATTTGGCGATTTGAATTTAGTTAGCAGATTATGATAAAATAGCAGAAAAGAAATACAATGTAGTGTGAAGCGCTTTTGGGGGAAGACATGCAGCAAAGGTCTCGAGCTCAGGAATCAAACCCAGTACTCCACGTCGAGGACTACAGCATATGGGCCGCTCGCTCTACCGCAACACAACACGACGCCCCATAGACGGACAACCTCCGACTATCTGCTTGGCCATTTTTTCTTGTCACTGATTGGCTGCCATGTTGCATTCTTTTCAGCATTTTGATTGGTCTAGGCACTAGAAGCATTATAAATGCCATTTGGCCTTTTGAAAGGTGAGATAAGAATGACTTCTTAATATGTCAGACTATTTTCTGATCTTTAATGATAATTCCTACTAAATTTATTATAATGACCAATAATTTTCAGATCATTTCTGATAAATTGCAACATTTCGAAGATGACAGACCTGCGCTCCTCCAGCTAGTCAAGACCAGTAGTAGGCACAGACTCTCTCAGAATAGACTGAACAGTTTCCTCCAAGTCAGGATGAATGGACCTGACTTGTTTACTGGACGGTAATATTTTGGTTCTTTTTCATGTAGATTTTTCCATAACTTTTACTTTGTGTTGAACAAAATATACAGCTGACCCATATTAATGCATAAGAGGAAAAGGAACATCACCACTGCAGCTGTAATGGGTGCAGCTTCTGAAGAGGGGAGTAATATGGCTGACAGTAATGAATCTGATGATTAATCTCTACTATTTTTAAAGAACAGGACAAAAAATATACAAATGTAAGAGATCACTACCATATCCACTATTGAACAGATACAAATTTGTAGCACATGAGAACAAATGTAAAAGTTCACAAGCTTTCACAAACACTGATATATTGTCCACTCTTTCAGAGTATTTGAATATTTGTCCCACTAATGGTGTCTACAGCACAGAATGCATTAGTGTTTGCAGCATGTGAGAATTTTTTTTAAGTGGGGTGAATTTGTCTGAGCAGCATTCAAATTGTTTAGTGTTTCATTTTCATACTAACGTACCACTTACCCAAATTTATGCACGTCTCGTGAAGGCATTTCTGTAATGGCTTGCATAGTTCTTAAAAAACAAATATGGATCCAACATATCATGTTGTATGAGACAGTTTGGATCAGCAGGCCGCTGATAACAGCTGAATATTTCAGCCAGTTCTGAAAGGACGTCTGTAGTTTGTGACCGAACTTCAAACCCCTCAAAATCCTCTTCAAACAAAAGTAAATCTGTCTCTTTTTTTTCATCCTTCTCCCTTCGTTTCTTTTCTTCTCACTTTTTGCCCCTGCCATAACAAACAGCACATAATGATTTTCGGTATCTGGTAGATCAAGCGGGGTTTTTGCCGGCAGCTGTGCAGTACTTGCGGGGTTGCCAAACTAAACACAGAGGGGCTCCTGAAGTCACCTCTGCCCAAACATACACCTAATCCTCGCAGCAACGGCCGGACCGCAGCTCTCATGCACACAGCACAGTTTAAAAATAGGGAGAAGTGGAGGAGGGGGGCCAAAGGTCAAATCTACAGAAGGATTTGAGGCTTTATTATTATCACGGAACAGCAGAGGGGAACTGCAGCCCTGAGAAAGTGCCTCTGTGTCTGCAGGAGCTGCAGCCAGGACGGGAGGCCTGTGCACAACTAACAGCAGGCAGGCGCAGAGAAACATAAAAATAACTCTGATAACTACAATAAATCAGGTGCATTTGTTTTTTTCTTTTTAAATTAATGCTTTAATTACAACAAAATATGATCTGAATGAATATATGCTTCTCATTCCTATATTAGTTTTTCCACAAAAAGAGTTATGTGGCATTCAATGTTAAAGATGTGCGATAAGCCCTAAAGTCAAAGCTTGTCATGGAAACTTGGTCACCACATAATCTCACAAGATAAACTCATCTTCCAGCCTTGTTTGTCGTATTTAGATCAGCTCAAATTATTTCTTTAACAGCAGATTCATCAACTTTCGGTGAGCAGCTGTTTTTCCCGTGGCCATTTCCTGACTTATGAAGATCAACACACGTCTGGCTCATTTGAAAGGCATGTACTCCTGTTTTTCCTATTTTGAAGAGTGGCTGAGAGAAATGGGTTTCAGAATCGAGTCGTATTTATCTACAGGAAGCCATATAGTACAAAATAAAACAAAGAGAAAAAATTTAATTAGAATTTGAAATAAAAAAATGCTCCACCTATATTTAATTTCGGCTAATTGTTAATGATGCCATTAATTATTGTTTGTTTTCTATTTTAGACACAGTCAGTTGGTCAGTTAAGGAGTTAATTAAATCAAATTAAAGGTTCTATGTTTCTAAAAAAAAATGGCTAAAGTGAGATTATTCTAAAGAAATATAAAAAAGGGAAGCTTAAAATTGTGGACGGTGCTACATTAGGTGCTATGTTAACATTTGGGTATAGCCTCTGGCTGGGTTTCTGATAGATAACTGGGCTAACAGAAGAAAGGGGATTTGATTTCCAAAAATCATAATGCATGATCATAACACAGTACTACAAATACAAACAAAACATTTAAATGAAACTTTGAGCCAAGATTTACAAATTTTCTTTAAAATTGTTGAAATCTGCATCAAAACAAGGATTTAAAAGGTTGGAAAGAGTTAGGCTCGGTGCAGTCACAACGAAAAAAACCACGTTTCGATTTGATGATGTTACAATTTTAGTTGAATCAGTGGTTGAATGTGGATCTCAGGGGCCAACCAACCCTGATGATGAACATCTTTATTTAGACTTCCCGACCTCAAACACCCACGAAACAGATGTCTTTACACATCCAGTGTTTGGAGGGCAGATTCTTCCAGTTCTAGTGTTCAGAACCGGCCCAGTGCACAAGAAAACTAATCGGCTGCTTGTTCAGATCTTAAAAATTAGGCTTATTAAGAACGAGTCTACTTTTAAATTCCTTTTAAAGGTTTATCGTAGTTAATTTAACGGTTTAAAAGAACTAAAAAATGTATTAGTTGTAATCATACACCATAAAATATTCATAGTTTGATGCTTACAGTAACATGATTAAGTGCTGCTAGTCTATTAATTGATGCTGCTTGTGTCACATTTCATGGAAGACGCCACTGCAAGCTAATCGTTAAATAAATGACTGCTGGCTGCTGAGCTCCAGACATGCAAATATTCTCATTTGCATTAGTTAGAGAAATAACTTTGTCTCCCTGCCATACTTTCTGCAATTTATTTATTAAATAATGCAAATCTGGGCTCCAGATAAATTTGCTTCAGATGCCATTCAGTCTTGAGCCAGCTCTGTTTGTACTGGTGAAGTCTCCCCCCAGTTTCTCTGCAATACATTTCTGGTTTGCTAATGTTTTGGGGGCCTTCTTGCAGCCCCTGCTCCTTCGAGGTCCAGCCACTGATTCAAGGAGATGTTTGGTTCTGAGGACGGCTGTGGGAACACCTTCAGTTTGCAGCTTTTAGAGGACTTCATGAGGAAATTCAAGATATTCCATCTTGTTTCAGGAGCCATTTTATATTTGCTTCCTGAATCTGAGAGTTTTTATTCGCAATTTATTTCCTTTTGACACAGCCTGCAACATTAGGGCTGGAGCGTGCAGCACTGACCTGTCAGAGTTAACGTGTTTATGAAATTCAGCATTTGCATCTAATCCAGGCAGACTTTTAGTCACTGCAAGCCAAAACATTTGACCAAAGGTTTGCAATCTTCATTTTTATCAGCAAAAGTAGTCGCTGCACTGTGCAACATGACCTCCATCTCTAACAGCCTTTTGTATTTACTCAGGATTATTTTGTTGTTTTACCAGAATAATAAGGTTATCTCTCAAGTTTGCACACTCTTTGAGTCATTTAGTTCTGGTTTGAGTTCATGGTTTAATACGGTTTTTGGAGGAGTTGTTAGGACGATATTCAGGGCGTCTTTTTAAACCTTTATCACTTCTGTTGCCCATTCAGGAAACAGTCTGTTTGTTTCCTTCAGCATTAGATCTGCAGGAACTCAAAACTTCCAAGTATAAGAGTATCTTCTTCCCCAGAGCTGGGACTTCCATCAAAACTGAGGGGAAACTATTTTTACTATTACTGGTTATTTATCAAAACTGCTTTAAGCTTTCTTTTTATTGTGATTTCTTTATTTGTTCTTACTCTGACTGCTACCATGCTGAAATTGTGTTTGAAAGAGAGTCTATCATCTGCCCTTTTTTAGGACCGACTGGGACCAATTAAGCTAATGAAGTTCTTTCAGATGAGTTCAAATCTCTTAAAGCTTTAAATCATTTACACAACAGACTGCCCCTTTAACTTATTTCCTTCTGGAAAATGTGCAAGAATAATACTTCATCTTTACTTCTATACAGTTTTACATTAAATAATGGGGAACCTTAAATATCCACTGAAGTAAAATGCATCATTGTGTACAAAAGAAAATGCTTAACATTTGGGTTTCGGGGCAACTTTTATTTGCACATCTGTCCTCATGAGCAGAAATAAGATTATTTGGGTGGAAAAAAAAACGAAGTAAAAAGACAGTTGCTTGTGTTAGAACGGTTTTTATATGGTTTTTACAGAAAAAAAGAAAGAAATGCTGAAGGATAAAAGCTCCAGTAGTTTTTAAACACGCTTGTACCAGAACTGACGCATCTGTTGAGGCAGAAAAGGGAGAAATCTGCCAAAACATGTTTTGTTTTGTATAATTTATTACTTTGCCTTGAAATGGCAAAAAAACACTACATATAGACGAGATACTACTGTATTAACAACACCTCTCAAGAATATGAGCATAAAAGGAGAAAACTGCGCAACTAAAAGTAAATCCAGCAGAGATTAAGCTGCATCTGACTGAGACAAAACTAAAATCTCTGCATGAATCAGGCCGTTTTTTCTGCTTCTTGGTGACAATGAAATCTTGCAGTGCACTACTGTGGTCAAGCTGCTGCGCAACATGTGCAGAGATTTGATTAAAATTGCGCGGCCAAAGCGACCGCAAAGATATTGCATGAAATCCCTCCGACATACCGTCAGGTTTGTGTCTTTATGAAGCGTGCGGCAGAGCGGCGATAATTCCGCAGCTTTAGCCGCAACATGCGCAGTTAGCGGCAGCTTTATTATCACCTCGCTGCAGCTTAGTGTGTGTGCATCCACTGTATACAGAGTTATTACAGACAGGAGAGCCTTTTAAGCTCCGTGAAAGGAGCAGAGTGTGTGTTCTCTGCAGCTTAAAGCGGAGCTGAGAGCTTTATTGTCAGAAATTCTTTGAAAACAAAAACTTACAGATCTGAAATTACAATGTAATCATTAAATTATTGATGCGGTTAAAAAAAAAAAAAAAAAAAAAAAAACAACTTCGTTTTTTCATTATGTTTATTCTAAATTTCTTCTTTTTTAGTAAAGCCACAGGATAGGAAATGCTTAACTTCCAATTTGAGCTGAAAGTTGCCGGGCTTTAATATGGCAACACATGGAAAATAATCCAAGGGACTGAGAGAAATTAAAACCTTATTTCATAAGAAAACCGGTCAAACGCCAGACTTTTCTATTCTGTTAAAGCCGACAGAGCTCCGAAGTGAAACCAAGCCAGCAAACATAAGTTATTATTGAACATGTTATTTTAGAAAAATAAAAACTTTCAAAGAGAGAAAACAGATGTATTCCGAGAAGTAAATTCATCCATGTAAGACTCAGTTTATTAATTTATCTTTATTTCATATTTGATTTTTCAAACTAGTATTTGAAAAATGTATTATTCTCTATTATTATGAGAATAATAACTAGTATTATTCTCTGTGTTGCTAGTTTTAGTTTTCATATTTATATTCATTTTTAAAAGGTTTTAATGGGCTCAAAATTTAAACGCTAATAATAATAATAATAATAATAATAATAATAATAATAATAATAATAATAGCACAAAAATTATTTAAACAAATTATGTTGTTTGTTCTGTTGGCACCAATTCATGTTATAATTTAATCTAATCTAATCTAATTCCTAAATTTTAAATCCTAATCCTAAAAGGAACATAAGATAATATAAAAAAACTAAAATAATAAACTCTTGACTTGTTTTAATGCAAGGTCAGAATTTGTATATATTCAACATGGATGACATCTTAAAGTGTGCATATGTTTGCAAAAGTTATTATTATTATTGCAGTGCTAAAGTCAATAATAGCAACAATAAGAAGAAGGAGAAGTAATTTTCTATGTGTTTCTTAATTTACTAGATTGCCATAAAGGAGTCAGGAGTCAGTTGAGCCCTTTAGAGAGGGAGATTCCTGCAAAACATGTACTATAACAGCTATATGTGCTCTCCCCATACAGAGCTACTAACAAACAGACGAGGGGGTGTGGAAATAGGATTTTTTTTTCTGGGATCCAATCTAAAATGTGTTCGGTTTTTGAAAGTATACATTTTCAATAATATTCTTTCATGAGAAAAGACATATACTGGCCAGCATCACACCAGTGTTTTCTGATCTAGATGACGTTAAAAGTGAAAGATCACTGACAGACACTAATGATGGACACACAGCCTTAAAAGATGAAACCGTTTATCTGCTTTGGTTTTCACAGAGACAGCAGAGGGATCATGGTGGGAACACATGAGAGAAATATCAGAAGTGATCATCTAACAGAAGCCATAGGAGCCAGATAATGCCATCTGATCTGATGGAGGTGGATCGATTTCAGTAGTACAGACCCCAGACTCCGGCTGAAGAGCCCCATGGACATGAATCATCCATCACGGCTCTGCTCTACATGAGTATGTTAGCAGACTGATGCTAGGATTCCTCACATGTTGCTCAACATCTGAATCAAAGAGGCTTGAACTGTTCATGACCTTTCGATCCTAGAAATATTAGTCAGATCACATTTATTTGGGTTTTTTTTTTTTTTTTTGAATGAATAAATCTAAAAAGAGAAAATACAAGAAGACAGTTTATATATCTTTAATATTTTCCTATATGTTCTGTAAATACAATAAATTATTGGACAACTGTTAATGGACTTGCAATTAAAAAAGTACCTAAATTGGGCACTTTTGGACTGTAGTTGGATGTTTGTGATTGTTTTAAATCTCCCAGCCAGACTTTGGTTACATCAATAAAGCTCAAGTTATATGTAGGATTTCATTGACAGAATATTTAATTTTTTATATTTGTTCAATTATATGTGAAACTATAATTTAAACAACAGAAAAACAGACATTTAACCCCTGGAGACACAATGGAATGATCAAAATAATCAAATCAAGGAAACAGCTGGATAAAGCAAGGAATTAAAAGAGAGGGAAATAAATCAATCAATTATAGGGTAAAGGACAGTGGATCAGAGCTTCTTTGAAAGTTTTTTTTTTTTTTTTTTTTTGGTTTTTCACTTCATTTAAATGTTTAAATCAAATTCTTTCTTTTGTTACTTGCTTGTATTCTGCACGAACGCAACACAACATGAGAAAACTTCATCTCGTCCATCCATCGTCTATCTGCTTATCCTTGCTAGGCCGTGTGGAGGCGGGTGCTTATCTCCAGTGGTCACTGGGCGGGAGGCGGGGCACACCCTGGCCAGGTCGCCAGTCCATCACAGGGCAACACAGAGACACACGGGACAAACAACCATGCACACACTCACTCATGCCTGAGAGCAATTTAGAGAGACCAGTGAGCCTCACAGTCATGTTTTTGGACTGTGGGAGGAAGACGGAGTACCTGGTGGGAACCCACGCGTTCATTTGCTCCAGCTTCAACATGGATGACAACAGCTTTCATGGCAGGGAGTCCGATTATTGGACAAACATATAGGCTTGAACCCCTTGCAATTGAAATGCAACTCAATTTCTTCATTAACTATGTTGAAATCTGTCCAAAAAAAAAAAAAAAAAAAAAAGCCTTCATGCTTAATAAACTGGATCTTTTTGTCTTTTATGGTTCATTAATCAGTGCAAAAATACACCACTGGACAATAAAAATCTAATTATTTGTCAGGTTCTTTGTTACAAACAGTTTTTAAATAGATCCAAACTAATTATGCTGCAATGTTGAAATCTGTCAGGAATAAAAACCCCACTCATCTGCTTTTATGCCTAATAAACTTGATTTCTTTTATGTAACTGACCAAAATACACACCAAGCAGAATTGTGAATGTTTTTTTTTTTTCCTTCAGCATGAAATAAACAAACTGTGTTGTTTGATAATGCTGTAGAGGAAATCCATACTTCATTACACAGGTGGGTATTTATTGTGGGTGTTCATTTATTAGTGAAAAAAAAAAAATTCAATCCAGCTAACAGGAATATCATTTGTTATTTTTTTTATATTTGGATGTCAATTCAATTCACGTTTGACACTGATTGCTTTTTCGTTCAGTTCAAAAAGTTCCAGCACATGCAGATGAAAATCGTTGTTAGGTCTCTGTGTGATAGCTCTGCTGAAAGCTTTAAAACTGCCTGAATAAAAAGACTGTTGGAGACGTGTTAGGGAAACATTTTCAGATCTGTAACAACAAAAACAACAATAAACAAAGAAAAAATCAGAATGTGTCATCTGGAGTCTACAGGAGAGAGGGCACTATTGTTCTCTGCTAACAGGCAGGCAGAGGGCTTTATTTTAGAGTCTTTAGAGCCTTATAAACCCTGGCAGGCTGTTTGCTGGGCCAGCAGAGCCATAAGCCCCCCTCTCACACTCGCAGAGAAAGAAAGTCCTCCCTGATTCGTCTGGTGAGTGCTGTGCAGCAGATGTGGGGGTCAGCGCTGTAGGGCCCTCGTACAAGGCCCTCCACTGAGCCGAACTGATCTTTCGACAGCATTTAAACATCACTCTGGATCCCTATATACTCATTAATTAGTCACCTATTAAAGCAGCAATTATCCACTGAACAGGAAGGACTTAATGAGATTAATGAAAAAGCTCTAAAGATTAGTGGAGGGTCTTTATTTCTTGTTGTTGGTCCAGACAGAAAGAAGGCTAGCAGGTACTGGGCAGGTACTGGATATTTAAGGAACTTAATGCCCACTTTAACTTGATTTCCTTGTTTTAGGTGAAAGGATAAAGATCAAGTTTCTTCACAGATTCATAAAACCTCAAACTTATCCTCAGTTAGGAATTATTAAAAAGTTTTTCTGGGAGTTTTTGGACACAACAACTTCGAATGCATGCAAAAAAAAAAAAAAGACCCAAAAAATCCCATTTAGATGTAATTTAATGACTGATAAAATCTAATCTCATTATAAATCTGCTGCCACCACATGCTTTGTGGCTTACTTTGCTCCACTTTAAGCCCGTGCAAACGCATGCATTGGATTGCATTGTTCACCACGTCTGCAAAACATGTTTCTGTTCCCACTGACTGACTGTTCAGTGGGTAACTCAAAGCTTTTCTGAATCAGGGCACCGAGACGCTGCAGAGCTGTGGGGAAGAGATGCAGCTAAAGCAGCTAATTTAAATCTAATCCTGTGATGAAGCATTGTCTCAGGAAGATAACATAGCTCTTAATGACGAGTGGGAGGAGGAGATGGCTGCGTGATAATGCTGAACACCCTGTCTTACTACAACATGTGCAAAACGAGTAAAAACTGGGAGCTGAACTCGGATCGTGCTGCCAGATGGTGTTCAGCGTAGACAAAGGCAAATTGAAACAAGAGTTATTCTTTAATTGTGCTAAAATGATTATTTAGACAAAAAAAACTTGTCACCTTACCTTTTAAATACTGTTAACCTAAAGTTGTTTCAGTCAAGGTTAAAGTCCAGGTCATGTGGTTCAGCTTACTTTAAGGGTTTCTACTTAAAAGTAAAAAAGTAAAGATTCCCTTAAATAAGTCAAATAACAGCAGACTGCTGATGGGCGCTTGGAGTGAAACTCCCCTGAGAGCCAATTTTACTGCAGAGCTTTGCTTGAACTTCTTGAACTCTATTTTTTAGGTCATTTTAAAATATGACAAATCAGCACATTTCTTCAGTATAAACAAGCACAAAAAGTGCAGAGAAAATAAAAGTAAGTGCACCCATTTGTGTGCAACACCGACTACTCAGTGTTAATCCAGCCGTTTTGTCGAGCTTTAGGGGGAGCATTGTGATGCAAATCTGAGTATTAATGGTGTTCAGATGCATCAACCAGATTAGCTTTTCCTCATCTCCCTGCAGGGAGATCTCGCATCGGCAGCAACACGGTGAGGAACAGACGCGTTGACCACATGCTGCACGTTTAATGTTACAGAAAAGTGAAGTTTGTGAGCCTGACTGTATGCTGAGGCAGAGTTAGGCTTCAACCAACAGGAAGATGAACTGTTGTTTGAGTTATGGGAACTTTTTCAGGACATATCTAATCAGTTGGCATCACTGCACCAGGAAGCTATTTGTAAATTACTTGTTTATGTTGTAAATGAATGCAAGAAAGTCAGGCAGTATTAGTCAGGTGAATTCAGAAGAGGTGGAACAATAAGGCATCATTTTTGTTTTGCCAGGTTATCTGTTACAAACAGGGTTAATATAGTACAATACGTTCAGAGAAACTTCAGTGCTGCAGCTGCAAAACCTGATCCAAACGAATGATTATGCAGAAAATGTGGATTAACTTTAGAAAGAGAGAAGAGGAATGTCAAGATATCTGTATGCTAGCAAGAAGTGTGTTTCTAATAGAGAATAAGACAGTCATCTCTTCAAAAATATCCTGAAACTATGAAAAATTAAATAACTCTCCTCACTTATCTTTGTTGCTGAACTCCAAGTGTTTGAGGTTGGAAGGCCTACTTACCATCACCCTAATCTTTAACTCCCTCCACAGATTCTCTATCAGATTTAAGTCAGGGCTCCACGACTCACATGGAGAACTACGTACACACCCAGTAACTGGTAGAACAATAAAGCACTAAAAATATTAAAACGTCATTAAGCATAGATGCCAACAACATTGCTATGAGACCTAAACAATGTGACAATTATGATAATTATCCTGGGATGAATTTCCTTATATGACTCTGTTACATCATTGGAGAGCTTCACTGGTGACAGGCTGGTGCATCCGAAATGCACAAAGCAGCGACAGGAAGGTCTTTACGCTTTAGATGTTAGATGAGTTTCTGCACAAATATGAAAGACGCACAATTTGTATAGATTCTCATAATATTATAGGATCTATATTTGCTTTTTATTCAGAACTCGCTGGATTCTATTGCAGCTGCACTTTACAAATGTTAATCCTTTTATTAATTTATTGCTAGTCATTTTTGATATTTTTACTTCTTTTTATTTCTGCCTGCATCTGTAAAAGCTTCTATGGACACACTATAGAGCCATCTAAACTGTGGATTAAATTCATGCTTATTGCATAATGTCACGCAAAAAAAAAACGTAGAAAAGTCCAACTTTTAATTTGAATACATTTATTCCATTGGGGGAAAAATTCACACCAGCTGCGTTTCCATTAACCTTGAAATTGCACAAATTGAAATAATGAAAATAAATTCGCTTAACACGCCATTTTTGGAAAAAAAAAAAACTCCTTTTTCGAGGAAAAGTTTTGGCACTAAAATGGGGTGGGTTTTTTGGCCGTATCGAAATTGGTTTATTTCACAAAACTGCAATGGAAACACTTTTTTCCTCATCTCACGAGTCACATAATCAACAACCGGATGTTGCCACTGGTGCAAACCACAAAGAAGATGACAACAGGAAGTAGTTGGAGGATCATGGCGCGGCATGTTTTTACCGACTTATCACGTCATGTGATTTCATTTCTTATTTAATTGAAACACCACAATTGTGAAAATGTGTTTTTTCGACATTAGCAGAAAATCAACAGAGACTTGTGCACCTTTGTAATGGAAACACAGCTACTGATGACTTTCCCTGGAGTGTAAAATGGAAGTTACACAGAAAGATGCATTTGTCTTCTTCAAAACCAACGTACTGGGAATAGAAGCTAAACGTTTGCTAATATTTATAAATTAGGCAGTAGCTACAAGGAAATAGCTAATCCTTAAAACTTGCCTGTAGAACTACAGACAGAATGATGATTTAACAGGTTTTTTTTAATCATTACATTTGAAAAACAAAACTGTAAGCGTGACAAACAAAGTTACTTTGCACAATGAGCAGGAAGGGAATGCATGCCAAAACTAATAATAAATAAATATTCACAAAGCCCACTGTTGGAGAACTGCAGCAAAAACTTTAGGATGAGATTATTTTACTCCAAAAAAAAAAAAAAAAGATTACTTTGTGGTTTCACACATTAATGTGGAAGGTGCCATATGCAGATCAACATTATTTCACGTTTTCTATTCCATTTATTTTAATTATTAACTTCAGTTAGAAGTGTATTTATGTGGGGTTTCCACCGCTTTAGAAGCTTAACTTATTATAACATAGTTGATCAATAACACAAACTGTTAGATTTGATGCTTTCAGCCACAGAAATGATTTCAAAAACCTCAGATTTCTGATCTTAGCACATTTTGTTAATTCTTCTGGCCTTTTGTGTTCTTCCTTCTGTTTTCAGCCTGAGCAGGTAACTCTGTCAGCACGTGTGCGCATGCAGACCTACTGCAGCCACTTCATCTGGTTCTATCTGTGCAACTTTTCTGTTTAAGCCGTAATATTCCAGCTTGCAGACAGCAAAAAAAAAAAACCCCTCTTTAAATCTGAGTAAAATGCCTTAAAACATGTAACATAAGCTCAGTAATCATCCCTCGGAGTGCTTACAGGCACAGCACTGTACAATCAGGAGAAATTTGTAGGAACGGAAAGCCCTGGCAGGGCCCAGGCCCCTGAGATCATGTCTGTTTTATTGAGGGATAAATGTTGCCATTGACTTTGTGGATGAAGGGGGAAGCAAATTGGAGCGTGCTCCGCCAGGCTCTAATTGGCTGCATTAGCGTCAGCATCGCTAAACGCCTGCCCACCCCCACGCAGCCTCGATTGATTGGCTGCCTCAGCATTCCAGCGCAATCTACAACCTACCTCTGGAATCGACTCATTTTGCTACTATTTTTTTCTCTGCCAAAGTATAACAGCCATTGTGCAAGTAAGTAGATATGAGTGTGTGTGTGTGTGTGTGTGTGTGTGTGTGTGTGCTGGATGCTTGAAACAAATGTTTGCTAATACAAAGCGTGCTAAGAGTAGAACTACATTTGAATGAAACCAAAGGATGTAAGACAAGATTGGACAGCACAGCACTTTTGATAAAACGAGAGGTAAACAAAGAGATGAATTGCACCATCCAGCTACATGCACTGTATGCTGATAAATGTGACAAGGTGGCAAATGGCACAGTACATGAATTTGCAGCTGTGTCAATAAGAGTTCCCCAATGCAGGTGATAAGGACGTGAAAGCCCACTGCTTTTTGCAAATATGTGATACGAGGATTTATTGTTGAGGAATCTGTAGAAAAAAGGTTCTTAGACGAGTCGTTTCATATCTTGCAGCACAAAATATCTGACCCTGAGCTTTAACTTTAATATGCAGTCATTTCAAAAAGGTTAAGACACCAGTATACATATTCAAGTGTCTAAGCTCACATTTTTTTTTCAATCTGTGGAAAAGAAATTGACCTAATTGTACTTTGAGACTAAACGCTTAGCTTGTTTTACTCATTAAACAACCAATATCAACAACAGTTTTTGTTAAACTGATGATTTAGGGCAACCGACTGGGAGATGGTAGCCATCCTGCCAAGGATACATCAGACCCGTCCTTCAAATCCCAGAAATGAGACCACATTTGCGGGCGGCATTTAGAGGAGCTTTCAAATTTGGACAGCCTTGGTCGCATCGCTGGGACATAATCAGGCTTCAGATGTGACCTTTGAAAGCTGCAGCCCCTGAATTTGTAATAATCTAATGGCAAATAATTTGTGACCCTCATTTGGTTATAGTTTAGCTTTGGAAATCATTTGGTTATTGTTACCGTAGCAGATCCGATTCCGCCCCTGTGAATCATGCCAAGATAAATTAGGGTCCTTTACGAAGCAGAAACAGAAAGTCACTGAAATAAAAAAATGCTTCAGCTACACTTTGGGATTGTTTGGGGTGTCAATAGTTGTGTCACTGGTGATTGTAAGACTAATTAATTCCTAATGTGGGACTTTTTTACCAACTGAATATATTATCAAAGTGTGAGATTCTGATTCAGATTTTTTTTTTTTTTGGGTGGGGGGATGTAAAATCGACTTTTTCCAGCTTCATATCATGTTACAATGTTATTCCGTCATCAAAACATACCTGGAGCGTTGCTTTAATTCTTGCATATTTGAAAAATCCTTTAATCTCCAGCAGCAAACATTCAGGGGTGCCTAAACGCTTGCTCTCACAAAGCGCTGCCTCCTCAGAGCTGCAGTCTCCAGCTGAACTTCCGCCCCACAGAGCACCCCTCCCCTTTCCTACTCAGCTCCACCAGACTAGCAGCAGCAGCAATCAGCAGACATCTGGTGGAACTGCGCATCTCCTGAGTTTATCATAGGAACTACTTCTCAGTCCAGCGCTCCTAACAAGGGTTGTAAACTGCATAGTGGAGAAATGTTGTGATGATGTGCTGAAGGCGAGTCGGAAGAGTGTCGAAAAAAGAAAGACCTTCTTAAAGGGACAGAGGTCGATTTCGATTGCAAAGTCAAATTTCTTTTAAGTTATGTTTGATATAAACAGCATTTCATAACAACTGAAGGTAACATAGTTACCTGATTATGGTATAAATTGGCACTATCTGCCTCGAAAATACATAATACTGCCCCTTTAAAATTTCTTGTCTTTACAGGAGGTGCTGATAAGTATGGAGGCTGCTGTGTTGGGTTTATGAGTGATCTGCTCTAGATCAGATAAAGCTGTGAAAGGAACCATATATTTGGCCTCCCTAATCAGGGATGTGGGCACTTTATGAGCCACTTTATTAAAAAAAAAAAAAAAAAAGAAAAAAAGATACACATTTCAGTCAGAACAAATTTTGCATGCATTAGATGTTTTTGTCCCATTTTGCCGTAACACTGATGCGCAGACACACCTATGTAAGGTGAGCAGACTGAAGAGAAGGGAGGGGTTTAACGTGAGGCAGCAGACAGAGACATGCAGCCACACCTATATTCATCCCTCCCCCACAACCACAACCACTCTGACACATAGGAACCTAAAAAAAAAAGTGAAAAGGCTTTGCAGGTCATAATTTTCTTGCCTGGAATGGAGGATTTTCCTGGGGTGCCCCCTACAAGGCACTAATTAGGTACCTTTTCTTCCAAATTATTTGTCTAGATTTTATTTGACATTGCAACCATTTTCATTACTTCACAGAATTGCTTTGCTTAAAAACTTGGAAAAATGGTTACAATGAACAGTGTTCATGAAAAACTGCCACTTGCTGATTAACCAACCTATTTTAATATTATCCGTCCAGAAATTTAAAACAGACAAACATTCTGACAGACCTGTTTCTCCTTAAACCTTGTAAGTATACTGCCATTTTTGTTAAAAAAAAAAAAAAAAAAAAAAAAAAAAATCTGGTCGGTTTGTTGACAAAATTTAACTTTTTAAACAATTCTTGTGAATTTGTGAAATTAATTAAGAAATTTCTGAGTATTTTTGGCAGAAATTTACTCCTCTGTGACCAAATAATTGTTTTTCTTTCATCTTCAATGGCTCCAGTCAGTGACGTCAGGCAATTGGCCAGGTTTCTATCAATAGAAAACTTTTCATCAACTGACATAATAAACAGAACTTGTCTACATTGTATTAAAGCACTGATGATGATTGATGACTGGAATAAACCGACCACATTTCTCTCCATAGATTGGATCTGTTCATTTTGTAAAGTGCCTTGAGGCAAGATTTGTTGTGAATCAGGCCTATATAAACCATGTTAACCTGAATTAAACCCGGAGTTAATGTTTGATCATCATACATGTGTTTACGTTGTAATTTTGATCTTTCTGACCTATTTTCTTATTTTTTTTATTTTTTGCTGTTGTTGCTTATCTTTTTTTTTTTTTTTTTTTTTTTTTACATCTCCATCATCTAAAAGTTCTACTTTGCATCAGCTGATGCAAATGATTGATACATGTCGTGTTGGATTATCTTGATGTCACTATTTTAGACCTAAATCCAAAGACAGTCAGCTCATTTGGTGAGAAGCTTGTGTCAGAGGCCTTGTTGGTTGTTCTTGAAGCACTAGCACAAACTCACATCTCATTATTGCTGCTGTCTGTCTCTTTTCAGTTGCACTTGATAATGACAGGCCTAAGAAATATACTTAAATAAATTTAAAGAAATGTCAAAAGTATTAAGATCATAACAGAGGTGGAACAGAAAAGCCGTATCTTATTGTGTGAAGATTTCTTTTTCTGCTCAAATATATTTGTCCCTCATAATCAGAGTTTGGTCCAAACTTGATTTCACAAGCTGCTCCGAGTGTGACAGATGGTTTCCAGTGTGACGACTGTCCTGGTGAGTCAGCGGCCTCCCATTAAAGGATTAGAAAGATTTCTGCTCCTCCACAGATCAAAGCTGCACCAAACCTCCGAGTCTGCTCCTTTACGCCACCTGTCCAGACCCACTTTGTTTTACTTCATAATCCAGCTGGCCTTAAGTCAGTCTAACCTGATATTTTGAGTATAATCAAAAATACACTCAAATCAGTTTTGCCCATACCTCAGAAAGTTTGAGAGGTTGAGGAGAAGTTTGAAGCAGAGTTAAGTTATAAAACAATATCCACAGCTTTGAGCATCTCTGGAGCTCTTTTCAATCCATCATCTAAAACTGCAGACCTACTAATGCCCGGTTCACATGGCAAGATAATTATGCCGCTTTTAGACGTGATTTTCCCCTTCAATTTTAAGGACGCTCTGATTATCGTGATAGCTCTAAAGACAACCTTATGAGATATTCCTGCCGTGTGTGGTGTGTTAAGAGTGATCTCATCTGCTCGGTAGGGCGTGGGGACCGCTCTGATCTCAAATTGGTGATATTTAACATGTTGGAATGTCTTGGCCCGATATCCCAACCTGTGAGGTGTTCCCCAAGGCCAAACAAGCACACAGCCTGTAGAAGGTGACGTGTCGCCAATCAGAAAGCGAGGTGATGGAAATGCGGACGTAAAACCAAAATAAAGACAAAACAACTGCCATGGTGCACCAGAAAGTCTGGTGGATGTCAGAAATGCCTTTGTGTATCATTTTTTTGTGTTAAAAATAGTCCACAAAGTGTCTCCATTGCTTCTTCCTCGTCTGCCATGTTTGTTTACTCTGAATTCAAGCTTGATCTTGAGAAGTTTTGTGAAATTTCCCATCTGACATCTGAATGTTTGTGGTGTGTTGTATTTGCCGTGTGGCTCTACACCACACACTGGAAGACCAAACCTGTTATATCTAAGATTTTTTATTGTTGTGTGTGGGGGGTCTCTCAGATTTTGAAAATCTGCCAAGAATTTTGAAATCTTGCCATGTAAACCAGGCATGAGACATGGCTGTCCACTGCACGGCTGGAGAAGGAGAGCATTAATTCAGGGAAGCAGTCAAGAGCCCCATGGCAACTGTGAAGGAGCTGCAGAGATCCATGGTTCAGGTGGGAGAATCTGCTGTCAGCGTAACCAGTAGTTGAGCATGTCACAAACTTTTTATAGAAGAGTGGCAAGGAGAAAACCCTTGTTGCATGAAAACTACTTACAAAAGAAAGTCTCGTTTACGGTTTGCTACAAGCCTTGAAGAGGACAGCAAACATGTGAGAAACGGTGGTCAGTTGAGACAAAAATGACTCCTGGTCAACATGCAAGACATTGGAGTGAAACCTAAACAAACTATGCACATTGTGAAAAATGGTGGAGGCGGCATGTTCTTGTGGGGATGCTTTTCTTCAGTTGGGACAGGAAAGCTGGTCAGAAGTGATAGGAAGATGGTCAAAGAAAACCTGCTAGAGGCTGCAAAAGACTTATGACTGGGAGGAAGATTTACCTTCCAACAGAGCGACCTCAAACATCCAGGCAGAGCTACAGTGAAACAGTCCAATTAAACGTATATCCATGTGTTAGAATGACCCAGTCAAAGTCCAGACCAAAATCCAATTATCAATCTGTAGCAAGATTTCAAAGTTGTTGTTAAGAAAAAAAAAAACCCTCTGTTTGCAATGTGACTGAACTTGAAATATTTTGCCACGAAATTTAGGAAGTATCTTCATTTCTGGATATGCAAAGGTTGTAGCGACACATCCCCAAAGACCTGCAGATGTAACTGCAGCAAAAGCTGGTTCTGTAACGATTTTACTCAGGGGGGCTGAAAACAAATGCTCATCAAACTTTTCAGATTTTTAAAACATTCCTGAAAACCATGTACCACAATGCATCACATCACAACTACGCACTCCTTTGTGTTGGCTTATCACATAAAATCCTAATAAAACACACAGAAGTTTGTTGCTGTGACAAACTGGAAATTTTTAAGTTATATAACACTTTTTGCAAGAGTGCTCTTTTAAATGTGGTAAAGATTGATCACAATTGCTGCATGAATCAGACACCAGTCTGTCCAACTTTTGGAGTGATCTTTTATGGAGTTAATTGTTCAGACTTTGGGGTTTCACAGTTGGAAGAAACAAAATAGGAGCAAAGGCCATGTTGGTTGGAGTAAACCTCAGGTAAAGAGGAGTGTAAGGGTGACTCAATGAGATTATATGGGGGAGGATGGACTGAAGAGGGAAGGCTGTAATTGGTTGCTGGGAGAGGATTAACCTGTCTGCCTCCAGCCTCTCCTTTCTACTGTTAACAATGTGAATCTTCTCTTTAACCCTTTTCTGCTTCTCTATTCTGTTCTCTCTCCATCTCAGTGCTGCCCCCTTTCTTTAAATCCATGTAATGCAGGAGATCAATTAAGCTTCATTGTCTGTCTATCTTTCAGAGTTTGAAGCATCTTCTGGACGCTGCATTTGCACCTACATTTCCTGACTCCTTGGCCACCAACATTGTAATTAAAACCAAGGGAAGGGCACCCCCTTCCTTTAATCTTTGGATTTAAATTTGATTGACGCTTTGAGACCACATACCACACAAACACACACACATACAGCATGCATTTCACAACACACTCTCCAAACCTCAGATGTAGCCACAAGGCAAGCAGATACTAGCCTCTGTGAGAAACCACAGCCAGACACACACATACACAGACACAAACACTCCTGTGAAAAGACGAGTGTTTGCAACGTTCCCACCATGCTGCTGTATGGCAACACACAATAGGGCAGGAAATAACGCCCAGACGACACACACCTTCATCCTGTATTTTGTCTGAACAAACACTTGATTGAGAACGGTAAGATTAATGGATGAGAGGTTTGCACAACAACAATAAACGTCCAACAATAGTGCCGCCAAGCATGAAAACACGCTCATTTGACATCAAATTAGCAAGCACTGTAATTATATTTCTTTTGATTTTAGGGTTTCGACTGAATGAGGTATACATTTTCCATCCAGTCTGATTAAATGGTAGTTTTTTGTGGTGTTTGTAAAATGAAAAAAATGCATCGTTTATATGGAAACCCATCGCTGTGGACTCCATTGTTACAGGACAGTTTCATGTTGAAACTATTCCTAAAATGCTGTCAGTAACAACGCGATGATGGTCTGATTAACTTGATTGATGTAGGCTGTTTTCATTTCGCATGCTATGATAATCTAAGGCTGCGTTGACACTTTTTTTTCTACTTAAAGTTCTGCCTGTTGGCACGACTTAATTCCTTTAGGTGATGCTAGAAAGCCTGAAAATCTTAAATATTCCACAAATCCTTGAGGGGGGCAGGAAAAACTCCTCCGTTGTGCTAGTGGGAGAAGCTGAGGATACACAGCAGCGATTGACAGCAATCCACCCATGAACGTCATGACTGATGTCAGATCAACTGAAGAGGCTGCTGATGATCCATGAAAGTCAGGCTTATACTGGGATGTGTCTCAGTCATAACCGACTCCTGGTTCATCTCGCTGGGAAGTAGGGCGAGGAGAGCAGAGGCAGGTGGTTGGACATCAAAATCTGAAATTAAATTCAGTCCACTGGAAAACAAATGAGTAAGATGTCACAGAAAAAGTCAAATGAAGGGGATGTTTTGTTGTTCTAAATAATAAAAAGCTGTGCAGCTAAATCATTTCCAATTAAATCCCGTTTTAACCACTTTAGTTAGTTTCTTTAAATAAAATACAAATCCAATTGTCCAGCTAATAAATAACAGTAATGTTAGTGAAGATATTTTCTTGACTAAATGCTGTTTTGTAAAGTGACATGTCTATGTTTATATGAAATATTTTATATGCAGTTTTATGATTGTCTTGTTTTGTTCATTATTGTCATTTGTTGCACCTGAGAGATGATATCATGTCTTTTGTATCAATGTTGCTTTCAGTTGGTGTTTTTTTGAGGTAGAGATGATTCAATGAGTCTTAATAAAAACAAAGTGAATGTGCAATGATCCCTGAGGTTTGGGATCAAATGCACCTGCGGACAGCTGAAATACATAAATATTTGAGAACCCCCCCTAAAAATGCTTATAACTGCCTATTTTAATAGTTCACATACCAAATATACCTTAATACGCTTCCGTGCCAAGAAAAATAAATGCTCCTCCTGGATTGGCTGCTTTGCAAACACCAGCCAATAATGTATAAGTATTTCTGCTTCCCAAGCTACATTTTCTTTCAGATATTTTAGATTTTAAAAAACCCCACGAAGAAAACCCCACGAATATGTAAATTTTCCACAAATAATTTGGATTTACAATCCACAGAAAGATCTATAAATAGGTGAATCTGCAAATGCTAAAGCACTGTATAAGCATTTGTTTCCATTGTCCTGCTGACTAGGTGGAGAAATGCTTCACAGTGGTTGGTAAACATGATATATCTTGGAAATATACATTTCAGTCCTACTTGAAGGTGCTTGTTGTAGAACAGAGGTTTCTTTTTCAGCGAGCAGCCTAATGGTGATCTCACGGCGGACGGTAACGTCAATGTTCCTGGCTTGTTCTTGAACATCTTGATCAATCTTCTGTAATCAGAGAGAGAATGTTTCTTTTGGTCTCTACCCAGAGTTTATGACCATAGGTAAGAGAAAGAAAAAGGGTAGGAATGGAGATCAGTCGGTAAATCGTCCAGCTCTCACTGGAAACAAGTCTGACTTCCAGTCGCAATGAGAACCAAGCTCTGACACCGGTTGTACAGGGACCTAATGGCCTGTATCAGGGAGCCTGGTACCCTGTACTCCTGAAGTAGCCCCCACAGGACTCTCTGAGGGACACAGTTGAACGCCGTCTTCAACTCCATGAATCACATGTAAAGCAGTTGGGAGCACTCCTATGGAGCCTCCAGGACCTTGGTGTAGAGGTGGTCCAGCATTCCAGGAAACCGACCAACTTAAATAACCTCTACCATTTCTGATATGAAGAGGAGGCCAATATCCTGCCAGGTTTGTGCTGGAAGGTTGTTAATGGCTCTAAAAAGCATGTAGTCGAGCTTCATCTCACTAAGAAAAATGTATCCAAATATTAATGTAGATTTAAGCGAATATTGGAGCTTGTTATGTGTAATTCTGACCATGACTGGACTGGAAAACATTTACATTTTATCCTGCAACAAGAACACTAGAATATTTTTCTTAAAAGCCCAAAATTATTATGATATTCATGCCCATTCTGGCAGGAACTGCATAGTTTGACAATCACATGAATGGGATTTATTTAGTTTTTTATTTTTTCATGAGTCCTGCCTCGGCATTCCAGGCATACCATGTAAAGATGCTGGATGGCTAAATGTGCCAGGGCATTTTTTGCTCTCCAAAATGGATATATGGGGATGGTATCCTAATTACATGATTGACTTTATTAAACCAGGGGTCTTCATATATGCATAAAAAGTACACGTTACATCGTGCTGAATGTTATTATCAGGTAGGTATTGTTGGTTATATGGGTGGGCTTCCTTCTCTGTTTCACTGACTGTGTTTACAGGCTCGGTATGCATGTAAATGGCACTCAGACAATGAAATCCAATAAAGATGTTTGTGGCTGGCGGTCAATGTAGCTGCCATGGATTGTTTCGGTCTGAGCTCAGACACTCAGCAGAGCCACATACCTCATCACAGAGCCCCAGATTATACTCTTTAAACATCATCTATATCTCCTCTCTCCTCCTTCACTCATTCTGTCCGTCTTCAGGACGACGGGATAAACAAGCCAGAATTTAAACCATTATCTGGATCTTTTTCAGTCTCCTCTGTGTGTTGACAGGTGTTAAACGACTTATTCTGTGTACTGTTTTTGCTTGGCTGGTAATGGTTTGTGTTTCCAGCATATGAACAGATGTGGCTTATATTGCCATGGCCTCCTCTGCTGTTTCAGCTCTCATTCCTAAATATAGGGCAGAAGAAAGATTCTGTCAGATCCATCTAATTCTCTTTTCTGATCATTCCAGTAACAAAATTAATTCATCAAGGTGGGGGAGGAGAGGAGAGATTTGCAAATCAGCCATTTATTTGCTTTCCAGGTCAGTTTATTCAGCCAAAAGCTGTTTAAAATATGTAAGACTTTTTTTTTAAAATGGAGAAGATTCCAGATAGAAATCACGTTGCTCTGTCAAACATGGGAGGATGTTCATATTTGGGAACTTCATAGAATCGCTTCAGATACACGGAAGCAATAACCATAAATTGAGTCGTGAGAAGCTGTGGTTTCATCATTTCTCTGATTTGGAGACAATGAAAACATTAAAAAAGGTGGTCTATCACTTTCAATATCTCACAGTAAGCTTTGTAAGCAATGGTTTTACATATACAGCAAAATGAATCCTCAGTTAAGATACAAAACAAGTTGTAAAAGAGCTCTGAACTGTTACTTCAGGGCTTTATAGTGTTATGTGTTATCCACAGTAGCCCACACACTAACATGTCTGTGCAGGACGATGTTCCACAAATGTGCAAAACTGTGCAAAAGTCTGAAGTCATCCCTCATTTTTTTCATATGTTGCTTGCAAGGAACCAGATTTCACTTTAAACTTTAAAGATGATCTTTATTAGTAGATCTGCTGACTTTCTGAAGGTCTTCCAGAGTTTTTCTCTGGATTTTGCTGATTTTTCTCTCTTTTTAGTCCAGCACCTGACCCTTTTTAGGAGAATGTATTTCTTTCTATCTGTTCAGATACTTAACTCTAAACTACTGGCCCTTTTCCAGTAGTTTAGAGCGCCTACTCAGCGTGGGTCGACTTGGCTCTACGCGGTTCTAAAGGTTTTCTACTAATAACAATTATGTAGTACCAGCCCTCCAGCCCCTTCTCCATTGTCAAGACTCTCTCTAGCTGGTTAATGTCTGGTTCAGTTCTAGCCAAGTTGGGTGTGTCTGGATTGGCACAATATCAGTGTGAATATGGGCAGGAACAGAGATGAGAATGTGAGCATGGAGGAGCTGTTATTGACGCTCTGATAATGTCATTTTGTGCATGGATCCTTGGGCGGCCAGTTTCTCAGATATCTTTCAGTATATTTGTTGGTTGCAGGTTGTCCCTTCCAGTTGACACTATATGCGCTATTCTGTCACAATCGCTGATCCAATGACATAAATACATGGGCCAATCAATGAATGCAGTCTGGTGCCAATCAAATTGCTTGAATTCAATACCTGGCTTGTACCACCCCTGAAGTGGTTCCAAAAAACGGGGAGGAACTGCACTGGATCTGCAAATGGAGACGAATCTGACCGGGGCTGACAGGGGAAGAACAGGTTAAAGTCATGTCCATGGAGAAGGGGCGTACTTCGCTGGGGTTCTGAAGACTGTCTGTCTCTGATTGGCTTGGGGTTACCGTCACTGGTTGTATTATAAGAGCATCTCCCTTACAATAATGCGACCCGCCATTGGTAAAAACTCACAACTACTTCACTCTGCAGAGGTCCGTGAGTGCTCAAGAGGGACTCAATGCGAACATCCGCCAGACATGTCTACGAAAGGTCAATTTTTACAATCAAGTGCGCGTACACGTTGTTGCACAGTAAACTGCATAGTGGGAAACAGTGTTCGCATCGAACTGTTTTATATGCGACACTGAGCTGATTAGGTTGAGAGTCGGCAGCATCTTATGGATGAAATGGAGTCAAATTTTGAAGAGCGTCTAAAGGAAAAGATTAGAAAATATAGAAACTTGTATGATACATCAATAAGGAAATATAAGGACTTTCAGAAAACGAAAAATACGTGGGAGGAAATCATTTAGACTCTGGGTTAGTATAAGGAACCGTGTAGAGCTAAGTGGAATTGTGGGAAATGAAGGAATTTGTGATGAGAAATGCAGTAAATCGGTACGCTTGACTATGAAATCTCAACTATCCACGGACTGTGCACGGAGTCTGCGCAACTCACAGAATACCCACAGTACGCCCAAGTATGTGGGAGCCTTTAGACTCCATCTAGTATAAAGAGATGGATCCACAGGACAGGGTACCCCCCATTCTTGTTTCAGAAACTTTAAGAACCACTAGTAAACAAACAGTCTGAACAAAAGGCTCTGTTAGGAGCACACAGAAAAACCAGGTCTCTAAAATAAGATGGAACCTGATTAGTCAGGGCTTTATATGTAAGAAGAAAAATCGTATTCTCCTTTTTGGATTTAAGATGGAGCCAATGAGGAAAACCTAAAACTAAAGAATAATGATATTTTCTTTTAATTCTCATCACAACTCTCACTGCTGCAACATTTTTAATAAGTCGAAGACATTTTACTGAATGTTTGGGGGACTTTTGATAAAAAAAAAGAATTAAAATACTCAAACATTGTGGTGGTGGTAGTGTCATGGTCTGGGGCTGCTGTGCTGCTTCATGACCTGGATAACTTTCTACATAATAGACGGAAGGAAGAATTTTGCTCCCCAGCAGAATATCCTGAAGAAGGAAGTCAGGCCACCAGTTTGTGATGTTATGCTGAAGCATAGTTTAGGTATGCAGCAGGACAATGATCCAAAGAACACCAGCAGGTCCATCCATGAATCACTCAAAAGGGAAAAAATAAGGCTTTGGACTGGCCTCGTCAAAGTCTGATTGAAAATTTTTGGCATGACTACTTTGATGATCTGAAAGATGAGACAAAAAAAGAAACAAAAACTAAAGAACTCTGCTTTATTAAAATCCCTGTGAGTTCAGTCAGGGACTCCTTTACAGATTTAAAAGCAATTCACTTGGGACCAGAATTTGTTTATTTCTACCAACTCTTCAGCCACCAGTCTACCTATTCCAACATTTTAAACTGAAAGAATCCCAACAAAGATCCAGACAACACATCGTACCACAAAAGGCCATCAATCAGAGCATTAAAATGCCTATACGCCAACACTGCAAATCAGCAGAAATCTTCCTATGAGGTAACTCAACAAGTCAGACACACCCTTGGGGTTTGGCTGTGTGCAGCCTTTTGAAGGAATCAATCACAAAGCATTTGTCATTACAATGCCACTTTGTGTAATCAAATGATGAAGATTAATGGTATGCAGACATGGGAGAGATGTCTGTGTTTGCCCCATAAATGGATCTCCATAATCCAAGCCCAAACAGCAGAACACAGACTGCAGAACTCTTTAATCTATTGCTCAAACCATTCCTGTACCAAACTAAAGGGTTCTTGTTCTCATCATAAGGGAGATATTGATTCAGTGGCAGAAATGTGGCAGATAATTCATGTTTTAATATATTATAGTGTATTTTGTTCAAAATGCATTTTATTAAAATAAGTTTAGCCATGTAACGCGAGTGGTAGTAGTGCCTCCAAACCTGCCGTTTTGGTGTTTAGATAAAGCCAGAGCAGTGCAGCGCTGCAAGGCTTAACTGAGCTTATCTGCATCATCACGCCTCTGTAAAACAAACTGAAACATCTTTGAAACAGGATGATAAAAGCCCAGTCACTTCAAAACCCTTCAGCTACCTTAAAATCTCCCTTTAGACTATGACTCACTCATCATTTGGTTGTATCTTCTGATCCACATACATCAGATTACATCATAATCAGTTTGTCTAATGAGAGTGCATTCTGCTTGAAGAGTTTGGGTGAAGTCAGGCGGGACTGCCCGGATCAGACAGAGAGTAAAATAAACACCTCCTGTAAGGTCCCTGTTCTGTTTCATAGCAGGTGTGAAATCCAGCAAAGCAGAAGGTGCTGGTTTTTGATGCTCTCCCATTCTGTCAGTGGGTTAGTTCCGCACAGTTGCTGCTTTAATGAGTGTTTAATGAAACAGTCTGTTGGATGCTGTCAGAAGATGTGTTTTGAGGAGATAAGAGATAAGTTGATAAGAAGAGATGAGAAGAATCTTAGAAGTTTTTCCTCTTTTTATCTGACTGATGAGCTTGTTAAGTCGATGACGACTCGTTAAGTTAATGATGACTGAAAAACAAAACAAACCGAAGCAGAAAACCTGGCTTGGCTTCATCACTGTGATGAGTGTTTCAGTTCATTTAAAACCAACCCAGCAGAAATAATCAGCCAAACCAGTTCAGCTCTATTAATTTGAAATGAATCTGATTCTAGTTCAGTCCATCCATCCATCAATCCATCCATCCATTCATTCACACACCCACCCACCAATCCATCCATCCATCTGCCTGTTGTCCATCCATCCATCCATCAATTTATTTATCATTCATCCATCCATTTAACCATCTATCCATCCATCCATCCACCCATCCATGCATCCACCCATCCATCCGTCCATCCATCCATCCATCCATCCATCCATCAAATTAACATGAACAAGAAACAATAGAATAAACAGCAAGTTATGAGATAGAAAACAAGAAAATAAACCAAGCTCACAAATTAATAGACTAATTAAATACTGTTTCAGAAAAATGTAACACCAAGTATCTTCACTGACTTTCTCTTCAACGAGAAATGTGCTTACATCCCATCATTCTATTGTGGCTGAATCTAGCAAAATATGGAAATACTCTATCACTACAATGGCATGTTGTACTGCATTGTAAATTGAGTTGTGTTTACATTTCAAAGAATTAAAAAGTACAACTAAATTTATACTTTTAATATTTTGCTTAATTTGTAAAGCTTACACATACACAGAAGAAAGGGTGAATAACTTCACCTGTCTTGTTTGCCCGCGTCCTTTACATCACACCTAATCCACAGATACACCAAAGATCCCTTTATGCATTCTCCATGAGTGGAGGTGTGCAGCTCTGAGCCCATGCAGCCTAAGTGCCCCTCCTGAGACCACCATGAACAAGGGAGCGTGAGCTCATCAATTACCCCCAAGAGTCTCCAAACCCAAACACGAGGATGATGGAAACCCAGACATGCACGCGTTGTTCTCACATGCTGGAAGAGGAGCAGTGGCATCATGGATATGTATGACATGTGCATGTTTACAATCACACAGCCAGACAGCTGTGATTTCCCAAGGTAGCTGCCCTAAGCCTGAAGAGGTAGGCTCTGACAGAGGCCTCATTTAACACAGATGTCAAAACGAGAGCGGTGTTACCGCTGTGGGTGAGGATGAAGCTGAATTTTGACAGAGATGTTCGTTTAGTGTTATTTTGATTGACAAGGAGGCAAGATTTCCCTTTAACCCGACACATCTCTCAGAGGTTCTCCTGAATGATTAAGTGGTAAAACAATTCAATTTAAGCAGCCTTTCACATTCAAGAGGTTTTGAAGATCCAGGGAGGTTCGTATTTAAATTAGTCACAATTTTTGGCATGCTTCTACCTTGGGAGGCTTCAGTCCATGCTGTGAATTTTAACAGTCTGTGAGCAATCTGATTCCACAAATATTATTTGATCTACCACTTTGGGTAAGCCTGGAATATTCAGTGATCTGACAGACACTCATAATAGGTTGTAAATAAATTCCAAGTCTCTAGAGCATGAATGCTAACTATGCTTATCTCCTTCATTTCTCATAGTATTAAAACAGCTCATTGGTGTAATTCCCCAATAATCTGAAGAAAGACATTCCATCTACGATTGGCAAGGGATCTAGTTGGGAGAGTACACATTAATTTATTTAAGATGTGATAAACTTTTAATTATAATCCACCCATCCTTCATTTATACCGGCTTATTACAGGTCAGGGTCAAGGTAAGTAGTAATAGGTGAGAGGGAGGGTACACCCTGGATGAATCATCAATTCATCATCAGACCAACACAGATACAGATGAGACAAAACACCCCCCATATGCCCACACCAAGGGGTAATTAATAATCTCTAATTAACACAACATGCATTGTTTAGTACTGTGGTAATGAGTATTTTAATATATTCATTTGCACTTAGCTAAACCCAGTCTTTGCCTGAAGCAGAGGAGTAACCTTGGTGTCTTGTTCATGAGTGACGCTAGGATGGAACGGGAGACAGGACTTCAGCTCTTGTAAAATATTAAAGGGGGGTATTATGTAAAGTTGATTTTTTTGAGCTTTACATCATATTATAATGCTATTGCCTCATCAAAAACATACCTGGAGTAATACTTTGATTCTTTTCATGCATGTTTCAGCCATTCAGCCTAAATGCTTGCTCTCACCAAGCACCGCCTTTTCCACGTAGCTCCTCTTTGGAGCTGCAATCTCCAAGCTGAGCTTCCGCCTCACAGAGCACCCCTCTCCCATGCCTCTTCAACTCAGCTCTTCCAGACTAGCGGCTGCAGCAGTTAGCAAACACCTGGTAGAACTGGGAGTCCGCTGAGCTTATCATACAAACTACTTCTCAGTGCAACGCTCCTAAAAATGTTGTTAAAGGCCTAATGGAGAAATGTTGTTGTGATGGCATGCTGAAAGCAGAGTGTCGGAAAGGGTAGGAGCTTCTTAAAGGGGCAGATGCCCAATTTCAAGGCATTAAATTGCTAAAGTCAAATTTCTTTTAAGTCATGTTTGATATATGCAGCATTTTTACAATTGAAGGTAACATAGTTATTTGATTGTGCTATAAAATGGCTCTATAAGCCTTGAAAATACATAATATTGCCCTTTTAAATGTCCTTGCCAGTAAGACCTTTGTTCTAGTGAAAAAAAAAGTAATTTTTCTGTTCTGACAGGGTATGTATTGGCCTAAAGAGTGAGCTCTGCCTCCCAGTGGAGGACATTCATTTTATTTGTCTGAATCTGGGATCTGGTTCTGTTAATCATGACCAATATCTCATGACAATAGGTTAGAGTTGGAATGTAGTAAATAAGTAGTAAATATATCTCAACTAGAAAATACAAACAAGTTTGGTTTATTAAGAGGGACTGCCAGAAGACGACCCTTTATCTCCTCAAAACAAAAATAAAGTGGCATCAAAGTTGCATCTTGATGAACATCAAGAGTTCTGTAACAATGTCCTTTGCACAGATTAGATCGGTGTTTCTCAATTCCGGCCCTCAGGGACCACTGCCCTGCATATTTTAGATGTGTCTCTGGTCCAGAACACCTGATTCAAATGATTACATGACCTCCTCTGCATGGCATCAACTGCTGCAGAAGCCTGTTAATCACCCACCTATTCAAGTCAGGTGTTGGCAGAAGGAAAACACCTAAAACATGCAGGGCAGTGGTCCCTGAGGACCGGAATTGAAAAACGCTGGATTAGACCAAAGTGGAAATGTCTACTACAATCAAAATCACCATATTTGGAGAAAACTAAACACAGCATATTAGCACAAACACCTCATATAGACTGTTGAGATTGGTATGATTAGGCTTGCTTTGCAAGCCACAGGAGCTGGGTGCTTTTGAGACACTGATTCAATGACTGAGTCAATGAAATTCAATGACTCTTCTGTATGACAACATTTTCTAGAGGTAAATGTGAGGTAATTTGTTCAAAAGTCGAAGCTTGACCCTAACCAGGTCATCAACAAGACAGTGATCCCAAATACAAACACTAACTTACATTTGAATGGCTAGAAAGAATGATGTTGGAATAACCCAGTTAAAGTCCAGATCTTAGTCTTGAAATAAGATTTTCTGTAAAATTAAGTTTACTGAAGCACAGAAAGGTTATTTTGAGATAATTAGTGTTATTTATACCAATATAACTGTAAATACTGAGATTACACAAATGCTACTAGACAAATCTTAAATGTTGATGGAGAAGGTGGAACATTTCACCTATTAAACGAAAAACAAAAACTTTTCAAAAACAAATTGCCGTTGTGACTTTGTCTCCCCAGACACAGCCTGGGGGAAACTTTTTGACCTGTTACCTACCTGGCCTGAAGTACTGCTGTGACGAACTCCACCTTAATAAACTCTGACTGTCTGGAGCGTGGGAGGCATGAGAAATACCAAAGAGAAAAGCAAACTTGCAGATGTAATCTCCCTCTCCTGTCTGCAGCTTTTAGGCTCCTCTTGTAAATATAAGGTGCATGGAAGAGAAAAAGTGAACCCCTTGGGAGGAAAACAGAATCAGACAATGATTGGCAGCAGCTTAACAAAGCACCTGTCTGGCACTGACAGATAGACAACGTACACACAAACATGCAAACAAAAAGGCAGAACCTGTCCTATTCTGTGCCTACACAAATGAGGCAGAAAGAGAAGGAATCTTTAGCTCGCTGCTGCCCGTCCAAATTGGTATCGGCAGGAGAAAAGGGCAAGGAAACAGCACTGCAGTGGAACAAAATGAGTGTGGGACATTATGCAAACTGCAACCAATGCTGGAACAGGAGCAGAAGATATGGTGACATCAGACTTAAAGCTCGGAGATACAGCTTGTTAGCAGAGGGCTCTATTAGGTTCGCCTCCTGCCCTCTTCTTCATTCTCCTTTGTCCTCTTCACCTCTCCCAGCAGACCTAAATTGGCCTCCAGAACTCCACCTGCCTCCCCTCCCAACCTGCACCGCTCATGCATATGCATCTCAAATCCCCTCCAGACACGGCCAGATAGGCAGGCCAGGCATTACACCAGGTTCACCTAACAAAAGCAGTTTGTTACGATAGACCATTTGGGTCAAGTACCCGCCATGTTCCCCCTCAGTTGTTTTAATCAGACCAAGGTAGCAGGAATGGAGGCACCTTAAAGCACCTTTTCCCCCTGGCCATTATCTTTCGGTGGATGAACTGAGAGAAGGTTGACAGCCCATCACTTAGACAAGTCAATTAAAGCTGGATGGAAGTTTTCCATCCAAGGGTTAACAATGCACACATATACCTATGTGTAAGTTTGCAGGCAAATTATCTGAGAGGACTCACACCTGACAAGTGGAGCTGAATGCAAAGAGGGGAAACCGCTTATTTAATGAAGAGTCAGACAGTTGTTATTTGAGTTAGTAGAGGTTTCTGACCCAGAGAAGTAACTGTCATACGTGATAAAGTTTTCATATTTGTTTCAGGATTCTTTTAAAATCCTTCTAAAAGTATACGAATGTGGCCAAATTTGCTCACTAAAACAAAACAGAATTTCTTCTCAAAACTGAGACAATTAAAAGCATCTGTCTAACAGATATCCCAACACTTGAGCATTCGCCACACAAATAAAATAGTGAAATTACTTTTTTTGTTGTTTATACTTGAAAGATATGCTCAAATATATGGAAACTAACTGGCATCCCAACATAGATTTTTAATCCTGGTATTATATTGCATGCAAATATTTCAATTTACAAAAAGCCAGAATATCTCTAATTGGCACCAGAGGACATAGCTTGTGACAAGTGACATGAAGGTGATATTTGGCATTTGGTAGAATAGCTATTTTGTTTACTTTGAGCAGGATGCCTTTGAGTTGCTGTTACCTTTACTCTGATTATTTGTTAGCTTAACCCCTAAAACCTGTAAGTTTTACATTAACTTGCTATTAGTTCAAGTCTGAGCGGCTGTTATAAGCTACTTTCACACGGCAGACAAATGACACCCAAATCAGATTTTTTTTTTGTGCCTTTTTTTTTTTTGCCCATTATGTGACCCTTATCCGACTTTTTCTTGGCAGCCTGAACGGCTAAATTCCAATCTTTTCACCCTCCAAAAAAATCAAGTTTGTGTCACTTCCATATGTAATACTAAATCGGATATGTCTGCAATAGCTTTCAAAGCGCCTGCAGTCAGAATGGTCATGTTGCACTTTATCCAAGTTTTACGTCATTGATGTGAGACATACGTTATAATTCTGCACCAGAAGGAGTCAGATGCAGTAAATCCAGTAAAATGCAGTAAACAATAGCTAAGGTTAACAGAGCCAAAGCTTTGGATGGAGCTAATTAATGGAAGGACAGTGAAGTTCTAGATTTAATTGCTCAACAACTTTAAAATCAATCCATTGACAGTGGCATCCGTTATTACTTCCATGAACAGTGCACTGCCATGTGACATCTATGCTCTTCTTCTGCACATATGGGTCGCTTTGGGGTCATAAACCATTCACCCAGAAGTCTGATTGTAGTTGCATTTATATATTACCATGAAAAACCACGCAAAAAGCATCAGATTTCAGCAAAAAAATCTGAAATGAGCAACAAGACCTGCTGTATGAACATAGCCTTAGGGTTGCTGTTAACTTTAACTTATTAGTTTGAGTCACTTTTAGCTTGACTCTAAGTAGCTGTTGGTTTGATTCTTTGTTATGATATGTTCGATTTATTTCGGAAGTGGGAGCTTTAATCTGGTAATGATGTCACACCTGAGTTGAAGGCATTCTAGTTGCAAGACAGAAACGGTACATTTTGCTACATGTTGTGGTGCTAACTACTATTAGCACTAATAGGTTTGTGTGTTCAAACACAAAGGAATATTTTTCATAAATAGATGTTTTGCAGCACTTTGTGTGGCATTAGTTCAATGAGATAAGAAAAATCAGAAATGAGAATAGTTTATCATTTACTTTGAATTGAAAAGGTGCTGCAACAAAACATTAAATTAAGGTTACCATATTTTTTGTCCAGGCCATCCTTTATCTAATTAGATTAAATGTTTGACTTATTTAATAATCAAAAGTAAAGTCAAGGGTTTGTTAAAAATTGATAAGGGATACTGCTAAGATTTTTTTCCATTTTAAGTTATTTGTTAAATGATTATGTTTTTGTATTTCTTGTGAAAGGGTATGAGCAAATATGTCAGGATCTGTGTAACTGATCATGAATACAGCATAACCAGAATTATTTAAAATGTAGATGTTCATTTACTTCTTTGAAGAAGAAAATGGAATGCACATGCAAAACCTTTGAAGTCTGGTGAAAATGTCAGTTTTTCCAAAAAAAAAACCCCAAAAAAACAAAACATTTAAAGCTAAAATATTCTAAAACGTTAACATTTCTGAGCATTTATTTGTTCCTTAAAATTTCAAGCTGACAGAAATACGTCAAAGTCTTAGTATTCACCTCTCAGATAACATCTACCCCATATGTTAGGTTTGGTTGTTAAGACTGTCATCACAGACAATAACTAATTGACAGCTTTAACTAAGAACAAGATAAACATGACCGCTCTGGCATAGAAATTATAATCAATGCATCTAAGTGTCAACAGTAAATCAGCCAAACTGTTGTCTTATGGAGTCATATATCTAAATACACTAATGTTTAAATTCCTCAAATTAACTTCCTTGCATAATTCATTCCTTTAACAGTGACTCACTTGTCAGTATCAAGTAGTTCAAATCAATAGCTCATGACTGAAACATGACTCCAACAAGCCAAATGTTTCTAAAGATTGATGTTGGAGTGATAAAAGAAACATAACTATCAACTGAACCATGTGTCTAATGTTTGTGGTCTTGCTTTGACTTCCTGAATTGCTGCTGTGTGTCAGACTGGAAGCTCCAGATCTAAACTGACATTTGAAAAGTTTAAAGAAAGAGTGATAATATCTTTTAATATCTCATTCATCTTGAGTTCAGTGGTTAGCTGTTTGTGACTCAGATTATAAGAAAATAAGCAATGACTGCAGAAACAACGAAGGAAATATGAAGACAGGCAGATCAGAAGCATAACCAAAACAAAATATTTGAGTACCTGTTGTTTTCAAAGGAGCGAATGCTACTAGGAATAAGCCGACACAAGTTAATATCTTGTTAAAAATGTCTTGCAGCAGTTTTGAAACACATCTGAGTGATAGGTATTATCCATGTCTATTACAACGTTTTAGCTTGTCTGTCACATTGTGGTGTGAAGCAGCAAAGTCAGATTCAGTTCAGTGCTAAAATATTTTTAGAGGACATTCCGAAGTTGTGTAATCAAGAAATATAAACATTACAAAAGCTGTTAGAATAAGAGATCAGTATATTATTTAAACTTATTCACAGAATTATTGACAAAGTCAAACTAATCTCCTCTTAGTTTGAGAAAAAAAGGTAACTTGTACATTTCAGCCTCTGTAAAAAAAAACAGCAAGTCAAAACAAAAACCTTGAAATGTGCAATGTGTGCCTTCGTGTAGTGTGGGCTGATCTTCACAACGTATCTGGTACTTGCAGGCAACGCGCCGCGGTGTACTGACAGATGTGTGACTCATAAAGGAGACGTGAGCGGCAGACTTCAGTCAAGCACAACCCAGCAAAGCTCACAAAACTGGCACGAACCATTAAGAATGTGGGAGGATTTGTTTAGAGGCAGTGGAGTGTACTCTGCAACTATACCTGTCACATTCAACCGTGACAGCAGCTTTTTCTTCACTCCCACCAAGATGTTCATGTTTTTACTTACTGAATGTTGCAGTATTGTATGTCTATTTCAAACTCATAATTACACACTTTTACAGATTAATATTTTCATAAGTATAATTTTTAGGTGCAAAAATCTATAGAAACTTATCAGATGATGCTTGCCTTTAATTATCCACACAATCCAAAAAGCAAAAAGATTATTACAGTTGATACACTCAATTGTAAAAAACAGTTGAGCACACACTTAGGCACTCAGGAGAAATGGTCTGATTTGGATGTAATTTAGTATATACCTTTTTTAAAAATTATATTTTATATCTGTTCATATGTGTGAAATCCTAAACTTTTTTGTGGACATAAAGAAAATTCAAGATCAGTTAAGGCTGTACCATTATTTAAATTCATTGTTCAGTTTGGATTTTGCCTCTGACCAATCACAAAAATGGCATTATTGCTTTTATTACATTATTGGCATAATTGCATTTTTTAGCACAACTTCTGTTTTAGCATCAATCCCATTTTAGCATAACTTCCAAGTTAGCCAAATTTCCATTTCAGCATATTCAGTTTGAGCATAACTTCCAGTTTGGCATAACCGCCGTTTTGGCTTTTGCTGTTGTGTTGTGGCTTTTGTTGTGTTGTAGTTTTTGATTTGTTGACCCTTCTGGACCACCATATCATCCCAGCCTCACAGGCAGCTTAGTTTTTGTGCAATAGTTTCTTCCCAGCCAAAGCCAAGAGAGCTCCCTTTGTTCAGACCGCCAATAAGTGAGGCAGATACAAAGCTGGCACTGGCTGCCCCCCTTATAGTCAGGGCAAAAAGTAGAAAAGTGACTCAAATAAATCATAGCACCATAATAAATCATTGCATTTCCATTGTCTATTGCTGGTCTAGATTGATAAACAACTGTTTTGCTGTAACTTCTAGTGGGTTTCTATGAGGACCAGAGCCTTGTTAATGAAGCTAAGAAGGAATCATGAAATGTTGCATGCTTCAAGGCAATGTATGGCTTTTCAAGTGCACTAGATACTTTGTTTTTACAAACCTAATGAGTATTTTAATATTTGTGATTTCAATATTGACATGAAAAATCGGGATTATTTTTTTCTCCAGCGGAGCAGCCCAAATATCAGGTTCATTCAGATCAGTAGTTTAGAAAACAAAATACCATAATTTGCATACCACTATAGGCGCAGCACTGCAGGAGGGGCTTAAAAATAAACTTGACTTTTTGAGCTGATCTTTGGGCTTACGGGACCTTTGGTGTCTGACATTTCCTCTGTTGTGGCAGCTCAATCTGTCCATTTCTGTGTTTGGATGACAAACAGACGCAGTGAAGTCTTTCAGGAAACATGAAACAGGCCGACAGCTGCTGGTGTCACTGCTGCGTAAGAGCAGTCTGACGCTATGTCAAATAGGGGATGATATTTAACACTGGTTCTTATGAGGCCGTCTGTTCGTTTGGTGCAAATGTGACTACAGCAGCCAAGATTCATTTCGTTGACACAGACAGGTTAAACCAGTAAGCAAGGCAGCAGTGCATGAAATAAAGAAAGAGTACACATTGTAATGCTTTTTATAAATGATACAGACATGATTTAGGAACTGATGACAGTTTTACTTTGACAAAAAGACAAATGAGAACACAAGAGAAACAGATTCCAGGAACAGTCTTCATTGAAATGTCTGAATAAAGAAAATGGATATGGAAACCAGTAGGAAGTTGGTGGAGCTCTATGGAACGTTGAAGGTGTGCAGACCTGAATAATTACCTTGGTGACTGGGAAAAAAATGATAATACATCAGTATGAAGTAACAACATGTGGGTTGCTTCCTGTCAACTCACCTCGATCCAAAACAATAAGATGGTTGTGAAAACAGAAAAATAAAATGAAGATGAAGCCATACGACATAGCTACGTTCATTAAAAAGACAATAAAGAAAAAGAAATCGAAAGAAACCAGAGCCAATAATTAAGACTGCTTCTGTGAGAAATAAGCTGATGGAAAAAAAAATGTGTGAAAAAGCCAAATATAACCATCGTTAACAGCTAAGCAGTAAAAAGCAATGTTCAAAGTCTGTAATGCCACTCACGGGCTGTGGATAACAAGATGAAAGACTGATGAGTGATTCATCTGCTTGAGGCAAATTGATCATGCCAAGTATTTTGTTTTGTTTTTGGTCCAGATCCAGTCACAAACACGAGTCAAGCCCAAAATTATTCACACCTTTGGTAGGTTTAAAACGGGAGTATCAGTGCTGAAAAAAAACATCTCTGTTTTGATTGTAATTTTATTAAATGACATGCTGAAACTTATTTAAAACATTACTATTTCTTCCAGTGACAAGGAACATGTAGATCAAATTAAAAGATGACTTTAAACCTAAATCTGTGTATAAATAATTTTTGACTCAGTTGTATTAAGAGGACTGTTTCTATTCAGTTAAGGGGGGAAGACAGATAAAGGGCAGGAACAAATGTGAGTCATTCACTCAAGACTAAATCTAAGGATGAACTGTGCGAGCTTGTTTAAACTGATCAACATCAGGTTTAAAGATGGTGATTATTCCCAACCATTAGAAAGCCTTTAAAATATTAACGAGCGGTTCAATTTCAGTTCAAATATATATATAAAAAAAAAAAAAAAAAAAAAAAAAAAAAAAAAAAAAAAAATACTTAGCAATAAATCAAAAGAGAAATCTAGAACCCTTTAATGGCCTTTTCTGAATGTTGAGAAGCACAGCTTTCAATGCGTTAAGGGTGTGTTTAGTTTGTTGATTGGCTTGTTTTGGATTTTTTTTTTTTAGGGACATACCTATAATGACCTGTCCAAGGTGTGCCCTGCCTCAGACACCAGCCCTGAACCCCACCCAACACTGACAAGCACCAGGTGAGTATAGAGTAGACAACGGATGGATGATACGTTTCATTACGATGACGTTCCTGTTGAAAGAAATGGTGTAAACGTATTAAATGTATCCAAAGTAAATGTAAAAAGATTTGTTTGTGTACCAAAATATTTGTTTTTGTAATTTGAGTGCATACACAGATAAAAGCAAATCTCCAGATCTTTCAGTGTGCTTCTTTCAGTGTGTGGAACACCGTGTTTCTGTAAATGCACTGTGTGATCCAAGCTTATTGTGCACGCTACAGTGTCAGGCGGGGACTGACAGGTCACGCCACAGGGCATTCTGTCATGTTGAGAAAGGAAGCGCAGACACTCAGAGAGACAGGGAGGACGACTCGAGGGAAAATCTTCACTGATAATTACGCCGTCCTTCACCTCTTCCACTTAAGCACAACATGATGTAGATCGAAATCATTGCTGTTGCTCTGCAGGAAGCATTTTCTGCAAGGTTAATTATGCTTAAGTAGTAAATTACTGCAGGGAAGTGACCCATAGTTAAAGGAAAACACCAATAAAGCAGGTCATGATCATGATAAGCTGATTTACTGATTTTTAAATGAATATTAGCAACGGCAACAGAGTGAATTGAATGTTGAGTCTTTTTAAAATCTTAATGTTTTTTTTTTAACAGAAAGCTTCAGAAAAGCTACTAAATTAGGATGTTTGCATTGTTAATAGTAATCTAGACTAAAAATGGGGAAAAAAAGAGTTGATGGAGAATTGACATATCTTTGTCCTTCTAGTTCACAATCATACAATGCTTGTGTTGGTCTAATGCATAAAATCCCAGTGAAAAACATTGTGTTTGAAAAGTGAAAAATGGGAAATAGTTCAAGGGTTATAATTACTTTTACAAGGCACAGTAAACACCACTTTAGATAAATTGCTTTGGGAGGTGAAAGTTGGAAATGAATGATAAAGATTTCACAGAGTTTTAATGCAGAATCAGTAGATTTGAGGGGGTGCTTACAACCGCATATCAGAAAATGTGGATTACATGTTGAAATTTTTTTGCAAAGACTCAAAACATACATGAACCATGACTCAGTGACAAGCTGCTGAAGTGATCCAACTATAGCATTAAATTATGAAAAAAAATATATGAAAAAAAACATATATTCACAGAATCTGTGAATACTGAACTGCAAATAGGTGGAGGTCCACTGTACTTACTTACGCCTTGAACTGGCCCTGCTAAAACAGATAGTCTGGTTATAGAATAAAGAAGCCATAAAATAATTGTTAAATATTGTTCAGTGTATTTCATACTGTTGGCTCCATTTGTGCAAGCATGCAGGGCTGTCCAGCAAGAAACGTAATCATTCCACAGCTGCCAACAGAATCAGCTGCAATTCCAGGTCTCAGCATATTAAAAAATGAATGAAATGCAACAACTACTACCTACAATTGGAATCAGTTGGGTATATTTACATTTATGCCAGGCAGGTGTTTCAAGCTGATAAATTTGGTTTTGCTCTGTTTAAAGTCACTAGACTATGCAGACATAATCAGCAGTTTACCATCTCCAAACGCAGCTGTTTTCATTTGGTCTGCTGCTTCCTGTTACCTTTTGTCTGGATTTGTTATTTAAAAACCTTGGTGTTGTAGTCCATAAGTCTCAAAATTCCCAAATGATGACATATTAGGTTTTTTCCCAGTGAAAATAAAGAAAAAATGAAACAAACAAAAAAAAACCCTCAAACAATTTAATTACATCAAAAATTTTAACAAAGGACTGACATGTTGACTGCTGACTGCTCAGATTAAAAATCCACATTATTTTGACATTTAACGACAAGAGAGCTGCAAACATGTTAAAACCATTCAAATTATAGGCATATGTCAACACGTTTGGTTTTGGAAGCCCTTCAACTTCAATTAAAATTCTGCAGCGTCCTACATAATCACGCCCACATTACTGTTGTAAGAACTTTGTGCACAGCTTTGTCAACCCTCTTCACCCTCTCTAAACGTGCCCAGGCCATTGCTCCTTCACTACACATCCGTGCATAGGAGTTTTTGACACGTGTAGCAAACCTGAAAGGGATACAGGTTCATAAAACATTCATAAGCATGCCACATTTTTGCCTTTGGACTTAGGACAGGTGTAAAATGTCTCCATTAATATTTCATGGCTATTAGCATTAGTTAGAATTTTTTTCTTCTAAAGGATTTTGGTGGCTTATTTTTCTGTTCAGAGGTGAGAAACCTTACCGAGCATTAAGTGGATTGAACAGGTAAACCGGTTCTTTCTACACCTTACATGAAGTTATTTTAGGAGTAGCTCACAATCACAGGGGATAACACTGATCATTTACAGGGATTTCACGCTATGACACCAATATAGTGTGTTCTACGTAGAGGAGAATTAAAAATGCATCACACAGCAATCAGGTTTTATATTTAAATATATATATCCCTTAATGATTTAACAAAAACTGCTTAATTTCCTCCGTACAATTGTTTGTCACAGAGTGAAAATATTTTTATTGCATGTTTATTAGTTAAAAATGCAAAATAAAAAATAAAGAAAAAACAGACACAATAAAAACATCACCCTGTGACATCACTCTGCAGATATGTAAAATGTAGCTGTTCCAGTTAGGAATGTTGGCTTCACAAGGCTCCGTCCAATCTAAACAGGTAATTACTTCAGCAAGCAAACATTAAAAAACAACAACAACAACAAAACATTCTTACATTTAGAGGTACGTAGGGACGTTACTTGTGCATGAACATATTCATAAGTAAAGTTCACTGTTTTGATGTTTTTGAACGATAAAGGTCTAACCTCTGCTTTCATTTTTGGAAGAGCAAATTTTTGGTACATTTCGTCTCCAAGGTGAGAGCTTGTGATGTTGTGTGTTCATTTTAATGTCGGTGGGCACAAATGCGGTTCAGCTGCTACCCACAGCCATGAATTCTTTGTGGGGGACCCAATAATGTTAACCTATTTCCTCCCTTCAAACTTGAATATATGATTTGAAATCTCATGCACTAACCGTACAAACCAACAGACTAAACTGGGGGGGAATTTGTTATTTCTGGGTCGGGATCCCCTGGTGGGCTTTCAGATACGACAGAGGTAAGGAATGGGATTAGCTTGTTTTCTCTCAGATGACAACACAGACAAGAGGATAAGAACAGACGTCGACCTTAATTGATATGAGTGACGATTGTGTAGGCTAATGCAATTAAAAACAATTATGGTTTTAATAAAGATGAGCACCAACCTTGTAGTTCTTTAAAAGCAACAATGTAATCCTAATGGAAGATTTATATGTCATAATTTTGTACTCCTTTTGCTGTCTGAAAATGAAAACACTGAAATATGTCAATGAGAGCAGCTGTGTTGTGAATTTGATCAGAATAAAAATCGTAACAGGAGAAAATTTAAAAAGTAAATAACCCGATAAAAGGCCAGGTCAGAATAATGCATGATGGCATAACTGACATGCTAACTGGGGAATGATACCATGGCCTACATATATATTTTTAAACTTTATTTTAGAAAGATTAAACGTAAGTACATGATGAACTTAGGTGGTGAACTATAAACATTAATCAGTTCATTTTAACCTGGCTAGACTGAATTTAGAACTAGCTCTTGTTAAGGATTAAATAGCACAACACTATAGGTTTTAAACCCACCAGGACAGAGGCGTGTTTGTCCTGAAAACTGGGAAACCCTTTACACATACTTTACATCAGCTCCTGGAATGAAAAAACAGGAAATCCAAAAATAAAAAAGTGCAATAAAAATAATCTTTAGATCAACATCTAAATCTTTTTAGGACCTAAAATCCTTTTGTAAACATTATTTTCTGCCCTACTCCTTTCGTGCTAAAGGTGGGTTTACCAGCTGAAATATGCAAATAGGAAGTGATGGCTTTCTCTTGGATCCTTGGGGTCTTTTAATTTCATGACAGCAGCATGTTGTTTTTGTGTTCCCTGAGTTCATACAACAAGTGATCATTGTGCGTAGAGCACAGCTTTTCATCCAGGGCAGTGTGTGTGAACAGCAGAGTTTGTTTTCTTTAGCGCCATGAGAGAATTGCTGCTCTGCCTGTAAGTCCACTCGTGCGTGTTGATGGAGGTTGGTTAACAGTGTCAGTCTTGCATCGCACCAATGCCCTGCCTTAACTGCTATTATTGCAGCTATTCAATGCTCCTCTGACACTAAAATTGTGCCAGAAGGAGTGTTTGCACTCTGTGTGTTGTCAGTTTCTTTGTATGTACTTCTGTTCAGCTGTGTGATTGTGATGTGTATATGCTTCAAATGTTGCCCATGCCAGTGTGACTTTCTAACAAGCAGGCGAAGCATTTACCTTAAGCCTGTAATGCAGCACACTGAAGCCTATACATATATACACACACACACACACACACATATATATATATATATATATATATATATATATATATATATATATATATATATATATATATATATATATATATATATATATATATATATATATATATATATTAAAGTTTTGTAAGGTGTCCAAATTAAAATAACTAAACAACAAAATTGATGTTAAGAATTGTTAACATTATATATATATATATATATATATATATATATATATATATATATATATATATATATATATATATATATATATATGTAATGTTAACAATTCTTAACATCAATTTTGTTGTTTAGTTATTTTAATTTGGACACCTTACAAAACTTTAATCCCATTAACAAAGCAAGGAAAGCCTAGAATTAAGCATAGCTTAATAGAAAGCTATGCTTCTTGTTACGCAGGCAGCTGACTGCACTAACTGAATGAGCTTAGTGTTTTCTCTACAGTCACAACAAAAGTAGATAACATAATTTATTATAAATGTACATAAAATGGACATTTTCCTTCAGCATTTCGGTTTCTGCATCACTTCTTATCTGATTGATTTTGTTTGAGCCAGTGGAAGCTGTTGATAGACCATTTAATGTACTCATCGTCCTTTTGCACTGTCTCACACCCTTATGTTGCCTATATAATAATACTCAGTTAAAAGTTGGCCAGTTAGCATTTGACAAAAAGCAGGAGGACAGACATATCGACCTCATTCTGATAGCAATGGCTATGGTGAGATGTTGTCTTGTTAGCAGCAGGTTGCTCTGTGTACTGGTTTAAACTCCCTGGTCATTATACAAGATCAAGAGGATAAATATGCAGACAGCACCACAAATTATAAAAATGCTGGTGGCTGTTCAGGATGAATTAACAATAATCCTTACGCATCTAAGATGGACGAGAGCAAACTTTTCATGCTTGTTTGAAGAACTTTATGTACAAATTTATGTGTGCATACTAATATGAGTAAACAATAATGTTTCTCAAGTCTGAAAATGTAATGTGACTCTATCCTAATTTTGTTTGGTGCTCCAGTATAAACACCATTACATTTCATTAAATTAGAATATGCATTCTGATTAGGCTTGTTTATCTGATTAAAAGTTTTATTTATCTGATGTAATATTCTAATCTTAAATTTCAACATTTTAGTAGCCGTAAGCAAAAAATCCTCATCAATAACAGAGATAAAGGCTTGAAAACATCAGTTTGTGTGTAATCAATCTATTAGTTGGCATTTCCTACCGGACCCGAGATCTCAGGTAAAAATTATTCTGTCCATCTGTTAGATATGTTGAGCATATACTCGTCTACTGTACTTTTTTGGTATGTTAAATTTGCGAATCATTATTATCTTAATGACACCACAATATAAGAATGGATTAAACTTTTTAAAATAAGCACTAATTATTCTTTAAACTGTTTGAATCAAGACAAAGACTCTAAATTGTACAGTGTTGCCATCCAGGGATTGATCTAAAAAATACATCATCTAATTACAAACTAAAAAGGCAGCTCAATGGTGTTAATATATCATCTTAGGCACTTTAATGGGTCATATTTACTATACTACCATAATACCCTATCATCAATTCCCTTTGTACTGGCTGATTGTAGGCTCACAGGATTAGAACAGCCAGATTCAATGAGGCACATTTGCAGGTGTAAGCTCAGACTTTTGTCTGCACTTTGTCTGTTAGTCTCTGTTGGTGCTCTAAATACACAGCCAAGGCCTCAAGTTAAGGAGTATAAAAAGCAAAATGAGCAGTTCTTTCTCTATATGGAGATAAAGGACTGGGAGAGACACCAATGTCTGCAGGGACACTATTCTTCCAGGAAAAAAAAAACAGTGTTAGCATCCAAAGATAATTGGTTACAAAGTTTTATGACAGAATTTTAAAAATCCAGGTCTGAAACAGAAGTCAAATCTCAACCAGAAGAGACAGAATTATATATGTGCTGCACCAAATCCAGCTAACTCCATCATCCCCTCCTTCCCTGTATTTGTGTCTGCCTCAACCAAATATGATGACCATGGTGGCTCCTAACAGGCCAAATGAGAGCCACTTAGGTGCTGGCATTAAGCCTAGACAGCAGCGTGACAGGGCCAGGACTTCCCTTTAAGTCCAAGAGAAATCTGTGCTCTCTTACTGTTTTCTTTTATTCCTTTGTTTTTCATGATTTTAAAGTCATTTTTTGCTCTTTTGTGATTTTTTTAAAGCATTCTAACAGTCAGTCATTGTTCCTTCTTTCTTTCCAGCTCACAAAGGGCTCAAACAGGTTGTATGTGAACCCACTTTGCCACAGTTGAATAATTCAGGTTGGACACTATATTAAAATGCTGACAAACAAACCGTATCGCTGTCACACTTGTCTCCCCCATGGATTTACTCCACAATAATTTACATTGTTTCATATTTATATACAAATACAAAAAGTTTAACTTGCATGAACTGAAAAAATTGACAAAGAAATAAACAGAGATCTAAAATTATTTTTATGGTTAAAGTTTAACTGGTTTCATTTTGAAAGCAAAGGACGCACATAACAATCAGACGTTTGTTGGTTTTTGTACTGAACAGTTTTTAAAATTACCCTGGTTTTACCTTTTAAAGATTATATAACCTTTATTTAAACCTTCTGTTTTGTTTAGGTTTTTTGACCATATACTGACCAAACTACCCAGTAGCAAAACCAGTATGCAAAAAAGCAACCCCACAAAAGCAACACAATACATCCTTATTTCAAGATGTATTGTCAGGCTAAATGTCACAGAAATAATAGTAATTTCACTTTATGCAAAATCATGCAATTTATAAGCCAAAGTTGTTTGGATATACCTATAATACAAGAAGGACCAAACACTGAAAAACAAACAAAACTATTTTTTATAGTTGGATGGTCGTAACCCAGTTGATAATGAGTGGATTACAGGTAAGACAGGGTTTTAGACATAAAATGCCTTCAATTAAAACAAGAATTTTGTTCATTTTGCAGCACCTTCACTTTTATGGGCCACGTAATAAAGACATAATCAGTTACAACTTTTCTAACAGAGTTTGTGGAAAAATCCAACACCTCAAATCTTCAAATGAAATGCTAAAGTCAGCATGTCAATATAGGTTTTGCTTTTTAAGATTTTCTTAGCCTACGCCATCAGGATACTATGCTTTGATCCAAAATTAGATGAATGTCCTTAGCAACACCAATTTGGACTATTTAAATGGCTTGAAGTAATTAGCTGTGCTGCAGTGCTAATGTTAATGCTAAAGAGGAACAAGTGGATATTTTGCAACAGCTGTTGTTATCTCAGTTTTTCTCCATATTAGCACTATAATAGCACTATAATTAACAATATTTTTAAGCACTTGAACAGTCTCACACTATGGTATTGGCTCAAAGGACTTTTAAACATCTAGTTTGCTAACTTCATGTGGCAGCTAGCTGTATTATGATACTAACGGGTATGTAAAATGTAAGAAGTGATTTTGTTTAAGCTGGGTTATTCATTTCTGACCTCTGTAGCAGCAGCTAAAAAATAATTTTTACAAAACCATACTTTTAAAGGAAGGTCTTACAGGAGTCTCACATCTTAATTGTTCATTTCCTCTAAAAGATGTCCTACATTGCTAGCTTGTATGTGAACAGTAACAAGAGTAGAAGTGGTTTAAGCTGTGCTTGCTTTTTGTTAGTAGCCTATTTTTCTTGATAATAACTACTGATATGTCTTATTAACATTTTAAGAATCCCACATTTAAAGCAGGCTTATAGGAGTTTTAAACTTGAACCTTTTTAACTTTTTATAGCAACTAGCTGTGCCACAATAGTAATGTTATCATCCACCTAAACAGGAACAAGTGGAGAGTCTATTTCAGGTGAGCTATTTTTATTTCTGTAATAACAGTTAGGAACCTTTTTTGTTTTTTTGTTAGCATTTTAACAATCCCACAAGTTTCGAAACCATGACTCACAGGAATTTTTTTAAACTTTCCAAAACACCTAACAGTGCTGCTGTGCTAATGCAAGCTCGAATATAAAAAGGAACAACACACATAGATGAGCTGTGGTATTATTATTTTTTTAAATTTCTTTCCTTCTCTAAAAAAAAAAAAAAAGCTCACAACATTGTTGGTAGTGTTTTAAAAATTGCACAACTTTTTAACCAGGCACTCATAGTCAAAACTTCAGCTGTTTTAATGTAGCAGCCAGCTGTGCAGCAGTGCTAACACTAGCTTACATAACCAGGAACAAGTGAGATTGGCCATAGTTTCAACCTTCCTCCTTTATTTAAGCTTCTATTACAAAATAGAAACATCCTGGCAGCATTATTTTGTGTTTTGCTGGGTTTTTTTCATTCTTTTATTTGAGTTATATAGTTTACAATTTTTACCACCTTTTTTGCACAATAATTATCAAAATAAACCAAAAAGGGACGATAGAAAAAACAGTCAATGATGTGGGCAATATTTGCACATATTGCATGTGTTATTTCTCACTGTCAGGTTACAAATAAAAACTGACAGTTCAGAAGTATACACATAATTGGTCTTGAAGATATATCTGGAAATTATAGAGGTTGATATTTTTTGCATGATTTTTGCTTTTCAGGTTGGATTTTTGTTTTTGGGAAGTCTTCAAAAATATTTTTTTACTATCTATTTGGCACAGGCTCTCAAACTGGCAGCATGGATTAACATTTCTCTTTAATTGCATATATTTTCTCTTCAAGAGAGAAAAGCTAACAAAGCAAGATTAAGTCACACACTTGTGCCTGTCAGAAGCCTGCCTAGTGTAACATCAAAAGAAAGCACAGCGTCAAAGGGAAAGACAGAGTGAATGCTAACAGCATATAATCACTGGTAATTATATGTGTGATGCGTAATAACTGTCTTACGGCAAACATCGATCAGATTTTAACCCATCCACACAGTTTAGGTTCAGAGCAGAGGTTATAAGTTGTCTTTCAGAGGGAGATAAATACAGAGGCAGACCTTTGTTTTTAGATTAACCGAAACCGGACAGGATTTCTAAAGCCAAGAAGAAAACATGGCTTTAGAAGAAATCAAGATTCATAAAGTCACTCAGAAGTTCCAAGCAAAAGTTTTGTGTCACCCTGTAGCACTTTGCAACAATGGCAGGCAGAGTCATGTTATAATATATTCTGACATGATTTTTCATTCATCTGTATGTTTTCAGTTTAATCTCTCACCCTTCGGGTATTGTACCAGGAGGGATTTTACTTGCTGACACTTTTTTTCCTCACAAAAATCCAAGCAAATTAAAGAACACATCTAAACGAATCATGTTGATTAGTCAAAAATCCATTTGACAAAAGGTAGAAAGAGTCTGTGGCCTCATCCCTGATTTATGTTGTTATTTTTCTGATTCTGACAAGAATTAGTCAGGTGAAAAGAACAGGTTTGATGTTAACATATACAGTTTCTCCCTCATCTCTCTGGCTTCCACTACCTTCAAGTTTTAGTTAAATCCAATATTATGGATATTTAGCTTGATATGCAGCTGTTTTTAATTTTCACTCATATCCAGACTTGCTGTCTGGGAAATAATCATTCATTAGTTCTAAAAACTGTATGGAGTCGTATACATCTTCGGATGCATTCAAAGTCTCAGTGTAATGATACTTTCACAAATACACAAAAAGCACCGTATAGTTTTTCCATTATCTTATTACACTTCTACTTCCTGTAGAATCTGCATATGCTAATTCTCTGTGTAGTATTTCTTACTTTGTGTAGTCGACATTACTGCACCGTCTATTTTATTTTTATTAATTATTATTACCAATTTTTAGGTGTATCTGTGTGCTTTCCACTTGCGTGTCAGCTGCTGCTGACACTGAGTCATATATTCTATTCTATTCTATTTTATTCTATTCTGTTTGTACCGTCATCTCAGTCGGTGCCTAAAGCACTCTTTTTAGCGGATTTGATCAAACTGACTTTGAATGCAACATACAGCAACTGAAACTGCAAAACGCAATCCCAGATCACAAAATCAATCCTACATGTAGGAAAAATCCAGAAACAGTTTATTTTTTTATTGTTAGTTTTGGGTTTTAATGCATATAACCAAACACAAGCAGTCAATTTGAACACAACAATTTTTGCATTTTGCCCTGCTGTCAAACCCTGACATCCAAAGGAATTAAAATGTGTGGTTTCACTTTAATAAAAATCTGAGATATTGAAAATGTTGGTTCTATACACAAGATTCATGAAAGTTTTAGGATTTAAGCAGAAACACAAATGTGGCGTATACTCAGTTTTTAAAAGTGCACTGAATAGGAAAAAAATGCAGCTTCTGCTTTGTGTGTATTTGGTTTAATGACATCACAAGTGCCACAAGAGTCAAGCTGATAAGATGCCATTAGTCGACAAAACGGCTTATTTTTAAAAATTTGAACATAAATTCTGAAGCATTTAAGCACCTGACACGACCAAAATAACTCTGATCAGTTACCATATGCTTTTTGTGATGTCACTGGAGGCATATTACATATTTATTTTAGGAGGCTAGATTTTGTCTGGATTACCAGACGTTTTAAAATGAAATAGTAAAATATATCAAAAATTTTACTATAACATGTTGTTATGTCTGTGACAAACTATATTTTAAATGAGTTCAAAAGTGTATCTAGTACCTTTCATGGCACATCTGATTTTCTTCTTAATTAATACAAACTATAGTTTTCCTAGGGCCACCAGGGAAGTATCCTGAATATTTGTGAAAACATGGCTGCCAGCCACAACAACAGATTAGTTTGTCTAGTTTCTGCTACACAAAACTGGATTTCTGAATTTTAAGTAAAATATTGTTGTACCACATAACTACTTCTAAAAGGTAAAATAAAGAGATTACAGTAGAAGCTGATCACTTTTCAAATTGGATTTAAAATCCAGATGTTTTTTTTGAGAGATTAATTTAAATATTTTAGATATTTTATATCATATAACTTTTACCGAAGCCCAACTATGTTTTAAAATGTTTTTAGGATTTTGTTATCGCTTGTTGAAAGAAAAAATGTTGAAAGATCAGAACTATGCAATGACTCATTAAAAACTACACACTCAAAATGCACTTTGTTATTTGGACAGTGCACATAAAAAACAAACTTTTATATTGTCAGATGTTTGTATATATTTATATATTCTCTTTAAGAGAATTTTCATCGTGCATTAATTTTAAGGAATCAATAAAAAATGAAAAGTTAAAGTGAAAATCACATTTACAGGATTGCTTTTTCTGATTTGGCACATTTTTACAGTCAAATTAATTCCAGATTAATTTGGAGTAGTTTGAGAAATAATTGAAATGTCTGTCTGTGATTAGTGGTGGCTCCACCAACTTGAAACTGTTGAAATACACACAAGCTGAATACCATGCTTATTCATGAAATTCTTAAATGTTCCCTTCCTCTGAAAACTACAGTTTTCACTACATTTTACAGCAGAAAAATCTTGATTTCAGTGTGCATGTCTATTCAGCTCCACACCACATCTCAGTTATGCAAAGGAAGATGTCTTGTTTAGACAGGAAACTGATCAATGCAAATTCTTTTCTTTGCTTTTCATTCAGTCACTGCAACAAAACAAACGGTTTCCCTCATGCATCTACATTTGAATTTGAAAACATGTTAACCAAGTGGTGCAAAAATGAAAAATCTAAAGCTTGTTTCCCCTTTGTATAGCAACAATGTTATTACACTTTTGTCCGAATACTGACAACCATCTGTAGCATGAATACAGGAATGAAGCTGTTGGTCATGTGGCAGCTGCAGCCTCTTGTCACAGGCCAACCAACTCCTTTGCATAGCATGCAAGAAGGATCTCTCTACCCTACACCATGCTAAACATCCTATTAGACAGGTAGAGCCAGTTGGAAACAATCATAGAAAGAGGTAAAAAAAAAATTAAACTGAATGGGAGTGGTGAGTATGAGTTAAATATGTTGACGCAGACATCTGTATAAGACAAAACAATCAGACCAGCCCAAAAAACCAGAGGCAGAACAGATGGGCTGTAACACAGCACTGATGTAAATGGTACAGCACAGTTTGAAAATTTGACAAAAGGGCAGCAATTCATTACACCAAATGGAGAAAACGCCCAGAGGAGAGGGAAGAAAGCACAAGCCTACTGTAGCAATGTCTTTTACAATTACTCCACCCACAGGTACATCAATCACTCAGGCCACAACGATAATAAAAAGAATATATGCTGTGGGTAATGTCTACCAGCAGAAAGATTAACCTTTTGTTAAGCTTTATTTAACTGCCTCAATATTTATCCAGTTGAACAAAGAAGAATTTTGTCTTCTGTTGTTCCTGCTGATGTGTCTATCTATCATCTGTAACACATTTATAAAGCTACATTGGTGTACCGCTGACCACTAAATAGCTGATAGTTTAGGATTTGTTCAGGGCTATTTCCGCAACGTCAGTCATTGAGCTGCTGTTGTACAAAGCTATGTTAAAGTGGGACATCAAAGTTTTAATACACTTATTTAAAAAAAAAACAAAAAAAAACAAAAACAACTCTGCATGATTCTTGAATATTAGGTTTAAGAAGATTTTATAATACTTCCTTCAAATTCAGAAATTTACAGACACTAAGAAAACTATGCTTTGAAATAATTTGCAAAAACTGAGATGATGACGTCATGCTATGTTAGATTTTGGTTATTTTACACGATTTAGGTTAAATAGTAGTTACACTTCTGGAAATATTTTAGGGCAACACCTGAAACAGGCTGATTTTGTCGCATTGCTGTAGGAGGGACAGGTGCGCTTTCAAAAGCAGATAAAAACATAAAGAACATTATGGAACAATAATGAAGCTACATCTGAAAACATCATCCAGGATGGTAACTCTTGAAACAATGGATATTTATACCAACATGTAGCTGAAGAGAACTAGAGGGTCTATCTCACCAGACAGCGACCAAGATACAGGCAAAAACAACCTTTAAAGGTCCAGTATGTGCATAAACCGTACCTGGAACACCATAACCAGATGGTGGGAACAGCCTTTTGTGCTGAGTGTAGGTAGGTTAGAGGTTCCTGTGTCAAAGTGGGAAACACCCCAGAGAGTGATGGTGAACGATAGGGCTAAGATCCTGGACATTGTGGTGGTGGACGAAGGAGAAAAGAGTGCAGTAGAGGTTGATGTAGCAATCCCATATGACAGAAATATAGTCTCATTAGAATAAGACTTTTTTGAGACACTGAATTTATAACACTGAGTTTTCATCCTGTGCAATTATGTATATCTTTTGTTTCACTTTAAATTCAAAAGCAAAAATTTTTCTGCCAATAATTTGCCTGCAAAATTTTTCCTGCAAATATGGTGACCCTCTGGTGACCGAAGCCAAAGAAATCAGCACTAGACTGAGTCAAATTACTAATCAAATCAAATTACAAATCAAATTACACTGCTTTGATCACGTAACACCAGTACATTGGGTTACAGTTAAGGTTAAGGATTAAGAGACACACCTCCAGCCCAGCCTAACGTACTGGTGTCTCGTGATCAAAGGAGCGCAGTTTGATTGGCTAAAAGCTGCTTGACTTAGTCTAGTGCTGATTCCTTTGGCTTGGGTCACCAGAAGCATAAATGCACTGAATAAAAATTCAGTGTTATAAATTCAATGTCTACAAAAAGTCGGATTTGAATGAGACTCTATTTCTTCCACAGTCCCAGGTGATAGCAATAGCAGGATGAAGGAAAGAATGAACATCAAGAAATACCAAGGGCTCATACAAGGCAGAGAAGTTGCATATGGTACTGTAACCCCCAAACTGGGAGACTGGCAGATTCCAGTAAGAACCTCGAAGATCTCTGTGCTGAAGAGCACAGTCTTGCGAACAGCTCTCATACGATACTGATTTATAGGAGGAGGGGATCCTTTCTTATAGCTTCCACTTTGTCTTTCTTCTGTCCAACTTTTGTCATCAGTACAAGTAGATTTAAGTTCAAGTCTGGTAGTTCTTGTACTTTGAGTGTTTTAGCTTGTTTGGATCTGATTGTGCCTTCCAGGATGCCAACCTTAACTGCCATTCTCTGCAAACCATTATTTCACAGTCACACAACCAGTTCATCTGCTTTATTTATTAATCACCAATAAAACAACAGATTCTTGCTGTTTTACTCACTTCATCTGCGTCTGCCATCAGGTCAGTCTTCATTACAAGTTAGACCTTTAAATTAAAATTTTCAAGGAAAAAAAAAAATGTAGACCCAAATTAAATCCAACTAGGAGACACTCTCCCATGTCATAATGTTGAGTATTTAAATAAAAAGTTTGGACACTAACACCCTGGTTGATTAAACTCAACTCTCTAAAAACTGTGGTTAATTATAGGCAATTCAGGATTTAACAAAAGGTACAATTACTTTTCACATTGGGCCGGTTGGTCCAGATAGGTGGATTTTCTTTAATAACTGCATTCATCATTTGAAAACTGCCTTTAATATTTACTCTATCTGATATTAAAACTGGTTGATGGTATGAAACAAAGTGCGACAAAAAAAAAAGCAACAATGAAAGAAATACGTAAGACTTTCAGTTTTTCACAGTGCTATATACGACTCCTTTAAAAAAATATCTGTTGTCAAGAGGTGGCTCAGAGACAAAACAACAAATCTCAGAAAGTCATAACTTTTTCATGAGATTTCTGCAACTTTATGATTTTCTAAATTTCTGACCAAAATACAGATCATGCTCAAAAAAACTGACGTGTAATCGTTAAGGGCATAAATTTATTTTTTTCATTGGTACCAAAGGGAATTGCTGGGTTGCAGCAATTCCCCCCATCTGAAATTCAGATTGGGGGCAGGAAGCGATTTGCTCTGTTCAAAACACAGAGAAATGGATGACAGCAAGTATGCTAATGCCTTAAATGGGCTGGCACAGACGAGATACTGTGAAAAAATATGCGTACATTTAGGATATGACCCATATAGTCTTAACAAAAAAGACTTGTCATACAATTAGGAGGATTTACCCAACATGGAGGTGATTGACATGAACTATCTGGTGCTGCAGACCTCATATTATACGACGGGTCAGATGTAAACTTTCAAAAGCCTCGAAGCCTACAATTATTTTTGCTTCAGGCTGGGTCAACTGTTTAGGATCCAAAGAAGCTTTAAATGGTTGTCGCCTTGTTTCTGGCTGGGTGAGTGGTGAGTTGTGCTACTTTAAGTAACTAGCCCATGATAACAATGCTACCGCTAATGCTAACAATGATTTAACCCCTTGTATTTCTGAACAACTGAACATGGTACAGAAATTAGGTATTTTGACGCTGAATCAACAGAAGAGAACAGGGTTGTATATAACTGCATTTATTTCCTGCCCCCCATCTGCATTTCGAGACGTCAACACTACATCATTTGTAACGCAGCAATATAGTATCGTGTACAAAATGGAAGTATGGGGTGAGTTGACCCAGACTGTTTTCGGTTCTGTGTCATTTCATTTTCAGGGTTCTAACAGTTCCACAAGGAAACAGAGTTCTGCACATTGTTTTCACACACAGACGATCCTGTATTTGTACGTTAAAATCAAAGGTTCATTACTTTGATACAGATGCTTCCCAAACCTTGACGAACATGTGGCATATTTTCTAAATGTATTTTTGTTTATTTGACCTGATGGTTTTGAGGGAGTGCTCTAAACCTCTCCACATAGCCCAACATTACAACAAAATCTTAACTGTCCCTTAAAACAGTGGCATATTGCACTGTTTACCTTAGGAAAATGGATTGCTGCTGACTTTGAAGAGTGGAAATAGGTTGAAAGGTTGCTGGCTTGATTCTTCCTTTGCCCAAAGAATCAGTTCATGTGAATAGGTGAATTTAGCCAGTGTTGTGGCAATTTAATTGACCTCAAAAGTGGTTTATAGATTTTATTTATGTAAGCATGTTTTTTTTTTTTCCACAAAAACTGCCTATTGCGTCATAAGATTTGACCAAAACCCCATCCAAACTATTTAGGACGAAATAAATCTTTAATCAGGGAAGAAAATGTTGTCGTCACTGCATCTACTTCGAGATGCTCAGCTGTCAGGCATGGTGCCATGAAGTGGAGCTAGAGCTCTGACAAAGCAGCAGATGAAAGGGCAGGCCACTAACACAGAAGAGACAGAGGGAAGTAAAGACAGATTTATTGACAACAACGTGAAGATGTGAAGGATCTGGAAATCAAGGGAACATTCCACCCTGAGCAGACATGATGAAGAGACATAGAAAGAAACCCTAATGGAACAGCTGGAGCGGAGAGGAGAAGATAGAAGATAGAAGGGAGACAGGGAAATTTGTGCAAATGATAAGCAAATGTATAAAGGTGAGCAGAGAATGGAAGGAAGAGAGGCAAGTTTGGGGAAAAAGCATTAAAGATTAAAGAAAAACAACTGAGAAGAAAAGGATGGGAGCAGACCAGAGAGGGAGAGATAAAGAATGAGAGGAGAAAACAGCATTTCTAAGCCAACCAGGAGGAGAGTGCTAGCTGTGTTTACATGACCTCTGACCTCAAAGCCACTCCAATCTCTTCAAGACCTCAGTTCGACTCGCAGACCTTCAGTCCCACAAGCATCTCACCTTAGCACGACTGCAAACAGTATATTACAGCAATACATATTTTATCATACAACATATGTTCAGGAAGTACAAGTTTTGGATAACTTAAATACTCTACAATGGTTTTGCTCTGATTTTAAAATGATGATGTAAGAAATAAATTCTGTATTCAGAAACTTTGTTTCTGAATAAATCAGAAATTAAAATGGGGTCATCTCGATCTTTTTACCAAAATAATTTGCACCTAACGACAAACAGTCTAATGATGTGAACGGGATTGTTTAGCGATATATATTTATATACAAAGCAATAATCATTACTGGCTTGTATTTTGCTTTTAAGAAGCCAGATTTTCTTATGTTATTTCGTAGTGGCCTTGATCCGTAGTTCTTCAACATTTCTGAGGTCATTCAAGTTTGGCTGCTGGATTTCTGTTCAGCACCTGACAATTTTCAGACGAATCGCCAAACCAACTTTTTCAACCGTTATTGTGATATATACCTTATACAATTCATTTTAAAAACATACAAATCTAAAGAGTAGTTGGAAAGAAGTTCCCTTGGGCAAGATGTTTAACTCTTACCGTTAAAAGTACATGTATCGGTTTCGGTTTGCCACACAAATGTATCAAGCAAATAAAGCAGGACTGTAACGTGCAGAACTGTAACGTGCACGACTTTAAAAAGTGCACCAACACCAAGCATAGAGGACTCCCAGCTATCCCTAAAGCTATTTGGAAACATCAAAGTTACTTGTTTTTAAGCTAAAGTGACAATGGAGAAAGAAATGTGGTCAGAACCAAAGCTTTTGTTGAGAGCTCTTCATTACTTCATTATGAACCTCAAATGAAGTCAAGCCAAAACTGAACAACACTGGAAGGTTAAAGTCTATATCTAGCTGCCTGTAGCACATGATTTGCATCCAGTACTGCACTTAGGGGACTCCTTTGGACCATAGGTGTTTTCCCAACAGGTGCGCTTTTATGGTGCGTTCAAGTACAACTCCTACACTGGATTTTCTTCATCTCAAAACAGCTCCAAAGTATTTCAAGCATGTTTTATGAGCAAATGTCAAAATGTTCTCATTCAAAAATTCCTACACATTAACTATTTTCAGGTGTCTTTATTATTGTATCATCCATCCATCCATCAATACCGACTTATCCTTTATTAATTTACAAAATTAAACCAGATCTGCTGTCAGTTCCTTACTGGCCACTATTTAAAATACTTAACTATATCCACAAATTCAAATTATTGTCAGAAATTTTTGATTTTCTGAAAATGATATATGTTTGTTTGTTTCTTTTAATTGAAATTTTCAGAAAACATACAGACCCGTGGCTTTACAACTGAGGAACACACCAAATTGCTGCACCCATACAATTTGCATATTGATTTGTGTTGGAGAATGCAGCAGGAGCGTGTCAAGTTGTCAGCAAAACTTGAAACAGACAATTTAAGGCCAGTCAGTTTTTTTACTTTGTTGAAGCACCTTCAGTGTTCAGTTTCCTTGGCTGGAATCTACCTGTATCCACTATCCTGACCTGGCAATATTCAGTCTCGGTTCCAAACGTTCTTGTTTACAGCCCACTACAGGTGACCCCGCAGATTTAATCCAATTCACTTCTGGCCTCTTTCTAAGCCATTCCCAAACTTGAATTTTCTTCAAGTGAAGCGATTGTTGTTGATTTCAGATGGACGTTTAGACCCACAGCAACACTGAAAAATAAAATTCTTCTTCATCTTTATCTTTCCAGCAGACACCAGAGGGTTTGGGGTCTAAACATGCTGGTGTTGGTAGCTGTACACAATTTAATGCATTGCATGCATTTTTCTTAGACAGAAACTTTTTAAACTACTTTGAATAATTAACTGAGCTTACTGATAACCAGGATCAGTAGGAATGTATGTATGATTGAACTGAAATGATTTTTTTGTGCCTCAAGACGACTTCTGTTGTGAATTGGTGCTATGGAAATGAAACTGAATTGAATTGAATTGAACTGAACTGAACTGAATTGAAAAAACCCTAGTTCCACATGGAGAGGTGAACACAGAGCATGATGCTGCCACCAGTAAATATTCTTGTTTTTTTGTGTAACCACACAGCATTGTCAAGAGTTTAATTATAAAGATTTCTCCTGGATTTTTTTTTTTTTTTTTTTTTTTTTTTTTTTTTTTTTATGCCAAAGTTTTAAAATATAAAACACCAACCCTTTATTATTACTATAACCTAAAAAAACAAAAAGAAAAAACAGATATTAAAGTTTTTCAGCTTCTGCTCCATAAAAGGGACAGCAGCACTCTAATCCTGTAACCCAGCTCATGAGTTAGCCAAACCTAAAGACAAAGTAATACACAACGTGTAGATCAGATCAAAGTCTGGCAGCCTCAACAGATCCCCTCTACAGACTGAAATTTGTCTTCAGTCTTTTCTTCTCGTTTTTCACCATTTGTCCTCTCGCCCTGTGGCTCCTCTGTCCCAAAAACCCTCTAATGTGTTCCCTCACCCCTCTCTCCCCCCATCTTTCTCCCTGTCTCAAAGAAATATGTCCAGCAGGATTTATCTTCTTTCTCCACAGCACTCAACTCACCAGCCAGGAGAGAGAAAGAGAAGCAGCTGGTTTTTACACAACATGGGGAAAAGGATGGATGGATTTAGGAGGTGGAGTGAGGTTCTAGGGATGAACACAGGGGAAGAGATATAGGAAGAAGGAAAACTTTGGTGGGGCTTGACAGAGAAAGGGTGGGAAATAGAGAAAGAGAAGAAAGGCAATGGTTGGAGGAAAAAAAACACATACACATGAGATCTGAAGCGGGATGATGCTCAGTGTCTAAAGAATTATGTCCATGTTGAACCACGCCCTAATATTTAAATGTAAAGTGAACCGAAGGAGAAGTTAATGCTCTCTTTGAGGAACAACCCATATTTTAATCCCTGAAGTCACCAGGATGTAGCTGCACCATGTTCCAGCTGCGATGAGCTCAATGCCGTCACAGCTTCTCAGCGTTTCATTTCACGCACATGGCTGCAGTTTGGATGATCCAGCAAAGAGGTCAAACACGGTTAACCCAACCTTACAAAAATGTCTAGCAGCTACAGAGGTCATAGGAATTTCACTATGAAGGTTAAAGAAACTGCAATCCCAATTATTTCCTGGTAGGAACTAACCTTGCTGTCTTGATACATAAAGTAAACAGTATGTCACTATATTCATTAAGATCTTTGAAGTCTTAGTTTAGTTATTATAGCAATACGTCACAACAAATGTCACCGCAATACACTTTAAGGGGGCAGTATTATGTAAAAGCTACTATTTTGAGCTTTACATCATGTTATAATGTTATTCGCTCATGAAAAACATATCTGGAGAGTTGCTTTGATTCTTTCATGCATGTTTTAGAAATCCTTTAATCTCTCGTGGCAGCCATTCAGATGTGCAAAACGCCTGGATGAATACAGCTCCACCTTTGGGGTGCAGCTCCTCCTCGGAGCTGCAGTTTCTAAGCTTCCGCCACACAGAGCCTCCTCCTCCTCGACTTCCCCACTCAGCTCCTTGAGACTAGCCAGCAGCAATTAGCAAACACCTGGTGGAACTGCGCACTTGCTGAGCTCATTATACAAACTACTTCTCAGTGCAATGCTGATAAAATGTTGTTAGAGGATTAATAGAGGACCCCTGTTGTCATGACTTCCTGAACGGAGAGAGTTGGAAACTTTCTTAAAGAGACAAAGGCCCAATTTCAAGACGTTATATTGCGAAGTCAAATTTCTTTTAACTCATGTTTGATATATACAGAATTTTTGTGACAACTGAAGGTAACATAGTTACTTGATTGTGAAATAAAATGGCATTATGTGCCTGGAAAATGCATAATACTGACCCTTTAAGACAAATAGTTCTAACTTCTATATAGAAATATACACTCCAATCAGTTAAGTCATATAAGCAGATTTACATACAATAATATAGATCCCATTTTGACCCTAATTATTATAAAATGCAGTCAAATTCATCATATAATGCCAACTGGTAAAAGGTTTACTATCAAAGGTCAAAGGTCATTGCAGCAATCTCTCCTTCTAAGCAAGCATGGCAGCAGTGGATGAATTACTGCATTTATTGATTAACACTGCTGACTTATCAAGAAATTATAATGAAACAATAACAAAATAAAGAGGCATTATTTTGAAACTTTCATGAAAAAGATCCCAAGTTTAAAATCTCACACATACAAGGTTTATTTTCACATTTATTTTACTGCTTTCCTTTGTCAAGAGCAAGAGGTTTTAGCTGGGACTAACATACTTGTTTACTTGTGAGACACATTCGCTGTTATAAAGACTAAAACCCAAACTAACACCACAGCTTTGATGTAAGAAGATAAACAGCCATGGGATTCTAATAATACTGGATGTTCAGCAGCTGAAAAACACATGCTGATATGACGACAGAGATGTCTGTGGGTGGTAAGTCATTGTCACTTTGTAAAACAATGTTAATAGATTTCACAGCAATTTATTGATTTGAACTTGGAAAATTGCAAAAACAGCCTGTTTTTTGTCTTAAATCAAACACATTGTGAGATCAAACAAAGATAACCTGACTAAATAGAAAAAAAACTTGCTTTATTTTTATTGTGTACAATTAATCAAGTGGTCTACTTTCATCTCTCTGCATCAGGCAACCCAGATGTTCATGTTGTAGAAACATCACTGAAAAGCAGAACATCTTTGGCTTTTTAGTTTCACCTCCAACACTCTGAGGTTGCAATAATTCAAAGCACATCTACAGGTCTTCTGAATGGTAACCAGCTATTAGGCTTAGAGGTTAGTTACACTTCACAAATATGGCCAGGTTGGATTCTATAGCATTTCGCCATTAATAAATGAATTCATAATGTGAAAACCCTGACTGAAAACCCTGTAAGTATATCACAGACTTTGTGAGTTAATGTTGCGGGTTCAAAAAAAAAAAATCTACTTTCTTGCTGTTTTTTCCTCAATAAAATTGGAACACACCAGCTTTCAGCCCTGACATCCACCATGTGGTGTTGGGGAGGAAATGGCTAAATAATGAAAGAATCACATGACTTCTATCTGTTCTCTAAATAGTGGAACTGATGGCATTACAACTCTCCCCGTCTCAAAATCATAATAAATAAATAACATAAAGTCTCCCCTACCTTATAATCATTCATCTTTGATGAAAACTCACTTAGATAAATTATCTGTCAACTGCAGAAAAGATACTGACCACTATCAAGTACAGTGAACCCTATTTGTGGTTCAGTATTCACAGATTTTTCTGTGAAACGCAGTCTATCTATGGATTTCTTCGTAAGTTATGTCTAGAATTTTCAAAAGAAAATACAACTTGGGAAACTGAAACACCTAAGCATAATGCTCCTTGACATCCCATTGGCTGGCATTTGCAAAGCAGCCAACCCAGAAGTGGCATTAATTGTCCTTCCTTCTGATTGGCTGCATCCCCAAAAGCGGAAATAAGGAAGACTGTAGATGTTAGCTTCTGCGGTAGCGCTAAGACAGTTTCCACTGTTGGTATTAATGCATATTGATGCATGTTTGGTCTTTTAACTATTAAAATAGGCAGTTATAAGTGTTCTTAGGGGTCTGAAGTATTCACAAATTTTAGCTATTTGTGGGTGGTTGTGATCACTAACCCAAACAAAAGTCTGTGGTCCATTGAGCCATACAAAAAAAAAAAAAAAAAAAATCTATTTAACTCGTTTAATGTTCCTGGCCGTAAGCCTTCTATGTACCATTTGTTCCTCAGTTGGTGTGTAAATGGATCGAATTGTGTTTCAAATGGAAAGAAAAGTTAATGAAGCACAAAGTTAAAGACAGATCATGCCCCATAACATGGAATGTAAGTGATATAAGTTGAAGCTCAGATGAAATGTTACATGTTTCAGCATTTCAGCTTAAAACCATCAAGTCACAGAAGAAAAGAGCCACACCTCTCCTCAACATGAACAACATTTTTGAAAAAACTAGTTTGCAGCATCACCCACGCACATTTAGCTCATCTTCACTGCCCACACAAAGATGGGAACATTGACTAAACACTGACAGTTTACAGGCACCTTTAACATCATTTAATCATACCTATACTTAACATATTAATATGGCCTTTGAGGATTAGCTTGGTAAATGACGGTGGCGACTGTTGATTTCTGTGATAGATAGAGTGCTTTGGGTTTTAGCTCGCCCGCTTTCACAGTGAGTCACAGCATTATGGTTCTCAGACTGAGACAAACAGAGATTTACTGGGCTTACCCACCGCCACACAGGTAGATACTGCTAAACCAGGACACACACACAGACAGGAGCTAAAGCTTTAAGATACACACAATCAAACACAAGCACCGACTTCACGGAAACAGATCCAGCAATGTCGAAATAGCTTTGAATTATTACAGACTTTCCTCATATAGACAGGAATCAAAGGAGAGAGAAAAATGCAAAGCAAGTTGCTGCAGCTCTGTTTGCTTAGAGTTTACGGTGTCACATGTGTAAGGGACAACTGAGCCTCTTTAATCAAGCTTCTGCTGCACTTTCATAGGCATGAGAGAGAATTTTACCATGCCCCTCATTCTCGCCGAGTAAATACAGAGTTTTAATTTATGTGTCGTACAAAATGTGCAGCTGGAGAAAATGCCTGACTTTGAAAGAGATTCTGCTGAAACAGTTCAACAAAGAGTTACTTTAAAGAGTACAGCGTCACAGTAAAATCAAGATATCCCCCCACATCTTACATTCACTGTCAATTTGTATAAAGTATTACCATAAATAGATACATTTATTCTGAACTAAATGAGAGGCAAGATTAAAACATGTGACTTAACATGATTTTCACTTTAAAAAAATGAATCAATAATCAGCCACATTATTTTTTAAAAGGCATCTTTGCTCATTTACAATGAAAAACTTTTTTCTGTCTCTTTAAAATATTCATATTAATATTTTTTTAATAGAAGTCAATGTTTTTGGGGGTTTTTTAGAATGAGTACAAGGGTTGGTGGAATAAAAAAATCTCCATATTTATTGTTTATTGTTTTATTTTATTGTTTTTGAGGAAGCAGCTAGTCACTGGTGGGATTAGTAGATGCTCGCTTATTATATTATTTGCGTAAAGGAAAATTGTAGATTTATTTATTTATTTATTTCTACAACAACATTTGCATTCAGTCACTTAGATATAGCTTTTATTAATTTTAAAAGATTATTATTATTAATTATTATCAAAATAATGTTGTAGCTTTCTATGTGAAAAATAATGTATATTAAGGGATTATTTCCTTTTGTATTTTCTCTTATATTATGTGATTTTATTCTTTTAGACCATCCATTTATTGATAACCTTTAGCACTGGTGATGACATCTTATAGATTTCAGAGGACTACAGAAGTTATTTTCAGATTTAGAGGCAGGATTTCAGTAATCGTTTCAAAACTGCCAACATGAAAAGAAGGCTGTTTGTTAATGATTCCATTTCTTATGATCTTAAGGGGTTTTTTATGTTTAGAGCAGCCAAGACTTCATAGACAACAGCACATCATTTTCACACAGACAGGTCAGGCTTTTTAAAGTTGAATGGTGTTAAAACATCATTTCTGGATACATTTTCTTTCCATCTTCACTTTGATGAAGCAGGGATTTGTTTATGTGCCAACATCTTGTCTGAGCGGGGCTGAGACTAAAGCATATTTCTGCCGCTTTACTCCAAAAATGTCCCTGCAGTTCATCAAGACGCTGTTTTTTTAATCAGTGGAACTGTGATTGCGTTTGATATAACTCTGTGGAATGTTATAGTTTTTGTTAGAAAGCCAGAGACTTGTTTTAGAGTGGCTTTTGTCTCGGCCCTGCTCTGACTAACTTAACTTTTGAAACAAATATTGAAACTCGAGACAGTGAGATAGCTTAATATTCCAGGTATGGTTTCAGATGCTTGTAACCTCTAAACAGAATCCCACTTAAAAAAAAAAAAAAAAAAAAAAACTGAAGCAGGATTTTAATAACATTACAGCTCGTTACAGCAGGGAGTAGACATTTAAACAAACATTTCTAGGTTTGTATTTGCAAGTATTAGGTGTTGGTGCAATAACAAACTGTCTATCCTCCTGCTTTTCTTTGCACAAGTTTCAATATTATTATAAACAGTCTTTTTTTGATACAAATATAAAAATAAAACAGTCTGAACAGGTTTAGCATCATCATAATACAGTCACAGATTTCTTAAAATGTACATCTGCTATTCCTTGAAACCGAATAGTATTTTCTACTTTGTATATTTAGCATTACCGTATAGTCCTTATTTTATCATTTTATTATACTTGCTTATTTTTGAGTATTTGTGTGCTACCATTTGCCTGTCCCTTTGCTGTTGGTATAACTCAATTAACCCAAAGAGGGACAAATAAACTATTATCAACTTCTATTTTGTTATAAATTCTTTGGTTATCTCTGGTATAAATTCATACTTAAAAAACTTTCACATTTAAAACTGTAACATAAAACATTTCACTACCTTTATCACCCACGGTATTAAAACAAAACTTTTCTTCAGGAGTTTATTAAGTAAAAATCTTGTCCTCACTGTAAATCTTTGTAAAATAATTATACATACTAATGCATCTACATTTGTTTATTACAACAACTTGACACCTGATTTAACTGTAGGATTTTAATAAAGGAACATTGTTCAATGAATAATAATACAGTTTCTTAGAGTGCTGACATTGTGCAGTTATCGTATATTAAAATAATGTATGCTTATCATCAAATGATGACATTTAAAAAACTGCTTGTGAAAGAAAAATTGTGAAATAAATAACAAGAATTAAAATATAAATGATAATAAACAATTTAAGTAAGAAAAAGTAATAAATAATGAAATAAAATTTATTTAAAATAAAATAACACAATAAATATTGGTAACAAAAAATTAGATATAAAATTCTAGATTAGTTAAATTCCCAGTTTACATAACATTCGTTTCAGTTGTGTCGTAATGGAGCTTAAAGGTTTATCGTTGAGACAGATTTGTTCGTTATCTTATGACTAAAGTATGAAACTTGACTCAGAGCAGAAATGTTACACCTATATGACCTGTTCAGTTTTTTTTTATACTTCAGCTTGGTATCCGGTGCATCCCCATCATCCTTCTTTAAGTCAATTAAAGTCTGAAAATAACTTGAAGATAACTTGAAATACAAATTAAGCTGGTCCCTGATTAAAGTTTGGCTTAAATATGGTTAACCTTTAACTTTGTATGTGTATTATTTCTGTGATGCTCCATAATGCGAACTACTGTGTGTCAACAACAACACGTCATTATATAGTGAGTTTTCTAGTTTAAATGAGAGGGGTCAAGTTATAACGCACACACAGAGCCTTACATATAGACAGAAAACAAACTCCTGAACCTAAACCTGGTCCCACAACCCTTTACTGCACAGACTGCTCCCAAAAACCAATTAGTCACACATATTTGCATTTGTACCCAAACACACCCAACAACAAACACAAAGGGAAACTATGACAGCACACAAATGAGTCTCCACACACATAAATATAGAAAAACATTGATATAAATGTGCAGAGCTGTGCAGCTATAGGAAAACTGTGAAAACGTTTAAATGAGAACACCCAAAGACAAACAGTCCAGCACACATGGTTGGTAACACACACACACACACACACTCACACACACACACACACACACACACACACACACACACACACACACACACTTCACTGGTGGTCCTGGTCGGTAAGAAGCTAAAGCTCCTTCTCCTTTGTCTCCCGTGGGAGGCCCAGACAAAAGCAACAACCTGACAGGTAAACAAGCCATCATGTTTGGGCAGAGCAACCTGAAGAAAAGGCTCTCACCGTTTTCAGCCTCACCCGACACACCCTCCTCCCACCTTCTCAAGCTCTAGTCTGCTGATTTTCCTTCATTTAACCATTCCTGTCAAAGGTTTCAATACCATCCATCGACCATTTTTAATTGTTCTGTGAATCTGAACCCCAAGTTGAGAAGCAGTTTGGGTAAAATGAAAAAAATGAGTCAATTTTGAGCTCACATAACTGTTGATTTCATCACCTTATCTGTTTGGGTTTGAAAATATCACTGAGGCAGTTGTTAAACTTCAAGGGTATGTTGCTGAGGAAACTAGCATATGTACAGTGGTGAGTTCCACTAATGCTCTATACCAGCATGATATTTAGCCAATGCCAATGCTAAAGCACTAAATTCAACCACGATGATACCTACCATGTGTCAATGAGACAACCCTCCACTGGATCAAATTTGTTATTCCACAACTACCTGTATGGTTGAGCTTCAGGAAGTGATTCTTCAGAGCAGACCTTTCATTCGTGGTTTCAGTTTTATAGTTGTTGGGTATTGCTAGCTCTGTTGCTGATTTTGCCTAATTAACCACGGTAGGCCTTCAGCCTGAAAGCACGCAGGACATCAGTAGATTTTAAACTGTAGCTCTACAGCGAAGCATTCTGGGTACCAAATAAACGTCATTTGTTGCACTGCATCACTGGTGAAGAAGGTGAGGAGAGGAAACAGAACTGCTGTGTAAACAGCCTTCACCCAATTCAAAATAAGAGCATGAATATAAACGTCTAACAACTTGAAGAATTCAGTCGATAACCAAAACTTCAAGACAGATGTCAAACTTTATTCAACTGAATGTTTAAAAAAAAACAGCCAAGTAAATTAGCGCTTTAGAATTTATCTGGAAAACTTAATTTAGGGAAAGCTAATTGCACTAAATGTTTTCAATGTTAGCAAAAAAGCTAAAGCGCTTAACGAAAAATTAGCACCGCTATTAGCTCTGATACCGTGTGTAAACTGGGAGAAAGCCCACAGTTTAAATTTGATATTACAAACTTTGAGAATTGCTAAAAATCAAGTGCATCATTACACACAGTGATTTGTGATTCTATTCATTAAAAAGGTCAAGAAGTCTAGTAGGTTTTGTGGAATTAAGCCATATTAAGGTTCTTTGCTCTGTGTATCAGCTCTTGGGAAATATTAAAAACAATCACATTTTATTAGTGGGTGATATTTTTTTTTTCCCACAATTATAGATATATTGTGAATTTAGACCTTCTCTGGATTTGAGAAAATCTACATGTCCACTGATCTCTTGTTTTAAAAATTCACTGAATTTGTTCCAAATGTAATCATTCCACTGTGGAAAAATAATGCTTTAAAAATAACTAAAAGCCCAAAATGATGATGAGGTAAGCTGCTGACTGCTACTGTAAACTAATGTTTTTGTACTGATATCCCATGAGCCAAGCCTCATACTCAGCTTTGCATGAACTCGATTTTCATCTTTTCATTACCGTCCTATGATTCAGCAGCACTCAACAACAGACCAGAGCTGAAGATAAGAGCCACAAACAGCGAAACACATAAAAGTACAACATAAACATAAAGTTTAATAATTTCTCAGCCTGTAGGTCATCAAGGTGAGTCATAGGTTAGCATTTTTATTGAAATCTTGATCAGATAAAACTGTCAGAGGGAAAACAGGACAGACAAAAGATTTGAACGGTGCGTTACTCCAGAGACCGTGTAGCGTGTGCTGGTGTGGGAAAGCACTCCTTACAGACTGAAGATAACCAGAGTCCCAGTTCATCTTCCTCCTCCTCCTCCCTAACTCCTCTTTAACCTGGCCTGGGTCAGGCTACTGTGTGTATGTGGATGTATACACAGATGGGAAAAAATGACGACTCAAAAGAATGTTATTTTTGTGCAAAAATGATGTTCACTCTGAAAAGGCTGTTCTTGAAGGCTTACCTAAGGTTTTACCTCTTCCTTAAATGATGCAGCACTTCTGTTTAAAACACTTTACACAGAGAGGAGCTGAGCTAATATCCCTTTTACATAGCAGAGGCTCAGCGCTTGAGCTTTTGATTGATGAGCTCGAAAGAAAGGTTTTTATTTCCCCCGCAAGTGCGCCACTGCTTTAAAAAGAGGTCTTCAAAAGACTCCGCTGCCTCTCTGCACTTTTGTTGGCCTCGTTAATGACGGCGTCCTTGTGATTTTTTATCAGAAAGCAGAACGTGAGAAGGAGCTAAAGTACCTCCTGCTAAAGACTCTCATGGACGGCCTTTAGAGCTGCAGATACCGTTTTATCTGACAATCAAGATAAAACTGCCAGGGTGAGTTTACTGTTCCAGCCATCCCCCCTTTCCATTCCCATACTCGGATCATGTGGAATTCCCAGGGAAGGGCAGTAAATTGTCCAACAGGGCGACATTGTCCTAACCCTCCTGAATACCTTTCTCTCTGAGAAGCAGATAGAGGAGTTTCACCTACATGTCCTTTCTGAAAAACACATTCATCAAGGGGTTTTTTTTTTTCCTAAGGGATGATGTGAGCTTGAGGTGGAGCATGTGCTGATGTAAATACGACCACGAATGCATGTTTCTCAGGTCCAACTACTTCCAGGATTTGCTTTGTGAGAAATGAAATACACTGTTGACCTTTTGCTGATTGACAAACGTCGCTGAGGCTCCTCAGCAAGAATGCAGCAGCCTCATTCAACCGGAGCATTTTTCTCCGAATCAATAAGTGATGCTCACTTGCAAAGAAGTTTTACACCACGCCAAGAACATGTCAGGATCACTGGCAAAAATGCAGGATGCGGAGCTGATATATGAAGATCTCAGACAGAGATGGAATTTGCAGGTGGTTTTATAGAACAATATCATTTTAGGGTTTGCTGTCAGTTCTCTAAAAGCTGAGGTGTAAGTCAACCAGTCAAAAGTCTTTATCATTCAATGAGGCCCAAATTTGTACCAAATTTCAGATGGAGTCTGTCTTTGCAAGAATAGATCTTTTCCAAACAAAGTAGCCAATACATGCTGTCTTAATCATCAGCAAACATACCTGGAAGTAATTATCGGTATGGTATTTTTAATGTGAAAAACAACTATGCATGATTTCTGTGAGAAAAGCATAGAAAATCATCTTTAAAAAGTAGAAATCATTTTAAAATTATCTGTAAAGCAGTAGTTTTAAAGGCGCACAGCCAGACAAAAAGGGATGCTGCATTAGTAGATTTATCTTAAAGTTCAATACATTTAAAGAAATTCAACAATATCTTCTGCATAGAAAGATATACAATGACGGAAATCAAGGCAATTCGTCTCCAAGGTTTTAAAAGTATAGATGTGAGTAGTCTTAATGTTACAGCAGGAATATTTCAGTGTCTTTTCCATCATTTAACAGTCATCCTTTGAATGTGCAGGCTTTTCATTAAAACATTTTTTCCAAAGGTTTTAGTGGTTTTTCTGCTCAAACCCAGATCAGTAGTGTAAAACTAAAGATCTGGGTTCCAGTCAAAAGCCTTTCAATCCTGTATTTATTTGTTTATAAGGCTCACATGTCAGCCGGAAATTGCTATGTTATCCTGTGTGAGATAATACTTAAGATAATCCTGATGTCATAAGAGTGGAAATCACATAATATTAAATGTAAAATTGATGGTTAAAAATGAGCATGGCAACACAAAATTAATTATATAGATTTAAATTCATGTCCAATACATTTAATAGAAATATGTCATACAACAATAGAAATTATGGCAATCTCTAAGATGAAAATAGTTCTGATGCTTCATCTGTGTCCTTTCCCTCTTTTAACACTAAGATACTTTATTGGAAATGTGCAGGTTTAATTTTTTTTCTGTGAAAGTTTAGTAGTTTTGTTGCCTATCAAAAAGTATGAGAGCAAAGTCCTGCAGAAAGGCTCTAAATGTTGTTTTTGTTTATGTATAAGTCTCACATTTTTGTGGAAAATATTCCAGTACTCTGCTGTGTGTGATAACGCCTGCAATAACCATGACGCCAAAGAGGCAGAAATCATTTTAGAATAATTTTAACAATTTTTCAAAAGAATATTTGATGTTCAAGTTCAGTGTATCTTAACAGACTGAAACAGTATTGTCTGCATAGAAAGATACAGAATATGTTTCCTATATATTTTTTTAATTTACAGAAACTAGTAGTCCTTATGTTTCATCAAGAACATCAGCATATTTTTCACATTTTAACACAATATTTTGAAGTAAATGTGCAGGATTTTTTAAGTATAAGCAGAACATCATCATGATTAACAAAAATAGAGGCTTGAAAACATCAGTCTGAGAGTAATTATTCTATACACAGTGGTTATCCACCTATTCACAGCTCAGTATTCCTGAATAGGTGGACCATAACTTCAAATTATTCACTGAAAATCCGCCTATTTACAGATTTTTTTTCTTAAAGAATATCTAAAATAACTGAAGGAAAATGCAGCTTTCAGAGCCTTACCCTTAGCACAATGCTACTTGACACACTTTTAGTTGAAAAACAGCCAATCCAGGAGCATCATTCATTTTCCTTGACGATGACTGGCAAGCAAAATAGAAGACTCTAGATATTAGCTACTGCGGTAGTGCTAAGATGGTTTTCACTGTGCGTATAAATGCATGTTAAGGTATATTTGGTGTTTGAACTATTAAAATAGGCAGTTATAATAGTTATTTTTAGAGGTAGTTTTAAAGTCACAGTATGTAACGTTTTCAAAAATATGTTTTTTGAATATGTGTTTAAATTGTCACCATGTCGTGACAGTTTGGTCGGAGACAGATAATCTGTGAAAAGATCGAGCTCCTCCACCTCTTCTGCACCGCTTCTGACCAAAAATCAACCAATCAGAGCCAGGAGGAAGGTCTTAGCGCTGTCAATCACCCTTGTATATGTGCTGCTAAATGTGCTAATAGTAAAAACAAAAACAACTTACCATTCAATGAAAACTGTTTATCCTCCATCATTGGTGCCCATGCTAACTAGCCTTAGCATTCGTCACAGGCTATGTTGTGGTGAAGCAGCTGGAGCTTAGCAGAGAGCAAGGGGGAATGCGTGAGCAGCATGTACATGAGGGTGATTGACAAGACCCCCCTCCTGGCTCTGATTGGTCATTTTTGACTGAGTGATATATATTTTTTTTTTCACAGATTATCTGTCTTATATTATGCTGTCATGACATAATGATAATTCTAACAAATGAGTAAAAAAAACATATTTTTCATAAGAGTTACATACTGCAGCTTTAAGTATTCAGAAATTTTAATTGTTTGCAGGCGGCTGTGGTCCTCCATCCCTGAGAATACCTGGGATCCACTGTAATGTGTTTCACTTTGTAAACTGAACGCGTGAACTGAAAGAACTTTTTAAGAATATTCTAGTTTATTTAATGGTTCTGTAAGAACACAGCTGCAACCAATAGTTCTGATTAATGTTTCATATTTTGTCTGAAATAAAGTTTAAGATTATATATAGATCATGACGTCACTCACCAGTTAGCATATTGACAAACGTTTGGACCATTAAGGACTATTAGTTTCTGTAACCTTTCACAGACATGTGTGCTGTTTTTTTGGCCATACTTACCTGTAAGATGGTCTGAGGTAGAATTATAATGTATTAAATTAAGTTTGTAAACCAGTGATTTTCAAGTAATCACTGAGCCTAAACATAAAAAACTGTAATACCTAAACTAACCAAGAAATTCAGCAACTGAAACATCAATTAAAACCCAAAGCTAATACACCAAATTAAATTTCAAATGGCTATTATATGGTATGTTCAAATTTGGATCTCACATTGTAAGTCCACCCATCTCTATCTCAGCTACATTATAAGGATGTTGTTGCTAATTAATAACCAGCATCAGTGATTTCAACATCCATCGTGTTTGATAACTGAACAGAGATCTTTTGCAAATCTCCATGTTGGAACAATAGTCACATTTTGAAGGGTGGAAGTCTGCTCACCTTTGGATTTCTGAAAAATATTAAAATATTGACTATGTCATTATTGCAGTACCATTGAACCAGTACAATCATTCTTTCTTGTAAAGTCAGACAGAAACATTTGGAGGGCGTAGTGTCACTGGGCAGCCTGTAAAGTCTGAAACTATTCTCGAAGCTTTCAACTCACATATTTGTCCTGGAAAAAACTAAACCAGTAATGCAAATGACCAGTGTACAGGTATGCAATGAGTCACAGAATGTTTTTAAGAATCTCGTGAGAACCATATACACTTTATGTGCTTTCATTTTGTCAATGTGTTGGTTCGCTCGCCTTTTTCTAGTCAGCATAACTTGATAAATCCTGTCCTTGAAACGAAGCATCACAGTTACTAAAAGAGAACAGCCAGTGACACCAGAGGAACAGGTACCAGAATCATTCGGACTTATAGCTTAATGTGTAACCCTATCAGTGAATGACCTCATAACCTTTAGTGATGCAGTATGAGTGCATGTAAACACATATGAGCAAATTGTTCATATCTCTTCGGCTTCAAGCCTTTTGCTTGCAAGCAGCTACACTGGTGAGCAGGGAGTCTGTGGCAGCTTTTTCATCATTTCTCCTCACTTTTTGTTTCTCTCTTGACAGACCTTCGCCTGGTGACGGCCCATCGACCCGCCTCGGCTGGCTTTACCTTTTCAGTGTTCCTGAAGCGAGACTACTAATGCACTTGCTGCTCTCTTCGCCGCCTCATTGGCCCACCTTGAGCTCCAAACTCCCGTGACAGCACAGAACACTCACTTTGTCTCCGGTGTTTGTCCAAAAATTGTTTCAATATGTATTTTTGGGAACTGCAATGTTTGCATAATAAATCTTTGTGTCAGGGGAATACAAAGAGAGCCACAGGTCAAAAGCTGGGAGGGTAACACACACTCTCTCTGTCTCTCTTTCTTGTTAACTCTCCACTCTACTTTCCATTCTCCATCTGAGTGAGGCTGTTTTTCCAGTCTGCTGTTACTTGCTCTATATGGACATGCATCAAACCTGGTGTCAAAGATAGTCCCTGTGCCAAAAGCTTTGAAGCTAATTAAGGGTCATAATGAGTTTTTATCTGAAATAAAATAAAATGCTGAAATTAAAAAGTTAAAACTGGATGATGAGTTTTGGTCTTGATTTCTGAAAAAAAGAGTACATTAAATGTTATTTCAGATTAAATAAAGAATCTAATACTGTTTTGTTTTATTTTTGTTTCTTTCTTTAATTTTTTTATATTCAAAACTGTTTTTGTTTTTCAATTTTTTTCATTGTTCACCATGAGCCTTTGAGTAAACTCACTCTGTAGAAACCAAACAACATTAATCTGTGAATGGATCTTAGCATATTTTCATGCATCTGCACCATATCTACCATCCCTATGCACCAGTTGTTACTTAAACTGTAGTGCATTCATTATTTATTTCAGTGGTGCATACAAACATGACCTCAATTTACCAAAAGCTGAATCTGAAGAAGCAGAAGGATGCCTTCAAAAAGATGCTGAGACCGGGAGATTTGTGTCGAATCGAAGAGAAGCCGGTTATCTTGTTTTCACTTTTGATTCACTTGTTGAGGGCTTATTTGTCTATATTTCTGTTTTTCATTTTTCCTTTTTTCAAAGATTTCCTACTTTGTTAGTTTCAGAAAAATATAAATGCTACTCCCTTGACAAGGGAAACCTAGTCAAGGGAGTTTCATCCTATAGAATATTTAGGTTTTTAACTTAATAATATATATTTTTTTTGAGTGCATATGAAGTATTTAATAAAACACGCTTAAGGTTATGTTGAGCTTTATATATTGATAACGTACCTGTCTTAATTTATTACAGGGCAAAAACTTGTTCAGCCTACATTTCTAAATATGAATGAACAAGGTGGCATTGTTCATATACATGCCACTTGCTCTGCACTATAGATTGTAGCTATCACTATTCCTTACATATTATACGTAATCCATTGTACAGAAGCACCACCGTTCACTTTATGGTGTGGCTTCTTAACCCTTGTGAACCTTAAGGAGACAGCAACATCAATATATTTTTATGTACAAAGCTATTCTCAGAAAACTCCCCCCTTATTTAAGTATAATCTTAATATCTCTATTTAAATTCCTTAGGTTGGCTTCACTTTAGAGTACTCAGATGTTTCTTGAACTTGGTAGAGTTGCGTTTTCTTATATAATAATCTTCAGTGAATGCTAAAGCTTAATGCTTGAAGCTCATTTAAAGACTTTTGTTACTATTTAGCTGGACCCTGAACATGGGTTATGTCGACTCCACTGGTTTTACTTTCTTCGTATGTTTTGACCTTAACTTTAGAGTTTAATTTCGTAACTGTGTGCCCTCTTTGCCATGTGTCCCTTGAAAAAGAAATGTTAATTTAATTTACATAAAACATTAAAAAGAAAAAAATATTTTTACAAAATAAATTAATACATTTTATCTTTTTTTTTTTTTTTAAACTGACATTTTTTTAAAAATTGTTGCCTGTTTTCTGTTTGAGTTGTTATGGTGGCAATGTCTTTTCCTGATGACTAAACTGTATCTCTGCCTTTCTCAGCCAAAGATCACTGTGCATAATAAGGTCATTCCAAAGTGCATTTCACAGTTCATTGCAACTAGATTAGAAATCCTCACCACTTCTACAGAGATTACCCTCACAACAGAAAATCTTCACCTGAAGCCTCTGACTAGATAGACTGATTTAATTTACAGGTCCTACATGCATTACGGTTTATTGAAACCTGCTTTGCCAAACCATGAGAAACAAACTGACAATAACATTGAGGAACGTCCGTCTTTTTTTCTTCCGTTTTAGAAAGACTTCTTTGTCAATCCTAAGCAAGACTTCTTGTTGCCTAGACTCAAACAAGACAAAACAACAATATGATCTCACCAAGCCCTTAGAAGACACACCAAGGTATGGTGTGGCGAAACAAGGATAAGAAACAATTGAGTAAGCCTTCACTCTGCAGAGGACACATCCTGCAACTCAGTCCATCACCACCCTCCTCCCTAATAATGCGGCATGTTTGTTCACCATCAGGCCTCCACAAACACTTGCTTCTGGAGGTTTGTTGAGAGAAATTACAATTTTATGGACTCTTGGGTATCTAAAATCATTTCTAGTAGTTCCTTTATAAATGCTCCATATTTTTGTTCATTGTTTATCTGGAACAACCAAAGCTACCCATTTCCATCACCCCAGAGCAGCCATAGGATGTCTCTGGTTTTATCGTCCCAAAGGCTGAGCTGAACAGTTTTCTACGATAACAACCGAAAGATCTTTAGTGATGCAATCTAAAATGCGGTTGAGTGCTGAGAGACTTCTGTGTAAATATGAGGAACTTGTCTATTTCCAAGTTTGTTCAATGCAATGATGGAAAGATTTTTTTTTAATTAATACTTACAAAAAGGAGATTAGTTTTTATAGTGTTTCTCTCGATCACACAATATTTAAAACATTAATTTCATTCAATCCAGCACCAAACACACTCACATTTACAGCAGAACTCCTCTCAGTGGGTCAAATCAGTGTTCTAATTCCATTTGAGCCAACTGGGATATTCTAGCACCATTTACTCATCCCATCTGAAGGTGATACTGAATACAAAACAGACCTTTTCCTCTCGGATTAGTTTTTATCAGCTATAGATGCAGGTGGATTGAAGGGATAAACAGATATGGAAACCTCATTCTGGAGTAAATATCTGTGGCTTAAGCTCTTACAGAGGAGAAAGCAAAGATGGTTTATTTTTAAAGGCCTCAAAACCCATGGACATAAACTGCTAAAGGACCAAATCCAGGAGTACCTGCTGGTTTCTTGGTTTCCTAGCATCAGATTGGATGGAGAGCATCTACAGACACTAGTTTTCAAGTCTTACCACAGATTCCCAGTGAACCTTTGCCTCAATCTCAACTCTTGCAGCCTCTACCAGGTTTTCTTCAAGGATTGTCCTTTATCTACCTCCATCCATCTTCCAATCAGCTTCCCTGTCCCTGCTGGAGAAAAGCATCCCCACAGCAAGATGGTGCCCAGTGACAATGGCCTTATGGGTTGCTTCTCCAAACAATGTTCTCCTTGTCCAGTCAGTCAGCTTAGATGGCCGACCATGTCTTGGTAATTTTGCGTTTGTTCCACACTCTGACTGAGCAGTGCTCCTTGAGATGATCAATGCTTGGGATAAACTTGAAGTCAGCACTGATTAGTTAACTACTGAAGGCATCTGGTTGCACTGGATGTTATTTATGAGAATTTATGAATATTGCATACAGAACTATTCATTTTATTTACTACAAAAACTTTTGAAAACCATGTATCATTTCTTTCTTCTACTTCATATTTATATGTTACTTTTTGATCTCACACATAAAATTCTAAAAAAATACATTCATGTTTGTGGTTTTAACAAAATGTAAAAAGTATAAGAGGTATTATATTATATTTTGCAAGACATAGATATTGAATAAAAGTGGGCTGAGAATGGGGCCTTGAGGAACTCCACATGGCATCTTGTGTCTGTATCTACCTATCAGACTTTCTTCCTCAACAATGACTGTCTGATTGCTTTCTTTTTGTGTATATATCAAGGTTTATAAAAGTCAAACATTGAGACTCTTTCAGAAAACTTTTGGACCATTTTCAGTGAAACATATGGCTTTTTGGGGGAACCAAGGGTCCAGAAAAACAACTCTTTTAATAAACCAGTCGATAGGTTTGTATTTTGCTGAGGAGTTAAAAATTGCTTTTAGATGGGGCGCTGGGTGGCTCAGTTGGTAGAACGCGCTCACAATGTGGAGAGGCTATAGTCCTTGACGTAGTTCTCCTGGGTTCGATTCCAGGCCTAGAGCCATTTGTCTTCCCCCCCTCTCTCCACCCTGTTTCCTGTAAATTTACTGTACAATAAAGGCCACTAGTGCCAAAAAAATACTTTTAGATGAAGGCTATACTTTATGAGTTTCCTCATTATTTGCAAAGGAATTCATCCTATAACATCTGGAGTTCAGGTTCTTCAGAAATAATCAAAATCACCAACTCAGACCAAATTCTTGGAGGTTGAAAATGTCTGTTGTGCGGTGCTACCTACAAGTCTCAAAAGTAGCCACATTTTGGTGATCAGCCACTGAAAATGCCTTAGAGAAAGGAAATTTGTCTTTAGCCAGCGTTGTGTTTATGCTCAGATGCAAAACTGGAAGCTAGACGTCCGATTCTCATCAGTGCTAAGCCAAAAAGAGCTGCTGAGTTTGGATAAAGTGGAACACAAGGGATGATGCCTCCTCCTGAAATGATGATCTATGCTCCAGACCTGTTTATGTTGGTAATCTCCAAGACCTGTGTAATCAAAACATCTTTAATTTTACTGCCAATTGGAAACTGTGACATCTGCGTTAAACACACTCAAAGGGGGACTGCTTCAAAGGGGGAAGCGTCCATTCCTCATAATAGCTCTGGTGATGAGAGAATGACCTCATCCTCATCTGCTGCTATGTTTTGAAGAGGATATATATCCATAGTTCTGGAAACTGTATGCAGTAAATATCCCTGCATTGTTTAGTGTCTTTTTTACCATCTTGGCAAGTTGGTTGCTTGGGTGTTTGCTTTGTCGACATGAAGACAGACTGTGGTGCTCTGTGTCGAGTTAGAAAAACTGGCTTTGACTTAACAAAGGGCTTTTTATTCTGTCGAGCGGCCCAACGTCAAGCTCAGAAAAGCCTCCTGATTGATTCTGCAGAATCTGGACGGCACGCCACTCAAAAAGCACTTCTCTGCTCTTCCCTGGGCGGAAAAAGGCCTTAGATGCTAATACCACCAGCTCTGCTTCTCTGTGATGGACCAGGAGGGATGGTGGAAATGCTGAAGTGAAGATATATCAAGAAAATCAATCACTTTTATTCTGGTTTCATTTTTTTCATTTATTTTATAAGCCAAATCAAACAGCAAAAAAAAAAAAAAAAAAAATCTTCTGGGTGTCACTTCAGATTGGCTCTAGGTGGGGTGTGAGCTGTTCTGTTATTTAGGAATAACTATTTACACTGCAGAGGTGTCCACCAGACAGGTCTTGGCCACAGACACACACCTCCTCCCCCTGTGCGGCCCAAATAATCCCTCCACCTATTTACACAGGAGAGAAGAGGCCACGGCCTCACCTCCAGGGTGCTACTTAACTCCTCGAGTCACTCGTTGAGTAATCACAGCATTCTCCTCACTGCCTACTGCCTAATTACAGTCTGTGCATGTGTGTGCATGTGTGTGTGTGTGAGCGTTTCAGACTCATTATTTAGCAATACAGGCCTCACAGATAGACAATTACACACTCTGATAGTGATTATTATGAGTATTTTTGCTGGTACATACCAATAAAACAAACTGTTAGAATAAAATTAATCAAATGTATGAAACAATCTGCACACACTTTATTTTGGTTGATTTTAATCAATATTTCTAACAGCTAAAAGATACTAACATAAATTTGCAAAATTTAAAAAATATTACAAATTTTTAAAATTGGTCAAAATATTTACCACGTAGGCCAACTGAAATAGCAAGAAGTTTCCCTGACAACCACAACTAAGATTTGCTGTTCGTTAGCAACAGCTGCCTCAGGATCAAGAAGCTCAACTTGCTAGCAGGTTTAACTTCGGTATTAGTACAGATGCTGAACGAGTTAAAGCCGGATACAAAGTGTAATCACTGTATTTCAACAAGGTGGCATGTAAATGTTTTCCTTCACAACCATAAGTAAGCTGTGCCTTTAACAAGCAGCAACGGCCTCAAAGTTAAGATGCTCAACTTGCCAGCAAGTCTGACTTTTGCATAGCACTATCACTAATCTTAACAGTGGCCCAGCAGGGTCAAGAAAATGCTAAAGCTACAACACAGCAACAACCTCCTCTGTGCCTTTTGTTGTTGTGTTGTGGCTTTTGCATTTTGTTGACCCTTCTGGGGCACTGTAAAACTAGTTAAAGCTATATAGATACATATATATTGATGTGTTCTATCTTAATGTATGTTGGTATTATCTTCTACGTACAAGTACGCCATGATGGACGTCGGAAGTGAGGGACAGCAGTATTGAACGGAGCAACTTGGATTGTTTTACCAAGTTGTTTTTGCCAATATAGCCTTGGCTTCTGCTTGTTCAAGTCAAAGTCATTAGCACACCTAGTTGGGGCTCATAGACACTGGTATTAACAAAAGTTGGTAATAGTTAGCTTAGAAACCGACCCATACCTTTTCCCCCCTGATGTATTTGTTGATTTGGTCAAACCTGCCTGAATTCACGCCATATAATTTATACCGCTTTGTCATAAACAGCGTTTCCTATTACAAAAAGTGGCCAAAGGTTTATATCCTTATCAGATTTTCTTGTACATGGTAGGCATGATGGTGGGGCATTTTCTCTATGGTTACTAATGATTAGACGCGTACCTTCTGCATAATACAATATTTGATTGCATCTTACTAAACTTACTTATTAAGTATATGAACGTTAATCATCTTACCTTGTAAAAAGTGTTCGCTGCAAATACACCGAAGGCTCCCAGTCATTATGATCGACAGCTGCTATCCTTCGCCATCATCTTTCCTCATCAGAAGTTATACAATAAAATGACATGTTTGGACATTTTTACAGTGAAATCACCTGAACAAACATTATATTAGGCTACCAGCTGTCTGTTTTTTGACAAGCTTTACAGGAGCGCATAGGTTGTTTTAACATCCGTCATGGCAGAGTGGGCCGTTTTCTGAAGAGCATGACGTCACATGTAATGGGTCAATATAAGCTACAGTCTTTAGTTAATGCATTTGGATAATGTGACATGTGAAAGTTTTCCTTCATAACCACATCTAAGATGTGCCGATGATTAGCATCAGCTGCCTCAAGGTTAAGAAACTCAGCTTGTTAGCATGTATAACTTTTGCGTTACTGATGATGCTAAACTAGGTAAAGCTGGATACAAACGCTCTTTTTCTCAATTCTAACAAGGTAGCATGTAAACCTCTTTTACTCAACCACAACTCAGGCTTCATTCACACGAAAGCCTGAAGTGGCCCAAATCCGAGTTTTTTGCCTTTATGTGACCTGTATCTGATCTTTTCATGGCAGTCTGAACAACACAGATCCGATTTTTACAAATGCGACCCAGGCCCCTTGGATATGTGGTCCTAAATCTGATACATATCCGATCTTTTCAAATGTGACCTGTGTCTGTACGGCCAGGTCGCATTCATCCGACCTGTATGTTGTTGATACTCGACAAGCATCACTATACACGGAAACATGAAGAAAAACAACAACTATGGCAGACAATAACGCAGAGAGCAGTCAACTGAGAGATTTGTTAATGTGCTGGCTCCGGCTAGACAACAACTTTAAAATTGCAAGATATGCTCCATCACTACCATCCATGTTTACTTCCGCAAACACTGCGCACGCTCGCTACGTGTGATGCTGTTGCATGCTCTACTGCGCATGCGGGACACTTTCAAGTTGTTTGCAGTTCACACAGGAGATCACATACAAGTCGCATATATTTGGAGATGTGAACTACGAGGTGAAAAAAATTAAATTTCACAAAAAATCGGAATTGAGCATCAAGGCCTGCAGTGTGAATGAAGCCCAAGATATGCCGTTCATTAGCAAAAACTGTCTCAGGGTTAACAAAGCCACATTGATAATAAGTATGACTTTAACATTAGCGCTGATACTAAAGTAGCTAAGGCTGGATACAAACTTTTCAAATCTATTTTAACAATTTAACACATAAACCTTTTCCTTGACAACTACTGCTAAGACAGTCAATGATTAGCAGCAACTATCTCAGGTTAAGAAGGTCCACCAGCTAGCAAGTTAGAATTCAGAATTAGCGCCGATGCTAAGTTAGTTAAAGCTGGTTATAAACTTTTTAAATCCATTTCAACAAGGTGTAAACATGTAAACCTTTTCTTAAAGGCCTTAGCTAAGAGGTGTCATTCAGCAAACATCAACTGCTTCAGTAGCTATGCATACATGCACAAAATTCCTTGATCAGATTGAAAAGTATTCTGATTTAACAATACAAATGTATAATTTTTGTGGGAACAAAATTAATGAATCTGAAAATGACTTGCGTTTACACGCTCCAGGCTTTTTTTCAGAATTTAACAGTTATAAAATCCCTTCCCTCCCCCCCAAGAAAAAAAAACACAGAAGAAGAAGTTGTACTTCCTTCTGTGCTGAACATAAAAACAAACAAGTGCAGTTGTGTGTTCATTCAGTGTCTTCTGAGCGCCCAGAATGGATCCACGCTAGGTTCTAACAACGGTTGAGCCGTTACCTCACTCCCTAATTAAGATACAGGCTAAACAACAGATGATGTTGGTCTTCTTGCGTTACAGGATGAGTGCGCAAGAGGAAGTAAACATCCTTCAAAGTTCTCTGCTACCTCCAACTGTAGTACTGCTGCCCCTCCTTCCTCCGAAGACAAAGGGCACACATGCGCAGTCAGGTCACTTTGCCACAATCAGAATGACATGAGCAGAACAAATGTTTCCATGCACGCTGTTTGGATTATCAATTGGCATAAACCACCCCTCTCATTCGGATTATAATTTCATTCCGATCGAGTTGAATCCAAGGAGAATATTCCGAACAGGGCGTTTACATGATGCATTTCTATTCCGATCGGTTGTTTATTCTGATTATTTATGTTCATGTAAGTGTGCCTCGTGCTAAAAACCCCAGTTTGCTAGCAAGTTTGACTTGAACATTAGCACTGTCGCTAAATTAGCTAAACTAAAAGTCTTGCTCCAACACAAAACTTTTCTCTTCCATAAGTCTTAATACATATCTGAGTTTTTTTGTTTTCAAATTGTAGCCTACACTAGTGGCCTTCATTGATTATTATTATTATTATTATACAGGAAACAGAGAAGCAGGGGAAGCTATTCAACAAACAGCACATGATTAGGACTTAAACCCTGGATGGCTGCATTAAGCGCTAACAGCCTCAGTGCATGGTGCCACCAGCTCTACCTCTTTGCCACACAATGCCAGCACAGTTCTTATCCTCAGATGATAAATTCATTCTTAACACAACCCATGTAAACATATCAGCCTTACATTTCTATACAGGACACTGAACACCACAAAAAGAATAACAGTTGACGTTTTCATTTAAACTCTAATCTACATGTTTAGAAATGATTTATTACTAAAAAAGTAGATAGGCCTAAGGTTTGAATATAACCATTATTGAACATTACATTTGCAAACTATTATTTTTAATCGAAATAAAATTATTCATAGGCTAAATTTTAAAAACTTTAAAAAATCATTTTTACAGTGCAGTTTTGTTGTGACCTTTTCTGGGGTCAGTGTATTGAACAGCAACAGTCAAGGAAGAAAGGTGAGGATCTTGATGAACTTATAAACTAATAGTGGTACAGTTATGACAATGTGCGTTGTCTTTTATAGTAATTTATGCAAAAAAAATTAATTTAACAAATCTGAAGCAAGATCTGCTGCAAGAATCCCAAAACAAAAACTGTCCCAAATAACTCACCTCTATATGGAACAAAGGACGTGTCCTCTGTGGGTGACCTGGTGTTAGAAAACAATCATCTGATGTGAGGAGAGGTGAGAGTCTTGGGTTCATGGATCGGGAGTTCTGAGAGAGGCCCAGCGGTTTCCAAATAATCCTCCTCTTTCTCAGAGCCCCGCTCTGCTTTGTGCGCTATTCTTGGCTCGGTTCTAAAGGAAAGCAGAAGGGACAAATTTCACACTTTCTCTTTTGTCTTAAGGCCAAAAGGAGTTGAGTATACACATGAAATTTGGAAACCTCCTTTTGCGCCACACGGAAACGCTCCTTACTATCTGGTCCAAAACTGGGATCTATCTAAAACATGATTTCAGCTTTTCGGTTTTATTCTAAAGATAAATAATTCTTATATGTTTAATTTTACTTGAATTATTAACGACTGGAATGATCACAGTAAATGCTAAAATCTCGGCTTCCTGTGGCCGACTTGCTTTACCTTTTCAGGTTTATTCCCATTAAACTCTCCATCGCTTCCCTGACCCAAATCTAAATCATCCCTTTTTTTTCCTGCTTCTGCTCGGTTTCCCCGGTTTTCTCTCTCTGTTTCTGCGGTGGTAATTTGCTGCTCTTACAGCAACTCCCTCTTTTGCCCTTTGGTTTTTTTGTCTTTTTATTTATTTATTTTTAGGAAACATTAACCCAGTCATTTCCTCGGGTATTTATCTGATTAATTTTTAAAAGCAACTTACGTCAGATATAAATTCACAGGATTTGAACGGAATAAAAAGCCGCTTTTATTTAAAAAAAAAAAAAAAAAAAAAAAAAAAAAAAAAAAAAAAAAAAACATTAATCTGCATATTGAACTCGTAATTATGAAAACAGAAAAAAAAAATCTTAATGACTTTACATTTATCAACCAATAATCTATGTTTCCATTTCGATTAATTATCAAAAAAACATACAAACCATTGTGGCTTTATTCAGATTGTTATTGGTGTACATTTGCTCAAATTCGTCCAATTGTTGATCTATCTGTGAGTAAAACATAGCTTGTCAAACGCATTTAAATTGTTATATTTGTTACATTAAAATATAACATTTGCCATAATTGACATTAAATTCATAATCTTACATACGTTTCTGTTATATTTGAGAAATAAATAAAAAGAACTTCATATATAAACCCGAGTACTAAACATAGAAATGTGAACATAGGGCATATAAAGAGAATGAAAATAAACTTATAAATGTAGAATAATAAGAGGCAGAACATTTAACACGCAATATAGACATATTAAAGGAATTAACTAAAACAGACTGAAATAAATATGTCATGAATAAAATAAGAAAACAAAAACCAAATGAAATGCGATATCGCATTAAAGGTATGAAAAATAACGGATAAGTATAACAAATACAATTTAAAAAACCGATTAATAATACAAATAAATAAAATACCAGGTATTTTTAAAGGGCTGCGATTGTTTATTCAGAAATTATAAAACATTATTTATACGGTAAGTGAGTTGAGTGCGAAAAAAAAAAAAAAACACATGTAAACTCACTTTATTTTTGTTATCTATTAATTCATATTTCTTTCTCGTATTTATAGTCTGATGATATTTTGTCACACCTCTTTCATTTGTTTTTTTGTTTTTTTTTTTTTTGTTTTGTTTTTGTTTTTGTTTTTTTTTTTGAAATCACGAACCTGCTGCGAAGCTGAGTTAGAAAATTCGCTTGAGAGAGGATGTGGGATAAATAAAGTTTTAATCGGATGTTTTTTCTAAGAAAAAAAAAAAAGATTGTCTACAACAGAAAACACTTGGGAATGAAGAGAGTGGAGAAGATGCAGGAGGATGAGAAAGGTGACAAGGTGGGAGGCAGCGGGTAAGGGTGGGGGCGTCGTGACGTCATGGCGAGGCGTGCAACAGAGAGCCGGAGGAGAAAACCAAGGCAGCGCTCCTCGGAGATAACCACAGCGGCGGTTACCGTGGACGCAGCGTCTTACGCACAGACCACGCTATATTGGATTTATTGAACACCTGCATGGGACACCGTGAGGCTTTTTCTCCCCTTCATTTCTGTCTTTTACTGGGAACCAACTGGTGAGTACAACACGGGTCTTATGCTGTAGAATCAACGGATTTATCGTACAGAAGCTGGTATTTTTTATTTGGGGCTTTTTATGCGTCAGATGTTGGAAATATGAGCGTAAAATCACGTTAAACGCACAAATATAGATGTTGACCTAATGAAACTATGTTTGTTGGCATTTAATTGGAAATCAAAGACCATAAAGAGACTATAAAACGGGTTAATTAGGCTTTATGCAAGGATTTGTTTTAACACATGACGTAAAAAAAAAAACCCTGAATTTTATGGCTGGATTTGGAAAATCAAGCAAAAATATTTGTTCAAAATGGTGGTCCGGGATGTTTGATCGGTCTGAACGGACAGAGGACCAGTAAGAGAAGATTTACTGAGAACATAAAAGCAGTGAGCAGATTCCCGCAGATAAGAGGGGCTCTGTGTGTGTGAGAGAGAGACACACAGAGAGAGAGTGTGTGTTTAGCGTCAGAGCAAAAAGTAAACTGATGTTAGTGTGGGCCCAAGAAATGAAGCCTGTCGACTGGGTAAATTATGGAAAGGCATTCAGTGGCAGGCTGTTTGGTGCAGAGCTGCTGCTCAGTAAAAGTTTTCTTTTTTATCCTGCAGTTTGTTTGCGCACTTTTCAGTCCAATTTGGTGTTTAAAATTTCCTTAAAAACGGATTTAGAAACCTCAAAGGAAGGCGCAGAGCCAGTCCAGGATGAATATGTGTAATGAACTGCTGCATCTGGATTTATTCTTTAGACACGAGAATAAAAATAATTGCACGAATAGAATTACGTTAAAATATAATTATCGAGTTTGAGGGTTTTTTTTTTTTTTTTTTTTTTTTTTAGCTCTACTCATCTTGTTCTGTTTTTCAGGCATCTGGAATGGAGCTGAATCTGTCGAAGAATGTAATATCCTGTGGGGACCCAGGTATGGCTCATTCTCTGCAGCTCAACTTTTACATTTGGAGATATTTTGTAATGCAATACTCATATCTAACCTTCCAGGACTCAAGAGACACTGCTTTTGGGACAGAGTTCACACACAAATTATATTTTCTTTCTCAAAGCAAATTTATACTCTAATAGAGTGTATGTGTCATAAGATTCGAGTCGGTGCTGAGAGCAGAAACACACGCAGATATGCGGCATTATCAGATGGTCGTGCAAAATAAAGTAGCGTGGAAATGACATGAGTGAAGGAATAATCTCATCATGTACTCTCTAATGTCGCAAGGTGAATTTTTATTTACTTAAAATTTCTTTAAAAATTAATACATATAGTTACACACATTCTAAACTGTTTTTTCTTGTTTTTGATGTTGTTCTAGTTGTGTTATTCCTAAACATTTAGCTCAAAAAGGCATCACGCCTTCGGGTTTAAAATTAAAGACACTCAGGATGTTGATTAAGCTCAGTATCCCAGATTCTAAACATTTCTATGCGCCTATTGGACGGTGTGGAGTCGCCAGTTCGTACCGCACCTGGGACCCCCGTTGCCATTTCATTCCTTTCCTTTCCACTTCCATTTAATACCTGTGCATCAAAACATTTGCACACTACTTTATTTCACTTGTGGTTATTCTTTTTCATGAATTATGGAGAAAAACAATAAATAACAATTGTAACTGAATTCAATTTAATTGCACATTATTTTCTGAAAATGTGTATTATACTCTGTTTCCATTTATTTTGGTCTTGATCTCCGTTTGGGCCAGCTCTTGTTAAACATGAGTGCTATGACGCCCGATCAAACCAGAATTACTACACCGACCGATCTCCTGCAGACAGATAATCTTTTTTTTTTACTGTGGGCTTTTAGCGAATGATGGATCATTTTTCAAAATTAAAGTAGAAAAATGATACGAAACGTCCTGGGGGCGCACGGTTAAATCTCTACCTGAAAAAGCCTTTGTACGAAACAACCGCATCTCCAAATGTCCGAAACGGCGAAAGGAGCTGAACCCACATCGATTTTCATCTCGTTTTAGAATAATTTTTTTTTTTTTTTTTTTTTTTTTTTTTTTTTTTTTTAAAGACGTGGACGTTATGTGTTACAGTTTGTTTAAATGTGGGTTCCTGCCAGAGACGACCCGAGGCTGTATGGGGCCCAAAGCACAGCATGATTTGGGGTCCATTTACCACCACAGCATCTCTCATTAATTGTAAAAGCATGACCATTTGCGTTTTAATCAGTGAATACCATAGCACCTGGTTAGTCTGTTCCCATAAATACATAGCAGTTGGGATAAAGGGGGTTAGCATAATCTCTAAATAAATTATGGAGCTCGGCCTGTCTCTCTTTTTAGGGGAGGTTAAGTTTAAAAAGTAATGATTACCAGGAAAATCGCCATTTATATATATTTATATAGGGTTAGGGTTAGAGAGAGAGAGAGAGAGAGAGAGAGAGAGAGAGAGAGAGAGAGAGAGAGAGAGAGAGAGAGATTTGCAAGCAGTTGCAGTTACACCAAGCTGCAAAAAATATTAAGAACAATATAATTAACTTATGACTTTTAAAATAAAGGCCAAGCTATTAAGACTTTGCTTCCAATGAGTACAGCGATCATCTGAGGTTTACTACTTCCTTTAAATCTTCAAAAGTTACATTTATTTTAAAACTATCTGAACTTACTTATTTATTTTAAAAATTAGGTCCTTCTTGATAAACTTGAATACAAATACAAAGTACAGAGACCTTGCTATGATAAAATGTAGGCTGTCTTGGAGTCCCCCTGCTGGCCCGGGGGAACCAAAAGACCATCACAGATTGCTTATACTTCTGGCAGGCAGTCAAACAGGTGCTTAAACAAAGCAGATGAACTGAAAATCATTACATTTTTTTTTCCTGAAGTTGCTTTATGTTTTCGTTCAGTCCTGCACAGATATTTGGGGTCTGCTGTTCTGCACACAGATCATGGCCATGCACGATGCACGCACATCCAGAATCCCTCAGAAAACCTTCGTCTATTGTTTCCAGTGTTGATCTGAGAGTTAAATGTAACAAGCGATATTTCCTGGAACAGAAAAATGTTTAAATTAACATTTAAAGTTTAAAATTATTTGAAATAAAAATATAGCTTTGCTGCTACTTAGAAAAAAGAATGAGCAAATGTTATAGTTGACTCATGCTTGATTAGCTTGATTTCAAATATTAATTTTTGAGATCTTCTTTAAGAAAATTTAGGCTTTCTTTGGGCCCCCTTGTTGGACCAGGGGACCAAAGCAGCATCTTACTGCATATGCCTCGGCTCGGCTCTGCCTCAACCTCAAACACTTCCAGTAAACAAAAGTAAATGGTTTTATTTCTGCAAAAAATATGGTTGTTCTGCAAAGAAAAGTGCTCTGCGAGGGACTGCAGACATGCCCGACACATGCATGTCCAGAATCATTCAGAAAACAAATGTCTCCTGTTTCCAGTGTTGATCTAAATGTTGATTTGTTAAATGCAATCAAAGTTGAACCCCTGGGTCACGTTTTGTGAAACTTTCACCATAAAAAGTAACCTTTAAAACAAGCTGGAATTCTTTTAAATGTGCTCTTCAGAAAATGAACATTCATTCATTCTTGATTAAGCTGATTTTAAATATGAAGATTTTGACAACTCTAAGAGAATTTAGGCTTTCTTAGGGACCCCCATTTTGCTTGGCAGTTGCTTACTTCGCTTATGCCTCAGGCCGGCCCTGGTTGGTGTGGATATTTTGTATGTTTTACTTGTTTAACAGCCAAACATCTTGAATGAAAGATGTGTTTATCAGAGCTACACCAGTTCAACAAGAAACCAGTCTCTGTAGGGTTTTTATGCTTTGCTGATGCTCATTAGAGGTTGTTCTTAACCACTGTTTGAATTTTTTCGTTGGATGTCAGAGTCCGGGTCAAACAGGCCTTGGCCCACGCAGGGAAACCATCACCAAGGCAATAATCTGCTCAGTCCTTCTCCTGTTACCCACCGTGTCCAATTACATCTCCGCTGCTGTTCTCCCTTTGAATCTGCTTCGCTTGCTTTGTTTTTCGACCCCCTGGTCAGCTCTGCTGCAGCCACGGAGAGAAAAAACACACCAAAGACTGTACTTTTATTTCTCTCAGCGTGTTTGCTTTGTGATTAATGGCGCTCGCCCAGTTTATTTTTACATCATGGAGAGGAGAGAGAAAAAAGTATGAATGTTTGCGCTGCTGTTGGACCTTTAACCTGTCCTGCCGGATGGAAAGGCTTTTTAACTCATCCATCACACGCAAAAGTGGAGGAGAAGGACGCGGGCCGAGATGGAGGCTGAGCCGAGGAGGCTCCGTGTATTTAGATAACCCCCATCTATCAGCCCATAGAGGGAAGGTGGAAATCACAAGAGCTCCGCTGTGGCTGTAAATCCCATAATACTCCACTGGAGATCTAGAAGGTCACTGGGTTTACTGAGATTTTTTTGTTCACTGAGCTGTAATCTACTTTATAAAATGAGCAGGTTTGCTATTTGGAGGATGCAGCATCTTCTCCGAGCGCAGTGCGATCAGCAACGCTATTCAAATTACAATATTAATTTAAAAAAACAAAAACAAAAACAAAAAAAAACAAGAACATTAGACCACATATCCACTAACCCTAACACTCACCTAAAGGTTCCCTCTGGATCAGCTTTTTATGTATTTATTTTGCAAAGAACAAGGTATTAATTTGTGTGTGTGTGTTGGTGAGGGGGGGGGGAGTTTCCTTGCTCCAGTGTTTTGGTTAATCCGCCGTTTTTAAAATTGCTTTCTGAACCAAATCTTGCAACAAATCCATCTTACGCACCAGGTAAAAGCTCTAGTTGTGCGATGAGACACATCATTGTAACGCACTGACAACAAAATCTCTGCTTTGACCCTCCCAAACCAATGGATCTGGTTTAAGTAACAAATTGTATTTCTTTTTTTGAAACCGAGTCCTTTTGGCAGGTCTGCGCAGGTTGCACATGAGTTCCTGTCAAAGAAACACGCACCGTGCAGGGGGAAGTTGAGGAGCTGGAGGTTAAAGGAAAGCGCTGGTTGAGATCTTGCGTAATTGTGTTTCGTTCGGGCCCTTCGGGGGTGTTTTCCGGTTGGACGGGGATCTTATGTCAGAAGTCTCTGTCATACAAAGGCAGAAGAAGCTGCAGACTGGCGCCGGTGACTCTCCAGGTTTCAGACGCAGGTGGATCACAAGCAGGCCGACACGCAGCTAGTCAGAGGACTAATTAATCTCACACATGTATGACCAATACATTGTATAATCAGCCTGTGGGAGGAAATTTGTAGGAGTAGCTCAGCCGAGTGCATAACTGCAACAGAGACATTTAATAAAACATATTTACATTCAAGAATCAAATATCTATCTATCTATCTATCTATCTATCTATCTATCTATCTATCTATCTATCTATCTATCTATCTATCTATCTATCTATCTATCTAGCATTTCAAGCTTTTCAAATTGACAAGAATGGTAATTGATTTTAATGATTAAGGAATGCCAAATTCTTTTAAATCTGGATTTAAAAAGAATAATAAAGGAGTGAAATTCAAGCTAAAAGTGGACTACAAACATCAACAACAACAAAAAATAATCTGTCATGGGGTCATGGGGGGCTGAGCAGAGGCATAGATCACTTATGGCTCAAGCTGGCTTTACCTAAAGTCAAACGTTTTTAAATCCGTTCGTTTCTTCTGCTGCTGCAGCACGACTGAGTCCATTCCAGCACAGTTCAAGAGCACAAATCATCTGGCCAAAGCTCTGCAGTCCTGAACACAAAACACGGTCCTTATTGCAAAGAAAGGTTCACTTGGAGGCACTGCAGCCATACATAGTGCATATGTGTCCAGAATCCTTCAGAAAACATGCATCTACTGTTTCCGGTGTTGATCTGAATGTTAAATGCAAATATAAGTCAAATCACGAACCTCAGCCTGGAAATGATCTGAACAATAATGTACTATCAGTCTGAAAATGCAGACAGAGATGGGTTGCTATTTGCAACACAAATGAAGCATAAAACACTTCATTTTAGACATGAGAAAGGGGAACTTTCACTGAAAGCATCAGGCAACAAAACTCCAAAAACTTCTGCTTGTTATAACACATCCAGAGTCCAGGGCGACCTTCAAACACTACCCATCTTTTCTTAAGGCTATTCAAGGTTGGCAAGTTCTTTTATTAGTTTAACCCAGAATATGTATATATATCGAAAATATAACTTTTCCTGGCCTCAAATCTCAATGACGTTGAAAGGCAGATTTGGTTTTAACCACATTTAGACATCAGCAGACCAGAGCTCTCCTTTAACTTTTCACGGATAATCTCATATTTTTTCCATGTCTAGAGGTCCATTCAATGAAACTGTGCTCAGAAAAACATAAAAGGTTGTTAATATCTGCATGTCTATTTAAAAAAATAATAATTTTGGATTGTAAGAACTGGACCAGGAAATAAATGGTGGGTGTATCGTTCCAATATAAAGTCTCTCACTGAATATGTTGATGATAAAACTCCTAAAACCTTTCAATTTTTGGCATTTCATAACCATTAAAGAGTCTAGAGTGGAAAAAAAGATTCTTTGGTTTGGTTACTTTGCTTGAACAAAGAGCCGGCTCCATGCATAGGCGAACTAAGCAACTGCCTTAGGCCTGCAAACCAACAGGGGGCCCCCAAGAGCACTACAACTCTCACCAGGTTGGGTTTCACCTTTTATACAGTTTCTTTTTAGTATATTAGTGGTAATTGTGCAAAACAAAAATCATAATTTCTGATATTCAAAATGTTATATGAAATTCAAAAATGTCTGCAAAAAAAATTTTGAGAATAAAATACTTTGTTGTCAAGGAACAACCTTTTCAGAGATAAGATAGCTTTTTTACTCCACTTTCCTATACGACACAATCAACTGAAGTGGAAAGAAAAAGTATCACTATCAAGAATCAAGATAAATTATTGTCTTTCTCTGAAATAACCTGCATTAGACGAACAAAACACATTGTATTAAATATTTTTCCATTCTCAGTTAGTATTTACCTCTGAGCCCAGAGCTCAGAGAACAGATATTCACGCTTTCAGTACGTAAATTATGTGAAGCAAATCTGATTCTGGTAACACACATTTTATTACTGTGGAGTTTTCAGTCATAAACTATAACATAAAGGTTGTGTTGCATGTATAATGCTTTAACATTTGAGCACGGATGAAATAAAGGGGATATTTTTTGAGCTGTTATGATTGATTAAAGTAGGAAGGCCAAAGACATATGTGAGCTGCTGCTTAGGACACCCAGGCCAGCAGGGAGCCCCCAAGAGCACTTGACTTGTCTCACAGAATGTAGCTATGAAGACATTAAATTAGTTTATCTCACATGTAAAACTCTTTTAGATTAAAATGTTGTTAAAACCGCTCATTTTGATTTTAAACACGGTTATAATCCATTTAAAAGGTATGTTATTGCTGCTATGGTGGCTGTTGGGTGACGGAGCCCAGATCAAATTCTGCTGGGGCTACAAAAGCTTCAGGTGTACAATATATATTAGGATATATAATCACTGTGTATGATAGCTTTATGCATCTCTCTATCAATTCTGGGCAACTTTAGTTGTTGATGAGAACGCATCTCCTTAGCATAATGCTGCCATTATGCCTGTGTCGTCATGGGGATGATCTATAGGCTGCACCTGGAAATTGACAGGCTTTCCAAGTGCATTAGCTGTCTAAATCCCTGGTTTTAAGTCTTCCTCAGTATAAAATGATCTTTTTTTTTGTAAAATCCTATCCCCATTTAGAGTTGAAAAACTCCAACTATGGGGATGTGAAATATTTTAAAGTGGATATTTAGGCGCTTCCCTGTTTAACTATTGCACTTCTAATTTACTGGGGGCAGAGAAGATATATCCAAGGGTGAGAACACCAGTAAAATGGAAATGGCGACGGCTCTGGCCTGCACCACATCAGTCCAGACTGCTGTGTGCGCGCTCAGAGCCAACAAAACGGACTAAGGTCAAATGTGCCACCCTCAGTAGCTTCATCCAAGTGCAACCTTTTAGCGGTCCATTAGTCACACAGCGAGTGAAAGGGAGTACTCCACATTAAGTTGGAGTTCATGTTCAGTTTTTGCTCAATCCGGTCGTAAATTAGTTGTTTAGATAATCAGCAGCTGTCAAAAACAGTTTTGTGTCCTCTTAACTGTTCGTAGAAAACTGTGACGCTGATCACAGCCCTTCAGCAGAGACAGAGAGACACACACACACACACAGAGAGAGAGAGAGAGAGAGAGAGAGAGAGAGAGAGAGAGAGAGAGAGAGAGAGAGAGAGAGAGAGAGAGAGAGAGAGAGATCTAATGTGCAATTCATCAGCTCCGACTGTGAATCAGTGCGCTGAGGGCAGCTCCTGTCAGAGCGCAGCGCTCATCATTCATACGGACACAATAAACTCCACATCATCGGGTGCGCTTTTTTTCCACAGAGGGAACAGTAACGGAGCAGGCCTGTGGTAGTGGAGCGCAAATGTTTATTCAGCTCAGCACATATCCGAGATATTATACAAGTGTGCGTGTAAAGTGTGTAAAGGAACGCACCCATGCCCGCACGAATGAAAGGTATTTTAACCCGCACAAAACAAGGTTTGAATTACGCGCTTCCTGTTTCTACCAGGGAAGGATTATTAATCCGTGGCAAGACCAAGAGGGCAACTGAATTAAATAGGTATGACTTTAAGAAAGGAAAAGCAACAAGTTGCAAAGTGTATGTATTTATTGTATATTGTATGCGTATGTTTTTGCGTTGTTTATATCGCCACTTTGAATACCCATCCATATAAATCCTTTTATTTCATTCAGTCTTAATGTGTAACTCTAAGTCTTTTCAGTGCCCTCCCTATGTGGCCACGCCTTTAAAAAAAAATTCGTAAAGCGCCTCTTGGAGACAAAAAAAAAAAAAAAAAAAATAGGGATCAAATAATATAAACAAACGGAATCTGTTATCAATATTCTTGCATGGATGTTTTCTAACAGGAAGCGTTGTCAGGCAATCAATCAGGACTCTTAAATTAGCAGGACATTCATTAAAATTAATGTGACGTCAGAGTACCTTGTCCTGGTGGACGTTATCTTGCAGTGCGCAGGTTTAGTGGGTTGGACCATTTATCTTGGGGAGGTTCTGTGCAGTGGATGGGTGGATCTGTTGCGTGAGAGCCGAAGCTTCCTCTCTGTCAGAGCGCACAGAAGCTTTTCTCTGCAGCGGAGGGCGCACCGAGCAGTCACTGCTGCAAACAGGACTAGGACACGTTGGCTTCGTGACTTTTTTTCCCCCCTTTTAATATATAAACTTTGTGGTTTTCTGAGGAAAATCCGACCCTCTTGTGGAAATTCTCACTGCATGGTTCTGTCGCTCATGTCGCGGTGTTTCTCCCAGCGGGTGGATCTTCGGTTACGTAGCTGCTGCAGAGCAGGACTCAACCAGTTTCTCATTTTCACGCATCCTTCTCTTTAAGGTGGCATGAATTTGGACAGAATCTCGGAGGCAGTGAGAGCCGCGCCGCCCCGTGACGTGGCCGCCGCGTTTCATTTACAGAGACCTGCAGAGGGCAACCGGGAAACTTTAGAGAACTCAAGCAGCGAGTCCTCAGACGCAGAGCTGGCAGGTAGATACAATCAGATGGCTTTCAGCTACTCTAATTCTTCTTATGAATCGTTACAAACAATAGAGTTGTAGAGCGTAATTCTTTGCAAATGAATGCTGCAGAAAATACAATATTAATTTAGGTGCATGCGTAAAATGCACCGAAATCTGCAGCGAGACTCTAATTTGGTGTCCTTTGCGCACAAGCAGAAAGCGAGAGTTCAATTTTAGTGTAGTTACAACTCCATTTTTTTCTTGTTCCTGGCGCTGACTGAACCAATCACTTGGCAGGATCCCGGACTATGTCACGGAAAAATGTGCGAAACAGACTGGCCTGCAGGCAGTGAGTGTATTAAACAAACAATAAATTTCGGGTCCCTTCCATCAATCTAAACCAAAAGCCAAGAGATCTCTAATAAACTCCAAACAAAAGGCTTCTTTTTCTTTTAAGTCTCTGATGAATAAACCTTTATTTGTCTGATTTATTGCATGAGTCATGAGTTTAAACTGGAAAATGTGTTATTTCTTTAAGTTTTGGATCTCCTTTTGATACAATTTCTTATCTGTGGCTGGCTAACCTTTGTGGCAAGATAGCAGCTGGGAGATAAGAGTGGCCTGATCTCGCCATAAAGATTTCTATCAATGAGAACCGAATCAGTTGTAAATGGCAGACGTGTGTGCGAATATTTGGGTTTGACCCTTTTATTCTCTGGTGAGGAATTTTATGAAAATACTTGCAAATGTCTTACCTCAGGTCACTCTCCCCAGCTCGTCAACACCTTTTGCTGTTTTGCAAGTAGCGAAACTTAATCCCTGTGCGAAATCTTTCACTCTGACAGAACCAGCGCAGATCGCGTCAGTTGCATGAACAGTACCCGAGCGGCGCCGCAGTTCTTGAAACCTTTGTTTATTTTTTTGCTTCCCAGCAGAAAAGGAGCGAAACGCCGAGCACAGGAGCGACGATGGGAACGCGGACGACCCCAAGAAGAAGAAGCAGCGACGGCAGCGGACTCACTTCACCAGCCAGCAGCTGCAGGAGCTGGAGGCGACCTTCCAGAGGAATCGCTACCCTGACATGAGCACCAGGGAGGAGATCGCCGTGTGGACCAACCTGACTGAAGCCAGAGTGCGGGTAAGAGGCCTGAGGGAAGCGCATAAAAAGGGGAGCCATGTTGGAAACATTTTTTTACGCATCGAGGTAGAAATAAATAAATCTTATTAGTTAATATATTTATTTTTAATCAAAAAAACAAAACAAGAGGCTGTTTATCTCATTGTATGTTCCGTGCTTCATGTAACCTGCCTTAGTTTTTAAGGCACATTTTTATTTTGGATGGTGGAACCCCTGGTGAAATTTATACCCGATTATATATATTCCGGGTCAAGTTGTTTCGACCTTTATGAGACTGAAGGGCTTTTTTTGTTCCGCTTTTTCTGAAAGATTTGTGTTCTCTTTGACATTAAAACCCAGACTTTAAGCAGAGTTTCGTGTGAAACGTTTTAGGCATTAAATACGCGATTTAAAGAAGAAGGTAGAAGTGTAATAATGGCAGATTTTAAATCGTAAACACCCCTTTCTGTCAGTTTCCGTGTTTCCAAAAACTAAATATTGCTTCATGAGGACGCATAATGTACAAGTTTACAAGTAATTTACAAGTAATGTGTAAACGGTGAACACAATAAATACTGCCAAGAACTTAAAAACGAAGCTTTGTTGACGATAATGTGCTCTTTGTGAAGGTTTGTCAGAGGATTCTTTATCTTCTGAAATCACCAGTTTGAGTCCTTGGATCCGGTTAGCGTCAATGTCACAAATTCTGCAACTTTAGAATATTTATTCTAAAATTACATCAGAACACATTTAACATTTCCTTTTAATTGATTTAATTTATGTACCTGTCTGTTTGACGTATTGCGGCTTCAAATGTTTCGGCAAAGTGTTCAGGTGCCCCTTATATTCACAATTTGACCCGATTTTACGCACAGCCAGGTGCGTGCTCTGGCTTCTTTGAAAAAAAAAAAAAAAAAAAAAAAAAAAAAAGGACGGTTATGAAAAGCGTGCGTTCAAAAGCAAACAATTACAGTTGGTTTTCATTTACAGCAACCGGCGCCTGACAGGCCGTCCGCGCAAAATCCACAAGCTCACGTTGCATGAAAAAATGCATACAAGCATTTCAAGGGCAGAAAAGGGGGGAAAGAACAAGTTTTCGGCTGGATTTTAATGTCAGGCGCCAGCTGGAGCTGATTCTCTGGCAGTGCTGCAGATTATTTCTGAGGAATAAAAGAAAAGGGTAGATATTTCTGTGGGTGTGTTAAATGTGACATTTTGAATTATTTAAACCACTCCAGAAGGCTACAGATTATAGTTAAACAAAAGATAATTTAAAATGAGTATATTTTAATCGTATACTGATACTTAGTTTGGCTTTCTACTATAATTCTTGTGTCTGTGCATCTTTATGTCATTCGCGGCTTCTGTGGAGCTTGTTTTGGTTGTAAATCCTCTCCATCTGACGGCTCCACTTGTAAACTCTTTCAACTATGAATTAAAAATGATTCCGCAAAGTGCAGCCTGACACTGACGCATATTTTGTCTTGATTCGGGTTCATCCGCAGCCCCCACCCCCCCCACCCCCTTCTGTTCTCCTGCAAACTGGTTGGTTTTATTCAAGTCAGCAGAGTCACTCAGTGCTCATTTTACCCCAAGAAGCGCAAATTATTAATATTATTAATGCCTTTAGTATAAATCATTTTTAATCCAAGTGTGATATTGCATTATTTTTGGTAAAACTTCAAAAACGCAATAACACACTTGTTGAGTGTCACAACTTAAAAAAAAAATAATAATAATAATAAAAAAAAACCTAATGCAAACAGTCTGGCACAAAGCTGCGCGCTTCTTGTTTATCCACCGATTCTCTGCGCATTTTCCTCTGCAAACACACCTATTTGGAAGCAAACTAAAGGTTCGTTCAGCAGCCTCGTTTTGGTTTATGATTATAATTTTAACCGTTTTTCTTCTCCTATTATACGCCATGCATTACTAAATCAAGGCCAGTTTGATGCGATCAATTTCCTGTGTTGTAATCAATCAAACCCGGAGTGCTTAAAAGCTTCAGCTAAACAAATAATTTTGTGTAATTTAATACACATATTAATTTTATTGGATGTTCTGCGTTTCAGATGTAAATTATTAAATTGTCTCAACTAACTTCAGTCTTTGTTATTTTATGTACAACGTTTTAAAAAGATTTTGATGGTTTCATTAGACCTGAGATTTTGGATTTTTAGTGTTTTATTCAGCCTCAGGAATATTAAACAAATTAATGTGGAACATCGGCTATTTTATTTTTTTAGATTTTTATTAATTAATATTATTGTTAACCTATTTTAAAAGTTCAGCGCATCTTTCACATATTTTTTAATGGATTTATAATTAGAAAAACACAGATAAAAAGTATATGAGCCTAAAAGAGAAAATATTATCGAAAAAAGGCTTTCCGCTGTTTTAAATGAGTCAGCAATTTCTAAATATAGCTATTCACAGTTAAAGTGCGAGTGCGTGGCAGGAGCGACCCCCACGGGGGTTAAAACAGCTCTGTACGAAAAATCAATGCAAAAAATTATTTTTATTGTTGTTGTAGTGTAAATAAATTCGCTACAGTTACATTTTTATTTATTTTTTACTTTTTTAATTTAAATGAAATAAAAATTAAATAAAAATACAGACTACATTATTGATTGTTTTTTTTTTATTTCCTTTTTATTAAAAAATAAATATATTTTTAAAAACTGAATGGATTGAGAATACTCTCAATTTCACTCCCTGAACCGAAGTTCTTTGCATTAGAACCTATAATCTGCGTGTTTGAGCACAGCTTCTATGAGGAAAAAACATGGTATCGTAAAGCAGTAAATCCTTAAACAGACACATTTTTAATTTTTACCAGCATTATATGATCATCTGACTGTTTTTTACATTATTATATTAGGATCGGGGTTATAATGCATGTTCTTGGACCTGAATGTGGCTGTATAACTGTTTAGATTGATATAAAAACCGATCTGGACTGGATTCTACATAAATTATTATAAATTGGACCTGTTTGTAAAGTGCTATGAGATGACATCGTTTGTGGATTTGGCGCTTAATTTAAATATGATTGAGTGTGGCTTTTGAGAGTGAGAAACATTGAAATGCTTTAACCACTTCCCACTCGCGTATCTTTTTATGCCCATTGTAACGCGTGTGTACCTTTCAGGTGTGGTTCAAAAAACCGCCGGGCCAAGTGGAGGAAGCGGGAGCGCAATCAGCAGATGGACCTGTGCAAGAACAGCTACCTGCCGCAGTTCAGCGGCCTCATGCAGCCATACGACGACATGTACCCGGCATACACCTACAACAACTGGACCAACAAGGGCCTGACCCCGGCGCCGCTGTCCACCAAGAACTTCACCTTCTTCAACTCCATGAGCCCGCTCACCTCCCAGTCCATGTTCCTCCGCTCCTAACTCCATCTCCTCCATGAGCATGGCCTCCGGGATGGGCCACTCCGCCGTGCCCGGCATGCCGGCCCCGGGCCTCAACAACATCAGCAACCTGAACGGTATCGGTACCTCCGGCATTCAACTCGGCGATGTACCTCCTCGGCGTGTCCGTATGGCCCCCCCGGCTCGCCGTACAGTGTTTACCGGGACACATGTAACTCCAGCTTGGCCACCCTAAGACTCAAGTCCAAACAGCACCCCACGTTCGGATACAGCGGCCTGCAGAGCCCCGGGTCCAGCCTCAACGCCTGTCAGTACAACAGCTGACGGGCCCGACGGGCCCCCTAAATGTTTACACATCCAGATGTTATTAAAAATGAACGGGCTACGGACAACTAAACTGGATCACTTGCGATCATTTTTTCCATAAAAGAGAAAAAATGGATTATGCGGGTTACATGTTTACCAATGAACTTGCACAGCAATTTAAACATCCAGGTTTTTGGACCTTTTTTTTAAATAATGAAGACGTGTTACATTACTGCATTGTACATATTTAAATGTAAATATATATACAGGTCTAACATAAGAAACAAACTGTTGGATTCTTTTTCCTGGACCGCTTTCTGTGCTGGTCGGTTGCTCCATTTCGCCCCTCCCTAATTCCATTTCGTACCAATGCACTTAAATCATTCAAATATAAATATAAAACAAATTATAAAATACTCAAATTTCATGCATTATTTAATTTGATATGTTTGTTTTTTTGTTTTTTTTTTTTTTAAACATTACGACCTATTTTCATCCATTTGGTTTCTAATCAGCAGAAAACTGATCAACAGGTGGTTCGATTTTGTATCTGAAAAAGCCCAGTTTTCGAACCAAAGGACACCACTAGGAACTGACAAAAACAAACAAACAAACAAACAAACAAAACAAACAAAAAAAAAATAATAATAAAAAAATGGCTACGAAACAGCAAAAATGACGAGTATCCATTGCGGCTTAATTTTGTTCCCCAAAATGTCGGTATGAAACCACAAAAGTAAAAGATGATGAAGGGGCGAGAAAACCCAGCACCTCCCGAGGCTCTAATTTCTTTTGAAATGACAGGTTCGAAATGGAGCCCCAACTGGCGCTGGTGGTTTTTGCTCTCTGTGTAGTTTTGGTCGTTTTCGTACCGAATCTTTAGTTAACAAGACGGACTAAAGATAAAAAGATACAAATGGCGGAGGGGTGAAATGACCAGCACCCCTTGCTTGCTTTTAAAGGGTGGAGGTAGGAGGGTTTAATTTAAAAAAAAAAAAAAAAAAAAAAAAAAAAAAAAAACCAACTGCATAAATAAATAATGTTAAGAATATTGAATCCAAACCATAAAGGAGAAAAATAAGAAATCTTGACTTTATTGTACATATTTTATAAACGCTTCTTTGTGCTTTCTGCGAGGTGCCAGCAACCTTTTTGACTCCACGAGTGCTTCTCATTTTTGTTTGCTGAAATGAAAGAAAAAAAAACCCCCAAAATGTTTAACTTGACGTGCTTTGTACCATAATGTAAGACTGTGCAGAAGTTCTTTAGCCTGAACTGTATATAAAAAAAAGGTGATTCAAAGTTTTCATGTGTTTAATGTAACATGTCTGTTTGAATAAATCCAAAGAAAATAGGTTTATTTCAACGCTATGTTTTAACTGAGTCTTTGTTTAACGAGACTCGGAAGGAGTCAGTAGAATAAACAACAGGTTTATCAAATGGTAATTTGTAGCTACACATGTTACTCTGTTCATTCATTTTCTCCGGTTTTTCAACCTTTTGTAGAAAGATCAGATGCAACAGACTCCAGGATCGTTTTAGACTATAAAAAACTTATTGCACAACATTTTTAGATAATTCCTCTTAATATATAACACATTTCAAGATCTACTACAGTCTTAGGTAATTATGGGTGTTAATTTTATTTAGTTTTTTTTTTCACTAAATTTCTTCCTATCGCAGCCTACAACGGATAAATTTTAAATAGACCAGACGCCAAAAACTGAGTTAAAAAAAAAACTAGTTCAGAATATGCATTTGCATAAACGTGCCTTGCATAGTGTGGTTGTAAGCCTGGCATTTATACAGTCCTATGGTAAAACAAAGCGCATTAAAAATTATCTTTATTACCTGAAGGAGTCCTGAAGATTTAGGGTCCTGGATGATGGCCAAACGGCGTGTTCTTAACAGATTAGTAAATTAAAACATAATTATAATCTCTCACATATAATAAAATGAACCTTTGAGATAGTCTCGTGGCATCAAGCACGCAGCGTCTCCTTCCAAGCGGCACAGGGTATTCAGTCAACACCATATCTTGTTTCTGACACCTGCAGAAATCCCCATATCTATATTACTCCCCATTAGACTGATATTAGTCTGCAGCACAAGAGCTATAGCGATCATTGTGTGCTTAACCTGATAGGGCTTTCTGCAGGAAGAGGATTAGGATTAGAGGCAGCAGTTATGGTCTTTAATAAAACATTTAAATATGCTTCTAATTAATAACTAAACAAAACGATAGCAAAATGATTGTCGCCCATGATTAAAAAGTAATTATTATAGATTAGAGCGTGGCTGTGTAGCCAGAGATATAGTATCGATATGGTTTAGGAGTACAGATTACATTCTTAGTCAAGGACAAATACAAAGCCTTGATTATTTTCCTTAGGGTGATTTCAAATTAATTCTGACCTCGAACAAGTTTTAGATATTCAAATAATTTAATTTCTATCGTGCAGTCACTTACCTTAACTTTTTGTTCTCCTATCGTCGTTTTTTTTTTTTTTTTTTTTTTTTTTTTTTTTTTTTTTTTTTTTTATTCATGTAGGCTACAATCAGCAGAAAGTTGTACTGTCTGATCTTTCATTTAGCTTCTTTTTCCCTGCATTGAACGTTTAAACCCTTTGTTTGACCAAACATGTGGCTTAAAATCGTGTACAGGAGCTTATTTTTTCCTCATTTCAACATATATATATATATATATATATATAGATATATATATATATATATATATATATATATATATATATATATATATATATATATGTGTGTGTGTGTGTGTGTGTGTGTGTGTGTGTGTGTGTATAATTTATTTATTTATTCGTCTATTTATTTTATGTTATGCCTTTTAGTCATGATTTCGCAAACCAGAGAGTCAAAGGTGGGCCAATATTGTATATTTAGCATAACAAGCTGTTATAAATATGTGTTTTTAGCCGTTCACCAGTCAGAGCGCAGCTCGCAACGTCAAAAAGGTTTTTTCCAGGGCCCAGGCGCCCGCGTGCTCGCGCCGCGTTTATTTAAGCCGGGCACTCACATTGCTTATAATTGCAGCTATTAGCTTTGATTTGAAAATCTTTGACAGGAGGACGCGCTGCAATCGGCTCTGCCATAGTGATTCGCAACAAAAACAAAACGCGCAAACTCTTGTAAACCTCTCCAATAGTATTCCTGATTGCGGTTGTAAACGAGGTGCTAACGCGCACGGACCTACAGGGCAAAGTTCAGCACGCTGCTTTATACCTGGTAAATATTTGAACAGTTTTTCCCTGGTTTGGAAATCCCAACAATCCCCCTGTCATAGCACAGAATAGAATAGAATAGAATAGAATAGAATAGAACGCCATTAAAATGGTGCAAAAAAAATAAATAAATAAAATAAATAAAATAAAATAAATAAATAAATAAATAAATAAATAAATAAAACTGCGGATACATAGCTTTTAGGATGAAAAATAACAGCGCGACTTTAACTTGACCTGACAAAAAAATCAAAATAAATCAGAATAAAATCAAGCATGATTTGTGATAAACAAAGCTTTTCAGTTACCGGTCTATTCCACCCCTGCTGACATTCTCTAAAGCGTTATTTTCCAGTGGGGATTCGGACTCTTCTGCAGAACCGATAATAAGATTAAAAGTAATTCATTTCTGTAAATCAGGTGAAGCAAAGTACGTAACATTGAATCCTGTAACGGCACTGTGTCTGGAGGAACAGGATTGGTCACGGAATGTATTCTGTGTAACCTTGAAAATTTGGTCTATACACATTAAATTCAACACTTGAAAAAACTTCAGGGTTAAAATAAGTCAATTTGAGGTATTTTGCTAACACCAGTACTGCCTTTGGTAGGTTTAACACAACAGGGTTAACCCAGAAATAAGGTTAAGAGAATGCTTATGCGTAAAAAGAGTTGTTGAGAAACAATTGACTTAGAATAACTTTATTCATATTTTACATATAAAACTACATTAAAATGACCTCTTACAGGAGACCCCTGGTATTTGCAGGGTGTTAGGAACCACAGCAGCTGTGAATAGCTAAAATCCATGAATACTTGAGAGCCCTCTAAAAAATGCTTATAACATCCTGTTTTAATAGTTCAAACACAACAAAACCTAATTATGTATATTTTTACACAGATAACAAAATATTCTTCCTCATCTTCTGCCTAGGAGGTACAGCCAATCAGCCAAAGGAACAGGAAGCATTGCTCCCTGATTGGCTCTTTGCAAACACCAGCCAAGTAGCATTGGGCCCAGATATTTTAGCTTCCCAAGATGCATTGTCTTTTGAATATTTAGATATGCTCTATGAAGAAATCCATGAAAAAGGCGGGTTTTCTGCCAATACCTGAATAGGCCAGGGGTTGACTGTATTGAACTTTATGAACAATTCTTTGGTTAAGGTGTGAACATTGCTTGTGCTAGCTACTTAGCATGCCTAGTATCATAATCATATGATGGGGAGGGGGTTGACAGTTTCCCATACATCCTAACAGCAGCCAGCTATTCCTTGGACGGACCAGACGCCAGATGCTCCATCCCCATGCTTGTCCACACATCCCTTCTGAAGTGCACAGGTGGATGTAAACAGATCCTTCTGCTTTTTCAAAATGAAAGCACCAATAAGCGCCGCTCATCACCACCTCAGAAATTATTCTGCATACTCACTGACTGATTCACAGTCAACTGACACTGGTCGGAGCCAGGTGGTGGGGACCCAAGCTCCAGCACTAGTCCATTGTTGTTTGCCCTAAAATGATAAGCACCTTACAGGTGAAAGCAGCTCTGTTAGGGTGTTTTAACACCTGAGGCGTTTAGTCCGTTTAAAACAATCTCATAGCTGTTTCTTCCCTTGGTGCAGTTCGTTTATGTAGATATGAATGCAGCAATCACTCTAGGGTGCGGTCCCAAAGGGGCGACGATGGCTCAAGAGGTAGGAGTTTGTCCTGTAACCTGCGGGGGGTTACAAGACAAAGTGGGTTCGAACCCCCACTCTGGCTCTCTTCAGCTGTTGTGTTCTTGAGCAAGACACTTCACTCGCCTTGCATGCTGGTGGTGGCAGCCTCACTTCTGTCAGTCTGCCCAAGGGCAGCAGTGGCTAAAGCATAGCTTTCACCCATTCATGCCACTATCAGTGCATGAATGGGTGAATGACTGAATTTAGTGCAAAGCGCTTTGGGGTCCTCTGGGCGAGATACAGCACTATACAACTGCAGGCCATTTACAAAACAATCATGCCAGGACTATCTGAAGGACCGTATGGTGTGAAGGTGATGTAACCTCAATCTGACACAGCTAACAGGTTTATGCTGCAAAGTTGAGCCAAATGTCTTCCAGTAGCCATGTTTGTGTTGCATTGTGGGACATGTTAAACAAATTAATAAATGATGGCAGTGCAAAAAAGCCCCATACAACTTAAGAGACATCTCAAAATCATTCAGTATAGTTCCCAGACCCATGCAACAGTTTAATCACTTTCGAGCGAACTTTCATGGTGAACGTGGCCCGAATAAGGGCCAGTCTGTCTATTGGGCATAACAAAATTGCCGTATTGACCCAGAATGGATTGTTGCACCAATACAATGTGGCCACCATAGCTTAAACTATGTAATAAGCATTAAAGTGATAAAATCAAGTCAGTGTACTACAGCATGTCTGCAACTAATTATTGTATGTTTCTCAGGATGTGGATGACATCAGTTACTGAAAATATTTCTGAGAAATTAAGCTGGATATAAGAATCAATTATTTATACTTTTCTGGGCAGCTGATTTTTTAGTTTAAATGTTGTGAAATGTTGCATGTAAACAGTCAGTGAAATGTTTTTGACTCCTATCTGTTGTATGGTTACAGTTCTTCCATTGTGGGGTAAAGATGTTAATTAAACTCTTAAGTCAAATTTAGCAGATAAGCTAAATGGCTGCAAAATGAAAGCAGGATAATTGCCCTTTCCAGACAACACAACAGTTTTCCACATTTATGTCTCTTTTAAGGTTTTAACAAACGTAATTTACACTATTGTGACTTAGTAAGAGGTCTGTGTTTTTACTTTAAGATGTCATAAAAATCCCTATCTCTCTGGGTGATAGTTTGTAACTGCCCAATGAGCACGCCCTTATTAACAAAACAAGATCTGCAGAAACAAAAGGCCTCCCACAATGGCTGCAAAGCTGCTCAGAATCTGTTTGCTTTTTGCTGCTGTTCCCTGCCAGATCCCTGCTGTAGCCTGCAGCTCATGTGATCCTGAAAAGCTGGAATACAGCTGCTGCATCTCTGCAAACGCTGGCTTAAAGCTTGTAGTTTATCCAGAAGCCCCCGATCTTGACGGATTGTTGGCTAATAAGCAATAAACACAAGAAATTGGTCTGGTTTAAAGAATTTCTTCTTTGTTTCCGTCTTCAGCCTACTTTCCCAGTTGCCTTGAACAAATCTTGAACTTACACACACACCCAATAGAAGCCATAGTCATGGCATTTCAGCCCGTTTTCTACATAATGGCGCTGTCCTACCCACAGGGGTAGCCGTAACTGGGGTTTCTGTAAGTTCCTAATATTTAAATGAATAACTTTATCAGTGCTGTCCGCCATGTTTAACACTTCGCTGTTGTAGGAATGGAAGTTCTTCAGATTTGTTCCCAAAGCTCTCATTCTCTTCCATGAACTGCTGGAAAACAGGAAGACTGAGGTCCAAAGTTCCCTTGGAGTCATTGAACAAAGTGAATGAATGAACACGGTGCAATTAAATGCAATATGGAAGCCACAGTTGTCATGATAACGCTGTTAAAAAGTAATACAATAAGCCATCATTTACCCTGTGCAGCAAATTATCCTCTGATTTATGAATCTGATGGGTTAAATTTTAAATTATCAGTCCAATAGAAGTATACAGGTCAGATCCCTTATACAACAGCATGAATCACTGTAATTACATGTGTCATAAAAAAATGTTGTGATTACATCCATTTCTCTGTGTCTGTGCTGCAGTAAATCTGACAAACCTGACACATGACAGTCATTTTGGGATTAGTGACTGCTGAGTCAAGACCTGAGTGAAGAGAAAGCTGTGGGTGGCAGAGCAAAGAAAGCCATGAGTGTAGAGAATCCGACTGTTATATGGCTGTTTTTATTAAGTTTGTCAGGAGAAGAAGAAGTATTCACTGTTAATTCTGAGATTAAAAGATCACAACCACTGACCCGTGTTTCCGGGGAATGGGAAAAACTGCAGGCAAATGTAAAATTTAAAGAAAGCAATATAGTGAAGGAAGTAAAACAACACTTAGTACGTAATAATAGATAAGATTATAGGATTTTGTGAGTTGTTGATACTGGCTCTCAGTGCTGCCAATGGATACGAAGGACCATCACAATCCAATGCTGTTTGGGTTGGAGGACTTCCAAAAAATAAAACGACATTCTAAGTCAAACAGTTATACACGATAAGGCAATTAAAAACCCAATAATATTTTGTATTTGGCTTCTGATGTTTGTGTGCAAAAAACTGTCATTCATACTCTCAATTTAGTGGGGGAAAAAAAGAGTTTTTTTTGTCACATTTTTGTATTTTCTTACCAGAAAAAAATTCAACAGGTGAGTAAAAGTTTGTCGATCACAGTGGAATGATTGACAGTCTTTGGCCTGGCCATGTTTTGTCGGCTGCAGCTTTGTTCCTCTACAGGTCAGTGAGCTGTGGCATTTGTGCAGACATGTGGAAAATTTTAACTTTGTCATCTTATGCCCTGAGGCATCTATTTTTAAAGGTATGTTCTCAAGAGGAACAGATCCTAGGTAGAAGTATTGTTTGGCACATCCCTCTGGACAGAAACGTCATTGTTTCAATTAATGAATAGTAGGCTTAAAACTATAACATTAGGAAAAAGTAAAGAACGAAGCTTCATTCCAGAATTCATATATCTTTTATGATGATCTTCATTGATGAGATGAGGATTTTTTTTTTTTTTTTTTTTTTTTTTTTTTTTTTTTTTGCAAAAACCAACTGCACACATAACTTATCTTGCAAAATAATAATAAGAAGAATCTTTTGTTTCTGTTTACATGAGTGAGAATTGTAAGCGGATGTCCAGTTACTCTAGCATAGACTCCCAAAATACTGCATAATTGTGAAATTGAAAGAATACCACAAATTTTCAACATTTTTCAACCAGTAAAAACTTTAAAGTTTTCTGCAAGTCAATAATTTCTAGAACCATCTTTTGCTGCATTTACAGTTGTAGCCATTTTAAAGTATGTCGCTACCAGCTTTGCACATCTAGAGAGATGTCTTCTTTGCAAATACTACAGCTACAAGCTTCGTCAGAATGGACAGAGAGCATCTGGTGAACATCAATCTTCTACTCTTACTCACAGACTTGTAGAAACATCTAGGCCTGGACTTTGACTACGCCATTCTAACACATACATTTGCTTTGATCAAAGCTGTTGCATTGTTGGTTTCTGGTTGTATATTTAGTGTTGTTTTCCTGCTGGAAGGTGAGTATCTGCCCCAGGCAAGGCAGGTTTATTTGTAAAGTACATTTCAGCAACAAGGCAGTTTCAAAGTGCTTTACATGATGAAAACAAACAAACATTAAATTGCAGTGGTATAATAAAGGAAATTGATGAAAACTGAGAAACAGACCACAACTAAATGCCCAAGTTATATTAATCAAGGCCGCTCTAACCGGTGGGGTTTTAGCCTTGATTTAAGGAACTCAGTGTTTCGGCTCTGTTTTGCAGTTTTCTGGGAGTTTGGTCCAGATTTGTGGTGCATAAAACTAAAGTTGCTTCTCCATGTTTTGGTTCTGATTCTGGGCATGAAGAGTAGACTCGATCCAGAAGACCTGAGTGGTCTGGAAGGTTGACACAATGACAACAGTTGCTTAGCCGTTCAGTGATTTATAAACTAACAAAAGTATTTTAAAGTCTATTCTCTGAGCTACAGGGAGCCAGTATAAGGACTTTAGAACTGGGGTGATGTGCTCTATTTTCCTGGTCTTAGTGAGAACATTAGCAGCAGAGTTCTGGATCAGCTGCAGCTGTCTGTTTAGGCAGACCTGTGAAGACACTGTTGCAGTAATCAATGCGACTAAAGATAAACACATGGATGAGTTTCTCTAGATCTTGTTGGGACATTAGTCATTTATTCCTGGAAATGTTCTTCAGGTGATAGAAAGTCTACTTTGTAATTGTCTCAAATCTTTTGCAGCCTCCAACAGGTTTGTCCTGCATTTAGCTCCATCCATCCCACTTCTCTGTCGAAAAGCATCCATACCACATGTGCTACCGTGGTGATGGTGTCTTCAGAAGGATTTGCAGTGTTAGTTTTCCACCACACAAAGTGTTTTTGCATGAGGATTTGTTTTTGACCTCATCTGAGCATATTACTGTATCCCTACATGGCTGGTGACTTTTATAGGGGTTTGGTCTTGCTCCTCTTCAATAGAAGGCAGATCAGTAGAGTGCATGAATGCATCTTAAGGACAAGGGGCACTTAGTTGAAGACAGCAATGTGCACACTTTGAAAAGGAAAGCCAGGTGGTTTGAGAGAGGAGTGAAAGCTGTCAAACATGAAAAACCAACACTAAACAGAGGACGTGATCTCAGATTTCATCTTTCTAACACCTACTCTGTAGCCCTGACTTGTCTCCCCAGCAATTCACACCTTGGGACATGTGACCAAAACAACTCACATGGCATCGTCATGTTGAGATTATCAAGCAAACAGCAACCCAAACATTGAGCTGAACAGAGGGTATAGCAAGTGGACCCATGTGTCCTGACTGGCCCATTAGTGGCTCTATTTCTGTGATTGCTCTGACCTACAATGTATAGCCTGCTACTCCAACCATGTCCAAGGAGATAGAAGTCCAAATGTCTTCTATTTATGCACTTAAGGATTATGTCCTGGATTAATGAGACTCTACATCAGGGCAGTGTATGACCAACAACTGTCCTTTCTACAGGTTACCCCTCCCTGAACTGTGGATTTCTGCAGCTCCTCCAGAGTTGCCATGGAGGTCTTGCTGCTTCTTAAATCAATGCTCTTCTTTCTTGGCAAGTCAGTTTAGCTAAAAGGTTTGCATTTGTGCCATACTCTTTCCATTTTCAGACGATGAACAGTGCTGTATGAGATGTTCAAAGCTTGGGATATTGTTTTATAAACTAACCCCACTTTGAACTTCTCCACAGCTTTATCCCTAACCTCCTTACTGTGTTCCTTGGTCTTCATGATGCTGTTTGTTCACTAATGTTCTCTAACAACCCTCTGAGGCCACAATTTTTTTTTAGATCTTTAATTGTAAAACAAAAAGTAAAATCAGACATTTTCTTTTCTTTCAGACTTAAGCACTACTACATGCTGGCTTCTCAACTAAAATCACAATTTAATACATTCAGGTTTGTAGACAAAATGTGAAAAAAATGTGACAAAATGTGAAAAAAGTTCAAGAGGTGTGAAAACTTCAGAAAGTAAAGGCTGTAAACAGTGTGTAGCTGAACAACAAACCAAAGTTTCTGCAAATGCTGAGCATTCTTGACATTATGTGTGCACAGCGATTACCATCAGCAGTGCATCTGCTGCAAATCCCACAACGGACAGACCCCCATGCTTAACGCTGGCTTCTGCTCTCCCCCCGGAGGCTTGAAAAGCAGACTTATGTCAAGATTGACTTCAGAAGGCCTTGTTATCTTTATTTCCCAGTGTCACATTGCAACTACTAGTTTTGCCTTCCTCCAGCCTCATCAGGCCAGTGTGTGTGACTGCAGTTTGGACTCTGAAGGAGGAGATATATGGGCTGCCATCGGGCTCCGCAGCAACTTTGAAAAAGCCCAGAAAGCCTCTAATGTGCTTGTGGTTTCTTTCTCGCTTATGTAAAAAATAACTCCCTGTTGTTCCCATGTGGCTTTTGTACTGCACATTTATGCTGAGAAGAATTGTTTTTTCATCTCAAAGACAAAACAAATCAGTGTATTTCATTTACTCCCCTCTGCAGTCGTCCTCCACTCACTCTTCCTCCTGTTCGCCTGTCTTCCTCTGCTGTGCATGTGTGTGTTTGTGCGGGCTGGACTCCTGGCGGTGCAGAATTAGTAGTTGGAGCCCAAACTGGATTAAGGAGGCAGAAACCAGGGAGCTCACTAATGGAAGGGCTGACTTGGCTGGTCGCAGCTTCTGGCCATCAGCTGAGGCCAATTATCTGAAGGGGCCACATTTGGCCTGGCCTGGCTCAGCTTGGCCTTGTAAGAAAGCCTGTCTGCTCATTTGGAAAGCTTCCCCCCTCCCCGTCATTCTCCTCAGAGACCAGAGGCTGACATAACAGTCAGAGAGCCTCGTAGTTCTGGCAAGTCTTTTTTTTCATAACCTGAAATTAACTACTCATCATGTTTAAGGGAAAACCTGCACTGGTTCCAGCTTCTTACATAAGAATAATATGCAAAAAATATACATGAGCTGTAATTTTCTGTTCTGGCAAAAGTTACACGCAAACATTTTACTGTCAACTTAGCATTGTAAAAATTATGAATAAAAACACGTGTAGTTTGCAAATTACATGTATAAAACATTCTACTCTTTCATTGTGAAAAAGTTTGTTCAACACATTGAAAATAAAACTGAAATACAGAAACAAAAACTGAGAAGTAAATTGTTTCAGGTGCCTAACAATGAAGGACACCTAGTAGAACTTAACTAATAATCAGGTTCAAAACTCTGAGATACTTAAAACTCATTCCCAACCCAGAGAAGCCCTTTTTCAGCTCAAAATCATGGTCCCAGAACTGACAGTGCTGATCTTCATACCCAGACATTCACACTTTGCTGCAACTGCTCCAGTGAAAGCTGAGATCACTGTCTGATGACCCTAACAGAACCACATCTCTGCCAAAAGCGGAGACCAATCCTGAGGTCAGCAGAACCCCTAAACACCTATGGCCCCAAAAAGGGCCAAAACATTTATATTACTGCTAAATGTTAAGTTGATACAACACACGACTTAACCTGCTGCTGGCATCTTTTCTCCCTGACATATATTCCTTTTTTTGCTTTTTGTCACACCTAAATGTTTCAGATCATCAAACTAATTTTAATATCAGACAAGATTACCCAAGAAAATAAAAAATATGTTTTTCAATTTATTTTTTTAATTAATTAACAGGTAATAAACAATGCAAACCATTGTGGCACGATGTAAAATCTAGTTTCCCTTTATTAAATAATTAAGTGTGATAAACCACATTTTTGGGGGATAGCTGAGTCAGTTTTTCTACCATCACTGAGAAATGCCAGACCCTGCAAAATCACTTTAATAGAACCTGTCTGACAACATGAAGTAGTCAAAAGATACTAAACTGTTAAAAATCAAGACAAATCAATATATTTTAATAAATGCAAATATACATAAATATCCTATATTTAACAGAGAAAAACGCTGCAGATATTCCTTCCTTCCTACCCAGATAATATCATCCTGGAAACCAGCATTTAGTCTGGCAATCAGTGGACATTTTGCTCTTCTGCTGTGGAAATGAGGGACAAGAAAACATGTGTTCACTTGAAACAATACAGATGACAGCAAATCAGTGGAGTGCAAATTGAGGCATGTGTTTGTGTTGGAAACCATTAAAACACTGAATACAACGTTCTGTTTTGAGACTTGAATATAAATGAATGGGTGCCTGCTTTGGGAAGAACAAAAGCAACATTTGTCTGATTTTTGGTCATAAAAATAAATGAAATTGTTCACAGATGAGTTTTGCGATGCAGCGACCATCACTAAACCAAGTGATGCAATAATGAGGAGGAAAAAAAAGACAGACTCAGATCTTCCAGAACATTGTGTGACAACGAGATAAAATAAATTACATAAATCATAACGTATGGTTTAAAAGAACACAGTGTCTGTTGCGTATTTGGCATCCATCATAGATTTTTATTATTATTGTTTGGTTTTATGTCTTTAAACTGTTTAGTCTGATTAAAGTAATGGAAATTCAAAAATAAAGGCATAAATTATTCAAAGCAGAATAGAAATGTCACCCATCAACATTACAATTTGTTGATGGGTGAGATTAGATGGATTTATTAACATCTGGACCTGGCTCAGCTGTATGTTTTCAACCTGCCTTCTAATTCTGTTTGAAACTAATCTAACAGACTGTTGACCACATGTCCATGTCTAATATGTAAAAATGAAAGGAGTATCAATCTTCCAGTAACAATCCCAGTATTTTTGTAAATATTCAGAAAGTCTGATTTCCAACAGAACTTGACTGGCTCAAGTTTTACCTAAAGAACAGTGAGTTCTTCGTGTCAATAGGTAACTTCCCATTGGAGCTGACAAAAATCACCTACTGGGTACCCCAGGGTTCCATCCTGGGGCCCATCTTATTTAATATCAACATGCTCCCGCTTCCTCAGGGTATTGCAATTAATAAGATTAGTTACCATAAACCATGCAGATGATACACAAGCTCCATATTACAATGTAATGAGGTGACTATGAACCCATTCAAGAACTGATCAGATGCATAGAACAAATCAGTGCATGGACGTGCCATAACTTTCTTCAGCTGAAAAGAAAACCAACTGAAGTTATTATTTTTGGACCAAAGAGGAACGATTTGGAGTCAGCATGCAGCTTCAGTTATTACAGCTAGAAACGAGTGATCAGGCCCAAAATTCGGTGTAGTGATGGACTCAGTCCTGAACCTTCAGAGATACATAAAGACAGTTACAAAGTCAGCCTTCTATCACCTGAAGAACATTTTTTGGAATAAAGGACTAATGTCTCAATAATATATTGAGAAACTAATCTATGTGTTTATCTTTAGGTCTGCCTAAAAAAAATAAAAATAAAAATCACATGCTACTCATATTCTCACTAAAACTAGGAAAATAGAGCACATCACTGACTCCATGTAGCTCGGAGAACAAACTATAAAATACTTTTGTTAGTTTATTAATCACTGAATGGTTTAGCACCACAATGTATTAAAGACCTGTTGTCGTATCAACCTTCCAGACCACTCAGGTCTTCTGGTTCTGGTCTACTCTGCATCCCCAGAACCAAACATGGCAAAGCAGCTTTCAGTTTTTATGCTCCACTAATCTGGAACAAACTTACAGAAAACTGCAGAAGTGCTGAAACACGGAGTTACTTTAAATAAAGGCTAAAACCCCACCTGTTTAGAGCTGCCTTTGATTAATAACTGGAACATCATTATTTTAGTCTGGATTACAACTTTTTATTGCTTTCCTTTATTACATCACTGCAATTTAATGTTTGTTTTATGTTTTCATCATGTAAACCACTTTGAACTGCCTTGCTGCTGAAATGTACTATAGAAATGAACTTGCCTTGCCTAACAAATTAATATTCCCCCAACAATACATGAGAACTATCACAATTTATAGAGAATTTTAATGAAGCATGAAATGAAGAGTAATAAAAATCATCACAGAATGTTAGCTGCATCTCTAAATATAAAAAAATGTGCTTTTCCAGCTTTAAAGACATTGATCTGCACGGAAATAGAAAGGAAAATGTTAATGTACTCCAAACATCAAAGCAGCTGTGTAAAGATGTTGGATATCAGCATCATGGTCTGGGACTTTTTTGCCTAAAGAGGGATCTTAGATCAAATTTCTGTTGATAAATTTGTACATGATAGTTTCAGTGGATTAAAATCTACAGCCTTTTAAAAGGTTATTTGTAAAACCCCACATGGGTTTTCCTGACAGTCATGGTAAAAGCCCCTTTGGATGTTTCACTCCTCTTATTGCTTTTACAAATCAATCATGATCAACAATATGTGGCTTTTTTGAGAAATTACTAAAAAAGCCATTTAAATTCAAAGTGAAATCTGATTTCTACAAAATAAAGACAAAGTGTGAAACATAAAATAGGTGATTGTGTAATTATTCACCCCCCTTAAAATGACTGACCTAATTGAACAGCGGTCCAGCCAGTTGCGAGTTGTCTCACAATGAGTGGAATGGAGATTAGCTGAATGCAGTGACTGTGTCTCCAGTGATTGTATTATAAAGACAGCTGTGTCTGGAAGGTCAATTCATTGGTTAATCAGTATTACTGGCTACCATTACAGCATGAAGACGAACGAACACTCCAAGCAAATCAGAGAAAATGTTAATTAAAAAGTATCAGTCAGGGGATGGATATAAAAAATCTCTAAGACACTGAACATGCCCTGGAGTTGCTGAGTGTAAATCTACCTAGATCAGGCCGTCCTCACAAGCTGAGTGACTGTGCAAGGAGAAGACTGGTGAGAGAGGAAAATAGGACACCTCTGATTACACTGACGGAGTTATAAACCTCGGCAACTGAGATGGGAGCGACTCTGCAAACAACTGTTGCCTGGGTTCTTTACCAGTCAAAGCTTTATGGGAGAGAGAAATGAGAAAGCCACTGTCGAAGAAAACTCATCAAGGCTCGACTCGAGTTTGCCAAATGGCACGTGGGAGACTCCAGGGTCACGCAGAAGACCTTAGTCTGATGAGACCAAATGGAGCTTTTTGGCCATCAGACAAGACACTATGTTTGGAGGATACAAACACTGCACATCACCACAAACATCTCCACTGTGAAGCATGATGGTGACAGAATCATTCTGTGGGGAAGCTTCTTGGAAGCAGGCCGTGGAAGGCTTGTTAAAGTAGAGAGGTAAAATGAATGCAGCAAAATATAGAGAAATCCTGGAGGACAACTTGTTTCCATCTGGAAGAGACTTAAAGGAAAATAAATATTCAGAGAATATTTATTTTCCAGCAAGACAATGACCTGATGCATCCAGCTAAAGCTACACAGAAATGGTTGAAGACAATGAAGTGGCCCAGTCAAAGCCCAGATCTCAATATGATAGAGAATTTGTGGCAGGACTTGAAAAGAGCCGTTCACAGCTGATCCCCACCAACCTGACAGAGCTTGAACAGTTTAGGCAGGAAGAATGGAGGAGAACTGCAGCCTGACTGAGACCCGTCCACAGACTCCCTGCTGAGACTGCAGCCAAAGGTGCATCTGCTAAATACTGACTTGAAGGGGGTGCATATTTATGCAGTCACTTATTTTTTGTTACATATTTTATTTGTCATTTTGTAGAAATCAGTTTTCACTTTGTTATTTAAAGTTTTTTCTAATTTTTGTCAAAGTCAAATTTTGTTGCTCATGACTGATTTATAAGAGATCGAAGGGGGTGAATACTTTTTATAGCCACTGTATAAAGGGGCTCCTATTTGGTGTTGGACAGATTGGGAAAGAATGGAATTTTCTTTAGTGTTTTTCAGATCTGGATAAGGTTAGAAAAACATAAGCAGAATGTTAAAATATTTACGATTTTGTACTGCAATCGTAAATCCAATTTTCTAACAGATTAAAATCTGGATTAGACTTTTATACTGATTATCTGTGGAAAAAAAAATTGCTGTACTCGTTTTGCACCATTTCTTTAATTTTGTGGCACAAGCAGTAAAACTAGACTAGCGCTGCCTTTGCACAACCTTTGGCCAGAGGGGTAGTAGCATGATTAAGGAAAACCACCACCAAGTAAATGTTGTGCCATACATAAAAACTCCAGACTTAGTTTATCTTTTGTTTTCAAGACAAAAATAAAAAACACTGAGCTTTATAATAAATTAAAATCAGACATGTGGACCTGCTTCATGGACATTTTCCTCAGATGTTGAAACATGTCATCCTATGGTTAAACGGTATGATTTTTAGACCAAATCTTTCAGAAAACAGGTGACAAATAACAGAAAAAAAGTTATTCCCGCTTTTTCTTTTCCAACTCGAGGTTTTGTCACTGTGTTTTAAGCATTCTCACACAAAAAAGCTTGATCTGTGTAAAATATCTGCAGGAAATTCCAATGACACGTTTACACAGACATTAAAGAATCAGCAAGAAATCTGGAAAACTTGTGTTTGGATATATGAAATGAAATATGTAAAATGAACTGTGTTTAAAGATATGGGGAGTGACACAGTTTTGAAAATACTCCATTTCTCTAGTTCTCCTAGTTGTTCCAGTCTTATCTGCAGAGATGTGAAACATATGGTTGAAGCTGCTGCTGCTAAACCAGATTTGTGAATGAAATGCGAGTTAAAGAGCAGTTTTTATGCAGCGATATATTCTTAAAAAGGCTGACAAAGATCGTTTTGTTGAGTCAGATTTTTCCAAAGTAACAACAAATAGTAGAATAACAGGTTTAGATGGAAAAAAAAAAAAAAGGACATCTAAAGAAAGAAAAGCCTCTGTAAGCTAACCAACAGGAACAGAAACACTTTGTGGATGTGAACACCAATTTTCATGTCTTTGCCAATTAGATTTAGGTCTGGACTTTGACTAGGCCATTCTAACACATGAACATGCATCAGTCTAAACCCTTATATTGTTGCTCTGGTTGTATGTTTCCAGTTGAAGCTCAATTCTGGAATAAAACCTGTTGCTGTAAAAGACTTGAGACGTAAGATCACATTCCAGCAGGATCCGTGTAACCATCAACTCTGACCAGCTTCTCTGTCCCTGCTGAGGAAAGCATCCCCACAGCATGATGCTGCCACCACAATTTATAACTATGGGAACGGTGTGTTCAGGGTGATGTGTAGTGTTGTTTTTTTTGCCATACAGTGTTTTGCGTAGGCTGAAAGGTTTAAGTATGGTCTCACCTGACCAGAGAGCTTTCTTCCACGTTTGCTGTGTCTTCGACACAATTCGTGGAACCATGGAAACAGGACTTATTACTTTTTTTCCCCACAGATCCTTAAAGTCCAGATTTGATGAGTGCCTGACTAATAGCTTTCCTGATAACAGATTCTTCCACCTGGCTGAGCTGTGGATCACTGCAGCTCCTCCAGTTACCTTTTGGCTGCTTCTGTAGTCGATGCTCTCCTTAGTCAGTCATGTCCATTTTCAGTTGATGAAAATGATCAAGTTCAAAGCTTAGAATGCTATTTTTTCACCTAACCTCGCTTTATATTTCTTCCTTCACAGTCTCTCTGCTGTGTTTCTTGGTCTTCACGATCCTGTTTGCTCTCTAATGTTCTCCAACAAACCACTGAGGCCTTCACAGAAGAGCTGAATTTATACTGAAGTTAAAATCCACACAGGAGGACTCTTTTTTTTTATCAATTTGCTGACTTCTGCCGGCAGTTGGTTCCACTGGAAATTACTTAGAGGTATAAGTCAAATGCAAATGCTGACCACAGTTTCCATATATCTTATTCGTACATAATTTTGAAAGCTATACATCATTTTCCTTCCACTTCACAGTTATGCACTACTTTGTGTTGGTCTATCACAAAAAATCCCAGAAACTACATGCAAATAATGTGGAAAAAGTTTAAGGGGTCCTTCGTTTTGCTCCAATCTGCAAAGCCAAAATAAAAAAATATGACTCTGTCGGAGGAGGACTGAGTCAGGAACAAGTGGTTTCCTGCCAAGTCCCACACATAATACTGAAAAGCATTTGCACTTTATTTTATTACCATCTGCAATGATAAATATTGCCAAAATAAGAAACAGAGATAAACTGGAGTAAAATCTACTATATTTTCACCCAGCAGTAATAGAATTAAAACCCAACTTTTAAAGAAAATGTCCCATTTTAGTCTATTTTCACAGATTTTATTGATAGAAAAACAGAAGAATGTTATGGAAATCTTGAAAAACCCTTTAAAAAAAGGTGGAAGAATTAGGTAAAAATTACACTTCAAGATAAAGTCTGAAAACATTACATTGAAAGCGCAATTTTGTCAATAAATTTTGCCATTTTGACATCCCGTTTAGAAAGCCCTCCACAGTCATGTGTGGTCAGCGTAATCTGGACCTGTGGAAACACAAGCAAGTTTTGAGTTATAGACATGTTACAAAATGTATGGGGATTTTTTTTTTTTTTTTTAAAAACACATTTTACAGTTTGTGGTTCTTTAAAATAAATGAACTCCAGTTTGCACATATATACACCATAAAATGTGTTTATTGGGTCAAAGAATGTCGGTAATTGTTAATACATGGGAACTGCTACAGAATAAACACCTTGAATGTTTTTCTTGTAATATTGTATTTATTTATAAGAAGTTATTTTCATGTAAACTCAACCAGGAGGTTATCTCATCAGATTTTTGTTTTTATTCTTCATTTCATGACATTTTTTAAATTAACATCTATGAATAAAACAGAGATGCAACTTTTTAGTAATTCACACATGGGTGAGAACTTCTCTGGCCACCCCAAATATTATGCTTTTCTTCCACTTTTTCTCTAATCCTGAAGGGGACTTAAGATTTTGGCTGCTTTATTTCGGTTATGATTCATTGCTCAAAGTTAAACAGCTATTAAGACAAATATTCCTCTGAAAAAGTTGATGTAACATATAGAAATAGAGTAAATAAGTAGCCAAAAGCCAAAAAAAATATTTTAAAGGACCTTCAGAAACTTGATAAAGACTACTTTAAGAGATTGCATGAAGGTCTGAAGGATCTACAGTAAAGTAAATACACCCCTCTTCAATTTTGGAGCTTTAGCTGTTGATGCAAACTAGGTGTGAGAAGAACTTAGCTTCAGCTGGAGAACAGAGTATCTGAGCTATTTAGAGCTATGTACTGGTTTAAGTTTGACAAACCAGTAAGGTGAAAGCCAGCGCAGGATTTTTCTTCACACATCAACGAATCATGAACATTATTTATGTTCAAGAATATTAGTATGATTTCAAAATGGATCAAGTATTTTGTTCAGGGTGAACTTAAATCGGTGTGAGGTTTGTCTGCAAGTGTCTGGTGGAGAACGCAGTTGCTGCCCAGAGACCTGCAGCCACTTTAATAAAGAGTGGATTAGGAGTAGCATTCCTCTTAAAGAGCCCCGGTTCACCACACGGTAATTCAGTGGCTTCAGTCTAATGCTGAGAGATTTTCACGGACTGGCTCTGTCATATCATGCACTTCTTTACCTCAGAGACAAAAAGAGTGATGAGAGGATGTGTGAGCGCTGGTGTTATTAAGGGAAGGTGGAGATATCTGTAAAGGTCTTCATGAGAAAAACTAAGCGTTACCTGGTGAAACTGTTGGTTTTTTTCATATTATTATTTCTGACTCTTACTAAGTATTTTTAGGGGTTTGAGCGGATAGATTTCTAGACCACAAAATTATTGTTTAGCATGAAAACAAAATCTGTTGATTGGTCTCAGAGTAACTGTAATTTGTAGTTAACCAAACATGGGATTATAAACCAAAACAAGATAATTCAATCAGGAGAAAATGTAGAGTTTCTGTAACTGATTCTAAAGAAAAGCACCCTGCCAGATATGCCTGCAGAGTTTTATTTGCACTAGGAGAAAGTGGTTACCTTATTATAAACGTTGAACCACTCGGGGTGATGGTTCATCTTCTCCGCCTCCAGGGCCACTCGCGACATGAAGCCAAACGCCTGGAGGGGAAAAGAAATGACTCAATTAAAAACAATACGAGTTTCTATTTTTTTCTCTTTTTTGTTTACAAAATACTAATCCATACCAAAAATATGTATTTTTTTAGGCTTTTATCATTTAAATTCAAAATAAAATATGATTGAAAAGTACATTTAAGTAATTCTTTTAAAAAAGTGACAGATCTGTTCAACACAGTTATATATTTTCAGCGTTTATTTATGATCATTTTGATGATTATGGCTTACAGATAAAAAAAAACCTAAACATTCATCTTCTTTGATGATTATAATGAGACATAAGGATTTTTAACACAGAAATGTTGTGTGATGACCATTGGTTTTGGCCTTCACAACCATGGGTACCATCAGTATCTTGTTAGTTGTCCAGCAGACAACCAAACCACAAAAAGGTCATTGCTAAAGAAGCTGACTATTCACAGAATGCTGTATCCAAGCACATTAACGGAAGGTTGAGTGGAAGGAAAAAGTGTGGAACACCAGCAACAGGGATAACTGCAGCAACAAGAGGGTTGTGAAGCAAAGAGAAGATACAGAATAGTATAGTTTCTTTAGCAGCAGTGACACTTAAAGACAGAAGAAAATGTGGTGGTGTGTTGTGAGGTAATTGGTTTAAAGTTTTGAAGCATGTCAACAACTCCCTACAACATTCTGCAAAAAGTATTCATATCCCTTTAACTTACAAATTTAGACACGTTGCAATTACACAGTTCAACACATTTAAATTTTATGTTACGCCAACATAAATCATAATTAAGTGTGAGAAAATTGATCCATGGTTTTCAGTTTTTTTTTTTTTTTAGAAATAATTAAAAAAAAAAAAAAAAAAAAAAAAAAACCCTAAAACTATGTTCTGCATTTGTTTTCACCTAAATAAAATCCAGCAAATCCAACTGCCTATAAAAGTCACATAATTAGTAAACAAAGGTCAAACTGGCATAATTTAATCTCAGCATGAATCCAGTTGTTTTCTGAAAGCTTCAGAGGGTGGTTAGAGATTAGTAAACAAACAGAATCATGAAAGGCTGAGGAGAAGTTTAAAGCAGGGTTATCTTATAAAACAATAATTTAGACTTAACACCTCACTGAGCTCTGTTTAATTCATCATCTGAAAATTTAAACAGCATAGCACTACTGCAAACCTACCAGAAAATGGCTGCCCTCCTAAACCGACAGGCCGGGCAAGGAGAACATTAATCAGAGAAGCAGCCAAGAGGCCCCTGGCAACACTGGAGGAGCTGCAGAGAGCCAAAGCTCAAGTGGGAGAATTTGCTGACTGGACAATTACTAGCTGTGAACCCCTCCAAAGAAAGTACTAAGCATCACCTGGACTACATCACCCCCATCATGAAACATGGTGGCACTATCATGATGTGGGGGAAACTTTTCAGCTGAAACAGAAAAGCTGCTCAGATCTGATGGGATGATTGGTTGGAGACAAAAAACACATCCTGGACAAATCCTGTTGGAGCCCGTAAAAGATGTAAGACTTCGCCCCAGGATCACCTGGTCTCAGGGTCCGCTGTCCTGCAAGTTGTAAGCGTTTCCCTACTGCTACACACCTGATTTAAATAAATGGGTGATTAAAAGGCTTCAGCAACACTGGATGAATAAAGTTTGCTGGAAAACAGACATCTAAAACATGAAGGACAATAGGCCCTGAGGACGCATGTGTTAGAACTGGCCCACTTAAACCCCAGACCGAAATCCAACTGAGAATTTGTGGCAAGATTTGAAAATAATGTTCACAGATGCTCTCCTTCCAATATGACTGAGCTTGAGCTGTTTTGCAATAAAAAAAAATGGGCAAAAAAATTCAGACTTTAGATGTGCAAAGCTGGTAGAGATGTACCTTAAAAAACAAGTAAAACGTGGCTCTACCAGGTATTGACTCACTGGGGTTTAATACCCAAGAACACTCCTCAGAGGAAAACCATGCATCGTTTTCCTTCCATGGGATAAAAGCACAACTACAGCTTCTTAAAATATTCGCTTTTAATTTTGACAGTGACTGAAAATCTCATCAAATTTGGAAACTTTAATTTATTTCAGTATAGTTTAGTTATGTAGCACCAATTCACAATAAATGTCAACATAAGGCACTTTTTAACGGAACAAAAATGTCCAAATTATATCCAATCTTAAAAAACATACATATAAAATGAAATCATTCCTAAACGAGTCAATCATAATCATAATCTGGGATTTAATGAATACAGTCCAGTTCAACTATAATTATAATATGATTTTTAGTTAAATTCAACCATCATATTCTAACTGGTAGCCAACTGTTTAACTTTAAAGAAATCCCTCATCCTGGGGAAGCATGAGGCGACAGCGGGCTGGAAGAACCTTATGAAACTACAAATATTTCCATTTTCTGCAAAACAAGTGTTTCTGCTCAACAACCTGAAATATTTGGCAGCAATATCAAATATTTAAGCATGTAATTCTGTTATTTCCACCTGCACAGTTGCAAAAACAAAGGTTTATTAGATGTCAGTCTATTAAGTATGTGATGTTTAGTAAAACATGCTTTAAATGTAGCTTGCTTCACTAAAAGAAGGACCTTAGCCAATCTAAAATTGCTGTTAAAAAAAACAACATATGAACACACCCCACCTACGAGTGACCACAGAACAAGAACAGGTCGCAAAAACTAGTCTGAGCTTTAATAGCGTTGAAGCTAAAGTGGAAGTAAAACAATAATCATTATAAGAAAGCATGAAAAATTAGTTGTGTTCAAATGAATTGGCCTGATTACTTTCAGAACAGAATCATCCTGAAGCTGAAACAAAATTTCTGCATGTCTGATTAAAAAAAACAAACAAAAAACAAAACAAAAAAAAAAAAAAAAAACCCATCTCACTGATGAAGGACTGACCAATTATCAGTTGCAACCCAACAGCAGACATAAACATCATTTAAAGGATCACCTTAAATATGTAATAACAAAAACACATGCAGCTGAACTCTTGCACAGGAACAAAAGAGCAATGCTGCCACCTGAGGCACAGAGAAGCAGAAGACGTCTCTGTGTGCAGAAAGAAAACCCTACTGTAGGCACACTCGAGCAAACGTCCATGATCTTCATATTTCAGGTTTTGGTATGTGCCTCCAATCACAGGTCATCCAGGGAGTGATTACGGTAATTCTAATTATCTACAAAGAGGAGAGTGAAATCCCTCGTCATGCTCGCTGTGACGAGAGGTAGGGGGTTGGGGGGGGACAACTCAGGTAGGCCCTATTTCAGAGCAATTTCCCACTGCAATCTCAATTAAGCCCCTAAATGCTTCCTCTGTGCCTAATTAAATCAACTGAAATGCCATTGTTTACAGGCCAGGGCTGCGGCCCCATCCGCCACCTGACATGACGAAACTGAATTATTTTCACAAAGGAAATTGGGTTTAGTCTTTTTAGCGTGGCGGACCAATTTTTGAGACGCCCTGTTTGGTTCCCTTGTGCCGCTATGCGTGTAACATGATCGGCAGCTTGATCAAATTGGTTATCAAGGAAACCGTCTCCTGATCAATTTAAGTAATTGACATATTCCTGCAACTTGACCCCCAGAGGCACCAATTTGGAGAGCGAGGCGGTCTGCTTTTTCTCAGCTTTCATTGGCTCTAATGGAGACAGTTGAGCAGGCTGTCGAGTCAGGTGTTGTCCAAACTTGTCTTCTCTCTCTGGGGCCGAGCTCGGGTTAAACTGCTGCCGGGGAACACTGAGTGACAGGTAAAAAGGATTCAGTGTTAACACTTCAGGGCTCCTGCACATCATCCCACTTCAAAACACCATGATTTTTTTTTTTTTTAGTTCTGGACTCTGTTTTGGAACAAAAAATAAATAAATAAATAAATAAAATTTCTCCCATAGTGTTTCAAGACACTCCTAAATGGCCAGACTTGGGTTCTGCATAAGGGGAAGAAGATTTCACAAGTTCCCAATTAAATAAAACAAAAAATATTACTGTTATTTTCCCAGGTACTCATCAATTTGGCCTATGTACACACAGTACTTTTTAGAGCTAAAAATCTAAAGCGGTAAATGAAAATAGTAGGGCAGTGGACGGTCTTTAGACAATCTGCAGGAGCTTATTTTAGAGTCACACATTTTTTTTTTTTTTTTTTTTAAATGGTACAGTGGACCTCTGGTATTCACTGAAACCTGCAAATACTTGAGACCCCCCATAAAAAAAGTTTATAATGCCTATTTAAGGGTTCAAACACCAAATATATCTTAAAATGCATTAATACACTCAGTGGAAACCCTCAGCGCTACCGCAGAGGCTAATATCTACAGTCTTCCTTATCTCCACTCTTGGGGGTCCAGCCAATCAGCACCAAGGAAAATAATTGCCGCTCCTGGATTGGCTGCAAAACACCAGCACATGTCAAGCAGGTATTTCAGCTTCCCAAGCTGCACTTTCTTTTGTATATTTTAGAGATGCTTTATGACAAAGATCGGCGAATTGATGAATTTTTAGAGAATAATTTGAAGTTACGTTCCACAGAAAAATCCAAGAATACCGAACCGTGAATAGGCAGGGATCCACTGTATTAATTTAACACCAAGGACATTTTTTCTAAAAGTAGTTATGAAGACAGTTTTTGAAGAACTGTTGTCTTTGCACTGCTAGAGCTGTGTCCATGTTCTCAGCTCAAATTCGAGCTTGTTCCCGGTGCAGGATGTCTGCAATCCCGTTTGTGGTGTTCGTGGACAGGATCTCAAGGTGTAGTCGTGAACAAGAGGGGGTGTTTTGTGGGAACCTCAAGGTTTTGTCGTTGCTTTTAGCTTTAGCAGATGATGTGGTTCTGCTGAAGTCTTCAGCTTCCACCGGAGTGGTTCAGACCTTAATCTGAAGCAGCCGGCATAAGAGTCAGCTCCTCTTAGTCTGGTTCTCAAATGGAAAATGGTGGATTGCTCCCTCCAGGTTGGAGTTTTAAATAGAAAAGTTCAATTATCTTAGCATCATTTTCAAAAGTGACAGTAAGGGTGCATTCACACCGACCCTGTTTAGTCCGCTTTAATTGAAATCTAGCTCGTTTGCTCAGAAAGCTCAGTTTGGGGAGGTGTGAACGCTTAATCAAACTCTGATGCGGACCAAAAAAAGTGAACTCTGGTCCGCCTACAAACCTAGGCCTCGGCTCGGTTAAAGTGAACTCTGGTGTGGTTCGAATGCATATGTGAACGCCAAGCGGACCGGAGACCGCTCCAAAAACAGGAAGCGGACTACAGCGCAGGGCATTCTGGGTAAATACAACCACAACAAACACGTGAGTCTAAGGCTCATGGTCAGACATTGAGTGAAGAGGACATCCTACAACCGCTAAAATCTGATGCCACTCCATTTTTGTTTACATTTCTTGAGGAAGGAAGTTGCACTCAGTGTCTTCTTCAGAGGTTTCCTTCAGTGGTTCTTGGTGCAGCGCCACTACAGGTGAGGGGAAAAACAGGTTGCTCAAAGGGTTTGGTTCATTTGACACAGTGTAGTGTGAAATCAAACTGAAACAACTGAAAATGTAACAAATGTTGCACTTTTGGTCTCCAACTGAACCGAGTCTACCGGACTATCAGGTGTGAAAACACCCTAAGACAAGGCAGGAGATGGTTCTCTGCATTGAAAGTCAGTTCAAGTGTTTCTGACATCTGATCCGGAAGCCTCCTGGGTCCCTCCATTTACAAAACTTCCAGGCATATCCCACTGGAAAGAGACTTTGGGGCAGATCCTTATATATACATTCAGTCTGAGCTTGATCTATTTTCCAAAGAAGAATAGCCAAAAATTTCAGACTCTACATTGCAAATATCTTGAATACACTTGAAATAAGACAAAACTAACTAACAAGTAACTTTTCAGCACAATATAGGAGCTTGTTTTAAGTAAATAATTCCTTAACACTGATGAAAACGTTCTAGTTATAAGTGAAATAATCTGCCAGTGGAACAAGATATTTTTCCCATATTGTAAGATAAAATGTCTTGTTCCACTGGCAGATTATTTCACTTATAACTAGAACATTTTCATCAGTGTTAAGGAATTACTTACTTAAAACAAGCTCCTATATTGTGCTGAAAAGTTACGTGTTAGTTAGTTTTGTCTTATTTCAAGTGTATTCAAGATATTTGCACTGGAAACTAGAACAAAAATACTTGGTTAGATTTTGCGTTTCTGCGGTGCAGATGTGCAAAACTGTTTGAGACATCCCAGAGAAACTTGGTTCTACAAAGAATTGACTCAATGGGCTGAAACAAATGCAAAAATGTTGAAAACCATGCATAATTTTGATTCCACTTCATAATTAATCACTTCTTTGTGTTGTTCTGTCAGATGAATAGAAGTTTGCATTTGCAACATGACAAAACGTGACTATATTCACAGGGTGTGAAGACATTTGCAAGGCACTGTATATCCATGTATACCTACTGAGGCACAAAAACTAAGTGTGACTTGTAGAGGGAAGGAATGCAAAAAGAGCAAAAAGAGAAATACTTTAAAGCTCATGAGAGGAAAAAGTAAGGACAGCTGTAATCTCTCCCTACACATAAAATGAGGTTAAAATCAGTTTTAAAAAAATCCTGAAAAGGCTGTGAAAAAAAGAGTGTTTCTTCTCTCACTGGGGGTGGTCCCTCGGGGGCAGTAAGCAGAGCATAGCAGCAGGATACAAAGCGTCCAAAGAAGCAGGTCTGTCTGTCACCCATGGGTCATCTCAACATCCTCCACTTGGGCCCAAAAGAAAATAAAAACCCACCTCTCCACTCCCAGCCACCAAGTCAACAGAGGTCAAGGGCTCTCCCTCTTAAAGGGTTTTGTTGAGACCATTTGTATTGTTTGGGCCACACTTCTAGAAGACAGCAGGTCAGCCAGCAAGGCGGCCATCCGCGCTGGTGTCTCCAACAGCTCCAACAAGCTGCAGCTGTCAGAGTCAGATAATTTGACATGACATTACACAGGGCCTCCATCCCAAATAATCAGAAACACCCGTCAGCAGAGCCCCGCTACATCCATCCTCCCACCCCCCAAGACATACGCATCTGAGGAGCCATTTTGGAGCTATTACAGCGTGATTGTCATACAACGCTGGATGAAATAATTTGATGTCGGAGCGAGGCGGTGTTCTCGCTCTCGCTGCGGCTGTGGACTCAGTTTCAAACACATGTGTCTGTTATTTACAGATCGGCTTTCCACCGCCCCTCGCGGTTCCAGGAGGCTTAAAAAGTGCCTGCTATGCCTTGCCAGGGCTAAGTGCATGCAGATTGCACCTCCTCTAACTAGCCTCTGACAGACACGTTCACACTGTACACACACTCCAACGTCGCCACACTCCAACATTACACACCACCACCCGACGATTACTCCGCAAGCCCCATCATCACCCGGGAAAACCTTCACTCCTCTGCAGCGAAAGGGGAGAACTCTGTGATTTTGAGCTGTGGTGATAGTGGTGATGATGATGACCACACCTCTTATGTTTCATTCCCCCTTCTTTCCCAAACAACCTTTCACCAGCTTCCAGCTAGCTGAGCACAGCTTCTCTGCTAATTTAAAGCAAAACAAATGAATAACTATGAAGCAAAGCTGCCAAAGTTCAATCTTTTTTAAAATTTCATACTAGCAGTTGAGCTGCATAAAGAAAAACCTCACTTTGAGACCCTTAATGACACTCATTTAGGGCCTTGTATCATGTCTACTTTTCAAGCATGTCAGCCTCCGTACATGCAACAAGTGTCAGGTTATAGTTACAGAGTTATGGCAAGATTGCAAACCCATCATTAAATGTGAAACTACAATCAAAAGTATTAAAAAAAAAAAAGACAAATAAATGTCACACCTCGCAGCATTTCTCTGGATATTTCCTCCACAGAAAGAGATGAACGCAGGGAGCAAAAAGAGCCTAACGCTGGGGGATAATTAAAGCTTTAGATGGAGGCGCTTTTCTCAGGTCTGGAGGGGCACAGATATGGACACACACGGGCTCAGTTTTTCTCTCTGGAGAATTTTTAGGAATTCACACATTTTACTAAACATTGGTTAATTAGTGTTTAAATCAATAAATGTGACATTTATTAGAATTTTTTTATTTTTATTTGCTTTATATTTTTTTATTCTCATTAACAATTCATGTTCATAACTTTCAGTATTTTTTAAAATATTTAATTTTGTTTTGGTTAATTTATTTTTAATATATATTATTTTGGATTTTTTTGAATGAACTTTTATATAGTTTCAGTTTACTTATGACTTAAATATTTATTTTAGTTTTACCATTTATTTTTCTGTATTTTATTAATAATATTTTAATTAGTTTATTATTATTATTATTATTATATTAATAATATTTTAATTAGTTTATTATTATTATTATTATTATTATATTAATAATATTTTAATTAGTTTATTATTATTATTATTATTATTATTATTATTATTATTATTATTATTATTATTATTATATTAATAATATTTTAATTAGTTTATTATTATTATTATTATTATTATTTTAATTATTTTATTATTATTAATATTATTGTTGTTGTTGTTGTTGTTGTTGTTGTTGTTGTTGTTTATTAATTCATCAGGGACTTCAAAATCATTTTTACCCAAAATATTAAAAGAAAACCTAAAAGAACAAGATGCAAGTAACTAAAAGTCTGAGTTAAATAACGAATAGTGACTATATTAATTGAAATTCTTTTAAATATGTAGAAAGAGTAAGCAAAACATACTAGACACAGATACAACAAATGATCAAAACCAAACTGACCCATTGTAATATTGAATTGAGCTGGGCTATAATTAGATTATCTTAAACCATACTTAGTATTACTTTAACTTGCCTAATTTCTCACTATGAAATGATCTAAACTGACTTGTGGTATGCAATCTGGGAATTTACCAACAATCTGAATTTGATTCTTAAGGCTGGCTGCTCAACGAGAACATGTCAATGAAGTGGTCACTGTCAGCAAAATGAGTCATCAGCCCAACTCCTGAGGATTCAGACCATACGTGTGTGTTTAGGGCGGGAGGGTTAACCCAAAGGCTCCGTTTTAGTTGTAGGACAACTTATTCAACACAAACAGATCGAGGTTCTTAACGAGAGACAGAGGCTTGAAGGAGATTTGGAGGAAGAGGAGGAGGAGGAGGGATGTCCTGAGAGTATATAAGGGGCGGGAGGGGGGACGGACACGGCACGTCTCATAAAGTTTTTCCTGGCTGCTTTAATGCGGTCATTGTCTGTGGTGAACCGAAGTGTTAACATGTTGCTTCACTGTTTGAAATGCACTCTTTTTAACCAAATGATAGCCAAACAGAGTTTATTTTCACATTCAGTAACTGCAAATTATGATCTTGAGGAAACATCCAAAGCAAGGTAGTAATTTTTTTCTGCTTCCCAGCAAGAGTATGGAAAATGTATGAGTAGATTCTGATGTTCGCAATATTGCCATTTCACATCTGGGAAATCTAGAACAGCACCAACGTAGCAACATCAATCCATCGGGGTGTTCTTGTTCCCGTCTTTGCACTGTCTACACTCTACATGTAAAGCTGTGAACACAGTTTTTAGTATAAAACAGATGCTGAAGATGAACATCAGATTTTAAAGGGTGCATTGCTAGAAAACAATACGCCAGTCTGGCCGTGTACTAAGCATTATACTATAAATAAAAAACTACAAATATCTAGGACCGCACCAGTGCAGGTTTATTACAACAGAACAAAGAAACAAATGTTCAATACTAGGTTCATTTTCTCTGATTTCGAGCAGACAAAAATAACCCTATTAAAAACAAAGTGAGACAAAACATCCAAACAGAGCTGAAGGTATAATGAGTTCGTTACTTTAAACTGTTGTCCAACTGAACTAGATAGTGCCCCCTAAAGGCCTAATGTCAAAAAACAAGGTTTGATCAACTGAAAGGGTATCTCAATGTTCTCTAAGAGACAGAAATAAAGACAATTCAACTATTTTAGGCTAAACTTTATGCCATTTAGGAAAATTCTGAATACTATAACATCTCTGCAAATAAAATAATTTACATCAGTGTTGAAAGAAAGCTATAATAAGTTGTGTAGCAGACAGAAAACATGCAGAGGAGACCACAACTGAACTTTTTACCTAACATACAAAATGCTACATGTGTAGATGTAAATGGGACATCTGGATGGAAATCGCTTTAACACAGAGGGTTTATTTCTTTCAATCAAATTATATTTTGAGATGAATATTGTTTTAGAAAACAACTGACCTGTGCAACTTGATTTGTATTTTTCTCCAATTCGACAACATTGAGAGATTAAGATATTACATATCAGATGCATGTTATTTTTTTTTTTTTTTGCATGTTTTTACTCTGAAGCTAGTCAGAGTAAAAGGGAGATGGATGGAGCTAAATACAGGAAAATCCTAGAAGAAAAACTGTTAGAGGCTGCAAAAGACTTGAGACTGGGGCAAAAGTTCACATTCCAGCAGGACAGCGATCCCAAACATCCAGCCAGAGCTAAGACAGAATGGTTTAGATCGTAGCATATACATGTGCTAGAATGGCCTAGTCCAATTCCAGACTGAAATCGAACTGAGAATCAGCATCAAGAATTGAAAGCTGACATTCAAAGACACTTTACAGCCAATCTGACAGAGTTTGAGCTATTTTGTAAAGAAGAATCAGGCATAAATTTCATCAGTTAGATGTGAAAAGCTGGTAAAGACTAGAGCTCAAGAGTTAGAAATTATTGACTCAGGGGAGACAAAATAAAAATGAACACCACACTGCTTTCAATTATTTTTTGTAGCATTTTGAAAACCATGTTTCACTTTCCTTCAGCTTCAATGCTATTCACCATTGCAAAAGAAATGCATCCCCACATCATGATGCTGCCAGAACCATGTTTCACAGTGGGGATTGTGTGTTCTAGTTGACATGGAGAAGGACACAAAATCCAGCTTTAAACAACTTTATATTAATCTACAGTGGACCCCTGATGGGGGTTAGCGCCGCTTGCAAACAGCTGAAATCCATGAATAATTGAGACTCCCCTCTAAAAACCCTGATAACTTCCTGTTTTAATAGTTCAAACACCAAAAATACCTTAATATGCATTAATACACACAGTGGAAACCATCTTAGTGCTACCTCAAAAGCTAATATCTGCAGTCTTCCTCATCTTCACTCTTGTGGGTTCAGCCAATTAGCGCCAAGAAAAATAAATGGTGTCCATGGATTGGCTCCTTTGCTAACACCAGCCAATAGTGTGTCAAGTGGCATTGCACCTAAGAATGTCGGCTTCCCAAGCTGTAGTTTCTTTCAAATATTATAGAATGCTCTCTATATTAAAAAAAAAAAAAAAAAAAAAAAAAAAAAAATTTAAAGACAGATTTTCTATGAATAATTTGAAGTCAAGATCCACAGGAAAATCTGCAAGTACTGAATTGCAAATAGGCGGGATCCAATGTATTACATTAAATTTTAACTCTTCCCTTTATGTGCAGCTTTGTGTAAATTAGCTTAGCAATAAATTTCTTCATTAGACAGACCATTAAATAAATCTTTTTTTTTTTTTTTTTTTTTTTTTTTTTTTTTTTTTTTTTTTTAAATTTAGGAAAATTACCGGAGAAGTCACTAAAATAAAACATTTAATGCATAGAAAACCTGTTGAACTCTTTTTAATTAGGTGTCCTTATATTTATCTGAGTTTTTATGTTTTATTGCAAAAACTATTTAGCTCACCAGGTGTATAAAATGTGCTTTACGAATAAAAAAAAATAGTTTGATTTGCCCTGGAATACAAAACTTCATCCATTTTGTTATTAGTGTGGATTTTTACATCCCACATTTGTTCGCCTAGTTGACAAAGGGCTTGTTGACATTGCAGGTTAGACTTGAAATACATCCATCCTGTTTTCAGATCCAACAACGCAGCTTTTCAATGACCCCACCCCCCTTCCATTGCTGCATAAGCAAGTTTTTGTGGGAAAAAGAAGGAATGCCATTGTTGTCAACCTCAGCTAACATAACACAACAGTTGAGTATGCACAGCTCACCTCCTTCTTTTATATTTAACCGTTTCACATGACTGTTTCTACTTCATTCACAGAAACGTATAGCAGATGGTCAATCTTTAAACACATAAAGCACGAACCTCTTGTGTGTAAACAGCATCAGCGGCTGCAACTTAAAAAACATGCACATTTCTGACCAGAATCTGCAGCCTTAAAGACAGCAGCACATGCAGATGTTTCAACTTGTGGTTGCAGTGATTCTGCTCACCACTCAAACCTGATTAAACACTATGAACTTGATTTGTAAAGAAAATTAAAAAATAAAACTCTCTACTCAAAACTACAACCCCCAACAAGCTGCGGGTAAATTACCAAGGTGGTTGGAAAGATAGGACACTTTCCACTTGCCATAATCTAAGTAATTTCAGCCTTAAAATGGAAGCACAGATGTCATTTTGCTTTTATTTGCACTGCAGCTCTGGCGCCCCCTAGTGACCACACAAGAAAGCGTTTCTAAACAGCAAAAAGGGGTTTGTTATTTCCATTATAAACTCTTGGGGGATCTGATTTCTTCGACTCCATCTCTTTAGATAAGTGGCGAATGGAAATCAGCCAGAATGTCGCTCCTCATCACTGCTCCTCATTTTAAAAGCCCTTTAAGTGCAACCATGAGAGTGAAAATACACCCAGGACTGAAATAAGGACCAGAAGACAGAAGAGAGTTGCCAACAGCCAAAATTGGAACAACATGAGCTCATCTTCCAAAAGGAAACAAGAGAAAAAGACTAGAAGAGGCAGAGATAGGGGCCGAGGAGAAAGAGAGGGACATCTACAAGGAGGAGGATGGGGTTGTTAGTGGTTTGCAAACCAGATGAGACATTTTAACTAATTTGATTGTTTGTGAAAGAAATCATTCTGATCAAAACCCCGATTGCTGCCAACTGGCCGCCTGGCGTGTCTCTGCCTAATGCGGCCTGACGTGTCGGGGTAAGAGGAGAGGCTGTGGGAGAGGGGAGACACAGATGGAGGGGGAGGATGTCAGTACTCGCCCTCTGACTTCAAACACGAGGAAGTGTAAAAACAGGCCGTTTTAATGGCTAAAACAACTAATGACGGGATTAGAGGAGGTCCACTAAGTGGCCTTGAGATCATGCAGTTTACTTTGCTCAAAAACTTATTTTAAATAGGAAGCTGATTAAAAAGAAAAGATGGATGGGATCAAAATTTTTTATAGTTTCTGTGTTTATTTTACCCCAAGAGACATGGTGTAGGCCTCCAAGTATGGATGTTTGTTGGCCCTCCAAACTGATCCAAGTCATTTATGAATATTCTTCGCTGATGCCAAGTCCCAGTCCAATCAGTCATTAAAATTAAAGCCATCTAAAGTGCTGCAAAAAAGTATTTACTCCATTACAGATTTCTTCTGCTTTTGCTTCTTCGTCACTCCATTTACAATTAAACTAATTTTAATACCAGGCAGATACCCTGAGTAAATACAAAAAGCAGTTTTCCTCTGACGACCTCGTTTTTTTTAAAGGGAAAAGAGTCTATCCAAACCAACCTGATAAAGTAATTTCCCCCATAACCAACTAATTAGTTGTGCAACCCTTGGCTGTCGTCAAGCATTTGCAATAACTGGAAATGAGTGTTTTACATGTCAGTGGAGAATTTTTTTTCCCACGTTTCTTTGCATAATTTTAATTTAGCCATGTTGGAGGGTTTTCAAGCTGTACGGCCTTCTTCAAGGACACATCACGGCATATAAATCTGATTTAAGCCTGGACTTTGACTAGGCTACCCCTACACCTTCATATATTTTTTTTCCTGACAATTCAGAGGTGGACTTGCTGGTGTACAAAGGATTGTTTGTCCTGCTGCATAACCCAACTGCACTTGAGCTTAAGACCACAAACCGATGGCCAGATGCACTCCTTTGGGATTTTCTGCTACAGAGGATAAAATCAATTACAGTAAGATGCCTCAGTCCTGAAGAAGCAACGAAACCCCGGAACATCACAATACCACTCACATAGCTGACTGTCAGTCTGATGTTATTTTTCTAAAATACTGCGCTAGAAACAAGACGCACATAAGAATAATTCAACTATTCACAAACACATGGCAGAGACTAACTGGTCGATTGGTGGCAAACTTTAAATTACCGCAGTCTGGAAAGCCAGTACCAATTTAGCAGATTCTGGTTCTGACTTTTTATTTAGGAACAAAAGTAACAGCATTCAAAGAATTTTCCTGCCATTAGCCGTCTCTAATTATCAGAACTGGGAGTGGCGGCAACAACACAACTTGTTTATAAGAGAAAACAGACAAAAGGATAACAGAGTTCACATTTTTAACCGTCTTTAGCATCCTTTAGGAATACTTGACGCCTACTGCCGTTTACTAACTGTAACCAGTAGCCTCCATGTTTATTCTCTGGAGAATATAGACCCTTAGACAGAAGGTGAAAGCTTAAAAGGCTAAAACAGAGCAACTTTGTTGTAATATGTCAGCCTTCATATTATCTGCTTACTTTAGTTCCACACTGCAAAAACACAAAATCTTACCAAGTATTTTGGTCTAGTTTCTAGTGCAAATATCTTGAATACACTTGAAATAAGACAAAACTAACTTACAAGTAACTTTTCAGCATGATATAGGAGCTTTGAGTCATTAAGTCCTTAATATTGATAAAAATGTACTAGTTATCCATGAAATAATCTGCCAGTGGGACAAGATATTTTAATTATAGATTATTTCATTTATAACTAGAACTTTTTCATCAATATTAAGGAATTATTTGCTTAAAATAAGCCACTATATCGTGCTGAAAAGTTACTTGTAAGTTAGTTTTGTCTTATTTCAAGTATATTCAAGATATTTGCACTAGAAACTAGACCAAAAATACTGATAAGATTTTGTGTTTTAGCAGTGCAGGTCAGTTTTTCCCTTCATTTGACACAAATGTTGCAGAGGCTGGCATGAATGTACTTCCTGTCACTCAATTTTACACCAAACAAATTCAGATAGAGATAACCGAAACTGCAAAAAATAAACAGGAAAGGAGCGAAATGTCCACCACCCTAAAATCTGCTGATCCAGCACACCAGACAATTTCCAAGTGCATTGTGAGTGCACTGTGTCAAAGACAAACTTCACTATTGCACTAAACAACCTAAAATAATATTGTGTTTAGTTAGGAAATGAAATAACAAAACAGAAAAAAAAAATATCTCAGAGGTCCATAACTGACTTTAAACACAGCTGAGGTATGAAGAAAAACATAAAAACACAGACCTGATTAAAAGTTTTGAAGTGCAGCTCTTTGAAGATGGCATCACGGTCCTCTACCTCCATCCAGCCAGTCGCCCGGAGCTCCATCACCAGCTGATCCCGGTCTGCAGGGCTGAGCCAATGAGAATCTGATGACTGGACACAACAATCAGAATCAGAATTCCTTTACTGTCATTGTGCAAGAATGCACAACGAAATTTAAAAAAAAGCAACTCCTGAAGGCAGTGAAAATAAGTAAATTAATACATATATTCTAGATATTTGCACTAGAAACTAGAACGAAAATACTGATAAGATTTTGTGTTTTAGCAGTGCAGGTCAGTTTTTCCCTTCATTTGACACAAATGTCGCAGAGGCTGGCATGAATGTACTTCCTGGATCCTAACAGGACAACTATATTCAAAAAGTGACTCTCAGTTATCAAAATCAAACAGTTTTACCACCAAGCTAAGACATTTTTTCCGGATTTCCTTTATAATTATAATCACAGAACAGCAAAAGCATTATGGCAGTATGTCAGAGTAACAATGATCATTGATCAATGATCAATGATCATTGATCATGTATCTTACAATGTTATTTTCCTGCAAAAACAATTAATTTTTGACAATTTTTAGATTCCTTTCCCCATGCTAAAATATACTGTTTCTACTTTTGTGATGAGCAAATGTTTACGCAATGAAGCAGCTGACTGAGCAGCTTACAGATCAAATAATGTCTGAAATGAGACTCCAAATACACTCAAGTTTTTTTGTCTCAACTTGCTAATATTAAGTTATTTAGTATATTAAACATAACATGTATGTGTTGAAGAAAATTACTGCAATAAGAGGGTAAATTGTTAGAACTAATTTAAAATTACTTGTCAAAATGAGCCTATACCTACATAAATGTTTCTTTTTAAATATTTTTTTGTATCAGTTGTACATATTTAAATGACAAGATTAGTTTATTTAACTTTATAGTGAAACTTAAACCAATCTGGCTTTGAGGATCATAAGAAAAAACTTGAATCTGGTGCATCCCAAACGTTTAACAACAAAAACCAGTTTGATCAACCCAACTAAAACAAAAATAAATAGCAAAAAGTTGGAATCAACCCTAAAATGAGATATTAGATTACAATAATATGACTGCTTCATTACACCAGAAAGCTGTATAATTGCATGTATTATTTTCCCCATTGCATGTGTCTCTGCAGTACAGCAGAATGGACTCTTTAATCCTTGTTTAATCCTTCTTTACACTAATTAAGGCAAGTGTACGAATTTATTCGAGTTCGCGTATGTTAAATTGGAAACTGCTGCCAATGCAACATGAGACGTTATTGGCTATGTTGTTATAGCAAAAAAACACAGCATTTGCCATTAGCCACGAATTTTCTATTGCTTTTAAAGTGTACGGCATTTGCTTAAATGTATTGTAATATAGTTGTCCTGTTAGGATCCAATAAAAAAAATTCTTCAAATAAATTAATTCATATTTTATTTTGAATGCGGATACTTAAGTCTAATTTGTTCTGTTTCCAGAAGGTGGCAGTGTTGCACTACAAATATGTACCTGTCAATGCTGGTTGCATTTCTTAATAAAATCCGAGCTATTATTTCAGTTACAGTGCACCTACTATGCCATTCATCTCTCTCTCTGTCTTTTAATGCGATGAATTCCTAACATTGTGATTTTAAATGTCTTGTCCAACTCGCTCTAAGCTTCTTACATTTTGCATTCAGTTCCTTCTTCCCAAACTCGTACGCGACATTATAAAATTAACACAACTTCGAAGAGACAGAAGAGATAAAAAAAAAGGTAAATTATGATAAAATATTACTAGGATGACAGTTCCCGCTAGTAAAAAAATAAATAAATAAATTTAGAGTAATTACAGAGTTAAGTGTTTTTCCTCATATGACACAAACTAAATGCGACATACACCACAGCTGACTTTTTCACAAACTTTCCCCACGAAGAAACACCGAGGTCGGGATAACAACTCTCGTGTCCCGCTCATCTTTTAAGACGCTGACACATGCTAATGCTAACAGAAGGCTCCGGTGGCAGCTCTTACCATTTTAGAGGAGTAGTTTCTGTGGAGCGGAGGGTTCCTCAAGCTGCTCAGCCGGCTGCAGGGCCGAGAGCTGCTCGTCCTCAGAATGAACATTAACCCAAACATGTCTGTTTCAATTTATTTACAACCTGTTCTGCGCAAACTCCGTAGCCCTGACCCACGTTCAATGGTAGCTGTTTATCTCAGCGCCTGATCAAAATCACCTGAAAGGAGCCTGCCTACACAAAAACTAGTAAAAAATAAAATAAAATAAAATAAAATAAAGTAAAATTAATAAAATCATTTTTGTATTGCAGTAGCAAAATTTGACAGTGACTTTAAAAAAAAAAATAAAAAAAAAAAATCTAACCTTTAGTCTCAGCACATTTATTCTCACAGGTGGTTCTGGTAATCTCTCATTTAAGGTAAAAGTCACCAAAGCATTTTATTTATTTACACTGAAATTAATTACTTTAATTACTTAGTAACCCATCCCTTGGGTACAAATATGATGTAAAACAGAGGACCATTCTTTTGGCCACTGGACTCTAGCCTGCACTTAAAAAGATATTTATCTTACTACCAACCAAAATGAGTATGTGAGCGAGGTTAAAAATATCTCCATTGCTCACTGTTAGAGAAGTGCAGCAAAGAGAGGCAACTTTGGGGTTAACAAGTCTCCATAACAACCATTATACATTAAACGAAGACAAACCTGGAAAACCAACTTACGCCCACTGTTAAATAAGGTACAGGATCTGTGATGTTGTGGGCTTATTTCTATTACAAATACTCTAAAAACCTTGTTAGAGTGAACTCATCATGAACTCTTCCAAATACCAGGATATTTTAAATGAAAATCAGGTGGCCTCTGTCTGAACACAAAAGAATAACTTTAGCTACATTTTTTAAAATGTTTTATGCTAATATAATAGCAGAACCTGAATAACTTTGTATTTTAGTTATATACACCATAAAGTATTACCTCACAAAAATTATCTGGGTCCTGCACAATTTTTCACATTTGATTTGATTTTTTTTTTTTTTAACAATATTCTGGATAATTAGGTACAACATAAACTATCTGAGGATTATCTTTTTATTTCAAAAATCATGAAACATAATGCTCAAGCATGTTAAAGGTCCATTTTACCCTTTTTCAACCTCTTTTTTTTTTGGCATCTGGTCTAACTCAGGTCAGCTTTATACCAAATCTATAACACTTAGGTTTGTTAAATCTGGACTGGATTCTCCTACACGTAGACAGATTCTTTAAAGCACACGTTGTGACCTTTGACACCCTCATTAAATTTGTAAAATTATTCAACTATTTCAGTTTGGCATCAAAACCGAGCTTAAAGAATCACAAGTTTAGTTAAAACCCAATCTAAAGATGAAAAAAAGCTATGAAATTGTCTTTTTGAGTGTCCAAATATTTGTGACGAAGTAAATCAAATATAAAGGATGGGATCTAATATAAATCAGTGTGAAAAGAAAATGCATGTCTTTTTTTAAGAATATATATTTTCATCTTATACATTGTAGAATAAGGAATAAAGTCTAGAAAATTAAACATTTTGATTCATCTTTTTTTTTTTTTTTTTTAATTTATCCAGAACAGAAAACAATAAAATCTATTAAATTCATTTCCAGATTCTGTTGCAAAAAATCCTGACTTGAGCTAGAAAATTATTCTTATAAACTAGAGTACAAAATTAATTTCTTTCTTGGATACATAAAAATGCAATCATGTAAAATATATCCACACTTTTAAAAATAAACTTGTATTTTTAAAGAAACTGAGGTGTGACTAATGATGCCTCACATTTGCTTTATGTGATTTAAACTTTGAACTCAAGATTATTGCAGTCTGAGAGCAACCTGACAGAAACAGGCTCAGTGTTCTGACTTTGACCAAAAGCTCTAAAACGTTGCTTTTTTAAAAATATAAACCACAATGTTTCACATATTTTATTTGAATCAAAAACATATTTGAATGAAACATGAGTTAATTAAACTTTGTAGCCAAGACAAAAAGAAAAGTTCAGAGCTTTCAGTGTTTTCAGTCCTGATGTTCGTGCTCCTGTCCAGGTATGAGCCAGCGGAGGCTGTCTGCACGCAGGATGGCATAGATGGTGAAGCCTGTGATGAAGAGGATGGAGAAGACCAGCAGCCAATCGATGCCTCTCACAGGGATGCTGGAGAGGGGCCCGAGGTGGTCTCCCTCTGTCACATTTCTGTTGGGGCCTGCTTCAAACCCTGAAACAGGCAGACCTTATTAAGAAAACATCCAGTCTTTAGAAACACTAAGGTGATCCAAAGCCTCCTCTGGGAGCCAACCGATGATTTCAGACTATAATCAGTGATTTCAACTTTACATTTGTTTCTATGTTAGTTTATCTTAAACAATAAAATGCATTACATATTTAAATACTTGCTTGAGTCAAAAAATGTAAACATACAATAACGCAAAATAAATGCTCATTTAGAAAATAGAGAAGCTCTGATCAGACGTTTACCGGCTGATACAGATTTACAGTTTTCTTTTAGGTCTGCCCATTCTGATTTTGACAGAGTCACATCTTTTATTCTAAAACACATAAAAGAGGAAAGAAATGTGCAGTATGCATTCATATCCAAATTACACACGCAGTTGGCCGGCACGAAAAGGCTCTGTATTTCACTTATACCTGTCTGGTTAGTGATGAAGGAGGTGAGCATCTCCAGCGTCCTGTCAGTGTGGTTGAAGCGAGCCATGGGTTTGGCACCCTGAAACAGCAGGATGTTGGGAACTGCGACTGTCCCAAACCTCGTAGAGAGACTAGTAGTGGAAAAACAAGGACAAATGTGAAAGCGATGGATGGTCACACGAGATTCTGATTCCTTGTTTAATTATCGCTAACGCGTCAACTTCAGTGAGGCATTAAGAGTGAAAAGCATTGTTTGTGTAGAAGCATTAAATGTGTTCAGCACACGTTTATTTAAAGCGTGCTTTGAATGACATGGGCTGAATCTGAATTTCAAAATCTCCTAAAAGAATCAACTTAAAAGAATTAAAGACAACTCTGTGATGGTGATCTTGGCCAACAAACTTCAATGCATTTTTGTCACGGAGCCTTTCCCTGGAGAGTCAAACTCCACTGTCTGACTTTATGAATAAAGTCACAATCATTAATAAAATTATGCATTTTGTCTTGGTTTTTAAAAGAAATTCACAGATTGTTATTTAACAGTTATTAAGTTATTAAAACAATAAAATATTCTTCTACACTTGTTTGCTTTCAAACAAAGGCCTAAACCCAAGCACACAGGCGAGCTGACGAATGATGATGATGTTGGACGTGGCCAGCTCAAGTGGAAACAGTCATATCAATGATTTGTGAGTATATCTATTATCCAGAAAATGCTTAGTTTGTACTTTGGCTCAAATGGGTGCAAACTTTACTCCAGCAGATAAAAACTGAGCCACGGAGAACACTGGCATATAAAACAAAAATTAAACTTCTTTCTCAAGGAGACGTAGTGGGTGAAATGAGGCATATTTACACTCTAAAGAGGTTAGCATCTACCTGCTGTGCTGCGAGGCATCCAGTGCCAGGAAATGCATGCTGGGAAAAACACGGGGCAGGGCGTTGAAGTGAGGTGCCAGGTTGGCTGAGAACTGACACCAGGCTGTGAAGAACAACACCACAGAGCACTCTGTGCTGTTGGCATTGAGGAAATCCATCAGGTCCTGCAAAAAAAGGCAGAAATACGAACTTTTCTATTATTACAGTAAATACATCATCCTCTGCTTATTTTGTTTGTCAATGTTATTATTGGCTGGAATAAAAAAAAAAAAAAAAAAAAAACACAGATTAATCACTCTACAAACTACATGAGATGTTTACTTAACAACATACCTCCTACATTAAATAAAGATGATCTACCATTTTATTATGAATCCTTGGAGGATGAGTTCTCCAAATAAATTGAGATTTATTTATACAGATTTGTTTTAAGCCAAAGTTGCAACATGCTTTACGAAAATTAAGCAGAAAAAGATACAAACTAAAATACAGCAATTAATCTAACAGCAGATGAATTAAACAATGAATGCAGCAAAGGGAAACCCTGAAGGACGATTTGTTTCCATTTGCTAGAGAGCTACGGCTTTGGAGAACATTTATTCTCCAGCAGGACAACAACCCGGAGCATCCAACAAAAGCTACACAGAAATGGTTTGAAGACAGCAAGGTGGATGTTCTGGAGTGGCCTAGTCAAAACCCAGACCTCAATCTGATAGAGAATTTGAGGCAGGACTTTAAAAAGGGCTGTTCACAGCTGATCCCCATAAATGAAATCAACATTTGAAAATTACTTTTTGAATTCACTCAGATTATCTTTGTCTGATATTAAAATTAGCGTGATGATCGAAAACATTTAGGTGTGAAAATGTCAACACACGAAACCTCTGACGGAATTGCACATTCTGGAAACACCAATCAAGGCAGAAAAAAAAACTACCTGTGAGGCGTTGAGGATCTGCACGGTAAAGCTCTCCATTCCTGTTACGTTCCTCTTGTCACAGTTTACTTTGTACGTCTTTGCCGTCTCTGTGGTGTTCGGTTCCTCAGCTGGAGGTTCTGCAGGGATCATCTCAAGAGTAACCTGAAAGTTAAAAAAAAAAAAAAAAATTAATAAATAAAGTCAGAGTTCTGTGTGACTTTTTCTGAGCTTCTGTTGAAGAACCTGCTGCATTGACTCTGATTCCTGCTCCTCCAGCAGCGCTACGTCTTCAGCCTGAGCAGGCGAGACACACCGATCACTGTTCACATCACAAGGAGGAGAGAAGCCGGACTGGAAGTCCTTCCCGTTCTTGGGAAACAGGGATTCAATGTCAGACGGATCAATCGGGGTTTCAGTCCCCATCACCGCATCGGCAATTTCAGCAGTCTTAAACTGCCTTTTGGGCAAAGAGTCCGGCTCTTCTGACTCAACAAAGTTGGGCTTATTCCCCAAATCAGACATCGTCTCCTCTGACAGCACGACCTGCGGTGACTCATGATTTTCTGAAGAAAAAAGAAAAGATATTACACTCAATGCCTTAATTTCTCATTTGGTCCAGTCAGGTAAGTTCATACACAAACAAAAATCACATAGAGAGAAGGGCTTCCCTTACATAAACCTGCCAGAGCCTTAAGAAAAACAAAAACAATAATCAAATCTGATAATAATAAGTAAAATACTGTCATATCTATCTATCTATAATATGCCTTATAGTGTAGAAGTATGTTTTTCTTTTAAATCAGAGATTAATTGAGTTTTTCTAAGACAGATGCTGATATAAAAAATATCTGGTTGACAGATATTCTACACAAACTATTTTTTATTTCGTTTGTTGAATATATTTTTGTTCTTATCTCAACTTTCAGACCTGTGATCAGAAATGGGCCAGTTTCTTTTGGAATTATATAGGGCTGCAAAACATCAGAGAAACACGCAATATGATACATACATATGAATGTTGTCATAACGATATGACTTAAAATAAGTGAATAAATACTTCTTTGGGTTCTCTTCAAATCGAGACCCCAGAAAGTAAGTATATTTGAAAACACAATCCTTCTGTATATACTGAAACATCTGTATCTGGCTACAGTTTTTAAAATGCCCTAACATAGAAAAAACATTTGCTTGTTTTATGTCGCTTTTCTGTTTTAGATCATGAAACCAATTTTAATATCAAAGATAATCTGAGTAAAATCAAAAAGTTGTTTTCAAAGATTTCATTTATTAAGTGAAATCAAGCTATCCAAACCAACCTGGAATAATAAAAAAAAATCTAACTGCCTGTGATTAACTGCATTTATTTGGTTCTTTTACATCACCTGTAAATACTTTGCTCTAGTCAACTCTGCTACAGCAGAGTTTACCATTTGTAAACATTTTTCACAATATATTGTCCTCTGTTAGTTTCCATTTTATATTATTTAGTTTTGAATAAGAGTGCATTTTCGATTTTGATTGGATATATATTCATTTTCAAATATTGGATCCAACTTGTTTATTCCAAAACTTGCTTTATGGGACAGCCAATAATTCAGTGTAAAACTTCATTTGCTATCTGTAAACAAGATATAACCCAGCTCGTTATAATTGTGTTAAACAATTAACAGCTTAATTTAGTGGGAAAAAATGTAAACGTTAATGTTGTTATCACATTTACGTAATTTTATATCTAAGGTTATTCAAATTAGCTTGCTTAAGTTCATTAAGATCATAAATTAAACATGACGACACATTACAGGACGATAGGTTGACTTAAACAGAAATATAAGCTACATGGAACATTCTAATTGTAGTCTTTATACAAAATCTTACCATAAACGTTCTATCTATTAGCATAACCGTCGGTTCATTTTCACAGTTTTGACAGTTGGTGTCCTACCTTCTGCTATCACAGCCGATAGTTTCAACACGGCGGAACTATGAAACATGAATAACAAAGCAAACGTTATAGAAGGTTTACGTAACTTTAGCAACATATTTTACTTTTTTAAACGACCAGGCGGTCAGAGAAAAGATGATGAGGCCATGATGAGATGTTAGTGCAGTGTTTGTGTTCTAGGAACAAATATTTCACACTGTGGCGGAAAAACATAAATGATACACTGCTAAATGTAACTTCCGGTGTGCTAACGCAACGCTTGATGACGTAAATAATGAAGAATAATGAACCCTAAACAAACTATATTTTTCATAGATTTAAAGATATGCATTATTATTTTACTTTACCTTTTTATGTATTAATTGATTTTACTTTTTTTTTTTACTTTGTAGATTGGAAGACTCTTGATTATCACCAATAATGGCGATTTTTGTGGTAACTATTTTATATTATTTATATACTCTCTCGTTATTCCTGTTTATTATTTTTTGTTTAATGTCATCTGCTGATATTACTTATTGTGCTGTGTACAAGATCTTTTTTGGAATGTTCTTTGTTCGATCTACAGCACGTTTTGAGGGGGGCAAAACAACAAACAAACAAAAACTAACATCTACCTCCAGATTACCCTGGTAGTACTTTTTGTTCTTTTATTGCTTCCAAATTATTCGCAGAATCATTTCATTTACTTTGGAATACTTTTCTATTAGGTCTGTAAATGAAAGGTGTAAATCTTGTTATCTTTCAGGCTAAATTTCACGTCCATAGAAGTTTTTTTTTTTTTTTTTTTTTTTTTTTTTTTTTTTTTTAATGTTAACAATATTTGACAATTCTCCACTAATCCAAAACTTTGATTATATTTTTTAAAAACAGAACGAATGAACAATGAAGTTTAAAATTCTCCCCACACAATGTTTGCTTATGTTTAAAACTCTGAAGTTTTTTTTAAATTTTATCAGAAATTATATTACGTTACGAAGTACACAGCGTTCTTCAATTTTCTTTCATTTCAGTTTACGTTTCAACAGTTTGACTTCAGTTATGATTAGAAGTTCAGTTGTTTTCACTTTCTTGTTCTAATAATGTTAAGTTCTTCTCGATGCAAAGGCAGGTTTTTGTGCAACAGATCTGTAACCAATTATCTTCCAGAATAAAGGATAACTTTCTAACTTCTCTGTGTTCATAGTCCACTGAGGATAACCATTCAATCCCCTGTGAATTTACAACCAAGGAACAAAAAGGCTCAGTGTATATTATAACTTAATTTAAACTCGGGTAAATGTTGGGTACATCTGTCTACTAATTAATCAATTTTAGATGTTTTTTATTTCATTCTTTACCTTAATAGATGATGAAATGGCATCACCATTCATCCATTATAGGACATTACATCACCAGTACTTTAAATTAATATTACTATGGCAGTTAACATCTATAAATGTCCATATGTTGACATATACTGTTAAAATAAAAATCTCTAATAAAATAAAGCATTTTGAGACACTGAACAAATAGTTTGAGTTGTATGTGTTTACTACATGTCTGTGACAGATTTGACTGGGGATATCACCAGCACATTACAGTCATAAACACAAAACAGCCATAAAAGTATAAAGAAAATTACTCAAGTGTTTTTTTTTGTTTGTTTGTTTTTTATTCATTTATTACACAACTTTTCAACATTTCACAACAATCATGCAGGAATAGTATGGAAATTCGTACAAAGCTTTACAAGCTTTGTCAATCGCACAGGAATAACTGGGCTTCATATCTTCTTCAAAACACAAATAGGAGATAAAGCTGCAGGTGGTGAGACACAAAATGATAATAAACATAGATGAACGATGAAACTATTAATAACTGGGCCCCTTGAGTTGTAATGTCTTACTTAAAAAAATAATTATCACGAATTATTTAGGTACTCTTTCTCCAGTCTCCTCCTTAGAAACAAACTTAAATTCAATATTAGGATCTCATGCCTAATATTAGCTGACACTGTGTGCATTGGTGAGGTAAAGTCTTTCTAAATTCATACCAGCATCCATCTTTTTAATGTAGAATATTAGCTTCAGTTTAGTATCTACATTTAACTATCAAAAGATAATTAAGGTATAATATATGGATGAAATTTTCATGCTAGTCTCATTTTTTAACAGTTGTATCAGTTTTTATAGAGACCTGGAACCAGTTCTTGGGGTTATTTATTCCATAGTTTTAAGCTAAATAAATATTAGCTTTTATCATTGGCATTTCACAGTAACAGGCTAAAAGTCAGTGTCATAAAGACAACACAAATCATGGGTCAGTCTCCATTAATAAAAACCTTATGAAAATTTTAACTGCCACAATCTGGATAGACAGTGTACATTTAATTTTTAGTGCTAATGAAACTATGCTTATACTAGCTCCTTTTGCTAACTAGCAGGTTGTGAAGCTATACATTTTTTTTTTAAAAGAAACAATTTTGTTTCGAAAAAACAATTTCGTCTTCAAACCCAACATCAGATCTTTAAAAATTTCCAGAACATGGAGACAAATATTTAAGTTTCAGAGTAAGGAAGGACCTTATTCTAACCAAATCTTTACCTCTTGATCTTGACTAGCTTGAAGGTAACAATGTAAAGATAATGTTAAGGTAAAAACTGCCAATATGTATACCAAAGTTAAAGACTAAAAATTAGTTCCCCTCTAACCATTCAGTTAAAAACGAAACCAAGGAACTGGAAATTAAGTTGTATTTTAATTTGATGCAGGCTAAATGTTGAAGCATTAAAAAGAAAACACAAATCTGTGTTAAGTCTCTACAAACAAAATCTTCAGAAAATTGAAGTTGTGATAATATACACAGAAATACAAAGTAGATAAACAGTGCAGATAAATCTTTAGTTTTAATTATTCAAACATAAATTCTTTTTAGTTTTTTTTTGTCATTAATCAAACCGATGCTAACCAAACTAGCATGCTGTGACACTGTAAAAAAATTAAAAGAAACTATTTTGTTTGGTAAAAGGAAATGCCATTTCTAGTATAACATTAAATTTCTAAACCTTTTGAGAAAATGGGACAGATATGTGAATTTAACAGTGCAGCACGACTTCACGACCCTATGCTAACCCAACAGAAGCTAGCTTGAATGTAAAAATGGAAAGACAAAGTGTAATAATAAAGACTGTCAGTATGTTTTAACTATAAAGACTACAAATTTGTAGCCTTGTAGCTATCATGACACAGTTTGAAAAAAAAAAAAAAAAAATCAGATTTAAACCAAGTAATGGGATTTTTAGCTTTTTTAAGCTTTTGATACAAACTAAATATCAGTGTCACAAAGGCAACACAAATCTGTGTTCACTATCCATGTATTAAACCTCTAGAAATTTAAAATCACAACAGTCTAGTTAGAAAGTGTACATTATTTTTGTGTATTGTTTAACCATAAATTATTTTTACTTTTAATAGTGCTAATCAAACCAAGCTCATGCTAGCTTCTTTAGCTAACTAGCAGGCTGTGAAGGTGTAAACCTTTTTGTTTGTAACTTTGGGTAAATTAAATGAACCTCTCATTAACAGCATTGTATTTCTAAACATTTTCAGAAATCAAGGACAAATGTTTCAGTTCCACACTTATGAAGGACTTCAGGACCCTAAGCTTACAAAACAGAAGTTAGCCAGAAGGTTAAGACATGACAAAGTGTAAATATAAAGACTGCCAATATGTTGAATAATAAAGACTAAAACTAGCACCCCTATAGCCATTTTGACAAATACGTTGAATAAAAAATGATTTAAACCAAAACGTATCTGTTAAACAGACAAACATTTATACAAAGAGGACATTTCTTTTAAAGCAAAACAGATTAATACAAAAATCAGACAAAGAAGCTGATATTAGTGTATAGAATTCTAAAATGCATTCAAGGAATGAGTATTTTAGCATCTATTGCAACACAAATGTTTTACTTAAGTCATAGTATTGTTCATGATACTGGACTGTTTGTTTTGTTTTGTTTTTTATTTACATTTTACAGTACAACTTAAATACTGAAATGAGCCTTTCGAGATGTTGCATTCTTTGGTAAAGAAGGGTTTAAAAAAAGGTTTCTATCTAACTTTTTCAGCACATTTGCTCACACTGCACAGAGAATCCTGACATTTAATAAAATGCCTTGTACACAAGTTTAAAAAAAACAAAAAAACAAAAGTAGAAATGATAGAAGAATACATACAAGAAATTATTGCACCAAATTTACCAGTGGTAAATCGATTCCAAGAAGAGCAACTCTCAGTTGCTTGGACCAAGTCTTAGACTATACCATGTGTCTTTTGGGGGGGCTATGAAGTGGCTGTAACATCAGCTTTCCAATTAGCTTGATTTCAAAAGCTCAAAGGCTTGTGATAAACCTAAAAGCACACAAATAAATAGTAAGACCACATAAAAAATTGGGGCTTATGTCCCACTAACAAAATAAAAACAGACATGAGTTTATCTTGTACAACAGCAGTACATAATTGCTAAATTCCCAGACAGAAAGCTGTAAACACAGCCGTGTGAAATCTTCATATACTTTAGCAAATGTATCAAGGTAATCCAGTCTCTGTTTAAGATTAATGTGATAGTAATGATTTCTTTGTAAGAGTGCTCTCAGATACATTTCTGCCACAAGTTTACATTATACCACATTTCATTGTAGCAGTTTGTCATGTAACACTGGTAAACAAAGAAATAAGAAAACTTGGTTGACTTGGTTACCATGATAAAACATGGATCCATAGTTATTCTTCAGATATTTTCTGATTTCAAAAAAGCATCTTGTTTATCTACAGTTATTTGTAATGAGGTAATATTTATCATATGTTGCTTTTGAATGAGATACAATTACATGTGGATAATATGTAGAAAAGCATTGCCTTAAAAAAAAAAAAAATGCACAAAATGTGCCTGTAATGTAGCATACGAGTGTCAGAACTGCACCACCCAAGACTAGTGGACAGAATCCATCATTTGGGAAACCATCTCTGCTTAGAAAGCAAGGAAATACAGAATTTCCACTATGAAAACAGAAATGTACATATGAAATTTCAAGAGATAAATGGGCAGAAGTAAACATTACGAGAAGTGATTCAATAAGAAGAACAACCTGAAGATGAACGATTATCCAAATTTTTTCAACTTTCCTGTGATAAATATTTAGAGAAAAATAGCACACTTTTTTGTTTTGTATTTATAACAAAAACAAACATTAAAGACAAATAACAGTCTTGTTTCTCACAGTCTGTGGGCTGAGTGAGCTGTTTCAGATAATAGCATGCAAATAACAATACGTAGACATTTTGGGAGCAACATTTTGAGTTATGGTCACTAGAGTCCTAAGGGACCAAGTTTATTTGTGAGTTGTGGAGCTTAAAAGAAGTCCAAAAGATTTACGTCTTACTTTTCCGATTGCAAAGACAGACCTATTCTTCCTTCTCATCTGGTTATACTTGCCATTTCACATTAGCTTAAAGGACAAATATATTTTAGACCTATAACACCTAAATTAAATAAATAAATGGGTTTTCAAAGCATAATTTTAAAAACACTTTTTAACTATAAAACATTCTACAGCCACATCTCTCTTGAAAGCAGGAAGGTGAGTTATAGATGACATGTAATGTGGGTTAAGCCAACACTTTTGCAACAAAGATCATCCATGCAGAAATTGTGTTTAACAGGACAGCTGGCCTGAGCAGGGACTAAGAAGCAAGACCACCAAGGTGCCCACAGCTGTTGTTTGTGAGCATAAAGTTTATCAAGTGAGAAAAATAATTTCTTTTACAGCAGTTTTTTTACTTTTTATGTGAACTGTAAGTACAAAAAGTCTGCTGACGTTCACAGATCATGTGAAATCATTAACTGCACTTACTCAGCTTAACCACTTAATCTGTTTCTGTCTCTGTGTCAAATGAAAGAGACAGAATTTAACTATCGCTACATCTGATTATATGTCATTTAAACCTCATCCCCATCCACCATATGAATAGCTTTAACTTAAAATGACTTTTTAGGGCCAGATAACATCCTGTTGTGGGAAAAATTAACTGCTGATGGACTGATACCATATAGTTAAATATTCAAGGATAAAATACGCACTGATTATGTGAAGATAAGCGATACATAACCACTGTATGGATCCCGAACATAAAGTTGATATTCTGGTGACACAGTTGTGGGGAGGAACGAACCGACACATTCCTGCGCATATATCAATAAGGATGGTGGTCAGAACTGGAGGAGAAATTAAGTCTCTTCTCATGTTTAAATTCACAGTTTTTGTCACACGCGTTTTTGTTACAGTTACAGGCAGACTGGGCTTGCAGCTGTCTACTTTTCAGTTCCTCTGTAGGGTGACAGATTGATAGGTCTCCAAGTCACTGCACTATAACAATGTCTCTCCCAATTTAACCTCTCTGGGTAAAATCCTCTACAAATCTTCACTCTATTAACTAAAATTCAAGCCGCAGACTTTGCTACCACTACGTTTGTCTTGGGTGGACATTATCTTACGCACTGATGACAGAGCTCGGCGTTACAATTGTAAAATCCTCACTCTTGGACAACTTTCAGCTCTGTTCTCAGCTGCCTTGAGCTTGCTATTTTTTCTTTCAAGCTTAATAACACATTTCTCAATTTCAGTCATGGAATGTAAACATCAGCGGCAAGCCTTAACACAACTGAAAGGAAACGTGGTAAAAATGATGATATATGCCCTTTTCATAACAAGAACAAGAATGAAAATTTAATAACATCAGCCAATTAAGATTGAAGACTGAAGTATGTTAAAAATTTAACACATTTTCTTTGCTTTAGATTAGCCCAAGGGATTTCCCACGTTTTCACAAAGGGTTGCTTCTGTTGGTATCAATGAACATTCAAATTCCTTTTCCTTAGATGGTTTTACAATGCTACATATAACTCTAAAATTAAGCTGCTACTACAACTGTTAGATTATAGCCTCCTGCTTAATGAACAGCTATCCTTGTTCCCATGAAAGCGTTTGTGAATCTGTTAGAGACCTCCAGCATTAGCACTGAGAAACAAACGGTAGTTTTATCAGGTGGCAGGCACACAAATGACACCAAGACAGATTTTTTTTTTTTTTTTTTTTTTTTTAAATTCTCCTCTTCTCAGGCTCACAAAACAAAATGACAATCACCCCTAACAGGAAGCAACAATGTTTTTAGTTTTCAGCAGTTCAGGGTGAAGTAGAAACAGTGCAGAGCCTCTCCTCGTTAGCCGTCTTCTCTTTGCAGGAGGGTTCACAGAGGATTTCTTTGTGTGGTAGTGGGTAGGGGAAAGCTGCTCCGCTGCAGGTGCTACTGTAAGCCAGTTTGTTGAGGCGGGACAGGCCTTTGATGCTGCCGGGAGGTCGCCCGGGGCTGACCTTGTACCCTGCGGCGCGGGTCGTGCCAAGCGGCCTTCCTGGGCTCGTCTTGAACCCCGCGGCTCTGGTGGTGCCAAGGGGTCGCCCGGTGCTGGTTCTGTATCCAGCCAGCTTAGTGGTTCCCAGAGGCCGGCCGCGTCGGCCCGACTTCCCAGCACCTTTGGTCTTTTTCTTACCCTCGCTGGGTGTTTGCTCTGAGCCTTTCAGGCCAGGTATTTTACCAGGTGAGCGTGGGTCACCTCCCAGAATATCCTGTCTGTGACACACCATGGGCTTGTGGCTCTGGGTCGGTAAGGCCATGGGTGCCAATGTCATCTGGAGGGAGGTGGGAGGGGGAGGAGGATAAAACTTGTTGGGCTGTGAGGTGCAGAGTTCAAAATGAGCGGCAGGGTGGTGGGCGTCCTCTGCGAGGCAAGATGGCCTGCTGTTCATGCAGAAGTCAGTGGTAGTCACCTGGCGCATCATGTTTTGCTGGGGGTCAAAGTAGCGGGTCATTATTGCACAAAGACAGAGTCAATGATGTTTCTATTGTACAATGTGAGAACAAATTAACAAAATACTTCAATCATGTAACGCAACTCTACTGTAAAAGTTGAATGGAAGTGTACATGATAGACCACAGCAGAGAGAAACTGATGTTTAAGGAAAATAAGACTGAACTGGAGAGCTCTGTCAGTGACAGACTGCTGCATCCTAAATGCACAAAGGAGCTTTATCGCAGATCCTTCCTCCTAGCAGCTGATAGACTCTATAACCGTCACTGCTCCCAACAAACTCAATGATTGTTTACATCCATGATGGCATTTGCACAATCATTTGTACAGTTTTTTACGTATTTTTAATAACATTTCTGCTGTTATTGCACATCTGTTTTTCTGCACTGTTATACTGTATTGTAAATAGTCTGTTGTGTTTCTTTTTAAGTTCAATACACATGCACATTATGTACATTTAAAAAAAAAAAAAAAAAAAAAAATTCATCCTACTTAGTTGCACATCCCTTGGATTGTGAGTACGATAGTTCTAGTCTAATATCTGAACACTATCTTTATGATGTTATCTTGTACAGTAAATTATTAATACTATTATTTTGTTGTTAATTTTGTTTTTTATATATGTTAACACTTTTGGAGCTTTTTGTGTGAACCTGATGCTGCTGTTACACCTGAATTTCCCCTCTGTTGGAACAATAAAGGCTATTTCTATTTCTATTCTGTTCATGACCCTTTACTCTTATACCCCTGGTTCAGTGAATACACACGCCATCCTTGAATAATTTATTCTCGGTATAAATCCAGCTGTTCTGCGAAGGCCTCAGAGGTTTGTTTTGAGAACATTATGAACAAACGGCAACATTGAAGACCAAGGTGCACAGCCTTTATTTCCGCTAGGTTCGGTTCTTGTGATGTTGTTTTTAATAAGTCTGAAACAATCAATCAGCTGCAGCTCATCGAGACTGCTGCTGCCAGAGTCCAAACCAACATCAGGCAAATGGATCATATCCCACCACTCCTTAAGTCACTGTCCTGGCTCCCCATTTGTCAAAAATACAATATTAATGTTAATATCAGGACTGAAAACACCGTTCACCTGCAGCTGTCCCATGAAGGTCACAGATTATCATCTCATCCTTATCTTGTCTCAGCTATTCGTTATAAACTGACATTCTGTCAAGTGTTCTAGAATTGCGCCGCTCATGGTGGCAGTATGTCGGAGTTGCTCTGTTACGTCAGTTCTGATTTGTTCTTTTTGTTAACCTTTGTTCACTGTTTTGATTGAAGCCTTGTGGATTTTTGGTCTTACTTTTTTTTTTTTTTTTTTTTTTTTTTTTTTTTTTTAACTTTTGGACAGTTGTGATGCATAACCGTGGCAACAAGGTGTTGTTTTTAGCATCTCAAAAGCTCAAACACCTGAACTACGACCCCAAAATCCCAGAGGAGTTGAAAAGGGGGGTTCATGGATGCAGAGCAGGACCAAAGAGCAGAAAGAGAAGGAACCTCTCTTCCATTGATCATCATGGGCATGAATCATAACCCCAACTTCAATTTTTCTCTGCCTGGTTTTCTAACCATACAGCCAGACAGAGATTTAAAGAGGACTAGCAAAAGCAAATGATGTGGATTAGCAATGCTGACCATCAACTGATGGTGTCAACCACACTCTTAACCCAGATGTTAACTGTAATTACACTTTTTAGTAATCATTACTTCTTTTATGTTCGGTAAAAATGGTGTCTCATTGCTAAATAAAATTAGTTGATTGTACTTTTCTACTAAAATATAGAGCATAATGTTAAGTAGAGATAACTAAGGATATTATGTTTCTGAAGTGAAGGGGCAGGGCCTATTAAAGCTCAGCACTGCATGTACCCTGGCAAGTTCAACAAAGAAAGAACACTTACATGAACAACCAACCAGGAGTATTTATTACATAAATAGATATGTTGTTTGAGAGCCTCATCTTCTCCACCACTGATGCGCTGCAGCAAATTACATTTATTTAGTAAACAGTTTAAAATTTACTAATCTCCTGCACGCTTTCTGACCGAAGCCCTGCCAGCAAAACCAGTGACAGAGACTGAACTATAAAACTGAAACCATGAGTGCAAGCTCTATTCCAAATAATCACTTCCTAAAGTGAACCGTGTTTGCATCAAAGGTGCCATAACAACTCACACCATGACAGTCATGGAATCAGTATGGTTAAGTTTTGCACATTAGTATCAGCCTGCCATTCCTTGCTGGTATATACAGTGCTAAATTTAATTTTATACGACCAGGAAGAAATTTATGTGAGCTAATCAGTTTTAGTAACCACTGCTAACTGTGTTTGCTCCATTGTACTGCAGCTTTAAGTTAGCACAACTCAACCTGTTTAGTTTCATCATCGTGTAAAAACTAGAATGGTTTAAGGCAAGGGGTTTTCACGTGATTTTCTAGTAAAGTCAACTAATTCGGGTTAAGAGTGCAGGACGTTACGGTATAATATCGTCTCTGCTGCCCGAATGTGAAGCTATTAGCATGTTATGACAGACTGTCATACAGCAACAGTCTTCAGTCAGAGGGTTCTTCATATTTGTTGTAAGACTGACTGCTACAGGAGATCCTTCCTGCCCACAGCATCGCCATCCACAACACTTTGAAGATACTTGGATGATATGAGTAACATTTAATTTGAATTTTGGATACTTAAAGTATTTTGTAATTAAACTGAACTGAATTTAAATTTATGTGATGCTCAAATTTACATTTGCTTTAAATTGGAGTGGTTGTCCCTCTAAAATCTCTTTGTTAAATAAAACAGTGACCCAATTTTCCCGAAGAACATCAGAACCCCGAGAGAAGTGCAGATTTGCCTTCGAGCAAATCCAAAAAGCACAGATTAAGCATTGTAGTAGTATAAGAAATAAAGTTAATTAACATTTCACTCTCCAAATATCTATTTATTTTATACCGGGATTAAATAATAATAATAATAATAATAATAATAATAATAATAATAATAATAATAATAATGACGTTAGAGAGTGAAGGATGCTAAGGATGCAAGGCGATGTAGAGTTTACTATCAAATACACCATCTTTAGTGTTTTCCATTCACAAATAGACGCACATGGATTCCGCATCTTTGCGTCCAGACACAAAAACCCCTCGGTTACCCCGGCTGCAACACTGACGGCTGCTTTCAGCCTGGTTCTGGCCCGGATAACGGTACAGCAGAAACCATGGCAACATCATGAAAAAAGTGGACAGACACTCTAAGTGCTAATATTTTACTAATTTTATCCTAAAAAAAAAAACTCGAACCCCCTCCCCGTAAGATTGAACTCTCGGGGTTACTGTACCTCAATTGTTCGCAGTTCTCGGAGCAGAAGGGGTTAAGGAGAAAAATGATCTTTCATCCCTCAAAGCGGGAGTCGATCCATTTTCCCTCTTATTTTTCACCTCACGGCTCGGTTCGGCTCAGCGTGAAGTCAAACACATCGAACCGGCTCGATGTGAGCTGTTACAAGGCCGAAAAAACGTCTCTGTCCGGCGGGGTTCCTTTATTCCTCAGCTTCGGCGGTTTGGATAAGAAACGCAGCCATTTTCCATTAAAAATTAATAAGAATGGAGAGCGCAGTCTGAGCATGCGCACCGCAGCAAAACAGAGGTTGAGGTTTTCCAGCCTCCCCGCTTCATGAACCGCTCTGGCATGAAAAACATGAACGCTTAGGGGCCACAGATGAATGAGGACATAAAGGACTGCTTGATTTTTAACGCTGCTGTCGAGAAAACATCATTACACGTACAGTAATGCTTTCAAAACACTACTGGCTGTGAAGGTGGGAATTCCGTTTCTTTTTTGTGGGATCGACATCATATGGCTCATCACACCAAACTGAATCAGCTCCCAAAAAGTTTATAATTTTGTCCAACAGATCAATAAAAGGAATATAATAGAGAATTTACTTCATTCTTACATGTTTCTAAATACACAAATTTTAATATCGGAGAAAGAGTACATTTAAAAAGCAGTTCTGAAATTATTTCGATTATTAAAACCTCAAAATACCACAGATAAGCTATATTCAACTGTGGTTAACTATATGTATTTTCACAAGCCACACCCTGATTACTGCATGCATGTAGGATCAAGAAATTACTTAAACAGAACATGTGAGCGTGATGGATAGTTACAGTGGTTAGTTAGTTGCATGACACTATGGGTAATATCCTATTATGTCTACAAAGTATAAACATAACTTTAAATCACAAATATACAAATAAAAAAGACAATTAAAACAAACCTGACTGCTGTAGTTCATTTAAACGAACCGGCAGAATGAGTCAGCTTAGTCGCCACAGACACATGTGTATCCCACTGCTTATGAATAATATAAAAACCAAGGGCTGCTGAATAATTAACTATATGTGAGCACACTGCGTTTATTTCTTCAGAAACGAGAAATATAAAAAATATTTTCTCCCTTCATTGTTTTGTTATTTGTACACAAACTTGACTACATCTTGTCTTCCATTTAAAAACATACTTTAAACAGCTCATTGGAGAAATGTGTTGCTTTAATGTTAATTGCGGTAAGACAACTTTGTATTGGGATATAAGAAAAATGGCTGGATAGTCGAGTGATGCACATAGGGAAAAATACAAACTAAATAACCAATGAAACATTAAAACATATTAAAAAATATTCATCATCCACTTTGATGAAATTGTAAAGATAAATGTATGTGGACTGGTGAAAATGCCTCCATTTATCCTCGGTTCTTCCTCTACAAGACCTTGTAGCGGCCTTTGCTTGTTGGCTGGTAGGAATTTTGCTATAGGAGGCAAGAGAGAAAAAGAGGCATTTAGACATTTTAAAGATTTCTAAATACGCACAGCTAGTTTATCAATGTATTTTTAATATACAGCCCAAAAAAATAGCAATCTGTAAAGATACATACTAATCTGATGAGTTCTTCCTTTATTAACCGCGTTATCTCCGTTTTGGCTTTCTGCACAGCCAGTTCACTTGCACCTATAAAATAAAACATCGTCAGGATGTGAAGCTTTACTGACAGGGCAAACCTCGAAATTAAAGTTTCGCTGAGGTCAACTCTTATTCTACCTGATTAATAAAAACCTTTGGAGTTTAGGGTTCATTTGGGTGGCAGGACAGCAGAACACCTGCTCTGTAATACTTACTCTCAATGGCCAGGTAGATCTTGCGTTCTCCCTCCTTGGGCTCTTTGCCTGGAGGAAAATATGTTCCTCTGATAGTGATGGCAGCTTCAGAGTATTCACCAATCCTCTGCAAAGCCTCTTTAGATGTCACCTTCCACCTGGCAGTCTGTAAAACAACAGAAATATAATAAGAGATTTAAGAAGTTTGATAAAACTCTATAAAACGAGGCAAACGATGGCAGATTCCCAATAGGCTCCAGGATCAGTTTCAATAGCTGATTTCTGCCTTCATTCTTTTAAGTGGAGAGGTCGGACTTACATTTGACGAAAGCATGTCACCCGTTGCATACCATTGCTATTAGCCATGGCAATACTGGGTGACCCCTAGTATTACCAGAGGTTCAGGACCACAACCATCTGCACATATTTGAGACCAGCTCCGAAAATGCCTATTTTTAATAGTTAAAACACCAAATATACCTCAATATGCATTAATACACACACTGGAAATCATCTCTGCACTACTGCAGAAGCTAATATCTTCAGTCTTCCTTATCTCCACTCTTAGGGGTTCAGCCAATCAATGTCAGGAAAAAAAATATTGGCGCTCCTGGATTGGCTGCTTTGCAAACACCAGCCAATAGCGTGTAAAGTAGCGTCGGGCCTCTGTATTTCAGCTTCCAAAGCTGCATTTTCTGGCTGAAGCTTACAACAAGCTAATTACTTGTTACACTCCCTGCGTTACTCTATAAAGAGCAGAACAGCAGAAGATGTAAAATTCTGCACATTAATTCATTTTATATTATCTTTTAAGTCCCTGGATAAAGATTAAACTACTAAATGTTATACAAAAGACTATTACAACTGTAATAATCAATATGCTATTGTATTTTAGCAATCGTGTCACAAAAAAAAAAAAAAAAAAAAATCTGAAACTAAAAATCTCTTTTACTCATATTATAAACCTTTTTCTCCTTCGGCAAATGTTTCTGATGTGAGACACGGAGCTGAACTCCTTGTAAAATTTGCATTCAAAATCAGCAAAAGCAAAACAGTGCAATTTAATGCACCATATTGCAGAAGTGGATTTATTTTTGCAATACATCTAATTTAATATAGAGGTAAGTTTATGCTGAATGGTGACGTTATTACTTCTATGAGTCAATAGCATAAAGGTGACCGAACATTTAAGATGAAATGAAATAAATAAATGGATGAAAATCTAAAATTTAAGGATTTCAGACTTTTATGTTTCAAAGACTGTAAAGAAAAAAAAAAAACTGTCTTCTGCATGATCTGAACTAAACTGGCCCAACAAAAACTTCCTGAATACCCTTAAACTTATGCAAGATTTAAACCCAAAAGCCAAAGATAGATCAGGTTCCTGATTACTGTAGGATTGCACCGCCTAGTCACCATAATCAATGGCAATGACCATAATAATTTGTTGTCCATTTTTTTCTTCAACATATAACTTTTTATAATAATTTCTTTGATTTCTCAGTCCTTCCAGTTTGTCGCAATTCCACAGTCGGGGAAATTCACTCAAAATCAACAGATCTCCACATTTTTTCACGCTAATGCATAACTGTGAGGTTTTTTTTGCAAGTTTTCCACAAAAACGGTGAAAAACATTTGGTTTAAGTGACTGCTAACTCCCACCAGCAAGTGGCAGTATTTCTTCTACGACTGCCTCAGCCTTGCCTGATGTCAAGTTATATAGTCTGTGATCGATGTGGAGAGTAACATAACAAAAAAAAAAAAAAAAAAAATGAAAAAAAAAAAAAAAAAAAAAAAAAAAAAAGCTATTTAAGTTTTTTAAATAATAAAACTGTCCAATCTGTCTACTTATTTTTTTTTTTTTTTTTTTTTTATTTTTTTTAAAACATCTTTTTCTTCTATATGTAGATTTTGGAAGGGGTTTAATGAGGGAAAAAAAATATCACAAAATTCCTTGCAAATATTTCTGGGGAGCTATCGACTTCAGCGACTGGAGCTTCAGCTTCGCTGTCAGCTACACCAGGTTACAAAGGTTATTTCAAGTTTTCAAACCAAAAAAAAAAAAAAAAAAAAAAAAAAAAAAAAAAAAAAAAGAGTCTAAAGTTTGGGAGATTTTCATGTTAGAGGATGATAAATAAAAGATGCTGAACGCCCTGAAAGGTTCCTTGAGTTTGTCACATTTCTTTAAGCTGATGAAAGCCCTCTGAAAGTAGACAGGTTGTCTGTCTGCTACATTTTCCTCTGAATAACTGAAGGTAGAAACTTTTAGGCAAGAATCCGGGCCACGTTTGAATGATTAACACGGTCCCTGCTGTTGTTAATGTGCAGACTTTGGCATTTTAATTTTAAGAACAATTATTTTTACAGCTAATGTGGAATTTCAAAAATGATACATTTTGAGACAGAAATAAATAAAACAATTATGTGTTACTGGGAAATATTAGGAGTATGTTTCTTTAAAATGTAAAAATGGACAATTTCTGAAATGAGCCCCATTTTTTTTTTTTTTTCCCCAGTTCAATCTAATCAAACTTAAAATTCGCAACATGCTGAATATGCAGGATTTTTTTTGTCATGCAGGTGGCTCTTTTTACAAATATTTCATATTTTAATCTGTCTTAAGTCTTCGTTTATATTCTTGTTTAGAGGGGAGCGATGACTGCCAAAAACTTTATTGCAAACAAAAACTATACCGAAGAAGCTTTTTATCTTTTTATGAAATTACTCATTTAAACTAGTCGATCATTCAGAAAATTAGCTGAAAGAGAAAAACATTTTTTTATAGCTTAGTAAAATCGTGGCAGCCTCGGAGGACAGTGTGCAGCTGACCTGAGGGAAGTCGTTGATCTCCAGCTCCTCTTCATATCTCTTGACAGTCTCAGCCTGTTCAGCCGCCTGCCGCTCCTCCTCCAGCTTCTCCACGGGTGTGTAGTTCAGCTTGGCGTTGATCTTCTCCGCCAGCTGCTCCGCGATGGTCTTGGCCGACACGGACGGCGTCATGATGGGGTCGCCGCGCAGGATGGCGTTGGTGGCCTGCTGCATCACGTCCTGCACGCAGAGGGGAAATGTTGTCGGTGCAAGTGAGGCAAAATAAAACAGGAAAACACAAAACCTGCAGAGCGTACTTTCAATAAAAAATAAAATAAAATTGTGTTTGCTTTTAACAGATTGGAGAACAGGTAAAACACTGCATAAAACTAGAGAATCGCCACCGTCAACCTCTTGACCCACCTGAGCCTCGGCGCCCAGGTTCTTCTGAGCGTTGATCTTGAGAGCGAGCCTTTTGGCCATCTCCAGCTTCTGGTTGTTTCCAGCAGATGTCGGAGCGATGCCCGCAGGCCCTCCGGGGGCAGCCGCTGCAGCCGTAACGACTCCGGCTGGCCCGGCAGACGCACCGGGAGCGGACAGGTCTTTCACCCTTTTCTTGGAATTAAACATGCTTTCTATTTGCTCCTCGATCTGACGAAAGAAAAAAGGTTGAAATGTTGCACGATTATAAATCATTTAAAGTGTGTAAACAAGCGGACACAGTTACTCACATCCAAGGCTCCGTCCTCATCATCAGAGTCCTGCAATCCGAGTGCAGCTTTCTGTAGCTTCTTCCTCTCGTTGGCCAGGGCGTGCTCCGTTTCATCAAACTTAAATCCTTTCCCTGAGAAGCCACTGCTGCTCTTAATGACCTTACCCTCCTGCATGGGAGAAATCAGGAAAAGAACATTTAATGCTCAGACTTACTATAAAAGGAGTCGTTTTTTGTTTTGTTGTTTTTTTTTTTTTTGTCTTACCGCCTTCTGCTGGTCTTTAAAGGAAGCCCACAGCTGCTCCAGTTCTGGAGGAACAGGGGAGCCCGACAGCTCCAAGGCCTTGAGGATATCACCAGCATAGCGTGCCTGATCCTCTGTAATGAAGGTGTAGGCGTAACCCTAGGAGAAATGAGAAATGTGTTAATTACATTTCTAGCAAAGCAAAAAGAAGCAATTAAGAGAAAGAAAATCCATCTTAAAAAAAAGCATTCTATAAATCTAAAAACAAGAGCTGTGATTCTTCCTCTCAAAGATGCCGGCATCATACCTACAAAAGCTCCTCAGCTGTATTAGTTTATACCCCTTGATTTGTACCACTTTTCCACCACACAACCAAATACTGAAATATTTTATGTATTTATTTATTTTATTTGCATTTATTTCATGTGATCAATCTACACAAACTAGTGCATAACTGTGAGGAAAAAGGAAAGAAAAGAATCCATGGTTTTCAAAAATGTAATACTTCGTGTTGGTCTGTGACTTGAAATCCCAATAAGAAACACTGCAGTTTGTTGCTGAAAAAGTTCACAGGGTAGGAATACTTCTGCAAGGAATTATTATTCATCCTTTTGTATTTTATCAGTTTTTAAAGTTGGTGAAGCTTAAGATAATATTCTGGTCCTTGGTCTTGTCATGGATGTGCAGGATTTTTCTCAAGACCAATCGAGACCGCAGCTGCAACATCCTTGTTCGCTGCAACTTAGTGTGACACCCTGGTTGCTGCCACCTGTGCCCCCAAAGGGCTACTGATGGGAAGATGATGGGGATGAGAAAACAAGCTGGAGAAACATTTTTTAATGTAAAGAAACTGATGTTTTTGTTTATAAAACACAGAAAGAATAAGTCCTTCACCTGTCGCCTCCACTCACTCTGCCTGCAGCTAGCGCTAGGTCAGTTAGCGTTAGCTGGATGTACGCACTCTTCAGAGTTCTCTGGTTTCTCTGTTAACTTGTTACTTGCTTGTCAGACTTCTAGGACACAGAGCAAGTAGCTGTGGGTCTGTTTACACTCAAGTTTGGGTTCCCCTAACTAGTGTGACAGAGCAGCTAACAGAAAAAGTTAGGAGCAGCAGTGCAACCAGCTCGTCCGGAGCTCTGTTGTAGGTTAGCTTACCAATGAGCTGCTACAAGCAGCTTTTCTCAGCAGCAACAACTACGTTAACATGATCACACCAGCTGGCTGGAAAGTGGTCTCTTCTTGATCTGCTCAGGTCGGGACTCCATCTTGGATTATGAGTCTCGCACTGAGATAAAGCGGGAAACCAGATTTTGAGGAGAAAAACGGACTGACCTTGTTGCCCGCTCTGCCTGTGCGTCCCGCCCTGTGGACGTAGTCCTCATAGTGGTTGGGGCAGCTGTAGTTGACCACCAGGATGAGCTGCTTGACGTCCAAGCCTCTGGCTGCCACAGAGGTGGCCACCATCAGACGACACACTCCAGTCTTAAAGTCATTGATGATGCTGTCTCGGTCGTACTGGTCGATGCCTCGGAGGAGAACAATGGGACAGACACATCTCAAAGATCGACGCCATTTAACTGAAATACCATCAGACGAAATTGTAACAATGCACAAGTGTCCCCCTAATCTCAGTGTGACTCAGTACCTCCATGTAAAGACAAGCAGGGGTATGAGGCTTTCATCAGATCTTTCAGCAGTCCATCTGCATGCTCCTGTTTGTCCACAAAGATGATGACAGACCCCTTCTCCTGATAGTGACCCAAAATCTCCAGCAGCTTCAGGAACTTCTTCTCCTCGTCAATCACCAGCTAAATATAGAGAAAAGCAAACAAAGAGGGAGGAAATTAAAAAAGGGAGGAGTCTGAATTGACTGGAGAGAAATTGGACAATCTCAAATGTATAAAAATATATGCTTGAATCGCTGGAAATCCCTGTAGATAGACGGGATAATTCATCTGAGTGAGACAAGTTTAGATTAGGAGTACTTACCACATGTTGCTCCACATCAGAGCAGACCACACTGCGACCTCCCACCTGGACCTCGATGGGCTTGGCGAGGATCCTGCGAGCCAGCGCCTCCATGGCTCTGGGGAAGGTGGCTGAGAACATGACCGTCTGTCGGTCGGGACGCACATTGTCCACAATACGCATCACCTAGAGGAGGACAAGGTTAAAAAAAAAAAAAAAAAAAAAAAAAAATGTTTTTCCATCTTTTCTCCCATTTCCTTATGAAAATCTGTGAATTATAATGTAGCACAGATCGCAGTGCTCTGCAAAACCATTCATAAACCTTGAACCTTTTCACATCTTGTCACAGAACAACTGCAAACTTTTATTTTATTTGGACTTTAAGTGACAGAACAACACAAACAAGGATGTACTTGGGAAACGAAGTAAAAGGAAGCATTTTCCAAATTTAATCCAAGTAATAATCTGAGAAGTTCACCATGCATTTGTATTCACCCCCTTTAACTCTGACAACTCTAAGGAAAACCCAGAACAAAATGTAATGTGTGGCAGAAAATCAGCACCTCTCTTATTACACCATCCCCACTGTGAAACATGGTGGTGGTACCATCATGCTGTGGGGACAACAGGGACAGGGAAGGTGGGCAGAGTGGATGGGAAGAGGATAAAGCTAAAAACAGGGCAGACAGAGTCCAGTCCAGATTTCCGATGGGATGGTTTGAAACAAGTCATATTCATGTGTCAGAATGGCCTAGTCAAAGTCCAGACATAAATCCAAGTGACAATTTGTGGCAAAGCTTGACGATTTATACTGGCAGACACTTGCCATCTAATTCGGTTGAGTTTGAGGAATTTGGCACAAAAGAATGAGGAAAAAAAAAAAAAAAAGAAAAAAAAAAAAAAAGACACAAATTCATTTCTATATGTAAAAAGCTGGTAGAGACGTTCCAAAAAAATAAAAAGACCTGAAGCTGTAACCACAGAGAAATGAGGCTCAACAAAGTACTGACTAAAGGGGGGATCAATACATATTGTAGGATTTGGCGAAACATTAAAAGGACTCAGGACTTCAGGCTGGTGTGATTTTATTTTTCCTTTTTCCAGCAAGTAAAAGTGCACTGTGCAGAAGACTGCAGAGAAAAGAAAAAAACGGACAATCCTCACAAGGAAGCTCATCCTACAGGAAAATCCACCACAATTGCAAGTTCCAAATCTGACAGCATGTTTCACCCCATGACACATACGTTTCAGAGTTTTATTTGAAAAACATGTTGAACACAGAGTATTTTCTATCCACTTCACAATTACGTGCCATCTTGTGTTGGTCTAGCACACAAATCCCCAGATAATGCGCTGAAGTTTGTGCTAATATTTTAGTTACTATTGAGCAAGCAAGTTTAAAACTCTTCTCGTAAACATAAATGAGCAAAGCGTACAAAGTTAAGAAACCCTGAGAAAATTAGGTAAGTGCCCACTGTGCATATGGTGAATGTAATTTGTCTTGCTCGACGAGAGAGACATTCAAAAATCCCCTGTCCAATAACCTGGAGCATTTTTGCTTTCAATCACAAACAGAAAAACTTTGCACTTTTTCAGGTCTTATAAAAAACAGGCCAATCAGTTTTACCAAAACCCAATCAGAAGAGGCCTGGAGAAAAAGTGTAAAAACACCCACCTGTGGCTCAAAGCCCATGTCAAACATCCTGTCTGCTTCATCCAGCACCACATACGTAACCCTCCGGAGGTTGGTTACCCGGCCTAGATGCCAAGGAAGAGGAGCAAATGGAAGAATAATCAGCTATGAGAGGAATTCAGCCCCACAAAAAAAAAAAGCAGCCTGCCTCTTTCTAGAAATATACAGCTAACCTAGCAAACAGCCTTTTTCAGGATGTGGCTACTAAAGATTACTCAATGCATTCATATGTCAAAATATATATATATTTTTTTTCCTCCTAGGGCTGCATTTCAGATTCCTTTCTTTGCTTGTCTCTTGTCTTGCGTACCATCTCAGGGACATGAGGGACCTGTAAAAGTCAGAAAACAGCCTCAAGATACAATACAAGAGATGGAGCCCCATCACCTACAAGGGAAACATATTACAGATTACCTCGCATGTGTGGAAACAAGAAATAAACCCTGGTTTTATATTTTAAAAATATTTAACTACTAACAAAGAACATGTGTCATTTAGCATACCAACATTTGTTCCCATAAGGGACGAGAGTCAGAGAGAGTTTGTATAAATGGATTACATGCTCTTTGAACATCAAAACAAGGAATAGGCTTTATTTATGGTAATAATTACATAAACGGTCCAAACCAAGTCCCTGATATGAGGCATCATGAATAATCCCAACCTGGAGTGGAAGGAAGCACCACGTCCACCTACCTGTGCTTGCCCTGATCTTCAGGAAACACATCACTGTCTTGTAGATATGACTGATCCCAAAAGTGGTCAAATAATGTCAACAGTTTAGTAAAAAAAGGTACTGATTTGGATCATTGTAAATACTTTCACCTTTAACGCATGCAAACTGACCACAAACGTTGCTAATTCAGATCAACATCCTAACAAAAAAAAAAATAAAAATAAATAAAATAAATTAAAAAAAAAAAGATGAAGGCAGTTGAACTCACCGCTGTTGGCCCCCAGCATGTCAATCATTCTCCCTGGCGTGCAAACGATGATCTCTGCTCCGCGTTTCAGCTCTGCGATCTGTAACCCAGCCAGGTCAGCGTCAATAATTAAACACTGATTTCCATACAAATGATCTTTAACAAAACATAAATCATCTGAGGATTTCTTAATCCATCATTTGCTCAAGCTGAAATCAGTAAGTGTCCATTGCCACGAGTATCAGCAACTTACCGGATGCGGTTTAAACGAGATCTCTAATGTTGTGAATTTCAGTCAGCGCAGACCGTTTAAAATGCTAAAATTACTTTGTGGAAATGAAACATAAATAAACTGCAGACAAATCTCGATCTTCCCTTTGAAATCCACAAAAACGACCCACTTCAAGTCAGTGAATGAGTCACATCTAAACCCTTGTTTCCACTGAGCGGTACGGTATGTCCCGTCCCCCCCAATCAATGGACTGCGTCAACTGGAAGGGGCAACCTGCAACGGCCAAATATACCGAGACATTTTGGAGAAACTGGCAACCCAAAGGTGCACGCGCAAAATGACGTCATCGGCGCGTCGACTGCAGCTCCTCCACGCTCACGTTCCCACATTCCCGCCCACTAAGAGGAGCACACCGCCAACGGAGAGACTCTCAACTTGGCTGGACCTGAACCAGACATTAACCGGGTAGAGTGAGAGAGGGGAGAAGTGGAGAAGGGGCTACAGCGTACCAAACCAGTGTTAGCTGTTAGCATCTAGGAATGGTGCGTTCACTGACAAACTAAAAGATGACCCACAATATTTACAACTTAAACTTTATATTTATTAAATATAAATGATCATCTTTTGACACCCCACTTTATTCAGGTTATTATTGACTCAGTTTTCCACATACTGAGTACATCACTAACTTCTGTGAATAAATCTTTGGGCCCACGTCTTGGTAAAAGCACTACATATTCCAATGAATTTCTTCTTTTTTATTAGAGACTTCCTACAGTACCTGTCATCCCTCCCTGTTTACTGGCGTAGAGCCTCCTTGCACAGCTGGAGGACTGTATGGGGGTGCTTAAAAGCAGGTTTTCAAAATGAAAGCAACATAATCTGATTTGCACTGCAAGCATGTTTGGTTTACAGCTTTGATCATCTAAAAGGACTGGATGTGACCGTTTAGATGCGCGTAAATATAGAGAAAAACCGGTATCAGGAGGTCAAAGCATGCCACAAAACTGCATAAATGTCCTGAACATGACTTCTCCTCCCCACATATCAATCTCCAACGCTTCTGCTTGCAGCACCATAACTCTGTATAATGACAATATTTTGGCCCATTTTCCCCCAACAGTTTGAATCACGAGCAGAATTAATGGCACTTTTGTCGTAAGCGCCGTACCTTTAATGTCAGCTTTGTTTTCGCGAAGATGTTTTCTTGAATCTGGTCTTTCTTTTGCTTTTATTGGCTGACACAGGTCACTTTCCATCAAAAATAAGAATCGCTTGCCATATTGTCAAGGTTTGCAGTGGAATTGCTGGCATATCTCGTAGTGACCAGAGGAATCTCTATAATTTCAGGTATTTAATGGAGGATAGGATCATTTTTGGCTGATCCTAGCCACCCTCTGCGGGCACAGTTCTCCTTTTTGCCTTCTGGTTGGATACAGGTAGTTCGTATTTGAATATTTCAAGCCCTTAATTAGCAGCAAAAAAAAAAGAAAAAAACTGGAGGACTAATTTCAGCCAATAAATTCACATCCACCGCAACTTCCCTCTACCGTTTGATTCCTGGTGATTTGATGGGTATTCTCTAAAAACAACTGAATTAAAGATCTCTGGAAACTAAAGAATCAGGCAGTCATACTGTGGGAGTCGTTACCTGTTCGCTGATTCCTGTCCCTCCATAAACACACACCACCCGGAGTCCCAGCGGTTTGGAGAACTTCTTGCACTCCTTTGTGATCTGCAGCGCCAGCTCTCTGGTGGGAGTCATGATTACAGCTGTGGCAGAGATCGGGAAACAAAAGGAAATATGTCAGTTTTCAGACTGTTTTATGAGTTAGACTGCTCTCCTTTAGGCTTTTCCACCTTTTCCTTGGACTTAAATAAAACCTTTTCCAACTGTGGGACCTCATTTATAAAATATGCCCTTACAGATGGGTCCCTCGCCCTCCTCCAGAGGCCTCTGGTCCATGATGTGTCGGAACATGGGAAGCAGGAAAGCGATGGTTTTCCCGCTGCCGGTCTTAGCGATGCCAATGAGGTCCCTGCCGGACATGATGGCAGGGATGGCCTGGGCCTGGATCGGAGTGGGCTTCTCGTAGGCATGCCTGGTTGTATTGGATGGGAGGAAAATAGAACATGGATGTGCTTTGATTGCCACTGAATAGAGGAACCTTACAATGACTTACAAAGTATTCATACCCCTAAAAATGTTTTATTTCGCATTGTCTGTCAGTCAGCCCTCTCTCACAGCAGAGTAAAAGGAGACAGTGGCTGATTTTCAGAACTTTGAGGAAGTGGATAAGATCGGTTTCAGACGCAAGCATCAGCCGATTACTGATTTCCCAAAAATCAGGAAATCGCAACCGATTTTTGGTGCACCCCTTGTCACAATTAAAGACTTCAATGTATTCCATGTTAACTTTTTGCAACATAAAAGTAGTGCATAATTGTGAAGTGGAAGGAAGATGATTTATGCTTTAAATGCTTTCAAGTAATTATCTGAAAACCATGACATGGCCCTCGATTTTAATTCCCCTAAATAAAATTCCGTGCAAGCAGTTGCCTTCAGAAGTCACCTAATTAGGAAATAAAATCTACCCGTTTACACTGACACTTCATATTTATGCACCATTTTCTGTTAACTTGTGTATATAAAGATAAAAACACAAGCCAGGTATTGCATACTTTAATAATTTCATAGAGACAGGCATGACACGATGGGGCTTATCGTTTTGTGGAGAACTGTAAAGCATAACTCTATTTTAACTTCACTCGTAATCTTTATTTCAGTTTAAAAAATTGCGAAATAAAACATAAGCGCTCACTTTTTCAGGGAGTTGAGGATCTTCATCAAAACCCCACACTGCACCCACGTCTTGATGGGTTTGGGACAGCCTTTCCCTTTGACGGTTATACCTTCCAGCTCCAGCCTGTACGCGTTCACTTCTGGAAATAACAACATACGGCACCAGCAGATGTTAGATGGATGAAGAAAATCAAGTACTGATAGCTCATCTGGTAGAAATATCACTTTGAACCTTTATCATTTAAATTTACAGTGAAATCCCCAGCAATGATTAAGATTGTGTTATTTCTGTATTAAAACCATATTAACCGACCCTCTGTCGTCATCTTGGCCAGCTCAGGCACCTCCACGTAGAAGTTCTTGCGATACGGCTCGTACTGGATCTTGGTGTGGTCAACAGGCTCCAGGACCTTCCTCTGCTTGGTCTGAAAGCCCGTCAGAGCCGTCTGCAGGTCCACCTCCTCTTCCTCTGACGAGTACTGTCAAGCATCAACAGCGCGTTAGACAACCAGCAGCTGAACTTTACGGCTCAGATCGCCACCGTCACAAACGTACCTCCATGGCGTCCTGGTCGTTCTCCATCAGCTCACCCTTCTTCTTGTGCGTGAGGGGCTGTTTTTTGGTCTTCACTACTGTCACCACTTTGGTTACCGTCGTTGCTCCTTTCTGTTGATTAAAAGGCGTCAGTCTCAGGCTTGTGGAAACCAAACTTTTCATTTCCTTTAAAAGTGAAGTGCTCACCTTATCGTTTCCTCTCATGGCTCCTATGTTGAACTTCTTCACCTCCTGTTTGACCTCCTCCATGTACGCATCCAGAGGATCCACCTCGTCCTCCTCAACCTGCTGCTCCATGGGAGTCTCCTTCTCGTTCTCGCCCTCCTCTTTTTTAACTTCCTCCGCGTCCTTGTCTTTTCCCTCCCCCTTTCCGTCGCCGCCGCCGTCGTCGTCGTCGTCCCCTTCCATCAGAGCAGGACCTTCCTCATCATCATCTGGTATAATAAACAAAGAGTTTTATGAGATAGAAAAACACAAAGTAGAGCAGATTTTTGCGGTGGAAGGAACGGGACACGTGGGTTGCAACTTTGTTTTACAAATGCAAATCTGAAAAGTGTGGCATGGCAGTGATGTGAGAAAATATGAACGTTCAGGGAGTTTTGCAAGGCAACATAAAATCCATTTTAAAACAAGATTTATCTTGGAGGTCAAAAATATTTGTCAGTTGCAAAGTATCTTCTGCCGAGACGCCGACACAGTATTTTTAAATACTACTCAGTAAAATGTTTTTTTTTTTTTTTTTTAAATCAGGCAAGCTTAGAAAAGACAACATGTGGGAAAGTAACAACTAAAACCATGAGACACTTAAAATATTCCCAGAGGAGCTCATCTGTGTACATTTCCTGATTTTTTTTTTTTTTGTTGTTGTTATTAGATATATTTCATTTTGCTTCTTTACCGTCATCATCCTCGAGGCTCCATTTCTTGCCCTGCTTCATTTCCTCCAGTTCTTTCTTTATCTCTCCAATGTTTTCAATAGCCTTCTTCCTCTGCTCCTCCCTCCATTTCTCTACCCGCTCCTTCCTCTTCCTCATTTCTTCCTCCAGTTTGTTCTGGTCAAAATCTTGCTGCAAAGACAAGAAATGTTCACGTTTTCCTGCCAACCGAAACTGAACATCTGAGGTCAGGAATATACCGAACACACTTTTGAACTTACGTCCTCGACCTTCTCATCTTCTTTCTCCTCTTTCACCTTCTTCTTCTCAGACACTGGCTCAACGCTCTCCTTTTCTTTGCTCTTGGCTCTGGGGGTGAGACAACGAAACCAAAAGAAGATTTCATTTGATTTTAATAAATGTGCCATATATTCTTTAAAACTAATTCTCGCACACATTTAGCTCTTTAACTTTTATGGCACCACTTGGTACATCTGCAGTTTTGGTGCCCTTGTTCCAGTCCTTTGTTGGGGTGAAAGCAACACATTTGCTTTAAGTCTCTTTCTACAAGTTAACAATTAAAGTAATATATGATGTATAAGTAATCCACTAAATTTAAATAGGAAAAATACACATCAACAGGAGCTTGCGCCAACATATTTTGGTTTCATCAGGAGCTATAATCTCTACATCATTGACGATAACTCGCCCAAATAAGGATTAAAACCACAATTACAGTCAGATTTGAGCAGCTTTGATTTACCTTCATAATGTATCAAAAATATTTGACTATCAGGTGAAACAAACATAGCTGGTGGTAAGGACTGGAAAATGGTTGAGATGAAATGTCACCACCTAGAACGGACATGAGGGAATGAAGAGCTGTGAGCTTTTAAGTCCCAGAATATGAAACAAAAACTCACTTTTCATCTGTTTTCTTGCTCTTTGTCGGGCTGCCGGATCTGGACCTGCGAGTTCGACTACGGCTGCATGATCTCTTCCTCTCCCGGCTCCTGGACCTCCTCCTTTCCCTGCTCCTGGACCGCCTGGACACCGGACACGATCATACAAGATAGGAAAATATATCTAGGGTTTATAGCATGAACAAGATAGTTGCTTTTAAAATGTTGCTAATTTAACTTATCTGAAGTCAGTTCACAGAAGTAACAGATCCAAACGGAAAAACTAGACATGCCCCTCTCCAACAATACTTCTCTGGGATCCCAAAGCAGTCGAAGGCCAAAATGGATACATAATCCATCCAGTGAGTATACTGTCTGTCCTCTACCAGTAGTAGCTTTCCACAAATCCTCCAAAGGGAGGCAACCAGAAAGCTTCAGGATCATCTGCCCAAACTACCTCAACATTAGCTCCACCCAGACCCTCAACATTTTTAAAAAAAATCTATACTTTTTCTCACCGGCGTTAAATTTAAGATGAGATTTACTCATGATTTTTCCTTTCATTGCATTGATTTTACAGTGTTTTAAAACATTTTTAAAACAGTTTTATTTTCTCCAGTTTTGCACAAACTTACAGTTTATTTGTAAACAGCTGTGGTTGTATTCATAACTCAATGCGACACTCAAGGACTTCCACTTTAAAAAGAGGCAACAGTGATGCCTCTATTGCAAAGTGGATTCATTTTTTGTACAATCTAATTTCACAACTTTAAAAATTCTAAATTAAGCAATTATTTACCTTTTATCTGCAATATTACTAATATTAATTTATACAAAATATACTTTGTACATTTTGGTTCCTATTTACATTTTTCTGTATAGTGCGTTTGGTCTTTACGTCTGCTCTTGCAACAGAGAAGTTTCCTACAATTTAGTTAATAAAGTAAATCTATACAGTTATATTTTATTCAAATGCATCAATCAATTTGATATTCAAGCAAAGAGCAAATTATCCTGACTTTTAAAGCAAAACGGGAGTGAGTTCTCTGACAAATGAAAACGTACTCAGAAGTATAGTCCCTCAACTAAAATAAAACTGTACCAAAGTACTAAATATATCAGGTATATAAACAAAACAAATATAACAGGTCTAAGATTTAGGTAGTTACAAAGATGTAGCTTAAACTTTCTTTTCATTGCTGTTATCAAACCCAGGTAACCGATACATACCTGGCTCTTTTCCTGTCTCTGGACCGGGATCTTCTGCGGTCCCTGCTTCTGGACCGATCTCTCCTGTTTCGATCTCGGTCGTCTTTCTTTGAGCGCTTGCTGTCCGGGGAGCGACTCTTTGATCGGGTGCCCGACCGACCCCGGGACGCTGAACGCTTTCTGTAGTGTCTGTTAATGTGGGAACAAAATAACAAACGTGTTCACTTTTAAAGAAAAATCCCAATTGGCCTCAAATTAAGCGGCAAGTATTTGATCGACTCAAGAACGTGCAACAACATCCGTTTCAGCTAGCATGCTAATGTTAGCATGTCAAATAAAACTGTCAATTAAAAGTTAAAAACGTTTATTAGGCAAAAACTTGGACTCACCTGGATTCACGTCCCATTCCGACTTCACTAGATTTGCACTAAATAAAGATTAAATTGCTTTAAAGGTACCGATGCGTCTCGAAATGCAGACGATAGTTTGTTTGTGTCGCTGAAACGTATGAAAACTGCGACTAATATGTGGTTAAAATTGAGAGAGAGCGCCCTCGCGTGTTGGGAGGTTGAAGAAAACGTTGGCAGATCGGCAAATAAATAAATAATTAACACTGTGAAGTTCAAAAAGGATAAAATCGTACAAATAGGATGAGTAATTTTTAAGCAAACGTTTTTAAAATAACTAGTCATCCTTTCCTGTACCAAAGCCAATATATGTACCTACCATCTCAACTTACTTCTGCTCAGAACCTTAAATCTCTCCAATGTCTACACCCACCTTAACTTTTACATTAGTTACCAATATATTTCTCTTTGTACAATTTATACACCACATAATTTTAAGAAAATTACCTCTTTTCTAATTTAACACACAAACACACAAAAAAATGGGAAATTTGAGAAAGTGAATCTATGAAACCGAGAGAGTCATTATTGATATTGAAATATTTCAAGACTTTACTTCTCATCATTTTAATGATAAAATACAGATAATGAAAAACCCAAATTATGTGGCTTTACACGAGGAATGCAACATTTGTTGCCTATATGTAAGGCATGGCAAGTGTATTTGCATAACACATTTCAACGGGGCAGTTCAAAGTGCTTTACATGAGGAAAACATAAAATAAACAAGCAAGAAACATTACATTGCAGTGGTATAATAAAGGAAAGTGATGAAAGGCTGAGAAACAGCCTACAATTAATGATGTTCCACCCTGAATGGATTTTGTTTGACAATCCTCTCAAGGCTATTGTAATCCGTGTTGCAAGTGCACCTTTTCCTACCACTCAGTTTTCTATGCTTGGATATAGCAACCTGTGAACAACTAAGCAATGACCTTTTGTAGCTTACCCTCCTTGTGGAGGATGTCAGTGACAGCCTTTTGGGCATATTTCAAGTCAACAGTCTTCCCCTTGATTGTGTAGCCTGTTGACCCAGACTGAGAGACCATTTCGAAGCTCAGGAAACCTTTGTAGGTGTTTTGTGTTAATTGGCTGGCTAGGGTGTGAAACCATTAGTTTTCAGTATTTAACTTTATTACAATATTCTAGTTTTCTGACATGCTGAATTTTGGCTTTTCATTATCTGAAAATTTCAAATTTTTAAAAAATGTATTTCTATATATACACACACTCATTCAATAAATTAGAATATTGTGGAAGAGTTGATTTATTTCAGTAACTCAATTCACAAAGTGAAACACGTTATATAGATGAATTAGACTCAGACTGACGTTCTCAGGCCTTTATTTCTGTTATGATTTTCCGTTTACAGTTAAAAAAAAAACAAAACATGCTATTTAAGACTGGAATATCACATCAGACGAATAAAAAACATCAATACAGAAATGAGGGTTTAATGAAAAGTTTAATAACTGCTTAAAAGTTATTTTCAAAAGGTTCTTTTAATCTGATAAACAATTTCACTTGTTTTGAAGTAAAATCTCGGGGGAACTGTTGGACATTTTCTCAAGGTTCCAGCAGCAATGCCAGTAAATCGCATTTTTAGATGAAACATATCATGAATGTTTTCCTAAATTTTGAAAGTGTTACTTGAACCTCATGAATCTGATATGTTTCTCCATAATTAAGCAAAGAAAGAAAGAGAAGTAAAGAATAAGTCAGACAAGGGGCCATTTATTTGGTATGAGCTTTTCTGTTTGAAACATTGCTTCTAAACAATCTTAGTGAAACTACAACAGCCATTAAAAATGGTCTTTACGTAAAATTTATCAAAAAATATTAAACAGAGCAGACAAGCTGTAGAGTAAATCACACCAACTCATTTACAAAAAAAAAAAAAAAAAAAAAAAAAAAACCAGCATCAATAAATTAATATAGGATTATATTTGAAGCAAGGCGATGGCAGCGGAGAAAATACTGTACAAAAGGCTTGAAGGAAGCTCACAAACACCCACTGGCTCACACAAACCAGAAGCATTCCCATCACACATGAACTGTACTGTAACTTTAAGCTCACAAACACACTATGCAACACTAATTTTATTTTTTTACATGTTCCATAGCTAAATGCTTCATCAGACTCAAGAGAAAAAAAAAAACTAAAAAACAACTTGTTCTGAATGCAGGCGGCCCCAGCAGCAGCTAACACACATATTTTACATTCACCACCTATTGAACAGACGTCACCAGTGACCCCCGACTGCTGATGGATCCTTTTAAATGGCTTAAAACTGAAGGATGGAGAGATAATTACCAAAAGAGAAAGCTTACATGTGGTTTTAACCCTAAAGTAAACGACGACACAAGCATCCTAGAATCAGGAGTTGTAATTTCCTTCATTTCTTCCACATTCCTTACTTCCTCCATGTAAAACATAAAGACTCATTCACCTCCACGATTCTAACAGATCAAAAAGAATGACACTTTTCTCCACTCAGCTACAAGTCAATTGGCCACTTCGCCAATTTGTAACATACTTTCTGCATGGTATCAACACATTATGGAGATTGTTAATCATAAAAATGGTCATATTTCTCCTTAAATGTAATAGTATAATATTTTCTGAAGACTATATTATACCTTATTTCGATTGGTTATGATTTTGATCCCCATTTGGGCTTCATAAGCTATTTAAACTAAGATAACTGAGCGACTTTCTGCTGATAGATAATGCTTACTGGAGTCACAAAAACCCAATATATTTTTTCCATCAGAACATGAACAGATTACAGAAAAATGCTTTAAATCCTTGGTTATCAAAGCAGTATGAAATCTCCCCAAGGCGGCGATGAATTAATGCACGGTCGTCCCAGACAAATCGGGTACAGAAAGACCAAAATGAACGTGTAAAATGACGAACAAACCCTTCCAGTCACGTTCCCCCATTTTCCCTTTTTAAGACGCCCACACTGGTTCACATCCTTTTGTTTCTCTGACACAAAATCAAGATTTCCCACGACCATCACCACAGAGCAAGTTCTGATAACTGATCCGATGTTGTGTTTCGATGCTTTTGGACAAATGATAGAACTGATCTGGGGCTTATGGAAGGGTGGCGTTGCTGAAGAAGTTCAACTCGAGCCACGTAGGTGACGCAGCAAACACGTCTGGTCGGCTAAGACCAAAACTGACCTACGTGATACGTCACCACAAACACACCGTCCTTATGCTGAAACACGGTGGCGGCGGCAGCATGCTGTGGGGATGCCATTTTACAGCAGGGACAGAGAAGTTGGTCAGAGTTGATGGGAAGATGGATGGAGCTCAACACCTGCTGGAGGCGTCAAAAGAGCTGAGGCTGGGGAGGAAGTTTATAAATGTTGTTCGAAGCTCTGAAGGTTTGTTCAGAGATGGAGGAATTTCTGGTCGACAGGTTGAAGCTGATCGCTGACTGGAAACAATCAGAAGAGTTTGAGGGGAATGGAACCAACCACCAGTTGTTCCTTTGCAGAACAAATTGGATCTGTTGAACCAGCATCTATTGATCCCAATTGTTTAGAGCTACATAATATATCAAATTCCAGTCGGCAATATCGCGATCCCAAAGGACTCCATGCATTATTTGAAGTTCTCTTCAAAAAAAAAAAAAAGAAAGAAAAGGAAACAGTCGCTCATGCTGTCAGCTCTATTCCTTCAATTTTGGCTCAAATTGAAACACTTTTGCTTGAAACTCTGCCGCTTATCAGACTAAAATAACTCTGATCCTTCATCTGAATGTCAGCTGAGAAAAACAAGCATATTTCACGCCATTTCTCTACAATCATTACTGGTTTTGAAACAGACTGTCAGTTCGCAGCCCGGTAACTGCTCTTTTAGTAAACTTGTTTAGAAATGAGAAGATTTGAGATTGAACTTAGTTTAAACGCTTAAAACGCTGTAGTGTATTTCTTCAATTCAACAGTCAACTGGAATCTGTGGCTTTCCAGTGTGCAGTCTTCTATGCCTGAAATATTGGTCTGAAGAAGCACAAACATGGACCCAGTCTGTAAACAAAAAAAAGATTCTGTATGCAGTAAAATCAACGTGCAGGTCTGGTATATACACTGGACTCTAATAAGACCTGAAGAGCTCATCCAGGAGGGGTGCAGCCCTGATCATAAGGCAGCAGAATGTAAACAATAGGGGAAAAACAAACACCAGAGGGCGCAACCGAGTATGCCTAGTTGGTATGAGAGGGGGACAACTAGAAGAAGCAATAGCAGGCTTCTGTCAGGGAGTCTCTGAGCCGAAGAGCGACAAGACCTCATGAGAGATGATGAAGGTGAAGAAGTAAATGCAGAGATCGGAGAAGACGTCGCCCATCCTCCTGTAGGTGTCCATGGAGCGGTTGATGACTTCGGCAGGGATGCCCGACAGCAGCAGGGCAGCGGTTAGCACAGTGGTTTTAGTTTTCTTCTCTACCTGAAGGAGCAGAAAGACATGGATTATCCCGCAGCTGATCCACAAAATGGAAACTATGTCTAAAATAGTGCCACAAAGAAAAAGTATGTAAACTAGGGGTGTACCGATTGCAGTTTTCTGGCCGATCACCGGTATTTAAAAAGAAACCCGTTGATTCTGATTTTGGCTGATACCAATTTTTTTATAACTACTGACTGTCAGGTGTTATGAGGTCACAATACACCTTCATTGCTACTATAGCGCCAAAGTTGCCAAGTTGGCAATAGTGGGGTGATTATCGTTAACCGCAAACATGCAGATGTGACCTGGTGGACGGATCTGTCAGTCAGTCCTCTCTCATGGCAGAGAAAAAGGGGACGGTGTCTTTTTCAGGCTTTTACGGAGACAGATAAGATCAGAGGGGAAGATCAAATTCTCATGTAAGTATCGGCCGATCGATCGGTGCAGACCTGAGCAAAACATCCACAAATATCTTAAATTCCTTCATGCATGTGAGAACAGGCAACGCTCAGGTCCAAACTAACGAGAATCTGAAAGCGTACAGAACCATCCCTTGAGTCATGCAGCTCTCTGCTTTATCACGTCAACTAAAAATGTAAAATACATTCCATTACAATAAATCTAAAAAGTCCAAACTTCCCTGTTAAAATTATATTTTTGAATATCATTGTGACCACGATAACTCTCTTCAAAGACATCTCCACCTTCATTGTGAAATACGTCCTGAACAATTCAGCTGGAAAAACAAGCAAATCTGCCAAAGAGAAAATATACATATATTTAAAGAAACTGGTGTTTGCTGATTCTTTCTTTGCAAACGTTCTCTAAATTAATCGGATTGATTTGGAGAACTTATTGTGTTGTTTATTGTGAAAAATTTCTTATGCCATGAATTTTGATTTATCGTCACGATAAAGTCCAATTAACGATGTTTTAAAAACGCCAAAATCTGACAGTATGGTCAGGAATTGTTATTTTTCCCTATATTCTTTGCTCCATGGGAGGATCAATAAAGACCAATAAATTCGAAAATATGATGAAATGCTACGAGGCTAACATCTGCTTTAGAACTGAGGCCTGAAAGTTCAAGTATGGTTTCATTAGATCCTAACATATTCTATCACAAGATATTTGCCAAGTCTGGCTGTTTTCTTTGGTAATAACTGCTTCTGTCTTGCAACTTTGGTCCTTGGAGAACACAGGAGCTGTTGCCTCGTGTACAACTAGTTAGAAACTCCTGCAGATCCTTCGGTGTTAGAGTCAGGCTCTGGGCAGCCTTCTTGAGCAGGTCCCATTTGGTTTTTGTTGTGCCACAGTTTGAAAATAACGCCTTTTGGAACTTTCTGAACACTTCTCCTGCCTGGTACCTTTGTACAACGAGATCCTTCTGATCCTTTGTATCTTCTCTGCAACGTACAGGTTTATCTAAAGGAAGCAAATATTAGGAAAATGCCACCAGGACAGCTGAACTTGATTTAACTGAGGGGAACGACAAATCCAAGGAGACTGAATGATAAAACTAACTAAAAAGGTTTGAATTTGTCAACATGATTGGATTGTGTTGGTCTAATTTTGATTTCTTGTATATTTTCAAGATAATTGGAAATTAATTGGATTGTTTTTCTTGTAAAGTGGCTTGAGGTGACATTTGTTTTGAATTGGCGCTCTATAAATAATCAGATCTGAATTCAACAAAGCCTTGGATTAATGGTGTGCATGTTTTTGGAACCAGATGATTACAGATTTTTTTTTTTTTTTTTCTTCATTTTATCAGACTTTATTCGTTTTTAGTTAAATTTTACAGGATATTTGTCTCAGAAAATGTGGAAATTCTCTAATTTATTATCGTCTTTTGAGATCCACAGTACAGTGATGATAGAACCACGTTCATGAGGCGAAACCTAAACTAGTATGAGGTGAAAATCTCTGCAGCAAAAAGGCACTATTAACATTCGGTAAAAAAAAAAAAAAAAAGTAACTTTACCTTTGGAAAGTATTTTGACAATCCCATGTAGGCCAGTTCAAGGGTCAGAAATGGAGCGAATATTGACTAGAAGAGAGAAGCCAAGAAGTTTTTAAATCTGCCTTTCTGTGCCTCTTTAAAAATCATGTGATTTGACAGAAACATAAATTAGAGCCTGTCGTGTCATGTTTGCAGCAGGCAGACCCACCAGATACTTGCAGACAAAAACCCTGACGAAAACAGCGAGGAGGACGCTGCCGACGAGCCTGAAGACCCGAAAAGGATCGAACTCCTCAACATCAGAACCTCCGTCCTGAGCCGGCTTCTCGTTGGCCAGCTGACTCCGAAGTTTCATGGCGTCGTCGAAGCGGGATAAGTACTGGTGGAGGCCGCGGCGTGGGGAGCCGCTGACCTCGTCGGACGCCGCCCGCTCGCCCTTTGGCCTCTGTCGGAGGCCTCCTCCCATGTCGCCTTCCAGAGAGGCTCTCCGAGGCTCGCTGAAGTCTGGCAGAGGGGAGCCCCTCCTCTCTGGGGTGGCGGTGTGGGAGCGGGCGCCCGGGGTCTCCGACAGGAAGGGAGACGGTCTCGGGGAAGGCGAAGATGAGGACCACGGCTCTGATCTGTCCAGATCGAGGTGGAAGAGGGGTTCTGTGGGACGCAGGGCGGCTCCTGCAGCGAGGACAATCAGGGATGAAAATGTTAACCCTTAATGTACCTGTACTGGGAAAAAAAAAAAAAATGAAAGTCAAGACTTTACAAGATGCAAACTAATATCTTTGGTTATTCTGCATCCATCCCAGCTTGATCCATACTTCAGCTTTCAGATGGAGGCCCTCAGATTTGAATACTTTGGGACAGAGAGGAGTTCCTAGCAAAAAAACGCCCAGATCCACTGGCTGCAAGACAAGCCCAAATAATCACCCCTCCACCACCGTGCTTGACAGCCAGCATGTTTGTTCTGATATGGTGCGTTTGCTTTTCATCAGACATTATAGAAAGCCATGATTTTCATTTTGCTCCTGTCATCCAATAAGCTTGTTGTTTGCACACCAGGGTTTCTACACATCTTTCCATAGAGTTCCAGATTCACTCATAATTCAACGTTTTGACCTGCCGATATCAGCTTTCGCCAAATCTGATTCCTCTTTAATAACTATAACATAGCAGGAGATAAGAACAATATTATAAATATCTTTTCCTATCCTTCCTGGTGTGAGTGGTCATTCATTATATCAGGAGCGAATGCGCTGCCTAACTTTAATTTACAGATATTTTAAGGAGCTGCGTTCATCTGTTCAAACAATTATATGCAAGTATAGACATGATGGGGATCCAAGCATCGTAGCACTCAGGAAGGAGACGGTTCTGTGTCTCAGGGATGAACGTGTTTTGGTCCAAAATGTGCCAGTTGACCCCAGAACAAAAGTCAAAGACCTTAACAAGATGCTGCTGAAGGTAGTAAGACAGTGTCATTATCCACAGTGAAACGTGTCCTGTACCGACATGGGCTGAAAGGCCGCTCAGCGAGGAGGAAGCCGTTACTCCAAACTCCAGTTCATAAATGCCCACAAGGACAAAGAGTCATGTCTGGAGTCATATCCTGTGGTCTTATGAAACCAAACTGGAACATAATGACCTTCGTTGCATTTGAATAACAAAGAGGAACGCTTGTAAGCCTGGGAACACCATCCCAGCTGTGAAGTATGGTGGTGGCAGCATCACTTCATAAAATAGACGGCATCATGAGAAAAGAATGTTATGTGGAAATACTGGAGCAACATCTAAAGACAGCCAGGAAGTTAAACGTTGGGTTCAAATAGACAATGAGCCTCAGCATACAGCCTCGGTGGAGACAAAGTGGCTTCAGGACAACAAAGGAAATGTCTTGATATGTCCATGAAACAACCCTGATCCTAATCCTATGGAAAATTTGTTGGGGGATCAGAAAAGGGCTTTAAGAGCCAAGTAACCAACAAACCTAACACAGTTCCACCAGTTCTGTCAGGAGGAATGGGCCAGAACTCCAACAAACTATTCTGAGAAGCTTGAGGAAGGAAACCTAAAAAGTTTGACCCAAGTCATCTAGTTCAAGGGCCCAACGCTACCAAACACTGAGGAAATGTACCAGAACTTCTGATTTTGAAGACATGAATAAATAGATCTATTTCTCTCATTATTGTGGAATTTAGCAAATAGAAATAATGTTGGTGATTCTAACTGACCTAAAACAAGAGAGGTTTGTTGTGATTTAACTTCAGTTTATTTGGGGTACATCTAGTTGTAAGACAGTAGCAGAATTTATTTAGTTTTAACGAGAGACAACACAAAAAAAACCCAAAAAAAACATTTTTTCCTTCTTTTCAGATGTGGACAGTTCACCTGCGATGTTTTATTATTTGTGATTCATTTTATCGTCCAATTATTTTTTAAATTATAAACCTAAATACTCAGCCTGCGGACTCCAACATGAGGGTTCTCATGTTGGAGTCACCTGGGCGGACTGTGACTGCGTACCGCTGTGATCCGGCTCGTTTTTGGCGAATCCAACGATTCTATTCATCCTGTCCTGGGAGTTGAGCAGCAGTTTCCTTCTCCGTCTCTCCGATCTGAGCTGAGCCGCAGACATGGAGCCCGTCTTCTCCTCCACGGCCTCCATGTTCAAATTAATCTTACCCTTCACCGTGTGATCACAGAAAACACAACCGGTGGGTTCACAGCTCGCTGTAGGTGAAACAGGACCGTCTAACAGATTAATACCTAACTGCAAACACGACAGAATTAAGGAAAGGAACGCACAATGATGACATCATCAAGTAAACGGGAATGACGAAGGGTTCCCCCCCCCCGAACGCTGCCTCACAGGAAAAATCCATCTGCATCAAAAGGAGTTAGAATATCATCGAAAAGTTAGAGATAAATTCAAAAACTGAAATTATTATGACTAACAGCTGACGAAAACCCCCACAAAAAATTAGAATAGAATTAGGATCAATATAATTTCTGCCACTCTACTCAAACTTATAATAATGAGATAGTATGCTAACAACTAGTATCTTTCTGGTGAATATGAGATAAAAGTTGCGAGAGGTCGTTCGAGAGGCAGAACGGGCTGCCATACTCTGCAACCTTCATAGTTCAAAATGCCATTTTTGCCCTAAATCCACCTGATTAAAACTCGTTTAGGGCCGAAAAACATAGTCTTTGATAAATACGTACTTCAAGAAATTTGTCGTCATTTCCGAAGAACCAACGTTTAATTTAAAACTTTTGGAAAAAGAGGACGGGTAAATTTTACAGGTTGTTGATTGGTGTGGAAAATTATGTTTAAAAAAAAAAAAAGAATACGTTTCCAACTTAATGACATGGAAACGAGATCTAACAAATATTACTGGTACTTTTAGTTCTGAGAAAAACTGAAAACCGGCCCAAACCTGCATTTATTATTATATCTGTACTTAAAAACATTAATTGGTTCTTTATCATTTTTAGCCAAAGTTATCAAGAATCACTGTGGGAGGGCCAATGAGACTTTTGTGACTTTGGAGGTGCAGGTTCCTGACCCCTGTTTCACACAACCATGGGGAAGACGGCTGGCTTGACATTTGTCCAACATTTGCATCAACACCCTCCATAAGGAGGATAAGCCACAAGAAGTCACTGCTAAAGATGTTGGCTGTTCAGATTGCTGTTTCCAAGCATTTTAATGGAAAGTTGAGTGGAAGGAAAAAGTATGGCAGTGAATGAGCAACTAGGAAAACTGTAGCCTTGAGATGATTATGATCAAAGGTGATTCAAGTGTTCTTAACTATTTCTTCATTTCTATTGCACATTACATGCTTTTTAACAATCATGGAGACAAATAACCATAAGATTGCTGAAACTTGACATACAATTAGATTACATCATCTCAGACTTCAGAGTATAATCAGATTTCTCTGATGCTGTTGTTGGACAAAACATACCAAAAATGTGCTGTCACCTTTACAGTACTGTGAAAGATTAATTTCAAAATGCAAAGAAAGCATATTAGGTGTTACAAGTCACATGTAAACAAGAAAGCCACAATATGGCATCAGCATGTATCTGCAGCCTGAACAAAGATCCTACGTAGAAGCAGATGAACATTTTTATTGAATAAATAACAAAGCTTTGCATGTTTAGGTTAGTGCTGTTTGAACATTACAGCAGCTTTCTGTATTTGTTGCACATATAATATTAGTAGCTATTAAATAGACAAAAAAAACCCTACTGAAATACTAATGCTGATTATGTCTTTCAGATAAACCTGTAAATTTAAAGTCAGTATACCTGTACTAAATCACATAAGCATTTACCGCTAAATTTCTGTAGAGTTGTAAACCCCCAAAAGACAAACAAACAAAAACAAACAAACAAAAAAAACAATTAATTATCAAATTAATCCCATCTAAATTTGAGTTACTTTTTCGGATATATTTTGGGTGAAAATGCGTTTACCTGGTAAGAAGTAGGGTTTTGAAAAATAGACATTTCATAGGACCTTTGAACATTATACATAATACATTGTTCTATTTTTTTCACAGTAGATTTATTTTTACAGAATTAAATGGGGGGTATTATGCAAAATCATGTTTTGTTATTCCCTCATCCAGAACGTACCTAGAGTGTGTCTTTGATTCATTCATGCATGTTTGAGAAATCCTTGACTTTCCAGTGGCAGGTGTTCAGGTGTGCCTAAACGCTTACTCAAGCTGCTGTAATGGAAAAATTTGTGGTATGCCCATTCTTGGGTTTTAACAAAGTGCTCTGATCTTTTATTACGCCACTCGTTCTGTGACCCCTGTGTTTTAGTTATTTAGGGGGAACACATTCCAGTCTTATCGCGAGGAGATCTGGTCACAAACCTCTCTGGGAGCAGTGCTGTGCGACCGAAGTGATGTTTCACGGCGGGGTACACATAAATACCTTAGGAGACTTTTCTTTCTTCTCCTTTAAAGATAAGATGACTCCCACATACCAGTATAAATATCCATCTGTGATTCCGTTCAGGGACAGAGACTTCAAACGCTGTATGCCTTTGAATAAACTTATTAAGACAAAGTCCCGTCTTTCTCTTATTCAATGAGTTGTCTTCTCTCCCTTCTTTGAGTAAGAAAATCCACGACATTGCCTATTTACACAAAGCTCCTCCTCGGAGCTTCAGCCCCTCCAGACTAGCAGCAATTAGCAAACAGCTGGTGGAACTGTGCCTGCTGAGCTTATCGTACAAACTACTAGTCTGAAGAATCTGAGCGACGCTGCTGATGGATCAGCGATGTTCCTCCATCTGATGTTCCTCTGCAGAGTCATTTGCTTTTTTATTTTTATTTTTCTTCCAGATAACAGCAGCAACTACAGCAACAACTGCAGGAAGGACAGCCAAGCCGATCAGTCCATCACGTCGTCTATTTTGTCTTTGGTCAGCTTTGAGAGCTGCAGATCAGAGACATGTAAATCAGCTATTAGACTGGTGATGAATGAAGAACAACAAAAACATTTCTTCTGCCACACCGAAGTTGAGTCACTCTGATAAGCTGCTTTCAGCAACATCTTCAGGAAGCACAAGTAGGATCTTTACTATCACGTCAAGAGCCAGAAAGACAAACCAACCCCACTAACTCACCTTGAGGAACAACATCCAGGTTAATGATGCTGATTGGGTCAGTTTTTAAAACTGCTCTCTTCCCTCGGGTTGGTTTTCCCTGGAAAACTCGACATTCATACGTTCCTCTATCATCAGTCGTCACATTCTGCAGGATCAAAGACACGTCTCCGTTTTTTATCGGCCTGTCCTGCAGATCCACTCGGTTCCTAAAAGATGGCTGCTGGTTTTCTGGATCGATCTTCTCGTCTCTGTACAGAAGAACGTATTCTGATTCCGAATCAGCTCTGCTCCAATCTACAACTTTGACAAGGCTGTTGTCAGGAGCTCGGCACGGCAGAGTCACGGTCTGTCCAAGTTCAGCGGTGAGGCTTTTCTGAGCTGCACAAAGGGAAACAATACAGAACAGAGAGGTTTAAGAGGAGCTCCTCAGATGTTTTTGTTAGACGAACTCTTGCAGCACAAAATGTGTAAAATTATTGCAGTACAGTTCTTCCAAGCTTGTACAACTACAATACAACATAGAACAATGTAGGATTGGTTTTAACTGGGGTCTAGGCTTCAGTATTTGAGAGGTTTCATCCTGGGTTTACTCTAAATGACTGATTTTTTTTTTTTTTTTTTTAATATTTTTGAACAATTAAGATGTTAAAACTGATCGCTAATGATCCTAGCAAAAAAAAAAAAATAATAATAATAAAATAAAATTAATTAAAAAATTAAAATTAAAAAAAAATTTAAATTAATTATTTGGCTGTTATTGTTTTATTATTCATAACTAAGAAGTAGAGTCGAGTGACTGGGTGTGGTTAAAGCAGGAGCAGAATGGCAGGTGCATGTACTTTCTGTCATTTCCCCAAAGATCTACGATCTTCTGGTTGTGTTTGTCCTTGCGGTGAACTGATTGCTTAAAATGCCATAAAAACCGAGTGGCTGAGCACTAAAAAAAAAAAAAAAAAAAAAAAAAAAAAAAAAAAAAAAAAAAAAAAAAGAGATCCTCTTGATGATAACCTTACACGTGATATTACCATACGTCACCGCACAACGCGTTTGCGGGAAAAACGATGAGAACAGCAGCCCAGAAGTCCTTTCTACGACAGTTAAATAATGTTTGTTCTTATTTTAAGATACAAGCATTGTTAACCATATTATATATAGTAATAAGAAAAAAACCCCTGATACATCACAATACACAAACAAAACGCACACAAATTGCATATATTTCTAAACATAAAAAGGTGTTTGCTATCAGACTCCCAAAGTTTTAGTGATTTCTGCCCAAGTGTTGTCTTTCATATTCGGGTCTTTGTAAAAAAAAAGGATAAGTTGTGTCATATAAAATACTGTACTTAAAAGTAAATTAAAAAATAAACAAAAAGTTCAAAACTCACCATCCACCTAGCCACCGCCCTATCCCACCAGTACATGCTGTCTGGGTATAATTTAGCAAAACGTATTGTAAAAAAAAAATAAGGTGATCGCAATCTAATTTTTAACAGACAAAGGAGAAATCCACTCAAAAGCAATAATAGACAAAACATAACTTAATAAAATAATCAAATCTTACCTAAAGTAGAGTCAAAGTGGAGGAAAAACAAAATAAACGAAGTTGTCGCTACACCATCCATTTCTGGAGAAAGCGCAAAGAAGTTGGTTGAATTCTGATAGTCTAAGTGGCGTATGGTTCCTTCTTTACCTTTTCCCTTTCGAAGTAAAATGAGAAAAAACACGAATAATTAATTTTTTTTCTTTTTGTTCGCTTGTTTTAAAACTACATTAGAAACACGACCATTTCAAAAATAAAAAGAATCCGTGGATGGTTCGTTCTTATTTAAAAAGGCTACTTTTATTATTTTAACGGTTAAAGCAAAGAGCTTCTGGAAACCGGAAATCACTGCCCCTCACAGTGACGGACAAATCCTTTCTGCTGTTCCCTGTACACCGGGAACTTCGGAGCAGATATGTGGCATTTTAACAAGAGCTATTTTCCAAAGATCATCACGGGAGATGGAAAATACGATTTTTCAACATGGCGCAGAAGATTGGACGTGTCTGTTGAGGGCCCCGCTTTCAAAGCTTTTACTCAGAAGACTTGAGTGGTGCTAGCTAGCTTTAGCTTTTGGGATAACTTACCTGCTGAAACACAATAAAACTTCTCCACTGTGAAGGAGAAACTTTAATCGATTTTGGACAGACTGATACTCTATCTTCCAAAGTTACGGTAATGCACAGTCGCCGGCCCGAGGAGCCATTACGAGTGTTACAATAACCTCTAAGGACAAACGCGAAACGAACATAAGTTAACCATCCACTAACCCACAGCCCCATACTACCTGGACATTTATGTTAGCAACTGTAAAAGCCAAAAGAAAGACCATAAGACACGCAATTTAAAAAACAAACAAACAAACAAAAAAAAAACCCAGTTAAACTTACCTAAAAGAGGGAGAAAAAACAAATACGCAACGTAATATCCATCACTGCTTTTAGAATGGTTGTGCCGAGGTCCCTATTACGCTCATCATTCCCTGGAAATGACGCTTAAGTAAAAACATTGCAGAACCTACTTTCCCCTCCCTCATCTTATTTTGAGCAACTCACACCACCAAAAGGGAAGGAATTTTCTCTCGTCCTGCTTTGTTTGGTGTGGGGAAAAAAAAAAAAAAAAAAAAGTGCGCTCGTAAAGTCTCAGTCATCAGTTACCAGGACCACAGTTTCTCTAATTTGTCATAAAAATCTGCTAATGTAAAGCTTTTTCTGTCCCCCCCCCCCAACTCATTTGCTCATAAAAACATTGCACAAGAGTTTATAAACTATGCAATGAGCCTGAATCTTCTCATATGTTGCTCCAAATAAACATAATTACACCAACTAAAAACACAAACTACATGTAAAAAGTCCCAAACTTTATTTTCTTAGCATCCATTTCAATCTCTTATTTAAACTAAAATCATCAGCATTTCTTCTCCTTTACATAATGCAGTCTGTTCAATATACAAGTATCAATAAGCAGAATTAAAAGATCAGAATGGCTTTGTTATGCCTGTGTTAAAGATTTCCCATATCCTATTATATTAAAATATTTCATATATAGAGTCAGTATTTAAACAGAGGTTTAATAATAAAAAGTGAGTTCCCATACAAGGCAATTATAGAATTTAATCAGACTGGGAGTCTCATAAATTAAACAGAAGAAATAAAGAAGTGAACAAAACAGCGAAGTCGTCAGAGATGTTCTGAAAAGTCCAGAGAGAAAAGATGACGGACGAGTTTCTGAAGGACAGATCTGACCAGCTGGACCTTTTCTCACTGCTGATTCTACACATTCCAGGCAGCGGAGACAGCCGGGTCCATCCGCCTTCAGATTTAGAGTCTATGCATTTGTTCAACAATAATAATGACATAAAAAAAAAAAAATAAAATAAAAAGAAACACTCTCCTTCAGGTACATTAAGATGGTTAAAGCTCAGGCTGAGCGCCAGCCTTCCTCACAAGCCCACTTTAAGCAGATATACTTAAATACAGACTTGAGTTTGATTTGTTAGTAAAGACAAAATGTGCTTTTTGAACAGAAACACTACGGACTGTCTGCCTGCTCTGCATCTGAAGGACATCTCAGCTTGACAGCATTGTTCTATGAGGAAAACAAACAAACAAACAAAAAAAAAAAAAAAAAAAAAAAAAAAAAAAAAAAACACTGATTCATTCAATAAACGCCATTATGATCATCATGGACTTCCAGCTTCTGCTTTCCTCCAACATACGGATTGAGCTGGCCAGAAAAGTGCCAGATTGCGTCAGAATCCAGTCTGAGACGCCCTTCGCTGATTTTGATCCGGCCGACGCCCCACGTTCCCGCTCAGCTGGAGGTTGTGTAGAGCGTGCCTCTTTCTGCTTTTACACACGCATCCATCCTAACACAAATATGCACGCACTCATACACACGGTGCATGTCCTTTCTCCAACACACTCGCCGCTGATTATTTGGAGATTTGCTGCTGGAGGTGGAGAAGGAACTCGTAGTACGACAGGGCCGACTCCGTTCGGTCTTCGATCATATTCTGCATAAAGTGGGGCTTCAGCTGGCTCTCGTCCCTGAGAAAGAAATACATGCGAGGATGAGTTAGAACTGACTCGCTGTTAAATACTCTTTATTCAAACAAACAAAGTTAGCATTCAGTTATTAAGCTTCCATTTTTAGGGATGAGAAACTTCTCTACTCTTGTGAAGGGCTCCTTCTTCCAGGACGGACTAATACTACAACATGCAGCTTCAATGATCTTTAAAGAAGGATATTTTGGTAGAAAAGATCTAACAGAGATCACAAAGTTTCTAGCTGGACTTTCTGATCTCTCTTCTTGGTAGAGCTGGTTCGTCGAAGAGTTCAATATTTGTGTTGCCCGACTATGTGGACTAACGTGGAAATCTGAAAATGAAGCTGAATTTGAACATCGTTTCAATTACGGCTGCGAAAAGCTGGAGGTTTCTCTGTGCCGACCTAAAAGACTTTATAACCAAATATTAATGGGAGTGGAAGCATAGTTCTGAGACTTTATGTACAATTCTGTGCGTGAAGCAGAAAAATTTAAAATAAATACAAATTTCAAACCCAGTTCTTATTTTTAATTCCATCCTGGAAAAAGAATTTTAAAAAACCTGAAATGTTTTGACATTCGTGCCTACGATGGATATAAATATCTGACCGGAACTGTATCTGGTTGAGGGTCCCCCTCCCCTAACTGTAAACTTTATATCAGCCTGTCAAGAGGTTCGAGAAACAAAAGTGACAACTGCGAGACATAAGTAATAAAAACAAGAACTTTAGCTTTTAGGCAACTTAAAACCAAAAAGCCCACCTGATGATGTGGAGGGAGGGGAAGAACGGCCTCTGATCCCTGAGCCAGCTGACGAAAGCTCTGGTTCTCTGTGACTCTGCAGTGTCCAGCTCTGGGAGGAGATACTGCAGAAAAGAGAAGCAACAAACTTTTAAAAATAGGGAAAAAAAAAAAAAAAAAAAAAAAAAAAAAAAAAGAGAAAACTGACTTCCAGCAGAGTACCAGCGTTCTAGTGTGTCGCTGTAATAAGCAAGAGTTCAGAGGTTAGTTTCACTGCTCTGGGCTCCCATGGTTAAATAGCAGAGACTAGAAGTTTCTTCCGCAGGGTTCCTACACACTTACCATGTCAAGCTCCACAGTTTACCTCCGCTTTCCAAACTTCTATTTATTTCAGCCATTTTAATACAGAAACGAAAATACCCTCTGGCTTTTTAGTGAACATTTCAACACCAGGTAGGATTTAGGACACAAGAAAGATGGGTGGGTGGAAGGACATCAGGAATGACAAGACAGAAAGTGAGAAGGGAAAGAAGGGTGAAATGACAAGTGAAAGAAGAAAACACTTCCTTTTAAAGAAGGTTCAGGAAAAACAAAGGACAGAAGGAAAGGATGAATGGGAGATTGAAGGAAGGCCTCAAGGAAGGAAAGAAAGACAAGAAGGAAAATAAGGGGGGAAAAGACAAGAGACTGACCAAACAAGGAAGCAAGGAGGCTAGGAAAAAAAGAAGGACCGGTAGAACGAAGGATAACTTAAGACAATGAGATAGGGAATTACATCTGGAGATGCAAATATTTTTCCCCATACTATAATTTCCCTTTTCAACAGACCTGGAAATACTGTCAGATTCCAGACTTTCCCCATACTGTGCAGGAACCCTGCTGTGTCTTTAATTCATAAACGTAGATGAACATAAGCATTACTTTTATTAAACTTTGTCGCAACATGTTTCCTACCAGGTTCTCAGGCACAGCAGCGTAGCTCTGAACGCCCAGAACTTGTGAGAGGAAGTTGGGGTGGCAGTTGCGTCCGATCCAAAGGTACATCACCTTATTGCAATGGATTTAAAAAAAAAAAAAAAAAAAAAACAGTTAATCTTCTACAACAATGGTTTTCATTATTTCTGTAACCAACAGCTGCATTAAATGCTAATTCCTAAACGTACAAGTCCAGCATCCATGAGGAAAGCTCCCTCCCTGCTGAGCTTCTCCACGGACAGCTGCAGAATTCTGGGCTGGGGGATGGTCCGCTCGTTGATGTTCAGAGCTCCCTGAGAAAGTTGGGGAAATCAAATGAAAATAAAGAAATGCAGCAAAAAAATGAAGACCGTCTCTCCTCGCTGAGACGTCCTCATCCCCACCTCATCGGTCAGGTCGTCGACGCGATACAGGGCAGGGTGGATCATCAGCATGGCGAAGGCCAGCGGCTGGTACTTCAGCTGGAACATGGCGAACACTCGGTCATCCAGCCTAGTACTGGTTCCTGTCCTGAAGGCTTTCTGCAGGGATCACACACACAAAACGACAAATTAGATTCCTATTACAGATAACGGCTGGAGTACAGCTGCAACCGTTCGGCTGAGATCCAAACAAAGGAAGAGAAGGATTGTTTAAAACTGTGCCTGTTTGAGCAGAGCCAGGATGTAGAGCGGGAAGAGTCTGAGGCAGGCCGGGGCCAACAAGCCGGGCTGCTGGATGGTCAGCACAGACTGTCTGTATGACGTCAGCGAGTCGATGGCGGCGTTGGTCATCGCGTCTCGTGTGTCTCTCAGACTGGAAGTCACAGAACGGTCCACACCTGGAAACGGTGATACAGATGTCAGGTGAGCATCAAGGCACACGATGCTTTCCCAAAAGTATTAAGACTTTTGGAAAGGTGTCAACTTTCTTTCAATCGAGCTTTATGTTTAGTGAGAGGATTTCTTTTTAATTCGTTTATTTTATTTCTGCTCGAATCTCATCCCAGTTCTAAGTTGATTAAATGTGCAAATGGGATGCCATAACTGGGCAAATGGATGGTTTTTTCTGCTCTCTGGGTATTAGAACTGTTAAGAGTCTAGGTATGCATGGAGCATTGCTGCCATCTATTGGTCTCTTAGTGAACTACTTTATGTATTAATGCCTGCACAACAACAGAGATATATCCTCTCCCACAGGGCTGCAAGATCAAAAGGACTTCATTCTGTTCTTGCAGCTTGTTTTTGACAGGTTATCTGAGCAGGTGGTTTGGTGTCCAACAACTATTACATACAAATGCTGCGACACGAGGGACCTATGGAGGTACTCCCAGGAAAGGTCTATTTTTTGGCAAGAAATGTTTGCTGTTTGAACATTTTATTAGATGAAGTACAAGTACGAATTAAATAATATACAAATAATCTGTGCTTCTACAATAATCTTTTGAGGAGTATGCCAGTTTTTCACAACTAGCGACTGACAAGGTAAGAGGCAAACACATAGCTGCACATCATGAATCAGTCCTTTCTAGAAGTTCTCTCTCTACCAGCTTTACAAATCTAGAGGCTGAAATTTTTTTGCACATTCTTGCAAAATGGCTCAAACTCAGTCAGATTGGATGGGGAGCTTCTGATTATCAATTTCAAGTCTCCCAACTGCTTCTCATAGGATTTAGGTCTGGACTTTGACTAGGCCGTTCTAACACATGAATGCACTTTGGTCTAAACCACTCTACTGTATCTCTGGCTGAATGTTTAGTGTTGCAGTCCTGCTGGAAGGTGAACCTCAACAGGTTTCCCTCCATGTATGTCCTAAATTAAGCTCCATTCATGTTCCCATCAACTATAAGCAGCTTCCGTGTCCCTGCTGAAGAGAAGCATTCCCACTGCATGATACTGCCACCACCATGCATCACAGCGCTTTGCATGTGGGTCAGAAAATTCAGTTTGGTCTCATCTTCTTGGATACAATAACCGTATCCTATGCAAACTTAAAAAAAAACCAAAAAAAAAAAAAAAAAACCAACCAAACAGAACTACTTGTGACTTTTTTGGCACTTCTTTAGAGTAAAAGTCAGATTTGTGGAGTGGACGACTAACAGTTTTGTAGCTCTGCAGCTCCTCCAGAGTTACAATTAGAATTGCCCAGGTCCTTCTACGTAATTATGTACTACATCTATCACATAAAACCCCTACAAAATACAAAAACAAAAAAACAAAACAAAAAAAGAAAACAAACCTTTCTTGTGAACACCCGTGCAAGGCATCACATGCAGTCAATTAAAATTTCTTAAGTCATGTATTAAATGTTTTGCAACCCATCTAAGGTGTCTGTGCAACTTGCAGCAGTACGTACCCATACAAGCCAGCAGCCCAGTGATGGCCTGAACATCCGCTCCAGCAAAGACATCTGACAGAGAATTAACAACAGGGAGGCACATGGTGTGCACCCGAATCCTTCTCTCTCCTGTAAAGGGAAACCATTTTATTTCATAAATGCAGTATGGAAAAAAAAAAAAAAAAAAAAAAAAAAAAAAAAAGTTAGCTTCTGACTTTCAAAATAAAAGACAAGTCCTGCCAGGTATTTGTACCCTTGCTGGAGGTGTAAAGCAGTGCAGCCTGGAAGGAGACCACCTGCATGTCGTCCAGGTTTTCCTCGATGGACATCTGAACCGCGAAGCCGGCGTCCGGGTTGACGTTGGGAAGGGACAACAGATCCGTGGAACGCACAAAGAAGTTCCCGTGGAACGTGTGGATGGACAAACCTGCAGAGACAAAGAAAGATAGTTCAATTAAAAAAGACTGAAGAAAATTATTCTTTAAAGTAATTTAGGGATTTGAAATCAAGAATTGCCCTATGAAATAAACGCTGAGAGATTTTCTTACCTTTGGTGCAACGTATTCTCATGACAGCCTCAAAGCCGATTTTTCGTGTTAAATATCTCTTCAGATCCCTCTGGAAGCGCTCCACCTGAGCTGGGTTATGTTGATGGTGATACGAGGGGTAGTAATAAACGCTCCCTGCCGAGTATCTGGATATGCATCCTGAGAAAGAGATGGCACAAAACTAATTAAACTCACAAGCACAAGATGAATGCAGCAAGCTTGCAAAGAATGCATTTTAACAACAATTTGGCCATCACATGTCAGATTTTTAGTTTTTCTCTAACTGGGACTCACCAAGTGAGGCCAAGTCACAGTACTGAGCACTCAGCAGAAACAGGTCTACTGCCACCTGCTGGCCAGAACAGTCTAGGGCCAACTTCTTGTAGAAATCTGTTGCTGGGGACAAGTGTTGGACGTCCTGAGGGGAAAATACAACAGGCAGAGAAACGAATCAAAGATGAGCGATTGCTACTGAGCTGTATTCTTTTAAAATTCCCAACTGATCGCAAAAGTCTGTGAAGTCATTTATCAGTTTGTTTAAATCTGCAGGAAATGAACTACATGAATGTTTTCTAAACAAATATATGTCATAAAAAAATGTGCCACAAGCACAGGAGGAATTAAGGTGTCTTTCGTTTAATGCAGCCATTTTAAGTATTCAGAGTATCTGGAAGGTGGACTGATCTTGTAGAAGTTGTTAATGAGAAAAGCAAGCTTGATTAGGTCTGTAAAGCTCATTTAAATTGCCCATAAATCGTTTAACAACAAAAAGGTTGACAATAACATCCAAGTTCTGCTTTCAGTGCAAATAAAAAGAAACATAATGATAAAAAGAATCTTTGTTCTTCCTTTTGCAGACCGTCCAGATGAAAACAGGTTATCATCTATAAGGCAGGGTTCAGTAAAGCCACCCAAAGAAATTCTGGAAAATTACACTGTATAATAAGGTTTCTTAAAGAGTACCATTAATTCACACCCAAATGTATTCAGCAGAATATTACATTTGTTGGACGTTTTACGCTAATATGGGATTATTGCTCGGCAAAACTAATTCAGTAAGAGTCCTTTTTTCCTCTCTGTAAAATTGCTACCCTTAGTGCACAACACTGACGCATAATGACCATCAGCTGAGATGAAATAAGCATCAGGAATCAAACTCGGCTTTTAAAACTCACTGTATGGTGTGTTCCCTTTGACAGGCTTAAAAACAAGCTCACTGCAGCACTTAAGGAGCGACAGAACTACACCTCGCAAGAAAAAAAAACAAAAAAACAAAACACCATCATTCTGAGTTTCTACCTTGGCAGATGCTCTCTGGTTGGGGTCCTCTCTGGACTGCAGTGCCCCCACGCCTAGGTTAGGCAGCTGGGTCTGGAAGACAGACATCCGCCCTCCGGTGGGAGACAGCAACTTGAAGGCTGCTTGCAGAGCTGAACCCAGAGCAGACTGGGTCTCCATCGTCTTCTCGAATAAGTTGGGCAGGCTCTTAAGCAGGTCCTGCACAAGCTGGAAAACAAAAACCCAACAAGAAGAGTTTAAGCCCCCCTACTGGATAAAGCAAGGAACAGGAAACCGTTAAGGTTTTAGCAACGCAGGTGATTTAAAACATTGGTAAATGTTAAAATATACTGCTTACCTCCTTGGATTCATTAAGGTTTACTAGAAGGCTGTCTGGTGTTGGTAGGAAGATATCTGTGGAGCGACGTTATAATTTAAACAAAACAGTCACATTGCTGCCGATATGCGTGTTTAGAAAACATGGAGCAGAGTAGTTCAGCCCTACCTTCAATGTCAGAAACGATGAGCATCTGTGGCTGTGAAAGTCCCTCCTGGAGGTTGTAGAAGTGGATGGTGCTGTCGAAGGTGATGAAGCCGACCTTTGTCCGCGAGTCTCCGGGAAGCCTGAGGCACAAAAACGTAGCTATTCTTGCGTTTGCCTTTTTTTAAAATCAAAAGGATTTCTTGACCTTAAATGTAACTCCTCATTTTGATCTGTACATACGCATTGATGTTGTCCAGCAGCGACTGACAGAAGACACTCAGGTAACCCGTCTCCACTGCGTTGTGAGACACGTCCAGGACAAACAGATAAACAGCAGGCTGCGGTGGTCTCAGCTGTAAAAAGACACCCAGGCGGAGACAAAATAAACCCAGTGATAAAACTATTCGAATAAAATCCATTTGACATTTTAGAAATAAATTATTTTTTTGAACTTAAGTCACATGTGTAATACTTTTCCCTGGATATTTATCAATGAAACCACAGACATCACAGTATTACAATCTATGCTTTTTATCTCTACCATCAGGATTTAATTTCATTATTTTACTTTCCTTTATCATTGTTTCATTAAAAAGCCTTTATTTGCTTTTAATGATTATTCCACATTAAATATGATTTTAGTTTTACACACAAAAAGATTGTAGAATTGTAGATTGTAGAATCCATGATAATTCCAATTTTTATCTCTACTCCAGGTTTTAGTTGCATTTTATTTTTATTTAAAAGTTGGATTTTGTAACCATTATTTTAATTTTTTTTTTTTCATATTTGTGATGTTACTTTTAAGCAATTTTGAGAATTTAAAAATCTGATTATTGAATTTTTTTTTTAAATCTCCAACTCGGGATTTTATTTATTTGTGGTATTTTGTATCTTTAGGATTTTAGAATCTATGCTTAAGATTTTTTATCTCACCAATCAAGATTTAATTTCATTATTTTACTTCCCTTTATTATTGGATTAAAAAGCATTTTATATTTTATTTATTAATCCTTTTTCAATATTTGTGATATTTTGTAACTTATCAAGATTGCAGAATCCATTAGAATTCTGATTGAGTTGCATTATATTTTTATCTATTATTTTGATTTAGTATCTATTTTTATTAAATTTTACAATTAAGGATTTTAGAAACTGATTACTTAAATTTTTCTCTCTACCTCGGGATTCATTTATTGATTAATTTGCTCATAAATTCATGCATTTGTGGTGTTTTTGTATGCAATTATTTTTTTTCAGTATTTGTGATCTTTAAACACTAATCAGGATTGTAAAGTATTTGAATTTCTATCTCTACCTATAAGGTCTTATTAACAACATTTCTTCAGCCTTTTAAACCAACTGTATTTTTGTACTTTTTCTTTTTATGCTCAGCCTCATTTAGCTCATTATCTTGTGTTTAGTCTGTTTTTCATTGACTTTCTATTTTATCTCAGGTTCAGCACTTGGTGTTGTCCTCGTGTTGCATGCAAAAATGCTCTATAAACACAGACTGACTTATTAAAACTATGCAGCTTATTGCTCATACATTAAATGCAATTAAAAAAAAAAAAAAAAAAAAAAAAAAAAAAAAACCCCAAAAACAAAAACTCACCATATATTCTGAAGGGGCAATAAACTCAATAGTGGCATTCTGGACTTCTGGCCTTTTGTGTGGTTCGCCGTATGATCTGCTGACTGGGTTGTACATAAACTCTTCTGGGACTAAATAAAAAACACAAAGATGAAATCCATTAAAGTTTTCTCAGATTTTTTTCAAAACTGAGAAAAAAAAAAAAAAAGTAATCAAGAGAAATCAAACACAACAATAATCACAGTTTTGAGAATAATGTTCAAACAATATAAAACATAAATGTCCAGTATCATTCTTTTCATAGGTTTCCAAGCTGGAAAGCACATCATGGCTACTAAGCTATGAAGGGCCTCCAGCATTTTTACAGACAAAAACTCTTTGAGATCTCTTCCCACTCATGACTTCCTGCTACCTTACCATCATTTACTCGATAACACAAGTTGCACTTCCATCTCCTCTGGTCCAGAAAAGTGACAAATGGATTGATATAGGTTCTGCAGGACCGACACCTGACTATGGTGCTGGATGTCACCACAGGAAGTTGCTGCATTAATAAAAAGATAGAGAACAAAAAAAAAACCAAACAAAAAAACAAAACAAAAAAAAAACAAAACAAAAAACAAAACAAAAAAAAAAAAAAAAAAAAAGAACAGGTTAGTTTTTTTGGATTCGGTTATCTTAAGTTGTGAAATATCACTGTTTGTATCTTTAGTTAATGCAGGGACTTATTCACCCTTCCATCCATGTTAATGTTTAATCATTCAAAAGTCCAGTAAGCAGTGTTTATATCTTGTTAACTATTACTAACAATTTAAACTACAGCTTTCTTTACCTCACAGCAACACGGTTCAATCAATCATATATGTTAAAAAAAAAAAAAAAAAAAAAAAAGCACCATACAGCAGTTTTACATGACATTTTTTAAATTTTATTTTAGTTTATAGAGTGTCATTAATAAATAACCTCTTTGAGATCAAATTAAGTATCAAGCACCAGCCTGATTCTTCTCTGGGGCTCCTCCAGCGAGCTGCCCAGTAAACCTGTTCAGTGCACAGCTGACGTCTGGATCACATGGTGCCAGATTTTATGCCACTCTAGGTCAAAAGGAATATTTTGCCTGAATGGGCAGAAGCCCCTTAATGCATCTGGCTTTTTATACTCTGACATTAGGGCCTGGGTTATAGTCTACAGATATTGTGACAGAATACATCTATATCTTTCTTTGCATCTTTTCGCTCCATTTCACCCCAACAAGACGATTGGCCTCCAGACATGGATGTTGTTAATCCATTTTATCCAGCTTCTTCCACTTGAACCCCCAAACATCTTATTTCTAACTTGGCCATTTAGAAAAAGATTTTCTGGATTGAGCTGGAGATGTCCTGCTCATACGCTGGCATATCATTTACTGTCAACCTAGACGGCCCTGACGCAGCCTTTATTACGTCTTCTGCAGACAGTTTTGCCCGATGTGTATTTGGGGACGGAGACCACCTGTGGATATTTAGTTTGGAGAAATGCAGTTTCTTCAATGGGTTCAGAATCAGAACATCAGAAATGATCTCCAGATGGACTTCATCTTTAGACACTTCGACCATTTAACTATGATGATCACACACGATTTCCAGAGCCTGTTTACTTCTACTGCTCATTCTGTCAAGTTCTGACACAGTAAATGTCATATGTTGCTTCAGAGTGTAACGATGCAAACAAAAAAAACAAAAACAAAAGAAAACCTTTACAGGTTGTGCTCATCCCCTGCTGAGTGTCTAAAGTGTGGGAGAAGGATGCTCATTGGATCACAGAAAGCAGCGGTCAAAGGTCATCACATTTGCATTGTCGTACTTTACAGGTAAGGTGAAATTAAAAGGGAAACATATCTCTCAAAGGTGGGGGAAAAAAAATTATGAAAAAGAAAAGAAATGTGAGAGAATACCACTGAAATATTTTAAAAAGTGGTTATACCTGCTAAAGTAAAACCAAATAATTAAAAATGCTTTGGTAGTTTTGTGATCGGAAAAAGTCCAAGTGTGTTTTGTTTTTTTTCCCCCCAGCTGCAGTACAAGCCTCCCCATCTTTGATGTGATTTCACAGAACCAGCACCGTTACACCAGGACATCTTGAAACATGTTGCATCATGTGCAGTGCTTGAATTACAAATCTAAAATGCCTCAAGTAAGAACCTGACTTGCGAGTTGGATTTGAGGTGCCAGATTTCATTAACGGGTTGTATGAGGACAGAAACAGGGACTCCGTGCCAGTCGCTGAGGATTTCTGAGGTTTGTTTCAAACAGTAACCGACCCAGTTCAGGTTAGTAAGAATAACCATTTTTTTGGCAGTGAAAACATCTTTCCCCTCTTTAAATGGAAAGCTGAAGTTTGCACACAACCTGATGACTGAGATTCCTTCCCAAACAAACATGACCAGAAAACCAGCCCACAAAAGCATAACCTTTACATAACTTAGCTAAACCAGCTTCATCTTCACCCAATGACTCAGGAATAAGTTCATAATGAATATTTGAAAACAGACCATTCGTGGATTGGGTAAGCACATCAAATAAAAACTGTGGAAGTTACCGAGAGGTCTTTAAAGGGGTGGAGCAGCAGGCCCAGTGGCAACTTAGCTTTACTGAGCAGAGACTGGGTTTGAGGGATGCTGGTCAGTGTACAACGGAAAACCCTGGAGAGACAAAAACATAAATGATCAGTGTTAAATGTATAAACACGGTGGAAAGTCAAATTTGATATAGTCCATCAGGACTTACTCTGGGCTGCAGTTCAGTTTCTGCAGGTCCTGGGTGAGGCAGGGTGTTGGGGCAGGAACTGGGTTTGGTGGCAGCAGGTTTCTCTCCTGCAGCAGGTTGACCACTCTCAGAGCCTCCGGCGTGCTGGACTGGAGGCTCATGGCTGCCATCGATGGGCTCAGCTGGGCTGGACCAGGACCGCCAGGCTGCTACGAGAAGGTAAAGCAATAAAATAAAACTGTAAACTAACAATTTAGATTAAATCTATATAATCAATTGTAAGAATAAATGAACGAGTCAGTATGCGTCACAAAGAACTGAACTGTATGGCACTTACGATTGTGTGTGTAGATGTGAATGAAAAGTGATGCATGTTTCTCGTACCTGTTGGTATGGCTGAGGTCGTTGAGTGTAAGGCTGCGTGGCAGCTTGAATTGCTGGGTGTAAGGAGGAGGGTGCAGGAGGGGCCGAGGTGTTCTGGTACCCCGGAGGGAGGGAGGGGTAGTGGCCCAAATGCCGACCAGGTGGGCCAGGCTGAGCTGCACCAGCTGTGGTCAAAAGAACAAAAAGGTTTATATCAGAAATTAATTGTCCTGAGGAGCAGTGGGGGCCATTGAGCCTCACATCAATCTGTCTGTTAATATTGTTCAACATTTGCTCACACTGAGCTTAAGGTTGGTCCCTGTTAAAGAGCAGTGGAGAAGCATCCCCAGCTTGTTAGTTTGAAAACTGTAAAAACAAAGTAAACCGTTTTCTCCAGCTGTATGGAACATGTAGGAAGTAGTGCCGCTCCTCCTCCATTTGTTGCTGTGCACTGCCGGTCAGCTGGCTTTAGGAAGATTACTACGCTTTGACCGTGTTATATAAAACACACGAATATAATTCTGAAAATATTTCCAGAAACCGAAGGACCATCCATCACCCTTATCTTTTTGGAACTACATATTTTCTATCATTTCTGTTTTTCAGATTTTATGCGATCTGTATCGTTTCAAAATCTTTGCATACTTGTTTTAAATTTGCTTGATTTGTTGTTTCAATTTTTTTTTTTCGATTGCTTGTTTTTATATTTACATTTCCTTTTAAGCACATGGAGTTTATGATTGTTGTATGAAATGTGGTCTGTAAATAAACCTGACTTGGCATTGGAGCTCAAGCAGCCTGACCAGCTAACGTTAGCTATGTAAAACTTGTGTTACTCTTAAAAAACAAAAAACAAACAAAAAACAACCAAAAAAAAAACAACCAAAAAAAAAAAAAAAAAAAAAAAAAAAAAAAAAAAATGGCCAAAAGCAACTGGATCCCTGCCAGATAATGCAGACTATGACTGGATTTAGTGGTGGTAACCTTTTAGTGGTAATAGATAGAGTAGATAGATAACGAAATACTTGTTACAGTAGCAGCAACACAAACAAATCCATAAAATAAATAAATATATAGATATGAAACAGAAAGAACAGTGCAACGTAAGTGTATACTATGTATATCTGCATCATTGCACATATTCATACATATAAGTACCAATGAAAACAACAATATAAACAGTATTAACACATATGTACCTTCATAAATAAAAAAAAAAAAAAAATACAATAGCTATAAAAAAATGTTTTGTTAGGAGTAGTAGAAATAATAGTTGCCTTGAATTAAAAAGCAGTTTGTTTGTATTGCACGTGATGTTATTGTATTGTCACAAACTCATACTGGGCCATGTCTACTGAGAAAGCATCGTTTTTAAGAATAAGAAAAGGTTCTAGTCATTTTTTCCAACTTTACAAAAACAGATTTTTTTTGAAAGAAAAGCTTGTTGTTGGTTGTAGGCAGGTAGAAATGATTGATTGGCTTTGCAGAAGCTGTACAAACAAGTTATTAAAGCTATTATTTGCTAGAAGTATTTTTATTGACAGTGATGAAGAATACACAAACAAGAACATGCCCTTCAAAGTCTAAAACGGTGAACATTTTCCCGCTGCACCTGCTTTGACAAACTTAGTAAATCTAAAATGTGGTTTGTTTAAGAGGCAGAAAAAGGCCTTACCCATTCTGTTGTCAACATTATTATAGCTGTTTGGAGCTTGTGGGCCATTCCCCGTCACGTCTCCTATAATATAACCAAGAACAGAAGGGATTTGATCTGTTAGACCCTCGAATGTTTGTAACCCAGAGGTGATGAAAGCTGTAGATGGACACAAACCGGCTACTTAAATATAGTAATGATAATGGCGGCAGCGACTATGGAAACAAATGGTGTTTGAAACATTGCTGTATGGAGGTTTATTTAAAAGGCACACTGGAAACGCAACAAAGTTAAACGACTAAAGTTTTACCACCAGAATAAGGGGATAGAAGAAGATGATCAATACATCCATACATACAGCGAGAAACACCACAGAAAGGACAGGATCTTTACCACAGCACTGACAGAACAACAAACGTAATGACGAGATAACTAACGATTTGGCCACACCTGGACATTCAATATCTCCTTCCTGGGTGTCGGGCTCAGTGTGGGAAAGAGCGCTGTTGACAGCCCCCCAACACTGAGCTGGCATTGAGAAGAATGAGAGTGGAAGGAGGGAAGCAAGAGAGGGACGTCAGAACAGAGTTGGGTTTCTTAGAGGACGACATGGTCAGGACAAATGGAGCTGTCACTTTATAATCCAAGACAAACTGGTCCTGCTTCACCAAAAACCAGTGTACTGATGAACAACCAGCTGAACTTTCTTGTCTTGTTTAAAATTTACTCCACTCTTAAAACTACAAATTGCGTAATCACTGCTTGCTGACCTGAATACCGGCTGCTGGTATGTTGCAAAAGTATTCACACTGCTTAAAATTGGCAGTTTTGTCACAAACAAACACGTGCTTTGATATAGTTTACAGAGACTTTATGTGACAGACCAACACAACACTACACATTTGTGACTGGGAAAGAAAATGATACTTTCACAAAATAAAACCCTAAAAAGTCAGCTGTGCATCTGCATTCGGCCCAATTAAATCAGTACTTTCTAGGTCCACATTTTACAGCAATAAAAGCTGCAGGACTTTTGGGTTTCAGCTTTGAACCTATGGACTGAAATTCTTACCCATTCTTCTTTGCATAATACTCTAAGATCCATCAGATTGGAGGAAGAGCATCTGTAAACATCAGTTTCCAAGTTTTGCTGCAGATTCACAATTAGATTCATGTCTGCATGCTAAGTAGGTTTTTTCTAACACACAAATATTCTTAAATCCAAGGTTTTCTCAAACTGTGGCATACGTACCACAAGTGATACCTGGGCTGCCCTAAATAGAGAGAATAAAATTTTGGTATTAATTATTTCCAAGTTAAAGGGGAATGAAACGGCACCAGCAGCCAAATTGATGAGCACATCTATCTTTATTTATGTGCTCAGGATGTCCCTGAGGTCTTGTAACCAGGGTCTGTAGGTTATACCCTACATGAGGTTGGAAGCTAAAGGTAACAGAAGGTTTTCAGCACTAGAGCTCAGTGTATTGATGCCAATTTATCTTTTGTACAGCACTTTGAGAGCCATATCTTGAACGTTACTGTCTCAATAAAAATTGGAGAACAAAAAAGTAGAGAAAGTTTAAAAAAAAAAAAAAAAAAAAAAAAAAAAAAAAAAATTCTGTAGAACTAAAGTAAACAACAGTGAAGCAGAGAGCAGCTCATGTGGCTACTTATCTCAAACTGAATCTAAAAATAGCATCAAACCCAACTTAAAGTTTTAAGTAAAAAACAAACAATGCCAATTGCCATTTTCACTACTGAAGCTAACTACTATTAGCATTGGAGGCTAATGATTTATCCCTCTTTATTCCATTCTTTCAAACACTGTAGCAACATGTTTCCTACACAAGGTTTTTAGTACTGTGTTTGTGAGAAATTTAACGGGACACAAATTGTCAGGTGGTGGTGGTTGGGGGGGTGTTAATTGTTTTGTTTGTTTTTGTTAACTGCACTCCAGACTTCTGGGGATCGCTTGGTAAATATTCCCAACTTTAAATGTGAAAATTTCAAATTATAAGAGTTAAATGGAACAGATATTTAAACATCTCTATATACTTCTGAGGGCAATCAGTTTCTCTTTTCCTTCTTTGAGCTATGTTAAAGAAAGGGAGCCGAGTACAATTGCACACCACACTTTTCAGATCATTACTTTTAAAGAATTTTGAAAATCAAGTATAATTTTTCTTCCTTTTCAATATTTATGCACTACTCTGTTCTTGCTGATCCCTAAAAATTACAATAAAATAAACTGAATTTTAAGAGTAAATTTTAAATGTAAATAAATAAATCTTGTGTGTGTAGAAATATATTTACAAGCACTCAAACAGCATCCAGTCAGATTAAAAACAACCGAATACAAAACCTACCATCTGCTTTGGGAGGTGGAGGTGTGCCACTGGTTATTGGAGGTCCAGGGGGTGGTGGTGTGGGTTTCACGGTTGGTGGTGGTCCTGTAGGTGGAGGACCATAGGCAGGTCTGTTGGGCTGGTATGTGTTGGGGGCCAGGGGATTCATTGGTGGAGGGCCAGTGCCTGATGAAAAAAAAAAATAAATTAAACATTACTCATTTTTTCAGATTAGCAGATTATGCATTTATTATGAGATATTAAACATAATGATTAATGATTGACATTTTCCAACAGGTAAAAGAAACTATAATATACTTCAAAGGACAATTTTTCATCAATAAGGTATCTTGTTTATTTAGAGAAAAAACATGCTATTATTTCCCATTGCCTTGTTAAAACATGAGTTATAAAACACTATATTTTAAAGATGTTACAGCAAGACAAGCTTTTCATCTCTACGCTATGTAAAATAGCTCCAGTCCGTTGCCACATATTACGTACAAGACAGATATGAGACATCAGAGGTGAGGTAACTATATAGGCTGTTAGAGGAGGTGACAGCAGCTGCTGGCACAACTAATCCACATTGACCTAACATCCAGGCTCGAAGAACTCCAGACAATCATCTTGAAGACTACATGTTAGAGAAACTGATCAACTTGCAGACTAGGGCTTAGGTAGCATATGAATAAAACCACAGTTTGCCAGGTTTATTCCTGCGATGGCTTCCAAAGATAAAGCATTAAAAGGAGGAAGAATTTTCAGATAGAAAAATACTGGAATGAAGCAGACTTGAAGCTGCATAGCATTGATAATAATCCTCTTTGCAACCCAGAGGAGCTGATTTACATTTGATGTCAGCACCACTTCCTTTTAATCCGACACATTTTACAGGCAAAACAGTTTAACTTAAGTGGCTGGTTAAACTTTGACAGAGTTAGGAAAATGAGAATACTTCAAAAATATTGTTTGGAAAATCATGGGTCAGTAACCAGTATTACGATACAGAGGGGTTTCAAACTGTTGATGCTTCTACTCATCAAACCGTTCCTGTGGTCTTGAGTCCTTTTAATCTGGTGCCTGAGTTCTCCATGGTTGTATGGACAGAATTTATTGCTGCCCCACCCCTACCAGTTGCTACATACTGACCTCATTTTCCCCAAGCTTACCAGAAAGACAGACATCTCGGAAATATTTCAGGCTATATTCCTTTTATAATAGTGGGCTGTTTTTAAACTGCATGTTTGTAAAAACACCAACCGTTGGCTCTACAGGAGCAGATAGCCTGACTAACTTGCCATATCAGCTGGTTAGACTCCTATGACTCCATAAAGAGGAAAACAGAAAATAAAATTATATTATTTAGTGATATAAGCATTTTTTGAAAACTAATATTTAAATTTGGGTATATTGAAAGTTTTTGTTGAAGTTTTAGAGTCAAAATAACACATTCTGTTATAACTTTAATATGTCACATTATAAAAGCATTTTCTATTTTCAATAAATTAGATCCTATGTTATAAACCCACGTTTGTCTGTAAATACCATCATACTGGAATCATTTTACCAACTTTTGAATCTAATGCGGGGCCATGTGTAGGTTTGGGTGATATTTTAACTAAAAAATAAAAATAATAATAATAAAAAAAAAAAAAAAAACACTGAAAGATTTCTTACACGTCTGCAGAGAACTAATGATTTCTCTCAACTCCTTGTCACCACTGCTCTTGCCAGATATGCCCTAATGCCACGGATTTCTATGTCCTAATGCACTAAATGATGAAATCTTGGCAAACTTTATGCACTGTGGGCAGAAATGACACAATCTACTTACATGTGATGCACATGATGTTATTCACTTCCTGTTGGAACAAAAAGGTTGCTTATTTCCATTTGTGGTTTTTATTTCCTATTTTTAATCAGCTCTGTAGACCAGAAACTGAAAATAAAACAAGTCTTTTAAAAAAAAAAAAAAAAAAAAAAAATGGTGATGCTAATTCTGATAAAATCAGATTGGGAAGAGTCTAATCTGAACTTTGTACAAAGATAGAATAAACGAGTCTGTGTAACTGGGAGGGAGACCGAGGAGGCAGCAGCAGCCGACCAACATGTTCGGTGTTGGAGCAGAGGTCAACGTCCAGCGCCAACGTATCAGGACTGCAGATATGCATATCTTCAGCACGTCAGTGAATGGGAGCAATTAGAGTCGTGAGGAGTCATTGTATTCATGTTGTAGAGGCAGTGGAGAGGATCAGTGGTGCAGATTTTAGAGAACATTGTCTGTTTGTAGAAACTGACAGTGATTATGCGATAATGAAGCCTCAATTAGTAGTTTAAGTTCACTGGTTTGATTTTATAGAAACTGGAGCAGATAATTCATGTTTTAAGTGATATCACTCAGACATCCTGCATCCCTGCATGGTTAATTGTGTGAGTTGGAGTTTGTTGCATCAACCCTGCGCAAATATTCCTAGAGTTCAAACCGTAACCGGGTGTGTGCTTAGAAGGAGATTACTTAGAGTTAGGCTATCAGTGGAGCCTTTGTGTTCCTACCTGGCTGAGTGTATCCATGTATGGAGGTGGGGGGAACTCCTGGACCTGAGCAGTGGGCGGTGCTATGAGACATGTGGGGTGGTGGTGCAGAGCTGTACGCAACTGACGGTGGTGGCGACAGTGCAGCCAAGCTTGCAGCTGGATTCACAAGATTGGCCGCAGGGCCCCTGGGAGGCGTGTTCATAGAAGAGGCTGGTCCCATTGGTGCAGCAGCTGCGTTATACTGCCATGCTGGAGCCATCGGTTGTGGAGGGTTTGAGTAGTAGCTAGCAGAAGTCACGGCAGGAGGAGGTGGTGTGGCCTGTGCTGGAGGCAACCTGGGACCAGGGCTGGGGCTGGCAGACTGAGGAGGGGTATGGGATGGATGACCACCAATTTGAGGCCTGGACAGCAGTGGCTGGCCTGGAGCAGAGGGGTAGGAACTGAGCTGTGGGCTTGGCTGATAGGAGCTAACAGGAGGAATGGGTTGAAAGGGGCCAGACGGGTAAAGAGCGGGATCAGGGGGGGCCAGAGCTTTGGCCTGCATTGGATTGTAGGCTGGTTGGTGATTCATGCCATAGATGACCCCTGGCGGCTGCTGCAGAGCAACTGGATTCTGTGAAGGACCTGGAGATAAAAAAAAATAAAAAATAAAAAAAAATAAATAAAAAAAAAAGACTGAACAAATGTTTCTCTTACTTAACACACACAGCAATTTAAAAAGTCCTACCTTGCCTACATTTGATTGTGTACTTTACTATGTTATCTTAAAATTCAACCTATCTCTGAGAGTAAGACTGTTTGCCTGTGTCTTGTGGATTAGATGCTGAAATCTGTAGCTCTCCTGGATGCAGTTTTGTCACACTTTAACTCCTAACACTTCTGTGCACAGGGATAAATAAAGAGCTTAAACAAATTCCATCCTTGGAGCGTTCATAAATGCATCTAATGACATCGGTACAGAACTAGTAACACCACCACCACACAAAACCCCACAGATCCATCAAATGACCACTAAACTGGCAGCCAAGGGTCTAATCTCTTTACTTGGATTTAATTCAACATGATCTGAAACCAAAGCGACAGTAATCATGCTGCTTTGAGCCAATCCAAAGTATTTTACTGAATACAGCAGCAGGATAATTGGACATTTTCTCCTCAATTTCATAAATGCAGGATGTAAAACCTCATAGAAGCAGAGAGATTATCTAAGGCATTTTCAACGAGAGAAAAGAAACATTTAAAATTATGTAGATTCAGAGTAAGTGTCAGCAAGTTGTTCATATTACAGTCTAACTGGACGAGTGTTTGGAAACTAATTTATAACATTCTTCAAAAGGGGTTCACTCCCATTCTCCAAGTCTCTCTCATACATCCAGGAGTACAATGAAATCAGAAAAGTAAAAATCTTCAAGTCAGACATATTTCTTATCCAAGAATTGTGTCTGATGTTGACAATCAGATGAGATATCAAAACAATACCTCCACCAGCTTCATACAAATTTAAACTAAATATATGGAAGTAAGGCTTTACAAAAAGTAAACTAGCCTTTAAACATTATATTATCACTGAAGCTCTGAAGCTTTTTTACAATAAAAGTCAGACTGCAGGACAGACAAGACTGATACAAAAGAATTTATCAAAGATAGTCATTTGTGTCAAAATTGCTACAAACTGGCACGTTCTTATTTCCCAAACTGTCACTTCTTCTGGCAGCAGAGCTGCAAAAACAGAGACTCTCAGCCCCTCAGTTATGTCACAAATAATAAAAAGTGTTGGCCATTAAAACCGGGGGGGAAAAAAAAAAAAAAAAAAAAGTCACAGGAAGACTCTTTTGACTTATCTATGAGTTGACAGAAGAATTTCCCTACAGATACCTTTCATTTTCTCTCTCCTGTTGGATCAAGTTCTGCATTAAAATTACACGAGAGGACTTCATTAAATCTAGCTGGAGGGGAAACAAAACATAGCATGTCCAGATTGAACAATATTTTCTGTTAAACATAGTTCACATTCATTAACAGAGATCAAGCTGTTATGAGTATTTGAAAAGTTATGGCCAGAGAAGAGTGGACTTTGCTCTGATTGTATGGAGCTTAGAATAATAAACCAGTGCTCCCCCGCCACCTGTCGCTGCACACTGCTGATCAGCTGGTTATCAAATTCGATGTTTGGAAATCTTTCCAGTGACAAAAACATGAGACAGTCATGGTGTGGAAACTAAAGAAGTGTCTCCCTTTACTCCTTAGGTACAGCTGGCAAGCTACATGCAGCTGATTGTAAGCTTGCTGCCTGAGCAGATTGCCCGGCTCAGTAAGCTAATATCGGTACTTACATCCTTGTGTTACCGCATAAATAACAGGAGGACAAGAATGTACAACATTCTGCTCAACAATCACTCAAACTACTGCTAACTTTTATTCTATTCTGTAATTTTGCTCAAGTGTATGCATACAAAATGTTTAAATGTTAGAGAACATACCTGTAATATTCAGCAGATGTGGGAACAAATATAGCTTTTCTGTTTTAAACAAAGATAAATGACATTTTGTAATATATTTTGATTGAAATGTTTTGTGTAAAGATTGTGATACCACTATTTTTTTTTTTTTTTTGCACAGCAGTTGATAATACCAGCAGAATCTCATACAAACCCATGCCTAATAAACATACTGTACACAGACACGATACATCTTTAAGATATGCCTTTTAAAAACAACGGGTGTCAAATTCAAAGCAATAATAAAGTTTAGTGTAAGAATTGTGTTTATTTACAACTTCAGAAATTAAGCTGGAGTACTATAAACGGCGGATGTATAAAGGCTGCAGTAACGGAAATGTTCTTTACATGCATCAATAATACAAGCTGTAGAATGCTTATATCAGCAATCACTTAGTGTGTGTAGATATTTTTTATAAAGTTCTCAACGGAATGTGATTAAAATGTGTAAATAGTCTCTAAGAGAAGCATAAGATCTTTTTCGGGCTGGAAGAAATCACTGCTTTTAACTGATCTGGATCATCCCCAAAGTGCCACATGTACACTGAAAGGCAGAATGAACACAAGTTGCTCCTGTTTAGCCCCATCAAACTGCTGTTATTGCACAACAGCAAGCAAGCCAATAAACAGAGGAGATACATGGCTGTTTGACAAATTATTCTGGATAAAATTCCCCGGAGAGATGAGTAAAAAACAAGTTGGACGTTTTCTAATAGTTTCAGTCTGTCTGATGAGCTAACAAGCAAAGTCTTTATCCATCAAGTAAAATCCAATCACTTTTCGAGCATCTTCAATGAGAATCTTAATGTTTGTAGGGTGTTTTTTTTTAAACATTAAGCATTTTTTTTTTTTATGAATACTAACTTCCTTTCCTCAACACAATAAATCTAACGAGGGCGTATTGCACACGTCGTTGTAAATTAACTGCCAATTTGACACGGATTGAGTCTGAAAAGCATCCACTACCTTCGTAATGTTATGTTGTTTGTGTTCTAAATAATAAAAACAAATATTTACTGCCTCGAGAAAGCATGTACACATCAGTTCGTATACCATAACCACAGAGACTATTTTGATCGTCTTAAATTAGGTAACACGGGTTGAGATTAACCATAGGTTAACCTGACAGCTCATTCTTACGATACAACCTTACCAAGTAAAGCCAGCTAACGGGTAACCTCAGACCGAAACGTCTTCTGACTTCAGCTAATCAGCGTTAGCTCACATGCTACATCGAAACGAACCGCCTTCACACAAGTTTAAAAAGTTACTCACCATTCGCGTAGGTCTGTCCCGTCCCAGTCCCATTCTGGGAGTTGAACCCAGCAGTTGACATGTTGAAACAGACACCAGAATCTAATTTAGAGGTTCTCGGTTGAGTGTTCTGAGCTAGCTGGCTAGCTCTGACCGTCGCGGAGTTAACGTTCAAACCTGTGGCTCTGACGGTGTAGCTTCAAGCAAAGATCAAAGTCCGAAGCGAAAATCTTCTGCTTACTTTAAAGATGTTGATTGGGTGATCATTTAACTATCACAAAACCATGATTAGTATCCCAAAACCCGGTTCGACAACCCACAGGTTAGTCAACGACGGGCCTGCTCAGAGTAAATCTTCTCCCCTTTCACCGGAAGTTGGGATCACCCAGCAGGATCAACGTAAAAAATGGTCGGGCATGCGCAGTATGTACACGTGGCATTTCCTCCGGTGCACAGGATTTTTTCAGAGTACCAGAAACAAAACGGACTGAGACTTTACTACATAAACAAATTCTGCCCATTCATAAGTTCAGACCATCTTCATAGCCCTCATATACCAATGGCAACGTGCAGAAGATCGGATATGTTGGTGTTTAAGATAGTTTAATTCAAATTCAATGAAATTAAAAGATACTTTATTAATCCCAACGTGAAATTAAATGTTGTGGTAACTCATTTATCAAGGTTCTTCGAAGAGTTGTCGATGCCGATGGGGGCGGGCAGGACAGAACCAGCATTCTTTATCAGGTTGTTTAGCCTCTTTAGGTCCCTGAGTCTGATACTGCTACCCCAACAGATGATGGCATAAGAGATGGCACTCCATGACAGACTCATAGAAGATCTGCAGGATCTTTCTGCAAACCTTGAAGGACCTATAAGCTTCTTCAAGAAGTACAGTGGACCGCTAGAATGTACGAGAATATTAACAGAACTTTTACTTGAATTTTATTTTCAAGTAGTGATGCATTTTGTAGATTTACAAGCTTAAAGTAATCTTTAAAAAACAACAGTAATTAACCACATATAAAAGATAAAAATAATATCACGGCATGATGATTATTTTTCCGTTAATTACAAATTATTATTATTAAATAAAGTAAATGGACTTCTGTAAATAGTGGGAAATAGTGTGTCAGTCTTTCAGCGTAGACAGTTTTCAACAGACCTGTAGATAAGGTTATTAAAGTTGCATCCATTACATATATTTATCAATTAAAAAACTAATTTCAGTCATAACAAAAATAGGTCAAAGAAGAAATAAAGACAAAAGAGTAAGACCATCACAACAAAAGAGAAGAGCATTGCTTTGTGTGCATATTCTGTTCTGGTAGCTGAGGCAAACAGTATGTTGGATCCGGCTGATTTGCTGGACTTCTGTAAATAGTGGGAAAATGAGAAATTTCTCCTGTTGCACAACTGATTCTTGAAGAGGCAAGAATTGGTGAGTCGGCCCACTCAATGCGAAGATTTCTTGAGCAGTTGTAGGGAACATTAGGTATTTTCTTTTATTAGTGTTGTTATTGATTTTGAAGAAGATAAAAATAAATTTGAATCCAGTCCTAGATTTTACAGGGAGTCAATACAGGAAACCAAACATGAGAATAAAATAACCTATTTTTGATTTGCCAAATCAAAGCAGCATTAAACCAATATGTAATAATTTTATGACGATGACTTGGCTTGATATGAGACTTTAAAAAACAAGTGTTAGTAGAAGATAATTCAGCAGCTTAAAGCGGCTTAAAAAATTGCTTCCTAATAACAAGTTCTCCCTTTTTGCATCTTCTCAAAAGTGTTGAGTTTGTGTCTCTGCATACTTCTCATTGCTTCACCAGAGGTTAAATATAGTCTTCACTTCTTATGAATAACGGAGTAAGCCATTCATTAAAATATTACTCTCTTCCTTAAACATTATTATTTGTTTTATTTATTTAAATAAAATATTTAATGTATTTGTTTTATTTGTTATTTATTTATTTTATTAATTAAAATTACTTTATTTATCTTCTTATTTTTTATATTATTTTTTTTATTCTTATTCCTTTCTTTTTTATTTGTTAGTTTTATTTTTTCATTTGTTTATTATTTAGTTGTTTCTTGTATTTCTTTCTTTATTTGTTTATTTATATTTTATTTATTCAAATTATTTTATTTACTTTTTATCTTTTATTCCTTTCTTTGTTTTATCTATTTCAGGGTAAAGACCATGAAACCATTAAAATTGTACCACCATAAATTTTAATTTTTTTAAATTTAACTTTTCAAATAAAAATGGGTCAATGGGTAAAAAATTTTTATAAAAAGTTTATTTTTTTTTATTTATTTATTTTTTATTTAATAATACTGTACTGCTAGCTATTATGCCAAACTAAACAAAACTAAAAATTAAATAAAAACATAAAAAAAAAACTTTAAAAAGGATTATTTGGCATCGGTATGACTGTATGTTTGTAGATTTGAGAATGAAGGAACACTGGATTTGGTTTACTTTCGCTCTCCTGCCGGAAGGCTAACGGTGAAGCATCAGCAGGAAGCGGCTGGGGAGTAGCAGGACAGCCATTGCAGTGTCGTGGCTCAGTAGCAAAATACGAAAGGGCTGAGGAAGACCTGGCAGCCGCTCTCTCTGTTCCCTTTGACCGACAGATTAATTTACATGACTGTTAGAGCGTAGACACTCGGTAAATAAATCTACATCTAAACAACTGGTAAGTTTTTTTTAGCATATTTCTCAACAAAAACGGAGGTGAGCGTTCGGCTTTTTAGCTTGTTTCCCCGGTAGCTAACGATGCTACATTAGCATTGATCTTTTGCTTCGTTTGAGCTTCTTTAAACTCGATATTAACTACATCTGTACTCTTCTGTGCTTTATAACAGTCATGAGTATTATTTGATCGAGAAACACAATCATTAGCCCAAATCCCGCTACATTTAGGCAATCACATAACTATTTGTCTAGCTAACTGCTAATTGGCTAGCGCAGCTAGTAGCGGCTCGGAGCGACGTCGCCTACAGAATATGACACGTAGCTTGTTCTCAGGTCGTTAACCGATGTAAGTCTAAACTATGTTACCCATCACTTTAAATTAATCAAGAATCGTGCAATTTTATGCTTTGTTCATAAAACATACTTCTACTTGACTGCGTTATGTAGCATAAAATATCGCTTCATCTCAGTTTAATGTCATGAATTTTTATGACAACCCAAAATAAGTGCGTACATTAATATCCCAATGTAACTCGTGGTTTTTATTTCGTTAGCAGAGAATGTTGCGCGTGTGTAGCTTTAATTAGACTCAGCTGATACTACTTGAACATTTTTTTGTCACGTTAGTGCAGAGATACAACTTTCACACACGTTCATTAAATCTAGGAACCACAGACGTAATAATACAAGCTTATTTGCACAGTGCTTTGAAGCTGTTTGGTTGGATGGCAGTGTAAAATACTTGTAATTTTTGATAGTACTAATAAGGTACAATACTGTGACATTAATAGTTAACAGATCTTAATAGTTTTAATAATAGTAAACAAACTGATTAGGGCAACTGTAGTCTCTCAAAACTAACTTAAAACGGTATCATTTAAAAACTCTTAAATTGTAAAAATATATTTGTAGTCACTGATAAGTGATGTATTCATTAGGAGTTGTAATGACACAACCCTCTTAATCTAATCAAGGTTTTTTATATTTGTTTTTCATAAAGAAACACCATTTGTAATATCAGCTGAAACTAGTTGTAATAACTAGGCTCAGTAGTTCAGATAAACTGAAGCCATTGTCTTTTATGTTATGGATTTCTCATTGCATCTACTTTAATTTACAATGGCTGTCTGAAATTGGAAATTAAAGAGTTTTAATGAGTCGAAAATACAGTAATGCTTGTCAGTGGATGTTAATCACATTTATCACGTCATGGTTGTATTGTTTATATTAGTGAACAGTTTGTCATTATCAGAGCTCACAGCTATAGTAACAGTTCGTATTTGTACAGAGCAATTGGTTCAGAACCTCAAGCATGTGACAAATTTCAATTTGGGTGAAAATGTAAGCAGCATATAGTAAGACAGGTTTGATTTGTACTGCACGTGAAACCTCAGTAAGATGCTCTAAACTCAAGAGACAACTTTAAGACAGGTTTCTGTTGTTTATCTCTAAGAAATGTCTTTGCTTTGCCACAATTTTTGTTTGTTTCCCCCTCACTGATGCATCACACCACTTACATGATTGTCTGACATCAGATGATACATTGTCTAACGGTTTTTTTTTCTGTATTTGTCTGATCTTGACCTTTGTCTACCTTATACTTTAGCCCTGGAGTTGTTTGAATGTTGCATAATTAAGGCTGGAGGTCAACACTGGCTTACCTTGCGATATGCTTCGGTATCATGCACTGATGATAGGGTTGGAAATCAGCAGTGAGCGTGACTTGATGAGATTATTTTTTCTTTAGTTTAAAGTGTAGTAATGTTTTTTTTATCTGTCCTCCCTCTGATTTATAGTATTAATGGTGATGTAATGAATTACATGCTTGTAAAAAAAATAGGCTAAAGGGATTTTTGTGAATACATAAGAAACCATAAACAATATACTGATCATATGTTTTAAGCTCTTGATTTTACAGTTATAGCAAGGCTTTTCTTACAGCAATTTTTAAAAATTGGAACACTAAGTCTTTGCTTAATTTGAGAGGTTTTTACAGATTGTGTTGACCAGCCTGTCTGTAAACTTTAGTCAAAGAACTGCTCCAAATCTGTTCTGATTTTAAAGGACCCCGAGCACAAAACAGCTAATCATTAGGTGTAGAAACCCCTCATTGTTCTTACTGATGTTTCTGCAATCAGTCTGACGGATTGAGGCGAACTACATACTTTTGAAAAAGAGTTTCTTTGTGGCGATGGGTCTTCTGTTATCTGATGTAGGAGCTCAGTTCCTTTGTAGCAAATCAGAATGTCAGCCTTGTTTATACCATCAAAGATAATCTGAAAAGATAATCTGAATATCAAAAAATCAGAGGTACATTTATGGCTTCCATTGTTTTTCTATCAGTTTATACTTAAATTGTAATCCCATAAATAGATAAATAATGTGAAGGTGAAATCTAAAGATATGCAACACATTTAGGAGCTGTTATGTGCATCTTCAACAGATTGTTGCCACAACCCTTTAATTGCTAAAATGAACTATAAAGCAGTAATTGATGCACAAGAAAAAAGTAGCTCATCAGTGGAAAGGAAGCATTTTGCATTTCCATTTTTCCCCCGATTAATTAATTCTGAATTTCGTTTTGCCGTGTTTTGTCTTTCAGAATTCAACAGCTCCGGATATGTCATTCCTATTCGATTGGATTTATAGCGGTTTCAATAGCGTACTACAGTTTTTAGGTGAGTTCTGATTATCAAGCTCAAATCCTTGAGCTAGTTTTACAGCTTGTTTACCAAAAGAAAGAGAAAAAAGTTGTGAAAATTGTTACCTATTACATTAAACAGAGTTGGAAGTTTGAGTTAAAGTTTTGGTGAAGCTGCTAAAGTAGTTGCCATTTCACTATCCCTGTACTTAATATCAGTCTAGTAAAGAACTGCTTAGACTGCAATATTTTCTAATACTATAAGTATCCTGTATTTAGGTTCACTTTGTTAGTAATAAATATGGTGATATATGTTTAATGCAGCAAAAATGTATTAGAAATGCAAGATGTTAATTTGTTTTTTTTTTTTTATTTTTCTTTTGCCAAACACTGCAGATGTACCGACATGCAATTTTTTTCAGCAAATGTTGTTGAATTTTATTTAATTTTTTTCCCCCCAATACCAGGATTTTACACCAGGCAGAAAAACAGATGCACTGTTTGGTTATATATTTATAATAATTCATATCTTTAACTTAATAATTACCAACCTTATTGCTAGTTTTCCTACTACTGTGCAATCCTATTTATGTGACTAAAATGAAGAGCTTACAAAATTACAGCTGGTTTGCTTTACAGTTCAGTGTTTGAAATATTCGCTAGCCTGTTACTTCCTGGAAATTACTTTATGTTGCAAGTGTCTGCTGAGTTGTTTGTTTATAAGTTTTGCCCCAGCATCTTGGTGATGTTTGTATGAGAATGTCAACCTGTCTTTACATGAAGTATAAACACTGGAAGCACTCAGAGAAAATATTATTTGTAAACGTGAGTTCCCACCAATCTCATTTAAGTTTGAAATAGAGTCTAGATTTAAAGCTAGCGGAAAATCTCCTAAAGTGTACCAGTAGGTCTTCTCCCCTGAGTGTGCTGCTCTAGTTTCAGTGTCAAAACCACATGTAGCGATTGTTCCTGTTCTCCCTGTTTGACAGACTGCACAGAGCCAATGTGAGTAATGATGACGTTCAGCAGAGCTGACTCAGTCAAAAATCTTATAAATCCAGAGTTTCTCTGTGCTGACTCAGACTTTTTATACATAGAACGCAATATGAAAGTTGAGTGAGGAGTGGCCTCAGTTTGCACCTCTCGTCTGGTTTATTCAACCACTGTGCCTGTCTTAGAGAAGTGTCAAACTCTTTTCTCATGTTAACTCCAGAAGCGCCGAAGCTTTTCAGAAGCTTTACTCGTTAGCATGCAAGACAAGTTGATTTGTGTAGCTCATTTTACCAGCAAGACAACTGAAAGTGCTTTACATGATAAATTCAGACAAGTTTTTTTGCCCACTCTCAGTTCTTTTTCTCAGTTCTTGCCAACTGTCTTTCTACAAATATCTGCTCATTCAGAAATCAGCTGCTGCTTTTACAAAAGATCTGCCAGAAATGAGTCTCCATAACACTTGGCCGGATATTTAGCATTTTCAGCTTTTGTTATAAAATGGGTTTTATTCAACTTCTATTTTATGTTTAGCATTGCATGTCTGTTTTCCTCTTTAAATAATAGACAATGAAGGAACTCGGCCTAATGTTGGGTGTGCTTTTGGTTCTTTGTTGCTTTTGTTTCTAATTGTTTAAAGGACAAAGAACAGAAACGTAGCTTTTTTTTTGTTTTTGTTTGTCTTTATCATGCATCAGAAATATTCAGAACCGGTTCGAGTACCAAGTGTATCCATGTCAACAAGTCCAAGCCTAGCAACTCTCGCAGATTATTTTAATTCAAGACTTAACAATGTTGCTCTTTAGCTTCTATAATAGAGTAAACACCTGTTTTGTTTGTGATTGTTTTGTTTTAAGATCTCTTGTGTTATGAGTTGAAAATCTAAGACAGCTGTGGTTCTAATTTTAGGACTGTACAAGAAATCGGGCAAGTTAGTATTTCTTGGCCTGGACAATGCTGGCAAAACGACGCTACTGCACATGCTCAAAGATGACAGATTGGGACAGCATGTGCCAACTTTACACCCAAGTGAGTTGTCGCCACACTGTAGCACATGCATGTCCACACATGCACATTATCCATGCGGACAATAAATTATGAGCATAATGCCGAAGTGTGTAAACCTGGGTTGCAGCCTCACCTGTCAATGGGTTTTGTTTTCTTTCCCCCAGCATCAGAGGAGCTGACGATTGCTGGCATGACGTTCACCACCTTTGACCTTGGAGGACACGCACAAGGCGTGTAATTTTATAGATGTATATATGATTGAGATTTTCTTTCACAAGATAAGTTGAGTAGTTAGAATGTGCGTGTATTTTTCCGTTTATACAGCCCGGAGAGTGTGGAAAAACTACCTCCCTGCCATTAATGGTATCGTCTTCCTCGTGGATTGTGCAGATCTTCCGAGGATGCCTGAATCAAAAACAGAACTTGATGTAAGTGTCTGCTATTTTGAACATTTAACAGTTTCCTTTGCATCATCGTTAGGAAATCACCATTATGAAAGAAAAGTGAATAGTTCAGTTTTCTTGTCTGTTTGGGTAAATTTTGTGCACCGTTTTGCTCTGCACGTGCGCCACAAAGCATTGCTCCTGTAACCTGCTGAAGGGGTCAAGACATTGGAGGCAACCATTAGCATTGTTTGTCTGTGAAAGATCATTTTGGGATTTGTTTGCTATCTATATTGACAGCCGAAAGAAAGTGGTAGATAAAACCGCTTCCATGGGGATACACGAAGCAGCACGTGTAACTCATGGAAGGGACGTTGCTCAGGATAAAAAGGTTCATCTGGAAAAGAACACATGCTACTTTTTGCAATTTCTGGCCTCTTTGCATATAGGAAGCAGCCACCACTGTGCTCCCTGTTGTAGCTGTTTCATCAAACTGGGGAGAGGCATACACATCTCCAAATTGCTGCCAGACTTGGCGATGCTCATTGCCAGGAGTATGAAAAAGTTTTTTCCCAAGCTACAGTTTAAATGCAGCAGGTACCTGTAAGCTTCTTTCCCAGACTTTAACAATGATCTTTCTGATCTCAAACTGTCTCGGTGATCAGTTTTTATGTCACTTCACCATCCATCCATTGTCTTCTGCTAACCTGAGATGGAGTCGCAGGGGAAACATGTCCAGGAGGGAAATCCAGTCTTCCCTCTTCCTGGCAACACCCTCTAGGTCATTCTAGGGGATCCCAGGGCGCTCTTAGGCCAGATGAGGTGTATAGTCACTTTGAGAGCTCTGCATCTTCCCCAGGTGTTCAGCCCAGTGGGATGTGCCCAGAAAACCTCCAAAAGGAGATGCCCAGGAGGACAGGGCTCTGAAGTGTGACCAATTTGGTTGCAAATGCTTATTTCCCAGTAGTACCCCTATTTAAAAATATTATATCTATCGATCGATCGAAACCACGATGTTACTCACTCACCAGTGCAAAGAGTTAGTCTCGAGCCCTGCAGGCGTTCTGATGAAATGCCCAATCGATCAGATTTGGGCATTTCATCAGATATATATATATATATATATATATATATATATATATATATATATATATATTTATTTATTTTTTCTGAGGTCGCACAAGTAGAAAAGTATGACACAGGAAGTCTCCCTGTGGTTCAACAACAGACACACATTGTCCTCTATCGTGGTCTAAATCAATCAGAAATAGAAGGCGCCCCCCACCCCCTCTGATTACCTGTGTTCATGTACGTTTCTGTGCTGCAGTCAGAGGTAAGTAGGTGAGGCTAGTCAGATAAACAGAATGGATGCAGCGCGGATGAGGAGAGAAAATATAGAAAAGTAGAGGCCCGTGTTGTCCGAAAATGATGACACAGAGCCATCAACAGCCCGGGTTGTGTCAAGTCCTGGTCCAGAGACACGTTATGCCAAAACATGATGGTCTGCCAGTAGCGGCTCACCGCCTTCAGCTTGTGAACTGTGTTGCTCCGGATAATTCACAGCGGTTGCATGTTAACTTTTAAACTTGGCAATGCTTTAGCATACAGAGAGCCAACTGTGACCACAAAGAAATCCTTATGTTGCTCGTATTACGTGCCGGGTTAAATGTCGTAGCTGTTTTTGTTGAACTTTGAACGCTTCAAACAAAGTTTGAAACCGGAGAAAGCACGCTGGGGCTCTGGAAACAACTATAACGGTTTAGGGAGACAAACTAAAGCCATTGACAGGTAAATTTGTGTTTTTTGGTGGTAATATTGTTTGTTTGGCCACATTATAAGCTACGACTGCTGCGAGTTATGCCGATCAATACAGAATAAGCGGTTTTTGGCAGATCATTGTTTTTGGCACAACATCTGTAATAGTGCATTTGTGACTGGTTCTAATGCAATTTTGTAAAGTGTATTACATGCCGCTGCTGCCCAGGTGTCCCTTCTTCCTGCTGCCTTTCAGCGGCAGGCAGCAGCAAACAAATCATCAGACGAGGCAGAGATGATAACCTGGTTTAACGTTGTCTGCAGCATTGCAAAGAAAACAAGCTTCCCTTCACTAAGTTCAAGTCCGACATAAATAAATATCTTTAAAAAAAACCCCGGCTTGACCGTCATGAGATGTTCAGTTTGAGATGTTCATTAGATGTTTAGCCCTTATAATTTAGATTTTCTTTTATTTCGTCATTTCATTCATGTATTTTATCTCAAAGTTCTTAAGGTTAAATTTCAGTTCATTGAAGAACTTTTTAAAGACTTTTGCAGTACAATTCTGCTTCAAATAAGTATGTTTACTGGATTGTTAATCATTTACAAGCCAATGTTGCCTTTATGGACGGTGATTTTGAAAACAAAAGTGAACCTGTAAAACCACGATGTTACTCATTCACCAGTGCAAAAAGTTAGTCTCGAGCCCTGCAGGCGTTCTGATGAAATGCCCAATCGATCAATTCCAGCTCCCCCTCCTCAACGTAATCTCTAAGGCTGAGCCTCCCTGTGGAGGAGGCTCATTTCAGCTGTTTGTATCCAGGATGCAGTCATTTCACTTCATGTCCCTGAAGGGGAAAAAAAAAAAAAAAAAAAAGATATTTTATGAAACAAGAAAAGTGAAATATCTAATGCATTTCTAGAGTGCTAGAAAAAACGTGAGCCATGGCCCCAAAACCGTGAACAATACTGGGGATTTTGTGAAGCAACTTGTCTCCATCTCTCAAATTTTTGTTTACATATTTCAAGCATGTTTCTCATCTCTCTAATTGCCGAATTAATTTGTTGTGAGATCCAAACTTTCCACATTTTTGATGAAACAAAATGCCTCTCCTGAGTTGATTGTGAATAAGCCGTGACATTTGGAAAACAGCCGAACTCTAAATTTCTGGAGTAAAGTTGGTAAAGACATTACATTTTTGTTAGGATTGAAATAAAACAGAGGTTTTAATCTCACATCTACTGTTGAAATTTCAGTTAGGATCTAGAAATATAACTCGCTTAACTTTTTCTTTATCAACTTTCCTAGGCATTAATGACAGACGAGACCATCGGAAATGTGCCTATCTTAATCCTTGGCAACAAAATTGACAGGCCCGAAGCTGTGAGCGAGGAGAAGCTGAGGGAATATTTTGGATTGTATGGACAGACAACAGGCAAGGTAAGTAAACGGAGCATATTCTCTGTTGGGAAATAGCTTCTGTCCTTCTTTATGTTAGAAGAATCAAATGAAAATCTAAAATGACTCTCCTGAATAAAAGGTGAACTAAAGGAAGACCATCCTTCCTTTATGCAGTCCAGAAATGTTTTTGAAAACATGGAATTTGGATTAAGGTTTTTCAAACCTGGATAAATACGGAAAATGAAAATGGAGGATGGAAAAATTCAGATTTCCAGATGCCGTTCCCTGTCAGATTCTTAATCCATCAGTTTATTAATCCATTCATTTGTCCACCTATCTAGTAGGGCTGGGCGATAAATCGATTTTAATGATTCATGGAGTTTTCTGTTTTTGAAGATTAAATTTTTGGAAAATCTAGATTTTTTTTTTTTTTTTTTTTTTTTTTTTTCACCAATGCACTTCTTAGGTTTCCAGAGTGACGTTAGCCCACCCAAGAACCACCATCTTGTTTGACAAGCGTGTTTTACAACTTCTATTTATTTCGACTTTGAATTCAGGTCAACTCACAGAAGGAAATGTTGAAATAAAAGACAGTTTTTTGTAAAAGATATCTTCATCTGTAATTTTTTTTTCTAAAAGGAAAAAAAGGTGGGAAGAACAAAAACAATTAAAATTGGAAATCGAATTTGGTATTAAAAAAAAAATTATTTTAAAGCCTATCACCCAGTTCTATCTAGCCCTCCATTCTTCCATCTGCCCATTTGTTCAACCTCTATTATACAGCATCAGAAACACCTGATTATCAGGAAATAATAACCAAACAGCTCTCAGTCTGGCACTGTTTATTTTATGCATACCTGCCTGGTGAGGTGTGGTGTTATAGAACAATAGATGAATGAGTGAATTTACCCACTGGTGTTCTCAAACAGCAAGTCCTGTACCCACATTTATGTTAAACACCAACAATTTCTCTCCAAAATACAAGAATTTATTAACAAACTACTTCAGTTTCCAGTAAAAATACTTCAGTCAAGCTCTTTAACTAGGCTAACATTGTTCAACTAAACTAAGTAATACAGGAAAAATAAGCAAAATAATGAACGATGATGGGAACAAATATCACAGTTCAGTGTGAATATGTTGAAGAACCAAGGTTTGTTATGAGGAATTGGAATGAGGCCAAATTAGCTTTAAAAGCTAACAAACAACAGTTGCTATGTGTTCAAACAACCAGTCCACAATGCAAAGAAGAAGAGAAAATAAAACCTTGTTTTAATAAAATGTTTCAGAAATCATTTGCTAAATTAGAAATCAGTAACATTCTGGTTAATTGATTCTTGACATTTTGTTAACTAGCATAATATTGCTGTATTGTGTCACAGTAAAACAGTTTGTTCAAATAAATGCAATTTTTAAAAAAATTTTTTTAAACTTTTCTTTTGTTTTCTTCTCCCAGGGCAACGTTCCTATGAAGGAGCTGAACACAAGACCACTGGAGGTGTTCATGTGCAGCGTGTTGAAGAGGCAGGGCTACGGCGAGGGCTTCCGCTGGCTGTCCCAGTACATCGACTAAAGAAGGCCAAGCCCCGTAACCCACCTCCATCATCAACACTATCGTCAAGCGGGCGCCAAAACCAGCCATTCGAGATGCCCACCATTACCACCAGTACCATCATACTCTCAACCCCATGTTCGGTTAATCAAGTCTGCCTTCGCCTCCAGAGAAACCAGTACGACTCGATCCCAATAGACTTTTATTGGTCGAACATTTGGTTCCGCACTTACTGCGTTACAAACGTTTGCATTCACATTCATCATCATCTTTTTTTTTTTTTTTTGTTTGTTTTTTTTTTTTGGTTTTGTTTTTTTTGTTTTTTTCCTCCAAGAGAGTGCTCTACGGCAAAGGGGTTCACATTCAAATGGTTGAATCTTTTCTATACCGTGTCTGTCGTTTGCTGTCCTCCTTTTCCTCGCTGCCATCTGTTGAGTGTAATGATAGACTCAGAAGTTTAAATCTCTGTATGATTCTATTGGTAAATCAACATCCTTCCTCCCCCCCCCCCCCCCCCCCCCCCCCCCCCGGAGCAAGTGAGCGACAGCTATATAGTTGTATACATAGCAGTACACTTTTTTAACAGATAAATTCATTCCACGTTGTATTTAATCACAGTGTTTTTGCTTTGTCCTTTCTTTTTTTTTTTTTTTTTTTTTTGCTTTCTGTCCCTCTCTTTAACATGGTTTGAGTAAATTAAAGATGTGGCCACATATACGGCCCTCAACATCACACATTTGGCTGTTTCCCCCTTGTATATGAATGGAGCAGTACATTTATCTTAGTGTATCATAAATTAGTTCCATATCTTTGTGGAAGTTGACACAGGTTTGTTCCAGGCTTCTGTCTTGTAGACATGACAGCTCTGAGTGGGCTCCCTTTTTAAAACCAACCATTGGGGGGGTAATTCTACTAAAAAGGGGGGTGACTATTTTTTTTTTTTTTTTTTTTTTTTTTTTTTTTTAAAATAGGATATGATACTGGCTATAACTCTGGCAACGTTTGATAAATTATGTAGATATCACAATGTTCAGCTGATGCAGAGATAGATATTTAAAGGAATTAAAACTTTGCAATAAATCAGCTGATGGTAACATGCCATAAGAGATGAGGGGAGGAATAAAAGAGACGCTGGTTAAAATTAGGCAATATTAGAAGTCATGCAGCAAGTGAGACCTTTTTACAGGGTGAATTTAGTGACCAAGTGAACGCAGCAGAGACAGGTAGATAGGCCTAGGACACCTCCAACAAAGGGACCATACATATAAATATATGAAATGTACCCAAACATCGTACATGGATTTTCTATTTCTGAGTGGTATCCTTTGAAATATGTGCATTATTAGGAACTATTATGCATGCCTTGTTCTTTTGATTATTTTTAAAGACCATTAACTCTATAAGAGGGAAGACGATGCCAAAATTACCAACTAGAGACGATTGTCATGTTTTGTTTTTTAAGGAAACAATAGAAATGTGCATATTATACTTTAATCTGTCCCTGTCCCTTTGTGTCTCTTTCATTCCCTCATGACTAAGTAATGAGATGTTCCAACATGGATGGGACCTGCTGTTGTTTGCATCATTAAAAAATGTAATAAATGTTTGCAATGAATAATCGGACCAATCAATCTAATTTTATTTGTGCAGTGCTAAGCAACATAAAGTGCTTTGCAGGATTAAAAAGGACCAAGAATAAAATATTTATTTGAATCTGTAAATTGTAATCAGACTATGAGCACAAATGTGAAGGAAACTATCAATTTTGTACCTAGTATTGACTAAAAAGAATAAGATATTTTAAATAAATCTAAAATGAAAGAATCTGGGGGAAAAAAAAAGGATGAATGATTATTAAACCAAAAAATACAGATAATTTTAGATATTTTTTTCCCCACAAATTTTAATGTCTAATATAGAACCTGAGTAAATGCATATATATCATTTATATCCAAAAGCATCTAAACTAACCTGGCCATATGTGGAAAGTAACCACGTGGGTCATTCTATCAATGGTCTGAAACTTACCAGGAATTCCAATTCATTATGGCACCCATATAGAGGGTTCTGGAATGGCCTAGTCAAAGTCTGGGATTGACTTTAATTAAGAGGCTGTGGAATGAGTGGATGTTAAAGCTGGGTTTTGCAAACATTTGATCACTAATCGTTATTAGATTTGGGGGACAGTTACTTTTTAACAAGCCCAGGTTGGTTTGGATGCCTTTGCCCCTTAATAAATGAAATCCTCACTTCAAAACTGCAGTTTTAAAATATTTTCAGGTTGTCTTTGTTTGATGTTCAGTTTTGTTTTATGATCTGAAATAACGAAGTTTGACACAATTTTTTTTTTTTCTTAAGCTCAAAATCAAAAAGTTGATTAAGAAAAAAAATTCTCTCTGGTAAATAAGACCATTAAGAGCTGTGTAAAGAAGTAAAATGATCTTTAATGCCAATCCTCAGTTTGGACTGATTGTGGTCAACTTTTGAGCAAGAATCTTACAAGAAGCTTGCTGATGGCTACAAAAAGTGTGTGGTTACTCTCCAACTACCAAGGGACATTAAATTAAACACTAGTGTGGGTGTCTTCTGCATTTCAACCTGTTTGGAAGCTTTGGACAGAGAAAAGCAGCAATAAGTTCAAACTTTGTATCTTCTTCCTATTTTAAAAGATATTTGAAGTTGCTTGTTGTATCATTCCACCTTAGAAAAAAAAAAACCCTACAACCATATAATTAAAAGCCCACATTTAACATTCCTGCCTGTAAGATGAAAGTATGTAAACTTCCGTCACTGAAGCCAAATCCGAACCATCAACAGCTTGCAGAATTTGCTATATTCTTGTCCGTCATTAATAAATTTACTATCTGAACAGAAAACTTTTGTGTGATTTGAATTCTCCAAATGTAAAATGAAGCACAAATAAATTATAAAGATGCTCTGGTTGGACTGTTGTCATGTCATGTCCTGTTGCACTGTTAGAAAACATCTATTCTTGAGCTAAAACTCAAATCAGTGAAATATCTGTAAAATAGTTCTACATTTATAATCACATGTAGAAGAAATGAAATAAAATATGCATTTATTTTCATATGTGTATTCTAGTTAATGTCTACGTTTATTGTTACATGTGTGTATTTTTCCCCTAACCTGAGCGCTAAAACACTTGTTTTAAACTATATGTGTGAGATTACATAACGGTGTGTACGTTGAGGTGTGGAGTTATGTAATGCTGCTGACAGGAGCAGTGCACAACACTGCCACTAGGTGGTGCCCAAAACACAGAAAACGACATTTAGCATTTTTCGATAGAGATGACGTAAATCGTTTTTGGTACAAATAACAGCAGATTAGTCAATGGCGTATCACTGTTAGAATGAATCAGGCTTATTTCGTCTGGGTGTATGGAATTTTATCATGGGTTCCCCCACACCCCCAGAATAATAAACGAATTTAATGGTGACTCAAACTGGGGGAAAAAATCCTTCCTGATACCGTCATGCTATACTCTCCAGAGCAGGAAGCGTTAAACTTACAATAGGAGTTATGCAACATCGCACATTTCCAAATTTTACGCTTTTTTTTTTTTTTTTTGTTCATAGCTTTAGAGTTTATTTTCAGACAAATTTTTGAATAGCTATAAGTGGACAGTTATCACCTTATTTTTGAGGTTCATTGCATATGCATCATTACAAGAGTTGTTGATTCTTACAAAAACTCCAAACTCAGCTGAGCTTTTCAGCTTCATGTGTGCACTCAGTTTGTAACGTAGTTTGTAGGGCTGGGAGTGAGTGACATTTAAAATAGTGCACTATGAAGAAAAGAAAAATTGCATGAGCAAATGACAAAAATCCATCAATAAATAAACCCAATGGAGGCATATTTTTTTTTTAACAGTACAACGATTTATAGTTAATTAAAATACCATTAAAAAAAAGGAAATTAAAGAGAAAGATTGTGATCATTAAATTTTAACTAAAGATGATTTTTATTAAGAGCTCAGCTTAGCCTAGTTTAAATTAAATTTTTAGTCAAAAAATTTGTTTTGTGATAAAATTTCAAATGGGCTTATTCGTTATAAACTTTACACATATGATATTTTTGAGATCTGGCCGAAACACTCGGTATGAAAAAAGGTCTTCAGCTCCCTCTGCTGGAAAAGGCAGCTTAGTGGACATCAAACAGTTACTGTATTAACTTTAATTTTCCCCTCCAATCCTGTAACACTATTTTTATTGATATGGCATGCATTATTATTCAAAAGCACAAAAATACTATGGCTGACACAACAATAGTGCAGGTTAGTTTTTTTTGTTTGTTTGTTTGTTTGTGTTTTTTTTTTTTTTTTTTTTTTTTTTTTTTAATTTTTATGTAAAAGCAGAAACAATTTCTCTCTCTGAGCTGTCAAGCACCTGCTATACTTGAACATGGCATCAGAGGGGCTTTCATATGTTTTACTTTCTTACTTCTGTATACCTACTTGCTCAGATATCTTCAGTCCTTGTATTTCCAGAAAGACAGACAAAGAAATAAAACAACAAAACAAAATCAGAGCCTGGATGTGCTACAGCTATTTGAGATCCCAATACTTCCCTGAATGCATGAAAGACATGTAAAACACATGAACAAACACTCCTCTGTGTCCTCATTCTGTGCACAGAATGGCAGTGCAGCCACATAAACATAACAGGAAATACTTGGGTTTGTCACTTTGCTTTGTCAGCTGAGATGAGCTAGATCAGCTTTGAGATAAGACGGGGGAGAATTTTGTTTGAACGTTGAAATAATTTTGAAAGAAATCCATATTGTGCAGCACAAATATGTTTAGTTTTCCTTCACATGGAGCTGGTTTTAGCTAAGTCAATAATATTCTATTTGCCAGGATGTTTAACCCCCAAGTGTAGCTTGAAAGATGATTGAACTTAAAGTAAACTTAAAGCAATAAACCAATTTACATCAATTTACGAAACACTTACTTTTAAACTCAGTTGTTTGGAACAGAAACAACAGAGGGAATTAAGAAATAACTCGTGCGACAACCTTTACTGTACAATGTTTTGTTTTTAAATATAGGGGAAAAAAATGATGGGTGCTTAAGAGATAAATACAGTGGATGCATACACATCCCTGTGAAAATAATATAATAACTACATCTTTCTTCAACTTCAGGTTTCTGGCAAACAGCCGACTGTTCTTTTGGGTGGTCTTGATTCTACCACTTGAAATAAAACCCCATCTGAAGACATATAACTCCAGAGCATGATACAGCCACTACTTTGTTTTGATGTAGAAATTATGTTTCTTTTGTGTGATATGTTGTGGGGGTTTTTGTACCAAAATTAAGTTTTGAAATTGTGGCCCAAAAGTTAGACTATTAGACTATTAGACTATAAATTATTCTTTATCAAGTTTTTAGAATGAATTCTGGTTAGGTCAGGTTGTTTTCTTTGTAAGAAAGGGATTTGGTCTTGCAAGCCTCCCCCACTTCATTGAGAACACAAACAGAACTTACTCAAAGTTCTTTGCAGCCTACTTCTCAAGTTTCCTTGAGAAAACTAAAACAGCATGTTGGACAAACATGCTGTTTTAGTACTATCACTGTTGTCCCTTCCATGTGCTTGCTGCATATATAATACTATAAAATTTGCCTGTACTCTTGTCCTCACAGATACCTTACAATTGTGTTATTTTCATCTTTTGAACCCGCTCTGCAATGTATGACTTTTGCTTAAAGATGCAAATGTCAGGGAAATCCTTTTACGAGAGCTGAACTTTATTTCAAGCAGTTCTAACTGACTGCAACTGCTAGCTTGTGTAATTTTTGATGATTCAATTTTTAACATTACAGAAACCAATCGTTCACTTTTGAGAGACCCTGTAACCTTTGGAGACTAAGTTGTTACTTAAATTAGAGACATTTTTCAAATGCAGAAATAACCGGTTTAAGCCTCTCTCAATAAAGAATATGTAAAATAAATTGAACAAAGAAATAAAATTGCATGTCAAAATATTCAAATTTCATATTTTACTTAATAGATCAATCAACAAGCGAAAAAGGTAAAACCATGGGCTAACTTTTTCATAATCGTCAAACAAACATCTACTTGCTCCTTTGCTCCTTGGCGTAAATTCAACCTGGAAGACTCTTCACAGCCTCACCTGCATCATCCAGTCGCCGGGTGATGCACCTCAGCTGCAGCCCATCAGCTTCAGACCACACCTCGTTGTAGTCTCCGCTTATAAGGCTCTCCATCCATGGCTCCATCCACTCCTTTGCTGAGCTACAATCCGCCTTCGCCCCTTCTCCACTCTTGTTCTCTCACGGCTCCATCAGGGTTCCTCCCTTCCTTCGGCCTCCACTCCACCACCAGTATCTGGGCCCTGGGGGAAGACATCCCTAATCCTAAACTACCCATCCATGTTCATTGCAAGTCACAGTGTATTTGTCTTCTGTCTGAGTGCCAAAAACTTTATTCATTCATGACAATAAAACCTTCTAATTGCTACTATGTCTTTGTGTGAGTCTCTCCAGGTTGAAATAATTCTTCTAAACAGTTACAATATGAACATGAGAACAGGATACACTTTCTTTATAAGCCTATAACGCAATTATTTTGCTAAAGGTCACTACCTCCATTTCTCTGCTTAACTTTCTTCTCTTTAAACAAATGATGCAATAAACACCTTATTTATTTAACATAAAGTGTAAGCGTTATTTTTTTCACTCATAGTTCTAAGATCGCCACCTTCTCAAATAAACGAATAAATAAATCAGTTAAAAATCATGTACATTTTCAAGGCATCTTGATTGTATAATCTTGCATGCTCAGTAAAGTTTTTGTTTAAATGGAAACCAGGCTTTTTTTTTGTTTGTTTCACTTCATACAGTGTCAAACCAAGACATTCTTGAAAAATGTATTTTTATAATCAGTCAGGTTCTTTACAATGAAATAAAGGTTAAAGATGAATGTTTTTATCACTTTTTAATTTTTAAGTATTTTTTATTGCACAAGTGGCCTTTATTTAACAGTAGCTTGACCGGAAAAATGGCAAAGAAAAAAGGAGAAGACATGCAGCAAATGGCCTGGGGCCAAGAATCGAACCGGGAACAACAGCGTTGAGGACAATAGCCTCTGTATGTGGTACACCTGCTCTTCCACTGAGCCATGTGGCACCCCTCTTTTTTCTTTTTAAATGATATGGACTAATTTTGTCTGAGATAAAGGTTAATATAATATGTAAACAAAGTTACATAAACAAGTAAAACTGTATATATAATGTATGCACGTGAATAGCTTTGTGTGTAAATACATAAAATCTTTGAATTTACCTCTGTAAATGATTTGCCAGGCTTAAAATATAATTGGAAAACAATTCTAAATCTATTCACTGAAAGTATTTTTTAACACCTGACTGATTTTTGTTTCATTAACCTATTGTTAAAGCTAAAAGGATGTTTAATTTATAACGTCTGAAAATGGTGGAAAGTCTGAAGCTGGATCAGAAAACAGCTTCAGACTTGGTGGTTCTCTTAGTTTGAATTTAGGAAATTATTTATTCTGGAATTTATTTTTTTTTTTCACATTTTGCAAGTAAGGATGACTGACTTAAATTATTGGAAAGTATTTCATAATAAGAAGTTATTTTCACAGATTCAGAGAATCTGGGGGTGGGAATATTTTGGTAACAAAAACTCTTTTAGTTAGGCCTGATGATGTCTAGCTAACACAGATCAGACTAAAGTTTATAAAAAGACTTTAAAGTAATAAAACTGGACATTTGGCTACTTTGGATTGAAAAAAAAGAAAAAAAAAGAAAATTTGTTATGAGAAAATTGTTTCCTCCTGTTTTCCTCCATATGTATTACTCAGTGTTACAACTTGTGCAAGAGCATCAATACTATAATTCACTTTAGATTTGACTGTACTTGTGGTCTGAATAGGAAAATTAAAAGGGATTGTATGTTAACGCACTGTATGCCTTGTTTATCCTGTGGTTCTGTCCTGTGGTTTTTGTTATACTCTTTGTGTAAGCATGCACCAAAATTATATTACTTTTGCTGATATTTTAGTCTGAGCAAGCATATTCTGATACCTCTGGATGGAGTGAAGGCTAACTAATAGGTAGAAGCATCTTACCACCAGGGGGCAGCACAGGAAGGCAGCTAATGTTTACTGCCATCATTTTTGGGGGAAATTAAATTATTTTATATAAAATATGAGTCAAACTCATATGGAGATTAAAATATTAGTGATAATCTAAATCATAAATATACACTATGATGAATCATGTATCTGTGTTGCTAACCAGTTTTTCTGTGAGGAACATAGTTGTGAAAACATAATGATCAAATATAAAAATATTGAACGCTGCTTACAGTAACATCAACTCCCTGGATATTAACTGTTCATTTAGAGTCTGGTTTAACTGAAGTGGAAGGAAGAACATCTGATCTGTTATAGCTATTCTATTGCTCTCCACTATATTTAACTCTTTATTGTAGTGCTTTCTAATGCACAATAATCAGATATATTGATCCCTTGATTTCACTTTAATAAGAATTGGTTAGCAGTTTTTTACAGTTCAAATCAAGCTGTTTTGATGACCATTTCATTGACTGATAGGGTTCCGTTCCAGCTACCTAAAACTTATTAAAAGCTTCCCCTTAACTCCACCTACAAATGAGAATATGCTTAAAAACAGTCTGTATCCAAAGTATTATTTTGTTGTATACGAAATCATATCAGTACTTAAAAATAATAAATAAACTGCTTTTATAATACTCAGTGAAAGTAGATGTACAAAGTACAATACTAAGTACTGTTCTTTTTAAAATATTTGCCCTCCAATTGAAACACTGACTCCTTCACACAAAAACTCCAAGATGTTGTCCTTCAAAGCTGATTCCTACTTCTTAAGTACTATTTATTAGCAATGTCAGTATAACACGAAACACTCAGCTGAAAAAAAATTGTCGACATAAAGTTTGCCATTATACGGAAGCTGAGAGCAGACGTGTTACACATAAACTTTTTTCTGATGGTTTTCTTGAGATAACGACTAATCCCGATGGTTTTCTCGAGATCACGAGATGATTGGTGTGTGTGTTAAATCTGATGTCCTCATTCAAATGAATGCCTACGGAAGCCGAGAGCTGTCGTACTCGCATGTTTGTTTTCCCGATGGTTAACTCGAAATAAGGAGTTATTTATGTCGTCATCACGAAATAATGATGGCCGTTTTCTCGAAATAACGAGTTAATTTCCCGATGGTTTAATCATACGACGTGGTGTCATTGTGGTCTATGGTATCACTTACTCACAGAATTATTCACAGAATTACACATGCATGCCATGACTTGCACTTACAAGTCCTCTCCCGCTGGTGTGGCATGCATTTGATGATGGAATCAGGTTTAAAACACACACACACTAATCATCTCCTGATTTTGTGAGAACAATGTTTGTTTTCTTGAAATTAAATCGTTATCTTGAGAAAACCATCGAGAAATGAACTCGTTATCTTGAGAACACCATCGGGATAACTCGTTACCTCAAGAAAACAAACAGAAAAAAGTTTACGTGCAACACGTCCTCTCTCGGCTTCAAGCAGTCCAATTAGATTTCAAAAGCTTTTGTCTTAAACAAAACTGCAAGAGGGTCAAATTGATGGGGATGGGGACGTGCAACCAAAACACTTCAATGGAGATGTCTGTGACAGATGAAATAAATAAAAATTACAAAGGTCCTGATCATTATAGAAGTGTGCACATGGTTTTACTCTTGATGCTCCCACATTTTGGTGTTCAGCTGAAAGGGAGATTTTCTTTTATGTTAAAAACGTGATTCTTACTTTTGTACATGATTGATTTTTTTTTTAAATGAGAGGTAAACAGTTTTTAACACCTTGTAAAACCAATATTCTGTTGAACCACAGCAGTCTGTTATATTTGTGAAACAGAATAACAGTAAATGCTGACCTCTAGCTATTGATTTGTTCATTTTTTTCATTCACACAATAACTGCATACTTTTAGGGTTAATAAAACAGAAAAATAGATTTCAGAAAAATAAAAACAGAAAAAGGAAAATTTGGGAAAAAGTGAAACTGAATTTGGAAAATAATAAAATGGATTTCATCGGACCCTACCTGTGCCCAACACAAGTGATCTTCAAAGCTGCTTCATAAGGTTTGTGGAACAATTTGGTGCAATACCCCTGAGGTAACGGCTATGCATTGCAACCAAGTGCTGGTAAACCCGAGATGGTCATTTAACAAATGTAAATCATTTTTACTATTTAAAAATGTATATTCTAGCTACTATTTCAATTTTCGAAAGCCTCTGCTTATTTCTAAAGTAACTGAGTCAATTATTGTAACAAGCATCATTGCAAATCTAAACATTTGAATGGCTGTAACCAGCAAAAGACAGACATGCTTGGGTAGAGAGTCTCTTTTAAACATTTTTAATTTAAGCATACACATTTTTTGTGGTTCTGTAGCTCACTTGGGTTATCACTGAGGTTTCAGTTTATCATCGTATTCTTTCAGAAAAAGAGCTGTAATTTCTGTTTAATATTCTTCCAGTTCTTCACTAGCACACACAAAAATACAATCCTGTTAGATTTGTTTGTGGTATTTGTAATTAAATTATCCAGATGATTTAATCTCTGCATCAGTTATTCTGGTTGGTTTCCATACTTTCTATGTATTGCTCTTGACTGTCAGTATCTCGGAGAGGAATGAGTTCACAAAGACTGGTGGATTCATAACACTGTGCATTATTATAATCGTAAATTATTAAGCTGTGACTGGGAATCACATGGGTCTGGAGCAGACATACTGTCTACTTGTCAAATTTAACTGTATGATCAGTTCTGACCTGCTGCTTCATCGTTATCTGAGACAATGACGGTTTATGAGCTCATGAGATTCTGTAATGTAACCAGACTGACCTCTTGGCTTTAAGTGAGATAAATTGTTATCTTGGTGTTTGTTTATCTGGTGTGTTTATGTCACTATATTCATAATATTCAACTGATGTAGTATCATGATTCTCAGCTGTGGAGCCTTTATATGCAGAAAATTCAGTCATTATTAACATTATTTCTGTGGTAGAAAGGAATGTAATATTATCTTGGCGAGAACAGATAATCCAGTTGTGCTTCGGTTGTCTAAATAAGGCCTGATCCACGCTGCCGACGACCCACAATCACACACATAATTATATTAAAGGGTATGATTACTTTTCTGCAACAAATACTTATGCTGTTAGCTTTTTTGAGATGTTATTCTACCTGTTTTGTGGGAATTGGTTTTTTCCAGCAAAGTTACTGTACAGTTGAAACCAGAATCTTACATTGTGTAAAAATATAGATAAGTATTTTCCTCACTGTCTGACATTAAATCAGACTAAAGATTAAACTCACTTATGCAAATGTGTCTGCTGAGAAGATTGCAACACAAACATAAGTAAATACTGGTCTAATTCAGCAGAGAGGAGCAAGTTATTCCTTTACAAAGTTAGTTTTACGTTTTAAAATGACGATTGCAGTTTCACAGTATTGGGAAGGGCATAATAAAACACATGACTGAACATGAGGATTTATTTCAGTGCATTCAATAAAAACAAACAAACAAACAAAAAAAAAAAAAACAATGATTATTTGATCCACTACTCATTATTTTCTATTTCAGTGGTTCTATATATTGTTGCCTCTGGTCTGTTTTTCCACAATTTCAATCCAATCACCTCCTTTAGCTGTTTTGCATCTCACCTCTCTGTCTAAGCTCATCCTTAGGGTTCAAACGGCTTCAGCTTGTGAATCTCTCACCGACATGAAAACTCAGCTTGGACTTACACCAAAGAGAGAGGCATAGTCATTATAATGGGAATCAATTTAGCTCCCAAAACCCAAAGACACCTGGAGAGATTTCTTGCACCTGGTTTTCCCTCACAATGTTCTCATTTTCATTCTTTTTCTTTGGCAACCTTTTTAAAAATCATTTTGATCGTTTTGTCTCGCAAGCTGAATGTTATTCAAGGCTTTACTTGCTCAGTGTGCTGTGACTAAACCTCTATCCCACAGCAACTTCTGAGATCCTTACAGGGAGCTTTAGATAACATGCTAGGAGCATGAATTTGGCTCTTAGTACCTGTTTATGCTCATAATAAACATAGATTGTGTTTTCCACCCATAATTTATTAACATGTCGGTCATCTTTATCCACGAAGTTTATTGACTATTTCATCTAATATCAGAAGTGTAGAAGCAGCACTAGCAAGTCATTTTTTAAAGAATTATTCATTAACTCAAAGGCAGCCCTCGCTCGTCTTTTGACTGAATCCGTTTCCCTGCTGCGTTAAAATCTAAGCCTGATTGACTGAAAGTGCCAGAACAGTGGAGAAATCCACTGGGATCACTGTCTGATAACTGAAAACTGTATGAGGTGGATAAAGAGGCTTAGATTCAACTAAATGTTTTCTTTATCAGTTAATCTGACATTTATATCCCCCAGTGAGTTAATTTAGAAATTAATGAGACAAGTGTCAGAAAGTTGTTTGTCTTAGCTTTACAGAGCCAATGATGATCTCTAGTCAAAGTAGCAAGACCGAAGTAAACAATGTAAAGCAACAATGGAAAAACAGGAACTCTAGAATAATTGTAAAAGACTTTATCAACTCTGGATTTTCATAATCCACAGAAACCACATATCTCATTTGCTTTTAAAAAGTCAGAGCATTCTTGAGGGAGTATCTGCTACTTGGTGTAAGAGTATTTTGGCAGATCAAATGACGTGAGCTTGTGAAAGATTAGAACATCCTGACTCTGTGTATTGTCTGCATGGCACATTCTGTCCATTGCTGCTCTTTGTTGTTGTGCAGACTCATGAGTTTAATTTTCCTCCTTTTCATTTATTTTCACAACCCAGATTTTATGTTGTAAAGGAGTGCACTTTACCAGAATAGCAGATTCAAAGGTTGTCTACCTTTTGAATCTAAAGTATGTTACCTTAGTTGAGCAAAACACTCTGAGACAGTGTGTTTTTCTAGCCTTGAATGTGTCAAAAATATTTAATGTCAATTGTACTTCACACAAATTGGCACAACTGCTTAAGCTTAAAAAATGATGTGCTTTGCCCTAAAAGGTCTACCACTTTTGTTGTTTAAAGCTATGTTTTTATAGGGAAACTGAGGGAACATTTTATTACAATGATAGATTTTTGCCATATTACCTGCCCTTAATTTGAAAGTTAGTATTTTATTTCAATTCTTCAGCTGAGACCCACAAAGATGTGCTAATTTGCATCTCAACTTGTTAATATCTAAAAACTAATTAGGGTTGTGAATGTACAATTACGTTCCTGAATTTATGCTAAAACTTGCTTTGATAGGTGCAAAGGTAATTTCTATGGTTTTTTGTTGAAATCCAGTCATGTTTTCACTGTACATACATTATCTTTTGTGTAATTGTGTTTACCTAACTGTTACGTCAGTTATATGTCTTTAAAAAGCTAAAAATCAGTTTAGCCTCAGTTATTCCTCCACCTCATAAGAGGAACTTTTCCAGCTGTCCACTCATGTGTCAGTGGGGAATGCAAATTACTTTAGGCTGTTGCTTGGCTTGGTATCTTTGCTTTGGTCAACCAAGACTGCCAATTACTGTTGTCCTATATCAGAAGACACAAGTTCGTAAACAGCTTCCTCCCTGATGTGACAAATTTCTGGCAGAGAACTGACAGAAGGAAAAAGCAGCCATTTAACAGCTCTGTGTGCTGGAAGCTAATTAATCGGACAATTTGTTGAAGAATCAATGAAGAGCAGTAAGCTGTTTGCATAATGTGTTGGCAGCTGGATTTCATAGTGCTGCAGACTGACTTGAGTAGTCATTTAATATTTATCTACTTAACCTGAATATCCTGCAGCACGAGTGAATGCCTTAGGGGAAAACATGTATAATTTACTATTTTCTGCTTTCTAATACTTAACTTCTCACCTTCTTGCTCCTAGTCTTGTACCATTCAGAGCATCAGTTTTATAGTTTATTAAAAGTTTTGTCTTTGAAAATCTACATATTTGGTAGTGAAGTCTTGCCGTTTTGCTGAAAATTTTTTAAAAATTGCTAAATTAAAGTAGGATGTTAGTAACAGGATTCCTATACAATCTGATTGGTATGAAAAATGAATAATTGAAGACTTTAGTCCATTATAGATGATTGAAAATAATAGAAATCTGAAATTCCCTAAATTTAGAGGTCTTTTTCATTGATTAATAGTTTGATGTTGTCCTCCTTCTTTGAGTTGTTATATCACAACTTAAGTCTTTGTCAAAATCATTGCTCGTTTGTGCTTTTCAGTTAATGAAAGAAACCAAACCGATAAATGCACTTTCAAAATAAATAGGGCCATCTTATTTTTTGACCTCCAGACAGTTTATTTGGGTCAGATTTAGTGTTGCTTAAACTGGTACTGACTTAGAAACACAGAAAACGCTGACACTATATATATATATATATATATATATATATATATATATATATATATATATATATATATATATATTTATTGCAAGCAAAATAAATGTAGCACAGATCTTATTTAACTGATTCCGATTTAAGAAATCTAAGTACAATAGATTTTGAAATGCAACAAATCCAGAAAAAAGTGAAATTGGCCCTTAGGAAGATGCAGAGGATTAAAAGTCAACTTCAGCATTACCATTTGATGAACTGTTGAACTAATGGAAAAATAAAAAAACAAACTAAAAGGTAAATGTTTTGTTGTCTCAGATGTTCAGAATTCCATAAAGACACCTTGGACAAATCTAGAAAACTGAGTCTGGAAAATGACTTTTGAAGTAGAAAATGAGAAAGAACAGTTTTTTTCTGAAACATTGCTATATTGTTTTGACTACAACAGTTTTAACTGTTTGGAACTAAGATACTGCAATACTCTATAATGTATCACAGTTATTTTTAGTCTGGCCTGCTGTTTAGACCATTAACTGCAGAGAAAAATGTTCAGATTCCTGCTTATTCATTTGGTGCTCTTGTCATCTTGCTTACATTGGAGTTCTCAATGGCAGCCCACTTCAGCTGCAAATTTGATTAATGAGAGGCGAATAATATGATGGTGCTGCCTTTGTTCTTCAATTAAACGCACTTCTGTTCACCACAGCTTATAGTGATTTGATGCAACTGGTGAAATAAAATAAAGAATCTAGCAGTAAAGTTTTATTATGAGCTTAGAAGTTCAGTTTATCACATTTTTCCATCATTTCTGTTTGATAACGACTGTTTTGCATATTTCGATGGCCTAATGGTTTTTATTACACACACATTCTTCAAATGGAATTGGAGAGACAAGCACTTTCATGTTTTTGTTTTGATGCCACTTTAGTTGTGATCTGGCAGAGTGCTTCAGTCTATATTACATCTGAATATTTAGTACTGATGTTGACCCAATTCCTTTAGCTTTGTTCTCTCCTGCAGACCTACCTAGGTTTCTATATAGTAATGATAAATTGAGTCATTGACAGAAACCTGTGGCCTTATCTCATGCTGAGGAGAAAAAGAAAATAAGACCTAATCTTTGGAAAACTTGGAATCATTTAAACGTGTCCAGTGAATTTTCTACCATTTCTACATTAGTTATTAAATCTAACATGCAAAAATCAGTTCAGCAAATTTAAATATTTTTCTTTCTGCATCTCCATTAGCTTATACTGAAGCACTGAAAGACTTCAGAATTTACAGTCTCTGCTAATCCAACCAATTACAGTTGGTTTGAGATGTTTTATACCCATGCACAGCCTTGGAGCTGTGAAGCTCTGTCACTCAAGATGAGAGCTGAAGCTTGCAGCATGGGCCGCTTAGCTTTATTTTTGTACCATGGCATTTCTTTTCTTTTTCATTTTAACAAATGATGAAGTAAAATTTAAAAAATACATATTTGTGTACCAATAAGTGTGTTTTTATTAAGTTATGTTTTCAATATGGTATTTTAAATGCTCTTTTTGGTATGCTACTGAGAAACAAGAGGGATTTATTTTAAGGATTGTCATGACTGCACAAGGGGTGCCAATAAACGTGCAGGGTGTGATAAAAAAAAAAAAAAAGTCAGTATATTACTTCAGTATATTTACAAATACTTGCACAACTGATGCCATTCTTCTCAGTATTCTCTTGAATGAGCAAAAGACTGCATTATTACCAAACACACTTTGGTCTAAATCTACAGTCTCATAACACTGGTGGTGTCTACACAGCTGTAGTGGTTTACGGAAAAACTTTTCAGACATGATCTCTAAAATTTGTTTTCTGTCGTATCGGCCTTTATCAGTGTTGCAGAACTAAAGACATTATTTAGATTATAGTGAATGTGAAATTATGAGAAATGCGGGTCTGTGTGATGAAAAGAGAGGCCAAGAGTTTTGTGTACACAGAAAGCACTGCTTTATTGACTGCACTGGACTGGATTGGTCTGGACTAGATCAAATGGGATTGGAAATCCACCAGATGAAAGTGGGCTTTTGGTTTGGGACAGGAGATTGGGTGGCAGGGTTGATTTTGGAGGGGAGGAGGATACCAGAAGGGATAAGGTTGGACATAGTGGGATGCAGCCATCATTAAGGCAACACAAACAGCATGCAGTTACAGTCACAGGAAACATTGTCATCATCATCATATTGCTTTTTAAAGTCTCGCTTAAAACATTGAAATTGTACAAAAAGGAAGAAAATAGGTTTTTCGCACTAATGAAAAATACAGTTTTTGATTTTTTTTGTTTCCCTCCTACAAATAAGATTCTAATACAATAAAATAAATATAGCAAAAAAAGCCAAAAAATAATTTAAAATAGCTCTTCTTTTTCATATATGTTCAATAGTTCTCTTTGCTATTCACAAATGGCACAACATTCTTTGAAACAAAGAATACAGAAGGATTAACTCCTGCAACATTCATATTATTGTATTGAAGAACCAATGCAGAGTGGAGGAAAAATGGATGACAGCAGAAACTTGAACACCTTCATAAGGACAAATACGACAGCAGGAGGAGGAGGGAGTCCCTGTGTCCAGCTCTGTTTTGAATGAATGATTGGTATTCAAGTAGCAAGGGACCAATAGGATACAAAGTATTTGAGTCATTTGTGATCAGAAGAAGGGAGAAATCAATAAACCTTACTTCAGCAAATGGGGTTTATACCAAGGACTCTAACAAATACATCATTATAAAATTCAAAAGTCCTTGAAAGTTGCAAGAATTTTGCAAGGCGAAAATTCAGCAAAATTGTTGTTTCATCAAGTTTAAACCTGAGGGAGAAAACTTAATTTATAGGTCAAGGAGAGAAGAGCGAGTGTTTCGGTGATTAATGAGTCACAAAGTGTCTGTTCTGCACTGCGAGAAGATGCCAAGAAGTAATATAGGAACGGAGGAAAGGAGAAGGGGTGAAGAAGAGGAGGAAAATAAAGCTAAGATTTGAAAATGAAAAAGACTGACAATAATGTGTCAGTTTTAAACATTAATGTAAACCAATAAGTCTTTTCCAGTTTTTTGCTTTATATGCCAGGCACATTTTCATGAGACAACACAAAAGGACTCTCTCTTGAGCCCCATGGTCAATTTTATTTTTAATATTAGTATAATAAATAAAATGTCATAAAACCAGATTTAATGCATTGATTTTGTACATTTTGGCAGTGGGGGGTAGGGAGCAGAATGGGCAAGATTGAATTTTTCAGTCTTAAACTGGGTAAAGAAACTTTCCTGTGATGTTAGAAAGGCTTTAAGTGCTATAGAGATGTGAAGGAAACCGATTAAGGCAATGCTTAAAATAAACCAGAAGGAAATAAAGAAAAGCAATGAAATTGCATGAGAAACCATGCCAGAAATATGATGCATGTGGCCTTAATGAAGGATCTTAACTTGCATTACAAATTAATAATATTTTGTATGTGAATTATTTACACCTGAAGGGTCTGTTGATATTACACTCATTTATAATGATTTTAATAGTATGCACTGGTTACATCAAACTCACTGACTGTCGTAACATGTTTGAGCCAGAGTCTGCCCAAGGCAGACACAATACAAGCACTACGATTCTCACTCAAATCAAGTTTATGAAATAATTTGAGTTGTACTCCAGTGGTAAAACCAAACTTGTAATTCTTGATATTTAGGAGGTTATATTTTAGTCAGATTTTTTTCCGAGTAAAATATTTTGTTCTCTGAACAGTTTTTTTTTCACCTTTTATATAGTATAATCAACTAAACTGCAGAAGTAAGGACAAACTATCTAAATTACATTATTGGTGTTCTTCAAAATGATTTTTTTAAAATGACCAAGATGGATGAAAAATGTGCACCCTGTTAGATATTTTTATGCTTTACATAGCCATTATTAACTTGACATCATCTTAGTTTGTATAGCGACTGAAAACAAACCTGAATATTTTTAAACATACACATTTTATCTCATGTGATACCAATAAATTTGTGAACTAAATGTGATTTAGATGGGTAACAACTATACTAATACAGTGAACCCCCGGTATCCATTGGCGTTAGGAACTATAGTTGTCTGTGAATAGCTAAAATCCACGAATACTTGAAACTCCCTCTAAGACCACTTATAACCGCCTATTTTAAACAAACACCAAATACACCTTAATATACACAGTGGAAACCATCTTGACTGCTAACATCCGCGGTCTTCCTAAATGCTGCTCTTGGGGGTGCCTAGGAAAATGAATGGTGTTCCTGGATTGGCAAATTTGCAAAAACAAGCCAACTCGCACTGCACCTATAGGTATTTCAGCTTCCCAAGCTACATTTTCTTTCAAATATTTTTGATATGTTCTATAAAAAAATGAATAATTTGAAGTTACGTTCCACGGAAAAATCTGCGAATAGGTGAGTTGGAGGAATACTCCACTGTATTAACTGTAATGTTAATTGCAGAATGACTTAATGTTTGATCAGAAACGACATAAAGAGGATATTAACTGAGCTGCGATCTGTTTGTAGCTGGAAGGCCACCAAATTAAACTGTGTTTACGGCCACACAGCCTTGGACTGTCTGTGGTTTCAGCAGAGTCCTCTCAGGGGCAAATGAGCCGTTTTTTTAATGTAAAGCAAAGTTAAATGAACTGTCCAATAAGTAGCAAACAGATGAGGGATTTTCATTTAAGTATCGGATGAGATGCAGAAAGTGGAGTGAATTCCAAACCTGGATTTACCTCAGACTAATATTGACCTTATCTGTCATTCTTGACTAGATTCAGTGTATAAATGGATGTGCTAGAACAGATTAAGATGATGATAAAATATCATGGTAAATATCACTTTTAAAAGATATAGTTTTTATCAATATCCCCAGCCAGACTGCAGTTTCCTCAGATGAATGGTTTTTCTAATCAATGACTAAAATCTTGTTAAATGCATGTTCTTCCCATTTCCATGGTGCTATTACCAGTTCTATAGTTGATTTGATTGTTGCACTTTGTAAACAGACTTCTAGAACAGAGACTAAGGGGCATCAAGTGAGAGCAGAGAAGGTAGAGACAGAAAGCTTAAAAAGTAGAGGGTCTGTTGTTTAAATTAGCCGACTGTTAACCTGACTGTGTGGTCAGGTTACAAACAACGCAGAAAGAACAAGTTGTACTGTGTTTGTCTTTTGCTGGCTTCAGTTCAGCAGTCCCTCTCCACACGTCCTCCTTTCTCATGGTCTTTCTTTGAATGAGAATGAAGCAGAGCTGAGCGCAAATGTTTTTACCTCCTCAAACCTGTCTGTTACTGTCATCATTTGTCCTTAAAGCTACTGATGTTCTAATTTTTTCTTGCTTTTTGTGATTAAAATATGCATCAAAAGTAATGTGGAAAAGCCATGAGCTGGCTGATGGAGACTGATCACTGGGTAAGGAGAGAGCAGGAGTTGAGGTCCAAACCAGGATGGAGGGGTTGAGAGAGTTTTTAGGAAGTCAGGGAGAAGCAGTAATGCTGGTTTGCTGGTGTTGGGAAGGAAAGTGATGGAGTAAGGTGAACTGGTTGTGTAGATAGGAGCTTTAGTCTAAAAAAGCTGCACTGGAGAGAGACTAGCTTGTGTTTGTGGTGGAAAAAGCCAGCACTGTTTAAAAGTTTTCCCTAGAGTGATTGTTTAAGCAGTGATGGAGCCAAAGAGCCCAGTGTTAAAGCCAAAAGGTAGATGATCTTAAAATGATTTAAAGTTATAGATGCATCAGTTGGCCAGCCAGAGACTAATCTCTGTTGCATCATAGGGATCAGTAGATCAGATATTGAAGAATCTGATTTTAAATGCATCCAAACTAAGAGCCCTGCCATTTCAGTTTATAAATGCATCAACAAACAGAATGCACATTGATGCACTTTTTAAATAAAACAAATATGATTTGACGCATAAATGAGGATAATCTTGGTAATTCTTCACTTATCTGTGGGATTTAAAACTACTACCTCTATCAAAAAACCTGTAGCACTTTTTTTGGTGAATCTCATTATTTAATTTCCCTTTGAGATAAATAAAGTATTTTTGAATTTAAATTGAATTTGAATCTACTTGAAATTAATTATCCATTAAGTAAAACTTATTTAAAATAAAGCAGTAAAGCAGCTCCAAACAAATTATTTCCAAACACAATCAACTTTGTGGTATTTACTTTTCTTTTAAAGGGAGAAAAATCAACACCAAAAATCACACTAGCAACTAAGGATGCATGATATATCGAGATCAACATCGGTATCGGCCGATGTTTGTCATTTTTTAACATATTGGTGTTGGTCTGATAAGTAAAACTGGGCTGATATTAACAACCAGTGTTTATTTCCATCTTGTTGCGATTTGTGTGTGTGTTTCAGGAGGGGGAGGGGAAGAGGAAGGGGTTGGTCATGTGGTATTTCTTCGGTCATGTGACAGTGGTAGTGATGCAGCAAAGGATTATGGGGTGTTTAACTGAAGCAGAGAAGCAATGTAGGTGATTTGGCCCTTTTTTTTGCAGTGTCAAAAGTGTAGAGAAATATATACAATATTGGTTATTGGCCATAATGGCAGAATTAATACTGGATATCAATATCGATATTGGTGCATCCCTACTAGCAATGGTTTAAAATCTTGTCAATTTTCATTTTATGGATTTTTTCCTCCCACTTTTTCCTGTTTTGCAAATAAATTTGTCTTTAATTGATAACATTGAGAAAACTGTAAAACTGCCTAACCATTAGGTTGAGTTTTATGCATCACATTTGAGAAAAGGCAGTTAAAGAAGATGTAAGCAGTGAGCATTTAGATGTAGCTATAATATAAAAACTATTATAGTTTTCTACAAAGTTGACTCTGATTAAAAACTCACTTTATGACACCTGAAAAGTCTGTTGATACATTAAACCCTCTGATTTAAACCACTGTCTCTCTTTGACTCCACCAAACACAATAACCGTGCTTGTCTATTCCTCCATAGCAGCTCTGTTTTTAAGACTAAGCCTCTGATCTGCACAGCATTTCTGGGTTGTGGATGTTGAGATCTTGAAGCCGTAACTTTAACTGTAAAGGAGAGGAAAGGGAGAGCAAAGCGCCAGTAAAAACAGTGGAAGCATATAATGAGTCAGCTTTCTAGTTTGATACAGCCACAGTGGCCAGCTAAGCATTACCAACCAAAAAAAAAGTCTGCAAAGGCTTTTTAAAAACACTGAATATGAAAATGTAGCTATTAGTAGTAGTTGAACAGTATAATACATTATTGTAAATGTGAATATTGTGTAAAAACTCCAGTGGTATGCAAGGAGGGTCTGGCCTTCAGCCCAATCATCACGTTTAGTCCTGGGGTGAGTTCTTAAAACCTGTACTTTGCAGTAGTTGTTGCCAGATGATCCGTTTTTGCTTGCAAATCGCATCATTTTTCATATGTCATCATATCAAAAAGAAAGCGTAAGGAAAATTTTAACTGCAATGTTCAAAACTATCCCAACTGCTCGTTTTTCTTACATTGTGCAGCCTTACACAGAAACGTTACCAATCTTTTCGCTGATGCTGATACTGATGCTTTTTTAATGGATCAAAATTTCACAGAACCCCCCCATTCCCCACCACACACACACACAAAGATAGCTGGAAAACTTCTAGACCATGTGGAAGTTTGACTTGTCAGAGTTGCAAAACTAAAAGATCAACTGGGGCACATTTAGGGCTGTGAGCCAGCGCTCACTCCAGCATACCACACAGAGGACTGAAGCTGTATTCTAGTGAATAGTGATAAAAAACAAACAAACAAAAAACCCTGCAAAAGAGTCCAGTCTACAGTATCTACGAAGCGGAAGGAGAGGGCATTGAGGCCACACTGTAAATACAGAATAATAAACCAGTTTTTGTTTGCTAAGGCTGCACAGCATCGAAGGATTCAAATATCTGGTGATTTGATTTTAAAAGTGAAATTTCTTGAGTCGAAGAAGTTCTTCTTCTCTGTTTGTACTGTGCAGCCTCAGCATCTGCTACTACATGTTTAGGCCGTACATGTTAGGCCTCATCTAATACAACTGTCTACAACATCAGGCTACTTTGAATATTGAAACCAAGATTACATTTATATGTCTCGGTGACACATGAACGGTAACGAACATCCGGAGGACGATCCTGTAGGCTGTAATGATACTTCACCACATCCTCACTTCAAAAAACATGTTGTTGTGTCTGTGTTGTAATAGCCAATGTAGAAGTCCAAAATCCTCCAGGCTATGGTACAAATTCAGAAATTGCGTAAAGATATTTTTCTTTCACAATTCAGCACAGCCGCGTAAATCCCCTGAAGAACAAAAAGGACACAGTGCCATCACTTGTCATAAAACTCTGTCATTAGACGGCGAAGGACCACATATCCATACAAAACTATTCATCTGTTACTTTATAACCCTGTTATATCAGCTTGTGTGATGCCATGCACATGTTGCACGAGCTGTGTTGGATGTTAATTTTAAGCAGCATTTGCGTGTTGTTTTGATTTTTTGAAGGAGCTAAAATTGTAAATCTGTGTTAAGTGACCATCACCAGCAGTTTACTGTGTCAGTTCCTGTGAATGCAGAAAACTTAGCTGACCTGGACATCACTTATTAAATTCACTTTATCTTGCAGTCCAGAGACAGAGTGCATGTGTGTGTTTGTGTAGACAAGATGTAAATATGCTGCCTTGTTACACAGATCTGTTCTTTGGCATGGTCATTCTTAAACACCAGTCAGAATGTGTCTATACAGAGAAACAAAAACAAAACAAAACAAAAAAAAAAACAGAGCAGGATGGACATATATCTCTACTTAAAGGCTGTGTGTCAGGCCTGGGTCAAGCAGCCCTTGTTCTACTTTATTTCACCACAGTTTGGGTTGATAGTGGGTGGGATGACAGTAAAAAGAGACTTCATACTGTGTCTGACCACCCGGCTGATGATGATCTGCGTATCTTGTAAACAAATGTAAATCATTAGAACTGTTGAACCCAGGGCTGATGGTCACACTTGAAGAAGACACTTGCTCAGTAGTAGTGGTGTTGGAAATCAAACAATGACACTAGCCAAACAAAGTTTCTAAACACACCTCACTTTATATAGATATATATGTGTGTATTATATATAATTTTACATACATGTTTCTTTTAAATCTTGTATTAATTATTTTTAAAAGTTTTTCTTTAACCCCTGAGAATACCACAAACTGCTTCTTGAGTAAAAATACAACTCTCTTGGATAACGACAGAAGATCTGTAAATCTGCTGTAAAATGAAACACAGCTCGGTTTGGGAACTCAGGAGTCCTGGGCGCTGATTGGTGCATTGTCTTCATTTGTTTTAGGTGTGGCATGCATGCAGTAGAGCCGTTAGTTACAAGAGCTTGGTCAAGTCGGGCTTGATTGGGGAGCCATGCTGGTGTCATAATCTGCTAAAAAAGACGGTATTGCACAAAATGTGGCAAACTGCATAGATACACATAAAGACCTGAAGTAGCCAATTTATTGTGATATTTTTCATCTAAAAAGACTTAAAAATCAGTAATAATAAGAAGTAATAATAAGAGATTTTAAGATGTATTGGCCATAACTGGTGAATGACCTGTCAGAAACATAATATCGGTTTGGGTGCTGTTACCGAATGACTTAAAGTCCAGTGGTCCACCGGTATTTGCTGGGGTCAGGCACCACAACCGCCTGCAAATAGCTGAAATCCATGAATACTTGAGATCTCCTCTTAGAACGTTTACCTGCCTTTTTTAATAGTTCAAACACCAAATATACCTTAATATACACTAATATGCACAGTGGAAACCATCTTGACACTACAGCAGAAGCTAATATCTACAGTCTTTCTCATCTCCGCTCTTGAGGGTACAGCCAATCAACATCAAGGAAAATGAACAGTGCTCCTGGATTGGACACTTTGCAAACACCAGTCAATAGCATGTCAAGCTGCATTGCTCCTAAGTATTTCAGCTTACCAGCTTTTTAAAAATATATTTTAGATATGCTCTACAAAATATCTGGCAATAGGTGAGGTTCCCACAAATAATTTGCAGAAAAATCCACAAAAAGGCAGGGGTCCCCTGTAAACCATTTTCAGTGTCATTGAGATGTTTGAAAAATAAGTTTAACAAAGCATGTAACAAGCTATAAAAAGCTATAAAAATAGCTGGTTTTACAGAGGCATGTCAGCTGAGACTTTAGCCGATAACAGGAAGTCTGAATATATTACAGTTGACCCTGCCTATAATTTAACAGAAAATGCAGCTTGGGAAGCTGAAATACCTTGGCAAGCTATTGGCTGGAGTTTCCAAAGCAGTCAGTTCAGGAGTGCTAGTCATGTTCCTTGGTGCTGATTGGATGTCGAGCGAAAATTAGGAAGACAGTAGATGTTAGCTACTGCGCAGGTGCTAAGAAAGTTTCCACTAGGTGTATTAATGTATATTTGGTATTTGAACTAATGAAATGGGCAATTATAAATATTCTTAGGGGGTCCCAAGTCGTAATGGATTCCCAAATGGTAATGGTCCCTAATTCCCATGAATAATGTGGGTCCATTATACAACAAAGTTTGATTGTTTTACTCCTTTAAGATGTAATTCTCTGTTATGGAACATGCTGGATTGAGATATGTTTGCAGACTTTTGGAAGTCTCAAAATTAGGGTAAAGGACTATGTTCTCCAGAGAATAAACATAAAGACAGCTGTTTAAAATGTCAACTTCTTGAGTAGTTTCTTTCTTATAAAATATTATTACAAGCGTTTTCTATAGTGACTCTTCTCACATACACACTAATAATTCAAATAACTGCTTACACCAGGAAGACTCAAAATACTAATATATATATATATATATATATATATATATATATATATATATATATATATATATATATATATATATATATATATATATATATAGTCTCAGTCGAATAATTCCTAATTAATAAATTCACAATCGAACGCAGATTTTTTTTGTTGTTTTCGAATTGCAATACCTACCTTTGGTTATAAAAGGAGAACAGAGACTTAAATGGAAACAGATTTGGATCTGAAAAGCTGTTTTTATTCCAGCAGATCAAACATGAGCAACAAATATCTTGCAGGAGTCCTCAAAGCTAGAACATCGTGTAACTTGGCCAAGCACTTGTTTTTAATGGCTCTCTGCTGCAGTGATGCATTCAAGGGGGGCTCATAAGAGTAGGCAGCTCTGTGTGGCTCTGCTTTGCAAAGTGCTGCAGATGCATTGGTTAAAAAAAAAAAAAGGCAAATGCTGCACGTATTTCCTTTTTTTTAGGCACTATTCAATTATTAATGTGACAAGACACCCAATGGCTACATGGCAACCAATCTAGCGGGATTTTCTTTTGCTTTGATTGTTACAAATTTCGATTGAGAGACGACTGATTGATTTACTCATTGATTGTTTTGTGGGGAGGTCACGGGATGTGACGCAAGGCACAAAGTTTCTGTACTGATATTTTTGTAAAGATTTAGGGGGGTAAAATTGATTTAGGAAGAATTTGACAGCAATGGAGAAAGATCGGATCAAGTATTTATACAATACTAAGATGTGATCAAAGAGATATTGTCACGGTTGTTTCTGAGTGTATATGTATGTGTTTGTGTCCCTGTGACAGTCTGACACAACAGCAGGGTTGGGGTCAATCAAGACGACGACTAATTTGATTTCTGCTTTTAAGATGAAATCCAATAACAAAATGAAAGGCTTCGGTGTAAAATTCAGCATCTAAGTCAACAGGAATGAAATTGACCCCAGCCCTGAATGAGCATCTATTATACTCTCAAGTGCTTTCATGACAGCTCATATGACTAGTTAGTTGTGCTTTTCAAGGCAGAGTACATGCTGTCCTGTGCCACCCTCTGCACATATTCATGCCAGCTCTGGTATGAAATTGTCTTTGACTGAATATATTCAAGAAAACAAGGACTCACTGGATGCAACTTGGACCTTAAAGACCAAGAATAAAGCATACCCTGGAACCAGCTTGAGTAATAAGAAGAGTAATGCCCCAAAGTGTTTGTTCCCAAGTCTGACGCATACCACAGACATGAGGCCAGAACCGGGTGCTTAAACGCCCAGGAACAAATTAATTAGAAATATACAAAAGACAAATGGTTATGTTTGTTTCCTATTTGCTGAGAGTATTGTATGATGAGCTAACGACGAACTGCGGTCCAGTGGAGAAGCTTTACTGTACGATAGGTGTACAGCTACATAAACCCCCCCACCCAAAAAAAACCAAAAAAAAAAAAAAAAAACAAAAAAAACGCCGAGTAAGAGCTGGAAAACTTCACCACTGACAGATATGACAGATTTGGTTTAACAAAGCTGGTCAGCCATCGGTCTGCTTGGATATCTTCCTTTGTTTGAGTCGAAGTTGTTTAGGATGCCAGGACGCTTCTCCTCAGTAGATCCTCGTTCGCAGAATGCAACTGCGGCAGCCGAAGTTTACGTCCACCAGAGCGTGTATCCAAATCACTCTCGCCATCAGAGAAGTACCCATCAGTCTCAGCAGCATCCAGCACAGATGTGCCCTTCCCTGTGAGCGGCAGGTCCATGGAGTCCAGTTCCCCGACGCCTACCCTCACTCTTGATTTACCCTGACGGGCCAGACGGGACCGTTGACCCCCACCTCGGAGGATTGCCCCAGTGTCAGGCACTGTGATTCCAGGACTGGAGACTGGAGGAGGAGAAGAGCTCGCTGTAAAACCAGATGCGACACCATTTCCCATATGGATGCTGTCCCACGGGCCACGATCCTCGGAGATGTGGCAGGAATCCATTTTGGAGATAGGCGGCTGTGGTGGTGGGTCACTGTGCAGGTCAGAGCTCCTAGTCTGGTGGTGATGAACATGGTGGTGAACGGTCTTAGAGGAGCTTCTCGACTTTTCCCCTTTCCGGCCTACATGGCTGGACTTTTCCCAGAGGCTCTTTGCTGTAGAGGGGCTGCTGGTGGCAGATGCAGCTGCTCCAAACACGGGCTGGGCGCTCGCAGTAGTTTGTCCTCGAGAACGGGGTTTGTTGCTTCCCCTGGGTTTACGGCCCAGCTGAGGTGTTTTCCAAGCAGACTGCATAGAGTTCTCCATCATAAGGTTCAGGAGGCTTTCCTCGCCCTGCATTAGCTAGATGGGAGGAGGAGAAGAAAAAAAAACAGGTCAGGTGAGGACAAATATATAATTGAGATGAAAGAGAATATTGAAAAAGACAATAAGTAGATCAGAGCTGAGGGAAAAAAGCTATGACTTTGTAAGTGTTATACACGATAAAATAACTAAAATCCCACAAAGAGGTTAATAAAACAATTTGCATGTTTTCTAAGTGAAAACACAAAACTTGTGTTATTCATTTACATAAGGACTCACCTGTCTCTTGTGAATAACACTTTCTGAAATCCAAAGTTACAGTTGGAAAACCAGAAGCAGTTGGAAAAGGTTTTTTTTTTTTTTTTTTTGAGCAATTAATACACAGAACAAGGCCACATTTATTGACATCCCTAGTAGGAGGTTTGCTGAAGCAGAGAAATGCCTAAAACATGCAGGGCAGTATGCCTTAAGGACCAGGGTTGGGGAAACACTGATGTACTCAGTCTTTCCAGATTGTTCAGAGTCCTGGTTCCTCTCTTTTGCTCTTGTCTTCAGCTCTCCCTGTAGGTTTTCTAGAGGAAAACTGAATTGAGATGGCCATAGAAGCAAGCAGGCTTTTTGTCTGGTGAACCATTTCAGCATCTATCTGGCCATAAATATTGTGGATCATTATCTTGCTGAAAGACCTAATTTCAGTTTTTTGTGATGAGTTTTTTGTTTCCTGATGAAAAGTTCTATCTTAGTCTCACAAAATCTCATGGTTCCTGTTAAACCATGTGTCCTGTTAAGGCTTTTTAATCGTCTTTACCAGGGGGGCTATAACGTGTGGTTAGCACTGTATAAATATATGGTAATATGGTTTCTGTCTCTTTAACAACCTTTGTTTAAGTGTCTGCTGTTATTCTAGTCCAGGAAACTTAACTCATCCAATTTTTGTCATCCAGTGATTTTTATTTCATTCAGTTTCAGGTATCTGTAGACACCTGTGGGGGAGTTTATTTGGTCCTTAACTAGATTCTTTTCCACATTAATGATTTGGAATAATCTCCCTGTTGCTGTTATTTATTAAAAGCATCCATTTGTAACCTGTTTAATCTTTATAATATTCGCAGTGAAAGCAAGAGTCAGCTCAAAAATAGCCGACGCAACATTTTCCAAGGCTCCTGCAGCTGAAAAGCCCTACCTGGTCAGATAGCAGACTGCTGCTTTTGTCGTTATGCTGGCCGCCCAAAGCCCACTGGCTTAGCATGTCATCAGCAGTGATCTGAACCGACTTGGCCAGCCAGCTGTCGAACAAAGAGTTTTCTAATGGAAATGACTTTGACAAGCCTGTGAGAAGGGGAGATGGAGGCAGAAAAAGGTTGACAGTGAAAGAGGAGGGGGAAAGAAACAAAGCATAAAAGTGAGGTTGCTGCAGAAATTCATCATAACAAAACACAAGCAAATTTGGCTTTGGTGTTGCAGCATAACATTTGTTATACTAACTTAAGATGTCACAATGCCATTGACAGTTTTTGAAAACAAACATTTGGAGGAATTTCTGTAGGATAAAGGTTTGAGGCCAAGCTAAAGCACTGCAAAAGCTGGAGGGAGAGAAACCTGCATTAAGAGCTTCAAAGTCGAATCAACCATTTGAAAATTATCACATGTTCAAACAGTGAAATGTCTGCTTCCAAACAAGTAGACAGATTTGAGACACATTGCTATAGTTGCTGTAGAAGGCAAAGTTATATTTTAGACTTCTTGTTTTGTCAGGAATGAAAGTGTTATCAGTTTACCATCTACTGCTTTCAAAGGTGGGTAGTAACTAGTTACATTCACTTCAGCAGCATTTTGGGAAAAATGTACTAATAGAAGTAGTTTTACTACAATGTACTTTTTACTTTTATTTGATTAATATTGTTATGAAGTATTGCAACTCTTACTTGAGTAAAATTTCTAAATACTTTACCCACTATGAGTAACTTCACTGAATAATAACAATAAATTGTTTTAACCAGAAATGCACCAGACACACACCTAGAGTTTATGTTAAAATGAGACCTCTTTTTTGTACTGAACTTTATATTTTTTGTGTCTGATGACATCATTTCTAAGTATTTGATCAGATGTTCAGATCAGATCCTCAGTACTAAATTAGCCTTTTTACCAAAAACTTCTTTACTCTTGAATAATTTCTTGGACAGCTACTTTTTACTTTTGAGTAAAAATATATTGGAAGTAGGATTACTTTTACTTGTGTACAGTTTTTAGCTACTTTACCCAACTCTGACTGCTTCCCATCCAGTCTTGTGTGTGTGTGCGTGTGTGTGTGTGTGTGTGTGTGTGTGTGTGTGAAGCATCCTGCCTTTAAACTGGTTTTCAAACCAGGGCAGCAGAAAGAAGCACTGTCTTTATGGTCCTTTTTATTTTAAGGACCTTAATTTGATTTTATTAAGATGGCTGTTTTTTTTTTCATTTTTACATTTGCTATCATTTCAAAGTTTTATAAAATGCAAATTTAATTTTAATGAATAGAAAACAATTAAGTTATTAATGGAATTTGGTAGATAATCTATTATTGCCTGAATTAGTTTTTTTCCAGTTAGACCAAAGAAATATATTTTTTAACTTAGTTAATCTGCGCATTAAGACATTAACACTAACCAAATATTCTACTTACATAAAACAAGTATACATTGTTGTGATGGTACACTGGTAAAGAAACATTGGTCAGCTAAATCAAAAGAAGAGAGTCAGTTTATGCAAAGCATTAATGACTAAATCGGTGGTTATCAACACATCTGCTTCCTCTTTAATTTGTGGTTCAGGCTATTATTGTGAGTCATGTATTGAGACTTTTTGGATCTGGGTATGGTTCTGTTATCAAAAGTATTTGCAACGAAGCAGCTTTAACTGTTCCGCTTGCTAAACATTTGTTGTATGCCATAGTTGGATGACCATATCTTGTTTTCCTGTTAAGTCAAATACTTGTTATAAACATGCGGTGCTCACAAAATAGCTCAAAAGCCAAGGGTTTTGAGTGAAAAATGTCTCTCCTGTTCTTTGCCTCCCTGTAAATCTTAAACTGTCTATAATAATCTGACAAACAGGACAGCAGGAGGTGCTGTTAGGGTGCGTTTAACACAAGCTATCCCACACACACACATGAACCGGCTGTTTCCATGACGCAGCATGCCTCTGCAGGAATCAGGAGAGCTCTGAGGGAGGGAATAGGTGACGAAGGAGAAAACAAGAGACAGGAACTAGGTGTGAGAAAGGAGGGCGTGATAAAGGAAACAACAACAGAGCAGATCACAGAGAAGAAGAAGGCAAAGAAATATAAACATGTCACCTTGCAGAATGTTGCTATTTTTATGCCAAAGACACAGAATAAGATATTGACACATGTCGGTGTCATTTAGTGGTGGTTAGTATCCTGTTATTTTAGCAAGATAACGCCTGATAAAATATTTGCTCAATTCTTTTATATCAGTACACATTATAGCTTAGAAAGTCACTAAAAGTCCACAGAAAGATTTAACCATAACAAATTTTAAAAGTATTTCACCAATGCAGACTTCATATTTGAGGCGCTTTTGTGATCATTTATAATCTAAGACTGTATTATAATCACAGATTTTAAAGAGGTAAATGTAGGCCTCTGAGAATTCAATTTGGTTTATTTATATAGCCGCCAATTCATATCACTTATCTCAATGCACTTTATATAAAAAAAGTCAATAGAATCCTGTCATACAGATTTCATGTCAAGTACATACATCACAACTGATCTCAGTTATCAAACAATGCAGCCATTTCAGCCGTCTTTTGCATGTTATTTCTCACTGATATCAAAGACAGCTTTGTCAGCATTAACTTCCACACTAAAGAGGGTTAATTTTAGTGCAGGCTGGTAGTGTAAGCTACTCTGTTTCCTTGAGAAATTTCTTGTAGTGGAAATGAGCCTCTTTCTCTCTTGTACTATACAACATCCTTATGAATAAAGATAAGGATGGTTACCGGTGATTGACTGGTGACCATAACCCGAGTATTTTTAGATTTACTGGTTCTGATTTATAATCAATGGTTCAGAAATTCAAAAAACCTCTCCTTTTCTTTTAGTGAACACACCTTAGCGAACACCATCAGGTTGAACTAAAATTACCCCTCTTCAGCGTGAAAGTTGTTACTGAGGAAACTGTCTTTGATATCGGTGAGATGTTTAAAAATCAATTCAGAGAAAAGCACAAAATCTGTGATAGCCAACATAAGATGCAAAAGAAAGCTTTATACGTGAACTCCATAACCTTTGTCTTCGTTTTACAATATTAGCTGAACCCTGCTGACAAATAGAGATGTTCATTTATCGACGTACCTGGAGCTAATAAACTGTGCAAATATAGTACATCAAAGAGAGTAAAGGTGGATCTTACTCTCAGAAAACACTGTGAGGAAGACAAATCTCCAAGAGGCAGGACCAGACCCGACAGAGAACAGATGGCTTGACACAAAACACCCATACACGCACACACACTGAGACAGTGAGATATGAACACATACGGCATGCAAAGACAAACACAGAGACGACACACTGAGAACAACATACTATATATGTATATATATATTTAACACTGATAATGGACTGCATAGCTGGACACATAAAACGATACTGTTAAAAACAACAGAAGCAAACCAAATACAAACAAGGACTTATTTATCATGGAAATGCGATTTTTGTGACCGTATCCCAACATGCATGCCGCATCAAGTTGCAGTCCTTATCCTCTTTGCGGTCAGGTGGAAAAAAAAAAATAACATGGAACAGAGAAAGCAAAATAAACAGAAAGAGGGGGTTTCATAACACAGAGCCAGATGGACAGATATGACAGACAATTCCACAGTGAGAAGACAAACAGACGAGCAGGGAAGACTAAAAATGGAGTCGGAGATAATATCAGAGCAGGAAGCAAGTGAAGCACAACCAAACCACTCTCTTGTCTTGTGTTATCATCACCTGCCTGTTTATTGATCAAAACACTAGCGGCTCTGTGGCACTCAGCTCAGGTGAAGAGAAGAAAAACCTGTGACCGTGTGTGTCTCAAATGGAAAATTATTATAAGCCCTATTCTTCTAGATGTTTTCTACCATTATCAGTAACAAGTTTATTGTATTAGTAGTGATAACAAGAAACATCCTGGAGAAAATGTAAAATATCTGTGCAACCTCAATAAATCCAACTATGTACATATTTTACGCCATGACCTTTAGTTTCTCTGTCAGGCAGCATCCAGTTTCACCAACGTGTAAGGTTTCCACTAATGAGAAAAGTGTTAGAGATGCCCCTAAAACACGTTTATTTCACTGTTGATCTTGTACCAGGAAATAATCTAATTTAAACGTGAAGGTAAGCTCACTGGTTCATCCATTTTCTTGGTACTTGCACGAAGCTGGTGAAAAGTATCATTCTCAATTTTTAAAATCCTTTTAATCATAGATTACAGAAACTTCATATGTCTACAAAATACCACTGAATAGAAAGCTTGTGCAGCTGGAAATACTCTATTCCAGAGGTCTCCAACCCTGGTCCTCAGGGCCCACTGTCCTGCATGTTTTAAGTGTTTCCCTGCTGCTGCACATCTGACTTAAATAAATAGGTGATTAACAGGCTTCTGCAGCAATAGGAGGCATGCTAAGGAGCTAATGCAATCATTTGAATCAGGTGTGCTGGAGTGGGGACACATCTAAAACATGCAGGTCAATGGGCTCTGAGGACCAGGCTTGGGGACCACTGCTCTATACAATGGCATGCTTCTGGTGTAGATTGCTGCTCTTTAAAAAGTTTGAATTTTTTTTGTCTTTTGGATAAATACAAGGATTAACATTAAAGATCAGCCTTAATGCAATTATCTGTAATGTAATCTTTCTTACCTAGGTCTATTGGGCATCAGAGTGGGTTTGACCCTTGATCCAGTGCCTTACAAAAGTATTCACATCTCTTAATCCCCCCCCCCCCATTTTGTCATACTAGAATCACAAACAAAGCAGCACATCATTTTTTTGGACTAACTCTATGCACTGGACTGAACTGTCAGGTCTTTTTGCCATTGGTGGCAGAAAAATAGCACGAGACATAACCCACCATTCTCACTGTTACACATGGAGGTGGCAATATGATGGGGTCAGGATGCTGAGTTGATGCGAATTTGGATGGAGCAAAATGCATGTTATTTGTTAAAAACAACATTTTAAAGGCTGCAGAACACTGGAGGTTAACCTTCCAGCAGGACAACAACTCTAAACATTCATCCAGAAGTGCAATGACTGGATATTAAAGCCGATTCATGTGCTAGAATGATCCAAACCTAAATCAGAATGAGATTCTGTAGCGAGAGCTGAAAACTTGTGTTCAGATACAATCTATCCTATCTGACCCAGCTTGACGAAAACGGTCTAAAATTTTAGTGTCTATATTTGCAAAGCTGATAAAAACACACTGATAAATAGCTTGGTGTTATAATTGCAATTAAAAGGTAGTTCTATGAAGTGACTCAGGGAACCGAATATAGATTCATGCCAGACTTTTGCAGAATTGTTTCCTGACAATTGAGTGCAGCATACTGACAATAATCTCTAGCCTGTCTTCATTATAATCTCTTATTAGCAGCATAAGGTTCTGTTTGCAAAGAGATGTAGCTTGCATAACTGAAAGTGCTTTAGAGCAGAACGCTAAAAAAGGGTCTTTCTTTCCATTTCATGGATAACAGAATCAGTTTTAGTTGAGAATTTAACACAAAACAGCAGGAATGCTCTGCTACAGAAGGTGACTCCACTTTGGCGGACTGCACTTTGAAGCAAGGTCAGGAAATTAAATCAGGCACAAGTGCAAGTAAAATGCTTTCTACAATGATTGTATTTTTCAGCTGACAAAGTCGAAGATTACTACAATTTTTCTTCAGATTAAATAAATGCAGCTAAAGGGCACACTCATCCCATCGCCTGAAGGTCAAGGTAGTTTTGTTTTCGTTGTAGCGCCAGATCACCCACTAAGCATCGGCTGGTCACCCATCTCAACAACAAAATGATTTTAAAACTTAACTTCCTGTTGTTCCTACCGATCAGTGGTCAGTTTTCTTAATGCTCCTGTATGGTAAGCTGTTTATACATGTATTAGCCAGTGAGAGATTATAAAACCAAATATCCATAAACCAATTCTTCCGAGTAAAAAATAGCAGCTTTATGCATCTAGAATGACAGTCTTCCTTTCCCTATTTAACATTTCAGTTATCTCAAACATCATTCCTTATAAGACAAGTTAGGGATTTTGTGATCTTCTTGTAGTACAATTGCAATGCTAGATATCTTAGAACTTGCTTTCCACTGGTAATAATACTGGTAATAATATATTTAGTCGATATAGTTATATATTTTTTAATATAAACATAAAATGGCCTTGCCTAAATTAGCTCATTGCACCCAAAGTGTTACATTTTGAAGAGCCAAACGACAAAAAAAAAAACAAAACAAAACAATATTTGTGCAGTAAAAGGTTTACTTAAAGTTTTCTAAATTTAGCTGCTTGTTTATTCCACATTTTGTTTCACTTTTTCACCACTGTGTACATTTATTAAAAAAAAATCTTTTATAAATCAACCTTTCTGTTTTAGCTCGCACTGATCTGATATTTGTCACTACTTGCTTGCTCTTCATATGTGTATAATGTGATATTAATTACTTTTCTGTTTTAAATAAAAAGATTATGTGATGATAAAGTGACAATTTGTGTATTAACAGTGGGTTAATTTTGATTAAGGCTTACAAATAATGAAAAGCCAACACTCAGATTCTCAGAAAATTAAATTATTACATAAAACCAACAACAGCAACAAAAACGTTTAAACAGAAATGTAAAGTCATGGGAAGACTGACAACTTGAAAGTTGTCCAGTACAGAGTTGGGTAGTAACTAGTTACATTTACTCAATTACATTTACTTGAGTAACTTTTTGGCAATACTGTACTTTTAGGAGTAGTTTTACTACGCTGTACTTTTTACTTTTACTCAAGTAGTATTATTATAAAGTACCGCTACTCTTATTTGAGTAAAATTTCAGGATACTCTACTCAATGTGAGTAACTTTGCTGAATGGAGAAAAAGCTTGTGTTAAGCAAAAAAAAAAAAAAAAAAAAAAAAAAAAAAAAAAAAAAAAAAAAATCACCAGAAGCAGATACACTCCTACAGTTTTGTTAAAGATTCATAAATTTTATACTGAAAGAAACTGATTTGGAAATACGATTCTTTTGCTTGATTTTGTTATTTTGTAAATAAGTTATTTATATGAATTATTTTCCTTTTAGTCTTTAAAATACCAAAATCTCCCCATAACTTTATATTTTGCTCCGTCTGATGACATCATTTTTAAATATTAAATGATTGATGTTTTGATCAGTTACTCAGTATTTGAGTAGCCTTTTTACCAAATACTTTTTTACTCTTGCTTGAGTAATTTCTTAGACAGCTACTTTTTACTTTTACTTGAGTAAAAACATGTTGAAGTAGTGCTACTTTTACTTGGGTACAATTTTTGGATACTCTACCCACCTCTGGTCCAGTATACATTTAATAACACCCTCCACAAGGAAGGTAAGCAAAAAAAAAAAAAAAAAAAAAAAAAAAAAAAAAAAAAAGAAAAGTGTATTTGCACACATATTGAAAAGTAAGGTGGAAGGAAAAACTGAAATATACCGCTCTCTGTGTAAAGCAGTTATAAAGTTTCAACTCTTGAACTGAATTACTGAAATAAGTTTCCTTTTTGATTATATTCCAATTTAAAGAGGTTCACTGTAATTTTGTTAATAAGGTTACTGAAAGGTTTATTCAGTAACCTTACCATTCTTCCAGGTACAACAGGTTAAATAGTTACAGTTATAAAGCTTTAAATAAATATAGTTTAAGATGCTGGAGAAAGTGCTGTAGTGACCGGAGTTTTGCTCCGAGTAATGGAGTGCTGCCTCTCCCCTACTTGTTGCTGTGCACTGCTAGACAGTTGGCTGAAAGAAGGCTTGGCTGTTTGCGTTGGGGTTAACAAGCAACTTGCAAACAACTTGGACAGTTGTGCTATACAACCTACAGAAGCACCATCATTAGTCTTATTAAGGTAACACTGTTTTAAAACTACAAGCTGCATAATGGTTAGCCACACCCTGCAGGCTGGCTATCTCTGTTGATTTCACAACTAAAAATACCAGCCTAGGAGCTCATCATGTGGAGAATCTCATTCCTGCCTAACATACCTCATACTTTAGGGCTGCAGTCTTTGTGAATCCCTTTTGCTTCTTAATCTTTTGTAAAGGATGTTCTACTTTAAAGTTTGTAACATTGCAGTAATTAAAGCAGTGACGATACAGCAACGGTGTGTGTGTGTGTGTGTGTGTGTGTGTGGGGAAGCCGACCTTGGTCAAGAAAATCTATACCAAGTGTGGGTAGCAGTGACAATGAAAGTCTCCCTAAATATATTATCAGCAAGCAGAGTCTGAGTGCATAACATTTGGAATATGATGGTACATTCAAGCAGTCTCTTGTAGTTGGGATATTACACACGCAGATACTGCAATGTCAGTTGTGATTTAACATATTGTGCAGCTCTGTATTTATAGTATTCATAGTTTTTAAACCAGGTCAGAATCAAATGGTTTTAGAACGAGGTTACTGTCAGAAACAATCAAACTAATTGTTGTTCTCGAAGTAGTTTTATCATTAATTAACTGTTTAAATGAATGAGCTTTTTTAACAGCATCACATTAAGTAAATTCTCATTTCCCCCAGCATCTTAACTCTTGTATTTCCTGTGTAGTTTGCCCACTGTGTCCCTATCACTGATGCAGAAACTCAAACATTTTGAATGGTCTCACTAGGCTATGACAGTTTCTGCTACACAAGGTTAAACTATGTAGGATATATTTTAATCAAGCACAAATAAACTCTGCTTTAGTAAAAAGCCCCCCCGAGTGCTCAAGAAACAGCACAAAATAACAAAATACACCCACGCACTTTACCTAGCTCTTTAAGCAGGGAGCCATTCTCTGACTTCCACCTTTCCTTTTTCTTGCCAGTGCTATGCTTCCTTCTCTCTTTCCTTTTATCCTTCACTCCATTCTGCTTCCTCTTTTCTGCCTTCTGGGTTTTCTCTGCAGGGAGACACAGAAGACAGGCTCAGGTTAGGGATTTAGCTGATTTACTCAGTTTAAGGTAGACTTAGCTGGAAAGTAACACACAGCCTGGGGAACCAAATCATTATAGGTTAAAATGAAGCTACACACTTATCAGAATGTGGTTTTCCTCTTTCTGTCAGTGTATGATTTTTAAAGTAGAGCCTAATTTAAATCTGAAAGAAGTGACAGATTAACTACTTCAGGTCAGTGAGCATCCTGATACACGCCCTGTATGACATACAGCATAGTAGGGTTGCTGTGATACTAAGAAAAATACTTGATAGCATTTTCGATTTCGCAGCAATATTTTTTTTGAAAGCACAGGGTTTTTTTTTCTAGTTAATAGCAAAAAATATGACTAATTACAGTATGACAATTTTAACCTCCTTAGGGGAAAACCAATAAGATGGGAGAATTAAGCCCTCATTTATAAAAATATATAATTTCAAAATGTCACTTTCCTGTTTGGAAAAACAGACTGCAGCTCCAAGGCGGAGCTTTGTGGAAATAGGCAGTGCTGTGCGAGAGCAAGCGTCTAGGAACCCCTGAATGGCTGCCACGGGAGATTCAAGGATTCCTCAAACAACCTCAAACATGCATGAAAGAATCAAAGCAGAACTCCAGTATGATTTTGATGAGGGAAAAAAAACATATAAAGCAAACCCCCCCCCCCAAAAAAAAAAAAAAAAAAAAAAATAAATCACCCCTGCCCCCTTTAAAGAATGTAAATATCATACAGTCTCTTCTGTTACATATATCTTTTACTTCAGTTTTGATCTGCATGCTTCCATTTGCCTTCAACTTTCTGATTTTACACATGAATTTCTCCATTGTGGGACTGTTAAGGATATTTCTATTCTGATATCCTTCATGGAAGTGTGTACCTTTGAGTCAGTTGTGACATTATTCTATAATTTATTACAGCTGCTTATCTTTAGTGCGCTACTGTGTGCTTCCATTTGTTAATAATATAATAAAATTTTACAACTGAGGGACAAATAAAGGATATTTCTATACTAAAATAATTTGTTTCAATGTATTCAGCGGCAGCCTTGTACAATTTCTGTGTTTCTGGTAACTGCAGAATATTTTCTTTAGTGATCTACTACAGTAATGCATCACTGCAGAATGGTGCAAAAGCACTAAATTGATGCACATTTTTATTAAGTAATGAATTTGAAAAAATGTAACAGACCTTTCTTATTCTTTAAAAGAAAGAAGATAATTTAATCCTATATTTGCTTTGTGCCACAGTGCAACCTCAAAGTTTCAATTAAAACTGATACAAATGATCATTTTCACTTTGCCTGATAATTGCTCTGACTATAAAACATCATAAAATGGTGAGAAATGCTTGTTACAAGTTTCCCGCTATGTGACAAGTTATTCGTGTTTGTTCTGTGCAGCGGAGTGCCAACTGTAAAGTTCATTTGTTCGAGAAAATTAAGGGAATTATCAAAAAAGGAGCAGAATAATTTTCTTTCAATTAAAAAAAAGAAAAGATTTTTACAGCTCTGTCAAAATCATATATTAGTTGTATTTTTGAAAGAGAAATAACAGACTGTTGCTGAGCTCGACATGTAACTGATGTAAACCACAAACACATGCACCCCACAAGGGTCTGTTTGCAGCCACAGCATGTAAGGAAACAATGCGGAAACATGCCGTTACACTCCAGTAAGCCTCCTTTACAGAGAACAGAGATGATTTCTCTCTCCACCTCGTTCTCTGATGCTGAAGGCTGTTATTGTTGAGATGTCTTGTTGTAACATGCTCCTGCTGTTTACACAAACAAGAGTCCTGACTGTGTAGTTCACCAATTCTCCCACCACGCTGAATATATGAGCGTGCTTGCTTGAAACAAAGCTGGAGGTTTGAGCTGCAGGGCTGTAGTATGTTTTACGTTTTTGTATGAGCTGAGTTTAAAAAATATTTGATCACTTTTTTCCCCCTTTCTCCAGTTACGAAAGGGCACAAATCAAGTAATTAATATATGTGGTGGATTTTATATTGATTTATATTTAAGTTACATGCATCACACCTTGATATTAACATTTCACCCATCAGTATTTGGTTAAACCTAATACCTACTGCATGAATGTACACTGACAAAAAAGGTAATTTGGATTTGGTTAAAATGCCAAACAGGGGACTAAAACAGGAATTTTTTGGAATTTTATGGACTGAATGATACAATTTTCAAACTATGCTTTTAGAAGTCTACATCTTATGTAATTAACTCTAAACCTTATTTTAATCTTTAATTCTCTCTTAAACTTATTTTCCCTGTTTTAAACCTTGTCTTTGCAGCTGAAACAATTTTTGCTCTTATTTTTTTACTTTCGGACACTTGTTAAGACATATAACCGTGGCAGCAATCTATTGTTTTTACAATTGGGAGCTCAAATAACACCTGAACTACGACCCCAAATCCCAGAGGAGTTGACAATGAGGCTTCATGGATGCAGAGCAGGACCAAAGGGCAGAAAGATCCCATCTATCTTTATGGGCAAGGACCATATCCCCAACTTCAATGTCTCTCTGTCCGGCTTTCTGATCTTACGACCAGACAGGTTTAAAGAGGAGCAGCAAAAGCAAATGAGCTAGATTAGCAGAGCTTGTCAACAACTGATGACGTCATCCAGGGCACGTTACTGTGGAATATTGTTTCTGCTTCCCAGAAATTGAGCTGTTAGCATGTCATGATAATGATGATCCCGCCAAACAGCTTCAGTCTTTAGTCAGAGGCCTCCTCAGATTCACTGCAAGACCGACTGCTACCAGAGATCCTTCCTGCCCACAGCATCACCATCCAAAAAAACCCCCAAAACTTTGTAAAATACTTGGATGATATGAGTTATGACAATATTTAATATCAATTAGGGATAAATTAAGTATTTTTTAATCTCACAAGTCCAAGAACTCTATATGTTGAAATAAAAGTGATCTGAGGGAGGGGTCAGAAAGTCCTATAGCAGACCAATAATAAAAAGTTGATTTCAACAGTGGTTTGTTTCATGATTTCTGGAACCAACTCATGCCAAAAAAACTAAAAAAACAACTTAAAAAAGGGGTGTGTTGGGTAGCTCTGTTGGTAGAGCACGTGCACCATGCTGAGGCTATAGTCCTTGAAGACAACCGTCTCTTATTCAAGACAGCTTGGGGTTAATATTTGGCCCTCAAATATCGAGAATGTTACACAAACTGCAGAAAAGAAAATGAAAAAAATTGGAAATGAAAAATGTGTTTAAGGTAGAACAGTTGGCATGGATGATATGACTCTGGTGTTGTCAGTGAAAACATGCAGCACTTCCGATGTGTTTTTATCTGCCATCCAACATGAACCTGAAATGGTTAGTTGAGGCACTCAAATGACATAAAACAAACGATACAATACTCATTGGCACAATTATTAATGCCCAACAACATGGTTACAGGTTACATTATTGGGGAGAGGTGAAGATGGATGGATCCCAAATCAAGCTTTCATCTCAAACAAAAGAGAGTAAAGCCATTTATTTCTCACCACTAAAGCACAACATCAACAAAAACTCTGTCGAAACATAAGATGGATGCTTGTCTGAATAACGTAGCATCCCAAGCTAATCCATCTTTACAAATGAGACCCACATATAGGCGCTGGATTTGAATACATTAAGCTCAAACTCAGAAAAATGAGTTTGAAAAATGCTGCAACAAAGCACACGACTGTTCAAACACCAGAGCTGCCCTGACCGTGGATCTTTATCTATCGGTTTTGCTACGTGCCGTGGAAACCAAGTCCTGTTTTACCGATGTTGCAGGGTCTTGTTAAAGGATTTAGGAGATGGTGAAGCTTTGTGCATGGAGGACGGAGGCTTTCTCATCAGTGATAAGGAGCTCACCTGCCTTTCAAATAATTTTGAATCAGAAATATTTAATGTATAACACAGACCAGTCTTTAAAATGTCAAACACTCACAGAGCTTCTCATTCAGCCCTGTGCACAGTCTCCTTGTTATAATGAAAACCAAACCCTGTAGCAAGCCAACACATACATTAGGACAACCGCTTTACAAAATATATATGTTCTATTTGTTGTTCTAAAAAAGAAAAGGAAAGGATTTTTGCATCTGTCAAATACTAAATATCTGATTACTTAATTATTTAACTGATGGATTGTTTGATACTCTTACTACAGGTTCAATGGCTGCAACTCAAAGATCAACATAATCTGCAACCTGCGGCTATTTGGCTCGTCCACTGTGGCATTTACAAAAAAAATTATAAATGTTTTTAATTATACAGGGAACAAGTAAGTATGGTTGTAGCAGTTCTTCATTATCTTTTTATGCAATATCTGCATAAAATATCTATAACAAAATAACACCAATTGTACAAGGCTTTTAAAAGTAATTTCATGTTTTTAGTTCTGAAACTATGTAGTTAATATTTCTGAAAGTCTATTCCATATTCATGAAAATGGTTCACTCAGATGGCCTCATTCTACAAAATAAAATTTTTTCTTTTCTTTGTAAAAGTCAGATGATTAATGTTATTTTAAAAAAATAAGTTTTAGTCCTAATTTCCTCAGCTTTCAAAATTAAAAACATTTCATCTAATACATATTTATAAAATCCTTTTTTGCTGCTCTAAGCTTAATTTTATTTTGTAGCAACGGAGGCAAAAGTGGCTGTTTGAATTGAAGAGGTTGCTGACCAATGTTCTAGGATAACAAGTGGTAATTTCACTTATCTTCTGGAAAAACATCTGAAATGCTACAGAACAGAAACGGCATCCTTCTCTACAGCTCAGTTGGTGGATATATTAATTTTGTAGCATCTATCCATAAAAAAAAATAAAATAAAATAAAATAAAAAAAATCTTATTTTCTTTTCAACTGCTGTGGATGTGGAGATACAACTTGTGAGAATCATTGATTTTCAGATGATAGGGAAAGGAACATAGCAGCTTTGTGACACAGTGTAAAGTGTTATTGTTTTTAATAAGTACAGTCATTTCTTGTTAGCACAGTAAATACTTGTGTTCTCTGTGTGTGGTGGATGTATCCAGCAGAAGGTTGAACTCCTGCTTACTTTAGCGTGGAGAAACTGGATTTGCATGAATGGAGCTGAAGGAGACCACAGATTTCACACTGACACGACCCCTCAGTATAAATGTTTGAAAGGGGGAACAGTGAGAAAAGAGTGTGAAACTAAAGTTCAGTGGGAGAACAGCGCTTCATGTGTGCTTTCTATCTATTTGCATTAGAGGTTTTCAGTTTCAAAGAGGAGAAGAATAAAGACATGAAAAGGTAATGTTAGCAGGGACAGAAAGAAAATGGATGAAACATGACACATTTTCTCAGTAGTAAAGAAGAATGAAAATGTATTCTTGTTACTAGCAGCTAATTGAGAAAAAAGCAATTACTCTTCACAGCCTTTTTGTTCTGTTGGTCAAATTACATCTTAAACTGCAAGGAATGTGACTAAATTAAAAAAGGCAGGTAGGGAAAAATTGTGATAAACTGCAAAGTAATTTCAAAGGGATGCATGCTATATCAGCATCGACATCAGTACTGGCCAATGAAAAAAGTAATTTTTTTTTTTTTTAAGCATTTCTGTATTGGTCTGATAAGTCAAACTGGGTCAATATTTATTTCCATCTTGCTGCATAAGTGTTTTGGGAGGACGAGGAGGTTGGTTATGTGGTATCTGTTTGGTCATGTGACAGTGATGCAGCACAGGATTGTAGAGTGTTTAATTGAAGCAGAGAAGCCATGTGAGAAATGTGGTTGTTTTTTTGAATGCTGAAAGATGTTGAAATTTTACATTTGCTTAAACACTTCCTCTCTCCAACATCTATTGACTTAAATGTTGCACTTTTGCAAAATGTCTTTTTTTTTTTTTTTTTTTTTTTTTTTTTTTTTACCTTCCAGACCATTCAGGTCTCCTGGTTCTAGTCTACTCTGGATCCCCCAGAAGCAGAACCAAACATGGAGAACCAGCATTCGGCTCTTATCTGAGAACTAATCTGGAACAAACTTCTAGAAAATGCAGAACTGCTGAAACACTAACTTCCTTTAAATCAAGGCTAAAAACCCATTTGTTTAGAGTTGCCTTTGATTACTAACAAGTGGAAAATCATAAAGTGTAATCTGTTTTTCAACCCATCATCATTTTCCCTCACTTTGCCACTGCAATGTAATTTTTTGTTTTAGTTTTTGTTTGCTTGTTGTTTTATTTTCCTTCTAATCATATAAAGCACTTTGAATTGCCTTGTTGCTGAAAATGTGCTATACAAAAAACATTTGTATGCCCTTGTAGTTTTTATTAGAAATTGAATCAGAAACGAAGTCACAAACTGCAGCATTTCAATTTTTTTACATTTATAAAAAAAATTTAAAATAATCAAAAACTGTATTTAAAGAAATATAATTCTATATAAAAATGTAAACTATAAAATATTTAAGTGTTTTACTATGTATTTGCTACATTTAAGTTAGTGGTTGGGCTTACACAATCTCAGTACCAACCTTCTTTCTTAAAACTTCAAAACATAAAAGTGGACCCCCGCCTATTCGCGGATTTTTCTGTGGATCGTAACTCCAAGTTATTCGCAGAAATTATCCTAATAGGGGATTTTTCTGTAGTACTTATCAAAAATATTCAGAACTAATGAAGACTGTGGATATCAACCCCTGTGGTAGTGCTAAGATGGTTTCCACTGACTGTATTAATGCATACTAAGGTATATTTGGTGTCTAAACTATTAAAATAACCCCTGTAAATACTGGGGGTCCACTGTATGTGCAAAAGTATCAAACTGAAGTTTTTTCTATATTTGAAAACCCAACATATTTCAAGCATTGTGTAAAGCATATATAATGAAAACAATGTATTTCATGTTTCTTTACTGAAAATCTAAAACCCTTTAATAGAAGTGCAGAATACTGATGTTCCTACTAAATTAGTCAGTTTGTTTGCTGAATGACTCAAGTTCTGAAAGAAATCTTTCAGAACCTCCTCCTTGGATTCTGTTTATGCTTTTTCTACCCAACATATTTTTTTGCAGAGTTTTTTTCTCTATAAAGAGTAGTTGTTAAATACTGGGGGCTGCAAATCCTTCTGTTGCTTCAAGGACATGCTGAACCTGAGTGAAGGTTGGAGGTGTGTGGTGTACGTTTTTTTTTACTAAAATGATTGGGAATGTCTGCAGGTATATCTACCAAATCTCTCTCCTGGTTTTCCAGCTTATTTTATGTTTTATGTTTTTTTTTTTTTTTTGCTGAACCTGCAGAGCTCATTAACTCCAGGGAATCTCTGAGGGATCTCCCAGAGGGAACACTGCTTTTTTTGACACAGCTTCTAAATTGTGATATCCTTTTTCCCTTTCTTGCTAAAAAGAGCACGATCTTATCTTCTGATCTCCAAGGGACCATTTTGCAACATGTTTCACTGTTCTTCCTAATCTCATCTTGTTCTTTTATGCTGCTTAGAAAAGGAGGAAAACTAATTTGGGGGTTTTCAAGGGCACCTGAAGGCGCTGCTGCAATGTGGAGAAAGTTTCCCACTGCAGGTTGTAATCTCTGCACAAATCCAAGCATCAGCAGTAAACGCCTCCAGTGTATCCCCCCCCAACCTCCCCAACAAGATCTGTGCTTTTTTTGTTTCTCTTTTGTCTCTAGTCATTGCCCCGTCCTTTCACTCCATCTCTGCAGCATCATCCTTCCTTCTCCTGTTTAGAAGTAGAAACAGCATCGGGGGATTTATCTTTCTGAAGTGTGTGATTAATTTTCCCTCTTTCGAGGTGCGCTGAACTGCAGCGTATGAAGCCATTGTGGCCCATTTCTTACCTGAGCTCATTAGTGTATTGAAAGTTGTTTTTCCCTTTCCTGTCTGAACTTTATTACTTTTTCCTCATCATCACCTCCACAGTCTCCTCCACCACATCATCTTTCTTCCTCATTACCTTCCTTGCCCTCACCATCCTCCTCTTCACTGTATTTTTAAAACTCGTACTTTTTCACTTGCTGAAAGCGGATCAGAGAGGCCAATACTAACCGCTGTCAGCTTGTCACCGGTGGCTGTGAGCTAGAATATAAATGCGGTGCACTTTCTGAATAACAATAACACCACGAGTCTGTCTCTGCACAAATTTAACAAGAACAAATTTAGACGAAAACTTGCTGTATTTGTCTAAGGGCAACTGTTTCAAAACCCATTAGGGATTAAACTATTTTATTTTGTTACGAGATTATTGTAGAAATGTATTTAGGATTAATAAAACATTTCTGTTGGCTAAAAGCTTTCTTTAAAGTCACCAGTTTCCTTGCACTAAGATGCCCTTACAAGCTTTTGATGGGGTCATCCACAACACTGCTGTCATATGTCTGAAATAACTGGGGTTTAAGTAGCCTATAACCTTTCTGAAAAGTTGCAACCACTGCATGATATCACAGGTGAAGCCTACAACGAAGTATTCGGGCCATTTTGGATTAAAAAGAATAGATGCAGAGGAGTGAATGCCTGGCAAAAAAATAAAAAATAAATAAAAAATTCAGAAATTTCTCGATTAATTTATTGACAAGAAGAGACTTGGATATTCTGTCAAAGTTGTGAATTTGCAAGAAAAAACTAATATTTTCCATGATTAAAGACAAATTTAGGAACTAAAATATCTGACTTTGTAAAGTCAGAAATTTGCATGAAACGTGACAGATGTCCTCCAAGGTTGAAGTGGTAAATTGATGTCATGCGCATCTGGATATTTTCCACATTGTGAGGGGTATATCGGGGCTCTTTTTTGGTATCAAAACGACATCTTCCGGGTGCAGACTTGGCTCAAACCGGATCCAGAATACACGTCTGAGACGGGGCGGAAGAAGCTGCAACATGGCTGCATTGAGTCTGGCCCTGGGAGATGTTCTGATATAGGAAAATAGGTCAGATCTACCTCTTAGATTTTGGAATATATCTATTTTTGCCTAAAGAACTTAAGAGTTTTTCTCACAAATTTCTGACTTTTCAATGTCAGAGTCACACAGTTTTAATATAATACATTTCTGAATTTAACCATGGAAAATATTAATTTTTTTTCTTCAATTTTTACAACTTCTTGACATGATGAATTATCCAAGTTTTTTTTGTAAACTGGAAATTAATCTAAAAATTTCAGAGTTTTTTAGAGGAAATCTACTCCTCTGAGACCACATTTTTAAAATTTTAACTATCTCGTATCTCTTTTGCCTAGAATGGCACAACTACTCTATATACACATACCTAATGGTAAATTTAAATTTTTTTTAACTGCTCAAAAGCTTTGAAACACTTTAGTAGTCAGCTCATTGATTGACCGATAGCTGATCTAAATATTTTCTATTCTTGTTTTTTAATCTCTCTGCCTTAAGACAGAACTGCAGGGATTATTGACTGCCAGCCTTGATAGTGACATACTAAGCATTCACAGAGCGTGACTCATGCAACCCCCAACATGACAAACATAGAGGCAGCCTGGTCGAGTGTGGATGATGGATGAGGCACCATGAGAGACAGGCAGGAGGACAAAGGTTAGCGGTTCTGATTTAGGCAGGTGAGAGGAGAGATGTGAACGTTTTCCATATGGAAACAAGCCTGCGGGGAGATAAGGGGGCAGAATGACGGGAATGGTGGATAAACTCAGCATATTTGAAAGTTTCTGGAAAACTGATTTTTACAGCTGTAACTATTGTGGTGCAGTGAATAAATGTCAAACCAACTTAAACAAGATTGTGAAAATTTTTTAAATTAAATCATTATGGTGCAATAGGACGTATTTAGTTCTATAATTATATTGGAATAAACATGCATTTTTTTTTTTTTTTTAAATCAAAGCTACCATAACCAACTGATGTGAAAATCAAATCAAAGTGATTCCATTATGGTAAAAATTGACCAAAAGCGGCCTCTGTGATGTTAATGCCAATATATCGTACATCCCTTGCGCTTGTAAAAGTCCTAGCTGATGTGACGGGGGGTTATAAGGACAGATAATAGATGGCTAAACGAGGAAGATAAGGCTAGAAAAGTGAGTTTTAGGCTGATTTATAAACTTAATTCAGATCTGGATTCTGAAGCGGTTTCAGCCAGTAAGACCTCCTTTTTCTTTCAAAGAAACACAGCTCAGACAATTACTGGATGATTACCATTTTCAGAACTTAAACCTTATATTCATGTTCGATTATTTTCTTACTTGATGTCTGCGCATGTGTTCTACCAAGGCAAATGCCAGTTATCTGACTGATGCATTACAACATAACACAAAGTCCAAAACTATATCTGGCGCCGTGTTTGCCACAGCTCACTTCGCTCTTTGGGTTGTAATTAATAACTTACTTTTAATCATGTTCTGTTTGCAGTCCTGTTGAGGCTGGCAGGTTTAAGTGAACCCATCATCAGTCTGTCTGCTTGCTGAGCAATATGGTTGAGCTATTTTGTTTTATAGAAGGTGGGACTGTAATGTGAGTCTGGCCTGCTTGCTTAAGATTCCCACCCTGCTCTTGCAAAACTAACATACTAGTTATAGTTTTATTTCAGTGTCGGACACTGGTACGTTTATTGGTTTGTGTGAAAGAACAAACCAACTAAAGACCGTCAGAACGAACAACCACAATAAAATGGCAAAGAGAAAAAGAAATACTTGGAGGACGCTGCAAATTAGATAAAATCACAGCAACAGATGGAGGAGAAAAATAATTAGAGGATGGAGTGAAATGGAGAGAAGAAAACAGGAGGGGAAAGATGGTGAGTTACACGACAAATCATTCTAGCAGACAACCTCATTCTTCACTCTCTGCTGCTCTTTATCACAATCACACACACACACACACACACACACACACACACACACACACACACACACACACACACACCAACTATTGGCTCTAATCTAACTCCTGTGGCAGTGTGAATAGATATGGCTGTTTAGTGCCAGCAGCACAGCTCTTGCTACCTGATGGCAGCAATCTGCTGAGTCAGCAGACAAGTGTGTGTGTGTGTGTGTGTGTGTGTGTGTATGCCTTTGGGAGTGAGCTACTGAGAAACACAAAGGGGGAGAGAGTAAAAGTGTTTGTATTTGATTTAATTGAGCGTGTAGATGTGTGCCGCCTTCCTGGAGAATGAAGAGCACTGCAAATTTAACCTTCATCTCCACCACTCAGCCTCAGGAACAGGCTGACAAAAGTTCACTATCGTTACCATTTAGTGGTATTACCATGACAACAAGCTTTCACAGTCATCCCCCATGTCAGTGGCAGGTCACGACTCTTTCAGTTTAAGAGCCTCCCCATCATCTACATAACAACCATCATTCAGCAGCAACAACAGCAGCTGGCAATTCTGGCAGCCAGAGTGAAAAAATGATAAAAATATGAGCGTTATTCAACTCGATCCTGTCTTTTAATGAGCTCGTTCAAAAGGCGTTCAGTCTCACTTCATTCAGCCGACATCTGGGCAAATGTTTTCAGTCGTTTAGGATCTTGTCCGTCTTATAGTTCATCGAGTCTTTTCATCAGCATCAAATTCATCCTGCATTCACTTGGGACTTGGGTTACTTGACATTATAAACAACCCAAATTCAGATCCTTGGAACAGCAGAGGTGGTGAAAAGAAAGTACACCCTCTTTCAGTTCTGGGGCTTTCCATAAAAACACAAGATTATAACGATCTCGTCTTGGCCAGGTTCTAAAATTGTAATTATACTTATTATTAGCAGAGTTTAAAACTTCCAGCTGAATCTCTTTGGGGTTGAGTGACTGTTACTGCAGTTCTGCTGTCAGAGAAAATGCGACAAATACAAACAGGACTGTTCATATCATTTTTGATGCAAATGAGTATCGAGAAATGATTAATTTTTCTAGTACTAAATATATTGAGATATCGATTATTTTGACAACCCTAAAGCAGGTAAACAATTTTTCTTTTCTGTTTCATTGTCTTGGCCGCTTTCTGTCTCTCATGATTCAGATTTCTTTCATAGAGCTTTAGCACACTTGACTGAAGCTTTATTGTCCGTCCGTCCGGCTATCTGTCCAGAGCCACTTGGGGCAGAAACATAGTCCCTCCAGCATGCCCTGGGTCTTCCTCTGGGTCTCCTCCTGGAAGATCTCACCAGGCGTCCAGGAGACATCCTAACCAGACGCATGAGCCAATTCAACTGGCTCCTCTCAGATCTCTACAGAAGAGCCTGTAGAGCCTCTGACTCATTTTGGTCGCTTGTATCCACAATCTCATTCTTTTGGTCACTACTCCTGACCATAGATGAGGGTAGGAATGTAGACTGACTGGTAAATCAAGAGCTTTGCCTTTTGGCTCAGCACTTGCATCACTGCAGATGGTGAACCTATTGATCTTTCGCTCTGTTTTTATAACAAAGATTTTTTAAACATCAATGATGTTTGATATCTGTTTACACTGCTTTGTGCCAGGTTGCTCTAAAACGCTCGAACACAATTTCACAAACTTACATCGTCGAAGACTGAAGGCCAAAAGATGAAACTTTCCTCTGCAAAGTCGCATTTTATCTAAGGTGTTTTCATTGCTCATATGTAAACCTGAAGCACATTGTTACTACACTTCTAAGCAATATATTTAAAATATAACAATGTAAATGATTAATTACGCAACACACAAACTGAGTTTATTTCAAGTGGGAAAGTCAAATGGTTTTCAAAACTGGTGATCCAACTAAAACCACAATATTCATTTGAAGAGATGCCCGACCTCCAAAGCAGCATCAGCTCTTCACCACAATCTAACTGCTCAGAATACATGAAGGTCATTGGTCTGTAAAGTGGATAGAAAATCCAGCTCCATTTAATGTGGCCGGCCTCAACATGTGTCTAAACTATTATTCCAGTGGTCTGTCCTGCACAGGCATCAAGAGTGGTCAGACGTGATGAAAGCCCATTTCCAAAAACTGCCCACCTGCATGTATCCGTTTTACACTTTGTTTGTAGGAGGTTTAAAGTGTGTGTCGGCAGTTTTGGATACATTACTGCTGAGAGGGTTAGACATTTTAGTGCTTTTAGTGATTGCTCAACACACATGCTTACATTATTTCAACCCTTACCTCCTGCCCTTTCCTCTTCTAGCAGCTGGATCTGCAGGTGGAAGATCTTCTCCTGCAGGTCGCAGAGGGTGTGCTTCATTTTCTCCCTCCGTGTCACCATGTAGCACAGGTTACGCACCTGAAACACAGAATGATATAAAGGCACAGTCACTCTTTTTGTATAATTGACATACAGTTTGTTGTTTTTGAGAGCAATCACAAACTGGGCTCAAATGCAGCTTTTAAAAAACACTGATTCTTGTGTGGAAAGAATATTGTAAAAATAACAAATTGGTAGAATCTGGTTTGAGTTGTAGCTTTGATCTTTTGAAAGTACACAGCAGACTTTATATTTTCTGCTTCAAAGCCTGACAACTCAAAATGGCAAATTGTCACTGGGAAAAAGCAAGCCTACAACTGCATATGTGAAATACTGTGGGCATTTCTAACTGGCATTTCTTGTTTTTTTTTTTAAAAATTAGAAAAAAGAAACTGTTCTTAATGACTGTCCAACTGTGTGGACATTGATGTAAATGGACGGTTGTTTTAATGTTGCAGGGAGAATTTTGGCATATTTTAGAAAATATGAGGCACAACAGTATTTGTATATGTACATGTTTTTTTGCTTTCATTTTACAACATATTTTTACCCAAATGTTGACTTGGGTGCACCTATTTATACCCAACATTTCTGATAAGAGGGACCCGTTTCCTGTTCTTGTTGCTGAGACGAGGGTCAACATCGTTTCTGAGCCAAGAAAATAGCAAACAATCGCCCCCAAAAATGTAGAAGAATTTAGATTTCTTTGTCCCAAAAGTGCAAAAATGTGACACAAAATGTGACCTGGACCTGCTGCCACACACCTGGATTGCAAGTTGCAGCTATTACTAAATTTATTAGGTGTTTACTCCATAGTTATGCTTGTGTATGTGTCAAAGTTAAGGTAACCACATATTTTAGACAATTTCTTTAAAGCTGTAAATATTTAATGTTATTTTAGGAGTTACTAGATCATGTTTTACATTTTAGTTTTCAGTTTTTGCGCAAATGTTTTGATACGTTGAAACCGTAGCAATGATGAACCACCCAGGGAAACTTGTCCAACATGGAGGACACCAACCATTGCGGATAGATTTTGGATACCACTGATCAAATGTTTTTTTCAGTCTCAACCCTCTATTGAAATGTGAAAGGTAATTATTTTTACAAAACAGCCCTAAAGGGATTGTTTGGATTCATTGAGCTGGGGTTCTGAGCAGACAGTATAACCTGTTAGTGTCTTACTAGGGTCACTTGACAACCACAGTTTGCATAAAGGGAAAAGTACAGATGGCTAGTCACAGCAGGTAAAGAATCAGTTTGGATTTCTGCCATATCGCTGCCTTTGCTTTACTAATATGATAATAAAGAAGGAGAAGCATCTGCATATTTGTCAGAAATGAACAAGAACAGAATCCACAGCTGAATTATTGTAAAATTTCAAAACAAAATATTAGTTCACTCTGAATAAATAGTAGAGCTTTAAGTTTTATCAATGTGCAAAAGCCACTGAGAAGAAACAACTTTAAGAGAAAAATCCATATTTTTCCAGCTCAATACAGTTACTTTTTCTGCTCTGGTGATTAAACATTTTTTAAGTTGGTTTTGTCTTACTCATAAACTGATATTAACAATGCATAAAAGTTTAGAAAAACATTCCAGTCCGATTAACTTGTTTGATTTTCCTCAAGCTACTAAAACAAATCAGTTTTACAAGAGCATTTCAGTTAAAAATACAACTGAACCTGTTTTTAGCACAGTTTTCATCCTGTTATTATACTGGCTGCAAACTGTAAGAATTAATGTGAAGCATCTTGGCGTTTATTTTTTTTGCCAGGGAACTGGATATCTGACTCGTCTCCCATTTCAACACAAGCTCCTGCCAAATCACTGTCATATGGTCCTTTGAACGCTATATGACTGCATATGTATCTGGAGGGAGATCAGAACTGTAATCTGAATAATTGAGTCTGCATGTTTATGTTAAGCACATATGGATGTTCAAAGAAGATCTGTGGTTGTAAATGCATGTGTTACTGTTTTGTACTGGCGGGGACTAAGAGAGGAGACAGAATATGAAATATTTTAAATCAGTCCTAACAGCCTGTCAGAAATGGAGAAATTCAGAGGGACAGTCAGAAACAGAGCCAAATATAAATGAAGGAAAAGCATTTGGATCATTTCTAGAGTTTGTTTGCAGCTCTAGACTAATTATTATATTGGTTGATTGAATGATTACAGAGCATCACTATATACATAGAGGAAATTAAGACCAGACACACAAAAATGTGAATCTTATTAAACAATTTAAACATGGTGTAGGCATGACTGGATAGAGCTGTGCAAAATTTTTAAACCATCCCTTATTTGTTTTGTACCCTTTACCTCCAAAGAGCAAGACTTAGTTATCTTTTAAAGTTGTCCTGAGTTTTGGGTGATCCAAAGGCCTTCCAAAACATTTCTTTAAGCTTTGCCTGCTTTTTCAGTCATTTTCTACCCTGTCTATGGATGTCACCATAACAGCATATTGTGTAGGGTGTGTGCCTAATCAAACCTGGAAAGTGGATGAGTATAAGACAAATTAAATTTCAAGACAAAAAGATGTAAACAGCCCCTTAAAATCACGTGTTCAAGATATCCAGACCCTGAACCTGAGGGATGTATCCTTCAGTTTATCATCGACTGCAGCAGTTCCTAAACTTTTTAGCTTTTATGCCACAAAATAACAATGAAAGAGACTCGTGTTCCCTGTGATTGGTTAAATATACCACAGAGTGAATTACAATAGGATATGACAGCATAAACACTTAATATATTGCTTCTATGTATTAGTTAATTTGGTGGTTGCTGAAAAGGCTCTCAAAGCCGCATAATTGTTGGTTTGTAACCTCCAGTGGGGTCTCAATCCCAACTATGAAATCACTGATCTACTGAGTAGCAAGTTCCCCCCCCCAAAAAAAACCTCTTTGGCAATCACCTCTTTGCAGCTAAAATGCTATTTTATATTTGCAAAAATGTGTTTTTCTTGGTATTTTTCATTGGCTCAACAAAGTTCAACTGGATCAATAGTAGTTGTATTAAAATAACCAGACTTTGAAAGACTTTCAGAACGCCTGGAGAAATATTGATCAAGATCATTTTAAAAAGTTTTAAAAAAAACTATAGTTCCTATAAAACAAAATGAAAACAATCTTGGATGACTAAATCCTGTTGCACTCTGCTGTGTATGTGAACATTTATTTCAACCCTAGGTGAATTTTACATCATAAATTAAGCATATACATACTCTCGAATTAAAATATGACTTTTATTTTTATTTATGTATTTGTTTTTTTTAGAATGAGGTTATAAACTCTAAAAATGCATTTAATTCATTGGACAATGTCAAAGGCATTATGGCAAACCACATAATGTGGCATATCACACACAATTAATGTGAAAAACAAATGTATAAAAAGGATAAATTTGTAAAAATAATAAAAAGCTGCAACATTGTTGCAAAAAGTGCACATGCACTTATGGAATAAATATCAACTATCCTAATAAGACTTGACTGACATTTGCACATCTGCATAATTGAGTTAAAGACAGAGTTTACAGAGAGGTTACAAAGAAGCTAAATAATCTCACTGTACAAAAGTATCAGCCAGGAGAAATGCACACTGGAGAATAGACTGGCCCGTCACCAGTGACTGAAGGAAAATGTATAACAACACAGACATTTCAAAAACTGGACAGAAAAAACAAAACTGCAGATAACCCAAAGAGCACCATGCCCAGACTGAAAGATGGAGGTGGCAGCATAATGCTGGGTTATGGGTTACTGTTAAATTTGGAGAGCTTTAAAAAGGTGGAGTTGTCAAACATTGTCCAGTCAAGATGTGGTCTGCTGATCTACTCCAAATGAAGACTGGCTAACTGCTGACATCGAATCCAAAAGTGCTTTAACAAAGTGTAATAATTTAACGCGGTGGACACCTGAGTTACTATTTCTTTTTCATTTTTTGCTTTCTTTCCACCAGATTCAGTTTTTTTCTTTTGAATTGTACAGGATGTAATCACATTATATGGGGACATTTTGAGATCATTTATGATCTAATTGTTTAAAAACCTGTGGATTTAACAAGGGTGTGTACCACTGTTGTCTGCAAAGCATTTCTACTTCAAACAATACATTGGCTAATGCTTATTTAATCTTTCTAAAAAAAAAAAAAAAAAAAGGTAGTTAAAGCAAGTTATTGTTCGCAGCTAATAACTTCTTCATAGTGATCATGATTAAACTGCAGGTTTACAGCTGTTTAATGTTCTCGTTTATGCTCTTTGTTGGTTTGACTGCAAATGGCTACAGAAAGAGTCATTACAAACACCGTGTGTTTGGGAAATAATTTATCAGCTGGCTTCTTGCTTTTGAATTTATAAAAAAAGCTTTTGTGATGACTTCCAGGAAGGTGCAAAGCCTCAGGCTCGCAGCACTGTGTCAGTAACTGTACAGAGGATGCGGGAAGGAGACAAATTAATTGGGTTCAAGCCAGAATACTTGAGTCTCAAACTAACAAGCCAGAAACTGGATTTGTGCCAAGCAGGTTTCTCTCACCCTGGTGAAGCAGTGATTATGTGTCTGTAACTACATTTTGTGTTTCAGGATAAGGAGAGCAAGGCTGAACAGTGACAGGATAGTGTGTTTTTATATGTGACAAAAGGGAAAAGCATAGGAAGAATAAGCAGAGAAATATAGATAAGAGCACCAAAACATTACACTTGCAAAAAATAACCCTTATAACCAAATGCAAGTGTAAACTGGAACTGGCACTCGTGTTTCTGGTCATCACGTTAAAGATAACGTAGAAATAGACCAAGGCCTTTATGAGTTTGCATTGCTGATAAAGAGTGTTCTTTGATCAGGCTCATCTATTTATTTGTTTGCCTAAACAGCTGAGAGGCACTGCAGGGTCACGTTTATCTGCTGGTCTTGATGGATTCGTCGGTATGGCCTATCTGACCTATTCCATGCCAGTGAAAGAGAACTGCAGATAAAAATAGCTCCCCAACTGGGACACAATGTGCAGAGACTGGCTTTGATTAGGACCCAGTGTGTGCACCGTTTTTAAAAACAACTACCTCGCACTGTAAATGTGACCGGCTAGGAAGGGAAGAAAAGAGAATTAGGGAAGGAATAGGAGAGGTGGTTTATTTTAATAGAGTTCGGTTTCTTACCAGATTGCATGCAGGCAGTAATATTAGAAACAAACCAACCTAATCATACTAACACCAAGCATGAAGCAGATGCTTCAAATAGAGACTATATACTATTTAAATCCCAGATACAATTGGCTTTTTGGCAAGGGGACAAAGAGGTGATTTAAAACACTAATTGAGGCAAAGTTAATTAAAAACAATTATCCATCTGCTGGAGCAGCAAGGGTCATTACATCAGGGCTCATTTCCAGGCTTTAACATTATGGAAGTTTTTACCTGGTCTGGATAAGTAGCATCAATCCATCCATCCACCCACCCATCAATCTCTACATCCATCTCTACCTTACTAACATCCATCTCTACATCCATCCATCCATCCCTCCCTCAAACCCACTCTCCATCCTTTTGTCAATCATCCTCGCATCTATTGGCCCTTTCTATCTATTGCTCAGTTCATCCATCAATCGGTGCATCTTTCATCCATTTATTATTTCATTAATTAATCTTTTTTAAAAACATTAGTTTCTTTTTTTGCGGGTTTTATACTTAAATCCTGACCACTCTAGAAATGTTTGCCATAAATTCATAGATTTGATTTTTATTCATGCATTCCAAAAAGGTTAAAAAAGAACTGAGAACTCTGAAATTTTAGTCTGGAAAAGTATGGAATCACACTGATGATCGTAAACACAAACTAAATGCACACATGTTCCTCATTTGATTGATTCTGTTGTTTATGCTTTTCCAATACCCAAACTAGCAATTAAACTGTTTATATTAGGTAGTGTCTGTCTTCTGTAGAAATACAAGCAAAAAGTAAAAAATTATTTTAAAGAAAATAAATTAAAAAAAGCTAACAAAGACTTTCTCTGTTTTTCCACCTAACTTCCAGCGAAGCTGTATATTGATTTGACCCTCTCAGCTTCCAGCATATCAACTAAAAACCTGCACTACTTACTAACAACCATCATCGACTGCTCGCTCACCCTCAAACACACAGACACCACTGTGAGGAAGTAGGCAGCAAAAGATCAGGATTATTGATCTTTAATTGGCCCAATATCACCCCAGAACCAATATGGAGAGCCAAGGCTAAGCACTAACAAGACACTCCCAACAAAATTGATTAGCAGAGAAGATGCGATTAAATGCTCACAGCTTGTTATAGATTGAAACTGGAGATTTGCATTGATGTTTGGCTGGAGGTATGTAAATATATGATAAAAGTTCAGGATTAATGTGTTACATGAGATTAGATATGACATACAGGAGAGACTTTATGATTTGCACAAAAACTAACAAAGGCTAATAATGTATCTCTAAGCGTTTTATACATTTAAACTCTACCAACATGTTTTCTAATGAGTTATGTTCCGACAGATATACATAGGTTCAAGTAAACAGCCATATCAGAATTTGAGGTTGACGTTGTCCAACTATCCAAGCCATAACCAAAACATTAGTAAACTTGTTTTTCATTTGCCTATTCTGGGATTGAACACAGAACTTCAGACTAGTGTGTACAAACTGAATGGAGCATTACTGTTTCCTAATTCACTGGGGTTCCTCCAAGCATCTCACTGTCACAGTGTACTACAGTCATCTGACTTTGGTCATTAAAAAGATCTCTGAAATCCTAAAAGGAGAATTTATACTCTAAACTATTGAAATTTATACAAAATTAATGCTAAATCAAGCACCTAAAGTTGTTTGGTAACATCAGTTAAAAAACTAAACTGTCTCCTTATATTATAACTTGTTTTATTGACAGTTTAATGACTGAAATAAACTGTTGGACAGTAATTTATTAAGATAATCTCAAAAGGATGATCAGTTTTGAAAAAGTGTTTATTTACATTAAACATCCCATGTTGGAAATGAGTCATACTCTTCTCAATATTCAATGGAAAAATGTTTATTTGCACTTTTGGCATTTTGTCTATTCATCTTTGGTGATGAGCTCCAAGTCTTTGAGGTTGGAGGGCTCATTGCCATCACCCTAATCTTAAACTCCCTCCAGAGATTCTCTCGTGGATTCAAATGGGAACTCTGGCCAGGCTGCTCCAAAATGTTAGTATTACCTGCGGTTGTAATATTGGTACAATTAAAAGATTACTTTCAACCAAAATCTGCTGGAGGAATTAAAGATTTTAATTGTAGCTTTTTCACTTTTGATTAGAAGATGATCAAATAACATGCAGAAATTACACCAATAACTACACTGAGAGGTTTCACTTTCTACTCATCTGCTAATTGTGTAAACAATTCAAACTTTGGAAACTTTGGTCAACAACTCAAACTAAGACTTTTCTTTATCGAGCCAACATAACCTTTAGGCTGGTTGTATTTGAGTTTCATTGCTTGGTTTTAAAGAGATTCCCAAGAGAAAGAGTTAAATAGTATGAAAGTACAGTATACTGGATGCACAGTGAAACATATGACACCCCGCTGACCAGCACTGCAAAAGCTAAAGCCTGTGAAGAATTCCCATAAATTGTTTTTATGATCCTCCAGAGAGACCTGGATTGCTCTCCATATCAAATATCGTCTATCAAAACAGTAGAAACTTTAGAGCCAAAGTTAAAACTGTCTGAGATGTACATCTGGTGAAGCCTCTGAGACTCATGGTTGGGAAATAATCTGGAGGAAAAGTCATGTCTGAAAGAAAGATGATTGGTTTGATCCACCCCAAGTATGTCTCAATAAACTAGAATACAGGTTCTGATGAGGCTCATTTGTCAGATTAAAAGTACCTTTTGAAAATAACTTGTAAGCAGGTATTAAACATACATGTCATTAAGCCCACATTTCTGTATTAAACATGTTCTTTTATTGGTCTGATGTGATATTCTAAACTTGAATGCCATGTTTTCATTAAGTATAGGCAGAAAATCATCAGAATTAACAGAAATAAAGAGTGTGTGTAATTAATCTATATAATGTGTTTCACTTGGTGAACTGAGTGACCGAAATAAGCAGTCTTTTCAATAATATTCTAATTTATTGAGATGCACCTGTACAACTATACCACTTTCTTTATGCCCACTGATAAGGGACATTTCCTCTGGATAATTTATCCAGGATGCAGCAAACTATTCTTTTACATATCGCCCAAGGCCTCATGCTGTAGTTTTTATTGAGATTTAATATTCAATGTAGCCAAAGCAAGTAATGAAAAAGTGGAAAAAAGTAATTACTGTGCTTGTCATGGTTGCATGCATCCTTACGGTTAACCTTCCAGTAATGCAGTGCTATAGATTTGTCGTTATAGCAACAAAAAAAACAAAACAAAAAAGTCTTTATAAAAACCATTGTACTGTAAAAGAGCTACTATAAAAGCAGTTTTTAGCTCCAGCTTTAGTGTTATGAATTTTAGAGGACCTTCAGACCATAATCAGCTTCTTGAAGGACACAGTTGAACATATTTTATTTTCTTTATGCAGTTAGTCATTTAACTGCTTTTAGCATTGGGTCCACATAGCATATGGGTCCAACCTGAACTCTGTATTCCACACTAATTCCTTTGGAGGAACAAAGAATTTTTAATAGCATTTTTTTAAATTTTTTTTTATTTCTAAAAGTAATTTTCTTAGATTATATATTATATAATCTAAAATAATATAGATAATATAGATTATATATATAATATTGTTAGAATCTTGCCCTGTGAAGCTAAAATTGTGTGCCATCTCATCTAAAGTATCCTTGCACTTCTAGTCAACATCACTGTGAAAACTAAGGATCTCCAGATTTTGGCAGTTCTAAGATTGATTGACAAGATCTGATTATGTATTGGAATACAGAACAATTTATGCTGATGCATAGTTAAAATACAATGCAAAAATACTTCTAATTTCAGAAGCTGTTTGGGTGTTTTGTGATAGTAAAAACAAGGATTTAAAAATACATAAACATGCAAATCGAGATTTGGATTGAAGCAACTGACTACAAACAGACTCCACAATGGAACCAAAACTATTCTTTGACGAAACATCCGCCCCCTACAAACAACTTTATAAACACTGTTTAAATCATACACCTTTAATTATGACCCAAACTACTCATGAGGGGTTCAGGTAATATTAGTATGCATTTCTTTCTGAACTGTCAGTGCTTTGCATCTTTAGGGAAAGAAATTATGTCAGTTTATGGCAAATTTGGATGGCTCCCTTTAGATTCATAAAGAGACAGTAAATCAAGTGGAGTTTAGAAAAAGTAAGTTCTACTTAAAATAGGATGAGTATAATCTTGTTTTCCTTTAATCAGCAACCGTGGGAGTTTTTAATCTGACCTGAAGCAAAGCAATAAAATCAGATGTAATGCAAATTAAAAATAAACATTTGGCCCTAATATAAGAGACATCAGGATGAAAAAGGATTAAGGGTGTGTACAAAATAAAGGAAGGCATTGGGGACTGAAAGATGAAGGAAAGAGGGAAGACGACTGGACTGAAGGAAAAAAACAGAAAGGATAGAGAAGAGGCAACTAGGGAGAAGGAAGGAAATGGGAAAAAGTGGGTCAGACCAGCAGACAGACAGTGAAGGCTGCAGCTTTGGATTCAGTCGACTGAAGCTTTGTGAAGCCCTCCCTGATGTGCAGAACACACAGCCGCCAGACACACGCAGATCCACGGCATAATCAAGCCCACACTCCAAAGTCTATCACTTACGCACACAAACACACACAAACTACATGATTTATTAGCTCCTGCTGCTCTGTCACCCTAGCCCCGCCCACCGGGGGATCCATGGCAACATCATTCACCAATCAGAGTGCAGATGTTCAGCTTCGGCCTCTTGTCTCTATGTGCCTTTTCCTTCTAATGTTGTTCCCTCATTACTGGGGCTTAAAATATTTGTTTTGCTCCAATGCAAAAACCTTTATCCACAATTCCCTTTAATGTCTGTGGCTGTTTAAAGCCCATATGTTCTCACTCATAGATTTACAGGTGTGTTTTAATGAAAACTGGTACACGCTATAGATGTTCCAGATTGGATCAAAGCAGATTAGCTTCTATCTGCAGTCCCTGGCAGACCGACTGACTAAAATTTAAAACATATACCAAACATAAAAAATAATTACCATCACACATCACTGAACATAAACCTACAAATAGGACTGATGATGAGCCTTGTGGTAGACATTACAGTGCAGTGGAAAAAAATTTCCTCCTTACAAGTTTTTTGTTTTTGCATCTTTGTCACTATATATTCCAGATCACACACATTTTAATATAGTTTAAGAAAGCTGGAGCAACTACAAAATGAAGTTTCTGAACAATTGTTTTATTTGTAAAGGGCAAAAGTAATTGCCTCCCTAAACCTAATAACTGCCATCAACGCGTGTAACTGCCTATTTTAATCAAACACCACATATACCTTAATATGCATTAATGGGCACAGTGGAAACCATCAGTACCGCAGAAGCTAACATCCGTGGTCTTCCTCCACTCTTGGGAGTACAGCCAATCAGCAGCAAGGAAAATGAATGGTGCTCTTGGATTGGCTGATTTACAAACCCCAGCCAATAGTGTGCCAAGTAGTATTTTAGCTTGATATTTCAGCCAAGCTGCATTTTAAAATTTTTTTTAGAAATGCTCTATGAAAAAAATAAGCAAATTTTCCATGAATAACTTGGAATAACGTTCCACAAGAAATCCACAAATACTGAGCTGCGAATAGGCAGGGGTCCACTGTATTTGCCTTCTGACCAAGAAAAATTTATGGATTCCTCAAAGGAGGGTACTGCAGGTCACAGGGATGTCAGTTTCCCTCATGGACTTGTTACCCATATGACCCGAACTTTAATAAGGAGAAGACAAGAGATGGCTGGGCCCGCAATGGCAACAAAATCTTGAATCTGTTTGGTCTTTTTAATGTCTTGGCAAGATTTTCAGGGTTGAAATAAAATGAAGTGGGCTCCCCATCACACATGATCACATAATGGGAGCCTTTGGAGGATGTACAAAACTTTCAAAATGAGGCAGTGGATTATTGTCCTGGATACATCATAGGCAAGTGTGGCAATGACAGTGGGGCTGGGGCATTGCCACAGCTTTGTCAGAGATTTTGAGTAAGACTTTACCACATTGGCCTCATATCCACTGTACGCTACATCTACCCCAGACTGAGCTGCCAGAGCTCCAAGAAAGATATTTCAATTCTCATGGCGCCACGGCTGCTACACACATTGCATCCCACCACCCTCACTAAAGCAAATAGGACTGCAAAATTCTGCTGCAATGACCAAACCATGCTCTTCATCTGCCAATATATACCCACCACACACTAAGCACATTATTATCCTTTTTCAGGCAAAGCATTTGTTCTTATGTTTGGCCCTGATGGACAAATCAAGGAAAACAGTGAAGGTGGATGTGGTTGAGGTTCTCCATACCCCTAGTCCTACATTCCTTAATGCTGATGATACCTTAATTATTATAGCTAATGGCTTCAATATCCAGAATGAAGTGATGACCTTGCTGGGTATGAAAACGTTGATGGTGTTTACACCTCCACAGAAATCTTTTTGCCTAAAGAGTAGATATTAGCAGTAGGGAAAAAAGGCTCGAGAATAGAGCCTTGTTGAACTCCCCCAGGACAGTAAAAGTAAGAAGACTTGATTCATTAATCTCATTTCTTCTTTTTAATGATTTCTTTACCAAAATAAATCACATGCAGATAAAATGTGTGCACACGCTGTATATACACACTCAGACATGTCTGCTGAAGGAATCCAGAGAGGAAGTCTGGAGTTCTGCCAAAACAATAAACTCTGCATAAACCGTGTGACACGAGCACTGCTCATCTCACCCCTTTCATTCCTTCACAATCACACATGCTTTTATGCAATTTTCTTTTTCAATGTGAACTAATCCTCTTGCTGCCTTCTGAATTAATTCCCTTCCTGTGTTTCTCTCCTCCTTTACTACTAACACTATCATTTAAGCTGCCTGCAGTTTTTTTTCCATCTTTCACTCCCCCACAAACAGCTCTTTTTACTTCTCTCACCTGTCTTACCTCTCTCTTTCTACCCTATTTATAAAGTCTTCATACACAGTCTGTGTCAAGATAAAAAGAGAAATGGAGGGCATTCGCACACAGATTAATTAAAATGCAAAGAAAGTGTGTGTAGACACTACACCACGTCTAATAGTAAATATTTAAAGATCAAATCCCAGTGATGAAAACCTTATTACTCCTAAGAACTCATCCTCATTGGACTGAGGTTTTATTGGGCCAACCCTTTCATGTCCGCAAACAAAACAGGATTTGTGGAGGGATTAAATTGTCTCCAAAAATCTCGTTTGACAATGAATCCAGACACCATGGATTGGCTGTCTTGCATGCAGTACGCATAAACCCTGACAGGATTAAAGAAGAGGCTTGTATGAGCATTTGGAAGTTTCCAGACACGCTTCTTTAAAGAATCGTTTGTTGTGCAAGATGTGAACAAAATCCTTTCCCTGCAATCAGGTGAAGTTTGCACAAAATTTGTACACGCTATAGTCTGAATTTCAATATGGAGACTTTATACTAAGTGCAGTAATAATGAAATTACACATTTGGTATTTTTTAAAGCCTGGACTGTATTTACTGAAATGATTTGGATATTTAAATGATCAACAAAGTAAAATAACTATCAAATGAAGCCGCTCAACACCTTATTTACTGAAACCAGATACTTAGAAACATCATATAAAGAGGCAGCACTTTCAAAGTTATTTCTATTTGCCAAATCCCAGAATAACATGAAAGATTTTTTGAAAACTTTGAAGATTACTACGGCATTGATTTATCTGGAAAATCCCAGATGATAACATCATAGCTTTGTAAGCTTCTGACAGGTTAATTCACAACACTTGATTCAAATGGAGCCACACCTGTGGATATGTTTTTGGGCAATACATCAAACACGATGCTTCCTTATGTAACATCATAGGGAAAATATGAAGAACACAGCCAAGGTATAAGCAAGGTTCATCCCAAGTTCCAATTTTCAGATGCCTGAATGTGCCGCATTCATCTGTTCAAACAATTATTCAAAAATATAAACACCTCAAGAATCTTAAGACATGGCACAGTTCAGGAAGGAGACAGGTCCTGTGTCCCAAAGATGAAGGTGTTTTGGTGCGAAACGTGTGAATTGACCCCAGAACAAAAGCAAAAGACCATGTGAAGATAGTAGCCAAAGCTAACTGGTGTCAGTATCTACTATGAAATAAGTCCCGTACTGACATTGGCTGAAAGGCTACTCAGAAAAGAAGAAGCTATTATTCTAAAGGCACAGATTAGCCATAAAAAAAACCCTGATCTAAGTCTCGTAGAATGACACAAATTATACCAAAAATAAATGTGTCACCCAGGTGTTAAAACTTGTATCAGCCAGCACTGAATTCTACCAGATCCAATCGTGTCAGGTCGTTTTGTCAATAAAAATGGAAATGTCCAGGATTGCATTGGATATCTGTTGTCCACTCGTGTGAAATTCTGTTTTAAGGTTGTAATAGACCGTACAAAACCATGACCCGTCGAATTAAGCAATGTATTGACCCATGGTTATCCTCAAACACAGGTACCTTGTAACATTACTTCTAGTATTGGTCTGGATGGAGTTCCACTTTTTAATGATGCATAACACACACTGCAGTTCTGCTTTTAAAACAGTAGTTGTTCCTGCAGAGAGTTTGTCGTATACAACTCTATCTATACAGTTTTACCTTGTTACTTTAGATATTTTTTAAAATTTATATAACATTTTCCAATAAATATTTTATCACAATTATCAGAAATAACTTCTCCAGTGAGGTAAGGCACGATTTTCGGAAAGAATACCAAAAGGACTTCAGTATATGAAAATCTTCTCATACTTTTTGCTGCTTACCTTGTTTAGTTTTCATTTTAATTTAATTATGCTAATTCCTACTCTAAACAGTGTTCTTTTTCAGCACCTAGTTGCTATTAAAATTAATAGAAATGTGGTTCCAAATGAACAAAACATTGGTTTGTGGATCGTTGGCAAATGAGGCTCAGTTGGTATTAAGTTATGCAGAGAAAATATTCCCCACACTATTACACTACCACCATCAACCTGAAGCACTGATACAAGGTAAGATGGACCCAATACGGCAAATTCTGATCCTGCCATCTGAATGGTGCAGCTGAAATTGACTCATCGGACCAGGCTATGTTTTTCCAGTCTATTCTTGTCCAATTCTGGACAGCCTGTGCAAACTTTAGTTTAATTTTTGTAGCCAATAGAAGTGGAACCTGGTGTGGTCCTCCGCTGCTGTAGGCCATCTGCTTCAAGGTTCAACTTGTGCATTCAGAGATTTCATTCTACATACCTTAGTGGTTATTTCAGCTACTGCTGCCTTTCTATCATTTTGAATCAGTCTGTCCGTTCTCCTCTGACATCGACAAGGTGGTTTTGTCCACACAGCTATTGCTCACTAGTTATTTTAACTTTTCCGGACTATTCTCTGTAAAACTGAGAGGTGAGTTCACGAAAATCCCAGTAGCTCAGCAGTTTTATTTGGCACCAACAACCAGTTAGGTCCAACTTTTTCCTCCTGTATAGTGTTTGTTAAATTGAGTAGTCCATGATGTTTGGTGGAGTTTTATCGCCATCCATCTTTTCTCAGGAAAAAATGTTGCAGAGGAAGCTTTTCAGACTCACACTCAGCAGCAGAAGGGTTCCACACAGCAAGGTGTAAAGCCTAATTAGCTGAGTTTTATTACATATTCAGTAAGTGGTAAGTGGAGGTCTGAGGAATGTGTTTGCAGATGCTCAGCAAACTCAACAGGGAGGCTTTATTTCTAATGGCTTGAAAGGCTTGGTGAGACAATATTATAGCATGAAGGAACATCGTCAAAAAGCTTTTTGGAATGAAAACTTCATTTGGGAAGAGATGCATTACTGGCAGCAACGGTGAAAGCTCAGCTGACTGTAATCTTTGTGACCTTTCCAATTAGCTTCAACTTATTGTGCTTTGAATTTACAAACTGAAAGCAAGCTTTCCGGCTGTAATTTTTCCTCTAATCCTACAAAAACACAAAGTTTGGCAGGTAAACACTTTCAATCAGGTATGAAAGAGTCAATCACAGATTAAAAGATGTCAATGAAACCAAACATAAGTGTGTAAAATATGCAAACATGCTAAAACAAGACAACCTCAAACATAAAACTAAAAGGGTATGTTTTGCAAAGTTTATTATGAGGAGAAAAAGCTTTTACAATAAATAACATTAATTGTTTAATGTTTCCTTTAGCAACTTTTAAGCACCTCATTTTCCAGCAAACAAACATCAGCTTCCAAGAACTGTCTAGTCAAGACACTCTTTAGAAAACAGGTCATAAACGGGCCTCAAACGGCTACGACTCCATCACCGAGGCTTCCTGGCAACAGTAATATTTCAACTGGAGACAGTTGCACTTAAATAATATGCATGTGTCTGTAATTTATCAGTTAGTTTGTGTTTTTAGCTTTTAAAGCATCTTGCTTTGATGTGCATAAGACTTTGCCTTTGTTTATGGGATCTAAAGTGGTCATCTGGTATCGATTCAAAGACAGAAACAGACAGTTTTGGACAATGATTAAACGGTGCACTTAAAAAATTAAATAAAAAGTAAATGTGGAAATTGACTCTGAATCGAAATGGCTATCACACATTACACTTTTAGCAGGACAGTAATTTCACCAACAGTACTGGAGTCAAAACACATAAAACACAACCTGAGTGCAGAATAACAGCAACACTTTGATGAAACTATATTTCTGGCAGGAAACTTTTGGAGACAAAAGCTACTAGATTCCTCCTGTACAGTTCATTTAAATATCAAAACATTGGCTGGCTCTGGTTCCGATCCAGTTCTAAATGACTACAGTGATTGTTCTTACTTATTCTCTACTTATGTTCATAATGATTAAATCACATGCATGTTTCTTTTGGTATCAGTGTTCACCAAAGTTAAACCGTTTACAAAAGAACATTGAGAAAGTGTCCAATTGACTGATTATTTCTCCAACTCTATGGAGCATAAAGTTGGACAGCACTGGCCGTCCCCATCTGTTGCTCCGTACTGCTAGTCAGCTGGTTAAAAGACCACCACCACGTTCTTCACTCACTGACACCCAAGTTTAATATTTCTGTTTAGGAATATTTTCAGTTAAACAAGGGCAGTCATGGTGTGGGAACTAACTGAGCACCACCCATACCTTTCATTAAGGTAACAGATTTTAACTACAGTTGGCAAGCTACATGCTGACTGCAGGTTTGCTACCTCAGTAGACAGCCTGACTATTATTATTACCATATTTTTATTATACAGTGGACTCCCGGTATTCGCAGGGCTGGTGGCCCACAGCTATCTAAATCCATGAACACTTGAGACTCCCTCTGAAAAAGGCTTAAAACTTGTCTTAATAGTTCAAACACCAATACGCATGAAAATGGACCGTGGAAACTATCTTAGCACCACCACAGAAGCTAAGATCTATAGTCTTCCTTGTTTCAGCTCCAAGGAAAATAAATGCTGCTTATGGATTGGCAGCCAATAGCGTGTCAACTAGCATTGCTCCAAGGTATTTCAGTTCGCAAGCTGCATTTTTTTTTTCCTGAATATTGTAGATATTCTCTTCAAAAAAGCCCACCAATAGGTGAATTTACAGCAAATAATTTGGAGTTTTGTTACACAAAAAAAATACGCAAATACTGTACCTTGAATAGGCAAGGATTCACTGTATTGGTTTATTGTTACTCTATAACAACATTTCTCAATTTTGGTCCTCAAGGACCACTGCCTTGCATGTTTTAGATGTGTCTCTGTTCCAGAACACCTGATTCAAATGATTGCACAACCTCCTCTGTAGCCATCAAGTGCTGCAGAAGTCTGCTAATCACCCACTTATTCAAATCAGGTGTGTGGCATAAGGGAAACACATAAAACATGCAGGGAAGCGGTCCCTGAGGACCGGAATTGAGAAACACCCCTCTATAAGGTGCTGAACAACCAAAAGGTCTATTTTGTACAATAAACAAATGAAACATATCACTGAAACTATTTAATCTAAACTTTTGCCAAAGTTTTTGAATCAAAATTAAAAAATAAATAAGGTTTATGAATAAAATTTTTCTAACTATAATGTTTTATGGCAATATTACACAATGCAATAAAAATGCATTTTCTCCCTTACAGATTTATTATGTTGTTGCTTTTCTGTCACACTTAAATGTTTCAAATCAAAGAAATTTCATTATCAGATAAAAATTTACTTGAGTAAATATATATTAAGTGGGAAGAAAAGTAATGCAGACCGACATGGTCCTATGTGAAAAAAATAGTTCCTTCCCTTTTTAAATCATGAGTTTACATATTAACCACATTTTCTTGGACAGTTTTACTACCCAGGCCTGGTTTCTGCCTGACCTGTAAAACCAAGAAATCACTGAAAAGACAACCTCTCTGACAACATGAAGTAGGCTAAAAGATCTTGAAAAGCTGCTTTGTTTCTTCAGGGCCTGGATGATATGCTATAATTGGTGGAGCCATGAATTCTGCTCTGAGCAGAAGATCCTGAAGGAGAAATTCTGGCCTTCAGTTCAAGACCTTAAAAAGCTCCCCTCAAAAAAGATTTTTGGTCTACTCAAAGTCTGGACTTATTAAGATACCTTGACAGAACCTTTAAATAGGCTGTTCATACTCAAGAATCCTGTAGTGTGGCTGAATTATAAAAATTCTGCAAAGAGTGGGCTTAAATCTCTCTACAGGGATATTAAACCACTGACACTCAGTTAGCAGAAAATCTTGTTGACAAGGGTGAAACTACAAGTAATTAGGTATGAGGGGCCTGATACTTAGGGCACATAGAGCCAGGTTTACTGGGATAGATTTTTATCCTTAATAGATGAAATAATTATTTGAAAACAGTTTTTCAAACAGTTATCTTTTTCTGGTATTGAAATGTGTTTGATTATCAGCATTAAAGTGCAGCTTAAAGCAGCTCTGTTTTGATGACATTTTATTCCTGATGTACTACCTTCATCATAAAGACAAAACCTGTGAAGAAGAGCAAGTAGAGCTGACCTGTATCTGTACAATAAAGATTTTTCTTCCTGCATTTCTTTATGCATGTTTAGACTAACCCTGCAGAAAAGCTTTTAGTCCTACAGAGAAAAAAAAAAAAGCTCTTTAAGTTGACGGCGCTGACAGGATCTCAGAGAATATTATTAAATTGGACCTTAGGGGGCGCCGCTTCACGTCAGGCCCAGTGAAGAGAGATTTTATGGTTGAGCTGTGTCAGCTGGTACCAGTTCTGAGACCCTTCTGTAAAATATTAAAAGCCTGGGTCAACTAGGAGGGTGGGGGGGGAGCCCTTATACCTCCCCCATTACTTATTGATGCTTCCCTGTCTGTGTGTAACTTAGCTAGTGAGCCTGGAGAAGTGAGTGAGTGTGATGCCAGGAACTGGTCAATAAATGGTTAATATGAGCAAACGTAAGTGGAAAGACAAGTATGGATCCACATGTTAAAACATTAAGGATGGTGCAGCAAGCATCTAAAATAGTTAAACTTAATGCATATTAAAGTTACAACTTCAGAGCATAGGTATTCTTAATAGCCACGTCTGGATCTTATGCATGTGTGGATTTAATTTCATGCATATTTATGTTAACATATACTAGTTTTCATGCATGATTATTGTGTGACAGGCCATCTGTATTAAACATGTGTAGGTGCAAGCGTGCACTTCATCCTGCAGGTCTGAGGAGAACATGTTGTGTATGTGCTCTGCTTCCATGTTGCTCCTATTGTCTTTTCAAAGTGATGCGAATTCAAGGTTTAACTTCCAGTGAATTATTTATCTCTGCAGCAGCCTTGGCACCTGCACCGGCCAAGGGTCTGAAAATATGTACCTCACACACACCTCTCACATCTATGTATGCACACACACAAAGTGCAATAACACACTACCGTGCAGAATTATACAGCCGGAGCGGCTATAAATATTTATGCCTCTCTTGCCTCATATTTATTTCATCCAGAAGAGCTCATATCAGAGGGGCAACAGTATTGTGAGGATATCCAGAGGGGGGGGGAGGTGATGGAGAGAAAATAAAGTGATGAAGGAGAAGGAAATAGTGGGACATAAAAGAATCCTGGAGTATGTTGTTTAACAAATTCGGATTTGAAAAAGAAGTTGGTCAAATGGACAGCCCTGGATATCCTCTTCATGAAACTGTCATTGGAAAACAGAGTCTTCAGTCAAAGGCTTCTTCAGTTTGGTTGTAAAACGGACCGCTACAGGAGATCTTTCCTGCCCACAGCCATCACTATCTATAATAAGTCTTTGACTAAATGAGTTACATCAACATTTAATTTCCCTTTGGGATAAATAAAGTATTTTTGAATTTGAATTTGAATGAGTAACATAAGAATGAGATTTAGTGGACATTAAAAGCTTCAAAACAAAAGTGTTATAGCTATTGAGCTGTACAGCTGACGCATGGCCTTCGACTGCACTTTGTCTGGATGAAATGTCGCCTGGTCTGCCCTTTCACGCCGCCTGGAAAAAGACATGCTAGTGGGCAGGAAATGTCAAGGAAAATATCACCGTGACTCTCAAAATACAAGCAGAAAAAGAGACAGAATCTGTCTGCTGAGGTTATGTTTCTTCAAGAGTTGAAGAAAAATCTCCACGTTTTCCCCAAACAGTCCTGAACTCTGCTATAAACTCACATCTTCCAGAACCCTCCACGATCATTTTCAAACTTGATGAAGATGTCCAGAAAGCACTGAAATAAATTTAGCTTTTCTTACAGTGGAAAAGTTCAGAAAAAAACAGCCTTTACATTGAATTAATTTATTAGGTGAAGGAAAAAAAAAAACCCATGTTAAGAAGAGTGACATGGAGTCAGCACAATGGGCAACAGGTGCTCTTCTTCTACGCATTGAAGACTGAAAATGATATACCAATGGTGTCCAAAGTCAGTATTCAAGGGTCAGTATCCTGCATGTTGTATTTCTCCTGGTTTAACACCTGAATGAAATGATGTTCTGCCTCTGCAGAACATTTACATGCTGAGGGATATACGTAGACGGAGCATTTGAATCAGCTGTGTTGGAGCAGAGACACATCTAAATCTGGCAGGCGACACTGACCCCTCAGGACTGTAGCCGGACACCCTTGCAATAAACAGTCGGAAAAATACAGTCAGAATAGGACTGATCCAGGACGATTCTCTTCCTTGGCAATCATCTCCATTAAAGCAGCCAGACTTTTAAAAACGAAGGCAAACAACAGAGTGATGGAGCTATTCATGGAGAAAAATGGAGAAGAATAAAAGGTGAGCTCATACACGATTTTATTTTTCTTGTTATCGTATTGTTGAACAGTATGGAGTTGATTAAAGAATACAAACTTTTAAAACAACTAAATGTTTTAATTAAGCTCAAAATTGAAATATAAGCCTCTATTTTAGGTTTAAATATTTGCAAATCACTGGTGAAGAAATAAAACAAAATTACTAGAGCTACATTTATTGGCATTATGGATGGACTGATATCAAAATTTGGCCGATATTGATATCCAATATTAACACTGCTGTTATGGCCTATAACCTATATTTATCAATAATGAATATATTTTCCTACCATTTTGACACGGTGGAAAAACGACCACACCGATGACATTTCTGTTCTGCTTCAGTTAAACATCACGCAATCATGTGCAGCATCACTATCACTTGACCAAATGAATACCACATGAGGCCCTTCCCTTTCTCCTTCTGAAATACAAACAGCAACAAGATGGAAATAAACATCGGTTGTTAATATTGGTCCAGTTTTACTTATTAGACCGAAACCACTATGTTAAAAAAATTACTAATATCATCTGATACCAATGCCAATATATCATAAATTCATAATTGGCACAGAGAACATTCAATAAAAATGAAAATACCTGAAGGATTTTTGATATTGACACTTTGGTATTTGATAATATGTACTTTGAATTTACAGTTATATAAAATAAATATGACAAGACACAAAGGCTATTTTCTTTTAGCCACTTCAAAATGGGAAAGACAAAATATCAAGCCATTAAAGCTCGGCAGATGTGTGTTAATGTTCATAAGTTAAGAGAATGGCTTGTTGAAGATTTGTTCTGGGTTTAAACAAGATTTGTTTATAACTTATTATTTGGGATATTGTAATTTAATACAATTTATTATTTTGAGTTGTAATTGTTATTTTACAGAGATTTAGTGATTACCTGGTTCTAAAGTGGACTATATTTGTTGACCTTTAACAGAAAAGACTTCATATCCCATGATGCTTCAGAAGTGGAAGAAGAAGACGACTTTGGTTGGCTAAAAGATGGAAGGTTTTTTTTCTTTTGGGGAAAGATTTTTTTCTGAGTTTCTACAATATGTCGTGAATCATAGCTAATATGTATGTTTATTAGTGAATAAAAAAAGGTAAACTAAAGTTCATCTGAATCATTGAACTGGCTCCATCTCATCTTTGGATTTGTCAAAAATATGACATGGCTGAAAAAAGGCTACTGGCCTAAATATGCCAATATTTATCTTGTCATAAGACAGTGAGGACAATGGGGGGAGTTATAATAGCCTGGGGGCATCCAGTCTTTGTAATAACCATTGATTTTAAGGCTTTTGTACAGGTTTTAAGAGGAAAGCCAAAATTGGGGACCTAAAGAGATGCAAAAATTAAGCTTCAAAACCAAACATTGGATATTTTCTGCTGCAGGAAAAGCCCAAGTTAAATGATGTATTTTGTATTTGTATCCATATCTTCAATCCTCTCAGAGCAGCTTAGCTGCTGGTGGTTTGGTCAGAGATTCAGAGGAGTTATGTGAGCAGCAGCTGATTTAGCCTCATGCTGTTCGCCTGAGGACAAGATGGGAAAAGAACATTGACTGCATATAAGATTTGAAAACCACAAAAATCACACAATCCTTTGTTGACTTTTGGCCTCTTTGTGCAGCTAGAAGTGATGTATAATGAATGAAGTTATGAAGAAGCTGAGGATCCCACCTCAGAGTTGCTGTGATCTTTATAGAGTTTATCACCAATCTATTCTTCCTTTAAGAAATAAATATATGGCTATAATGTTTGCTCTTAACAAAAACATTACAAAACAATATATACTGATAAAATCTACAAGAATTGGATGTACTGCAATTAGGAAGCAACCTAAAAAGGGAAAATCCACTATTTTTGCTCCTCTCTCAAAAATACAAGGTAAATTAACATTTTTGCCCAGGGTGCTGGAAGTCTGTTTGAATTATTTTATGAGTTACTAATATATTATTCCTCTATAAAACATATTTTATTTAATAAACTTGCAAGACCCTCTTTATGGGTGCATCTGCTTTTCAATTAGGGAGACAAAAGATTCAAGAAACAGTGTGTAAGTAAAACAATAGCTCATGGTTCTTGAATGGAAAAAGGTGGATTTCCCCTTCTAGATTGGATGTCAATCTCTGCTGAGGTGTAGTATCTTCTGCAGTAATGCAGGCATCACTTCAATCTGTTTTGATGAGCCAAGCCAAAAAGAATAGCTCTTAATTTACCAGTCTCTCCACGTTCTGACTCTCACTCATGTCCGTGAGACATGGATCATGACTAAAAGAACAAGATTCTGGATACCAGCCTACGAAATGAGCTTTGTCTTTAGGGTGGCTGGATTCAGCCTTAGAGGTCGGGTGAGGAACTCCATCATCTGGGGGAGCTCCAAGTTGAGCCGCTGCTTCTCTACTTCAAAAGAAGTCAGCTGAAGTGGTCCTGACATCTAATCAGGATGTCCCCTGGTTGTCTCCCTTTGGAGGTTTTCCAGGCATGTCTCACGGAGAGGAGACCCTGAGGAAGACCCAGAACTCACTGGATGGACTGAAAATCCAGTTTGGCCGGGGAACGTCTTTGATACTCCATAATGAGTTGGAAGATGTTGCTGAGAAAGAGGGATGGATTTCCCTCCTGGGCGTATTACCCTTATAACCCAGTCTTGTCTAAGCAGAAGACAATGGATGGTTGGGTGAATGGTGTTGTTTTTTTACATGTTAAACTTAAAGTGAGTGCTGCTCATCCTGATGTCATTTCAAGGAGCTAAATTTAGGGTTGAACCAAAGGTTAATACTGTTTCTTGGAGGAAAATTTAGATACTTCATACAAAAAGAACTGCAGCATTTTCCTTCAAGGCGAGTAGTGAGTGACTGCTGAGAGCTGATCTTCATCTGTGCTTCTGACACTCACTGTTTGCGTACATGCAGGGAGTTTTTGCCATTTTTATATCCCGACTTTAAATTTGACTTTACTGCCTTCATCTTCGCTTTATGTCTAAAAATATGAACTGAAACGAACAGATTAAACTGAGGTGTTTTCGGATCCCCTTATTTTGCTTATGGGTAGGAGATGCAGCAAAGCAGGGAAGCTGCAGCTGCTTTATTGCACTAATTTACACAAGTGAAGATTTTGTCAGCAAATATGCTTAAACAAAATCAGGTTTTTTATTAAAGACTAACATTGAGGGGTTTTCACCCTCTTGTGATCAAAATATATATGGGCCACCTGGATTGTTGCCTCAGTTAAGGTCAGAGTTCATTATTCAACACAAAAAAGTGGGATCCATAGAAGAGTTCCAAGGAGAAAACCATGAAATAACTCAGCATTTCAGAAAAATAAACATCACACCAACAGCAAGACATGGTGGTGGTGGTGTGATGGTCTTAGACTACTTTGCTCCTTCAGTACTTTTACAACTTACAATAATTGATCCTATCATATATCCTGCTCTCTGATGTTGGAACACACTGATTTTCTGCCAGTTTGTGACACTGATCCAATGAGCACCTCGAAGCCCACCTCTGAACAGCTCAAAACAAACCCTTGACCCTAAACAGACCGTTCTACAATGCTGTGTAAATTCCTGTCCTTCCATATTTTATTTTCTATATGAATTCCATGTAGTAAAGAAAAACAAACATGCTTGAAACTCTTTACTGTCCCTCACATGTATGAGCTAGATCTTCTCCTGTCTTCCTAAAGTGTGTGTAGTTGGCATAATTAGGTGTTTCTGATCTCTCCTTGTAACCTGGAAGGCAGCTCTGTGACCTTGTGGCACAGCAATATCAAAGGCCTGAGCCAAAGGATCAGCTCTCTGTGCACTTTGTCGCCTCAGGGCCGAGTTCCACATTCGAGGTTGGCACGTAGCATTTCAAACAGCAGTGGATCTCAACAGGCGGTTTCTAGCAGAGTAAATGGAGCTCCAGGCTACGTGAAGCTGCAAAGCCTGTTCTTGCCTTCAGCTCACATAGACTGAGGCAACGAGACGTGTGAGCAGATCAAAGAGAGGAGAAAAGGAGCATTCTCACATTTCAAATAAAATGTTGAAGTTAGGTAAAGTTTAATCACTTAACCTGCAGATTGATGTCTACAAATGAACCAGATGGAGGCCTGCAGGTGAGCTCTGGAGATCAAGAACACTTCAAACAATTTTGTCCTCTTTTTACTTAAATTAAATTAAATATATAGTGCTTTGCATAAATGTTCTTACTGTACCTCTGGAACTTTTTCAGATTTTGTTTTATTTTATGTGATAGACCAACACAAAATAGTGCACAACTGCCAGCTGGAAGAAAAATGATGATGAAAAGGTTGACAAAGTAGGGTGGGCACAGACAGCATTAATCAGAGAAGCAGCCAATCATTTCAGGTGGATGGGGATTTCTTGGTGGTTTGCAGTTGTGCTACATATTTTCCATTTTCAGATGATTGATGAACTAGAGTTCTGTAAGATGCTTAAAGTTTGAGTTATTGTTTTACAGCCTAACTCTGCTTTGAAATTTCTCCACAACTTTCTGACCTGTTTGCCGTGTTCCTTGGGCTTCACAATGGTGTTTCTTCACTAAAGTTCTTTAATAAACCTCTGAAACATCTGGATTTACTCTCAAACTGTATTACTTACAGTCTATAACTATGACTTCTGCATGCAGTTGGTTGCACTGCATTTCATTTTGGGGTATCAGAGTAAACAGGGCCAAACACAAATGCACATCAAACCATTTCCCATTTTTTTTGTAAAACATTTTAAAAACCATGCATAGTGCATGACTTTGTAGCTTGACAACATGTGAAAAAGGGTAGGAATACCAGTGTTGGTGGTTAAAACACATTTATCTGGACAATATCATGTGATTTACAGATTCATGACTTCTATAAAATGAGCGTCATAGTTTCAGTATATGGGAAAGTTACAGCATGTCACTATTTTATTTGCAGAGACAGGCAGTCAGTGTTTTGCCTGAAGATTTTTTAGGTGTATATATATCTTATAATGTAACAATCCTGAGGTTTTCCAACATATGGGAAGCATCTCTGGAGATTCCATCTGCAAGCATGAACATTTGCTCAAATCCTGCAGCAGAAAGGTTGTAAACTCACTCCGTACGAGTGCAAGTTTATTTAGAAAACAACTTATTATACACAGCACAGAGGTGTAGAGGAGACCAGACTGCTTCCTTTAGGAGGTCACATTACACTACCCTTCACATCTGGAGTAAATCTGCACCGACTTCCCGGTCAGTCCTGAATGTACAACAGAGACCCGGACGGCTGGTAAAACAATTAATCTGCCTGTTGAATGTTGAGATATAATAGTAACTATTGACTGCACAGAAAAAAATAAAGTCTTGGACTCTCTGAGTAACTTGAAGCATCTTGGAAACAACCAACAGCCTTAAGAGGAAGGGATTTTGAGCCAGCATTAGGTTTGGAATCAGAGCTGTGTGCAAGGAGCCAGATTGATGCTGATCCAACAGGGTGCGCCTGTCTGCTTGCATGACTCGGTTCGTCTGGCCTGCAGCAATAACCACCCCCTTCAGCTATGTTGGTGAAGTGTGCGTGGAGGCACCGCATACCTCTACAGTTGTAGGAGATTAGCTGGTTTGCACTGTGTCTGTGCCACGCTTATAAAGCTGACATGGGTATTTAAGTCAAGTATCAGTACAGTGGAGCGCAGAATATGTGTGTGAAGAAGCGAAAGAGGGATCGTATGACAGATCAGGCAGAGCATCAGACTGTTTGATGCTCTTTCCAAACCTCTGTCCTCTTTCTGACCCCATCTAATGTTACATAACAGCAGAGGTGGTTCAATGCCAGATGAGCAGCTGGGCGAGCGTACAACAACCGGTTTGACGGGTTTGCATTTGCATAAGTCAGATGAGTGTAATGAACTGAAAATGAACCACAAAAGGTGATCCGAATGACAGATCCTGATGTTTCTTCGAGCAGGCTGGCAACTAAAAAGAGGAGTCACTTTGAGGAGAACTACAGGGACAAATTATCAACCTCTGGCATGTTTTTGTACTAAGAATATAAGTGATGTCAGCAAGATCTCTTGAGATGAATACTTAAAAAATTCTTAAAAATTTAGGTCCTAATTCAAGGTATTCTACTTTAAATGTGAGTGAACTGAGCTTAACTTGGACCTGACCAAAAATGCTTATTTTGTTCCCCACACAGTGGAAAACTCAAACAGGGTAGAGATTTTAGGAGTAAGATAGGCTGATCAGAGAGTTGTGACTGATTTCCGACTCTTGTTTCTTGTTTTGTAAAGAAGTCGATTGCAATTTCAATTTCAAGAGCATCAACAGCATTAAAAATTTTTCTTTTGAGACTGTCTTGCAGGAGCAGTGCTTAACTATTTATACCAGACGCAGAGGCAATGTCACACTGCGTGTGTGAAAGGAGTCATTATTAAAACTGGATTTTTCTTGAAACAAAGACGAAATGATCAAACCCTTTTTAGTGTCTCAAATTAATAATTACAGTGGTTAGTGTGTTTGGCATTTCTAAAACAGGTGTCTGTGTCAGTTCCTTAGAGAAACCTTAAGAGTTATAAATGAAGGCAATTTAACTTCTCTTGTTATCTTGAAGTTTCACCTTTCATCCAAGAGTCTTCTTTAGTTCTGAAATTTGGGTTGGAAGAATCAGGTCTATAAGTTACAAACACACTGACAGGGCAACAGAGGTCACTAACGAGGCCATTGTAATCACTAATCATGCCATCAAGGTCACACAAGTCTCTGGTCTTAACCCTTTTTTCAGTTCCCTGTTAGTGTTATTGTCTCTGACTATCCTAACTAGTCCCTATCAATGCCCACATGTCCACTGTTTTGGTCACATGGTTCAAGGTGAGTTTCTGTGAAACTTCCTGGGGAGATGAGTCAAACACTGTAGGTGTTAGAAAGATGAAACCTAACGCCAACTCCTCTGTTAGAGGTTGGTTTTTAACAAGTGACCTCTGTTCCCCCATCAGTGTGATTGTTTCTTATTACAACTGATAAGCCTGGTACTTCCAACCTATGTTTTAGAACTGAAGACGCCTTTTGGATGATAGGCGAAATGTCTTCAAGATACCAAGAAAAGTCCAATTGCCTTTATTTTTAACTCTCAAGATTATCATGTCCTGTATGACCGAGAAGCCACATCAATGTATTCCTTAGAGAAAATAAACCCTTATCTTAACTCAGAGACTTCCAAAAAGGCTAAAGATTACTTTATTTGCACCTGTAGTTACATTTGCTTGGCAAAAATGCAGAGCAGTTTTTCAGGAATACTTTCAGCCTTCCTGATCACTGTTGGAAATCTTCTCCTGGTCGTTTTGCCTCTTGGCTAATACAAAAAAAAAAAAAAACAAAACAAAACAAAAAAAACAAACAAAAAAATCATTCCCAAGGTGGGTGAAAATTTAAATAGATGTCCTGTGGGAGGCAGCTCTGTTTTGTAAGCATGAAACAAAGTAAAGATGCAAATGTACGAAGAAGAATGACCAGCACCTGCCAAAGTTGAGCTCTCCCTTGTAGAAGCCTGAATGAACAGCCGACAGTCCTCCTTAGAAATTGACTGATTTCATTCTAAAAACACCTCAGTGATGCTGAACATAGCCAACTTTGAGGTTTCTTCCCTCAGTCAAAATCTCCACACCAAAGAGTGTGGTGCTTAGTGGGATCTGGTAGGCCTTTCATACACTGCGCTCACTATGGTTTTTGAGTTTCTGACTGACCAGTCACTGGTCAAGTGTATAACTGGTTGTTTGTGATAACAAGCAGATTTCTTGGTGCATCTTTTTAAATGTAAATATTCCTCTTAAAATTAAACTATTTAAGAATAAAGAAAACATGAGATTATAAATCAATAAATCAGACTATAAGTCTATGTATATAGGCTTAGGCTACTGGAGGACAAACTGACCACTTTTTTCACTTTCTTCTTCTCCTACTCTCCAATTTGCATTATTTGCTGTTTTTTCAACTGTTAACTTTTTGTTTTCTCTCAGTTTTTCTCTCCATAGAAGCTACACCTGGTCTGGCATTCTGTTTGGCTGTGATACCTTCCTGGAGGAGGGCTTCAGCTGAGATAATCGTTCTCCCTCTTCTGCTATTAATGTTTTACTTTCATTAACATAGAAAATAATCCGACATAAGTTCATCTGTTTGTTCTTGTGCATTCTGCTCTGTCTTCTCAAACCCCAAGTCAGTCGTGGCAGATGGCCGCTTGTACTGAGCCAGGTTCTGCTGGAGGTTTCTCCTGTTAAAGGGGAGTTTTTCTTCTTTACTGTTGCTAGATGCATGCTCGGTATGACGGATTGCTGTAAAGTCAACAACAATGCAAGCGATTTTCTGCAGCTGCTTCATGGTAGTCCAGGAGGAGTGAATGCTAATAGTAATTTATTATTATTATTTTTTTTGTGAAGTGCCTTGAGATGACACTTGTTGTGAATTGGAGCTATATAAGTAAATTGAATAAGAAATTATGAACTTTTCTGAACCCAGACAGGAAACAATGTAAATCTACTAATCTTGACTACCTGTTTAAAAAAGTAGAAAAATATTTTATTTCTGGGCTTTATGCCTTCTAAAGGTATTTTAATTAACTTTATCTCATATTTATATTTTTTCCTACCTCCAGCTTATATATACATGTTTTCCAGACTCTCTTTGCTTGGCCTCCAAAATTCCTCTCTGTTCTTTTCAAACAGAAGCACCAGGGGAGGTTTGTGGAAAGCAAACAAGCTGTGAAATTGTAACCTGCTGCCAAGGCTGAACCAGCTTTCTTCCCTGTGGCCTCTGAACATGGTGTACCAACAAAGTTTACCTGCTGCTTCAAAACAGGCATCTTAACGCTTACCACTGCCTTCCATCCACATAATTTCTTCCCTTACCCCTCAATGTATTCCATAATTATCCTTTTATATACTTTATAACACCATTTCTCCTCTACATCTTTTACCGCTTCTTAGACGTCAAGGAGATCAAAAGAAGAAAATCGGAGTTATGTAAAAAAACACATTAGTGGAAATAATCAAAACACCCCCCCCCCCTGCTTTCTGTTCCTTAAGCAGACTGTTTCATAAGTGTACTTTTTTGTTCACGATTTGAGAGGCCTCCTGGGTGTGGAGCTGCTGACCTGCCGTGTCGAGTTCGCTGCCAAGTATTTACTGTGAGAGAGCAGAGGGCAGGACACAGAACGGCGCTGTGCCATCAGACGCTCTGCCAGCCTTGGCTGCAGCAGCCGGGTACTGACGGGTGGGAAAAGAGTGACTTCAATTGTTTGATTCAAGTAGTTTTAAGGCCTGGTAAATGTGAAAAAAAAATACAGGCGGAAATGAGGCATGAGAAGACACTTGCACACCTGCTTTCCTAATGAATCAGGTCCCACATCATGTTGTTCTTCAGGTCCTACTCACCCTGGATTAGTCTTTAACCTTTTCTCTTAATTTGAATTTTTTTTCTTCTGCTTTTTCTCTGTCGTCACAATGAAATGTTTAGCAGAATTTATTATCAAAGATAAGCAGAGTAAAGAGTAAATTGGCCCCCTCAACTCTAATAACTGGTTGGTGGCAGCGACTTACATCAAGTATTTGCAATAATGAGCAATGAGGGGTTGTTTTACATGGCAGTGGAGGAATATTCAAAGCCACTTCTCTTTGCACTTCATGTTGTCAGACAGGTTCTTATTTAAGCAATTTCTTGATTCTACAGCACTAGGTGTTTAGACAAGGGTGTGGCTTTCCAAATCTATGGTTAACTCATGATTTTCTTCTCACAGAGGGCCAGGTTGCTTTCCATAGATTTTTACCCTTAGAAAATAAAATCATGAATTGAAAACAGCGTTTTACATTTCCTCAGGTTATCCTAGACTAAAATTAAAATGTGTTTGATAATCAGAAACATTTACAAGAGTCAAAAAACAGAAGAACTCTATAAGGGGGAATACTTTTTTACAGTACTGTATCACAGCCCTACTCTGCACCACCACATCTCAAACACTCTTAATAATCCAAATTATCTGTCAGATTATCTGGGAGTTCAAGTGCAAAATGTTGGTTCTCTGTAAAAAAAAAAAAAAAAAAAAACAATGACAGCAGTAAGTGTATTTATGAGATAACTCTTTATATCCCAGTGTTAAACAAGTTAAACTTGTGTTTATTTGTATATTCCTTTGCCTTCAGATTTGGTCCAACATATATCATCCTTCCTAGAGGAAGGATGATATATGTTGGACCAACCTGCAGGGTTTAGATGCATCACTGCTCCAACACACCTGGATCAAATGATTGAATTACCTCTTCAGCATGTTATCAAGTTTTGCAAAGGCCTGGTAATGAGCCATTCATTTGATTCAGGTGTGCTAAAGCAGGGATGCATCTAAAACCTGCAGAACAGCAGATCTCCGGGACTAGGGTGAGGGATTCCTGCCCTAGTCTTTACTTTAGCACTATCAAGCTGAATATGTGGCAAAAATGTAGTTAAATTATCAAACTCAAGTATTTACTGAAGAAACCTGCCCTCTCTGACTTTTATAGCTGCATAAGTTTGATTTTCATTATTCCTGTATTCACTGGAAAATTAAACCTAAGTCAGTAAAATTCTTGGCAGATTATTACATACCTCTGAGGAACATAAACACATTCTTCTTCTTCATGGCTGCTTTCCAGTCCAACAAAACAAATCAAAGTTTATGTTTAATAGTCTCATGCTGGCCTTTAGTGTTTGACACTTTTGGCTCTCTGATTTGCTCTCATCACTGGTTTGGGCTGCATTGTTCTGACAAGCATAACCACCATTGTTATGTTAGAGGAGAAGTATGATAATTGGGAAGATGTTTGGTTTAATTGTCTTGCTGAGAATTTGTCTAAATTATCTACACCAGTATCAGACCCCAAAATGTCATGCTCTATAAGTTATACAACTTACACTGTTTCATGGCTTTGGGTGTAAACACACATTTTCAGAACAAGTCTAATATACTGAAATGTGAAATTTTACCCCAACTGACTGGTTGATGATGATGATTATCAGGTGCAATATTTCTGCCTATTTTCTTCTTTCCTCTCCCTTTCATCTGTGCTTCCATCACTCTGTAGCCTTTATCATTTTGGGCATCACTAGTGTTTGGTGTTAATACCTGTTGCAGAGACTTTGTCCAACTGGCTAAATATTATCTCTCCACAAATATGTAAGTCTGGGGTCTTGCAGTCCTCTTGAGAAATTAATCTAAATTCCAAAACTGACTATGAGAAAGCATATGGATTCTAGAAATATGGTAAAAGATAAAAAAACAGGACTTGAAAATGAATAAAAGCAACATGTTGGTCAATAAACTGGCTGTTGATGCTGACTGTGTTGTCACTGTACCACTTTTTAAACGACTTGATAAAAATGGTTGTGTGCTTAGCCAAGAATCGGAGTCGTGACTCTTACGTTTTTATTTGGTGGGTCAGAAGCTAGAACGTTTAGAAACCACTGGTTTATAACATGCTTTTAAAAATAAAGGTTAAATCTTTCAAAAGCTATGGGGACTAAATTGTCCTCCAGTTGTGGAAGGACCCATAAGGAGCACTTGGTATAGTAAAAGAATCAAAGGCTACGTTCACACAGCAGGTCTTGATGCTTGATTTGAGTTTTTCCTGAAATCCCTTTTTTTTTTTTTTTTTTTTTTTTTTTTTTGCATGGCCGTTTATACGATTGATTAAATGCGACTGCAATCAGTCAGTTTATGACCCCAAAGCAACCCACATGCACAGAAGAAAAACGCTGACGTCACACAGCAGCGCACTGTTTACAGAAGTAATAATGGATCAATCAACAGATTGATCCTAAAGTTTTTGAGAAATCGGAGCAACACTACTGTCATAGATCATAAGATGAAGGATGCTAACAAAAAGAAAGAACAACTAATATCAATGGCCTTTTAAGAATCACTGACTGCAACTTCTATAGAGAAGTCTGTTTGGATGGGAAGTTGGACCAGGAGTGGTGGGATTGCGATGTGATGCACTTCACTGACAGACTTCTTTCATAACTTTCATAAATATCATTTTCAGCCTTTGTTTACATCTGGATTTACCAAGTCTGGCTTCGTCTGGTGCAGAATTATGATGCATGTCTCACATCAATGACGTAAAAGTTGGAAAATGCGGCATGACCGTTCAGACTGCACACGTTTTGAAAACTATAGGATATGTATCCGATTTAGTACCATGTATGAGAGAGTCACAAATCAGATTTTTTTGGAGTAGAAAGATTGGAATTGGGCTGTTCACACTGCAATGAAAATCTCAGATATGGGTCGCATATGTCTGCTGTCTAAATGTAGCCAAAGATTCCTGCAGAGCTCCAGAAAACAACAAGCAACTCACCACTGAAGGATTAATACAAATGTTACCAGCTTCCTAAGAATAAAAAAAAAAACCCTTTACGTTCCCTTTCAAATAGTTAATTTAAAGAGGGGGTACTGTGTAAAATTGACTTTTTTGAGTTTTATCTCATATTATAATGTTATTCCCTCATTAAAAACAAACATACCTGGAGTGTTGCTTTGACTCTTTCACGCATGTTTGAGTAATCTTTGAATCTCCCATGGCAGCTATTCAGGGGTGCCTAAATGCTTGCTCTCACCAAGCGCCTCCTGTATCCACAAAGCTCCTCCTTGGAGCTGCAGTCCCCAAGCCGAGCTTGTACTCCACAGAGCATCACTCCCCTGCGTCATCCCCACTCAGCTCTTCCAGACAAGCAGCAGCAACAGTTAGCAAACACCTGCTGGAACTGCGCATCTGCTGAGTTTATCATATGAACCACTTCTCAGTCCAACGCTCCTAAGAACAGTTGTAAATGGGAGAAACGTTGTAATGACGTGCTGAAGGCAGGGTGTCAGAAAGAGCAGGAGCTTCTTAAGGTGACAGAGGCCAATTTTAAGGCATCAAATTGCAAAGTTAAATTTCTTTTAGGTTGTGTTTGATATTTACAGCATTTTTATCTAAAGGTAACACAGTTACTTGATTGTACTATAAAATGACACTATATGACTGTAAAATACATAACATATCCCCCTTTAAGGCTTCAAAAAACCTAAAGAGTAAAGCATCAATGTCCTCTAAGTTATTCAGAGGTATACCTTTGGGTCAAAAAGATAATAGAAGCAGCCTTCTATATCCAATCACTCTGCTTGTCACATGTCTTTGACCTGTTGCATACTGATTGGATGAATAATGTGGTGATATTGACAAGGAACAACATTTTTTTGAGGGTAGCACTCAGGAGAGGAGTGCAGAAATGGAGAAAGCTCACCAGTGCATTTGGGACAGCACGGTGCAATTCGTTCCATTGGCAGCACTTCAAAGAGGAAGAGGAGGGGGGATAATCCACCCCTACATTAGCCCCCTGGATTTTCCAGCACCACCACAAATATGCCAGCACGTACACACATTTATTCACAAAAGCAGCAGGCTGGAAGGTTCGACCGTCGGGTCCTGATTGGGTCAGGGTCTAGGGATGCCGAATGGTGGCACGAAGAATATTTTTCAATTTGACAGAAAATCCAGAGATGGATTATTTTCTTGCACACACACACACACACACACATACAGACACACACAAACACAACAGCAGGAAAATAATTCATCTTCATAGAGAAGACCTGCATTAAAACACTGCTGCAACATTTGTAAAGAAATCATAGGAATAAAGGTTAAAAATATGAGTTAACGCTGATATGTGATACCAACAGGTAAGACAGAAAGAGAGGCAAAATTTATAAGACAGAGAAGAATTAAAGGATGGGGAGTGAAAGTAAAGAAGACAGATGAAGTGTAAGGGAGCTCGTTCAGCTTATCGACAACCAGCAGCATCAGTAGCGGAGAACTGTCAACTCTCGTTCGGACAATATGCGACCAAGTGGAGATCAATCCTGCCAGCAGCACAAAGAATCAATGCGGCTTTCTTTCAGACAGTAAGAGAAGAATGTGACTCAATCTGGAAGAGCAAGAGATACATCCTCTCTGGTTTGGGAACTCCTAAGGATAAGCTGGAAAGTGTCACTGATGAAAGGGATGTCTGCATTTCTCATTACCTTTGGCACCCAATGTCAGATACGAATAAAATATTGCATTGCTTCACATGAACAACATTAGATTTCAGGTTTTGCATAGGAGATTCTGCAACAATCTGCAGTATTTGGACGCCAAATATTTCCAATGTCTCCAAGTGATAATTTCTTTTAGCTTTAATGTAAGCAGCCATTCGTATAGCTGCTTTTGTGGCATTTAATGTGCTGTCAAGACTGCATTAAGTCAGCAGTTCAACCTGTTATTGATGGGCTAAATTGAGGTGACTTTAGAGACTTGAAGTGGTATGGTTCACCTCACAACTCACACATCAATAACGGTCGGTCCAGAGGGAGAAGAGTTATGGAGTCGATGGGCACGCTGACTGGTCAGAGGGTTAGCGAGGTCTCTAACGATCAATAACGCCTGACCGCTGGAGGCAAGAGTGGTGTAGCTACAGTTACACAGGCCCATAGAAGGAAAACATCTCTGCAGACTGATATTCGTCATTTAATGTTAAAAACAACCAAATAAACACCCTCAGTATGTTGTCGCTATATTAGTCTGTATATCCCGACACAACTATATTTTCTATTGTTCAGGAAACATTAGCTGGATTTATTTACTTCATTATTTCCAGAAAAGATGCTAGAACTTATTATTGAAAAAAACAAACAAATCCTGTGAGATGCTGGCGATCAACTACTCTTCCCAGCAGAGAGGAGATGGGAAGCAAAAAAGAAATAGGAAAACCTCCATTGATTATTTTTCAGTTTGTTGCAAAATTTTAAGTCATCTGGTTGAAACGCTGCCATCTAATTGGCAGATGGTTGCCCCACTGTGAGCAAAATTGAATCAGCCGAGTTAAACCAAACCAGTTCAGAGCAGCCCAAATGGACTGCATGAAAACACATGCCAGAGAAGTGAGGGAAGAAAGATTAAACAGAAACCAGAATGTTTAGTGTATGGTCTGCTGAGAGAAAATTGATTGGTAAGTGGTTATGAAGGTTTCCTTGGAGGTAAACCATGAGATAAAATGCATTTTAGATTGCCTTAATGATCTAGAGAAATCAATTTAAAGTAAAAAGCTGCACATCAAACCAAGTCTTCCTTCTTTATCACACCTCATTTATCACCATCGTACTGAACCCAGCCTGCAGAAGATTTCTGGTTATGAGCTGTCCAATGCAGATTTGATGAGGAATCATACGACTGCAGCGTCAGAAAAAGGTTTCTAGAGCAGAAAATGCAAAGCCAACTAAGACAGGATCATGTTTATGTTTGTTTATTGTTTATTTGAATGGGGACAAATGTTTAGTATACATAATACCAAGCACTATAACATTTATAGCCTTAGATAATTTGTGATGCACATCCCCAGATGGACTTTAACCACATCATGTTGTAAACATGAGCCAGGAGTAACATTACAGGTACGGGGAATCATCTAGCTGAGAAACTGGGTGATAAGAGTGTGGCTGGGATACAGATTTAAAGAACAGATGTTTTTCCAGTGGTCAGGGCTTTAAAGTTGAACCTGCAAAAACTGCAGAAACTGACGGACGGATGGATTTTTTTTTTCCATACTCAACCAAACATGAAAAACTTTTAAATTCAATTCCATGTTTTCCAAAGTTTTGCAGACTTTGTAGGAACCCCAGTTCATCCAGTACCTGATTGATAAAATAACCTTTAGAAACAAACTCAGTCTCTCATTGCACATTTTCACTTTAATCATTAACAGCAGTATCAATCACAATCTTCTTTCACCTACATTTTAAACAATCACACCAAGAGTTAGAGGTGTTCAAACTCTTCTTAGGCAGCCTTCAACCACCAAAACCCATAAAAAAATGCCAGGTTTGCTGTATTATTTATCCAAGTATCAAAGACAGCTGATTCGGACTGAAATAGCAACACATTTGTCTCGGCATCTTCTGGTTTCCAACAAAGACAAAAAACTCACTGCGTCTGCCAGTTTAACTGGAAGCTTTTCTTCCCACCACAAACACAACATGATGGAACCAGGAAACAGGCGTAAAGGAGGTTAATCTCTCAGAACAAATCACAGGCCTTCACCAGAACAACGGTCCTTTTCTTGGACCCACACAGACTTCCAGCTACAGCATTCAAACATGATCCTCCTTTTCACCAGGGAATAACAGCATCGGATCATGCAATGACTATGCACACGCGAATAAGCTTCAGTCTTCATACCACATGTAGACTTTTACTTGTCCTACTCACCCTCTCCAGATCCTGACGGAGGTGCGTGAAGAGTTTGAGTCTTCTGTAGAGGACGTCCTGCTCTTGCTGGGCCAAGTTGTCCACCTCGTCCCTCTTTAAAGTGACCAGAGGCTGATTGAAGTTGGCCTTCCTCTTTAACTTCCAGAACTGATATAAGAAATCCACCTAGAAAATAAATAATCATTTATATTGCATGTTTTTTTTTTTTTTTTTTTGCGGCGTTTGATTGCAAACTACAAAGTCAGAGATGTGCAAGATCCCACTTTACAAGAACTTGTTCAAACTTCAAATCCCACACAGTGAAACCAAAATAATTTGTTTGTGGTTCAATTTAAAATTCAGAACAACATAATTTAAATGCTTTCTAAGAAAGCTGTTATATGTAGATAAATATGTCAGCACGTAATTGTGTAATTGCACTGTATCTCTCATTTTCTCTCTCTTATAAATTGTATTTTAACTCATCTGAATTTAATTAATTTGGACATATTTTCTTGTGTTTCTTGTCACAGAGCTAATTACATCAGACTAAAATGCTGCCTATTAAGACTGTTTTTGTTCATTGGGTTTTTCAAAGTACAACGAAGATGATTATTTCATACAAGCACAATATCAGTTGAGAAAGGTTCATGCATACCAAAGATAAAATACAGCTGTAATATTATTTCAACTAAACTTTTATATACCTTGGTCATAGGAAAAAAAGGTGTTGCAGCTTTTATTTATTTACTTCTTTAAATGGCTGCACGATTGCGATACTTTTGCTGAATACTGCGATTTCAATATTGATTAGAGTTAGGCAACCTTTCCCTGACACTCTCTCTTTTTACTTCATCACAATGTCCCCAGAAAACTTTGATCTTTAGCATCACAGCCACAATAAATGTACATCAAGGGTGCAGATCAAGGACAGTAAAACTGAAATATAATGTCCAAAAACATATTGCATCCATGCAGTCCTTTCTGATTGTGATATTGTAAAAATGTATATTCCATTGATAACGTATTGTGCAGCTCTATTTACCAACTATACTTAATTATCCTCTCTGCCTCATGCATGTGGGATCTGGACAGACTTTGTAATTAAGCACAGTCTTGTAGGTTGCAAAACTCCTCAACATAACCTCTCTCTGTTACTTTGAGCAAGAGTTCCCAAATCCAGTCCTCGAGACCTACTATCATGCAACTTTCAGACGCATCCCTTCTCTAAAACATCTGAATCAAATGGCTGAATTCCCTCATCAGCTGTCATTCAGCTCTGCAGGGCCCTGGTAACGAGCCATTCATCTGATTCAGGTGTGGTGGAGCAGGGATGTATTGAAAAGTTGTAGGACAGTAGCTCTAAAAGACTGGAATTGGCCACCCCTGGCCTTGGGAAAAAGGGAAGTATTGTAGCAAAAAGGGAAATATGTGAGTTTGCACACCGAAGATTTCCTAAAAATAAGAAAAAACTAAGAATAAATTCACTTTATCAACATCAAGTAACAGCTTATTTTTTATTTAAGTGCAGTTTATCGTCACCAACAGGAGCCACAGACACTTTATGTTCCTCACACAAAATAAGGGCCTCATTAACTTGGAAATATTTTAGAAAATTGTAACTTTCCTTTCTTTAACATATTAATCCATACTAAAAAGAGATGAAAAAGTTAAAACGTCAACAGAAAAGCAGAACAGATAATTATCTGCGCAGTAGAGTTTTATCCAAAGCAGGTTCACAGTGTGATTTCAGCCTTTGCAGACACAAGCTTTCATCAAAATAAATGTGCAGCGTGACTGTTGCTAAGACAGATGTCAAGAGTGCTTCCACAGGCGTCCTCCTTTTCCTCAGCATCCCTCCCCTAAATTTATTAATTATTAACTCCAGCATTAATTGTTGGGTCTCTGTTAGATGTTTGTGACATCATCCTGTGGAGGTAAAAACTGTACAGCCTGACATCTATTAAATCTTACACCTCTACAACATCTTATGAGATAAAGGAGCCTTCATTTCTTCAGTATTGTTGAGTCTGGTGTCTCAGCTTCCTCATGACAATCATCTACCTTTTCCTAAAATACCTAGAAACACCAACGAGCTTCTTTAGCAATGACCGTTTGTGTCTTACCCTCCACATAGAGGCTGCTGACAAAAAAAAAAAAAATCTGTCTCGTCAGCAGTGATTGTGTCGGCAATAACATAACATTTCCATCTTAAAATCCATTTTATGTTGCTCCTATGTTGCATAGGAGCAGAATCTGAATTCTGGGTTTACAGAAGCTGTATCGAAATTATTAGAACTAAACGTCTCAACTATATCCCTTTGTGTTTCAAGAATCTGTACAATTGAAGAATTTCTAGAATTAGGTGCCTTAATGGTACCATCAGACCAGGTGATGCTCAGCTATTTTAAATCAGTCTACAGCAGCTCCAGCTGTTTGGTTTCTATGCTCAAACATCAGCTACAGTGAGCCTGCAGTGTTTCCATACTTTCTTCCTCTAAGTTCGAACAAATGTTGCTATTTTGACCTCATCATCACAGAGTCATTTCACCAGCTCAACAAAGTGCCTCATAATTAATCCTGAGTCAGCGCCTGGAGGAGGATGTTATTTTTGATTTGATACTGATGGAGGTGAATGACATTAATTGTTCATCAGCAGGGTAGCGTACCTGTAAGAGCGGCAGCCCGAGGTTTTCAGCGACGTCGCTTGGGTCCACCAGTCTGTAAAACTCATCCTCTAGCTCCTGGAGCTTCTGCTTCCTCTGGCTCACCTTCTCTCTCTCCAGCTGGTCCCGCTCGGCTCGCTCTGACGCCGACACCAGGTGAGCTACTCTGCTTTGCTCAGAGTCGCTGCAGCTGTTGAGCTCGTGGCGCTGCTCTGGCTTTATCTCAGAGGCGGCGACCCAGTCGGGTCTGGCCGCTCCGTTGGTGGTCGAAGTGACAGCGTGGTTTCCGTTGGTCACGCTGGTCGTGTTGTTGGCGGTGGAGCTGTGCTCCAAGCAGAAGGACTTAAAGCGCACCTCGTCGTTTTCAGCCAGGATGGTCTTCATCTCCAGGCCATGGTCGAAGGCGCATGTCACATGGAAGGCCACGATACAGGAGGGCATGGAGCACTGGGAGGGGAAAAAACAAACACTTTTCACTGCCTGTTTCAAAGTGTCATTTTCTGCCCATTTACTCTGTCACTGATGTACCAATAGAAGTGCAACAGAGCAGAAAAAGAAACCAGGTCACAACAAACACTGATCTCTCCATCTCTGCTGGCATTTTGGTAAGTTGTGATAGTTTCAGTGTGTGTTTCTCAGCACTATTCATTACAGGTCATACAAAGAGGCAACCTCCCACTGCGTCTCCTCAGGCATGGTGTGATTCCGCCTGTGTGAGCCCTTGTGGCTAAGTGCTGTCGGCACCGTGTTCATGAACATTTGTGAATGTGCGAGCCGGTAGGTGTGGGTGCAGGTTTGGTGCTTGTACTTGTCAAAGGAGTTCAACATTCAGCAGGAGGGCTCTGTGCTGCGTTTGTGTACGAGCGCAGTGACAAAAACCTGCCTGTTCCTAAACACTTCACCATCTGGAAAACAACTCCTATCTGAAATTTCCACAAACAACCTCTCTCTCATCTTCTTTTTGATTTAAACCTTCAGAGTAGGAGTGAGCAGTTTAGTTTACCAAGCTCTTATCCTTATTCTTCTTTAGAGCAACACAGAATTGCTTATAACTGTGAAGTTGATAAAAAATGATGGATGGTTTTCCAAATGTTTTGCAGAAAAAACTCTTGTGTTTTAGCCCTTTAGGGGGTATTTTGAGACCCTTAAATAAAATCTAGTGCAAACATATGAAAGAAGGTCTTCTGGTCGGGTGAGACAAAAATGTACCACTTGGCGAACATTCGAAACACCACACAGTGAAACTTGGTAGAGACAGCATCATGCTGTGGGAATGTTTGGGCAAAAATTAATGGAGAGATCTATGGAGATAAATGCAGGGCAATTCTGGAAGAAATACACACACACACACACACACACACACACACACACACACACACACACACACACACACACACACACACACAATTACTCTTATACTCATGACAAGAAATATCAACAAAAAGTGTATTCTTAATGAGCAAAGAGTTAGGACACGCGACACCATGCATCTGCAGGGCTGGAGTATGAATGTAGAAACATATTTATGCTTATGGTTGTGACAAAATCCGAAAAATAGTATTGTGTACCTCCTTAAAAATATACAAACACAAAAAGTTTGACTTCTTAGTAGAGGTCTTTGACTTCTGAGTAATCCCAACACATAATTATACATTGTTTATTATGAATAAAAATAATGGGAAATCTTTTTAAATTTGAGTATTTTTTCACTAAATTTTAGCATAAATTCCTTTGCTTTAAGAATTACAAACTATACAGAGGGCAACAAAACATCTAAATATGTATTTTTTTACTCCTTTATCTCTTTCTGGGTGAAACTGGACTGGACATCTGATCTTATGGACATCTTTATGGCAAAGTCATCATTTCACTAAATAATAATTCAATGATGATAAAGCAGAAGCCTTCAGCCAACAGTTGCATCTTTTTTTAAAAACACATGTATGTGTATGTGATGTATTGTCTTGTTAAGAAGCTGGGCAACAATGAAAGGTTCACTATATAGTTCCACTTATTTCCAATAAAATATCAGGAGGAGTCTGCTTATTTGACACTTATTTGCTGTCAAAAGGTTGAACTCAGCATGGAGCCGGTGAGATGTGTTGTTTAGTGTGAACCACGTCACTGCAAAAAATATTTATCTGGCCTCCTTGTGCGCACCTGCTCTGTTCTGGTGTTGATTACTTTGTTTTTAATCTGTGCCCACATTGCACCTTCAGGTTTGGTTAATGACATGTTTGCTTCGCTTAAAGGAGTTTAAAATGTTTATCTATTTGTTAACTGCATATTAAACACTTCTCAAACAGGAGCCTTTATTGTCTGCACTCTGCTCTTAAACCTGCAGGTTCATCTCTTTATCTTTTCCCACACAAAAACAAAATTAAGAAAGCTATTAATAAGGTAGAAACAAAACTATGTTGTGTGGAAATTGAGGGTATTACACACAAGGACCCCCCAAAAAAACAAAGATTTCTAAAAGGCTATAAAGTTTCACAGCCATTATTGATCTATCACCAATGGGCATCAGCATCCTGCTATGGACTAGTGACCGGTCCAGGGTGTACCCCGCCTCTCACCCGATGACTGCTAGAGATAGGCAGCAGCCCCCCTCGCAATCCTGCAAGGATACGCGTGGAAGAAAATGGATGGATGGGCATCAGCATCTTATATTTAAGGTTTCACAAAGTTTCCTATCTTACTAATTCAGTTGTATTAAGAAATGAGGAAATTTAGAGGCTTTGTGGCTCTAAAATGGGAAAAATGATAAATGGCCTTCGTCTGTGTAGCGCTTTATCAAGTCAAATGTCTCTGCATTTGATCAGCCTTTGGTGACACAGCATGGGTTTGATCTTAAGGTCAAACTAAATGCCAGAAGTTTTAGTCCAAACCCAACCATGGTTTTGTTTCAGCCTCTCATACTCAGTTCCTAAAGCCAAATCCCAGGTAATTAAAATCAAAACCCTACAATTGTTTCTAAAAATCTTCAAACTCAAGCCAAGTATGAAGTAAAAATGTTATGAGCTTAGTAGATAATCTCATTAATTAAGACTAATGTTCACATGCTGATTTTATTTCAACGTTTAGAAATACACGCCGGGTTTTACTTGCTGACCTTTTCAGAGCTGCATGTTTTAGTCAAACACTGATTAAGAGCCCCTTGAAGGACTTGCTAATTACTAAAATGAAGTTGTTAAATACAAATTATTTATACTATACACTAGGCAGTCATGAGGCAAATGATGAATTGGCAGAAATGTAAATGACAAAGTGGCTGACCATTAATGTTGATCTAGAAGTGAATTATACTGACTCCTGATTTGGACTGAAAACACAACAGATACTCTGAAATATTTGGTAAATTTAATTCAGGGTTCCTACTAACTTTTCCATTATAAAATTCCATCCAGACGTAAATTTATTGAGTTCTAAAGCCATCTTAGTCTATAATTAAAATCTAAACATAAAATGACCCATGAATTAATGGCAGATATTTTGACCATGGGCAGGTGTTAAAATTTGTAACAGGATGGACGAAAAAAAACAGAATGATAGACAGTTGGATGGATTTAAATTTAGGTGATGGAATAAGGAATTACATTTCATTTGATTAAACAAATTAGTTTTTAGTGAACTGATTTAAATAAAGTCTGTAAATAGAAATATTTTTCATACGTTTTTTTAGTTTTCCATACATAATGCATACACTCCAGACTTACTATGTAGGAAGCCTGTATTGTACTTTTTGATAAACAAAAAAAACATAAAAGAATTAAAAAGCACTTCTATAGCTCACTTTTTCTAAACCAGGAACAATGTTTGGTACACATGACCACTTTAGAACATTTCTGAGCATCGTTTAGTCTCATTTTTTTATGGTCTTATGACTGTTTTTATGTTGGCCTGTCTAAAAAGTGTTGATGTTCTCCTCTAAGTGGTAAAGTTCAGTTCCACTGTCTTCTGTTTATGGTTGGAGATTTTAAATGAGTGAGATTCCAAAGAAATGTTTGCTCTCCTAAGCAAGTGTAGAAAATTAGATTTCCCATTAAAAATGTATGACTGCAGCTGCTGGTGCAGATATTCACATCTGTTATACTGTTTGCATGTGAAACATTGGTATCCAAGTATTATCTCATCCTGGAAGGAAAAAAAGCCTTTTTTTTTTTTGGGGGGGGGGATTTAAACTATTTATTGTTTACTGTAAATAAGAAACTAACAAACCTGTTATTTGACAGGACTTCTGAGTAAATTTTGGGATGCAAAACTGCTCAGTTAAATTTTACAATAATGGAGTTCATTGATCATGTAGGATGATTAGATTTTAATTGTCCTGGATGAGTTTACATGTTCTTATATCTGTCTTGAACAGAATATTTATGTTTTAAAAGGTCTGCTAAACAAACGCCCAAAGACCTGATTCAAATGTGCAGGCAGAAAACCCCCCGCTAGAAGTCATTTTCTAACTTTTACACTGAGCTTAGAAAAGAATTCAGTGTTTTGTTGAAAAGCTTTTTATGACTGTTAAAATTACAGAGTAGAGAGGGAAATTGTGCCAACAAGGAATTAGGACAGACTTAGCAACTTGTGTGGTAAATGCAATAAGCATCTTATTGGAACATATAAATAAACATAAAAAATAACAAAGTAGTAAAATATGCTTAGATCTGTGTTTAAGCCTTTAATGTTAGGTGTACTTAAAATAATTATGAAATCACATTAACTGCCTGCTTGGATTGCATGATTTCATCTGAGTATACCATTTTATACAGTTGAAAGTGAAGTATAATATAGAGAAATGAAAATTGACTTTAATTTGGCAGCTGTAATAGGATATAAATGATGTTGCAGAAAAAATTTTGTATTTTTAATGGTGGGATATCAGGGGAGAGAGAGAAAAATAACCAATTCTGACAATGAAACCTTTAACACAGGAAAATCCTTCCCACTACATTATGGCTTTGTGAGGACTCCTGCTGATCCTGCTGCCGTGTAGCATCAGCATCTTTACTGTGTGCGTGAGGCTACAGCTGATCAGTAAGTGTGTTTGTACAGCCGCAGCTGCCTCCAGCTATGGAAACATGAGAGTGAGATTCCCTCCCTGTGGGCAGATCTGGCTCAAAGGCTCACAGTTAATCTACAGCATCAATACGGTCAAAGCAAACACTCCCACGGCTGCACAAACAACTCATGTGCTGTGCATCCAGCATGCATGTGTATATGCTGTAAGTATTCGTAAACACATACAGCGAGGGGTCTGAAGAATGCAGTTCACCTGAACGACTCCTTTATGCAAAGTAGTGTGCAGGTTAACAGCTGTAAAGTGGGTTATTAAGTGTGTCGGAGGTTTGTTTGTGCACATTACAGCTTGCTCAAGTGGTGCAATTAAGAAAAAAAAAATCATTGAGTTGAATTAATTAAACTTATCGTGCATATGAAAATTAGAGATGTGTGATCTACAGGTTATCTGGAAAGTATTCCCAGCGCTTCACTTTTTCCACATTTTGCTATGTTACAGTCATATTCCAAATTCTATTAAATTAATCTCTCTCCTGAAAACTCTACACACAAATACCCCATCGTGACAATGTGGAAAAAAGTTTTTAAGATTTTTGCAACTTTATGAAAAATACAAAACCAAGAAATCATTTACATAAGTCTTCATAGCCTTTGCTTAGTTTGTTATTGATCCACCTTTGGCAGCATAACAGCCTTAAGTCTTTTTGAATACGATGCCACAAGTTTAGCCAGCCTTTCTTTAGGCAGTTTGACCCATTCTTTTTTGCAGTTTTTCTCAAGCTCCATCAGATTGGATGGGAGACGTCTGTGGCAGCCATTTTCGGGACTCTCCAGAGATGTTCAATCAGATTCAAGTCTGTGCTCTGGCTTGGCCACTACAGGACATACACAGATGGGTTCTAAAGCCTTTGAGATTGTGGTCATGTGCTTTGGATCATTGCTTTACTGCCTGAGCTGCCAAACCAAACTTTGATGATGATCAAGGGCTGGGACACCACTGCTTTAAAACATCCAGCAACACTTATTTAACAATTTAGGTGCATGTTTGTGTTTAGGAATGTTTAAGGTTATGATAAATAGTGTGTTAAAACTAATGAAGCCTACTTTGCCTGCCTACTGAGAACAGGTCGGTAGAGTAATCTCAGGCAGTACACAGGATAGTTTATTTACTCAAAAAAAAAACTGGGTAGTTAATGGAAACCATCATCGTTTACACCACATTTCAAAAGCTGGCTTCAAAACTTGATAGTTTATATAAAACAAGGCTCATGTTACAACATAGAGTGATGAGTTTCTTTCAGCGTATTCATGCTACCTCTAGATGAGGTTGTTTATGCAGACTGCACAAGAGATGGATCAGCAAGACGAACTTAAATGCTTAAATGAAACAAGCAGCTGTCGCTCTGAGAGGGACAAACGCTGTTCTCAACATGTTTTGTTAATTTCCTTGATGAGCTCAGAGGAGAACAGAAGAGAAAAATTACTTTGATTACACCTCACCCCTGCAGATAAAAACTGACAAAAACCAAGATAATGACAGTTTGTTAAAATCATCTTAAACGACAAGCAAAGAAGAAGATAGAGGACAGAGAAAACCCTACCGACCTATTACCATCTCAGTCCATAAAGCAGGAGTGTCTCCAGACAATGTTCAAAGTGGTGGCTTGACTTGGACCCGCTGGTTATCTTAAGCTGGAACATCCAAACCAAAAGCTAGAACAAATTTAAGGTGATTTATTATACTGCCATAATACAGGTGTGTCTAAATTAACTAGAATACCAACCAAAGAGTTAATTTAGTTCTGTAATTCAATTCATAAAGTTTGAACAGGAAGTTCAAACATTTACTAATTTTGATGATTATGACTTAGAGCTAATGAAAAAAAACTAAAATTCAGTTTATAAGTAAACTGGAAAAGTACACTGGACAAATAAAAAAAGAATTAAAATAGCATTTTAATACTTTATTTAGCTGTAAAGCTGCAGTCAAATTCCTTGGGTGTGTGAGCAAATTAAGCTGATTTTGAATATGATACATGTCAGCCTTGTGAAAATCATGTCCATTAACTGTGCAGAATATGCATTTAATACTTGGTCGGTGCAAACTTTGCACAAGTTATGGCATCAATGAATTGTGGCATGGAGTTGATCAACCTGTGGCTTCCAGGAAGCCCAGGTTGCTGAATAGCGGCCTTCAGCTCATCTGTATTGCTGGTTCAGGTATCTCTCACCAAGAGTGGTGGATACAGAACTCTGATAGTTCATGTCACGTTTCTCAATTAAAACCTTGTGAATTTTACAAAAAAAAAAAAAAAAAATATATATATATATATATATATATATATATATATATATATATATATATATATATATATATATATATATATATATAAAACATTTTCAAAGAAACTGTCTGAAGAGTATTTTCATAAAAATTTATAGAACATTTATATGGGTGGCCACTTCTGCCCCTGGCCCCACTCTTGGTGGAACCCCTGGCTTATGGGTAGAAATGCAGCAGTTTTGAGGTTTACACTCACAGGTTGCTTTGTAATGCGATCTGCCGAGGTACCATACCTGGATGCAGGTTCCCGTGTGTTCTCGACACAGGCTGCAGGACAGAGCCCAGCGGCTGGCGGGGATGTGGGACACCTTGGTAATGGGCTCCATCTTCTCTGGGCAGCCTATACTCACCTACAGAAAAACAAAAACAGGCAGGGATATATTAAATTTAAGGAATAAAAAGTAAGCATCTTCAGATTCAGAGCAGGAACACGCCTCAGAAAGATGCTTTATATACCCAAAATATCTCAGTTTCTCTGGGCAGTCCATTCAGAGCCGCTTTGGCTCCAGACCTCCCTTCACCAGAAACACCCAGAGGAAAAAAATCTTTGACTCATGCCAGCAAGTTGTGCACAACAAAAGTCGAGAGCACTTATTATCAAAGAGCCATTTCTTCTTCTCTTCCTTACTTCCTTTCCCATCCAAAAACCTCTTCTTCCTCTTCTTCTCATATCTGAAGCAGAGCTCTCTCATCCTCGTCCTTCACGTTTCCATTACAAAGCTGACAACAGATTTCCGCAGGTCATGCCATCCTTCTCTCAATCCACTCGTCCTTCTGTAAGAGTTTTCCTTTTCTAGCCCTCATCCGCTTGAAGTCTGCTCGTATGAATATTTTCAGGGTCTTTTGGATAGCACACTCTAGTTAATGACAGAAGGATTTCCAGCTCATGTATGATGTGATTAATTGATTAGATTGCGCTCAAGCGTGTTCCTGTGCTCCACTTTGTTTGTCACAGCTCAAAAAAAAAAACGATGGAGAATGAAGTGTCTCATTATGTGTGCGCAGGCCTTAAACATGCTGATTTTTCCAGCTCCAATTATTTCACATTTCAAAGCTGGTAGATGAAAAAGTGACAAAATATGAAAATCCCTTCATGGAAAAGGGATGAAAATAACAGTGTTGGATAAAAAAGGTTCCCTGTATCTTTTTGTGTGTTATAGAAGGCCAAAATAGAGTCGTCTCTATGGGAGGTGAAAAAACATGGCAAAAAAGAGCTACACTCAGCATCAGGGGGGGAATCTATCATTCAAAGCCGGATTTATGTTTTAACACAATCAATGCAACATTTTTATCTGTCTTCATTTGTTTCATTACACATTTTCCTTTAATACTACCTGTTGTGATTAAATTATACTGAGTTATTCTTTAACTGATCCTAAGGCCTTCAGTCTCAAAATTAAGCCTTTGAAGGTGTGAAGGACAGAGAGGATCAGCTGAAACCTCTCAAGTCTAATCTAAAAAGCCGTCCTCACAGTCAGATTTGCCTCAAAGACGTTCAGCCAATTTAACCCTCTTTATACACTTTAAATATGATTTAAAAACATTTTAAACTGCAGTAGGTTTGGTGTATGAAAATAAAATGCACAAAGTCTGATGAAATTTTAACTTTATCTGAAAGAAGGCGGCACTCAAAAAAACATTACTTTATCACATTCATCCTTAAATGAGGGCAGAGCCGGCCCAAGGCATAGGCAAACTAACTCGCTCCTTTGGGGGCCCAGAATATCAGGGGCATCTCATAAATGGTTAAATGGGTAGGAAGGAAGGAAGGAAGAAAGGAAGGAAAGAGGGTTTGTCCAAAGCATTTCTTTTTCCAAACCCATTAAGACCTGAAAAGAGCTTAAATCAAATTTCTGACTGTTCCAGACAATGTAGGAATCAAGTATTTGGGAATATTGACCTTTTGTAATTCAGTGATGTTCCTGGTTGGTTGTATTTAACCACATCATTGACAGTAAAGCTGTATACTGTGGCAGTGAAAATTTGTGAAATAAAAACATTTTACAACATATTGGGATAAACTAAGTAATAAAGTAATTGTTTAAATGATTTTTAACAATTTAATTTGGGTAGAACTGATTTTACAGTTACTTTTTGGGTGTAAATAACCATCTCAGTGTACAAGTTTAAAATCTGTGGAGGTCCGTATCAGCAAGCAGTCTTTGAACAGCTCTCCTATCTACACCTTTTTAGCCCATGCAGGGACACATGCACCGACACACAAATGCACATACATGCAAATAAACCTTTTTTTCCCCCACCTGCTCCACAGTTGGAAGAGAAAACAAAAGCGAACGGAGCAACGAAAACAATTAACCCAATCAAGGGTGACAGAAGGCAATCAGAGGTAAAAGGTTTGAGAAGCCAAAAGCTGCTCTGTTATTGGGAAATGTGCCGGTGGAGTGTTGCTGAATAGACTGAACTCACGAGGCTGATTGTGCTTGTGTTTTTAAAGGAGTACGAGGTGTAAAGTAAGTACTGAGAGCCTCTAAATGCAGCACAATTTGGAGCGTTCACGTTTCCAAAAGATCTCATCAAGACACAAGAAGGGAAAGCCAGGTCTTCGCTGCTGTATGCCAGCCATTACCTCAGCCTGGAGGAAACACGTTCCAGGTGCAATTTCCTGCCTAAAACATTAAAGTTTTTCCTGATCATGGTTTTGTTCATTATGGATAAAAACCTCGCTTCAAAAGGAAGAAACCTTTCATCCTATAGGTCAACATTAAGTTAACTCAAAAAATGCAGGAAACTGTTAAGTTCCAACAAAATTTTGTTGTTGATATGTCTAAATATCTGTACATATTTTAAATGTCTTATTTTACCCAGTCTTTTTCTTTTCACTGTAAAATTTTAATGTCATGAATAAAATAAAGACTAGTTACAAATGCCTCTGTACACAGCCAGACGATACCCTGATTCGCAAGTAGACCAGCTAAATTATTACTTTCTGAAGCAGGAAGCTACACATGCAGTGTCTTGCACTTTAACACTCTAGTTTGCCACACTACAACAACAAAAGAATACAAGCATTTTATTGTGATTTTATGTAAATAGAAAAACACAAAATAGTTCATAAGTATAAAGAGGGAGAAAAATGTTACACGGTTTCATTTTTGGGTTGTTGGGGGGGGAGTTTTTGTTTTTTTTGTTTTTTTTTTTTTTCCCCCCAAAAAAACCCCCCAAACATCAGGCTGTGATCTCCAGCTTTCTTCACCGTGATCTCTGGGAGTGTGAAGTGGCCGGGATGAGAATCAGCACTGAGACCACGGCCTTCAGTTGAAAAAGGACAGAAAGCTTCTCTGGGTCAGGGATGAGGCCCTGGTCCAAGTGAAGGAGTTTAAGTATCTTGGGGTCTCATTCATGAATGAGGGAAAAATGAATCAGGATATTGATAGGCAGATTGGTGCTGCTTCTGGGGAGAGGGAAGTCTGGGTCTCTCTCCTTAGGCTGGTGCCTCTGGGACTCGACACTGGACTAAGCAGAAAATAATGGACGGATGAAAATAAAACATTCAAAAATGTGGCATGTAACCCCCTTTACTCTGATAGCCTGAAATAAAATCCAGCATGACCAGCTTACTTTAAGTTACTAAGTTAGTAAATAAGAGTTTACTGAAGTGTAATTTAGTCTGGGTATAATGACTGTTCTGTGAAGGCCTCACAGGTTTGTTGGAGAACATTAGCGGACAAACAGCATCATGAAGACCAAAGAACACAGCAGACATTTCAGGGATGAAAATAAAGCAGAGTTAATGTCACGATCCTTGAGTGTTTAGGTTTTCTGTTGTGTTTTTGATCATTCCCTTGTTATTTATTGATGCTCCATCTGTCTTGCCATATTCAGTTCATTTCTCTGTTCATTATTGTTAGTAAGGTGGACAATATAAGGTGACATAAGTTCTTTCTTTTGTCTTTAGTTTGTTAGTTTATTCTTTTGGTCTGTTCCTTGTACATTTTAATTTATTTCTCAGATTATTGTCAAGCCTGTATTCCTTCTGGTCTGTAGATCCTTTGAATTTTGAGTCCCTGCTTTCATTCTGCTTCAGCTGATCTTCATCACCTCTGATTAGTTCATTTGTATCCTTTGTCACTTTCCACCCCTGCCTCAGTAATTAAGCTACTGTTGTCATTGTTTCTTTGGTGGATTATTCTGTTCCTCTTCCTATTCCTCTATCCATACTCTATGTCATGTTTACCTTGCTTCAAGAACTCTTAAGGTTTTCTTCTACTAAACCTTTTACAAGTGGTTGTATGCTTCTTGGCCCTGCTTCATACACACACGTTATGATAGTTACGTTATAAAACAATATGCCAAGCGTTTAGTATCTCACAAAGCACTGTTCAATCCATAATCAAAAAAGATGATGGTATAATCTCACCAAGACATGGCTGTTTTTCTGATAAATGCTCTCCTTTCAGTTTAGGTGAATGCCCAAGAGGCCCATGGTAACTCTGGAAGAGCTGCAAAGATCCACAGCTCAGGGAAATGTATTGGGAACCCTTTTACCAGTTTGCCACAAGCCATGTAAGGGTCACAGTAAATGTGAAAGAAGCTGATCTGGAAGGTGCTCTGGTCAAGTCTCAAGAGGATGAAAAAGACTAGAGATTGGAGCAGAGGTTCACCTTAGTTTAGTTCAAAGCTAATTGATGTGCTAGTGTGGCCTAGTTAAAGTCCAGAAATAAAGCTTTCTAGCAATCGGTAGCAAAAGTTAAAAAGTAACGTTCACAGACACCTTCAGCGCAGCGCTTGAGCTACGTGGTAAAGAATGGGCAAGAAATGTCTAGATTTTTAAAGTTGGTATAGAAATACCCGAGGTTCCGACTGTAGGGGGGTGGGGGTGGGGGGTAATGTGACAAAATGGAGAAATATTCAAGGGGTGTGAATACTTCTACTTTAGTCTCACCTCAGGGATCCATAAGGCACAGCTGACGTGGACCCACTTGGTTCCACTGCGGGTGGGCTTCAGGGCCCCCCCTCTCTTGGGGCAAAGCAGACACTTTGGCTGAACCCCCAGAGCGCAGGTCCGACACAGCCAATTACCCTGTGGTACCTTCAGGATGCCGTAACAAGCCTGCAGCAGGGAGAGAATGACGACAGTAAAGTTAGTTCAAGTCGGGGAGTCAGAGATGCCGACAGAACCGCTTTACAACTTTGGGAACCACATGTCTGATCCAGGAGGTTTGTGATTATTGTGACTAACTTTAGTGAAAGAAAGCAGCACCTTTTAAAGCTGCTTATTTTTGTTTAACAAGTGCAGAAGGTTAGTTTACCATCACAGCACCAACCAGGTCTTCTACAGGATTCCTACACGTTTTTTTCCTGACAACATTCAGGACTGTTTTAGATAACAATTTCCAGGATACCAGCCCCTTTTAGCTCAGGATAGATGGATGGACTAAAGAAAGGAAAGATAAAAGGAAGGATGGATAAGGAGTGAAAGACAGAGAGAAACACAGACTGCTGGATAGATGGAGGAAAGAATGGGCAGATAAGTGGATGGATCAATGGAGGGAAGGAAGGAAGGAAGGAAGGAAGGAAGGAAGGAAAGACTAATAAATGGAAGGAAGGAAGGGCAGATGAGATGGATAGGTGGAAGGAAGGAAGGGCAGATAGATAAGTGGAAGGAAGGAAGGTATTATTTCTTTTCCCAGACCTATTCAGCCAAATAAAATAGCTTTAATTCCCAACTTTTCCAGACCACATATACAGTTTGAAAACGCAAACATTTTCTATCCAACACTCAGGGCTGCCAATGATCTTCATCCTCCCTGAATAGCAGTAATTTAATCTCACTGAGCTGCTACAATAAGAAAATCTACCACTCAAAGTCCAAAATACAAAAATCTGGTATGATCAAAAATTTTGATCATACCAGGGTAGACAGTGGTATGGTACTGTGTGTTCTATATTTAGAACACACAGTAACACACACACACACACACACACAGTAACACAAACATACACACTTCAGGCAGGAATGTTTTCTTCCTGTGAGATTGAGCTTCACTCTGTCCTGTTCTTCTGAACATTAAGGAACGCTGTGAGCCCTGAACTGAATGTGGTAGGACTATTATCATGAGCTCATCCCTCTAATATTTTGTTATCTTGAGTTTGATGCTGACGTTACACATAATTCTGCAAACCTACAAAAATCCTAACAATAATAAAGGTGGACAAAACCAGATCATCAGAATGTTATGTTGAGTCATACTGTTTAAACATTAGATCTTTTTTTTTTTTTTTTGTAAGTTTGTTTAACAGACTGCAGGTAAGATTTGGTTCAGCAAATATCGAGCCCCAACATTTCTCACCACATGCAGTGAAATTATAGGTGACGACCCAAGTTGCCATTTGTTATGAAATTACTTGCACTTAGAGTTGCAGCAGCAGGTAAGCGAAGCCAACCTGATGAGACTGAAGGTGTGTTTTGGTGCCCCGGGGGCTGACACAGTAATTAACACCTTGTCACTGTAAAACAATTGCAGAAAAACAAACCCTCAGGGTGTCACAGGCTCTGTTTGTGAAATTACTACTCTGAGGTGAAACAAACTAAACCCTGTTTTGTTTTTTTATTTTATTCAGAAAAATCATTAAAGGAAAACCTAAATGGAGAATAATGTTCTGTTAAGAGGATATTTATTTTGCGAAAAAACAAGGGCATTTTTGTAAACTCTAACCTGATGAACGCAGACATTGCACTTGTCACAGAAGACCATCTCATTGCCGTCCTCTCCCTCCGGCGAGCGGCACACGTCGCACACCACGTCCTCATCGTACTCGATGCCCAGGCCTTCCTCTGTCTCGATAGCTTGCTGCATCTTTTCCTCACACACGCTCTCCAGCTCGACCAGAACGCACTCCATTGTCAGCTCGTCCAACTCTGGTAAGGCTGTTGGTGAGAAAACGAAGCCACATTTAAAATGTTGGAAGACAGAAACTAACAGCTGATGAAACATGAAGCTTTTTAAAACCAGACCACTGTTTATACTGGTCTCAGTTTTTTAAATGTAGATTGAATAGTTTGATTTCTCGTATAAGAATATTTAGAAGACATTCACTTATGGAAGCTAACGGTGTCCCTTAGGAGTTGGATTTAGGGCCACTCCTACTCCTCCTTGATATCAATAAAATAACAGTAACTATAACCAAATTCAGTTTTACAATGCAGATACACTCAACCTCCCTCTCACTCAGCAGATGGCTTCTAATACTTTACAGCAGCAGTGTCCAAAGTGCTGCCTGTGGGTCATTTGAGGCCTTTGGAATAATTCTGTGCAGTTCCCAATTACAACACAAGCATGGTGCAACTTTTCCTCACCTGCAGAGGCAGTTGATGCAGATGAAAACTTTACATTTTTTAGAGAAAGATAGTTTTACTGAGAAATTTAAATCTGAACATGGAAAATGTTATAACACAAGGTATAAATCTCTTCTTGCCCACGCTTTTTAGGTTTAATATTAATTCCCCAAACATCCAGCAATTGAAATCAAAAGAAGATGGGTTAACCCACTGGTTCTAGATGTTAAGTCGTGGATGGCTGTTAATTTTTTTATAATTATAATACACATAAAACAGAAGCGGTCATATGTGGGCCTAACTGTCTCTAGTGCCAAAGGTGTTGATTTTGCTTAAGAGTTGTGTCACTAATCTAGGGGTAAAAATAGATACTGCTCTTAGTTTTGATAGCCATGTTAATGGCTAACAAAATCTTATTTTTTTCAACCTCAGCCGTTGCTCACAGTTCCGAAATCCCAGATGAAACTTCGGGAAGACCATTCATTCTCAGTCATGGCTCTGAACCTCCAGAATGAACTGCCTCTGCACGTCAGGCAAGCGACTTCAGTGGAGGTTTTTAAATCCCGGTTAAAAACTCACTTTTATTTGCTTGCTTTTAAGTCAGTGGGTGACTGACATTGCATGACTTGTTTTTATTGTGTCTTTTCTTTTATGGTTTTGAGTTGTGTTATGTTTATTGAGCTATTTCCCTGCTATACATCACTTTAGTTAGTCAACTTGGCTAAATACAAGTAGCATCTATGAAAGAAACATGGTGATTGAATGACTTTGTTTCTGATCTGAACACCAACAGCAAACTGCTCATATGAAACTCAAACGCATTAAGACAATTTACAGATTTACAAAGTTATTTTTGGCTGCAACACTTCACCTCTCACTTCAATAGGAAAACAGACAGATTTCCTCTGCATGTTTATCTCATAAGGTCACTGTGTTGTCTTTGGACTTCAGGAGAAATGTGAAGGAAATTAATCATGTTCTTTTGGAATTAACTCAGCCACATACAGAGTTAAGTGGAGAAATGCTGCATGGTCTCTGCAAGCACATGTTTTGAGACAAATATAACTGTTGCCAACAGCTCAGTTCATCATGCCAGTTCGTGTTGACAGTAGCATTTTTGTATTCCTGCTCAATTTGCATCTCAAAGTGCTGCCTTGCTCCAAGGCTGGTTAATAGTTGATGAAAACTGATCAAACCAGCAAATGAGAGCTCTCAACCTAATAAAAAATAAAAATGATCTGAGATATGAGCAAAGTAAATAGTCTGGCTTTCAGGACAGAAAATACATGGAATGCCATTATCTCTTAACTGGAATGAAAGTATGCTGATTAAACAAACTGAGGAATGAAAAGCCATGTTAAAGAATGTTTTGGTGTTTTATGGAGACGCTAATTTTGGATACCTTTTGAGAGATTAAAATTGGTACAGCATTTACAGACTCTAAATGTAGGGAGCAAACAAAGCAGCTCCAACAAACCAGACTGGAGCCTCCAAAGCTGAGTAAATCAGTAGGTCCACCACCAATCATTACATTTTAAAAAGTTGCAGGAGCTTCCTATTAAGGGAATACATACAGATCAATGGTGCATTTGAAGAGCTGGGCTCATCAGAGTCCTCCAAGCAGCAATGAAGGAAAGGGTCTGTGGCTGTGGATTATTTATTGATTCATCTGAAGGATTCAACACTGAGCTGGAAGGTTTTTTTAAGTGGAGCACAGCATCCCGTGCCTCTATTTATTATTTATATCAGTCAATCTCTTCCCACCCTAAAAAGAAAAAATATCTTTATTTACTCTTTCTTGAGCATCTTGTTACCAGCAGGGTTTGCACATATCCCGTGTTGGAAATGCCCATTCATTACTTTACTCACTCACTCACATCATATTCACTCTGTAGTTGATTTAAAAGTAAATGGGAACAGCAAGTGTTTTAGCATTCCCGACACTACTGAAGTACAATACTGTCTCATATTCATGGTTAAAGTATTCTCAGTTCCATGTCATATAAATACACAGAAATGTCCAAATTAAGCTGAGACTGGAGATAGAACAATTTTCAATTTTTAGGTTGAAATATATAATGATTGTTTCTGCTTTTATAGCATACACATTAATATATGAAAATTATATGATACACAAAAAGATACTAAAGAAGTTACTCCAAACCAGAGTTCAGAATAGAGTAATGAAAATAAGTACTTGGTTGGAATGTAGCAAATGCAGTCAGTGCCAGTATTTATTAATCAATATATATATATATATATATATATATATATATATATATAAGATTTCCATTATGAATCTGCCCTGCCATCTTGCTATTTACACAGAGATACTTCTAGTAAATAACAACCATCAAATGACTGAGGCCATTTGATGGTTGTAGCTGATCACCAGGCCACACACACACACACACACACACATATATATATATATATATATATATATATATATATATATATATATATCCTAACTCTTTTCTCATTAAAAATACATATTTTATTGATAATTTTTGTCATGAGTGTAAAAACAGTCATTTTTGGTGCATGCCTTCCAAAGATGAGTAAGAAAAGTTGATATTGTGTGAGCATTTCTCTTGGCTGAATTTTTTAACAGGACTGTATGTGCTACATCTATTTCAACCAGTGTAGTGAACAACTTTACATACTCTTTTCGTTTATTAATTCACAACCTTTTGATGCACTAATAAAGATTCATAGTTAAATAAGTAGAAGTTCAGACACAGCTACTAAATGTATGACTGTACACAGTGCTTCCCATAGCAAACAAGTGGAGGATTTGACCACAGATAGTTTGCTAGTGTAGCAAGCATAAATAAAATGCTAAAAGCATAGCAGCGGTCTGCATGGACTAGACAAGTCGAAGAAAACTTTCAAAAAACACACAAGTTGGATTTTTAGCTGTTACCAGAAATTGAGAAGTAAATCAAAACTGTGCCGCTGCTGTGAATTTCAAAGCAGTCTTTGAAGCCGAGAAGTAAGAGGAAGCAGAGTTAGATATTAACCTGCTGTGACATTTACATCATGAGCTGAACACTGTATGGCAGGAAGCAACAGCGCCCTTCACACTGTCTTGTGGTTGAGTGCGTTTGTGTAGCGTCTCTGTTGTGGACTTTGTGTGCACTTCAAGCACATTTTCTGTCTTTACATGTTCCTTTGCAAATGGATACTTACATTTGCCAATTTACATTGATCTTTGTCTTATGTTGTCAGTGTAAACCTATAAAAAATTTCCTTTTTTCCATTTTTACAGCAAAACATTCATGCAAAGGTTGTATTTAATTTTGTGAGCTTTTCTACTTGCTTATTTTGCATAGATCTTAAAGCGTCCTCCAGCCGAACCAGTGAAAGATTATGAAAAACAAGTTGCTGAAGGAAGAGCAAGGGGCAGGCTGTTTGATTTAAGGAGGATGTGGAGCAGAAATAAGGCCTTAATGCCCAGTGGGGATTCATAAACACAATTACTCTGCTTTATCTGCAAGGGACTGATCTGATATGAAATATAAAATGGTGGAGATGCTCAAGGTCTGCCGTCATCGCCGGGTCAAATCAAGAGTGCAGGAAAATATATGAGAGGAAGCAACAGAAAACTGCAGAAGATATAAAGGAAAGGAGGTGAAAATCAAGTAAGGGGCAAGGATGAAAAGACTCAACAGCTGAAGTTTAATTTACAGACACCAAATTTGGGCTTAAATGAGTTTAATGTAGCATTTTGTATCACTTTGAAGTAAAATACCACCAAAATGTTGTGTATTTAGTTCATTTAATTCAAAAAGTGAAACTCGGGCATTATGCTGATTATTACACAGAAAAGGATAAAGAATCTATATAGTACTGCATCTAAGAATATTAATAGACAGTAGAGTGGAGAGAAAAAGTGTGGTGAGTATAAGTAGCCTTGAGAGGGTTATGGAGCAAAGCCAATTCAAGAGTTTGAAGGAGATTCATAAGGCATGGATTACAGCTGGTATCAGTCTCTCAAGAGCCACCCCACACAGATGTGTCAAGGCATCAGCCTGACATTTCTGATTTAAATCCTTCAACCGTCACTTTCCTTGCATGTAAACCACACCTGGACCAAAGACAATGGCAGAGGCCGCTTGGCAAAGGAGAAACAGAACTGGCTTTATGGAGATGCTGATGTTATTTTGCAGCAGGACTTGGCACCAGCCCACACAGCGAATACCCATAGTGGTACTGTGTTTAATTGGCCATCAGACTGGCCTGACCTAGACTTCTGTAGAGTTAAGAGAAAGATGAGTAACACCAAACCCAATAATGGACATGACCTGATGGCCGCTATCAAAGCAACCTGGACTTCCTGAGCACCTCAGTAGAACCACAGGCTGATTGCCTCCATGCTATGCCATAGTGATGCAGTAATTCATGCAAATGGAGTCCCAACCAACTACTGAGAGCCTTAAATGTACAGTACAGGCTGACATTTCTGATTTAAATCCTTTTTTCTCGGCTTTTTCAACAAAACATGAAAACACAGAAATGTTTAACAGGATTTTTACAAAATCCCATTCGTTTTCCCAAACTCACATTTTCTACAGTAATTTTTATAGCATTCTGGACACTTGAGTATAAATTATTAACATGGAAGCTACTTAAATAGTAGTCGAGTCTTTTTATCTGTAGCGTACACAATTAATGAAACAATGTAAGTAAGATAGAAAAGGGAAACTTTCCAGCTTTTGTGACATCTGCATTAACTGAGATCAGCTCATTTTTAGAATCTAAAACTTGTGGATGTTTCCAATGAGGAGTTGAGTAACCGAAACTAAATGGAGATTTTTTTAAAAACGCAATTTTTGAAAATTTGTATCTGTGAATTTCCCTCAAATTAGCAGTTTTTGTGCTTTATTTGGTGTTTAAGACCCGTTTTAAGAAGCATGGTTCCAGTTCAGCAGAATTTAAAGTGATTTAGAAACCAAACAGATATTATCCTTTTCATTACCTGATAATAAAAAGGAACTTTCTTTATTTTTGAAAGAATGAATGAATTTCGTCAGTAAGTCAAAAACCAAAATACTGATGGGTAAAATGATAAAACATAGGTGTGATGTAGCAATTCAAAAATATAGCATGTTGTTGATTTAAATGAATGAAAAAGCTGCTGCATTTTTTAACCTTTGTTAGATGTTTGTCCTCTTGAAGATGGAAGAAGGAAGAAAAAAAAAGTCAATTTTCCATATTTATCCAGACCTGGAAATAGCTCAAACTAAATCACATCCTTTTCCAGACACATCAGTGTGCTTTATTACAAGGTAAATGTGCAGGAATAAAGCAAAGCTAAACTCATCATTTTAACACTAAATAATGTTCCACTTTATGGAAGTTCCAGTAGAACATTTTCTAGCCATTATAATCAACCGGCTATTGAGAGGGTGCAACAGTGAGTGCTCACCCATCTGTCTGAACTCCTGGTTAACCAGCTGCAGCCAGGCAACGTCCAGGTCATCCAGGTCGTAGCAGCCGTAGAGCTGGGAGCGAGGAGGCTGTGCATCTCCCTCCTTCATCTGCCCGTCGATGGACACACCACCTGTCGACTCCGGCTGCGACCTGAAACAAGAACACAGGAGAGATTTTACATAGGAGCAGTTTGTACGGCAGCACATGAGGTGAATTAGGCCAATATGTTGTTGGCGAATGTGTGAAGCAGCTCAGAATCAGAATTTATCCATTAAATTTTGTGGTGCTTAAAATTTGGTTTATTAATCTTCAAGCTTTACAGCAGAAGAACTTAATTTAACAAAGCTTTGGATGAAACAGGAGGCATGTTGATGCATTTTCTCTTCAACATAATAACTAAAACTGTAGTCTTGAAAGCACAATGAAATAAACCACTGGTCTTAGTCACATAATTCAACCAAACTGAAAACAAAGAGTAGCTTTCTGGTTTTAGTAAATGAAAATTAATGACCATTACTTATGGTACTATAACTTTAAATGATAAGAACAAATTTATGGATTCATGTTTATTTCTTTTACAGATAATAGACCTACTACACCTTCCCCACTCTTAATTAGAGAGCAAAACACTAAATATTTTTTGGTTCTTTAAGGTGATCATTTCATTAAAAAAAAAACAACAAAAAAAACAAAACAAAAAAAAAACTAAATACTGTTAATCGGTTGGAGGTTTCTCTCTTTCTTTCCTTCCCTCCCTTCATCCTATTCTGTCTTTCCAGCCTCTTACTTCCAACTCATCTTATAACTTCCTGTTCTTTCTATCCATCCTTACTTCCTAATCCATCTTACCATCCTCTAACTTATTTTTCCATCTTTCTAATTTCTCCCCTCTTCCTATCTCTTACTGGCTTTTTTCTTGTATTTATGTTAATTTTCTATTATTCCCTTTGCTTCTGTCCTGATTTCCTTCTTCCCCTTTGTTTAGCTCTCTTTTCTGTTTTGTTCCCTTGTTTCTTTAATTTCCTGGTCTTGCTTCATTTCATTCCCTTTCCTTAGTATGTTCCTTTGCTTAATTCCCATCTTCCTTTCTTTGTTCTGTTTCTTTTTACCTTATTCCCTTCATTTATTTCCTCATTTGTTCCCATCCTTTCTTCTGTTGTCTTTCTTTCTTGCCTTGTTCCTTTCTTTCGATCATTTGTTCTTTTCCATCCTTCCATTTCTTTCATTATACTTGCTTCCCTGGTGTTCTTCAGAACTCCTTCAGTTTCTATGTCTCCTTACTTTGCCTGCTGTTCTTTGTTTCCTTTCCTCACCTTTTTTCCTTCCTATACCTCCATTGTTCCCCTGATCTTGCTTTAATTCAGTTCACTGTTCAATCATTTACCCTTTCTTTCCTTCGTTTTGTCTCCTTTCCTTTATCCTAACCCCTCCTCCTCCTGTGTTTAAGGTGGTAAATGATAAAAGTATTTATGAAATTTGATACTTTAAAGCATAAAGCATCCTTTACATAACCAGGCAAATAGCTTTTCATCTGAAAAAGCTTTGTCACACTCATGTCTGAGGCTGTCCCTCATAGACATGCCCTGCCTGGCCAGAAAGTGTAAATCTCAGTTTGACAAATTAATTAAAAGGAAAAGTCTTCAAAAACAATGCGAAATTAAGCGGTGATAGGAGAACAGTGACAGGAAGCTCCTCTAGGCTGAGCCTCTGGCCTCAATGTCTGTCAACAAAGATAAAAAATGAGGTCAGGAACTCTGAGAATCAATAAAAACGGAAACATGCTCATATATCCACGTTTACAGACTCGCTTAACTCATCTGGACACTGGAAACAGAAGCGCGTAAAAGCAGGCGAACACAGTGTGCAGAGAAACACCACACCCAGAGCAACACATGAACCACACCCCTTTGATTCACACCATCATCCGGTGAAGTTGTGACCTTTGTTTGGAAAAAAAAACACATCAGCGATCATTATCACACACAACCTTCAGCTCCACATTTAACACCTACCCTTCAACAGCTTATTATCATCCCACTTAATATCATCGCTCTCATCACCCTTCAGATCAAGCAGAACGTTGAGCATCTTCATTTTTATGATATTTAGCACTGCTGCCATTACAAAGGAAGAAAAATCTCCTTGTTCACTGAAGTGACAGCAGAGTTAGAGCAAACAGGAACGTTACAAAATCTAATCCAAAGTTAGACCCAAAGAATCAAAATTGAATTGTAAGGTTCTTAACAATATCCAGCCCTACTTGAGATGCTGCTGTAATATTTCCAAACAACACTTTTATTCTCAGGATGCCATCTATGCTGTGAAATGAACTGCTCCCCCTGGACGACAACAAGCCCACAACACGATGCTGCCACCACCGTACTTTACAGTTCGGATGGATTCTCCATTTTTCCTGTAAATGGATCAGTTCTACATACAGCATTGTACTTTCACAGTGTCTATGCCCTTTATTCTGCTCAATCATAGCTTCATCTTCCGAGAAAGAAGTGGAACCTCTGACTGTACAAGATAAAACACAGATCTTCCCTCTATGCTTCCCCTCCAGTTTAAATCGATGCCACCGTCCTGGTAATTGTCCATCAGTGATGAGCAGCATTTCCACTGCAGGCATTGTATCCATTAATCTCATTAAGGAAAAAAAAAAACAAAAAACACAAATCTGATCCATTTTTGTGTGCAAATGGACAATTTTGACCATAACAACCAAATCAATGTGCTAATGTGTAACGATTAATGAATCTGTAACTTTAATATGGACATGTGTAGACGATGCGAGCAGAAAACTGAAGCCTATTTTGATGCCCTACCAGGCTGATATGTGATACTGGACAAACAAGCCCAGTAAGTCAAGTGGCCAGGGAGAAGTGAAGAGAAAATAGACACGGATGTTCACGTAATGAAGTAGAATGGGTTTCCAACTGGGGACACCATTGCTGTTATTAGTGTGTTGTTGAGCTGCATTTTAACAGACATCGCTACTGCAAGATTCAACACTTTGTGCTGCAAAAAAAAAAAAAAAAAAGTAGGGAAAAGACGAACACCATGACCAATGTCCTGCCTGTGTGTCAATAATATCTCTTATTAAAAGTAACTCAAGCACAGGGTTTACTTGTTCTTAAAAGTAATGAGTCAGTATATAATTCCTGTGTCTGATGTCAGTGCTCATATTGTTCTCTTGAGATCGAAGGAAAACAGTTTGTTGCAGCTATGTTTTCCTCAACTGAGAGTCACAGTAGACACAGACACAGGGAAAAAACCCCCTCAAAGGACTGAAGGATGAGTACTTTCAATGGTAAAGAAAAACTACAGAATCAATGGTAGCCATAGCTCATTCACAAATCACAAATTTTATACTGTAAGCTAAAAAAGTTCTGCCACAGGCACCACTGCTATGAAATGTATGTAAATGTCATATGACCTGATAACAAGCTTTAAACTTATGCTACTCTATGCAGTCGTTCTTTCTGAACTGATGAAGATTCACTTGTCTGGCATGCCAAATGCTTGGAGTGACTGGCACAGCAGAGGATACTGGTACTATCCTCTGATTAATTCAGCCAAAAATTATATGGACACTTCTTAGACTGTGTTCAGAGTATTTAGCCTTCAACCCAAGATGGTCAATACAGTCACTGAGGGTGAAATAAAGAAAAAACAAGATGGTGACACCAAAAAAGAAACTGCAGCAAAACAAATCCTACATCCTTCATCCCCAAACTCATGCAATATACAAACAGGAACACATCATAAGCTCAGTGTTTTATAAAATACACTTTATTTCCTTCCATTTACGCTGACAAAAAACAAGTTTATAAAAAAAGCCAGCATATGTGGCAAAATATACTGCTGATCAAAATTTTAAGACCAGTTGAAAAATGGCAAGAATTTACATTTTGCACAGTTGGTTCTTAAGAAGGTTCTAAGTAGAGCTTCAAAATGCAAAAAGAAGAAATGGAAGTGAGACAAAAACAAATCTGAGGAAGCAATTTATTGCAAACAACCAATAAACTGAAATACGCTCTTCATCAGCTGATTGAAAGTTTAAGACCATATCTCAAAAAACCCCCAAACCCCCTAAAATAGAAATAAAGGTTTCAAAAAAGGACTCAGTAATGAGTAGCTGCGCCATTCTTCTTAATCACCTCAAAAACTCTTTTCGGCATGCTTAGTGCTAATGTTTCCAGGAGGCTAGAAGAAATGTTGCTCCAAGTGGTGAAGATGGTTTCATGGAGGGCATTCACTGTCTGGAACTAGTGTCCATTTTTGTAAACTCCCCTTGCCATCCAACCCCAAATGTTCTCAATTAGATTTAGATCAGGAGAGCATGCAGGATGGTCCAAAAGACTGATGTCCTTTGTCAGGCGGGCATTGTGAACTGCAGTGTGGTCCTGTTGAAAAACCCAGTCATTACCACAGAAACGATGGCCTTCAGTCATTAGGGTACCCCCTGCAACATCTCCACATAGCCAGCTACCGTTTGACGCTTCTGCACAACCCGAAGCTCCATTGTTCCATTGAAGGAAAAAGCCCCCCAGATCATGATGGCGCCCCCTCCACTGTGCCGTGTAGAAAATATCTCAGGTGGGATCTCCTTGTCATACCAGTAACGTTCTCATCAAAGAATAAAACTTTCTTCCACCTTTCAATGTCCCATGTTCGGTGCTCTTGTGCAAACTCCAAATGAAATTTTGTGCCGTTGAAGGAGACAAGGTCTTTAAAGACGTTTTTTGTTTTTAAAACCCTTCTCTCACAGATTCTGCCTGATGTGTTATAGGACTGCAGTTGACACCAGTGACAAGCTTCATTTGGGCCGAAGACCGCCCCATGTCTTAATGGACAGCCATTAAGACAGCCGGCTCAGGGACAGTGAATTTCTTTAGGTCTACCACTTGACTTTTTCGTTCCATAACCTTCAGGATCTTTTAAGAAGCTTAAAATGACTGTCTTACTGCGTCCAACCTCAGCAGCAATGGCACCCTGTGAGAAGCCTTGCTTATGCAGCTCAACAATCCGACCGCGTTCAAATTTAATTTAGTGGTTGTTTGCTTGCTCAATTTTTTTTTTTTTTTATTTGGTCTCACTCTCAATTCTTCTTTTTGCATTTTGAAACCCTACTTAGAACCTTCTTAAGATTCAAAATGTGAATTCTTGCCATTTTTCAACTGGTCTATAATTTTGATCAGGAGTGTGAGTAAGCTTAAACCTTTTTTCTTTATCATATCTGTATTAATTAAACTGCTACTTGAATTTGTTTCTGAAATGAAGTCCTTTTCTGTCCCCTGAAACCTTAAAGAGACATAAAGTCATCTTTCCTTGTTTAGTGATTTTAAATAAAGCGAATGAATACCATAAATCCTCTCATGAAAGAAACCACTCTCTAAAATTAATGTTAGGTCACCCCATTCAGTAGGAAGTGAGTGAATGGATTTAGAGTAAGATGTGTTTCTTCTCACATCAGGATCAAGTATCCTGCAGTCACATGCACAGCATCTACAGACACTCCACCATGTTGCATAACGTAGGTAAACAAAACCATGTGTACAAAGTCTCCCATTGTCCAGTTTTATCATAGCAACAAGGGCAGGGATAAAACGAGGAGTCATCTGTCAACACCGAAGACAACTACAGCCTCTCTGCTATGCTGTAAATCTCCTCTTTATTCTGGTCTTTCTGCCAAGCAGAGAAATTGATTTGTTAAAGAATGCACATTAGGAATACTGGAGGATCTTTTCACTTTAAGTTGACATCTGCCGGCTTTTGGTTGCTGTCTTTCAGGAGCAAATTTACATTAAAGTTCTAAAACGTACTGATGAAGTGCGTCCCATTTTGCTGTCAATTTCTAACATTCAATCTTTCTTTTTAAACGTTTTTAAGGTTGGAATCATTTTAAATTTTGGCTCAAAGATTTCCTTTTATTAGGTAAAAGTAATATAAAATAAATTGTGTGTTTACACCAAGCAGACCTAGTCGAATGAAAGAAGCCAAAGAACAAGGATACTTTAAAGTTCTCCCCTTGGAGTCATAACAATATGACAGCTAATTTAGCTTTGATCTTTATGGTTTGTGTCATGAAATATTCAGGAGGAACTACACACAGCGGGGCTCCGATTCCTAAAACAATGAAACCTAAACACGGCTCCTCCACAGCCTCAAAGCCCCGAGCGGAAAGATCGCTGCTTTGCCTCAAAGGAGCAAAGGAATGGGAGCTGGAGTATATTACATCTATCAGTGTGAACGTTATGACCACAAGACAAGCAGAGTGAGAAACCCACTGTTCGACATAGGACTGGCTAATTGGTGTGTGTTTGGAAGAACACCTCAGAACTGGATGTTAGATCAGTTTTAAGAACAGGAACAACTTTTGCAAAACACTTTCGCTCTCTGACAAAATTATGTCCAGTTCATTTCAGATTTGAAATCACATCAAACAGTTGAGAACAAGTCCTCTGTGAAGCTATTCATACAAATCAGAGTTGAGTACATTTGTCAGAAATTCTAAAGAACTTCATTATTATGTATAAAGATTCCCTATGCAACAACAAATTTATAAATTGTGAAATATGTTTAATGATAAGTACAGTAATGCTTTATAGCAACTGCACCAGTGCAAAAAATAATGAAAAGATGTCCTAAAGCAATGAGGAGACAGAATAAAGGACCTTGCTAAGTACCGTGTAAAACGTTTAAAGAATTCCTCATTTCATTCTATGTTGTTTTCCAGGACAAAGGTGGTTTGTTCATTTTGTGAAAGATGGTCTGCGGGCCTCATATGAGACATCTTTGCATTAAGGGGTTGCATTAGCCAAATATTTTCCGTCTTTGACCGTTTTTTTTTTAAGCGGTGACAGAAAATCTGAAGGCTATCCGTCATTTTGACAGATTACAATTCACACTAGCAGATCTTTTCAACCTTAAGCACGGAGTACAGGTAACTGAATCAATCAAAAACAGAGTCCAATGAGAGGATCATCACAGACCTGGACACCATACTCAATGCATCTTGCTATCCGGGAGCTGACAGCGCATCAAAGAGTTAGGGATTCTTTGGACAGGCCGGTGCTTCTGAACCACTGCTGTGAGATTTCCATCCACTGAAGCGAGAGCTTGTGAGATCAGAGTTTTGCTCACTTCTGATCACTTCAACTGAAGAAATGTTCCCTGATTTCAAAACTTTGGCTGAAGAGGCGCTTGTAATTTAAGTCTCCAGTGTGGCAGCAGAGATTCAGCAACATCAAAATCCCAAATGAGAAGTTGCCTGTCTGAGACAAAAGTCCAACACTTCATGACAAAAGCCTCAGCATCAACCTCTCGAGACATTTGATTATGCAGAAGCAGGTGCGCAATTCAGGTCCATATAAACCAGGAAAAAGTTGTAAGACTGTGTGTTCAAGCCGCAGCAGGTGAATTGTTCATAATTTAAGTGCAATCGTTTAATTTCATTGTTTATATGTAGTTACTGGGATTACAGTCAGTAATTTTTGTCACTGTGGAGAAAAAGTTACAAATATTCATCTGCTTGATGTGTGATGGCATGATATGGATTCTCTGTTCAGCTTGTTCGTATTAAAGATTAATTAAACTGAATGAAAATTAAATATTATTGAAAATATCATTATTATCATTTTAAAAATTGACAGGTAAAAATAGATTACAACGAGATGTCGTCAGTCAAAATGCCAATAACAATAGTCTAGCGCAACCTCTGCTTGTAATAGTTAATCAACTGAACACTGATTAGGTCTTTGCTAAATACTTATTTCTTTAAAGACACAGCTTTCAGATACTATTTGTCCACACCAGACAGAGTTTTCAGAGCTGATACTTGTCCAGTTTGGACAAAGGGACAAATATGCTGCAGATGTTTGAAAAACCAGCCAATAAAAGTCCAAAGAAAACACTAAAGCAGTTTCAAAAAGCCCAGAGAAATATCAATCAAAACCCCTTAAACAGACTAGATATCAGGGCCCCTTTGTAAAAATTGGGAACGGTTTCAAACTCTTATTGGAAGAAGCAGGTTATTTACTTTCTATATTTCATTTTATATCAAACAACAAGATCTGGGTTAAATCAGATGGGAAGAAATAAAACAACTGACAAGTGAAATGACTGAAGTGGACAAGGGAAAATAATAACCATACAACAAAAGTATGAAAATCTATACAGCTAGGGAATAAAAGGTCTAAGAGAAAGTCAGCTTGTAGTTTCCACTCTTTCCCTGGTCCCATATGTTTCTCACCACTCTGTAAATCTCACTCTCCATTTTCATAAAAACACCAATAATAATCTTTTCACAAGGCGCAGTGAAGTAGATGGTGTTTACATAAGACATTTCCAGTGTGGGCAGACTGACAGCGGCTGAGCCGAGCTCTTGGTCTGAAACTGTGCCCACACAGGACACGTCTAGTTTAAACAGACATCAACTCCTGACAGATCACTCACGCAGAACAGGAAGCCCTTCGAAACGAGGCTGGAAACATATATGAGGCCGAACGGAAACAAGCGAAGGACGGAGGAGGGCAGGGATTGAGAGTGAAAGACAGACAAGAGGAACTGAGGCAAATATGAAGGAGAAATTTCATGAAAAAAAGAACTGTTTACAATTTGATAGTCATCTTTAATTAATGGTTTCAACTACCTTCTGAAAAAAAATCCTTTTAAATAAAGTCACAAAAAAAAAAAACAAAAAAAAAACTTTTAATTAGAGTGTCATTAATTAGTGAGGAGTCATATTTTACTGGCAGCACTGACATAAATTTCAGCTCTTCAAAGCAAGCAGACAGCCTGTATAACAACAGCAACTAGTGTAAAGGAAAGATAAAACACCCACAAGCTCATTTGTATGTTTACATTTAATGTTAAAATGAAAGTAGCTATAAGCTGCATCCTGAACAAAATGCCTTTCCAGTCAATTAACCTGAAGGTTATCCAGCTATGCCGATGACAAACTGATATATCTGGTACAGAATGAGGCAGTTTAGCTATTAAGTATCTGATCAAACTGTTGTATCTACTTACGAAAGTTGCATTTTTACAAGAAAAATCAGAATAACAAACCAATCAACCATAATCTTGCTACAATAAAAGTGGCACATTTGTGGAAAATTACTGTTTCCTTTCGCAGTAAGAAAACTAAATGACGTTTTTTGGCTGATTACAGTCAACTGTTGGGCAACCCCATTCCAAAGTTGAGCAGAAGTAAAAGAAAAAGACAAACTTTAAAAACCCAGAAAGGAAAAGGCATATAAAGACAAGAGGACATGATGTTTAAACATTTAGTCTAATCCTGTGATTATTAAGAGCTTTTATTTTCATCTCAGTTTAATTTATGGTTGAAGTCCAACACTTCACAAAACAAAAGCCTACAAATATTGACTAGAAATTGCCTATCAAGCAACAAGGAATGATATCAAATAAGAAGGAAAAAATGGTCTTCATTTCAAAATAAAAAATCTGTATCAAATTGGATTTCCCATTTAAATGCAGAAAACAAACTAAATACGGATGTTGTTCTGAATATATGATTAAGCCTCTTGTCCCGACATTTCCTTCTTTTTTGGATACAAACAATCATTTCTCTGTGTGTTCAAACTGGGTCTGAAATAATCTCTCATTCTTGAAATACCTCACTGTCAAAGTACGGCTGAGAAAACCGTCTATTCTCCTTTTCTTCCTTGTAATCCCTCTCTTTCTTTGCCCAGTTTTCACACCAGACTATGTGTGAGTATAGATGTGTGTGAGAGTACGTGACAGAGACCGAGAGAGATGGTGTGTTGTGCCAACAGCCCCTTGTCCTTGGCCAACCTCCACAAATCCCCCTTACTTGAAAGCATAGTCCCCTATCTACATGCAGACAATCAGGTCAGCATCCATAACCTTCACAGGGTTACCTACCCTGGCATTCAGGGGCACTTAAGGATGTGTGCAAAAACAGATCTAATATCTGACAGAAAACACCCATCAACTTCTGACAGTGATGGCTCCCAGTTTGCAAGAATCTGCACAATGAGATTGGATCAGCTGCAGGAACGTCCTGCTCTGCTGTAAAAAGTTGTGTCCTTGCTGAAGATGTTGGGACAATATTTTTTTTGAATATTTTCCATTGATAGAAAGAAATGTCTTAATTTGCTCTTTTCTTCACTATTAAGCAAAAAACATATTTTCCCAATATAACAGAAACTAAAAGGACTATTGAAACTAAACCTATTAATTAAGACACAACATACTATCAGAGCATCGACTTGGTTAATCTAATCTATTGCTTTGCAGCAGGAGAAATAACCTGCAAGAACAAACAAACTGCATGTCCCCTGGGTCCCAGAGACTGATCTGATATCATTTACCTGAACCAACCCCTGCAGCTCATGCAAAACACACCAGAGACAAGATAAAAGGAGAAACATTAGAGGTGCAACAGCAAACAAAATTCATCGTTCGGTACATTTTTGGTTTGATTCAATCGAGAGAAACAGAAAAGGTGTCCTCTATAGAACCGACTAAAGGTTTGGTTTGATTTTCTTTTATGAATAAAGGATTTGAGATGGACGGAAGAATGGATGATACAACAATACAGCCACTTAAAAATGACCAATGCTGTTGTTTAGGAATTTTTTCTGTGCAGACGTTTGAGAATAAAAAGCGAGATATATGAGATGCACTTGAATGCACCATGAAAGTGCAGCTGTTGGGAAATCCCCTCTGGTCAGAGGGACTCCTCAGGACAGCAGCAGTGTGTTTACTCATGGCACATGCTGTACAGTGTTTTGGACTGGCTGAATGCTGCAGACAGCTGGATTTGGACGTCAGTTGATTTCAGACCAGTGATGTTTACATTCAGCTTGACACCGTTTCAGGTGAGTTATTCAGTTAAGTTTAGAGCAACCAAAGCAGTCCCGAGGGGCAGACGCATTGGAAGTCTCTCCAGGATTATTGTCTAAATTATTAGAAGAAATATCTTATATAAGCCAAAATTTTTTGAAAAATAATGAATTTATTTTTACTACGGCCACAAGTAGATAGTTTAAGATGAAGATTTACATTGATTTTGTGAACACTATTGTAAGACTAAAGCAAAATGTGGAACAAACACCTATTGAATTTAGTTGAAGTTTTTAGTAAACATGCTTATTAATGCTTTTTGCCATTCTGCTCTTCATGGAGCAACACCGGGAGTCTATCAAGCTAATTCTAGCAAACAGAGTTGCAGAATATATTGACTTGCAGTCAATGCAATTTTAATGTGTGCAACATTGCAATCGAAAAGGGGTGCCTGCATGTACTATTTGGTAGGATATTATATTTCAGTTCACTCTGCACTCCAGTTGAATATTTGGTGTAAAGGTCTTTTACCTCCTTTATGCCAAAACCTGTATATGCATGTTTTAGTAGCTAAGATGTTAAAACTCACAGAGAGTGGTGGGGACATTGTAATGATAGAAGAGAAAGGTGAAAAAATGTGGGTTTTACTGAAATTGGGCATCCCTGTTTTTACATTTTATCAAAAATTGCTCTCGAATTCCAGTTTTAGAAATAAATATATTTCCTTCTAATCAAAATAAAATTCATACTTGAAATATGTAATTAAAGTTATTAACAATTACATGATTACGAGTAGAAATATATATATATCTTATATAACTTAGATATCTAGAACTACTAGTAAGAAATAAGGTTAAGAAATCGCAAAGTCCTTAAATTGCTCCAGGAATAATGATTTTTGAAAAAGTGGAAATGTTTGTAGATAGGAAGAATGCCATTCTATCTAAGATATTGTTTTTACTAGGTAGGATTGATTTATGGATTATTCTAAGCTAATTATTCCTGAAACGGCTTGCCCTAAACTGAGTGACCACTGACAGTCCCTGTAAACTCTACTCCCTTAACAGCTTCTGTTCAGGAACTTTAAATCGTAAGAACGTTACAGTTGTAACTTATCAAATTCCAGCTGTAACTTGAGGCAAAGCAAATTTACCAAGTTTCAACCCTCACCAATGGCCATGGCATAGGAATTATGAGCAAAAAGAACAAGATCCTGAATACAAGCGGATAAAATAAGCTTCCTGGGCTCTGCCTTAGAAATTGGGTGGAGCTCAGAGTAGAGCCTCTCCTCCTCCAAGTCGAAAGGAGTCCCTTGAGATAGTTCTGGCATCTGATAAGAACGCCTCTTGGACACCTCCATGTGGAGGTCATGTGTGGATTTCCCATGGGGAGGAGACCCCAAGACAGATCAAGAACTTGCTGAAGGAACTATATGCACATTCTTGTCTGATAAGGTCTTGGGGGTCCTCCGAGTGAACCTGGGTTGAGAGAGGGATGTCTCAGATTTCCGCATTGGACCTTTGAATGCACAGTTCCTATACTGTCTCAAATTCCAATTTAGACATGCAAAATTCAAGAACATCTTCTCAAATATTTAAGTAAATGGGTATAAATAGTTTGAGTACAAAACAGGAGGTTGGGACATGGGTTTGATTTGGCAAACAAAATGAGCTAAAAGCAAATTGCAGTCGATCTTACAGGAGATTTACAGTAATTTATCTTCCTAAGTTTATTATAAGCAGCCCCATTCTTCATTTTTCTCTGTTTATACAATAACATTGTTAAAAGAGTTAACGACATACTTGGATTTTTGGGTTCACAGTGGCCAGAAACAGTTGGGCTCTTAGAGATGGGACGCCTGAGTGAATGTGGGAATGATTATAAGGCTTTAAACATGACAGGGAAACTGTTTCTGACAGACCCTGCGGAGAAAAAGAAAGTTTTCTTCCAACTTCCAAGATTCGAAACTGGCCGCTTGTTTGCTTTTTCCTTCTTCCACATATCATTTATCCATACTCATTGCTGTCACAATCACATAAAAACACAGTGATAATGCAATAACAGAAATAAGACTGAAGGTTCTCCTCCGGGTGAGAACAACACAATGCAACTGTAGTGCCAACACACATTAGGGCTGGTTATCCTTGGGAGCAGTGAGTCACCTTCATGTCATATTCATGTCAGAGAAATCAATCAGTGCTCCCAAGTGCTCAAACATCATTTACACAGTGACCTTTAAAAGATGACTCACCTCTGGGTTTCATCCATAGCAATCAGTGAGTGTGTGCTTCACACAGGCGCATAAACAGAGTTCAGGCAAACCGACCAGTGCTCCATGTTACATTACCCTGTTACATTTACTCTCTAGTGCATGAAATCATAGTCATATGATACAAAGAGCTGTAAATAACTGTATTTGGAACAGGAAGAAATTATTAAAGGGTTTCCACCCATTTTTTTCAAGTCAAATCTCCATACTTACCAGTTCTCTATTCTTTTTGACTTATTAAAGCAGAAATAAAAAAAGTTCATTATGAATGTATTGCAGATATTTATACAATGGTTAGGTTTTAAATATAGAACCTGGAAAAAAGGAGGATGTAAGAAAACTTGGATGGATGGATGGATATATGGATGGAAAATCAACTGATGGATGGACAGATATAAACGCAACCTTGAGAGGATTGCCAAGCAAAATCCATTCAAGAATTTGCAGGAGATTCACAAGAAGTGGACTGAGGCTGGAGTTAGAGCATCGAGAGCTGCTACACACAGATGCATTATACACATGGGCTACAAATGCTGCATTTCTAATTTCAAGCGTCTCCTAAATCAGAGACATTGTTAAAGCATCTTATCTGGGCTAAGGTGAAAAAGAACCGACATTTCTGTTTAATACATCCTTACTAAAACTGTGATATTTTTAAATTTTTCAACACACTGAATATGTTTTTTTTAATCATCTGTAAGCCATAATTATCAAAATTACAAGAAATAAAGGCTTAAAACATTTTACTCTATGTGTAACGAATCTTTATAATATACAAGTTCCACTTGCTGAAAAGAGTGACAAAAACTATATTACATTCACATTTTTTAGCTGTACTATAGGTACAGCTAAAAATAAATGTACCACTTTAGACTTCATAAGGAAATTTAAGGTCAAGTTAGTTTAGATTTCCAAATACAGACATGTTCTGATTACAAAATTTTACACTTTCATCTTCTCAAACATACTGTACTTTTTTTTACTCTGGATATCATAAATAATTTATTTTGTTTGAAACTGTTTCAAACAATCCTATATGCAATTCCAATATGTCCCCCAGCTCCACTTCTATTGCCTTTATTATCAGGCAAACTGAAGAGCCACAGTGAGTTGCAAGTGCTTTGCTATCTCTAACTGAGAAATATTTTGATTTAAAAAGGAGCCCAGGGCTGCTAATTGCTGGGGTAAGGGTAAGGTTTTTAAAGGTGTTTAGGGAGCTTTGATGTCTGTATCCTCCAGCTTCTCTAATGATTCTTAACAAGTCATATCCCTAATTAAGGTCTGAATGTAGCTCAGATGTAGATCTGTAATGGCATTTAGCCGTCAGTAATCAGTGTGCATGCTATACTGTGCTTTAAAGAGAAAGTGCAGAAAGTATATTACTTGCAGCAGATGACAGTGACTGAAGACAGTATTGTTGGCTTGACAGATCAACGATGGCAATCATTCACCATGAAGCTGAGGAGATAAACTGGTAACTCTCTGTAGCTTTATCATTTAATATCAACAATCATCGGATGCAGTGTTAGCGTATCAAGTGTGATTAAATGCTGTATAAAGCATTCAGAGGTTCATATACAGTCATCATCAGAATCAATCTCGTTAATTTTATTGATTAATTTACAAATGTTCTTTTTGAGGGTACATTGATTATACAACATTCAACTTTAACTGATTTTAAAACAGGAATTATGTGCACAAGTTTCAGTATTTTATTGACTGACGGATGGATGGATGGATGGATGGATGGATGGATGGATGGATGGATTTGATTGATTAATAGATGAACAAATGAATGGATAATTGACTAAATAAATGGGAAGACTTCTTTCAAACAGGAATTAGGTGCACAATTTTGAATTTATTGTAAATTTTCTCCAAAATTGCACATACAGAGTCAAATAAACACAGTCACTAACACAATTTTGTTGATAAACACTATGTTTTAGGCAAACCACACACTTTTACAAGCCATCATTAAATGTTTGACATCCTTCTGGCCAAAATTTGGAACCTGAAAGATCAGAGCTGGTTAATCTGTTGGTTTTTCAGCGTGGAGTCAGCTTTTGATCATAGTCTGCAGACTTCCAACAAGTTACAAGTCACAAGCCATTCTAGAAGCTGTGAATTAGCCAACTTAATCCATTCTAAAACCATTGTTCTTGGTGTTCCAGCACTGTTCCGCTGGAACACCTAATTTTGAGAAAGTTTCAGACATCTAGCTGTTAATTTGAGGTAAAGTCCAAGAATTTGGAAGTAGTCCTCCTTCAGTTTTTCAAAAACTTCCCAGTAACAACAGCAGCATATCAGCACCATAGCATAATATTACTACAACCATGTTTGACAGCTGGTATAGAGTTATTTACTTTGAAAGCCTCACCCTGATTTCTTTGTGCCATTCCAGAAGGTTAAGCCTGCTGTATCCATTCCAAATTTTGATCCATGCTTGGGGTCACTGTCATATAACAACCAGCCTGGTCCAGTTTTTAAACAATTTGACCAAAACTTTGAGTGTCAGAAGACAGATAATTGGTTAGAACGCAACACAAAAGCTACCGTAAGTCCCTTAAAATAAACTTGAAGAACACCAGTGTCACAGCCCACAACAATCAACATGTACTGACTAAGAAAGAAGCACCTGCTCCAAATTTGACACCTTCAAGCACGTCTGAAATTTTCAACCATAAGGATAAAGCTTTAGGGGGAAAAGAAAACTTCTGGAAAAGCATTTTATGGTCAGATGAGACAAAGGTTGAGCTATTTGTCCACAATGACTGAAAGTAGGTTTAGAGGGGTCAAACCCTGTGACAGACTGGTGCATCCTAAATGCTCAAAGGAGCATTATCATAGATCCTTACCCCCAGCAGCAGTCTGACTCTATAACCATCACTGCTCCCATTAACTCAATAAGTGTTTACATCCATGCTGGCACAGTTTTACTCATTTTAAATAACATTCCTGCTGGTATTTGCACATCTCTGTTATTGCACAGTTTTTACTGTCACTTATTGTAAGTAGTCTGTTGTTTTTGATGCTCAAATACACATGCACATTTTGTACATTTTTTAAATTAATCTACCCAGTTGCACATTTCTTTGGACTGGAGTATCCAATTTTAAATAACTGCACAGTATTTATGTTGAAATCTTGCCCTTACTGTTCAGTATGTTGTTCTTTATTGTGTTTTTATACATTTTATATTCTTATCTTTGTGTGAACATACATGCTTTGATTGCCTCTCACTTTGCTGCTGTTACACCTGAATTTCCCCACTGCGGGACAATAAAGGGTATTGCAATTCTTCTGAGTTTTAAACCTAAGAACATTACATTAACTGTCGTGCACAGTGATGGTAGAATCATGCTGATGATTGATTCCCTGGCAGTGGTACTGATCTATTGCATAAAGGGGATAGAATAATGAAGAATGATGATAACCTTTAAATAAATCATTCAACTTCACCTAAAATCAACAAATTCAATCATGACCAAACAAGACAAACATTCTTAGCACATGAAGCAAACATTAAGCTTCATCAAAAAAACAAAAAAAAACAAAAAAAAAAACAAAAAAAAAAACAAACCTCCTGCTAACTTAATAGTTGTGCACCTAATTCTTGTTTTTCACTGCACCCCGGAGAAAAGAACAGTTGAAAACCAAAGGTAATGTCACATTCAAAGTAATGATGATTGTGTGTACTCTTCTGGACAGAACTATTTTAAAGCCAAATTTCAGTGTTTATGTTTAATACCAAATTTTATTTCTCATTTTCTAGATTTATTCCTGATTATAAATTATGAAATATCCTCTAGAGCACTGCAGGTTTACTTTTTAATTTGTCTGCCAACTCATCAATGCCGAGAGGGACTGTTTGCTTCGTCCACGGAAAGCAAGCATTAATGCATTTTACAGTGAGTTGCCATTTTGCTCCGAGGTTCTGTCTACCTGTTGTCATGGATATGATTCAGACCTATTAACACCTCTGCTCTACAGCACTGTGGGCTTTTGCACACAGAGACAAATGGAAACAGGAGAACACCTGAACAGAAACTCAAAGGCACATGCGGTGCATCCAGTGTCACCCACGATCAAACACATGACGGCAAGCAGTCCTAAATAGATACCAGCACAAGTACACGCTGGCACAGAAAGACACACATCACTCACAGTGCTTCGCCCTGTTTGCCCCCCCTTGCTAAACTCCCAGAGCTCCAACACAAACAGTGAAAAAAAAAAACAAAAACAAAAAAAACAGGAAAAATCCAACCTCCACCTTCCCATCCTCAGAAATATGCTGGTAGTGTTACACAAAAGAGGCAAAAACATGTAATAACAACAGGCAAAGAGATGCAGTAGGGAGAGGGAGACAGCAGAAGAAGAAAAGAGTTAGGGATTGGCTGTGTGTTTGTGCCTGGAGCAGAGTTTGGGCAAACAAGTCAGGGGGAATGTTTTCATTCATATTTTCCACTCAGTTAGTTGGGAGCCAAAGAGGCACAGTGAGCGGTAGATGGCTAAAGGGCTGAGAGACAGGAAAAAGGAAGAAACAGTGCAGACCAAAGAAAACCAGAGGGAAAAATATTTTTATAAGTTATATCCTCTAAATTCTACATTCATTTACACCTGTACAACATGAGAGTTTAAATCAAGTTAAATTGTACATTAGTGAACCAATTCTAAATTCATTATTTAGTAGCAGCTATGATGATACCTTAGGTTCAGCAGATATCTTAAGACAAAGGAGACACATTATTGTATGACAGCTGGCCTAATAAATCTTTGCAGCTAGAGATATGACAAGAACAGAAAGAAATAATTTATTTTAAATACTAGATTCATTAAAATAAGTACACCCACTTGACTTGAAAAGTGATGATTCATAGGTAAATACTATGATTCATAATCATCAAATACTATTACTTTCTAAATTTGTGTCTGAGTGACAAAAACAGTTCATGATATGATTATATCATTCAAAATACTCGCAGGCTGGAGTTACAAAACAGCAACTACTACTGCTACTACTACTATCATTGTTATCAAAGTTTATTTACTGATATTGCAAATTTTCTTATGTAATTGTTTATTCATCATCATTTTATAATGAATTTATCATTAAATAGAACTTTTGAACAATTTATTTTACAATAATATTTATTCAATTTTTATAACCATTGCTGTGAACACTAATATTGGCATTATTGTCATTTTATCTCATGTAATTCATTTTTTATACCATCATTTTTTTGCTACACAACTTACAATTATTATTAATATTTTATTTGTATTTTATTTCTGTTAATAATTCTTCACTTTGACTACTACTATTATTATTCTATTGTACAGGTATTATATGTTATTATTTTTGGTTAAATATGAGATGGTGTAAGCCATTTGTCCAATCATGATTAGATCTGCAAAAGTGCCAATGCCACTTCATAAAATCTATGTGATTCTTGAACTGATGGATATGCAGCCTGTGCAGATTTTGGATAAAACAATAATAAGTAGAATACTTTGAGAGTTCAATGTTTATATTTGCATACAGATATGAACTGATGGGGAGCAAAAATGATGACCATAATAACTTTAAGTTTTATTCTCTTTATGTCTCAATCAGACACACAAAAGTCTGTTTTCCTCCAAAACATTTACAAGCAACTGCAGATCTGAGCCTTTTAAACTTGGACAAAATCAGAATTTATGTTCTAGGGTTAAATCCCATTTCCTAACGTTAAATCTAACCCCGGCTTCTAGATTCACAGGGGGATTTGGATAAAATTTTGCAGTGTATCAAGTTATCAAACTTATACTTTACTGGTACTGTCATGACCAAATATTTCAAACTAAGGAAATACCATAGCTTTGAGAGGGAGTGTTTCACATCAGCTTTTTATGCTGTGAGCATCCAACTACAAAGGATAACAACAAAATAATGACCTAATTTCAAATGTGACATTGTATACAGCTGATTACATACTTTAATTGTACAGCTAATAAATGAGTAATTTAGCCATTTTAAATAGACAGTTATCACTTAATCCTCTTTGAACACTGAGTCAATATAAATGTAAAACAATCTTGAAGACGAAAGAATAACTATCAGATTGTTAAGTGGTAAAAAGTATCACCCAGGAGTTCTGCACAAGCTGTTATAGTGATATTACACATTAAAGAGTTATTTGACTTATCTTGGAAAGCATATCCTCTTCTTCTGCTTCCAAGAAAAAAAGCAAACAGGTTCATTTGTATAATGGACGTTTTCATTTTTAATCTTCCCAATTGTCTTAGGAACCAAAACTGTCACACTTGGGCAGAATGTTACTTTACAATGTTTGCAACTATCTCACTGCAGTGTTTGAATTTTTACAATTAGAGAATGTGATGAAAATCCACCATGCATGGCAAAAACAACAATAGCAGTGGGAAAAGTAACAAACTAATTGCAGTTTGTTGTGTAAAGAATGATGTGGGCATCTTTAAGGGGAGTACATTTTGAGAACCAACAAGATTCCTGCAGTCATCCTGTCTTCGAGGCAAAGGAACAATGCCACCCAAGTGCGCCACAGTGTTCCCCATGTTCCGTTTAGAAGGAAACACTAATACCTCTTTATATAAATGGTTACACAACACTCAGAATTCACAAGAGGCTCTAGCTGAGTGTTAGTGTGTGTGCTGGGAACAGGGCGTAGCTTTGCTGACACACACACACTGACGGATAAACACAAGCACACACACAAACAACCAAGCACAGAAACACACAAAACACAAAGACAAGTAAACACAAGCTGACAGCAACAGTCTGCAAACAGAGACAGAACCAATGGAACAGATATACTGATGGAGAAAGTAATCATTGTGCATCTCTGTCAACAGAAACTCCTTTATTCAGCGAGCTAGCTTTAAAACCCAAATCTAAATGCAGTTGTGCCCATCTTAATACAACACAAAGAAAGTTTTTGTGTTTTATCCTTTACATACATCGCAAGAAAACTTGTAGTCTTTGTTTAGATAGTCATTTTGGCTTTAAAGAAGAATATACCAATGTGTTTTGATAAGTTCAAATGGCATCTATTGAGCTAGCATTTAACCTTCACTAAACATTTTTTAAGCTAGCTTAAACTTCTGTGGTTTAACATTAGCTACATGCGCAAAATTTCTCGATCGGATTGAAATGTATTTAGACTAAATAATCCGAATGTATCATTTTTACTGGCATAAAATTAATTAATCCAATCATGACATGCGTCTACATGTACCAGGCTTTTTTTGGAACAGAAGCACTAACGTGCACAGAGTTATAAAATTTCCCTAAAATAACAAAGAAGAAGTTGAACTTCTGTCTGTGCTGAACATAAAAACAAACAAATGCAGTAGTGTGTTAGTCTTGTGTCTTCTGAGTGCGTCCTGAGAATGGACACTCAGAAGGTTCTAATAACGGTTGAGACGTTACTGCACCACCTAATTAAGCACCAGGCTAAGCAACACATGCTGTTGGTCTTGGTCTTCTTGCATTACAGAATAAGAGCACTGGAGGAAATAAACATCCTTCAAAGTTATGACCATAACACTAAAACACTAAAACCAGACATACGTCATATTGATAGGGCACACATGTACAGTCAGGTCATTTTGTCACAATCAGAATGACATGATCAGAACAAGTGTTTACATGTATTTGGTTAATTAATCAGCATAAACCACCCCTCTCAGTTGGATAACAATTTCATTCCAATCAAGCTGAATCCAATCAGAATATTCCAATTAGGGCGTTTACATGACACATTTCTATTCCAATCGGCTGTTTATTTCAATTACCTATGTCCATGTAAACGTGCCTCGTGTATAAATAACTGCATCATCTGCATAAAATATCACTATCAAACATAATTTAAATGTTAACAATTTTTGAACAAGACGCGAGATTAAGGTTTCATAGAATGGAAAAACTACACTTCAAGGAAAATTACACTTCCTCAACATAAACAAATGCAGGAAATGAAGCATTTTAAAAATAATTCCAGTTACACAGCTACTGTTCTTATTTTGCTTATTTTCTGGTTAGCCTAACCCAATCAGGTAAAGTAAAACCAACAATTCACTATCCCAATAGCTGAACTTAATAAGCTTTGTTAATAGTAAATTTATTTGTTTAATTTAAGCTGTTTTAAACTATCTATTTTTGCTTGAATTCTGCTGAATTTTTTTTTTATCTTATGCAAACAATAAATATCACATTGTCCACACTGCACAAAAGCGAGTAAAATTCATAGTAAAGATAATCAGACCCACTATAGAGTAGGACACCATAGGATTTACATATTCCAGAAAACAGTCAGAAAACAATACAATCAGAAAGTTGGTAATTTGCAAGGATGTTGCAAGTAGTTCCAAATGGACAGCTGTTACAGTAATATTTTGCTTCTTTTATACTAATCCAGTCAAGGTAAAACAAACAATTCGATATCCTCATGGCTCAATTAAATACATTTTTTTTAAAATTAAACTTTCAACTTATTTAAGCTTTAGTCAAATAGTTATTTTGACAACATTCTACTAAAAGAAAAAAACCGCGTGTTGATGAATAAGTGAATGTAAACTTCCAACCAGAACAATAGATTTCTCACTCTCAGCAAAGCACAGCTTAAATGTGCTATTCTTTTAAAGTAGGAGGTTTCTGCCTGTGGTAACCTTAAATAGTTGACATTTTAGATATCTTTCCGAAACCTTTTTAAATGTTTAGAACTGCAAATGAGGCTTTAAATAGTAATCATACCCGGAGGGCTCTGTTTATTTTAAATACAGACCTTTTACAGCTGAAGATAGTAAAAACTCATATGTTTAACAGTAACGTGCCATCAGAAGCCATAGTACAGCCCTTAAAATCAATGTGAGGATAATAAAAAACAAGACAACTACTGAGTCACATTCTGGCAGCTCCAGTTGCCCTTTAGCTCACTCGGAAACTGCAGCCTAGGGTTTTAAAAATGTGTCACCTCATTCGTGTCCAATAAATCACTGCAGAAAAATAGACTGCAGAGTGAATAAATGGTCTAGTGGAAAAACATGCGCTCAGTCTGACAGCACTGCCTCCTCTCCATTCTCTCAAATGTGTTTATCACTGTGCTGTTTATGAATATGAGATGGTGTCATCGGTTATGCAAGTTTCTCTAAAAATCAAAATGCATTTGCAGAGTGAACTTTGTGTGTCTGCATAAGAGAAAAAAAACCTATTGTGTTTGTAAGGGCTCAGGTTCTCATTACATGCATGATGCAAATGGCAAACAGCGTGTTAGTGCATGTGTTTTGCTCTTGTGCCTTTGCAAGAAAGATGAGAGTTATTGTGTGGGCGTCTTTCTAAAAAACTGCCTTAAAAAGATAAAAGACCAACAATTGGGAGAAAAAAGAGGTGATATAGAGTGAGAAAGAGAAAAAAAAGAAATAAAGCAACGAGAACAAAGTAAAAGCATGACGATAGAGCTGCAACTGAAAGATGTGGTTACTGAGAATACAAGCTATAATTTCACCTTTAATATGCTACCTTATTATGAATGATGTCATGAACCCTACTGTACATGAGCTAAATGTATTTGCATTTGTCCTTTTCACCTGCTGTGAGGTAAAGATGACTCACTTTTTCTAAGAAAACAAAAACACCGTCCTGTAGAGTGTGTGCACTTTCCGTATGTGTTTGTACAGTATATAGAGACAGTAAGCCTTTTCTACACCAGATTAAAACCAAGGATAAGGTTTCTATCTGAGCCTTCAAACTACACACATGCACACAAACACCCACCCACCCACACACACATGGAATCTTCTGAGATATGGATCAGAACAAGCAGCATTTTACCTAATTCTAAATCCAGGTCTTAATCCTTTATTTGAAAATTCTCAAGTTATTAATATAAGATCCAAAACTGTACTTGATTTTTAGTATTCTCAGCTTGCCTTTAATTTGCATTGACATTGTCGACAGAGGAAAACTGACAGACAGAGAAAAACAGTGTGACAACAGTTTTTGAGAAACTTCTTCTCTTTCGGCTTTTGCCTTCAGGGGTCACCACAGTGAGTCATCTGTCTCCATTTAGTCCTCTCCTCTGCATCTTCTACCCTCACACCAACTAACTTCATGTCCTCTTTCACCACATCCATAAATCTCCTTTTTGGTCTTCCTCTTGGCCTCCTGCCCGGTGGCTCCAACCTTAGCATCCTTCTACCTGCTACCGATACAATTATTGTCTCTCCTCCAAACCATCTCATTCTGGCCTCTCTAACTTTAAATCCTAAACATCAAACATGAGCTGTCCCTCTGAAGTTCTCATTCCTGATCCTATCCATCCTTGTCACTTCCAGAGAGAACTTCAACATCTTGAGCTCTGCAACCTCCAGTCCTGCCTCCTGTCTTTTCCTCATTGGTACAGTCTCAAAACAATACAACATTGCTGCTCTCACTATTGTTTTGTACACCCTTCCTTTCATCCTTGCTGATGCCCTTTTATCATACCTGACACTTTTCTCCTCCCATTCCAACCTTTTCCACACTCTTTGTTGCTCTAGACAGTTGACCCTAACTTCTTAAAGTCTTTAACCTTGTTTACATCTACTCCCTATAACGTCACCATTCCACTTGTGCCCCTCTCATCTAGTCACGTGTATTTTGTCTTGCTGTGACTAATCTTCATCCCTCTCTTTTCCAGTACATACCTCCACTTCTCTAGTTTTTCCTCTAACTGCACCCTGCTGTCATTGCAGATCACAATGTCATCTGGAAACATCATAGCCCATGAAGTCTACAGCCAATCGGCTATGTTAATATTCTTATGCTGTTGCTAATTATTAATTAATGTTGCCTACATCTGCCTTCATACTCAATCTAACATTTTGAAATTTAGCAAACATTTTTATACAAAACAACTGAAAACTTGACACAGACCTAATAGGAATATCATAGGTAATTTAGAGTGTTACCCTCCTGGCCAAAACCCCTTAAGCTTGTCTTGAGAGTAGAAATTGAGCCTTCGATCCTCTAACTTTAAGACAACAACCTTACCACCCCACTAGCCTTCCACCACAATGAAATAACCATCACAGTTAAGAAAAACAGTTATGAAAAAAGTTAGTACCTGAACATAACTCAACCGTTTAAACACAAGTGTACTTCAAGTGGTTACAAGGGATGCAAGGGTAAAAGTATGTGCACCAAGCCGTTGCAATACATTCAGTCAGATAAATGAACCAGTCACAGGGGCTCATTGCCATTCAGAGGAGACAGGGACCTATTTTTTTATTGGCAATTGTTAAATGCAACTACAGAAAATAAGTCTAAAGCACTCCACACCAAAGCATGGTGTGCTTTGGTGTGGGCAAGCTGAAAAACAAACACATAAAATTAATCTTTTTTCCTTTTTGGTTAACTATTTCATGCATTAACATGATAGCATAACCAGTTGTAGCATTTTTTTCATTTCTTTAAGCCAGAAATAGCACCTGTCAGCGCTGTCTCCTGAACCATTCCAGAGACCTTTTGATTAAGATGCGTACTATTTTACCACAGTTCTAATATCTTCTTATGATCTGTTTATATCTTCAAATAGCAAAACATGAGCTATCTAAATGTCTGTCAACTGGTGACAAAGGTTCAACAATAAGTCCTTAGAGGTTTTCAGCAGATTAAATTTCATTTGAATGTTGCCCGTTAGAGCCTTGTGAGGAAAAAATGGCATCACTCTTATAGTCACAATCATCTCTTTTCATTTGCATGTGTCTATTTTTTTTTCCCAATTTGTGCTCCAGGCCGCTATCTCCTAAAGCAGTGACTGAATTTATTTCAAAGGATGATTTAATCAAACTTAATCGAATCTAAAACTGCTTTTATCTCAGAGATCAGAGCCACATTTCAAGGACTTTCAACTTTTTTTTGTCATTCAAAGCTCATTGTGCAGAGAAAAATGGGAGAAAAAAATTTATATAAATACAGAATAAAGAACTGCCCCTCCTTTAGTGCCTTCAACACTTCTCTTATAACCGGAAGGTGAAAGAGGAGGGAGCAGACAGTCAAGTGTTTCAGCTCGGCAGAACATATTCAGGTCATGAATATTAACACAAACTATTTTGTCCGGGGAGGGAACAGATATGTGGATTTGCTGTCATTTGTCAAAAAAAAAAAAAAAAAAAAAAAAAAGCGGAAATGTTGGTTTATGTGTTATATGTCTAAGAAGTGAAATACAAACAATTAGCTGCTATAAACTGTCCTGAACCGGATCATTGTCAACACTCCCAACAAGCAGAGGAGAGAAAGAGTTATGCACTCTGAATTTTAACACACAGCCACACTGCTAATCAGAAGATAAATAACCTCTCAGTTTGACATGCTACTCTGTGCACCCACAAATAGATGCAGTAAAGTACTCAAAGGTCTAGAGGCGCAGTTTGTCTGAAAAGGTAATCAATCAGCTTGTCTCAAAGAAGGTGAGAAAAGAAACAGATGAGGAAGAAAGGGTGAGGGATACATAAATGTGTACAAAATTAGGCAACTGTGAAAAAGGGAAAATAATTTTTTTAGGATATGTCAGCACCCCAAGTGTGTGGTATTGGTGCTTGTAAGAACTTTACACGCCCATTTGTGTCCAAGTTTTTTCTTGCTGATGTTTTAAAATATTGCTTCTTAATCTCCACATAATGTCCTTTCCCCCTAAAAGAATCTGCTTTGTTAAATCCACATATTAATCCTGCAGCAAAACACCAACACAACATGATGCTGCCACCACTGTGCTTCACAGCTGGGATGGTGTTCTCAGACTTGCAAGCTTCCTTTTTTTCCTCTAAATGTAACATTGTTAATTATGGCCAAACATTAAAATTTTAGTTTCAGACCACAGGACATGTCTCCAAAAGTTAAGGTTTTTGTTTCTGAGTGTATTTGCAAACTGTAATCTGGATTTTTACCTTGTTATTGGAGTAATGGCTTCTTCCACACTGAGTGGCTTTTTAGTCCAGTTTTCAGAGATAAACATGGCACCTTCAGGGATCCAGACATTTTATCCAAGGATGAACCAGATTTGAGGAGCTCCACATTTCATTTCCCCTACCTTGCCTAATTTCTTTAGATTTGTTCCATGACGTGACACAAGAAAACTTTGTGTTTAAGGTGTTGCCTTAAGACGATCTCATGCCATCATCATCTGGGCTTTCTGAAATTATGTGAAGGCATAGTACCCTTAGTGTATATAAATATTTGAATTTTTTAAAAGTACTTAAAAATTCTCTTCAAAAAGTTTGATTTGTTATCAGAAGGTGGAAAAAAAATGGTTATATGTCTTCTTTATACAGTGTGTGTAAATATCTGGTTTCAGCCATATATATTACTTTCTTTTGATTTATAACATTGTTCGACAGTCCACAATGATATTCCACACAATAGCGTGCTTGTTATTGTGTGGCCACAGTTCAGGGAAGGTCCTTTCCTGTTTCGGCATGACAATGTCCCCAGTGCACAAAGCAAGGGCCATAAATAAATGGTTTTCCCTGCTTTGGTCCGGCCTATAAAGAGCCCTGACCTCAATCTCACAGAAACTTTGAAGCATGAATTGAAAAGCTTACTGTGAGGCAGGCACTTATCGCCAGATATCATTGGGGCAATCTCATTAATGCTCTTGCGGCTGAATGGAGGCAAATCTCTGTAGATTGTTTCCAAAACCATACATGCAGCTTTGCTTAAGAGCAGAAAAGCTGTTTTACAGTGATGCAAATTGTTGTGATTTTGGAAAGAAATGTTCTAATCATCTCATATTAAATCTGTATGGCCACATAGGCTTAATGCATCAAGGCAGGCAATATGGCATCATGTCATGTAATAATCCCTTAATTTTGGACCCTGGTAAATACAAGTTTATGCATTGCTTTATGGTTTGTATATCTCCATTTGACACTGATATTTGAAAGCTGAAGCTTGAGAAACTTAAGTTTTTTAGAACAATACTCAAAAACAAAACAATACAGGAAGATCAATGAAAACAAAAATATATGTCAAAAATTTTGTTAAATCAGAGGAGAATTTAATTTTCATTTACAAGTTTATTACACAGATTGATGTTTCAAGCATTTATTTCCATTTGTTTTGATTATTTTGCTTGATTTTTTGTTTTGATTTTGATTTTCTCTCAGCTAAAGATAACCCAAAAGTTAGTTTTCAAGCTGCAGTTCTCCTACACATGACCAGTGAAAATTGTTTTTATTAAAGCAATGTTGGAAACAGAAAAGTGTGTCAATTTCTTTGCTTTACATTTAGGGTGCAGTTATCCCTGTTGTTTGTGCACCTTTTTCTAACATTTTTCCTTCCACTCAACTTTTCTCTGAACAGTCAGTTACTTTAGCAGTTACTGTTTGTGATTTACTATTCTGGTGGAGAGCTTCAGTGACTGTCTGCTAGATATAAACTAACATATCTCCAATGTAATATTCAAATTTTCTATGAAACGAAATCATGAGTTTTCATTTGCTGTAAGTCAAGTTTATTTAAACGAATGCTTTAAATCCGTCAGGTTTGTGGAATTAATCTACATAATACACATAAGTTTCACTTTTAATTTGAATTGCTTAAATGCATAAATTTATCTGAGATTTGCTAATTAACTGAGATGCACTGTACATAAAATTTGTTTTTAAGAAACTGAAACATATACAATGGTTCCCCACCTATTTGTAGTTCAGTATTTGTGGATTCACCAGTTCACAATTTTTTTCTATGGAACATAACTCCTAATTAATCTTAGAAAACTTGCCTATTTGCTAATTTTTTTCGTAGAATATGTCTAAAATATCCAAAAGAAAATGAAGCTTGGGAAGTCAAAATACCAATGTGCAGTGCTACTTGACTGTTGCTGACCTGAACTGTTTATCCGACCACTGAACTTTAACTACTGACCAAGCCATCATCTCCTTGTCTACGGTGACACCCGATCATCACTATCCTTGTTACTGGAGTTTCCACACTTTATCATCCCTGGTTTCCAATGTGTAGGGTTATCCCCTCCGTACTGCCCTGCGGGTGAAACAGTCTCCGCTAAATCGACACTAGCTTATCCTCAGTTTCTTCTAAGAGGATCCAAGTTAATCAAGGTCAGAATCTCCAAAGAGGATCTCCAGGGAAACCACCTCTGTCAGGTAATCCTTCACTTCCTGGTTTCGCAATATTTGCTATTTACTCTGCCAGTCACTCACCAGTCTCTCTCTTACACATAGTCTGACCAGAAACTGAAGACGCAGTTCCCAACCTGCTTGTACATTGTTTTGTTTGTAAATAAAAACTGTCTAACCTTCTCTGGGATGTGGGTGTCTTTCTGGGTCTGAATTGTACAATACTGGAAAACTAAAACTGTCTTTCCTGTAAGCCTAATTGAAACCAGGTGCAGGATTAGGAGATTAAAAAAAAAACAAACTAATGAAACAAATTCAACAGAATTAACATTTTCATATTTGAAAACTCATCTGAAACGGATTTGTCAAGTTAAAACCTTGTTGTTGCAGCTTGACAGCTTCATTGTCGAGGCATTTTTATGATAAGGTCTATTTTAATTCTCCTATTGAACTTGTACTGAGTCAGCTTCAGCTCTTGGCCAAATAATACGATGCAAGACAAAAAGAGAGAGAGAGAAAGAGAGAGAAAAAGAGAAATAGGAAGGAGTGATTTAAGCAGACAGAAAGCCAGAGCACTTACTCCCACCTCTCCCCATGTTGGTTCCTCTGTGTCATCCTGAGACAAGAGTTAATAGGCCAGCTTTCTGGCTCTGCACCTTCAGCAGCTCGGTGCTGAGAGCTGCTTTACTGCAGAGCCTCCAGCAACACTGCCGGCAATTTGTCTTTTTGCCAACGCAAGGGTTTTTTCTTTCCTTCTACTTTTTTTTTTTTTAATTATTATTTTTGCTAAATCGACATTTCTTAGGCAATTACTACCAAAATGCGCAATCTGGTATATTGAAGTTGCAAGGCATAGCATTTTTAATATCAGTAGTTCATTGGCTTTTTCATTAGGACAGATTAGTCTAATTACCATAAACAAACAAGGTGTTAATGACGATTTATGGCAGCCTTTACCAAGCCCTACATCATGTGACACAAAGGTAAATGCAGCAAATATCAGAGTTTCTACTTTATTGAGGGAAACAGGACGTTTGAACAAGTCTAACTTCCATAATGATTCATGTAGATCTGCTGAAGTCCACACTAAAAAAAGATGATCTTTAAAGCAACATCTGTTTTTGTCAGCTGATGAAACCAATAAACAGTCGGAGCTTCTGAAACCCAGGCTTCCAACACATTTTTCATAGCAATATTCCAGACTCTTCCAAAGCTCTCTCTCCTTTATGGGCATTTTAAAATATAAAACACAAGAGTTTACCATGAACTGCAGTGGTCAGGCTTTACACAGGGATCCTGCAAAAGTCAGGCTGAAAAGAAAAATTGACAATGGACACAAGAAAGAGAGAAGCAAAAACAACTGGGATAAGAAAGGAAGGAAAGAAAAATCAGGTAGGAAACCTTGAAAGGATGTGATACAGTTAACAAGGTCACAAGGAAGAAATAGAAAAATAGAAGAAGGACAAGATAGAGACTAACAAAAAAAGAATGGAAAGACACATGAAAGGAAGGACACAAGGAATAAAGGGATGTCAGGCAAGAGAGTAGGGAAGATGGAAGCACATGAGAGAAGGAAAAATCGAGAAATGGAAGGAAATAAAAAGGAAGGGAAGCAAGAAAAGAAGGAAGGGATGAAGCACAAGAGAAAAGAAGGAAGGAAGGACACAGAAGAAATTACTTGAAGAGAGAAGGAAGAAAGGTAAAAAGGACATGAGGGAGGTAAGACACTAGAAAGTAGGAAAGAAGGAAGGGCATGAGGGAAGGAAGCATAGAAGAACAGAAGTAAAGAATAAAAATGTAGGACAGGAGGAAGGAAGGACACTGAGAAGAAAAACTGGATAGAAGAACTGACATGAGGATGGAAGGAAGAAACATAAAAAGAACATAAGTGAGGAAGGAAGGAAAAAGGATGCAACATTTAGACAAAGCAAAAGTTGCAGAAAAAAATATTATTTTTCTATTTTTAAATATCTAAATCAGATTCTCAACTTCTCCATGCTGTGAAGGAAACCTGTACATCTCTGGTAAAACCAGGAAATATCTCAACTTCTTGGTATTTGGTGTTGCTCACCAAAATACAGATTGTACATCCTGAAGGTACAAAAAAAACAAACAAACAAAAAAAACAAAAACAAACAAACAAAAAAAAACAAACAAAAAAAAAAAACCACACAGACTGAACTTCCTTCCACACAAAGGTCTCTGTCATGGTTCTGGCTCACAGGTCTGAAACTTTCATTGTTCAGGTTCTATGTAACAGTATCTGCTTCCTGTGTAAACTGATGCCAGCTGGTTATTTTTAGTATCTTCTAACCGAACAAAAATGCTGTCAGTTTTCAAAACTCATCTTAAAGTTTCCCTAAAACAGCTTTCTAACTGCTATTTTGATTAGAAAGCACTGGCGTCTTTCATATTTATTGGCACAGCAAGTAAAGATGTGCTTAAAGCCTCAAAATAAATTTGTCTTCAATTGGAGCAGCACTGAATTATTTTTTTTTACAGAAACAAACCTTTGAGTGTATGTGTTTATTTGGATAAACATCCCCAATGAAGAAATTATGTTATATAAATAAACAAAACAGGTGCTACAGTAATTTGAACCATCAATGATTATTATAAATATATATTTCACAGAGATTTTATAAATACTTTCTGCTTTAAGTTGATGAGAGTGTCTGGGAACATTTAGCCATTTATTGCTTATACAAACATTGGATGAAGGATGGATTTATAAAATACCCTGGAGCAGGAGGTTTTTAGCTGTTATACTTCTATTTCAGTCTGCCGCAGTGCATCAGTGAGAGAATCAGGCAGCTGACAGGAAAGCAATTCTTGTGAACCGTTTTGTCCAACGGTCTACTAATTACCTTGGATTCTGAGAAAAACCACAAGGTACACAGAAGAAAAACATGGCAACCTGACCAGATGAGGGGAGGGGGAGGAACAATCGTGTTAAAAATAGACAGAACCTTTCATTCTGTGGAAGTCAAAGCTGTGAGGATATTTTCCACTCTCCTCTTTTTTAATCTTTAGAAAGGCTAATAAAGATCTTAACCCCTAAAGACCTCAAAATAGTGGGTTTTAGAAGGATAAACAAACATAAGTCACGCTTTTTATGTGCTAGCACTGTAGTCTGCAAAATTCAGAGTATTCATATCCCTTGACCTTTTTACACTTTGTCACATTATACCAACAAATTTCAATGAATTTTATATTTAATATGACAGACCAACACAAGGAATAACATGGACGGCCATGTCTTTGCAGTTGTTCTACACAAAAAGTGAACCATTGACTTAACATAATTTTTTCTTTTCAACAGGTTCCACATAAATGTATTTTGTAAGCTTAAAGAAGATACAGTAATCTGTTATCTTTACTAGAATAAATCAATTTAACCCAACAAACACCTTGCTGGAAATAAAATGTTAACATAATGTGCACAACTGCCCTGGTTCATTTCTTTGAGTGCATGTAGGGTTCCAACACTCTTTATTTAAAAATTCATCTTCTCAGAGTCGTCATTCCTTTACCTTCATATCAGAATATGAAATACTAAAATGCACACTGAATGTATGGCAGGCTATCTACAGTTTAAACTTAATTGAAATGACTCAGATAGGTCGATCAAAGGAGGATGGGGGGAAAGAAGAAAGAAAGGAAGGACTCAGACAGGGAAAAAAGTCAAGGCACAAGAAAGAAAGTATACAAGGAAGAAAGGAAGGACAGAAAGAAGAAATCCTGGAAACATTTTTCTTTCACACTCCTTTTCAATATTTTTCCAAACCTGGAAGATGCTACAAATTCCACACTTTTCCAGACTCTACTGGAACCCTATCACATAAAATCAATAAAATACAGTCAAGTTTGTGACAACACGACAGCATATTATCATACATACCATGTGTGACAGAAGTGTTTTGCTGTTTTATTGTACTCTACTGTTTCCACCCCAAATCCTTCTCAGTTTGGTGGGGCGTTAAAAATGAATCCTAACTGTTGTCTCTTATCCCTAATGTCTCAACAGAGACACTTTTAAGGCAATTTTAGGATCCAGACAGCTGTTTCAAATTTACTCAGGGGGCTTCAGCATGCGTAGCGCTGTGCTCGGCTTTATGTGCTCAAGATACATCTCTATCTAGACCCTAAACCAAAAACTTTAACACAAACTTTATGATCAGACACTGTGGGAAAGCTCTATGGGGGAAAATAAAAACCAGGGGGGTGGGTTAATGGGGCTGAAGCAATGACCCTTTGGGAAAGCACGGATGCACAAATACCGACACGTACACACACACACACACACACACACACACACACACACACACACCTAACTGTATGTAAACATAAAGAGAGAGGCTAACCCGGCCCAGTTTCTGTAAATCTCCCTCTCTCTCTCGCTCTCTCACACACACCCACCCACTCCCACCCTCTTCCCGCATTCCTTTCCTGTCTGACACACTTCCAGTAAAGCCCACCAGCACTTCAAAAAACAGCCCACCACCACCATTAGCCCTCCAGACGTCAGTGCCTGCTAAAAACATGCTCAGCCCTGTCGCACATGCTAAAAGAAAAACAAAAACACAACCTTCTCTTTGGAAAAACAGGCCACAGGTGCAGCTAAATCAGCAGCCGGATTTGGTGCCTCAAAGCAACTTTCCACAAAAACCTAAAGATGAATATAGTTCAACTTTGTCCTGTTTTCTTCCTAATAGGTCTTTATTGATTCTCACAAGGTAAATTTTAAAACAATTACACTAGTTTCTGAGAATATATGCAAATTTCTATGAATTATGATGTGAATGGAGCTTCGTTCTCCCAGCCTGCTACCAGGCTGTTATGATGAGCTTTGTTTCAATTTCTTCTTTGCCTTAGCAGGGGATCCTGCATAAAGTCTGCTCCTCTGAGATATATTCCCACTTGCCTTATTTCTTTGCCTGAAAGCTTCGATTAAACCCACATACACAGCAAACAGCAGATAGGCAGCAGACAGGCGAAGGGAAATGAAGGAGTGTTCTGCTGTTAGCTGCTAAAGAAAAAAGCTGTTTTCCATCCATCCATTTTCTCTGTCATTCCCAGAAGATCTAAAATTGTTGTGCCGCTCCACTCATCCGCTTCATCTGCCCGTTTGTTTACTTATTCCCTCAGTTGCAGCACCATCAACATCGCTTCTACTCTGCAGTGTCTCCGTCCTTTATTCTCTGAATAATTCACTCCTGCCTGCTTTTATTTTGCACCTTCTTCAGATCTCAAATGAACTCTGTGCCTAACAATGCATCAATGCTCCTTTTTATTGCTGAGGAAAGAGAATGAATGAGTCAAAAGCAGAAAGAAATCCATTGGTTATATTTAGAGTTATAGAGTTTGTTGCTGCACAAAAAGCACTAGCTTTAAATGAGCTGCTGTCATGTGAGGGGAGTTGTAATTTATGCTGAGTTGTGCTAAAGTTATACATTGTTGAAAATTCTGCAGTTTTTACTGAGAAATAAGAACAAACAGCAAAATCTCCATGAACCGAAGAATATGCACTCTTATATCACATTTATTTTTAGGTGAATTTTCCCATACGCTGCAGCTTTGTTGTTTTTTTTTTGTTTTGTTTTTGTTTTTTTTAAACATTTAAAGTAGACTTTGCTAACTTCTTAGAAACAAATATAGAGCTGGCCTGGAGTAAAAACATATCTTCACTAGAAAGATGTACCAAATATACACACAGACACACACATATATATATATATAATTCCCTTCTCACCCTCCACGGGTGGTCTGTCTCAACCTCTGAGCTCGGGTCCTCTACCAGAGGCCTGGGAGCTTGAGGGTTCTGCGTAGTATCTTGGCTGTGCCGAGAACTGCGCATTTCTGGACTGAGATGTCTGACGTTGTTCCTGGGATCTATTTTTGCCACTGCTCCAGCTTGGGGGTGACTGCCCCGAGGGCCCCGATGACCACAGGCACCACTGTGGTCTTCACCTTCCAGGCCTTCTCCAGTTCCTCTCTGAGGCCCTGGTATTTCTCCAGTTTCTCGTGTTCCTTTTTCCTGATGTTGCAATCGCTTGGTATTGCTACATCCACCACAACGGCTTTCCTCTGTTGTTTATCCACCACCACGATGTCCGGTTGGTTCGCCATTACCATTTTGTCTGTCTGGATCTGGAAGTCCCACAGGATCTTAGCTCGGTCATTCTCCACCACCTTTGGGGGTGTGCCCCACTTTGATCTCGGGGCTTCCAGTCCATATCCTGCACAGATGTTTCTGTACACTATGCCCGCCACTTGGTTATGACGTTCCATGTACGCTTTCCCTGCCAGCATCTTGTACCCTGCTGTTATGTGTTGGACTGTCTCAGGGGCCTCCTTGCACAATCTACACCTTGGATCTTGTATGGTGTGGTAGATCTGAGCCTCTATTGCTCTGGTGTTTAGGGCCTGTTCCTGTGCAGCCAGGATGAGTGCCTCTGTGCTGTCCTTGAGTCCAGCTTTTTCCAGCCATTGGTAGGATTTCCTGATATCAGCCACTTCAGTTATTTGTCGGTGGTACATCCCATGTAGGGGCTTATCCTCCCATGATGGTTCCTCCAGCACCTCATCCTCTGGTCCCCATTGTTTGAGACATTCGCTGAGCACATCGTCGGTTGAGGCTTTGACCTTGATGTATTTATGGATCTTGGATGTTTCATCCTGGACAGTGGCTCTCACACTCGCTAGTCCTCTGCCTCCATCCTTACGGCTCGCGTATAGTCTCAGGATGCTGGATTTAGGGTGGAACCCTCCATGCATGGTTAGTAGTTTCCGAGTTTTAACATCCATGGTCTTTATCTCTTCCTTTGGCCAGCTTATTATTCCTGCAGGGTATCTGATTACTGGCAATGCATAGCTGTTTATCGCACGGATCTTGTTCTTGCCATTGAGCTGGCTTCTCAGGACTTGCCTTACTCGTTGGAGGTATTTGGCTGTGGCTCCTTTCCTTGTGACCTCATCGAGGCTGCCATTTGCTTGTGGTATTCCCAGGTACTTGTAACTGTCCTCAATGTCTGCTATTGTTCCCTCTGGGAGTGAGATCCCTTCTGTGTGGATGACCTTCCCTCTCTGTGTAACCATCCGACCACACTTCTCTAGTCCGAATGACATCCCAATGTCAGTGCTGTAGATCCTGGTGGTGTGGATCAGTGAGTCGATGTCTCGTTTGCTCTTAGCGTACAGCTTGATGTCATCCATGTAGAGGAGGTGACTGATGGTGGCTCCATTCTTGAGTCGGTATCCGTAGCCAGTCTTGTTGATGACTTGGCTGAGGGGGTTCAGACCTATGCAGAACAGCAGTGGGGACAGAGCGTCTCCTTGGTATATGCCACATTTGATGGACACTTGTGCAATTGGCTTGTAGTTGGCTTCAAGGGTGGTTTTCCACATCCCCATCGAGGCTGCAATGAAGGCTCTTAGAGTCCTGTTGATGTTGTACATCTCTAAGCATTCAATGATCCAAGTGTGTGGCATTGAGTCATAGGCTTTCTTGTAATCAATATATATATATATATATATATATATATATATATATATATATATATATCCACACACAGGATGCAGCCAATTAGCGCCAAAGAAAATGAATGGCACTCCTGGTTTGCAACGTCAGCCAATAGTGAGTCAAGTATTCATCATGGCTAGGTATCTCAGCTGCATTTTGTTTCAAATATTTTCAAAATGCTCTCGAAAAACTCTGCGAATATTCTGGAGTTACATTCCCCCCCAAAATTTGTCAAGCCACAAATACTGAACCATGAACAGGTGGATGTACGCTACATATAAGGAGCAGGTGCAATTTGACAGTGTGTGTGCAAGAAAGCAGTCATTTTAGATCAAAGACAAAAATAAAATAGAGTTCACACTGTCTTCATCTTCTTTAGTATGTCTGGCACTGCTAAAACTCCTGCTTGTGTGTTATCTACAGAATGTAAATCCTTACACTTAACTAAGATTTTCAAACAGATGCAAATATTTCCAAATCCAACATGTTCACTGAAAGATGAAAGTTCAAATGGATAGAACAGATTAACTTTGCAAGTCACTGTTTCTGTTATTTGAAGTCTTGCTCTCTCTCGCTCTTTTAAATAAGTCAGACATATATCAACATGTCGTAGAAAATGTTTATTTTTAAATAGTTTTAAACATCTTTTGTGCTTCATCTGACTTCATTTTCAAACAACTCCTGATACCAAAAATAGTCAACTCTGAGTCCCTGTTTTACCAGTAACAGCTTTCACAAAATGCTACCAGGTTGCCCAAACTTAACCTGGTAGCATTTGGGCATGGCGTGTTCACTAACGGATAGGAACATTGAACTTTTTGTTCCGACCAACGATGACACAACACCAAGCTTAAAAAACATTTTATTCTGGTAAACAGATAATTTCTTGGCGCATCTCATGTTTTATCAGTTAACACTTTGTGCTTTTTATATGATTTTTAAAAATAATATCACTAAAAGCATGGCCTTCAGAAGCAGAACTGAAGCACAGCAGAAACGGACATAGCAACTCAATTCAACTTATTTCAACCCTTTGCTCGTCAAATATGCATCCCCACCCAGATTATTAATTGAAAGGGGAAAGACATTTAATTTAGCTTTGAGAGGGTGCATCTGATAAGATGATTTTTTGTTTTTTTACAATCATTTTGCTCATATTTGCTCTGCAGCCTCCAGGTCTTTTTAACTACCGGATCATTCCCAGTAAATTGTTGTTCTGTTTTCGAGCTCTATTTACTCCCTACATGCTGTAACCTTCAGGCTATCACAATCCCAAGAATGAAAACCTTTCAAAACCTCCAGATGGTGCTTTGATTTGCTGATTGAGAGATAATTCTGTGTTTATGAGGAGGAATAAACTCACTGATCCAGCATTATTTCATTAAACTCACTGCTAAGTTAGAGGTTATTGTGTTTGGTCTGTGAAGTATTAACAGCACTTATAGCTGCTCTAACCTTGAGAGCTCAAATGCATCTTACTCTGGCATTAGTCTGGGGTTTGCTTTGCTGCATGAAGAGGTTTAAAGCTCCAGCTTTACTCGGTCTGCTAACTGAAAACCACAAAAATATTTCCCCCCATGCTTGCCTTCCTTCACAGGCTCTCCAATAGGTTCCATATTGAATTTAAAATCTTACTTCTGGCCTTTAAAGCTTAAATGACCCAGGAATATCCCAGACTTGCTGCCACTGTATGTCCCCTCTCAACTACTAAGATTCACATGCAATGTCTTAGATATTAATTGATGTAATAAACATCTATCTGACCAAATTCACCCTTTGATTCTCATAAAGTACCTGATAAGCACAAGTTATTTGAATATTTACCAGATTTTAACTGGGTAAAGACAGATTTTAACTGGTAGTCATGTAATAGAACTGTTTCGACCAAAATTAAATATATCCAGTGGTCTCCACCTACTTATCTGCCTCTTCGACTTCCACCTCTTCAATCCATCTAAATCAATCAAATATTTTTTGTTCGACCTTGGAAGTCCTGTGGGAGACAGAGCAGCCGTTAAGAGTGTTTACTCTCCTGGAGGCAGTTGGGTTTAAGTGGCCAGCCAGGGTGCACTGGGCTCCCTAATGTGGCTGTTAAAGTCAACAGTTTCACCTTAACAACCAGCCTGAGGATGCAGCTGGATGGCTAGAGAGACTGACAGATGGAGTGACAGAAAAATAATAAACCAGTTCTGGAGAAAAAGCCTTTGAGGAAGACAGTGTGACCCCCAACGAAACTGAGAAAGGATATTAATAGTGGCCGGGTTTATTAAATTGAGGCTGCTTGAACAAACATAACAGATCAGTGAATGAAAAAGAGAAAGGCTGTTAATTTTCAAGAGTCTTTTCTTTCCATCTCGGTTGTTTTCATTCACCCACCAGTCAAGCAAAGCAGGCAGATGGTGATTGGAGGAGGACAGCATGGTCCAGATGTTACTGAACCCAAGGTGCACAAGGCAAACAGCTTTGATCAGCTATAGTGCTGAGGAACTGCTGCCACTGGGTAAAGTTGCAGTTTTTTTCTTTAAAAAAAAAAAAAAAAAAAAAAAAAAAAAATGTGAGAGGCACCAGTGTTTATAAGAAAACACCCAAGAGATAACTGATGTCTCACAAAGACATGCAAATATAAACTAGGCGTTCAGACTCCTATACATTCTTGGATTTAATTATGACGACACATGACATCCATGAGGTGATGCACTCAAAAATCAGCCCACACTCTGCATTCTCTACTGCAGTAATCAGGGCCACACACACACAATTGTGAAAAGGGGAAATAACTTTAATATGCACAAACACACTTATACCTTTTTTCAATGTGGTTAAAGAATACATAATTTATTTAACTATTCAGATCAATCCATGAGCTGGTTATTGTCTCTTTGGTCAAAAATTCAAATTACTGTCTTTGTCTAAGATCCGAGACTGCAGTACTCTGGTAGAATAAAAGTTAAATACATCAAAATCAGCCGCCTGAATCTCCAAATCTCTGGAGGAGGCACAAGCTGGCATATTTAGGTTTTGGAAGACTGCTTTAACAGCTCCAAAACACACACTTACCCTCAGTAAGTGAAATGTAAAAATGTAAAACTGGAGCCAGTTGTTGCGCACAAGCTACCAGTGAAGAATGAGTTTAGCTGGGGATTGACTCATTCACCAAAATCAGTCACTGTGGTCAGAAAGTCAGCATGCCACAAAGAAAACCAGTCATTCAGTTGGCTTCGTCACTCTACAGAGGTCAGCCAAAGTAGTCAGGCAGTTCTCCTGCACAAAAAAGTCAAACATAAAGGCCCTGGACAGTGAACTGGATTGATGCAGGCAAAAACTTTAAAAAGGAAATACACTGAAACCATTGAGCAGCTGATTTTGCATTTATGGTGCTGTGCAAAAGTTTGAGTCATCCTTAATGACTCTCCTGACATCTTCCAGGATCTGCTCTGTACTCACTAGGATACTCTGCGAAACCGATTTCTGCAACATTTATGCATCTTGTCCGCCAGCAAATGAAATTTATTGCAACAGAAATTATTAGTTACATTGACATAAAGGCCCAACTGGCACATGCCTGCTATAGCTTTCGGCAATGGAAACAGTGGAATAGCCTTTAGGATTTTCTGACTTGGTTTCCATTCATCTTTAAACAAACTGAAAAAGTTAACAGATGAGATAAAAGGGAAACAATGTTAAAGATATAACAACTGTCTTGGGACACTACTTTAGCCATGCCTTTGCATTTTGATGCTGTTAAAAATTGACCATAGCATCACCTACTGGCATATCATTTGTAGTGTTTTTGTTTGGAATGTTTGCAACTGTTACCTCCAAAAAAGGAGGTAACACTGTCAGCTTAAAAATACCCAGAATAGTGTAGGTAGCTACTTTCCGTCATTCCTTAAAGCTTCTCTTGAGGCTTAAAATCCTTTTTCACTCATTTTCAGATTACCAGATGACTATTTTTAAAAAGATTTGTTTGTTGGGCCACAGAACCTATCAGTCAAAAATAAAAGAATTGAACCAGTTTCTTCTCAAGATCACCCTGAAATAGATATATAAATATATTCAAACTAAGCTAAGACTGAAAGCAAATGGTAAACTGTCATAGAAAGCTGCAGCTACAATTGTTTTCAGAAAGTTGTTATCCTAGCAGTGTTCCAGCTATGTTTTGGTTGTTCTTTAGCATTTTGATGCCATTAATTTCCACATTATCACCCCCTATGGGCACAGCATTGATATTGCAGTATTTTTTGATTAGTATTCCAAAGACTGTGCATATTTCTTCAAAAAAGGAGAAAGAAATTTTCGCTTAAAAATATCCCAATAAGTGCAGCAAGCTAACAGTTAATAGCTATTTTTTTTTTAATGATTCATTTTCTGTCTGACCATTTTTAAAGTTTTTTTTTTGTTGTTGTTAGCTTATGCAATTCTAACTCACTTTTGAAAAGCCTCCCAAAACTGATGGGATGAGCCTGTGTCCACTGTAGATAGTTTTGCAGGCATGACACTTGTGTTGTACTACATTTGACAACATTTCTGCCAAACTTCAACATAAGCTGAAAAACTCAATGCCTGAAAATAAAGAATAAAACAATTTCAGTGTAAACACAAATTACAACAGTTATGGGAGACTTTTTAGCCCTGCAGTGCATTAGCTGTGTTGCTCTTTGGAATTTTGATGTCATTCATCTCAACCATATCACACTGTGAAAATGCTAACCCACCAAAAAAACATGAGTTTTGAAGTGGTCATGATAAATATTTCTCAAGGCTCTCTGACGGTCTTTAGCGGCTTTTTCAATTCACTATGAGACCATTTCCAAATAAATGGTTTTTGGTAGGTCGTGCACCATTGATCTAGACATCATAATAGCTTCTGATCCCAAGGAATGACCTGGTGTTTCTTGTACATCATCATTTTTGGCCTGATCCTGCTTTTATCCTCCTTTATCAGCTAATTTCAAACACACTCTGTTGCACAGTATGCTGTTATTGTGGGTTATAAAGCCTTAACAATTAATTACTGGAAATAGGATTTCTAAGTCCAAAGATAGACTTCTAAAACTCTTCAGAAAACCTAAAGAACTACTGATTAAGTTCACTGTGAAAAGTAAGTCAGACTCCTTGGAAGGGAATAAAAGAAAGAAGTTGGAGTTTACTTAAAACGTTTGGACAATCATGTGAAACACAGAACTCTGTGACCCAGCCACATGCTGAGGTAATTGGAGAATAACAAATTTTAATATCCAGCCACTCACTGAGCATCAACCGTTTAGTCAACAAAGCAACTCTTCCCCCAGGTGGTTCACTGGTCAGGCAGACAGCCTGAAATGTGGTAACTGACCCAGTCCAGTAACAAAGAGGAAAACAATACGCCAACAACAGAAATAAGTTTTAAAAGATCTTCCCTCAATTATTTTAGCAATGCTAAGAAGAAGAAAAAAAAAAAAAAAAGTCAGAAAATCATCCACCAACTGGCAAGCAGACAGCAATCAATTGGCCCATTGATCAGTCTGATAAGGACCCGGTCAGCCTCTGAGATGGTCAATGACTCAACCAACCAGGAAAGCTTTGGTCAGATTAGTGGCTTCCATTAGGATGTCCCCAGTAACTCACTCAGAAATGATGGTGTATCTTTACACAGCTCTATGTGGTATTTCAGTTTCCCTCTTGTCCAGCAGTAGGTTTATTAAACCCTTTTCCTTATAAAAGAGATCAAAACCTATTTATCACCATAACATGTCATTATTTTTCCCATAGGGACCAAACAGATCCAGACATACAAGAGCCAATTTGGCTCCTCAGGCTATACTTAAAGAAGTACATTTCTTCTATTCACTATCCCCGCCAGCCAAGAGTAACCCAATCGGCTTGTGGTTGGAGAGACACCCACTGACCCCTCATAGTAACGTGGTGAGGAGTTATTGTGGGTGAATTTGGCTTTTGTTGTAACTGTGGTTATCAATCAGAAAGTGTTTCATCCAAGTCTGGTTAGCAGGCCGCCAGTTCATGTCTCCACCAGTTTAAAAAAAAAAAAAAAAAAAAAAAGATATTAAATACCTTATTCAGCGGTTCATCCACTGTAGCTGCCATTTATATCAAATATTCATGGTTGTACTAAGTCACAAACTTGGGAGATTGTCTCATATTAGTCAGACGTTTAGTGAAAAGCAACAACAGGTAAATCATTTATATCTTAATAACTTGTATGCCAATTTGAATTTGCAAACACAAAACATTTGACATTTTACTCCTTGATCTCCAACTGGTGTCCAGCTGGTCTCTTCCTCTTCTTGTAGGTAATCAATGGGATGTCAGTATAGATTTACGTTGCAGCACATAAGTGTAGCTCATTGCGTATTTCTTTAAAGTATATTTTCCTTCCAAGGAGACAGACTGTCTTGCAGTCTCTTAAATTAGTCTTGGCCAACAGTTCTCCAGACATTTTGAAGGTCTTTCAAAGATTTTCTTTGTGCTTTTGCTGGTTTTTCCATTGGTTTACAGTTCAATACCAGGCTTTCCAAGGGGAACACTGTTTGCTAAGCAGTGTTTCAGGCTCCTTAACTAAAGCAATGCACCAATATAGTGTCAATAAAAAAAAATAAAAAAATAAAAAAAAAAAATAAAATAAAAAAAAATGTTCAAATAGGATTTTAGGAGGTTTCCAGAGGCAAAGAGATACAATTTGTCCCCAAATTCTTTGTTAAATCTCAGAAAAATACCAAAGATAATATAGTTGTACAGATATTAAAGCCATATTTTTGTAATGACTTAACTCTAAAGACCCGAAATGATGAGGAAATCTTTGGTGGGAGTGACTGCAAAAGAGGGAGGAAGGTTAGTGATCTTACCGAAACACAGAGACTTGAAATACTGGGGCAGAAGATCACTAAACTCAAGAAGAGGTTGCTTTAGCTCTGATCCAGAATGAAGAAATCTCCCTTGATAGTGAGAGCGAGGCAATGAGAACTTATGGGGAAAGCTTGCTTGCCTGATGATCTCACACCAGAAGAGGGAAAATCCAAGGTGGGGAAATCTTTGCCTGTCCAGATTCGGTAACCACAAAAATCCATGAGCCTTGACGAATCCAGTCCAGTTCAGCAGAGATCGGACAGGCGAGGGTCATTATCAGGAAGGCAGATGTCAGGGTAATCCAAAAAAGCAGCGGGCAAAAAGTGAGTCAGTGACCAGAAATGGAGTCGAAAATCAGGAAGTATTGGTGGGCAAAGAAGAGCAAGGCAAGAGACAGAAATCCAGGGAGAAAAACGTGAACTCGTGATCAGGACCGGACATGAAAAGACCGCTTGACATTTACTCACACAAGGCTTTTGATAATCTGGCGAAGACTGACTGGTGGAGCGGCGCTTATATGGTTGATGGAGCAGGTACAACATATGGGGATGATGAGGCAACACAGGTGAGTGGCATGAGAGTGATTAGCAGGCACAGGTGGGCTGAATGAGCTTGATTGCATAGAGAGCGTGAATAACCATGGACACCGTGGAATAGCATGGAAACGGCCTGACAAATGACATGAAATGAGAAGAATAAGCTTTGATTTCTGATGTAGGGGGACAGATGACAATTTCAGCATCAAGAAGGCGATTAATGAGGATCTATTAGCTGATCGATCTGCCGTATGCTGATGCATCTTTTGAGTTCAATGGCAGGTGTCTCATATTTCCTAAAGGCATCACTTTCAGACATTGTTTAACATATTATGTAAGCTGAGAAAGTCAAGATTCAAGAGACTGAACAGAAAATGAAAGAAAAAGGAGTCAAATCTAAAGACATCTTTCAGAAATCCTCAAGAACCTCTTTTTGAAAAAGAAAATATTCCCTAAAAGTAAAGAAGAATTTAGACAGTACAATGCGTAAAATTAAAATGCTATGCTGCATTTCAAAAAGCTGCCATTTCAATTCAGCACATATTTTATGTTCTTAAAAGCAGCCAACTTCATCCCATTCCCCTATATTAGTCACCTGCTAACTAAATAACTAAAATACTAACAGCATGGCCTACAATCAACATCTTCAGAGAACATTTAGGTAAAGTGGTGTGATGCAAGCTGCTGCTGTGGCTTGGTTTCTTTAGGCATTAAACCATCAATCCAAGCACTGAAAGTCTACCATTTATCTAAACCATATGTTCCTCCACATATTTACAGTATTCAGTCTGCAGGTCATCCATCCAGCTGGCAAATCCCAGAGCAACACACAGCACACATATGTACAAAGCAGACTGTTGGATGTTTGTTCATCCATCTAACTGCTGTTAGACATGAATCCAGAGTGTCATAATACAAACAAGTGCTGTGTGTGCGTGGAAACTATTAGCTGATGTGCACTCATCGACCCTGTGCATGATGACGCTGATGAAGCTACTCTTAGTCACTTTATTAGCTGTTTTGGAAAGATTACAGGGTAGCACTGGGACTTTTCCAGATGTTACAGAGGCCATTATTTTGATACATACATATGCTTGGATGAAATGAGAATACATGAAATCAGCGTTTAGGAGTTTGTGTGCTTGTGGAGGTGAGGATTCACAGTGAAGCCAGCAGTTGGGCCAGGCAGTTCAAATTCCTCAGGGACTTTTCAGTCATCCAGCTACCATTTTTTCTTCTCTTTTCCTGCCTATTTTCCTTTTTTATACTTGTGATTAGTGGATGTGAATCAGTGCTTCTGTCATAACCTTTAGCTGGTCATTTTTCTTCATCAGTTACACTGAAAAAGGGAAAAAACAAATGTCGTTTGTTCCAGGTGTTGTTAGTTGTCTTTGTTTCAGACAGGAAAAGTTACTGAGTCATTTCTCCATTTCTCCAAGGAAGAAACAAAATAGTGTGTACTTATGCCAACAAATGACTTTGCTCATGCAAAGATTTCTCAGTAGAAATTCAAAAAATAACTATAAAGCAGCAGAATAGAATGGATTACAGGATTCTTGACAAAATAGACAAAGTTGTTTAGGATTATGTGGTTTTCTGACTTTTGAAGAACACTTTACAGATTGTCAGTAGAGTAAAGGTATGGGACATTATAGAGGCTTAATGTTAGGCTTCTATATCCATTCCATAACCACTTAAGTTAGAGTTTGGGATGAGTGTCCTGGAAAAACCAACATTTTCAGTTAGGTCCACCATTTCTAATACGAAGAGTGGTCAATTATTTTAGTTTTTCATTCAGTGTGGTTATATGTGTAAATTCATTGAAGTTGTTTACTGTGCATATAATGAACTGCATCTTTTGAAAGTCCCAAATTAATTTGCAAGTCCTGCAGATGATAAACTTGACTAAAGAAAATCCATTAACCCAATTTAAGTCACAGAATAACAAGAGCACTGGCGGAAAAAAAATTGCTAGAGATCCTCGAAATGTCAATTCTACTTCAATTTTAAATATTGCTGAAGCTTTGCAATACATGACATTTAGACAATCCTCGACCTTCACTATCCTGCAATTTTCCATTTTTCAAGCTCTATCTATCTTACTTACTCAAGGTTCTGTATAGCCTGTGTGCCACTGAGTTATTAGAAGCCTATTAACTCTATGACTGAGTGCTACAGAGAAAGTCTGTGAAGTTGTGTCTCTTACAAAGAGTCTCAGAAGCATATATAAACAAAATGAAACAGTTTAATCAGTAACAACTCCTGGAATTACATACTGTTCCAACTGAATGCACCTACTCAAACTGTGTTGGCAGGTAGCTCCAACTGAGCCTACACCTGAATCCAAAGCTTCACACAAACACTTGACATGAGTGCTTCTTCTCTCTGAGCCTGTTTCCAACTAAATCACTGTGACTCTGGAAGATTCAGGGTAATAGGCTTTTTATCCAGGGTTAACCTCGCAAGCTAATTGTTCGTACGTGATTGCATTTTAATTGTGCAAAGAACTGACAGCTCTCAGTTGCTTTGCCCAGTCAGACTTTCATAACACAAGCAAGCCAACAATTATAATTATTTTTCTTATAGCATGTAAGGATTGGTATACTATATTGGTGTCCATAAACAGCAACAGTATGGCTTTAAATAGTGCCTTTAAAAATGCAAACCTGGCCATATTTTCTTATTACTTCAGCTTTGATCAGCAATGAACTTTGAGCCGAAATGGTCTCAGCTGAAGATAAAACTGCAACACCTCAATATTTTATTCATTGTTAAAGTAAAACTGTGAAGGTAATAAATGAAACTGGGAGTTACATCTTCAGTGTCAGTGCATGTCATCATGAGAAACTGATCCTGGTCACACAACAGGGGCCAGGACCAGCTTTACAGGGGAACTGGCCCCAGTCAGCCCCTGTATAGAACCTGTATAGCTGTATACCTATATAGAACTGCCCATGGAAGAAAGCTAAAACTGAGAAAAAAGTAATTGGATGTCACTTGACGCAAAATAAACAACTGAGGAGAGGGAACACACAATGAAAGAATAAGCAGAAGCAAAGCTGACTGGACATTACAGCGTGGGCAAGGTAGTGAGCAACAGAAATACAAGTCTCTCTGTGTGAGTGCCATAAGAACACATTTGGACCTGTTCTTCAGCTGCAAAAATCACAGGCTCCTGCATCTGATGGGTGCCTTTCATTTTACCCCTATGAAATGTCATACTTTTGCAGTATTGCTTAACTACAAAAGCACATAATTGCAAGAGGGGCATTTTCTAACTGTTTTGGAATCCATGATATAAAGTAGTAATCTATGATGAACTCTGTCTATTGTAGGGAAATATCGTTATATGTTTCTAATTATTAACTGCTAATAAACAATGTTACAAACTAACAATAACCTAAATAACATGCAGCACTAAGGCAATGTAACAGTCTCTTCTGATCAAATGGTAGTATTATATCACATGTATAATTTAAGCAAAACCTAATATTTTTATGAATGGATTTATACAGCTGTTCCAAAACCGAAATGGTAAATTCTTCTTCCATCCTGTGAAAGATATTTCAGGCTTTAGTCATGGCCAGACATCACACTGGGTTCTCTTTTTGCCCAACCCTATTACACTAACCCTGTTTTTCTCACAAGAGCAGGTCATTATTTCACAGAAAACATTTTAGCTTTGTTAAAGCTAGTGTAACTGCATCCTCTCTTTGTGTTGCTCACCCCCCTACTGTGGCCAGGGCTTCGAGATAGTTCACCCAAATGTTTTGCATACCATACATGCCTTTCAGACCCAAATTTTGCATCAGATCCTGGCTGCCAGAAAGTTGACCTTAAGATATATCACGGGTGTTGACCACAAAATCTGTCTCATTATCTTGTGATTTCAGCATCCTGGGAACTTTACACCTCATAAACATCATTCACTTCACCATTAATGCATTTTAAGAAATGAATTACATTAAAGAAAAATACCTTGGTATTTTTTAAACTGCATTTTTACATTATCTTAACCACTTTATTCATTCTTTCCATGTACACACTGGTGCAAAAACCAAGCCGGCTCTGACCAAACCACAAACAAGGGGTTCACATTCAATAGCTCTGCCAAGGGGGTAAAATGTAGAAATGTTTAATAAAACCCCAAGATAGATTCCATTAATTTTAAGAAAAAGAGCACATCTTCTCAGGCGTGTATGTAATTATTTCCATCTCTGGTTCAGAGTTGTCCCTGGAGACAGAAGCTGTCGAGTCACTGGCATAGTCCTGTTCGGTGTTATGCAACAGCTAATTATTTTCACTCAGCCCCCACAAAAACCAAGATACAGAGAAAGACAGAGAGGAGAAAAGGTGCAGGTGGAAAGTAAGTGATAATATAGACAAGGGAGGAGGAGGAGAAATGTCCAGAGAGAGGAGGACAAGGAATAGGAGAGTCAGCAAGGAGAAGGGAGATTATAAATGGAGATGAAGGGCAGAGTGTAAGAAACAGAGAAGCAAAAGCATGAAAGGGTAGAAAAACAGGAACGTTGAAGTGCAAAGAGACAGAAGCAGGAAGAATATTTTAAAATCTTTTTTCTCTCAACGAATCATGCAAAATCAGAAAAAAGTAAAAAGCTCTTCACAAATGCCGATCTTTTACCAACAACCACGAAATGGCACCAAATACGGAGAGAGGGAAACATGAAAGATTGTGTCAAAGACAGACGGTGCCCAGAGCTCTTTTCCTCTTCCACAATTTTTAGAGATTATGTCATTACTCATAAAAAATAGAAACAGAAATATGTGTCAGTGCCTCCAGCACAACTAAAATGAGTAATGAGGGATAAAGAGGTGGAAAAGAGGAAGGACAAGATGAGATGAACAAAAGAAGACATTCGGACAAAAAATTGCCCAGTGGTCTTGCAATTCTAAGCTGTATAAAAACACAACTTTCAATAATTAATGTGTTTCTATGCATCTAAGATTGTTAACAGTTTCAAATGCTGTATGCTTCAGTATACAGAACAGTGTCAGCTGTCAGAGTTTTAGGACATGTCAAAAAATTCCACACCATACTGTACCTGAGCAGCACTTCTGTGCAGAATTTACAAGTGCTACACAATAGTGGCAGCAATAACTGCAGCACCAGTTGATCTCATGTTACGCTATGCAAATGCTCTGTCTGCAGTGGTGAAGATTCACTTCCCTTGGAAAGCCAGATGCTTGAAGTGGTGGACACAGCAGGGGGAGTTGCACCCTAAATCCAGCTTTAGGGGTCTCACACTGGTTTAAGGAGCAATAAACTTTCAACCCCAGATGGTCAGGTTCATCAACAAGTATTATGGCAGAAGCATCTTAGCTTGTTCTGATGCAGAAGCAAGCTAAATGTTACATCCTTAATTTCAGTATAGACACTATATAGAAAGGGCATGTGAAAGGTATAATGGAGGTTTAAAAGGAAGGCAATGAAGAAGGGAGGGTGGAAGGATGTAAAGAAAAAGGAAAATCAAGGAAGGAAAGAAAGAATGAAGGGTATAAATAAGGTAAAAATGAAGGTCAGTGAGAAAAAGGAAGGAAAGTTAGAAGGAAGATAATGAAAAAAATAACACTTAGACAATAGAATAATTGACAGTAGACCTCCGGTTAAAAGATGAAATCCACAAATACTTGAGACCCCCTCTAAAAATGATTATAGTTGTATCTTTTAATAGTTCAACCACCAAATACATCTTAATATACATTAATGCGCACAGTGGAAACAGTCTTAGCACTAACACAGAAGTTAACAGCCACACCCTTTCTTATTTCTGCTCTTGAAGTACAACCAGTCAGCACCAAAGAAAATTAATGGCACTAAAGGATTGGGTGCTTTGCAACCAGCAGTCAATAGTGTGAGAAGTAGCATTTCACCTTGATATTTCAGATTCCAAAGTTGCATTTTCATTCCAATACCTTAGATACGCTTTATGAAAAAAATCTGTCAATAGGTGGATTTTCTGAGAGTAAATTGGTGTTACATTCCGCAGAAATATATGTAAATAGGTGAATCTGAGAATACTGAACCACGAACAGGCAGGTGTCCACTGTACAAATATTTTTTTCCATACTTGAAAAAAATTTTCTTATCCAGGTCTGGATAAGAAAAGAAATCATATTCTATATTTCTTTCATAATTCCAGATTGTGTAACAGTATGACAGCAGTCTAAGAAAAATAGATGGTTGCTGGATGAAAAGGAATAAATTTCCTTATATCTTAATCTGTTTATTCAAAATCTTGTATTTTATTACATCTAAAAAAGATCAAGCTACCAGTGATCTTATTATTCTTCGAAATTGAGATCTTTAGACACGTTGCCAGCAGCCCATCACAAAGAAACAATTTGTTCCCATTGCTTTTATTTAGCTGAATTCATGAAGAAGAAAAAAAACGTCGAAGATATGAATAGAAACTGCTTTTTAATACCAACATGATGGTGTTTAAAGAGCTATTAGCTGATAATCTTTCACACAACAGATGATCATCTAGAGAAGGACACATCCACCAAGGGTTTTTTTCCTAATCCCTAAATAAATTAATTTCAAATACTTGTAATCTGAAGTAGATATTTCTCTTTTTGTCTTCCACTTATCTAACTACCTATTTTAAGCACAGATTGTAAAAATAGCTATCTTGGTCAGACAAAACATCTCAACAAAAAAATACTTAGAAAGAACAACCTGGAGAAATATTGATCAGGACCACTTTAAAAAGACAGTCTGGCTATCCAGAAACAAATTAAACAACAAATTAGTGGTGGTTGAACACTTTTGTTCAGTAGAGCAGCTAATGATTTTAGCCCAAACAAACATAATGAACAGAGGAAAAAAATGACAAAAATGGGTTTGTCAGGAGGACATAAGTGAGAATTTTTTTTTAAAAAAAGGGAACAGACACTGAGGAAGAGCTCAGTCACACTTTCACTATCTCACCATCTATCCATCATCACTCTATTACAGCTTCACTGTAACTCACTTTATCATTTTATCACATCAGATAACAGATTAGCCCCAATTCATCCATCTATCTTTCACTTTTTAATGCATTTCTCTTTCTCACCCAATATGCTCACCTATCTTTCTGCCTTCAGGCTCTGTTAGGTCTGCGGCTACCATACAGCATAAATTTACAGCAAATGTGACATATCTACTGAATATATTCCTCTGGTAAGAAAGCTGAACAGCAACAGTTATTCCTTAAACTAATGCTTAATAGAAAATCAAGTGCAACCTTCAGAAGTCCCTCAACTGGTCAGTGGAGTCCACCTGTGTGTGATATAATCTCAGCATATATCCAGCTGTTCTGTGAACCTCTGTGTTTTCTAGAGGTTTTCTAGAAAATATTAGAGAACATCATGGAGACCAAGCAACACAGAAGTGAGGTCAGATGTGGAGACATTTAGACCATATTTTAAGGCGCATTGTTCCATCCATTACACAAAAATTAAAAGAGCATGGCACAACTGCAAACCTACCAAGACATTCAACTCAATTTAATCAATACACTTTATTTATCTCGAAGGGAAAGCAAAGGTGGTCGCAACTCTTATCAAAGTATCTTCAAAGAGTTTTTGTGGATGGTGATGCTGTGGACAGGAAGGATCTCCGGTAGCAGTCAAGTCTTGCATCGAATCCGAAGAGGCCTCTGACAGAAGACTGAAGCTGCAGGACAGGTCATACATAACTGTAATGACATGCTAACAGCTCAAAATACGAGCAGTAGAGACAATATTTCACTGTAACTGGATGTCCCGGATGACACAATCAGTTTTTGGGAAGCACTGCTAATCCACCTCATTTGCTTTTGCCACTTCTCTCTTTCTTTTTCAATGTCCCTCTCTAGTCAGAAAACCGAGCTGAGAGACGTTGGAGTCGAGGGATCTGATCCTTGCCCATTATGATTGATGGGAGAGAAGGTTTAAACTTCCTCCTTCTCGTTTTGCTCTTTGGTCCTGCTCTGCATCCATGAAGCCTCCTTTTCAACTCATCCGAGATTTGGAGTCATCGTTCAAGTGTTATTTAAGCTTTTGAGATGATAATCAGATGCTCCCAGTTGTAAAAACAACACCTTGTTGCCACGGTCATGCATCATAGCAACTGTCATGAAGTTAAAAAGTAGGAGTAAAATCCTTCCAGCTGCACAGCATCCAAAACCAGAGGGAATTATTATCCAAACATGCAACGCCTTAACCAAAAAACTGATGAACAAAAAGAATAAATTACAAAAAGAATAAATCAGAGCTATTGTAGCAGTTCCAACATGCTGCCACCATGAGTGACGTAATTCTAGAGGCTGTCCACTTAATCTGCATTAATCAGAGAACCAGCCAAGAGGCATAAGGTGTCTCTGGAAGAACAATAGAGATGCACAACTCAGGAAGAAGATGCCAATATGGACTCCACAAAAGTCATTGTTGAAAGAAAGCTATAAGAAGTCCTGTTTGTAGTTTGCTACAAGCCACGTAGGGAAACTGTAAACATGAGAAAGAAGGTGCACTTGTCAGATGAGACCATAATCCAACCCTTTAGCTTACAGGAAAACCATAATGTGTGGAAGAAAATCAACACTGCAGATCATGCTGAACATACCGTCGTTTTACTAATGGTAAAACAGGGTGCTAGCAGCATTGTGCTATGGCAATGCTTTTCTGTTTTAGCAGGCGCAGGTTAGCTGCTCAGAGTTGATGGAAAGATGGATGGAGCTAAATACAGGACAATCCTGGAGGAAACCCTGTCATGCCTCGTTTCCACTGAGCGGTATGGCACAGATTGGTGTGGTTTGGTACGCTAATTTATGGTCCGCCATATTCAGGAGGGCATTTCCACTGCCAGTTGGACTCTCATTGGGCAGGCGAAGTTAAACCCAAATGCCTAACAAGGCGTCATACTAGCGTGACGCCAAACATGATGAACTAGTATGTCTTGTGCTTGTTGCCACGTTTTTCAAGGCATGACTGGGAGGAATTTTTCTGTCTCCTAATCAATGGACTGTGTTCTGTGACATCAGTAGCTCCACCCCAACCGTCCCGTACCATTGTCCTATGGTCCTACAGCTGAAGCAATTGTCTGGTACAGGTCCGTTTTATGGGTTGCTTTTACAATGGAAACAGAAAAAATAGCATGCCAAACCGCACTGACCCGTGCCATACTGATAAGAGGAAGTGAGGCATTAGAGGTTGCAAAAGACTGAAGGAAGCTTCATCTACCAGCCAGACAAGCCTGAATATACAGCCAGATCTACAATGACTGTATGTTCAGATCCAAATCCAACTGAATGAAATCCAAATACTTATCATCCCTTAAAATAACAGTCATGCTTTATGATTTTAAAGTAAACAAAGCAAACTTCAAAAGAAGACAGATCTTCCATGGTTTCTGCATAAAGCAGTCTCTTAGGTTCAGTTTTAATGAGTTCATAGACATAAATGAACGATTTTTTTTATGCATCTTAAAAAAATATAACATTTAAAATTTTAACAAACCTTGAAAAATTTGCAGCAGCTATATGCACTACATGCACCTGCAGAAACCCTCTACCTGTTACATTCTTAACCCACTGACAAAAACTCCAGAAACTGCTTCTAACTGGCAAAATTTAAGTGCAATGAAATCTGTTTGGAAGAAAAAGGTTTCGCAGATGCTTCTGTAACCCATCTCTGTAAGCGAGCTTTCTCTGCATTTCTTCAGACTGGTAAAAATAATGAAACTTTTGACTGAATCTCTCTGGGAAATTCATTAAATATTCTGTCTTCACAAAGCTCTGAATCCGAGTGTGTGGCCTCTCAGTGCTACAAGCATTACCGGGTAGTCTGAGCATTTTCATTAGTTCCTCGAATGCCAAAAAGAAACCACATGGGTATGTGAAGCAGCTGCTGGAAGTACTAGAGATCTGGAAGGTCTGCGTTCTCTGGCACGGGGAAGGGGGGGATGGATGTAAAGTGGTCTGAAACAGGGGCTCGGGCACATCTGCCAACCACCTTAACGTCTGTATTTGTCTGATTCATGGCATATGTGTGAATCCAAACCTGCTTCCCCTTTTGTACAAATGAAAATATTATGTATTATGATTCTGATAACAGAATTTAAAGGTTTTAACACCTCTGGCCATTTGGTAATTCCACCAAGGTCTCTTGTACTGTGTAAGTTAGACCAATGAAGGTCCGGTCTAAAACTTCAACCCTTGCTGGAGCTTCAAGTTTGGTCTGTTTTGTTCAGACCAGCTCTAGAAATTAGACCAAACAAGGAAGTGGGACTTAGTTGTTTTGACTTAAATAAATTTTTAGCACCTTTTCAGGTTGTGCATAAAATTATCTGTACCTGAGAGTGTAGGTGGTGTTAAGCAATTCTATTTATTCACAATTATGTCTTCAGTAAAGGGCAGCAGGAGTGAAAAATCCACAGCTTTTAATATGTATCAGTTAGAAAAGGAGCATAAACTTCAGTAACTCTATTTAAATGTATTGTTAAGCCCAAATCTTTTCATACCCCTGGAAGATTTAAGTTTAATTATTTTATATATATATATATATATATATATATATATATATATATATATATATATATATATATATATATATATATATATATATATATATTTAACCAAGAACTTTGCTACTAATAGGAAATGAGACCAGGATCTCTCAAAATATAGGAAACCTTGTTAAAAGGAGTATCAATTTGGGGGGGGAGGAGTGTAAGTTTTTCTTGATTTATATGTTGAGAATTATTTATAAACCTTTTAATAAATCAATAGAAAAATCAAACCTTTCTTCTAAGTCCTGACAAGCTTTTTAAATATCTCCACTGATATTTTGATGATTTATCTTCGGTGATAAGCTCATTTGAGGTTGGAAGGTCTCCTTGCCATCACCCTAATCTTTAGCTCCCTCCACAGATTTTTTACCAGATCAAAGTTGAGACTCTGGCTATGTCGATCCAGAACTATAATATTACTTCCAGTCAGTGGAAACATGTTGGTAAAATTAAAAGATTACTTTAAACCCTAAATCTGCCAGGGATATGAATAATATTGGACTTAAATGTATTCATTTTTATTTTTCATATTCAAATATATTGCAACAGAAGCAGTTTTAACACATAGAAGCTCATTAACCCAAATAAATTACCATTTAAAGAAAAATCAACTTCAAGGCTGCTTAAAACAGTGGTACCTAACCTTTTTTCTTCAAAGACTCTTCTTCTAGCATATAGATGTGGATTCATGCATGTGCAAACTTAATTTCCTTATTACTTAATCAATTTTCCCAAATCATTATGCAAATCTGACTGATAACCTGTCCAGGGTACTCCGTGCCTTGGTCAATAACTATTTAGATTACATGCAATGGTGACATCTTGTTGTTCATGAGGAAGGGCTCACTGTACAACAGAGTACTTCCAGTGTTGAAATCTGAAGCTGTCTTAACCTCTTTTATTATCACTTAGCACTGTTAGCATAACTGTAAACAGAAGTCTCAGTTTGTAATCTTAGAACAACGTCGAGCTCTGAAAGGCTGCCAATTTCTCAGAATCCAGCATGTCTCATTGCAAACAGGTTTAAAACTCAAAATACTAAAACAAAGCAACTTTGCGGTAACATGGTCAGCCTTCCAGTTATCTGCTTAAGTCGTCTCCAGGTAAATTCAACCAGAATGTTTCCAAAGCTTATAAAGGTACTTTTTGTACATGAAAAAGTCCACAAATGTTAACATGCAACATGGGAAGGAAACAAATCAACCTGAACCTAACAAAGTCTAGCTCTCTGTGGTAGAGATGGGCAATATGGACTTAAAATGTCATGATATTTTATGGTATTTTTTGTGATATCGATAAAGAAGTATTTACAACTGCTTTTCAGTCTTTTTTTAGGCAGCTGTATGACTGTGGCTGCATGTTGCTGCCATCAAAAGCCTCACAAACACAAGTACTGCTTGTAAAAAAAAAAAAAAAAAAAAAAAAAAAAAAAAAAAAAAAAAAAAAAAAAAAAAAAAAAACACACAACCATGGTGAAACAGGCTTCTTAAGGACACCAGTTACATAAAGCTCTAAAATGCACAGAGTAACTGCATTTCATCTTTTTTTCCAATTTATTGATACTCCCATGCAGCCAGCTGTGGAGTAAATAGATAAGTAACAATCCCAACAATACTGCCAGTTTTTAGGATCTCAGAATTATTAATTGGAATAAATCCTTGTCACGATAAATCAAAATTCATATCAGGATAAAAAAAATTCATGATATGATCCCGTCCTTAGTCTGTAGCAGCAGGCAGCATTAACAGCTGACATATCTCTGTAGCTCACCAGGCAACGTTTAGGTATGGTTCTTCACTGATCAGATTTTGATCACCTGTTGAGTCATTGTTGACACTGAAACTCCTCCAGTTAAGGGCATCAGCTGATTTACCCCTTCCACACCACAATAATCTGGAGAAGGAATAACCAGGTACAGACGATGGGTTTTCCAAATCCATCATCTTTTTTGTTACTTAAATCATGTTTTTTATCCCAGTTTGTAAACAATGTTTAAATCAGTATCCTGCAACTGCCTCTTTGATTCTGATTTTGTCTGTAAGAGGTGCAGATTTATTAAAAATGCCCACAATACAGTCAAAACAATGATTAATTCCCTAAATGCAATTGGAAACGACTGGCATGCATGTACAAGTAGCGTTTGATGCAATGCAAGTCAACTTTTAAGGCTTATTTAATGGATTATTTTGTACAAAAATATTTATTATCTCTATTTGACTAAATTTAAAATTGGCCTGAAAACAGTTTTCTTTTTCTTTTTGTTTTTTTTTTCTTTCCCCAAGAGTCTCTAATCCAGGAGAAAGTAGGCAAGACTTATCAAGATTGGTCGTAATAAATGACCATTTAACAAAGACTGCCTGTAAGCTTTTAGGTCACCTCAGCGTAAAAAAAAAAAAAAAAAAAAAAAAAAAAAAAAAAAAAAAAAAAATGTTCTTCCTACCTGACTACAGGCTCTGGTATGGCCTCCAGGTTGGCTGGGACCTGCACCCCCTTCTCCCACTCTTGTCTCCAGGGGTCCGACAGCACGTAGAAGTCTTCTGGGCCGAGCTGGGCCGAGTCTGGCAGCTTCATGGCTGTGATGAAGTCTGTACGAAACACCTGGAGGCCGGCAAAAAGGGGAGAGAGAGAAAAATGCTGCTTACTCACATAACAAGACAGATAGCCATGAATGCAAAGGTTTTTACAAAGCTAGTTTAACTTTGGTGATGGCGTTAAATCACTTTTTTTACATTCAGTAATGAGCAGGCCAGAGGGACACTAGACAACTGTGGGGGCAGGACATAAAAAATTAAATGCAGCAAAGATCTCTTAGTTAGTAGTCAAAATGTGGACATGTTTAACTTTAAACTACCCAAAAAAGAAACTATTTATTTATTTTTAACCCAAACAAACAACTATTGCAGTTCCCGTTGTCTTCTTGCCTCTGATACAGTCCAGACTTTCACATGGAGCTTGGAAATGATGCAGATTTTTCCTTCAGCAGCTTCATATCTCCAGAAGAAATCCTTCTGGATCAATTTTTATTTTCCATTTGAAATAAAATCAGCAAAAACTGTATACAGCTTAACTGTAAGCAGACATAACATGTCTCGGTCCAAATACAACACTCCAATAAAAAACAGACAACCACTATGTCAGATCTTGAATGGGTCCTATGTGCACCTAAAGATTCCTGACAGCCTGTACGATCGAACAGCTCAAAGTTACACTTATCCACCAACTTGATACAGGCCGGAAATTATGCATTTTTTTGTTTCTCAAGCTCACAACACTGAAAACAGCAGCACACTAGGAACAAATATTTCAGACATTTTTTCTCTGTAGTTTTTTTTTTTTTGCAATATCATATACAGTTTTGTAGTTTTAACAACATTTATATCCGAATAAAATTCGGATATAAAAGAGAGTCAGTTTTCAGACTCTCCAGCCAATCCACTGTCACACATTGTAAATACAAGTACAAACTTTAAAGTTGGAGCCCAGACAAGTGGGAAGACTTAAACATGAGATCATCACCATTAACTGATGCCGCTTTAAATGTCAAGATGGAAAATGTCATTGAATGAATTGGCAGCCAGAAATGTTTTTAGAGGGCATCTCAATTATTGGTGGATTTTAGTCATCCATGGGCAGCTGTGGTCCCTAAACCCCTACGAATACCGGGGACCCACTGTATCTGTGGTAAAGGTAAAGGTTTAAAGGTCATTTCCAAGGAGTTTCATGTTCCTGTGACCATAGTTGCCAACATTATTAAAAAGTATAAGGAATATAGGAATGCAGTCAATCTTCCTAAATGTGGACACAAGAAGAAATGCAACCCCTGGTGGATCAGACAGATTACACAATAATTCAAAATAGGGGTGCACCGATTGCAGCTTTCTGGCTGATCACTTATCTTAAAAAAGCCTGAAAAGTCACAAAAAATAGTGAGAATGTCACTAAGTTGGCAACAGTGGAGTGACCATTGTTATAACGCATGTGCAGACGTGACCTGTTGGGCAGGTCTGTCAGTCAGCCCTCTCTCATGGCAGAGCAAAAGGGGACAGTGGTTGATTTTTAAGACCTTTGCAGAGGTAGATAAGATCGGTGGATAAGATCAGTGAATAAGATCGGTTTCACATGTAAGTATTGGCCGGTCGGCGATCTCCCTAAATTAAGGAAACTGGGCCGATTTATCAGCGTGTCCCTAATTCAAGCTAAATGCAAAGGTCTCGCTGAATCACTTTGTGATCACATTGTCTATTGCATTGAGAACCATAATGGACTCCATAGAAGAAGACCCTCAGAGCCTCCAGTATTTACAGAAAAAAAAAATCAAAAAGGCAGACTAAACGGATTGTAATAACCCCATAAATATCTGGAGGAGTATCCTTTGGAGTGTTGTGGCAAAACTTAGGCTTACAGACAGTCACAAGAGCTTTCTGTTTACAGAATGAAAACTGAAGCTTTGAGACGAAAAAAAAAAACAACAGAAAAACCTACTATGAACATAGGTGGAGTTGATTTTACTTTGGGACTGCTTTGCTGCAATCGATATGAGGAACACTGAATCTGTTAAGGGCACAATTCGAGGCAGTCTGGAGCGAAACATACTCCCCAGCACCAGAAAGCTCAGCTTCAATCACAGGATGTCGATTCTTCAACAGGATAGTAACCCAAAACATACAAAGAAATATATCCTCTAAAACGATGGCCTAATCCTCAATGTTTCTTCTTGAGTCCATCTTCATTTCAAAATTCATGAAAAGATCTGAAAATTGAGGTTTGCAGACACCACCCTTAAAACAGGATGCAGTTTAAATAGTTCGCACTGGGAAAGTGGACCCAACTACCCACTCCATAATGACTGACTTTTTTCTAATAAACTGCATTTTCCTTTCTTTGCCACATGAAACATTGAGTTGAATCAGTTATCAAAAATAAAGCCCAATTTGTATTAGTATGCAATAAACAATATGGAAAACAAGAAAACTGTCATCAGTTTCAGTGATATTTGTGTTTTCTGTTTATTGTGAGAGAGTACCAACAAATATGTGTTTATCTGCAACAGTGGGGCTAATTAGGACAAAAGAGAAAGCAGACACTGACATACTGAGGGGAAAAAGGAAGTTGGAGGAAGTATTAAAGGCAATCATTGCAGTAAAGTGTTGGCATTAACCTAGAAACCTTTAAAGGTCAACACAAATAAAGTACACGTAAATTCATACACCTTCAAATCCTGCATGTAGGAGGTTTCCTGAAATAAACAAGGTGAGCTTGAATGTGGTGTTTATGAGACCTGGGAGAGTGGGTGTATTCAAACAGATGATCATTCTCACACATAGAGCCTCTGTTTGCTCCAACTGGGACCTGCAGCAGTGATATTATCAGTCATAAAGTGAAGGGCATCGAGAACACACAAACACAAAAGGGAAAAACAAGCAGCAACAACACAGTGACTTAGGATTCTGTTTATACGCCTCCTCATTATCATTTTATTTGTTGTGCCACTTCAAACGGCGCAACCAATCCGCTGAATCTCTAAGTTCACTCCATCCCCACTTATCTTCAGTTTGATATAAGATCAACAAGGAGGAACAAATTCAAAAAGATAACAACAACAAGGAGGTTTCAGTGCTTTATCTCCTGGGGATCCCTTCGTTTTGTGCTCCACTTGAGTCCCTTAAACACAAAAATTAGTCTTTTAGAGATTGCTATACAACTAAAATGAAATTTCTGTAAATGAAACCATTATCATCATAAACATCTTAAGCCGTTGAAGTCTTTGTATTTTATATTTTTCCCATGGCATCAATACTAATTAGACATTTTGGGGACAAGCCTGAGTCTCAGAGTGTTAAAAATTAGCAACACTGATTCTGACTAATGCTTAGTTTTTGTGATAAGACATTTTTGAGAGAATTGGTCAAACTTGGTTCTTTAGGTACCAAAAAAATGAACAAGAAAGAAATGTTACATATAGTGGTAGGCAGAAAAAAAGTCAGATGCATCAACATGAAGATATTCTGTTGATTCTGGCCCCGCCCACATGGAAAGGTTTTTTTTCTCAAATGGTCAGTTTGAAAAACATCCGCTTTTTCAGAAATGTTTTCATCCAAACATTTCTGAAACACTAAGAACGGCCCAAACGTTATTTTTACTCTCACAGACCTGTAAGTGACACTAAACATGGAGTACAAGACATGTGCATAAAGCCTCCACACACAGTTAGCGGTAAACACAACAAGAAAACAAGAATGGAGAACAACAAAGTGTGAGTGGAGTCTTTTGTAGAACGTTTTGCAGCTGCTGTAGAACCTTTAATTAGGTTCTGCAGTAGTTGCAGCACCACCACAAACATGTAATCCACCATTGTTGCTGTTACATATCACACATTTGAGGTTTTAATTTTTTTTATAGCTGGTACTGAATTTTTTGCCACTGACTGAAACACACTTTTGGATGTTATTTATATTATATTACCAGTAATGTGTAAGCAAACTGGTTTATCATGAGTTAGGTTGGTTTGGATAGCTGTTTTTCTTTAATAAATAAAATAATGTTTTAAAACTGTATTTTGTATTTGCGCAGGTCATCTTTGACTCATAATCAAATATGTTCTGAGACATTTAAGTGCGAGAAACCAAAAAAAAAGCAAAAAGAAAAGAAATCTCTAAGGAAAAAATACTTTTTCACATCACTTTTTTCTAACCCAGTTAGTATTATCAAGTGTGTATTTCCAGTAGAGCAAGTGGATTCTTACCTCCACCATGAGATTTTCAAAAGGCTGCCAACATTTTCAAATCCTGTTTGCTCCATAACATAATTAAAAAGCTTTAAAAAGATAAGACATAACTACTTTGCTGTAATACAATCAGCCTTTCAGTCTTTCTGTAAAAAGCAGAAAAGCCTCCGTTGAAAATACATTTCTCTTTTATATAGCATCTTACATCTCATTGGTTTATTTAACTTTGTCAGCTGAAATCAAGTTTCCTTCCCTTAGTAACAGCATTCTCACCGAAGATAGTTGTTAGTGACATGTTCACTGATCAGAAAAACACAGTATTTGTCCAACCAGCCACTCACTGGCTGAAAAGCCGCCAGTTGAGAAGTCAGTGATGATCATTTAAGTGGAGTAAGAAATGAAAGATGAGTCACAGAGCAGTATATGAAAGGCCCATAATGTAAAAAGCAGCATCCATGCTTCTGCTGCTTGGCTGCCTCTGCTGACTGCCGGCCAACACAAACAAATAATGAAATGGAGCAAGAAGTCATGTGACTGTGAGTGTGTGTTTAACTGCGTTTGTCTGACTGCAAAACCTGTTCAAGCTGACACTACTGTCACTGATAGCATTGCTGCTCGACTGCAGGATTTTCTGCGTATGAGTGGATGTTAGGCGGTAAAGCCAAGGCTGTAATAGATCTTTTCTTTCCCCTTCAGCAAAACAAGGCAGAACAGATAAAGACTTGGGGCGACCAGCTCCTCCCTAATCTCCTTTTCTTCTCTCTTTCTCTATCAATCTTTATGCTGCTGCTTTCATATTTTTCTCTCCAGTGGAGAGAAACAAGAGAAAGAAAGAAAAGGAAATGGAAAAGAAAAAGGAATAGAGGAGAGTGGCTGATGAGACAGTAAATGATGAGTAAACATGAAATCTAAAGTATATTAGGTAGAAATAGATGGGGAGAGGGGGAAAAACAACGAATGAGGAAGAGAGAAGAATGAAAAGGAGAAATGTGAAACAAGGAGAGCAGAGGGAAGGAAACAGAATGAGAGCGAGGACCTCAGTATATCAGTTTTATTACTGTGTGTTTGTACTGGAATGGCTGCAGCTAATTAATGTCTAGGAAACTCTATTACAAGCTCCTGCAGTTTTATGTTCTGCCCTCTTTCTACCTCTCCCAGCCCTCCCATGAACACCCTGTTCATCTTCTCTTAACTAATTCTTTTGGAGAAGACCACTTAGAAGTCATCATCCCTCACTGATGGGTGACAAGACAGGAGGTTATATTATAAATAGCTAATTTTACACAAAGTATAACAAGAGCTACACTTTCCTCTGTTTTCACTGAGCAACAAAACAAATCAAGGGGAAAAATCTGTAAGAGCTGATTTGATTTTTCTAACTTGTTTATCTTCTGCAGAGTGAGTTAACGTCTGTCCTCCATGCAAAGACAAAAACAAAGAAATACATTCGGCATCTTTATTGTCACCAAGCAACTGATGAGGAGTCATGTGCAGGAGTGAGGGAACAAATGTCATTTCTGGCTGCTTTCTCTTTGTGGACAGAGACAGTTGCGTAATGAAACTGAGGGGAACAATGGAAACTCTGTCGGTAATTACTTAAGAAGTACATTTCGTTCTCCATCCATCACTTGATTTATTTGCAGCTTGAAACATTTTTCCACATCAATCAAACATAACTGCGCTGCAGCCGTGCAATTCAATTTTGCCATTTCCTTGCAGCCTTCCAAATTTTACAAATCACAATGTGCGGATGAAAATGCCAAGTGGATTTTCCAATTCCAACAAAAGTTGGAATGTAACAGCGAATTCCCAACAGACATACAGGAAATTTACTTAAATACACAACTATTTCATCTGTTTGTTGTTATATCACTTGGTGTTTCATATTTGTTCCCTGATTCCATTTTTTTTATAAATAGCTTTCCAGAAATGTAAGGTAGGGTTAGATCTAACAAACCATGTTATGTTCAAATATATTCACATTACTGCCTTTCTTTTGATAAGGCTTGTAATACCTTCTTAAAATAATCAAGAAGAAATAAGCAATCTTACAAGCCTCTACGCATCAATGTAGAAAATGCAGTAACAAAACATAAATTGTGTATTTTAACTGAGTCTTAGAAATTATTTTCATGTTATTTTTTTTACGAAAAACTACCAGCCTACTTACTTCATTTATTTTGCACAATCTTTTATATCATCTGAAGTAATATAAAACAGACACTTTCTTTTGCTTTCAAAATTGCTATTGATCCTTGTTTGAGTTTAATTTCGTGGCATCTCCCTTACACCTCATCCACCTACATAAAAACATGACTGCGTTGGTAGTCTTAGTGGAATTGGATGAAATTCAATAGTATTTTTATGACCTGGCTCTCCACAGAGCTTCATTTTGTTTTATTTTCAAGGGGAAGCAAAGCTGAGACGTGAAACCATGTACAAATCTCACCTTGACTGCAGCGCAACCCCTGACTCAGCTTGTTTGTATGCTACCTGTCTTGTCTTATTTTGTGGCCTGACTTGTATCTCTCAACATCTGAAAGTCAGTGATAAATTAGCACTCTCCACTTCCTCCAGGGCTGAGCAGAACAGAAACCACAGTGGATGACAGCTAAAAGCTGACATTTTAAACCAGGAAACACACATCCAGTTAGGTAAATAAGGATAGCAACCACATACTAATATACACACACTCTAGCACCATAACAGAAACTCAGAGTAAAAAAAGAAGACAAATATACACCGATACAAGGAACTGAACTGGTTAAAACACCCACACAGTGAAAGAAATGCAAGCATTTATATGTATACACATGAAGAGACACACACAACACAGGTGTGTGTTGTGTGTGTCTCCACCCACTAAATAGACCTTATTATGGTGCTGCTGAGTCAGCTTCCTTGAAGCACAGGGACAGCACTTTAAATGCTTTTTAAAGGCCAAAAGACAACTAGCAATTGTTTGACTCTGTTTATCTTGAAAAGTACTCTCATCCCTAAGAGGGATGAGAGTACTGATACAAAGAGAAAAGGGATCCTTATCTTTTTACTTCTTGTCCCTCTGGTATTATTACACTGCAAACTGTCAGATTTTCCAATGATATACAGTATATGTAATTTAAAATAAAACTAATAAAGAACAAAGGACAAAAATGAGCACAAATAAAGGCAAGCATTTTCAGGAAAGCATGTAAAAACTTAAAGAAAAATGCAATTATCTAACCAAACCAAAGCTTGTTTATTCCAAAAAAAGAAGAAGAAACTGATGCTACAAATGTTAAGGTGGCTTTCCATTAAGTGATAGGTATTAAACATTTAAATTGTGTTTAAACACAAATTAAACAGTATTTCCTCAAATCTGATAAACGTAATCAAGAATGAATGTTGGTGGAATTAATATTTCAAAATTCTCAGTCTTGCAAATGTGCAGTTTCTCTGTGACAGAACTTAAATCACAAAACAAAACATTTCAGTTTATTGCTTCTTTAAAGTCTACTTTTATGCACTTTTTTTTTAGTTAATAGAAGATAGAATAGCATATGAATTACTGTTGGGGTGCAACAGTTTGCTATTTTTATTAAACAGTAATTACATAAAGTGCTTTTGAATTTAAAGTTGCAATTTTGTATTTCTGATAAGGGTCACTTTTAATAGATATGTTCAAACCTTTTTAAAATAGCTAAACTATAATTAAAATATTTCTGGCATTTGAAGAGCTTTAGGATTATGATGAAGAATGTAGAGTTAAAGGTCTTCACAGGTTGCAGGTCTTGATGCCAGACTGTGTTTAAAGGTGTCAGGAAGGACTAAGTCATATTCAATTCAGTTTCAATGGACAGTCCATTCAATCTGTTCAACATTATGCCTACCTCAACTGGGTCGAGGAAAAACAGAGTTGATATCATACACTGATGAGAAATAACAGAAAATGAAAGAACACAGTAGAGTTCACATGCAGCTGCTATATAGTATTAATGACTCATTCAGGTGAATAGACTTATGGCAGGTAGAGACACAGAGCTCCACTGAGATTGTTCATCTAATTATGTGAATAAGCAGCTAGGCAGGTAAAGTTATCAGCTGTTAGAGTAACATGCTGTTAAAAATGTAAACAGTATGTTGCAAGATTTAAACAAAAATGTTAATTTAAACTCAGTGTGACCCTCAGATCTACCATAATAGGAACTAGATTTCTTTGCTCAGTTAAGTGAATTCGCCATTTCTTGATAAATCCATGTTTGTTTGTGTTTTTGTTAACAACTGTAGATAAATTGAAAGAGTTTTAGTAATTACTATTTAGGGGATTTTTTTCAGATCCCACCACCCACCCCAGGTGATGTGTAATAAATGAGTGTTTTGGGATTTAAAGATGCACTGAAGGTAACAAAAAAGCCCTTCCCCCCAGTTTGTATATGTGGAAGAGGCAGGAGGTTTGCATTTTGCAGAGATTTTCTCAGGGCATTCCAGTTTCTTTCTACAGCCCAAACCCATGCATGCTGGTTAACTGGGAATATTAGGGAGCTTTTGCATAGACCTACCTAGCTTGGCTATCTCAAGCTAGGTAGGTCTATGAGTGTGTATGGGTTTGGCTTCTTGGTTGGTTGCCTATAGGTCGGTTGGTTGCTTGGTTGTCTCATTTGGTCAATTAGTTGGTTGGTTGGTTGATTTATTGTTCATTAATGAGTGAGTGGGGGACTGGTTAAGTTTCTTTGCTGGATTTGGTTTGTTAGTTGACTGTCTATGGGTGGGTGGAAGTTTTGATCAGTTGTTGGTTGTTTTGTTGGTTGTCTCTTTTGGTCAGTTGGTTGGTTCATTGTCTCTTGGAACGTCAGCAGGTTTCTCATTTGCTCTGTTGGTTCTCTCTAGGTGGGGGGTAGGGAGTTGTCTAATGGTCAGTGGTCTCTTGGTGGGTTTTGGTTTATGGGCAGAGTTAATGTGAAATGTTTTGGTCTTTATTAGTCTTTTGCTACATGAAATGTAAGACTGAGCAGTCTGGAAAATAAGGCATGCAATTGTTTTCATACTTTGAACACATAGACCCAACTGACTTGTTCGTGACTCAGGTTACAGAACTTTGGTCAATAGCTGTTTAAATGTGCTTTGGAGATAAATCTGACAACCCAGGTAATTTTAGACTCTATGGATTGTAATTAAGAGTGAAAGTGCACAAATGTACCTTCTGGCAACAAGAAAAATCTGGGGGAAAAGGGATCCAACTGTAAAGGGGGAGTGAGAAAGCACAATTAAAAGAAATCAGACAAGCAAAAGAGGAAATATATAGACAAGGAAGAGAGAAAAAGAAAAGATTTGTTTTCTCCTCTGGGCATCATGGCTACCTGGCTCTCCACAGTGCGTCATGGCAGATGTCAGCTCACAGAGAGAAGAGGATAATTTTAGCAGCCACATCACAGCACGGGCTCTAATGATTGGCTGCTTGGAAGGGCCACAGGACTCAGGAAGAAGTGTGTGCATGTATGTGTGTGAGTGTTGAGTTGGTGATCAGGAGTGAGAAAAAGGCAAAGAAGGAGAGAAAGGGATTGATGAAAAAGTGGCAGAATGAGAGAGGGGAAGGACGGTGCTTGTGTGTATGAGCAAGACAGAGAGAGATCAGTGCATTAGTCCAATGACTCAGAGATTTCAAACATGTACAAAGATGGGAATCCATCATTACTCTCAGTATGTAATGTATTCAGTAAATTATAGGCTTCATATTTCATTTTTTAAGTGCACATCCAATTGTGTACAATTTAAAATTCTGAGGTGAGTGAGATTTAAGTGTGGTTAACATATGAAAGAAGATTGACTGGGAAGATTTCAATGTATTCTAGTTTTCTTCCCTTAGGAGGCATCTTTGTCAAAATTGTTCTGCTGAGGCACAATTCGATTCAGGATAAGTTACATTTCTACTGAGTGTTAAGTCTTAAAAAATGCAGCAGTTGACATTTGCTGGTTGATTGGTTGTCTCCAGCTAGGTCGGGGGGCTTAGATGGCTAGTTGGTTGTCTCTGGGTGGAGGTGGGGGGCTGGTTAGCTAGTTGGTTGAATAAGGTGGTTTAGTTGGTTAGTCAGCCAGTTTGTTGTGGGTGTGTGGGGAATTGGTTGGCCACCAACTTCTTGGTTGTTTCTGAGTGGGTTGGGGACTTTGTTCATCATTCATGGGTAACTCTGGTTAGATGGGGGGCTTGGGTGTTTGGTTGGCTTTCTTTTAGTGGGTTGCAGTTTCAGTTGATTGGTTGGTCTGTCTGTTAGTCATTTCCTTGGTAAGTGGGTTGATTGTCTCTGGCTGGGTAGGTCTATTGGTTGCTTGGCTGGTTTGTTATCTCTCACTGGTTGGTTATCTATGGGTGGGTGGGGAACTGATCAGTGAACCAGTTGGTTGTTTCTGGGCACTGATGGGTGTTGAGATTTGTTGATTGGTTGGTTGTTTCTGGGTGGAGGCGGGAGACTGGTCATTAAACCAGTTGCTTGCATCTGGGTGGATGGAAGGCTTGTTTAGCCAGTTGACTACTTCTCTTTGGTTGGATGGAGAGACTAATTCACCTGGTTAGTTGTTTCTGGATGGGGGTTGGTTGGTCAGTTGGTTAGTTGTTTGTCTCTGGATGTAGGGGAGATTTATTGATCAGTCTGTTACTTATTAGTTGTCTCTGGGTGGAACGGCTTGGTTGATTGTTTAGCATTCCTTGAGTGGTTTGTGGTTTTGTCCAGTCAGCTGGATAGATGGCTTTCACATAAGACATTTTGGTCTTCTGATGATCCTAAACTACAACAAAGATTGTAGTACCGAAAATGGGAAAATACAAATGCCAGTTGTTTTGTTTTTTTTCTATTATGCATTTAAAATCTTTTGAAAATAATTTACAGTTTATCCCCCACATACAAAGTCCAAATTTTACATCTGTTCTGGAGGATGGCTAGCTTTGAATAAATTATCTTCAGACGTGAATGACTGGACTCAAAAAATTGGAAGAAATTTAGCTTCTATATGTTACAAAGGGATTAACTTTAATGGGATACCTGATTTACAAATATCACTTATCTTTGTGTATATAAAGCTGTGTAAAATGCTTATTAAGATCAGGTGGAAAGTCTAGTCAACAAATGACAGGTAGGTGCATCACTATATGTACAAATAGCAGCAATGTTTTTGTCTGATTTTTTCTTTTCCTTTTCAAAAGCAATTCTCTTCTATAAATTGACTTCTACCTATTCCGCAGAGAGGATTTGGTTCAATTGACACCTCTCCAGGAATAGAACATAGAACAGGAGAGAGAAAGAATGAGATGGAAGGGAAAAGGACAAACAGATGACTGCAAAAGATAAATTAAGTGAAGAAGTTCAGTGCTGATTTAGGGGGACATTTTCACATACTGAAAACTGTTTTTGACAGTGGACTAGGTAGTCAATGAAACGAGCAATGAACAAGTACAGTTCCAGTCACAGGTTCACATGGCCTCAATATAGACATAAATATTATTTTCAAGCTTTTTAAGGTGAATGTAAATCATTTTTCTATCCAGGATAGAATGACTAGAGAACATACAGATTCAATTAATTTTTAAACAAGACCTGGGAGCACAAGTTTGAACTTAATTAGGTTTTTCTGCAATCCATAAGGGGTCAAATATATACACACAGCCAGCATAATTTTTCACTGTTTTATGACCATTCCTCTCATCAGAATTAGTAGGGTTTATTTAAATTCGTTGGTTTACAGTCACAGACATGGCTTTTAAGGATTAGGGATGGGAATTGATAAGAATTTATCAATATCAATTCCATTATTGATCTCATTTATCAATTCTCATTGAGTTAGGAAATAAACTCCTTAATTAAAACTATGCACCATATTGTATTTGATTCAAACAAAATTAATTATCTTTAATTATCTTTGTCAAAATAACATTTTAACATCAAATGCAAGTTTTTGCACATCAGCAGTTTTTGTGCAAACAAATCTGCATGTTTGCCTTTTCAGGAAGGACTTAAAGGTTGTTTTCAAAAGGTTGTTGCTTTTAATCTGACAAATAAGCCTCGTCGGAACCCATATTCTAATTTATTGAACATGACTGTAAATGTTAATATGAGATGGATATTAAACATGCAGCATGGCGTTAACATTAATACAATAACCAGGATGTGGAGGAGTTTACCGTTACCTGGGACATTCATGGCAGGAATGTCCCAGGAAACTCTTGTGCTGGAAACTCTTCCAGCACAAGAGTTTCCAGCACTCTTGTGCTGGAAACTCCCCCACAAGAGTTACTGCCATCACTAAGCAATGTATCAAACACTATACCTTTGTGCCTATCAGTTGCATGCTGTATGGCCAGCTGTTTGAGGATATTGGAGGTATTTCATCCTTTTATTGTGATTAACGCTCTGCACATGTTGCAACCGGCCCTAGTATCTTTTTTAATAAAATGTAACCATACTTTGGAGCACTTCTGCCGCAACGTCATCTTGGATATTTTCTAAATCAAAATACGGAGCGTGTACGATACATCATCATGCAAATACGTCACACGTTACTGGAACTGACAAGTGGAATCGTTAAGCAGGCAGGTTAACGATTCCAAGGAATTAAACTACTGAGATTCCCATTCATATTAAGCATAGTCAATAAATTTCCAACTGGGATGAAATTCAGGTCACTCCAGAAGCTTAATGCTTGCCTGCTTTACTCTTTTCACAACCTGCTTTATTCAGTGTTTGTGATCATTGTCCTGTAGGAACCCCCAGCCATGTCCAGGTTCAAACTTTCTAGTTTTTGACTTGAGGTGAAGTGGAAGAATTAGGAGATAATTCTCCTTCATTAATCCACCTACTTTGTTCAATGCACCAGATACACCAGCAACAAAACAGCCCCAGAGCATGATACTACCACCACCATGTTTGGCAGTTGGTAAACTGGTGGTTGGTTGTCTCTTCCAAGCAGTTCTAGTTTTAGTTTTATATCCCTTAATCATAGCATTTTTTTATTCCTAGAAGATGTGTGGCCTGTCCATGTGGGCAGTTAAAAATTGGACAGGGGGATTATTTCTTAAACAGCCTTTGGTGATGTAAATCTTGCCTCAATGAAACACTGATAAACCATGGCAGTTACTGCAATTCCCAAGCAATTCCCAGTTATTACAAGGGAATGGTTGGTGTTAAATAACCATTTAACACCAAAATGGTTGGACATATTTGTGACATTTATCAAAATTTACTAGTGCAGATTTATGTATATATTTGAGCCTGTGTAGGATGAGAGAAAATCTACAGTACATGCAAACTCGGCCACCTAATTCCAGGTTTAACTTCTTTGAAGATGTTTATGTTGTATAATCATTCCACCCTGGAAAACGAGTGGTTCAACTACATGACATGCTTGCTCATGATGGGTTTCTTGCATTAGGAAATCATATTGCTGAAAGAAGCAAACCACTTTTAAGTGTTTTCACCTTTAGAGCCTGAATGATTGACTTTATCCAATTACAAAATTAAGGTCATCGGGAAGCAAAGGGATGACACTTCATTTCCCAGATATTTAAACACCGACCCCTGATGAGTGAACACTAATGTGTCAATCAGAACATTTTTTTTCGACTTCTCCCGCCTATAAATGGCATCAGACATATTTCAGATGGCAGATTGTACAGATTGTTCTTTGTGTGATTGCTGCAGATCAGGCACCCTGCAGAGCTCAGAGCACACAAACCCGGAGGAACCTTTCGCTCGGTAACAAAACCCACCGTCTTATGATGGATGAGAGGGAGGGAAGATATGAGAAAGCAACAGTGGAGGCAGTCTGCGAGTTATTATGCAGCAACATCTCTCACTGACATGAATCAGTCACATCAACACCCCTTACCAGCTTGACGCTTCTACAAATAAAGGACTTGATATGAATATGAAAAAGATTTCCTGGTGCTCCTTCTAAAAAGTCCTTTCTCCCTTCTTAGATCTGCAAAATGTCACATCTGTAGCTATTATCCTGTCTTCATATAGTTCCGAGCTCTGAAAAGATACAGAGCCTACAATTTGTGGCCCTCATTAGCGTGAGACGAAACAGCGAACAAGTCCTTTTGAGATTTGTCTGAAGGCTGGGTCTCCTCATCACAAGGCGCTGGCCTGAATGATTCGTGGAACGACTGCGGAGCTCCCCTTCCACGCCAAGGGCAGGCTGATTGCCAAGGCTTTGCTCAAAGGTCACGCAATTAAGCTTTGTTCCTGCTTCAATAAGGCTGCGACTGACTGTGCTCCCCCGGTTTGAACAGATGTGATTTTTGGCCTCTATTGAGCTTTTGAAAAAAGTCACTGATTCATGCTTACAATAATGAATTCAAAGGAATAAGTAAAAAAGAAACAGTAGCCGAAATTATCTTTTAGCCTTGTTCAAACTTGGAAACTAGATATATTTAGTAAAAGGGCTGCATGATAGCAGGAAAACATGTAATTGCATTACTATTGCAGAAAACTGAGAGGATGATTTTAATTATAATTAACCCACATTTTTCCACATCCTCCTAGGAGGGTTTTAGCATCTCAGCCAATAAAAATATGCATCAGATTTTGAGATTAAGGGCAATAATTCCATCTACCTGCATGAATGCATGGATGCTTCTAACTTTATACAGTATCCTATCAAATATTAGATCCAAACATTCATTTCAATTGCAATATTGTACACACAGACAATGTGAGGATGATTGCAACTTAAAAAGTTATGCAGATTCTATTTGGAAACATTAAGCTGGCTTTACGGAAGCAGAGCAGCACCTGAGTAAACATTTTGTGTTGAAACTGCATCTAAACAATGTCTAAGTTGTCTATAGATGGCTCAGTCACAATTTGTTATATATTATGGATAAAAGTGAAAGAAGTTTAGGTGTCAAAATCAAGGTTAGAACTCTATATTAGTAATCTAGTAGTAGATGCATTTTAGCCAAAATTGACAAGCAAAAAAAAAAAAAAAAAGTCAAACAAGTGACTGAGCATTTATTAACAGAACATCTTTCCCTGATGAGATGCATATGGAGCAACCACACTTGAACCTGGTGTTCCTGTCGTGGATGGAGATCATCACTATCTTTACAGTAATTTGTGCCTAACAACTGGCTGAATTTGTGAATACACTCACCGGCCACTCTCTTCTGTAGACGAAGTCAATTACTTATTAACACAAGCAGTGCATCAGCAAATCACATGGCAGAGACTCTATGCATGTAGGCACATAGACCTGGTGAAGATGTGTTGCAATAGTTTAGTTACAACTGAGCATCAGAATGGAGAAGAATGGGGTTTTAGGATGGTTTCAAACTGCCATGGTTGTTGGACCAGAGAGGCTGGGATGAGTACTTCATAAGCTGCTTATTTCCAGGAGTTTCTAAATACAACCAACTCTTAGATGGTCTCAAAAACAGAAAATATCTAGTAACTGCCAGTGGTGTGGGAAAAAATGTTTTTTTGGTGTCAAAATAAGAGAGCCTGAGATGATAAAAAGTTAATGGGATCTCAAATGACCATCTGTTATGACCAAATACTACATTTGAATAAACAACATGTTGAACCTTGAAGCAGATGGGTGACAGCAGCAGAAGTCTACACCAGGTGTCACTCAGCAGCTAAGAACATAAATCCAATGGCTACAATTTTCAAAACTTAATAATGACAAATTGGAAAAAAACTGTTTCCTGATCTGGTGAGTCTTGACATTGCTCCACCATTTAGTAGGTAGGGTCAGAATTTGGCCAAAGCAGCATGAAAACATGGATCCATCCTGCCTTGTATCAACGGCTCAGGCTGATGTTTAAACTCCACGGCCTACCTAACTATGGTTGCTGCACACCCATCTTCTGACGGGTGTCATTATCCAGCAGGATAATGTTGCATGTCACAAATCATCTCAAACTTGTCTCTTGCACATAATAAGTTCACTGTACTCCAATGGCCTCCACAGATCACAATTCAATAAAGCATCTTTGTAATGTGATGGAATGAGAGATTAGCACCATGGATGTGCAGCTGATAAATCTGCAGCAGCTGTGCGATGCCTCTGAGGAATATTTCTAATAACTTGTTGAATCTATGCCGTAAATAATTAAAGGGTTCTGAGGGGATTTACAGGATAACAAAGGAACAGATGTCAACAAAATTACATTAAAAAAATCTGAAATTCCTTTAAAAAAATACCTATAAAAGTACAAGGAGGCGTTATAAGCTGGTAAAAGATGACTGTACCAAAAAAAGCAGCTGGTGAGTGAGCTTTAACATACATTATTCTCTAAACTTTTAGCTCCCAAACAAACAAAAGTAAAGAGTCTTTATCATGGCCAAAAAACTTAGGAAAACATACAACTTTGAATCAGGGCTACGCATAGACTGAATATTAACGTCGACTCATATCTAACTGAAGTTTCCCTCAGTGATGAAATCAAGTCCTTTGCACAGTGGATGATCAAAGTTGTAACATTTCTTTTAAACAAAATCTGTAGTATAACTTCCTATCCATGAAAGGGTAGATTTAGGAACCTCCAAACCACTCTGTGGAAATAGAGAGGAGCTTTACGTTTCCTCTGCAGCACTAAAGTGTGAGTGGTAGTAAAATCATGCATTTAAAGCAAAGGGATGAGAGGGCAGGAAAATGAAAAATAACTTTTCTCAATAAATAAACCTTAAAAACTGGGTCACTGACAAGAAATATTGAAGGAGACTTAAGAGGCAGAAGCCAATTTCCCCCCACGGACTCCGATGCAAATATCATTCTTTGTATGGCAGCTCAGGCAGAGTATCTGGTAAAATGGAAAGCAAAGGCACGGGGGGGTGGAGACATGACCTAGTTTTACAGTTGTGTGGCTGAAACAATCAAAACAGCTACAAGATTAATGCTGTGTCTGCACAGACTGAAACTTGATTCAGTTGTCACGCTTAAAGAAGCTGAATTCACCAAGACAGAACAACCAATGCGGTTTAAAAAAAAAAGTCAAGTCACGCATGACTGCTCTTCTACGGTTTCATAGAGCTTAGAAAGAAAAATCCAAAGCCTAAACACCATTTGATAGATCTATTGGTGGTTTTTATTCTAAATGGGTGGTATATGCCACACAGAACTAGATGCCTCAGTCATTTCAGCTCAGTTTAGTGGCTTGATCCATCTTCAGGCAGCTCTTCTCTCAGGGAAGCATTCTCCAAAAGAATTTCTAAACCTAATGTTTTCAGCCATTCGGACTACGGGGTGAGATTTGCAGCTTAGTGGTGTAACCTGAGGCTTAACCTTGAGGTCTTAGTGTCATAGGAGGGCCATACACTTCCTAAGGGCCATAATAACCTAACAACATGCTAAGATACTGACAGTCCCTCTACATGGAGGCTGTTCTATAAATATTCCGTATCATCAGATCAGTGGAAAGAGAACTGTCTAATTGTTAATCATCTTCACATCATGCATTCATCATTTACAGGCTACTTCATAATGCTGCTTTAATAAGGGATTTTAATCATTAACATTTACCCAACTGTATTGTAACCGATTGTGTTTAAAATCTTACACCCTTAAATTGAAAGCTGCTGAAAGGGTTGAGAATATTAGATGTAAGGCAGTTTTTCCAGGCTTCAATTTTGTTTTTATTTTGATAAGGTTCATCACAGCTATGGCTGTAACAGCAAAAAATAGGATTATATTAATCCCATGAGCTATAAAAATACTCATAAAAATGCAGCATGTCAGTTTAATAGACTTCACAGATGCAATTACAGTGAGATGTGTTTGCAGATGATATGGCAGTGACGTTGATCAGCCTATTACCTTTGGCTTTTACTTAGTCTTCAGCTTGCCAGATTTCCTTGCTGGATTTGTGCGTAATTACATATAAGTAGAATAGTACAAAAAAAATTCCACATTATTATAAAGATACAGCATGGCACAGTGAAATCAGTCAACAATATGAGAAGAAAAAATATCATAAAAACTTGATGTTTCTCCAAAATTAATAAAAAGACAAGACTGCAGCTGATCAGGGAGGCTAACAAGAGACCAAAAGTGATGCTGAAGGTGTTGCAGGAATTTTTGCTAAGTATTGATTTTGTTTTACATGTGACAATTTCAGGTATTCTCCATTTATCTAGATTAAGGAACAGGTTTGCTGGACAAAAGCCTTTTTTTCCCCAAAGAAAACATCCAGCTCTGGCTAAACTCTACTAAAAGCTTGTCAGAGAATGTTTTATGGTCTAATCAAACCAAGGGTAATTCAAGTATGCTTGCCATGAAAACAACACTGTGTGTCACCAAAAGAATACCACACCCAAAGTGAAATATGGTGGTAGCAGAATCAAGATTTGGGGTAAAAGTTGTACTGATGGAACTATTTGTTTTTTCCATCAAGGTCAATGAAATTATTAACGTTTCTAAATACCAGTCAGTTTTGACCCAGAACTTTCAGGTGTCTGCTAGAAAGCTGGAGATGTGGATTTTATTGTTCAGCAACAAAGTGAATCCAAACATACACAAAAACCTACAGTAGAATGTGTTCACCAGGAGAAAAATAGCCTAGCTAGAAGTAAATCTGACAGAAAATCCATATGCTCACTTGAAGAAGGCTGTAAAGAAGAGATGTTCACACAATCTGATAGATTTACAGAACATTTGTAAGATACAGTGGTAATATAATACAGTAAAGTCAAGATGTGCCATGCTCACAGACCTCTACTAAAGAAGACTGTGAATGCTGTTTGTTAATCACAATGTGCTAGAACAAAGAATTAGTGTGTGCATGCACACTTATGGAACCAGGTTATTACAGCTTTCTATGCATTTGCATTTTTGACATAACATTTGTTTTTAGTTGTACAAGATAGTTGTACAAGATAAAAATTAAAATGTGGAAAAAAAACAAAAACAAAAACGTAAATGTGTTTTTTCATTGTGTTTCCTTACCAACACAGAAATGTGCTTTTTAAGAGGAGTGTGTAGTCCACTGCATGTTTTACCAGCTGTAAAAGACATCAAATCTAGTCCACTCTTTACCCTGGATTAGTGACTGGCTCTCCAGCAACCATCCTGTCTTAAATGCCAAGACAGGATGTCTTAAGAATTAAAGCTGCACATGAAAAACATTCAGGAATCAGTCAGCTTTTTTTGCTCCCTTGTCTCAGTCAAACACTACATCTGTAATCTCAGTGTACTGTTTGATTCTTCTTTGGGCAGTAACTGGCATATGAAATTTGTTTCTCATTTCCACCTCTTTCATTTAAGGAACATTTTTAAATTGCCACATATGGTCCTCTATCAAATTAGAGAAAATATACATCCCTTGAAAATATACAACCCAGACTAGACAAATAACATCCATCACCCCTCCAGGCTATTCAGAGTGCTGCTGCCAGACTTTAGTAATTCTTATCATTTATAAACAATACTCATTTTGATAGCTATCTTCGTTATAAGAGGAAAAAACAATCTTTTTGACTTGGCGCTAGGACTGAAGAACTGGAAGGTGAAGCAATACTGACAGTTTAATACAACAGCTGGAGGCTATGTTGGCTCGCTGTATGTGAATGCAAGTGCGTGTTCGACAGTGTGTCCATCTGCACATGTTTGTTAGCAATCATTTCCCAACTGGTATGTGTCGACATGCAAAGCTCTCCGCCATCCATCCAGACTGCTCCATCCATTCACTGGGCTTGGCAAACAGCATGAGAGTTTGTGTGTTTGTGTGCAAGTGGAAAGGAAAAAAAAAAACCCAACATCAACTCTGAACTGTTTACATCTGGTTGCTATGGAGCATCACAGCTGTTTCTACCGGACTCTAATGAGCCTCAGCAGCTGTTAGCTCCATAAGTCACACAAACACATTCACAAACAGTGCATTCTTCTATCTTTACACATGACTAGTTAACCATGTATATCAATACACCACAACGAAAACATTGCAACAGCAAGAATCCAAGCTTTATAAACAATAATCAGGCTTATAAAAAAAATTTTCATAGTATTTCAGTTCCATTTAGCTATGTAGCATCCATTCACAACAAATGGGGTCTGAAGCCTGCTTACAAGACCAGCAGGTCCCTATCTAATTATATAGAGTCCAATTAAGCCCTAATTATAAAAGAAAACAGTCAAATTTGGTTGATTATTTGCAATAATGCAATACCCCATCCTGGACAAGCATATTTGAGTTTGCATCTAAGACTGTGTTATTTAGTGGTGTAATGGTACACAAAAATCACAGTTTGGTACATATTTGGGTTTTACAGTCACAGTTTTGTAAGTTTTTGGTACGTTTCAATCAAGAAAAGTAAATAAATATTTCATGCTCTACAACCTAAAAAAGTGGAAGGTATAGAACTGACTGGAGATTTGGTTGGATTTTTATAATCGTAATATAAGCAAGCATACCCAATGCCTGGATAGATAGATTATACAGTGGAGCCCCACGTATCTGTGGTTCAGTATTTGCGAATTGTTACTCCTGAATTGGCAACACAGTCAATCCAGGAGCAGCATTCATCTTCCTTGCCGCTGATTGGCTGTACCCCCAAGAGCAGAGATAAGGGAGACTGTAGATGTTAGCTTCTGCAGTAGTGCCAAGACAGTTTCTACTGTACATGCATATTAAGATGTATTTGCTGTTTGAACTATTAAAGTAGGCAGAAATAAGTGTTTTTAGAGGGGGCTCTTGGATTTCAGCTATTTGCAGCCAGCTGTGCTCCCCAACCCCTGCAAATACCGAAGGTCCACTGTACAACAATATAACTACTAAATTTCTTTTGAGTTGTTTGGATATGTAGACACCCTAGGCCCCCAAATGTACCTGAATGCAGCATGCACAGCTACTGGGAAAATCTCCACTCAAACAGATTCCTCTGATTTGCATTTATGCTATGTAAGGAGTTTGGGTTAATTGGATGCAACAGATAGCCATTTGGACTTTAGCTGATTTTTCTTCAGTACCAGTGATGTCAGCTTGACATAGTTTCAGGTGAGTAATTCATTTAAGTCTAGAGAAAGCTATGTACCTATTTACTATTGGAAATAAAAGTTGACAATATCAGTGTTTTTCTCTTCTTTCTAGCATTTGCATCCCGTCACATGTACAGATTTAAAGGGCACAAAACAAAACCTGGATGAGATGTTACTTCATAACCAACCATGACTCACATACAGAAGCAGAAACCCAGATTTATATTGGATCTATTAATAAAAAACTACAAAAAAAAAAAGTTAAAAACACAACAAGAAAGTTCACAGTCTCAGATAGAGAAGTTTTTAATTTCTTGATCATACTAGTTTTTACTCCCTGACATAAATGTAAGAAACACTGAATGAGCAGCAAGTTTGCCTCAAACAAACAAGCTTCATAGAGGTAGGGATGGGCTCTTCACCTCTAAATGTCCCATCTTTGAAATGCCTGAGAAAGCGAGGAACTGACAGGGGTTTCATCTGGCTGAATGGAGTATATAGTATATATCTGTTGCTGCACACTTCAGGTCAGCTAAAAGAAAGAGGACTAATACACTTTCCCCTCGCTTTCAACACTGATAAATTTGGATATTTGAAAATATTTAAGGTAGGTGTGAGTGAGTAATGAACAGCTGTTGTCCACGGGTGAGTATAACTAACTCCTTATGAAAATAATCCAACTCTGATCTTAACATTTAAGGTGCAAAGATATGTTCAAATTTTTCTAAGGTCTGAAAACTGGCTGCTTTTGTTAACCAAAGCAGGTAATCAGGTTCTATTCATCCAGTCCACAATGTTTTTAATTAGCTGAATGCTTGTCAGACTTTCTGAAGGCTTGGAAAAGCTCGTCTTGACTTTTTCAAAGTGTTGGGTTTATGCAAACAAATCTGTAAACTACAGTATCAACAGGGTACATTAAACTATGCCTGAGTTTCAGATCTTTTCAGATTTTTCTTTGGAAAGACAAATTAGGAAATTATGTATCCTTTTCATTTCACTGCACATTCATGCACTACTTTGTTGAAGTCTATGATATAAAATCCCCCCCAAAACACATTATGGTATTGCAATTGTGACATGTTGTAATCTTTTTGTGTCTCTATCAATGAACCTAAAACACATTTTTTTTCCCTTTAAGATAAATGTTTGTCCCACTTCACTGAAAAATTAACCACTTAATAAGTTAAGTAGTTTATTTTTAAGGAAGAAAATCGAATTCATCCAAAATCAGAAGGTCAGAAATCAATAATGGCCAATAAGAGCCTGATCGGTGCATCTCAGTTGCTTCTAGCTCCCAAAATATCTCTTGCCCATAAACTGATTCAGGCAACTGACCTTTAGCATTATAATTAATGAAAAGAATCCTGTTATATTATCGTTAATGTCACAGTTTGTACATTAACTCCATGGAGATATCACTGCACTAATGCTGTTCCCCATTAAAATGTCTTTGTTTTAGCTAAAGGTCAAAAAGACAATGAAAAGTGTTTTCATGAACAAATCCAGTTGTCTGCACTGAGCAATTCAAACATCACACCTTATTTGCACCTTTACACACGTAAACATGTAATATTGACATACAAATCAATACAGGAAGGCAGCAATAACACCAAGATAGCTTCACACCTGCTGTTTTTGTGGGAAAACCCCATTGATACCACTTCCTTTCTCTGACAATACACAGGGAGACGCTCCGACAAACACCTCTGACTTTTCTTGGCTGCAAAAAGTTTCTGAAATGAGTACAAGTTGTATATATATCTTAGTTTATTAGCTTTTTACATGCCTCATAGCTTCCAATTTATTAAAAGTACATTGACAAACTGAAAGTTTATTTCAAGAAACAAATAAAAAATCATGAAAAACCCATTTTATCAGACATTTGGTGAAAAATGAAGCAACATAATGAGTGCCATTCCTCTGCAGTTTATCAGCCACTTAACACCTACTGACTCCCCTGCCCAGCTGTGAAAATGAGTTATTTCATACTTATTAACTGTTGCACTGATTGAAAGTCACAGCTTTCTGTAAATTGCCAAGCTGTAAATTGTGAACCGTGTTGTGTCATAAAGGACTGTAGATCATCAGACCTGTATCTGGCCAAGGAGATTAATTGTTCACAGCGTATGTGTGGCTGACTCCATCAGAATCAGCCACACTCCTGCAATGATGGAATAATTTAGGTAACATCACCAACATCTCTTGATTCCCATCTATGTTTGACCAATATTTATTAAAACGAAAGCTTTGTCTATACATTTATATTGACAAACAAACGTATTCTGCATTTGCACCTCTCTTTTGCATCTAAAAAATGTTTTTAATAAGAACTGGATTGCACTTTAATCTTCAACACATTCAACATATGCCTAATACATGTTTTTCTCCTGTATATTGCTCTGACAGCGAACAATCTTAACTATCTCCAACAGAAAAACACCAAAGCATTTCTCATCTGTTTAATCAACTTTATCTAAAATGCACTTTTCAAAACACAAATGTAGCTCAAAGTGCTCAAAAATGCAGATTAAAAATTAACATGTCGATTATAACAACTTTTTCTACTATCATTTTATTTTGACACATGTATGGAGTGTTAGTTTAAAGATCATCATTGATTGGCTGGCTGCCACAATGTATTCTTTTGAACATTTTGTTTGGTCTAGACACCGGAAGCATTAAGGAAGCTATTCATATGTTTCAAATGTGAGTTAAACATAATTTCTTAATATTTCTGAATATTTTCTGATGTTTCATTATAATTCCTAATATATTTTTGATAATCACTAATTGTTTTCTGATCATTTCTGATCAATTCTGGCAGCTTAGTTTGCTGAGCAGAGCCATATTACTGCTAAAGTGAAAGAAACACTGACTGTTAACACTGTTACTTCAGGCTGGAAGATGTAGAAAACCAAACTACAAGAGAAAGACAAGTAGCAAGAATGAAGAAGTGACTGAGGCTATAGAGCTTTGATGAACAGGACTTTGAGACAACAATAGGAAGTTAGAGGACTACTGTAATTATGACTTCAATGTCTACTCCAAGTAGTGCTTTATAGTAACTTCCTACAGTTTCAACTGTAATATAATGTAAGGTATTGGTAATAAAATGGATATGAGTCCACACTTGTACCTTTATTGTAGCTATAAAATTATTATCTACCATGTTTAAAGTACAGTATAAAAATATGCAAATGTCAGTGTTCACGACCATATCCTCTTTCAAATAAATCAAATTTGAAGCGCATTTGTAACAAATTTGTAGGTGGCGGTGGGGGGTTGTGCAAAGGCAAACACTTAAACAAGTAATTTTTCATTGCTAAACACCAATCACTGTCACCAATGTAACAACCATTAATACAAACAAAATATATCTATCAGTTATTGAAGAAGTACTTGAACATGTCTTAAATATGTTTATATATTAAACAGAACATTCCTAAGGAAAAAAAAAACTTGAAAATGTTCTTTATTCATCTTTTATGTACTATACTTATACATCTCTCTTCATTTCTATAGTACTTTTCTATCTGTTTCTCTCTTTTTTCCATGATATAACCTTTATCTACTGAATCTCTCTCTCTCTAACTGTCATGTATGTATTTCCTTACCAAGCTTAGTCTCACAACCAGGGGGAATATTTCTCCTCTGACAGCCAAGCCAGGTCAAAAGCTTTTATTTGGTGATGCCTGGGTTTTTGGTGCATGTCAGGGCCAGGGCATGAAGCACTTGGGCTATTTTGTATACTTTTACCTTCACCATATTACCAGGAGTTGGGGAGTTACTCCTGCTGCTACTTGAGTCTAGTCTTGCTTAAGGCTGAGTTATACACACGTTTTAGAGATTTGTGTTGAGCCAAGTAAGCGGAGTGGCTTTTATACTTGACATGTACTGTGGTGCAGTACTGTCTGAAAATGAGCTCTCATAGAGGGATAATATAAATGCCAGTACGGATAAACCTGTACCAGCACCTTCCAAATCATCTAGTTTGAGGGAATGGTGGAAAGACACAGTATGAAACTTGTGTTTTAGTCCAGCTTTTGTCAAGTTGGGGATTTCCCCAGTTCTAAAGTCCTTACCCTGGCTCCCTACAGCTCAGAGAATAGACTTTAAAATACTTCTGTTAGTTTATAAATCACTGAACAGCTTAGCACCAAAATACACTAAAGACCTGTTGTTATTGTATTAACCTTCCAGACTCAAGTCTTCTAGTTTTAGTCTACTCTGGATCCACAGAACCAAACATGGAGAAGCAGCATTCAGCGTCTATGCTGCACAAATCTGGAACAAACTTCCAGAAAATTGCAAAACACCCGAAACACTGAGTTCCTTTAAATCAAGGCTAAAAACCCACTAGTTTAGAGCTGCTTTTGACCCATATTATTGACCAACATATTTGATGTGTATTAATGATGGCACTTATGTTATGTTATGTTATGTTATGTTTTTCACTGGTTTCACAACCAGTGACCGTTTGATATGTTTATGATGTTTTTATGTTTTCATGATGTAAAGCACTCTGAACTGCCTTGTTGCTGAAATGTGCTATACAAATAAACTTGACTTGACTTTATAAGAGAGAGCTATAAGTAGAGGAGCAACCACATAGGAACAGATATAACTTACAACATGATCTGGCGCTATATAGAACTGTGGGCAGGTACAATTACTACACCCTGTGATCTTCTGGGGAGGCGGGCAGTGTACCCTCCTTGTATAATGGAAACACTGGGAAGACTCGTATGCCCAAGCTTCAACTTCCTAGCTAATGTTCAGAGATGTTGCCTCAACATTTCCACATAATATTCTTTATGACACCATCTATTTTGTGAAACTTGCCACTCTCTCCTGTAGAAAAACACACAACCAACGTGATGCTGCCATCACCGTACTTCACAGTTGGCGTGGTGTTCTCATGCTTACAAGTTTGCCTCTTCTTTTCCCCTCTAAATGTAACGATGGTTGTTGTGGCCGAACACATTTTTTTGTTGTTTCACCAAACCAAAAAACATCTCTCCAAAAATTAAGATGGTTGTCCCCGAATACATTTGTAAACTGTAATTTGGCTTTCTATGCTACTTTTGGAGTAATGGAGTCTTCCTTTCTGACTGGCCTTTCAGTACAAGACTTCTTTAACTGCAGACAATAACACTCTTAAAAGCTTCAGTATATTCACAAGCTCCATTGCTTTTGTTTTGGGGTTGGTGCGAAAAATGTCACCAAATCGCACCAAAAAACAAATTTTCTGGCATGACTGAACATTTATACATGTGTAGAATTAGTTGACCAGATGAATGTGACACCTTCAATGACTTGAAAATTGCAACAAAGGAAGAACCAGACTTACGAAGGTTCACAGACCTCTTCCCAGTACATCTTGCCTGATTTCTTTAGATTTTTGTCAATTATGCAACGCAAGGAAGCAATATGCTTGAGGTGTTACCTTATAACACATCCCCAATGGTGCCTCCGGTTAACTCAAATGTTAATAAAGCTTACAAAGCTGTGACATCATCATCACCTGGGCTTTCATGAATTGTTTGAAGGTTTAATTTTCTGAATTGAAAGCAATTCAAAATAATTTTGGTTAATTAATTATCTAAATCAGGAAATGTTTAGTCTGATTTATTGTCAAACAGTGAAGAAAAAAAAGGTTGTGAGTCTTTTTATAAAGTGTATGTAAACATCTGCTTTCAACTGTAAATAATATCACCAAAATACATGTGTAACATAAAGCTGCTGTCTGGGATCTTTTAGTATGCTGTGAAAACAAACAAGAAATAACGTCAAACTTTGATGTAGCTACTGGCACATGCATCACTTCTGACTAGATAGAAAAAACAAAACAAAACAAAACAACAACTTGTCACAAATAAAGACTCAGATGAAAGAGAATTTGAATACCGGCACTCCCATCTGTGTGTGTGGTGCAAAATTTCAATATCACAAACGGAAAGGAAATCCCCTGAGTACAAAGTGTGGAAATTCATCTTGCTGTCTCATTATATTGTGGCAGGCACCACCCCATGCCTCTTAACAAACGTGTGTGTCCTTGTACCATGATACAGTAATATAGCAACTGTCATACAATTCCCAAGGGAAGAAGAGGGAGATTTCTCTGAAGAAGTTGAGTTCTGCTTTGGTCTCAGGAGACAAAGCTCGGTGCTCTCCCTCTGTACCACTACAGCAAAATTACACTAGAGCGCACTGTTAGACATCAGCCTTTTTATTTTTTTGCAGTAAACAAGTACGTACTAGGAAGGCTCTGCTTTTGTCGCACCATTTGTGTTTCTCTTGCTCAAACCAGGAAATCATAACCATGAATAGTTTAGTCTGTCAGGCAGAGACCCTGTCTAATTTTAAGACTAGGCTTAAAACTTTCCTGCTGGGTTTCCTTAGGTAGAGATGTTTTAAACTACTTTGAATAATTAATTGAGCTTCCTGTACTGTTTGATAACTAGGATCAGTTGGAATGTATGTACGAATTAATTCAATTTTTATTTTATTTTATTTTTTTTGTAAACTGCCTCAAGACAACATTTGTTGTGAATTGGCGCTATATAAATACACTCAGTATGCCAAATATCTGCTGTCTGTCTCCACTGCATGTTAATCGCTTCCTGTTTCTTAATCTTCAGCTTAAACTACCATCTAAAATAAGATAAAAATAGTTGCAGAAAGGAGGAAGCATTTAACAGTGATGTCCTTCGGTGCCAGGAAAACCATCTAAACCACTTTTTAAAAAAACTAAATTAAAAATATGTCAAAGTTGGAGTAAAAGATTAGAAAAAGACGGTTCATTTTTAGAAAACCCCCCTGAATGGTGCTCCTGAATTGGCTGCTTTGTAATCGCCACGCAACAGCATGTCAAGTAGCATTGCTCCTCGGTATTTCAAGCTGCATTTTTTTCCCAAATATTTTAGATATGCTCTCTGAAAAAAAAAAAAAAAAAAAAAAAATCCAACAGGTGGATTTTCTGAGTCACATGCTACAGAAAAATCTGAAAATACAGAATTGTTTTATCAATTTTCAATGGATGCTTATTTGTTTTGACCTGATTATGGGAAATAAAATTACTGTCATACTATAATCTGTTAAATTTTTCTGGAAAGAACCCTTTGCCTCAAAAATAGTATGGATTTTTTTTTTTTTTTTTTTTTTTTCAGTTTCGGTATCAAGATATTGAAATTTTCGTTTTGAAATTTTTATATCCACTCTTTACAAAAATTACGTTAGTAAAAAAAACCCCAACATCAAACAAAAAAAAAAAACTGGGAAACTGCGTGACAACTACAAAAAAAGATACTTTAAAAGTCTTGCTGAGCCTGCTGAGTCAATGTAAACAAGTGTTTTCATCATGGTCATGACCCATGACCAAAAAAAACATCCACCAACTTGTTGCTACTTCCTTGCATGGTTTCACGCTCTGACAGCAGCCTCAGAAACGCCTGGTTTTAAAGTGTTACATTTGAATGACAAATTTGTATTAAGAGTTGCGCACACCAACAGAGAGCAAAGAGACAGTTTCAAGAGGCCTGCCTTGGAGGGTATATTAGAGATTTACCTGACTACTAAAATGAGCATCAGAGTAAAATTTTATCCATGTCAGCTTTAATCATCCACACATTAGATTATTATTAGATGTCTTGTCAGTGAAATTCTGATAATACTGTGATGCAATTTTGTGTAAATGTATGACAGGTGGTGTGTCAGTGTTGCTAAAATTGTAAAATTGTTCAAATTAACAGTTCTTGTGCAAAGCGTCTTATTTTCTGTTTGAATAAAGCTACAAAGTTCACAGGAAGATTTCCGCTAGTTATGAAAATGAAAATCTATCATGCATATCGTGCAGATAAGCATCTAAAATAGTGGTATCTTGCCATATCTCTACAGATGAACCAACACTTTTCATAAAAACAAAGATAAAACCTTTCATGATGTCTCTTCAGATGGTATTGTTGACTGAAAAAGCTTTTTTATTTTTATGTGACCTTTCTCATCACTCGCTGCCTCCAAAGAGGCACAAAATAATACAGCAAAAAACATCAGCCTTCCCCAAGAGCGCAGAGGCAGCATTATGAAAGGGAATGTGGCCCCTGGCTCCTCAGCAGAGGCCCGGGTCAGAGCAGAGCTGCAGCGGTAATTACTGAGGGACTGATTGCTGACAGGACCTTCCAACAGCCTGTGGTTAACTGGATGGAGGCGAAGGGGGAGGAAGCCTCAAATGTACAAGCCTGACAGATGCTCTGCTGAGGACTCGCACTTTGAGGGCAAAGATGTCATTTTCTCTTTTTGAAAGTTGCAAAAAACAACAAACTATGTCAACTTCCTTCAGTTTGTGACACTTTGTGGAGGCGGAATGGAGAGACTTCCCAGATGAGGAGCAAATCAGCACTCATTCCTTTCGTGAAGACCTTAAGATTTTTATTTCCAAAGAGGCAGACGTTCCAGTTTCAAAATAACATCTGTTACAACTCAGAGAGGAAGAAAGTCATTTTTGAAGGTGAAGTTAAAAAACAAACAATGCAAACTGATTTGAACCCATATGACTGCGTGGGAGGAATGTGTGATTGTAGCAGGCACTGCTTTGCCACAACTGGTACTGTACACCAGTTTCCAACTGGATTATGCCAGTTTCTTCCACAGGGTGGTCATTTAGGAGCACTTGGGATCGTTTATCATGACCATATGGATGCTCCAACCCTGTGTTTAAGCCAACCGATTCTTACCATCCATGAGTGGGGTTGATTTAGCTGTGGTGGCAGCAAATGCTGTATTTACACTGGACAAAGAGGTCTGTGTCACAGATATATCGCAACAGGAGCTGGACTGGTATTGTTACCTCACACTTGGAGGCAGATTTAAGCGAATATTGTCCTATTTTAAAAGATTAATTAGCTTGTGATCAACACTTATTAATACAGCTATAAATCTACAACATTACAGGAAAAAAACTTAACAGTGTGGCAAAAACAGCAGCAGCCACTTTGAGAGATTTTGTGATAAAAGTTATTAAAACAGAGGTTTTAATAAGTTACAGGTATAAAATAGTTAAAAACTTTCATAATTCAGGTCCTCTAGCCGGAAATGCATTTAATGAGATACCAGAGAAAGTGCCAGAGTGAGCAGAGTTTTATCCAGTGGAAGTGCTTGCTCTTGCCAACAAACTGAAAAACGGTCCTGCACCTTTCCCTCACTTACAAGACAGACAAGGACAAATATGGCTGTTTAATTCACATAAAATTACGTTAAATCTGTAAATATATTTTATATCACAAATCTAAGGTTTTTAATAATCCGTATAATCAGAACTGGTCACTTCTGCTCCTGGTCAGTGGAAAAGCTTCAAACTGGAGCACCAGTTACTGTGTCAGAAAACCCAAGCCAGCACAGTTTCTTACCTCTGATGGTTTCTTGTGCTGGTGGCGGACCCATGTGCTGTTGGTGCCAGTATTCTTGGAGGACCTGGACCACGACGTCACTTGGCCTGCAGGAAGTTGAAAAAATATATATTTAAGGCTTAGAGATGCTCTTAGAAAAATGTTTTTTGGTCCCTTGTTTCAGAGGATTTTAATTCTTATCAAGGAAACAGTCAGTTTGTTTGAGTCGTCACATCCTTGGCTGCAGCCCTTTCCTCACACATGCATGTTAATGTCAGGTTAATTCCAAAGAAACTCTGGAGAAATCTAATCTGCAGCAATAATAATAGCCTAATAAATTCAGCAGCAGCAATCATGAATCAGCAGGGAATCTGCACAACAAACATTATTAAATGACCTTAAAGAGTTCAGGGTTTTTTGTCCTTAAAAATGGATTGGATTCAAAAAGAAAAGCTGCCAAACAACAACCTCAAAGACTGAAGCCCACTGATGCACTTAGAGTCAGGCTTTAACTGAGGCAGACTGATGACAATCCATGAAGAGGTTAATTAGGTAATGACAATATAAATAACATCTTGTTAAAGTCTTAGTCTACCATGGTCCATTAGGAACTCATTAATACACAACTTAATTGTAATTAAGCAGACGCTGGAGCCAATTTCCCACCCACCGCTTCATCCAACAGCTCTATGGGGGCTTTCCTGTGCATTTACATAGGTTAGATTTTACAGGAAAATAAACACTGAAAACCATATTTGAAAGCTTATTTCTAAGTGTACATATTAAAGAATAATGTGCATTTGATTAAAAAAATGAGATAACATCCATTGGAATAAATTTCAGTTTAATGTAGCACATCAGAATCTGAGCGCATGTGAGTGTGCATTCCTCCCACTCAACATATTTCCTCCATCACCACACTAGTGCTGCCACCATGCTGACTTCACTCCTCAGCATCTAGCAGAGCTCAGGGAATAGATGCTGCCATATTTGCCTTCAGAACTGACTGATTTCTTCTTCTACACAGAGACAACACACACTCACACAAACACACACACACCCACACAGAAAGAGAGAGAGCATAATAAGTGAAGAATTGTGCATTTGCCAACTGTGGATGCAGATTCAAGCATAAGTTTGTCACTGCCACACAATAAAACCTCTTGGGAATTTCAGTTTCAACATAACTGAAATTTGTGGGCTACAAACACAGCCCACAATATCAATATCGGATATTAATATTGCTATTGTGGCAAAGAAAAAAAAAGAAAAAAAAAAGAAAAAAAAAACTATATTTATGATATATTCTCTATCATTTCTACACCATGGAAAAAAAAAACAACCTCGCCATTGACATTGCTTCTCTACTTCACTTAAACACCTCACAATCCAGCGTTGCATCCCTATCACTGTCACATGACCAAACAAATACTACATGGCCAACCCGATCCCGAAACATATGCAAATGATAACAAGATGAAAGAAAACATCAGTTGTTAATATTGGTCCAGTTTTACTGATGGGAAAAGTACAAATATAAAAATAAATGACTTACATCGGCCGATAGCAATGTTAATACAGATACATTGTGCACCCCAACACACAACCCTGTTAAACCTTGTTGACCCAACCTGGTTGCATAAATTCGCACGCCCTTTAACTAATGCTTCGTTGAAGGACCTTCTGAATCAATTTCAGCATGCAGATTCCTTTGATGAGGTCAAAATCGGTTAGATAGAGAGGACATCGCTTGTCCACAACCCCACTCTGATGACTCAATAGATCTGCTGTCAGATTTCTGACCAGGCCAGTCAAAAGTTTTGATTTACTACACATGAAGTTATTCTTCTGTTATTTCTGACATATGCTTGGACCCACAGCAACGCTGGAGAGGAAAATCCTTCTCTATCTTCAGCTTTTTAGCAGACACCTGAAGATTTTCTGTGAAGAACTTTTCATAATTTCATCCAACTTGACTAAAACCCAAATTTTACCTGAAGAAAAATAAACCCACAGCATGATGCTACTGCTGCCATTCCTTGGTTGTTTTTATGCTAAACTTACCCTTTTAATTTGTGGCCTAAAGTTACATTTTAGTTTCACCAGACCTAACACATTCCTCAACAAGGTTTTGGTAGATTTCAGACAAACCTGGATGTTTTCTTTGGAAGAAGAGGTTTTTGTTGAGCAAAACTACTTTTCGGTCAACACATATGGAGAAAACAAATTCTACATATGGCTACATATGTAGAATACATATGCATGACATACTAGAAGACATATGCCATATGCTTCTCAGTGCTGCTGTCAGCCTCTTGGCAGCCAACCAATTTTCCATCTGGTCTTTTCATCAGTTTTGGATAAACGTCTAGTTTTAGCACAGTCGCTGTTGTTCCGTATCTTATGCACAGTTATGGTCAGAATTATTAACTCCTAATATTTCCATGGAAATGACCATAATAATCATACTTGTGTTGCTTCCAAAAGAACAAAGACAAAATCCCCACAACATTTGATCAGTATCTTTTATTGATGTGCTAAATTGTAACAAGAAAACTAAGGCCCAAATTATTTGCCCTCCTCTGCATTCTTTACTTCCAAGACAAATTTGACCAATCAATTAACTTTCACACCATTCCTGAGTGATCAGTCAGCACTGAACCTTACATAAGTTTACAACCTTACATAGTTGCCTTTGAACACTTGGATTACTCTGACACTTCTGGTAAAAAGCACAGTCATTACACCAAAAAAAATAAATAAATAAATAAAAAGATAAAAAGAAATTATTCTGGGTAGTATTTGCTTATTTCCAAAAATTTCATGCCGTCTAGAACACCTGTATGTTGCACCATTGCAAAGGACAAGGAGACAAATTCTAGTCAAGTCAAGTTTATTTGTACGGCATATTTCAGTAGCAAAGCATCAATCAATTATACAGCAAAATCATCAAGCAAATATCAATGCATTAAAATCATAAAGATCATCAAGCAATTATCATCAAGCAAATATAACTCGAAAATACTGATCAATGTTCAACTTACTACTAATCAAAGCCAACACTAAATAGGTGGGTTTTTTGCCTTGATTTAAAGGAACTCAGTGTCTGGCTGTTTTGCAGTTTTCTGGAAGTTTGTTCCAAATTTGTGGGGCATAAAAACTGAATGCTGCTTCTCCATGTTTGGTTCTGGTTCTGGGGATGCAGAGTAGATTAGCACCAGGAGACCTGAAATTCTGTTGAAAAACTTGGGCATTGCTGTAAGCGGCAGAGTTAAATAACTTTGGAGAGAAAAATAATCAGAGATGTTAACAAGGACTCTTCTGCGGTTGATGTGTCAATGAAGACAGTTGTGAGAGCTCTTCATTGTGGAGGACTTTGAGGTCACGGTCCAAGAAAATCTCCATTGCTGAAACGACGACACATCAATCCCTGACTAAAATTTGCCTATTAACATTTGAAAAATGGTGATGTGTTTTGGAAGTATGTTCTTTGGTCTAATAAGACTAAACTTGAGCTCTTTGGGCACAGTGATGTTGCTTTTGTTTGGAGAAGGAAGGGAAAGGTCTTTGACCCTAAAAACATAGTTCTCACTGTTAAACATGGTGGTGGGAGCATAATGTTGTGGGCCTGTTTTGCTACTTCAGGCACTGGGAACCTTGTTCATGTTCATGGGATCATAATAAAAGAGCAGTTGGTTGGCATTTAGAAGAATAAATTCAAGAAATCTGCCGCAAGCCTCGCTGCATCTTTCAACAAGATAGTGACTCAAAGCGTACCTCCAAGTTGGTCACAAACCTTTTGAGGGACATGAAAATCCGGGCCCTGGAGTGGCCTTTGCAGAGCCCAGATCTAAATCCCATTAAGAATCTCTGGCGGGTTCTTAAGGTCAAAGTTCTTGCTTGAAGACCACACAATCTAGATGAGCTGAAACAATTTGCCATGGAAGAGTGAACTCATATACCTCAAGAGACGTGCCAACCTACTGAAAAACTACAGGGGTATGGGTACTGAAAAACCACATTTTTCTTGTTACAGTTCAGAACATCAATAAAGTATACTGATCAAACAAGTATGAACAGTTTTTTATGGAAATATTTAGAGTTTTGTGTGATTTAATCAGAGGGGGCTAATATTTCTGACCTTAACTGTAACTTTACTGTTTCATGGCAGACACATAATGCTGTGGATCTATTCCCACCCTAATCATGACCAATACCTTTGTATAGTCAGGTAATTTTCATCCGTTACATCATCTCTGCAAACTGTGGCTTTATCTTAAGGATGCAAATGTCAGTTAACCTTTATGTATATCAGATTAATCAACTTCACTACAGTTGGAGGTGGGGATGTTTGTATGGTTTTAAATTATTTGTGACAAACTAGTTCTTTCCTTCGGCCAAGTGAAGATGTTGGTGACAAATAAGCCTAGTTTTTGGAACGAGATTAAATACTTCAGCAGTGGAAATAGAATCAACTGGTTCTAAGGTACTTTTTCCACCAGCTTAAGGCCATCTTCTGATATGCAGAATTTCCATGGCCATTAGAATTTGACTGTGGACACAACAGCATGATACTGCTGTTGTGTCCTGAGCTCTCATTAGGTGAGAGGCAGGGTACACCCAGGACAGGTTGCTAGTTCATCACAGGGCAACACAGAGACACACAGGACAGACAGCCATCCACACTCACTCATACCTTTAAGCAATTTTACAGGGACCAGTTAACCCAACAGTCATGTTTTTGGACTGTGGGAGGAAGCTGGAGTACCCAGAGAGAACCCACACATGCACAGGAGAACATGCAAACTCCATGCTGAAAGACCTCACGCTGGGATTTGAACCCCGTACCTTATTAATTTGGGAGGTTTCTGCCCCTCCACCATCAGTTTCAATCTTATTGTATATGGAGGCTGAAACACCAAAAGGATTTTCACGGGTTTATCAGCAATAATACAGTTGAGGAGGATTTCTGCAGTGCACCATCTGAACCATCCTGCTCAGTAACTTTAATGCTTTACAGAGCTCTACGTGCAGATCCTAGAGAGTATTTCCAAAAGAAATCCTGCACAAGGGATCTAAAATGTGTTCCTCAACAATTAATGAGAACTAATTGCACAAATTTATTAAAGACTTTAAGTCACCCTCTCAGACACCAACCTATGTACAATTTGGAGTTGTGTGCTTTTCTTCCCAAGAGGTTTTCCCACTGGAAGCCCAGTGCATTCTGACCTCCATGTACAAGAGGGCTTATCGTAGCACTTTATTTATTGATGTAGAGATATGGGAGGTAATGTGCTCAGCAACAACAGTATTATGATTAATGCAATGAATTGCCTGAAGTGTTGCCAGCCTGTCGTGGGTATGATAAGGTTATGTCCTTGGTTTTAGGATTAGAACAGCACAGTCAGTCCTGTTTGAAATTCTTCTGTGAGCAACCCACACCGGTGAGGGCAGTCTACACATCAAGGAAAAGCTAGTAGAGCTGCTAAGCTCCTGCCACTAAAGCGCCAAAATCTCTCAGTGGAAGTTTTGTGCATGCTCAAAACAGTCAGGAAACTCATGCTCAATTACTCATAATGAGGAGCACATTGCTCTCTTCATGCACCCCATGGAGAGTTCTCCAAGACTCTGCAGAAATCATCAAATTTTGACTGATTTTATTTATTTATTTTTTTTTTTTGCTTTGGTGTAATAAAAAAATCCATCGTTAAAGGGCAATAGTGAGGTGTGGCTCCAGGTTTAGTGCTGGATCTTCTTGCAAGAACAAAATAAAACTCAAGGTGTACCATCTAAGCAAATGTCATAGAACGTAATATATACTCTTTTTATGTGCAAGATGTCACCAGGATATGGGCAACAGTTGCATTCCTTGGTGTAAGTCACTCCTGTGAAGGTTTCACAAGAAATAAATTAACTTTTTAAGGTAATCCAATCCAATTTATTGAGATGTAACTGTGTTGCAATGCTTTTTGACTGTTTGCGCAGGTCTGCACATTACAAAAAGAGAACTTATTAGGTCCATGAACTAATCTTCTGCACATTAGTCACTTTAATCACACAGCCTTTCACAGGACCGTGTATCAGCCTGTGCAGAATACATCTACTCGACTAACATATGGCAGCTGCACGACTCCGTCACCGTGACCAGATAACCAAACATGCAGACGAAGGCTACCATCATGGCTGTGTGTTAATTAAAAGCCGCACTTAGAGGCCCAGAAGCCAAAATTATCATGGGCATCCTTCAATTAGAAACCTGATAACCTCCAGTGAACAGATGCAGCTGGAGTCCAGGCTGCAGAGGTCAGGAGAAGCTGAGAGTAAAATGCAAGACAGATTCGCTTTGAACACAGGCTAGGTTAGTTAGGCCTGCAAAAAAAGCCCATTAAACCCGTAAAATAAGCTACATGCGGACCTGAGACCACATAACAGTTAAATCAGTCAAAGGTCAGGTCAGCTCTTGGTGTAAACAGCTTCAATAACTCCATACCCATAATTAGTCTGACTATAGACCGAAATGCAATATTTTTCTAATTAAAAATACATAATTCTTACTCCAAACTGCTGCAGAAATCTTATTTTTAATTTTCAGCAGTTCTCAAAACTGCCTATTTGACAGCAAGTGGGAAAAACTCTAATAAAGTATATTTTACACATCAGCTAGAGTAAAATTATCCTAAATATTATTTTCTTCTGAACTGCAGAAACCTGTGCCAGAAGACAACAGATTGTACTAATAGAATATTTCTACATGTGGCTGCAAAACATTATTTTTGGTTTGGCAGCATCTTAACAGATGTTCCCAGCTCTGAGGAGTCCAACTCTGGGAAGACAACATATCTGCCAATATTTCAAACAATGCATCAATCACCTAATATTAATTTATTGTTTTGCTAATTAACATGTTGCATGGCTTCCAAAGTGCTTCAGGCCATACTTAGAAAGCACATTTAAACCACATGTGAGATGTGGGTTTCGTTGACTTTGCTGGAATAATTCCCGTATTTTAAGAACCTGACTGATTAAAAAAAGCAGCTCAGACAGTCCCTGATTAAACATCACGGCAGACTTTGCAAACAAAGCCAGGCTTTTTCCTCCGATTCCCAAGACAGTAAAGTAGGTAAAAAAAATAAAATAAAGTGGTTATATGAAAATACCAAATCCCACTGATAAATTTGGATTCAGGTTAGATTTATAAGCAAATAAATGAACTAATAAATGAAAACTAAAGATTATAATGTATGTAAACTTCAGTAGGTGCAGCATCTCAGAGAACTAAGTGTGACAAAAACTACAACACAGATCCACAGATTCGAGTTTTATAGGCCAGATCCAATCTCCAGTTTTTATTAGAGCTTGATCTATTGATACACATTTTAGATTAAATAAGTACAGTATATAAATAATTACAATAAAATAATATTTTTTTTTTCTAGTCTTCCTCGTGGTCATTTATTTATATTAAGACCAGAGACAATGGCACTCTGCAAAACTGGATTTGACTGTTATTTTGAATAAAAATTGACCTTATATTAGCTATTAGCAAGAGTAGTATTTCCATCTTTTGTGCATTTTCTGACTTTATTTTATTTATTTATTTTTTTACACACCTCACGGACAACAATAATCGCTAACTTTGAGTCTTCTATCCTGATGCTCCATTAAGTCAGCTGATTCCTGTGCTTTAAAGTTAAATTATCAAACCATGCCAGGAATAAAAGAACAGTAAAACTGACTCTATCAATGCACCTGAATACAGTGATGAAAAAACATTGCCTAATATAATTGAATTTCACAATTTTTGTTATCAAAAGGTCTTTTATGGTTATTAAAACAAATTCACAATAATTTATATTTGTGTTATCAGTCTTAAAGGAAATTCTTTGGCTTATTTTTTAAAAGAGGTAGGGTAGTTAGGAGTATTTATGAGTTGTCAGTAGCTCCCTCTGACCATTCATAAATCACAAATGGATATGGCAATATATATATATAGCACAGCTTTGAGTTTACAAAAAAACTGTACGGCGACAGGAGCTGTTGTGTGGCATCGACATCAGGACTACACATAAACTCTGCATTGTAATTCTCCCCACAGCGCTGTTTTGAAAACAATAACAGCAGACAAACTGAGTAAGGAGATCCTGTAGGTGCAAAGCAAGTGCTTCTTGCCAGAAAAGACTTCTGAGTGTTGTTTACAGTCACAAATCCTGCTGCTGGCAGGTTGCACAAACCATACATAATTTCTTCAACCCATGAAGCCGACTTGCCCCTAAAGAAGTTAGCCGATGGGGGCCTGTGACAACTTTACTGTCCTTTTACCAAACCCATGAAGATGGCAAAATGGTGCCTCAATCCTATTTTAAGCCATTTGTGAAAGCGACAACTATCTTAACTAATTAGTTCCAGGGCTGCAGACAGGTTTAGGTTTTTGACCATCAGGGAGAAATCACAAGAATGTCAAGTTAACGGTTATTTAGACTCAAAATCTTCCTAACTATTCTAAAGAAAGCTATTTTTGGCACTAAACAGTTTTTTCATCATATCATGATGATAATTCATTCCTGTCAGATTCAGATTTATCTGATCAATATACATAATACATAATAAACATAGCAAGAAAATCACAAGGTACCAACACATTTTCAATGTCAAAATTTCTAATTTTTATATTTTTAAGTATCTCAATCACTTTTGCAACCATTACAAGTACAACCATTTTATGTGAGCAAGATTCCTACAGTGTTTAATCACTTCATCACAAGTCAACCATGACAGACGTAAAGCTATATGAATATTTTGATTCAGAGCATGGAAATTGAATTATAAAAAAAAACATTGAGAGTTTAGTTCTTTATCTCATTAGATTGTAAACTCATTTTGTCATGGTAGCAATTTCATTATATCATCTCCTCTACCACATCTTGCACTCTTGGAACAAATTCAGTTTTATTGTCTCATTATCTTAAGAGACCAAGCTTGTTTCAGTGTTCTAACTCTATATTTCATCATCTTGAAATATCAGCGCTCTCATTCTTAAGATAAGAGGTTTATGTATTTTCAACCTAATAATCATTAAAGTAATACAGTCAGCCATTCATTATAGAACAATGCATTACTGTTAAAGATTGTCCCAGACAGTTAGGACAGTGATATTGAATGAGGAGGATGGCTGTAAGTCAAGAATGGCTAATTTTTTGTACCATAATCACCATAATGTCAAAAACTAAAATGGCTTCAGCAATAAGAGAGAAATAGTCTATTTTGTGTTTTAATCCAGATAGTATGTATGATCAGTATAAAAATTACTCCACATTTACATTCAGGGGACCTGAATACAAATGCATGCCATTCATCTAATTTTTATTTGTCGCAAATCGTTTTCATTTAGCTCCCTAATCACGTACTAGTTTTGTTGGTTTATCAAATAACATGCAGATAACATTCATGGTTGCGTTTGTAACGAGCAAATCCTTTAAAAATTCTCTGTGTTCATATACCTGTGCAATAAACTATAAGAGAAACACACCTGCAGCAAGTGACTGAAACGAGGTGTCTAAGTGTACCCCAGCAGCATGGGAGCTCACTTTTCTCTCACTTCCAGGTTCCCCCAGACAAAAACATCAACATTTCATCTTTCCCCAGGTCTTTCTTCAACTTACTGTCAGTGGTGTCAGAGTCGTTGCTGCTCGTGGAGTATTTCCTCCTCTTCTTTTCGCTCTCCATCTGTCAGGGGGGAAGTGGGCAGGGACAGAGAGGAGGAGGAGGAGGAGGGGCAAAGGCAAGAGGGAGAGAAAATGACAAGTGAGAAGATGTTCACTATGAAAACGCAAGCATTAATGACATAAAGCTCCAACCTGTCCAGTAGGGACTCCGGCCATGACAAACTGAGCTGATCACCTTTAGGCATTTATGCTTCCAGGCTTGCAGGAAAGTTCACAAACATACAGCTGTTCAGGTTCCAACAGTCCGACTGTGTGAATTAATCTCAGAAACACCGTGCCTACAGTGATTCAATTTAACATGCTTCTTTCATTGATTTTAATGCTGTTTAGAGAAACCGAATGAACCCAGAATAAAACACAAGCCAACAGAAACAGTTCCAAAAGCAGCTACTTCATGAAGATGATGAACACTCAAGAACTGTTTCAAAATCATGAAAATTCTTGCTCCATGCAATTTTAAAGTACTTTTTAAATGATGCAAGTGCAACTCCCCATCCCCACAGTTCTGTCAGCTGTCAGTTCGCTGTGTATGATGGCCGAACGAAGAGAACCTTCCTTTTCTATTATTTTTATCAAACCTTTATTCAACAAGATAACAGACCCACTGGGATCAGGGCATCTTTCTCAAGAGTGGCCTAGCCAAGAAAGGCAGCAGCACACATCATAATGGACAAGACAAATGAACAACAAAAGAATCTTAAGCTTCATGCATGTCAAAAAGACCATTCCCACCCATTATTTCATCCAGCACTGAAAATTGTTTGCAACAAAAAATTGCGTTTGTTGGTGAAATAAACCTCTTTTCTAGACAAGCACCAAGACAAACCAAGATAGAGGAGCAAAGAAAGACTTTGAAGTTCTCTGACAACAATACCAGCACTTCACTATGGCAACATAAAGGCAAGTATTTACATAAACTGAAAGAGATAACAAAAATGGATATAAACAGAGCAGAGATTTAGACAGTGGTGTCCAAAATGTATGTCACGAAGGACAAAACCGTCGAGCTAAAAGCATTTGTGGGCCAAAAGGATATTTTTTACTTAAAAAAATACCAAAAAAAATAAATAAATTGTGATTTATTTTTTTTTTTTTATTTTTATTTATTTTTTATTTTTTTACTTCCACAACTATAAACTAATTATGCAATATTTTAATTAAACAAACAATGTAGTTGTTTTTTTGTTGGAAAGGATTGTGTTACTCATTGTAGATCCAAAACTTTAAACATGTTTACCTTATTAAAAGAAAAACTTCCAGTTTGCAAATTCTTCTGGGCTCAGCTGGAAGAAATAGAATAAGCAGCAATATTGGAGTCACTCTTTTTTTTTTTTTTTTTTTTTTTTTTTTAAATGACTGCTTTATTTAGCCAAGTTTAATAAGTGTATTAAAGGAGATCTGGGTGGAACAAAACACTTTTGAGAAGAAATCACTGGAAAGGGTTAGGGATTTACTATGAAATTAAAAAGAAAGCAAAAGCTTACAAATAATTTGTGTTTTAACAAACATTTTCTATTACAAAAAGATTTTAATTTGTCAGCAATCTTCTTTCAATTTTATTTAAAAAGACAGAGGCCACAAAAAAATGAGTCCAGTGGCAGGGTCGTACTTTGGACATCCCTAAATTAAGGTAATGCCTACTGTCAGCTGAATGATACCTACAGAACGTATCAATACTACAGTCCCAACCAGCTTGGTGTACAATAAATTAGTTATCAAAGTGCCATGCATTTACATGCTACAAGCCAATAATGTAAATTCCAACATGATTTAAATGCTAGAAGTAAAGAGAGAGTGCTGAAAATGTCATTAAAATGGACAGAAAAACAAGACAAATATATTTATTTCCTATCAGACGTCAAAGCAATATTTAATACATCATAATTTTGTTTTGTCAATCAAGTTCTCTTGCACGAAAATGCATAAACAGTCAGAAAATATTTCCATGCAATAGCTGCATAATTTAATAAGACAACATTTACAGTGTTTTGAAAAGCTATCACCACTGGAAAGAAAACGGAAGGAAACACTGTCGCTGCATAAGAAAGCCAAGCACTGCAGGGTTCCACATTTTGCTTGAAACAAAGATTAAATTAAGAGCCCTATCAGTCATTGGCAATAATTCAAAGATGGTGATGGTGATTAATAGTGAGTATTTGTTTGCTATTGTCAACTCAAAGTTAAAATCCCAAAAATCCAACTTTCACTTTTCACAACTAAAGCATTGTTGTACAAATTGCAGTTTAGCTTCAGTTCGCATACAGAAAGCCACTTTAATAGTTTTACTTTTGTTCTGACACTCAACTTCACTATGATACATGAGTTTCTGTTTTGGGCTGCAGAGAAGAAAAATGAATTTGAGAGGAGTGCAGAACAGATGAGTAAAGCCTGACAAAGAACAAAGAGGTATTTAGGTGCTGTAAATATAAATGTTACAGGCACGATGTGTGAGGAGAGGGGAAAACAAATGAGAAATGTAATCTAAATTATCAGCAATGACTGATGAGAGGTGTTGAATAATTCTTAAGCATGAACCAACCTTTAAATTTGACTTAGACAAATCAAACTCGTAGTTCAACTGTTAGAGTGATTCTTTTACAAAAAAAAAGCTGGATTCTTAGAACATTTTGTGTAATTCTGACTTTCTAAACTATTGTACTATTTTACTTTTGTAAAAACGACCATTGTGTCAAAGGTCACAATTGATATTCTGGATTTGCACAAGTTCTCTCTCTCAGATACTATAGAGGAAGTCCAATTTTGATCATATATGCAACCCTGGAACTCTTTCCCGAAGTTGCACCAAAATTAATTTCTGATTGGCTGATCAATGCCCTATGATGGCTCCTCTCTGAGAAGCTTTTTCTGCTTCTGTGTGGGAATATATGACACAATGACAGACCCAAGAAAGCTTTTGCCCATCAAATACACTGGAACCGACCCAGTCGCAAGGCCTGATAAACTTTTGCAGATTACTGCTGCATTAAGCATTTGTTTGGGCTGTACTCTACACTATGTTGCATATTTCTGAGGGAAGCTCTACAAGACTCTGTTTTTGTTCTTCACACCTCGGACACGTGTCTTCAGAAACTTTTTCAGCCTGCCATCTTTGCATTAACAACCCGGTTCCAAATCAGAAGCAGCGAACCTCCAGACATGCAAACCTGGAACAAAAGAGACCACTGCTTCCCTTCTCTCTTAAAAAGATACAGTCACTTGGTGAACGAATATGACAGCACTTGTCAAAGCCAAATAGGTCTTTAGTCCCTGTCCTAAGTGGATTCTGACGTGCATACTAGTGGATTCTCTGGTGTTTCATAATCTTACAACTTTAATTTTCTTACCACCTAATCTCCTCTCGCAGATTAAAATAGGTCATAAAAGTCCAAATAAGCTGTAAATAATTAAAATGAACTTCCTACTGACATCCAAAAGTCAAACTGATTTTACATAATTTTTCAGTCTTTAATGAGCTTCAATTTTTATTAAAAGACATTTAACTGTTTAATTGACTTTGTTTTTCTTTAATAGTGTGCATCTGAGAAGAAAAATTGATTGTCTTTATTTTCCCTCTTATTAGGCCCAAACACCCACCTTGTTTCAGTACACTCCTAAGGCATTGAAGATTTAAAGTTATCAAAAGCCTAAACTTCATCAAGAGGTGAGGTCATGCCCATACCTCAAACTTTAACTTCTTGTCCCGACTTACATATAGGAAGTCACAGTCACAACAAACTTGCAATGATCAATACCAGTGATGTGCGGCAAGGGGAGGCAGGTGAGGCAGTGCCTCACCTGTAATCCCGACAAGTAGAAGGGGTACATGAGCTGTAAAATAGATGCTAACAATGATGAGAGAAAATAAATTTTTCCACTTGTCTTTTGTCAATTTTTAAAAATTTTTTTATTGGTAATAAAAACATTCTTATAGAAAAAAAATTGCTGAATTTGCGCATAGGCTGTTGAAATACATGGGAGAAGTCCGGGGTGAGGCAGTGCAGTGCTGTGCCTCACCTCGGGTGGTGCTGTGTCACACATAGTAAATGAAGCAGGCAGTTGGAGCATGCCCATTGCTATCTCTCTTTGCCAATATACTCGTTTAATTACACGTTTAATTTATGCTGATGTTCCACGGTCTGTCTAATATATTTAATGAATGTGAGTGACATGTATAGTCTTTCTGATCGTCCATAAATGCACAGTGAAAATGTGCAGGGTGAGGCAGTTCAGCACCATGCCTCACTGATAGAGGGCAGTGCTGAGCCCCATAGGCACAACAGGCAACAAGTGCTCTTCTTCTATGCATTGAAAAGACTAAAAACAATCGGGAAAATACAAAAAATGTAGTTGGAATAGAACTGTTCAAAGCCACTCTCCTCCTTGACAATCATCCCCATTAAACTGCCAGGTTTTTAAAAATGAAAGGAAAATATGAGAGACACGAGGACATTTTTTATTTTTTACAACAGAGTGACAGAGATATTCGAGGATATATGCATAAACTTCATATAAAAAGGTAAGATCATACAAGATTTTCAATGTCAATCAGAAAAGAGAGGTCAGTCAAAGAAAACATTAAAAAAAAATTAAAAATCACGTGACCTTATATTAAATATTCATGTATTTTTCTTGCGATCATATTGTTGAATTATATGGATTTGATTAAAGCATAACTAAAAGCTTTAATCAGTTAAGGTCAAAATGGAAATATTATACTATATTGGTTTTTGGATTTGTACATCCGATTCTGAGGGATCTGTGCTTCACCAGTCATGAACCTCGCCGCACATCACTGATCAATACAGATGTGGTCCTAACAAATTAACGTGGTCATATACAGCTTCACTAAAGCCCCACCCACTAAGAACAGAAGGTCATGTCTTTTACCTGTCGATATCCATGTTTGATCCTAATGACCTTATCAAGTACAAATTGAGTCAGAAGACAGACAAGTTGGTGTTAACTAGGAGTGCACCAATCGATCAGCCCAGATTTCCTTAATTTTGAGAGATTAGCGATCGGCCAATACTTCCATGTGAAACCGATCCTACTAAACATCCCTTTTAATGGCTAAGAAACACAACATCTACAGTCCAATGATGCGAACTGTGAGCCAGGTTGTGAACACATTTAGATGGCAGTGAGTAAAACCTTCAGTCACGACATAGGTTGGCGCATTGGACTGTTAAAAGTCTTTTTGGAGCTTTAACTGCAGTTCATCGGCTTTTAAAATGGCTGATATTTGCCGTAACAATAAACAGCATTCATAAAAAAAATTTGATTTGTGCAAGCAACGCTCAACCACATCAACTATTTCAACCCTGAAATATCAAAATAACCCATCGGGATTACAAACATTTAAAAAGTAAAACTACTGATATCTTAAATGAGTCAATGGGCACCCATCATTAAGGGGGTAACTGGATTGTTAAAATAAAATAATGTGAATCATATGAACTATCCACACAAATAAAGACTTAATGGATTCTTTGAAGAGATAGATTCACTGCCCTTTGCTACCACCTTCAAAGCATTAAATAGAGGGATATCATTAGAGAGAGTTATGTTAGGCTTTTATGTTAGGCTTTTCTCCCTGTAGTCAGGATCTGATCGATCTGCAATCTGTCTAAAATTACTTAAGGACTTCTATCTCAAAGCGGACCATAGACCAATGCCTTACTGTCAAATCTATGTCAACTTAAGATGCCTTGTAATGCAGCATTATGCAATAATGTAATAAAATCGAGCTTCAAAATGTAATAAAACATAATTGAAACTGCATTATGTAATAATCATTGCAATATGTAATAAAATCATTGAATGCATTTTGTAATATGTTCTGCCACATTATGTAATAACATCATTACATTTTGCGCCGATTATTACAAAATGCGGAGGTAGCTGGCACTCAAAATGTCTGTGGTCATGTCCCGAGAAGGAGGCATAGATACAATGAAAGAAGTCATTGCTTGTCAAATATTTTCAACATTTAACAAATATAAAACAAACAAACAAAAAATTAAAGCTGCAAGCATCATTGGGCTCCCGATCCGGCCTTGCGACCGCGGGAGCTCCGGCACCGCCACCCCAACGCTGTCATCAAAACTCTTGTGCCGTACCCACACCCGTCCACTAGGCGGAGCGTTTGACGAATCTCCCAAATCGCCTTTGTAACAGTTCAGTACGAGTCCAGTGACAAGTCTTAAAAGTTTCGCAGAAATCCGACCTTCCAGACAGGAGTTATTGTTTTGTGGTGAAGGATTGGTGAGGCTTTCCTGTACGCTGTTTAACTTGTCATGTGGTTTTCAAGAGTTAGTGGATATGGTTTCCATCATTTTAATTCTGCATGAATCAAAGAGTAAAAGGAAGACAACCTGCAGTGACTGTGAAGCCTCCATGTTAAAAGCTGTAGGAGGAGTTCACTCAGACACAGCATTTTTGAAAGATAAAAAATGGCTGCTTTGATCCAAAATGGCCAACTTCCCGTGGAGTTTGGACCAGTGCTCCAAGAGACTTTTTCATAGGTCCTGAGATGATACATGTATGCCGAATTTCATGATTGTCGGTAAAAAGCATGGCTTGGGGCTGATATTTTAAAGATTTCTAGGGGGTGCTGTAAAGGGATTAGGCCACACCCACAAAATACTGGATTGCATTTCTGTTGAGGTGTGGATTAGGTTCATTCATAGTGAGTTTAGTGCAGCTCGGCTGAAATATGTAGAACTTAGAGCCAAATGTATGGCAACGGCGTGACGTCTGACTTCGCCACGCCGCCACAGCCACGCCGCCACAGCCACACCCTCCATTGAAAACACTTGGTGCTTTAAAGCAAGTGAGACCAACTTGTTATCTGTGTACTGACAGAAGATCATGTTAATTAGGTTAAGGGGGTCAGATATGAACCTTTTCAAGAAAAAAAAGTGACTTCCTGTTCTGAGGGGGCCGAGCTTTGATGACATCCGCATATGACCACATAGGATTGTCGAGCATCCCTTATAGATGACTCATATGACGTTTGGTGCCAATTGACCTTATTATGTGAAAGTTATAGAAGTTCGGATTTCATGGTGAATAGGCCAACTTTGAGGCCTGGCCCCACCCCTTTAACATGCTCAGAAACTCAAGAGTTTGATAACTTTTACTCCCCCATCCTTTAACTGTGTACTGACCAACGATGAAGCCGATAGCTCAAAATCTCTAGGAGGAGTTTATTAAAGTTCGACACGAATGAAAATTCACAAACGGCCAAAATTGACCCTTTGACCCAAAATGGCTGACTTCCTGTTGGGTTTAGGGCATACCTCCAAGAGACTTTTTCTCTTGTTTTAGGGGGATCTACCAAGAGCTAAGTTTCAGCTCTCTAGCATTTACCAGTTAGTCTATCTCACGTTAGGGGGCGCTGTAGATTCATTTGGCCACGCCCTCTTTGATTCCATTAAAATACTAAAATTTCAGTCGGGGCACAATTTTGGGTGAGGTTTGGTGAGTTTTCATATATGTTTAGGCCTCCAAACTAGCGCTTCTTGTGTGTCGAGAATCATAATAAGAAACACTATGATTACAATTGGCCTTTGCAGCGCTTAGCTGCTCGGGCCTAAAAATAAATTAAAAATATCCTCCGGCAATGCCAATTTTGAGCTGCAGGATTACTAAATAATGCCAGTGCACCATAACTTAACGGCAGCGCCCTGTTATGTATTGATGTCCTATAGAAACATCTATAGCTATGGCTGAGAAAAGGTGATGTAGATTATACTCATCTGCTGCATGTTTGGGTAAAAGATGTCTGCATGGGACACAGTGCAGCCGGACTGCTGACAAATTATGCAATTAAACCTAAATGAAAAATAGCATGGCACAACAAAACTGATGGTGCTTTAACATCTACCAGACACCAAAGCCAAACAGACACTGAAGGTAAAAAAAAATAAAAACTCTCCTGTGCACAATAGCTCCCCTCCCCAAAAAGAAAAAAAAAAAATTTTTGAGGATCGTATAAAGCACGTTCATGATGAAATAAATTATTATTACAAACAGCATATTATTAGGAACCTGTTTGCTTGGTCGCTCTGCTTTGAACGGCCTCTAGGTTAATATCAGGATCTTGAATCAGGATATGAATAGGCAACTAAAGTTTAGCATTTACTGACCAAAGTTTGAAGGATTTTAACGTATAGTATCTGGGACACGATCATTATAACAAGTGTATTTATTAGAATGAATACAAACACTGTTCTGTAATCATTTATTACGTAATGAGCCACATGATTATGTTATCATTTCTAAAAAAGAGCTAGCTCCACATTTTGTAATAATCAGCGCAAAATGTTATTACATAATGCGGCGGAACGTATTACAAAATGCGTTCATGGATTATATTACATTTTGCGTTGATTATTACTGAATGCGATTTCAATTATGTTTTATTACACTTTGAAGCCCGATTTTATAACATTGTTACATAATGTGGCGTTATATGCCTCCCATTCCAAATTAATGTGTAAATCAGGAGGAGGGTGGGGGGGGACTTTGTAGGTTAATGAAGACTGAGGTGAAGTAAAGCAAGACTGCAAATACATACACATAAAGTCAAAAGGAAATAAGCTTAAATTAAAAAGGTTCACCTCAACTGTAAATTTTGAGAAATAAGGAGGGAAACAGCAAAGATCTGACACAGAACCTGAGAGATGCGTCACCCTTTGGCTAAAACAGCAAAGTTCCTTCACGTAGAGCTTCAGAGTTTATAGAGTCTGTACATGTAAAAACAAGAACATCAACTAAAAAAGAGAAATCAAATGAAACAGCAACAGATGAATGTTCTGAAATTCACATTCAGCATACTTCCACATCCATGCAGGAAACCCAAAAAGAGGAGGTCTGAAATAAGGTTTAGTGTGCAGAGAGCAGATTTATGTGGCAGTAAAACAGGGCTATTCCCTCTTATATGGGACTCTTCCTGTTCTTCAGTCTCCCCTCCTGCCGTGCACACACTTAACCGCTCTGACATTTATGCTGACAAAAACAAAATACATGGCTCTCCTTTCCTGCCTCTGCTTTTTCTGTCCCAGGGCATGCTTTTTTATTTCCATTCCCTCTTCCTCGCCTTTCGCCAACCCCTGTGCTTTACAATAACAAGGAGGGACGCAGGGAGTCTGTGGAGGAAGGTTAAGTACATTATTGACTTCCTCAGCCTCTCGTTTTCCTCTCCGTTTTTCCACATCTTCCCATCTGTCAACCCCTACCTTGTCTTTCGGCCTATGACGAGAGCAGTTAGGAGCATCGCTGACTTCCTCCAGCTACGTTGTCTGTCTTCAAGTCTGCACGCTCTGATTCCATCTCAGGGTTCGTTTATTTTTTCCTTCCTCCGCCTATTAAATTTTAAAACGACTTGAACCACATTCTGGCAGTCTAACCTTTTGTTTATTCTTTTTGCAGAGCGGTTCAGTCCTTTCTTATCTGACTGACCAGCAGAAGTGTTAAAAGATGAGACACGAAGAAGTTGCGAGGCTCTGTGTGGAAAATTTAAAAATCGCCACAAAAAATCTGCTCAAAAGAAGTGCACAAAAATAAATAAATAAAATAATTCTTAGCTATTTTTGCTTTAAATATCACAGCATTTAAACACTTGGAGAGAAGAAAAATTCGCTTCAGGTATGCTCTCTGTCTCAAGGGGCTACTTTTGTGGCAACTCCTTTTTTTTTTTTTCCTATTTTTCAATGTCATGATAGGTAAGGAGATAAAGGAACCAAATGCTAACAAAGGAGGCAGCAAACAATGAACACTTGACGAAACTGATGGAGCTGCAAAAGGCAAACTGAACTGAAGCAGACTTCTGTTAACCAAGCAAAATAAACAGAGCTAAACTTGCATGGATTTAGCAAAACTGGCTCACAGAAGAGCAGGAGACCTGATAAATAAAAAATAAAATTAGTTCATCTTACTTGGTGCATTTGCCTAAACTAGTCATTTCTTTAATTAAATATTTACCCTCATTGACCTTTTTAACATTTTAGCCTACAATGAAAGAAAACCCCCTGAAAACACTAATTTAAGGAATTCTGTTTTCCACACCAAATTGAATATAATAAAACATCTTTTTCTGGTGCAACCTACTCAGTTAACATGCTCCGTTTAATAAAATAAAGGCATGAAAATCATGAGTGAAATTAAGATTATATTAATTGCATAGTCCTAACACTGACATAGTTGATAAAATGAGAGAAAAGTAATATTAATATATCTAAATTTATAAGACTTTAGAAGGAAAAAAAAAAAAAACCCAAAAAACAAAAGGCCACCATGCCAGAAGCCATTAAACATGTAATTCAGCCAAAGAGGTGCAAACACTAAATCTACATTTCAACACCGCAGCAAACATGTGTTGCATACTTGAAATATAAAAGCTTGAGTTTAAAGCTGCCTACATCCTTTAGCTGCGTTATGCAGAGTAAATAAATGAGCTCATTAGCAAAGTTCAAACAATACATTAATGATCTGACGAAAAGCTCTGCAGGCCTAGAAAAAAGGGTTTCTTTTATTTACAGACAGAAATGTACAACATGACGTTAGGAAAAGCCCATGCAGTGTGATGCATGAGGCATTTTTAGAGAAATGTAGACAACCACTGAGGCATGGAGGTTAATAAACACTCAAATTCAAATATTTGACCACCTGAAATGTGCTGCTATGATTACATACATATAGCAAAGTGAATAACTTGCAAAAAGATGATTTGCTTTATATAATGGCTCACTCTGGCAACAGGCAATAAATAGCAACAACTTCATTTTCTGTGAAATCATCACACTCAACAAACCAGAATCTTACAGTAACAGTGTTAGATTATCGTTCAATTTAAACCTAGGAAAACAATGCAAGGGAGAATATTTCGAATGACTCAAAAGACCAAAAACTTAACATGTCACTGAAAAACAAGGCAAAAGTACAATACGAACATTAAGCATGATTATTAAAAACATGACAGAATAGTGATGCTTCAAAAGACATTGTCCATTAAACCTTTTATATCAAAACATTCTTGGAAGGGACGTCGTATGGCGCAGTGGGTAGGGCAGGCGCCCCGTATGCGGAGGCGAGAGCCTTCGTTGTGGTTGTCCTGGGTTCAACTCCCAACCTCTGTATGTTTACTACATGTCTTCCCCCCTTCTCTGTACCCCTTTTCCTGTCAAGCTACTGTCAGATGTAAAATGTAAAAAGGCCACTAACGCCAGCCAAAAACAGATTATAAACAAAAAAAAAAAAAAAAAAAAAAAAAACCATTCATGTATGTTGAAAATGTATAAATGATGTATGCAACAGGTTTAATAGGTCACATCAGGCCATAATGGACACCTGCAATTTTAGGGCTCTTTGAGAAGGTCATAGAGTGTAGTAGTTAGGAAATAAAAATGAATAAAGGTCCAGATTATTGTGGAAGTGTGCACAAGCTTTTACGGTTTGCATGTTTCTTTGTGAAACATATTTTGGTGTTGAGTTCAGCTCTAAAGTGTTGTTAAAAGGGAGATTTTCTTTCATAAAATGTGAAAAACATGAGATTCTTAGTGTTGCAAATAATGTTTGAGTTCTTTAAAAAATGACAAGATAATGCTTTAAAACTCCTTGTAAAATCATTCAATGTTCTGTTGAGCATCACTCTTATAATAGTGAAAGCTGAATAATAGTAAATGTGAACCTCTGGCTATTGATTCTGTTTTTGTTCACTCCATGATTACACACTTTTTGGGTTAATAAATATGGTGAGAATGGAAAATGTGGAATTCAGAAAAATAAAAATGGGAAAAGTGGAATTTGGAAAAAAAAATAAAATGGAATTTTGGAAAATAATAAAACAGATTTCATAGGGCCCTATTAAATCTTTCCTTCTCTGACTAGACAAACTGGGATGTTTGGAAATCTTCCAGGCGAGGAAACACACAGATAGTTACAAGGTAGAAACTACAGGAGCGTGACACATCATTCTTATTAACCATTCATTAAATTATGCTCAGTACGTAACTCTGTTTTCAAACTGCTGTTGGCAAGCTCTGAGTTGCATGTAAATTGAGCAGCTGACTGCAGGCTCCCCACAGCAGCAGATAACCCGACTAATTAACCAACTAATATCAATTCAATTCGGTTTATTTATAGAGCGCCAATTCACACTTCATCTCAAGGCACTTTACAAAAAAAAGTCATTTCAATTCAATCATTCACACATGATTCCAATAGATCCTAGTTATCAAACACTGCATTAAGTTCAACTCATTACTCATATTAGTTTAAAAAGTTTTCTATCTAATGAAACCCAGCAGGTTGCATCGAGTTGCATTGACTTGGAGCATTCACTCCTCCTGAATGAGCATCAGCTTGTTATGCTCGCCCACCCACCCATCCATCCATCCATCCACCCTTGCAGGGTCATCGGGGTTTGTAATGATGATTATCATATGGAAAATTTCTAACACTGACCCATACCTATCCTATCAGGAATAAAACAGATCTGTAAGAACACCATAACCAGTGTAAGGCATGACTGCATGAAGACTTGTGACCTCTTGAACCTGTTTAGAAAAGGTGTCTGAACTGCAAATCAAATCGACACAAAATACATCAAAAATAAGGGAAAGAAAAGGAAAAAACAACTTTTCAGGACAGTGAGTCTAAACATAGATCAAAATCATCAAGACGAGCTCTCATCAGGATTAGATAAAGCACTTGGAAATTTCCACCTTCACAATATCCCTGAATGCTGAAGACTTCACACTGGAGAAGCCCTCATATTTGCAAACAGTATCTAAACGCCTTTTTGTACAGAGGAGCAACACATCTGAACAGACCATAAACAGAGGTGAAACAAAATCCAACAAGATTTCAGGTTGGGAGTGGTGAACATTATTAAACCACAAAGCTTTAGATTTCAGTCACCACTCAGCTAAGGTGTTACTAGTCCAACAGAAGGCTGGTCTGGTGTTTGTTCAAACAGACTGTTGTGCTTTAGTTCAACCTAATCCGACTTAATTGCCCTTTGTAATCTAGTTTAGATTACCTAAATCTAGTGGAATGACTTTATTTCTAATTACTCAGATAATCTACAGAGATTAAACTTGGGTTGCATAAAATTAAGAGCAGGAATGATGACAGAAGGAAAACTGTCCCAAGTCAGCTGTCTAACTGAAACCTAACAAACACAGATCACATTATGAGTCTTCTCGGTTCTGACGCCTTCCCCCTCCCTATTCATTTAAAATATATCTACACATTTTCTGTGCACAGCCCTAAGTAAGCCAGAGCCGTTTACAGTGAGAAGGTTGCAGAATGCATGCTGGGAAAGCCAATCGCCTGGGGAGCTAATTAATTGCCTGACTATGACTCCGCCGAGAGTCCCATGTCTGTCCAAACGCTTAAAGGCGGAACGATCTCTTAAATGTGCAACAGATCACGCATGAAAAAATGGCATATGAGGATGCGAGACCGCAGGTGGGAACAAAAACCATGAGTCAGTCATTTCGCAGGCTTCGTAACACAGACCCATGCTAATAAAGTAGGATCAGCTTTCTAACTTACACCAAGCATGTGTGTTGGAGAAGAAAGTCAGGTGAGAGCAGCTGGTACTAATCAAAGACTAATAACTTGTACTTAATACATGACTGTTTCAGGGTGTTTTCTACCTGCCAGCCAGTTTATTGCAGCTCATTCTCACTTGATAACATTCTCCACTTTTAGTTGTGCTAATTTAGCAGGTGGAAGTTAAAAAAAAAAAAAAAAATGCATCTGAAAGTTTCTCCTTGTAATCCAAGTTAACTGCAGTGGTGATATATGGTATTGTCTTCAAAAAAAAAAAAAAACCCTCTACTTTTAAAAAAAATATTTTCATTTATCTTCTGCATAGAATTGCGTACCATGTTCTACTCAATCTTCAAATAAGGTTGGGACATTTTAATGAGTCAAAGTAGTTGTTTTACCGTCATTTCTTAAATCAAACATGGTTCCTACAAGCCAACCACCAATCTGACATGTTGGTCTACTGATTTTCCTGCAAGAAATAGGCCTACAGCAAACCTCCCTGTAGAGTCGCAGGTGATAGTCCATAATCATCCCCATGGATCACATCACCTCTAGAAACCTCATCTTTTAAATCTAAATGACTTTAGATGTTTTCAGTAATGTATCAAGTTGCAAAATGCACAATTACTGGTCTGCACAACATCAGGAAAACATTAAATTGCTATGCTGTTGGTGAATATTGCAAGGACTATATCGATTGTAGTAGTTAATCAACATCCACTAAAAAATTCCACCCATTATGAATATCAAGGGCAATAAAATTCTGTCCAGGAGGCAAAATATCTTACTGGAATGGAGAATTTGCATATATGACATTTAATATATAATAATCAACCAAATATTACATTCAAGCAGCCTTTTGCGATTGCAGCATTGCACACAATGATACATCAGTGACGAATGCAAATAGATATACCATGCATCTCTACCACAGTGAATAACTTTTGTTTTTGACAGATTTGCCTTAAAGGGGCCTTACATGAATATAGTAACATATAGCTGTAATGCCAACATTGCCGAGCTACTTTATAGAGCAACTTGAGGCATGCTCCATTCATTGCAGTCCTCTTACTAATCAGTAATTGGATAGATGGATGGGTGGGTGGATGGATGGAGATGATTAGAGAGACTAATGAATGGAAGAAACTTTTGTGAAAAGGGATAAAGAAAGAAGTTTGGGAATTGGGTTTATTTTCCATTCCACTTTTATTTCATACTTAGACATGGAAAACACTCAAATTCAAAACTTTTCCAAAATATGTAGCAACATAGTTGTGCTAAATATCTTAAGATACAGTATTACCTGTTTATAGCCTAACCCTAAACTTTCCAAAAGGTACAAGGAGAGGGTTTACCATGACTCTCAACAGTTCAATTTAACACGGATTGTTTTCTTCAAGTAAATATCAAAAAATGTGCCTAATTAATCTCATTTGAGCTTTTGTTTTATAGGGACATGAGACAGTAAATATCCATAGGTGCTTCCAAACATTCAAGTTATTTAGGATATTTCCTAAACTGAGCTCCCATTAATCTTCTAATGACTGCAGGAACAGACAAAATCTAGGGTAAAATCAATGAACAGACATATTTTTCCAACCATGTCGAGTTTTCAGTTTGACCCTATTCTAAATAAAACATCAGGAGGTTTCCTGGACTTTCACTACGTCCACAAGCTTCCAGATCCGTCTGACTTGCTGCACCCCCATTTGTCGCTCCGTCCGTCCGTCTGTCTGACTGTAAGCTCGCCATCTGTCTGTCTGTCTCTCTCTCTCTCTCTCACTCTCTCTCTTTCTCTCTCTCTGTCTGACTGACTGACTGCTTGACTCTATGCCTCGCTGTCCTGCCTGCCCATTTGCCTGCCATCTGTTTGTCTGTCTGCAAGTATGTCACTCCCCTGCTTGGCTATTTGTTTGTCTGTCCTTTCCCTAAGACAGCCCTGCAGATGATGGTGCAGAGACAACGAAGAAAAGCAGTGTCTATTTTAGCACTTTGCACCACTTAAAGACAGCACAACAACAGCTCCCATGATGGCGATCTATTATTAAGAGACAGTAGCTGCAGAAACCTAGTGAGAACTCGACACGTGTGATCAGTCTAGCTGTCAGGAAGAGGTAACAGCTCCATTACCTGTAACCTGCAATTTAGAACCCTGAGATATATTGGAACATACACAAAATTATATGTTTGTTTTTATTTATAAAATAAAACCAGCAGATAATTAAGGTGCTTCTACTCCAAAGCCAGCATTGTGTAATGACACAAACATGGAAATCTCCAGCACACAGACTCTGATGGCGCTCCTTCAGATGCCAGAGGTCAGTCAGTTTGATAAAGAATCTTTGCATATAAATTGCTTCATAACAAGCCAGCTCTCTGAGGGTGTGCTGTGTGTGTGTTTGTAGATGAATGTTTGCATGTCCAGGGAGGAGGTTTGTGTGAAGTTTTGTGGCCTGAGTGAACAGACACAGACCTGGCTAAGCCTAGAAAATGTTTGGAGACAAATCAAACCAGAAAAATTACAAAGTCATTTTTCTACTTTTTGTTGCTTCTGCTCTTGTTTAGACTCAGTTTTAAAGATACAACTTAAATCAATGTTTTGTTTTCTAAGCTGGATGTGAAATACACTAGAAAAAACCCTCTAAACAATTATAGTCTACAGATTCTTGAGTGTATTTACTAAAGCTGCACGATATATCGCGAATACATTGTCATTTCCATATTAGTGTATGCAATATTCATATCACAAAGGATTGTTTCAGTGGCTATAATTGTTTGCTAATATATTCCAAGAGTTATGAACTTCCATTTTACATGCTAATTTAATACTTAGCCATTTGGACAGTCTCATTGCAGTAGATACTAATACTGGGCACAAATTAAATTGCCCAAAAATGAAGATAACAGAGTGATGGAACCACAGATTAGAAAGGGAGGAAAGAGGCAACTGAACCTTTTCAGTCAAGTGTGTTGGAACAGATATGCATCCAAAAGTTGCAGGACAGTTGCACTCAAGGACTGGAGTTGCACACCTCTGCAGTACAGAATACACACATAGACTGTTAGCAATACCAACGCGAACAGTGGTAAATGTGCTAATTGGGAATATAAGACGCTTTCGAGTTTAGGTTTTCAAAAATGCCAAACTTTCCATAACCGATTAAAACCAAAGTGGAGATGTTTGAGCATAACATGCAACTCAACATTTATCGAAAACTAAACACAGCATAGTAGCACAAACACCTTAACCAGGAAGCATGGAGGTGGAGGTTTGATGGTATAAAAAGTATCCAAATGCAACATGTATTAGCATTCAAAACACTGTGGCAGGACCCTAAAAGAAGTGTGCATTGGCCAGTTTAAAAAAAATATTTAAGGAACTGAAGCAACTAAAGTTGATATTGATATAATGTCTCTCTTTTTAATAAATACTTACACCATATATTATGTAAAGTATTGTGGTTCATCTGAGGTCATCTTATTTTAAAACGTGGGAATAACCTATTTTCTGTTATCATGTCCAGACATTTTAAAGCTGCAGTATGTAACTTTTATAAAAAATATTTTTCAACATATTTGTTGAAACTGTCACTATGTCGTGACAGAATGGTATGAGACAGATAATCTGTGGAAAAAAAAAGAAAAAAAAAAAAAAAAAAAAAAAATCAAGCTCCTCTGCCTTCTCCCAGTGTTCCCAGTGCTATCTAGAAACAACCAATCAGAGCCAGGAGACTGCTATCAGCACTGTTAGTCACCATCTGTGTGGCACTGCTCACTCACCCCCCACCCCCCTTGCTCTCTGCTGCCCTGCAGCTCGCAGAGACTGTTGTGAAAGCTCAGGCTAGTTAGCATGACCACCAATGACGGCGGATAAATGGTTTTGCTGTAACGATAAGTTGTTTCTCCACCATTAGCACATTGAGCAGCAAGAAAGTGAGGTTGAGTGACAGCGCTAAGACACTCCTTCTGGATTTGATTGATTGGTTTTGGTTGGTAGCGGTGCATTTCTTCAGAAGCAAAAGTGGCTCAGGGAGGAAGTGGAGGAGATCGATCGTTTCACAGATTCTCTGTCTCATACCATACTGTCATAACATAGTGACAGCTTCAACAAATATGTAGAAAAATACTTTTTATAAAAGTTACATACTGCAGCTTTAACTTTAACATCAAAAGTAAGATGAGAATATCTTAAATCCTGATTACCTCAATATTGTGTGCTTATGTGATGCGATAATTATACAGCAAATAACTAGAGATTAATGACTCAAGTCTCTGAAGCCCTCTGGCTGGCAACTTTTAGATCTTTCCCTCCTCAAAACACCTGATTTAAACTGATGAGTCACTGATAGGCTTCAGGAGAACTGAAGCAGTAATACGTACGGGGCAGTACGTCCCAAGCACCAGGATTATGAAGAACTAAGCAAATTCAGCACAAAAACTCTAGTCTATTTTTACTCTGCCCAACCAACCTGCAGTTTTGGAAAACACAGACAGCTAAATTCAGATGAAGATGGTAAAAAAGACAGGAATAATAAAGATATTAAAAAAGGTTGAGTGAGAAGGAGGAGAAATGAGCCAGAAAGACAACAGATAAAAAGAATGAGACGGAGGGAAATATGGACGAAATTAAAACGTGGGCAACCACTTTGAATGAGCGGAAAGAATCAAAATGTCAGGGTGGGGGTGTGTGAAAATGTGTGATGTTGGGTATCAGGTATTTACCTCAATATCAAATGCAAGTCCACACTCACACACCCTAATGTGGTTTCCAAGAGGAACAAAAAAGAAAAAACACATTTGAGTCACATCAAACATCGTCATCACAGCCCCGCTTGAAGGTGTGTGCAGATAAAAAGCCTGCAACCCACTCACTTTTAAATATGAAAGCTCAGCATGCATATACATTTCTGTGAATGAATGAATGAATAAAACAGGCAGAAATTATTCAACACACTGACATCTGGGAAATAACTACACAGGTGCAGCTTTTTTTAAAAAAAAAATCATCTTATTTGATTATGCAATTTAAAAACTAAAAAGAAACAATAATCTAAATAAGAGTTGATATTTTGGATTTTTTTTGTGATGTATAAATGTACTTAAAAAAAGAAAATCAGTTATCAAACTAAAATCCACACTATTTGACTGTTGAAAATGTCCAGTTGAAGATGTTCATGGTTACCAGTTTCTGTTATTAATGCAGATTTTTATTGGTACAACTGAATTTCATGTATTATAATGCAAAGCATTTCAAACCTTATTCCACCTTTGATGTGGCATTCATCCTGTACAATTCAACTGTTAAACTGGGAATAACCTATTTTCTGTTATCATGTCCAGACATTTTAAAGCTGCAGTATGTAACTTTTATAAAAAATATTTTTCAACATATTTGTTGAAACTGTCACTATGTCGTGACAGAATGGTATGAGACAGATAATCTGTGGAAAAAAAAAAAAAAAAAAAAAAAAAAAAAAAAAAATCAAGCTCCTCTGCCTTCTCCCAGTGTTCCCAGTGCTATCTAGAAACAACCAATCAGAGCCAGGAGACTGCTATCAGCACTGTTAGTCACCATCTGTGTGGCACTGCTCACTCACCCCCCACCCCCCTTGCTCTCTGCTGCCCTGCAGCTCGCAGAGACTGTTGTGAAAGCTCAGGCTAGTTAGCATGACCACCAATGACGGCGGATAAATGGTTTTGCTGTAACGATAAGTTGTTTCTCCACCATTAGCACATTGAGCAGCAAGAAAGTGAGGTTGAGTGACAGCGCTAAGACACTCCTTCTGGATTTGATTGATTGGTTTTGGTTGGTAGCGGTGCATTTCTTCAGAAGCAAAAGTGGCTCAGGGAGGAAGTGGAGGAGATCGATCGTTTCACAGATTCTCTGTCTCATACCATACTGTCATAACATAGTGACAGCTTCAACAAATATGTAGAAAAATACTTTTTATAAAAGTTACATACTGCAGCTTTAACTTTAACATCAAAAGTAAGATGAGAATATCTTAAATCCTGATTACCTCAATATTGTGTGCTTATGTGATGCGATAATTATACAGCAAATAACTAGAGATTAATGACTCAAGTCTCTGAAGCCCTCTGGCTGGCAACTTTTAGATCTTTCCCTCCTCAAAACACCTGATTTAAACTGATGAGTCACTGATAGGCTTCAGGAGAACTGAAGCAGTAATACGTACGGGGCAGTACGTCCCAAGCACCAGGATTATGAAGAACTAAGCAAATTCAGCACAAAAACTCTAGTCTATTTTCACTCTGCCCAACCAACCTGCAGTTTTGGAAAACACAGACAGCTAAATTCAGATGAAGATGGTAAAAAAGACAGGAATAATAAAGATATTAAAAAAGGTTGAGTGAGAAGGAGGAGAAATGAGCCAGAAAGACAACAGATAAAAAGAATGAGACGGAGGGAAATATGGACGAAATTAAAACGTGGGCAACCACTTTGAATGAGCGGAAAGAATCAAAATGTCAGGGTGGGGGTGTGTGAAAATGTGTGATGTTGGGTATCAGGTATTTACCTCAATATCAAATGCAAGTCCACACTCACACACCCTAATGTGGTTTCCAAGAGGAACAAAAAAGAAAAAACACATTTGAGTCACATCAAACATCGTCATCACAGCCCCGCTTGAAGGTGTGTGCAGATAAAAAGCCTGCAACCCACTCACTTTTAAATATGAAAGCTCAGCATGCATATACATTTCTGTGAATGAATGAATGAATAAAACAGGCAGAAATTATTCAACACACTGACATCTGGGAAATAACTACACAGGTGCAGCTTTTTAAAAAAAAAAATCATCTTATTTGATTATGCAATTTAAAAACTAAAAAGAAACAATAATCTAAATAAGAGTTGATATTTTGGATTTTTTTTGTGATGTATAAATGTACTTAAAAAAAGAAAATCAGTTATCAAACTAAAATCCACACTATTTGACTGTTGAAAATGTCCAGTTGAAGATGTTCATGGTTACCAGTTTCTGTTATTAATGCAGATTTTTATTGGTACAACTGAATTTCATGTATTATAATGCAAAGCATTTCAAACCTTATTCCACCTTTGATGTGGCATTCATCCTGTACAATTCAACTGTTAAACAAACACAATGTTTAAAGGGAAATATGTAAAACATTTAAAAGCTCCAGTAACCTGGTCATTAGAGTGTCAGATTACAGTGAATATGATTAACCAGAAATAAACTCTGGCTATTCCACATGGAAATCACTGACATTTGCTCATTTGTATCCTTTAACTAAAGCCATAGTTTGCAGAAAGGTTATAAAAGATTAAAAGGTGAAAAGATCAGTCATGAAAAGGCATCAGACAGGAAATGGTACAAAAAGAAGCCCACAGCATTATAAATGTACAATGGCCCCGTGAAAACGGTCATCAACAATGATTGTGGAAAATATTGAACAGTGGCATCACAAAACTAGGCGTTTCACCGTAATGATTAAAAAGACGAGAAGGAAACTTGTAAAGGAGGCTGCCAAGACACAAACTGAAACACTGAGTTTTTTCTGGAATGTCCAGCAAGTACTGGTTGTGTTCTAGATACACAAAAATCACCTGTTTTCTTTGTATGCCTGGACTAAAGAGTAAAGGTTGCAACACAAGAGCTTTTTCATATAAAGAAAACATTCAGGGCTTGGCTACAATCTCTCAAAACATCATGGGTGAATGAATGTGTTATGGTCCAATGAAACCAAGGTTGAATTTTTAGGTCACAATAGTTCAAATAGTTCAAACACCAAATATACCTTAACATGTATTAATAAGCACAGTGGAAACCGTCTTAGTGCTACCACAGAAGCTAACATCTACGGTTTTCCTTATCATCACTCTTGGAAGTACAGGCAATCAGTGCCAAGGAAAATGAATACCGCTCCTGAATTGGCTGCTTTGCAAACACCAGTCCATAGCATATCAAGTTGCATTGAGACTCGGTATTTCAGTTTCCCAAGCTGCATTTTCTTTCAAATATTTTAGATATGCTTGAATGTTCCCTGAATGTTCCACAAATAATTTGAAAGGCAGGAAAATATGCGAATAGGTGGGGGTTATCTGTCATTTTTGACTCGAAACCTGGAGCTGTCCACTGAAAGCTGAAGAAAAATTTCACTTTTCTGCATCACTGTGTATACAGCCATACATCCAAATCGACAAAAGACAAATCTATTAAATAAAAATGCAAACACACTCCTATCAAAGACTAAATGCTGAAATTGCATCGAAAGGTGCTTCAACAAAGTATTAGAGTAAGGATGTTTTTACATTTTGCGCAATTCAAAGTTTGTTCGTTTTCAGTTCAAATAATTATAAAATGTATCTTTTCCATTTTGTTGAAGAGGAAACTCTGGTATTTTAACACTGGCGTGACACTAACCACAGTGATCAATGGCCTGTCATCTGTACTTATTTTCACTTTATTATTGTAACTGTAATTGCAAACTCTTGAGCATTAAAGACGCTGCTGTTTGTACACAATCTGCTTCACAGCACAGCTCGCGTGGCTGCGCAGCAGATTGTCGCAGCCTGTCAGCACATGAGGCATCTCAGATGTGTTTTTTTTTTTTCCTTTTATCCATTTCGCACGTGTTTGACAGAACAGATGCGCTTCCACTTTAATCGATAAAGCCGCCTCCACGAGTCACACTTCAATCCCTTTAGTGACCTAAACTAAGTACAAGAAAAATCCATCCTTCAGACAATGTTAGAGTTAAATACTCATAATTCAGGGTTTCTAGCTATTTTCTCTTATCTCTTTGTCCATAGTACAAATACACAGGTGTTTCTATCTCTCTGTTTGCTTGAAATACATGAACAATTCTCTTCAGTTGTCTTTATATAGCCTGTCTTCTTTCCAGGTTTTTATAATTGCAAGAAACTTGGCTGAGGGTCCGTTGCATAAGGGAACACCTGGAAGCTGCACAACATCCTTCTGGATCTGATTCTTCTGTTCATAATCTGTGGTTAACTGCTCTGACTGAGCTGTACATTTTACTGTCTGGAAGCCCAAAAAGAAAGATCTCCATTTTGATTTCTACCCACTCTGTTTTTTCACTCTTAACTCTGGAGATGCAGACACATACTGAAGAACCGGGAAATATTAAGGCAAATATGTTATATCGTGTTTTATGAATGAAAACGTGTTCCAACCCGTCTGATGCTTCAGGTGCTTAGCTAAACTGATGCCTCTATGTTTGTAAAATTTGAACCTTTACGCTCCGGGAAATAATTATAACAATATGTATGACTTCAGTGCATTCATCGATCTATCCAGTGTCTTTTACTTATCAGAGATCAGGTTGCAGGAGTAAGAGGTCCATGAGGAAAACAGTCATCCCTCTTCCCAGTAACACTCTCTAACTCACTCTGAGGGATCCCAAGGAGCTCAAGGGCCAGAGGGGATTTATAGCCCCTGCAGTGAGTTCTGAGTTTGCCTGGGGTCTCCTCCCAGTTGGACCAAGTACAAGGAAAACTTCTAAAGGGGGGCACCCAGGAGGCATCCTGATTAGAACCACCTCAACTGGCTCCTGTTGATGTGGAGAAGTAGTTTTACTCCTCGCCTCCTGCACAGATGATGGGGCTCCTCACTCCATCTCTAAGGGTGTATTCACACTTGACACATTTGGTCCGCTTGGTAGACCAAGGGACTTTCCTGTTATGAATACACCATAAGGCTGAGCCCAGCTATTATCTGGATGGAGCTAATTTCAGTCATTTTTGTCAGCAGCAATACCTCACAGCCGTAGGAGACCATCCGAAAAACGTATAAGCAATAACTCAAGGGCTTCGCTGATTGGCTAGAACTGAACAATCTCCCGCTCCATCGTACAATCACGCTAAGGTACTTAAACTCATCTGTTTGAGGCAGACACTGACCCCAATCTGGTTTAAAACTTTGGCCTCCAAATTACAAGAGTGAAGTCTGGTCCTCATTATGAACAATGAAGATGACTTAAAGACAAGAACAGAACCACGCCATCTGCAAAAAGCAAAGATGAAATTCTGATGTTCCCAAACCAGACACACTTCTCTCCGAATCTACACCTTGAGACTCTGTCCATTAACATTACAAATGGAATCCAGCCCTGTTGGAGACCAATCTGACAATCTAATCTAACTATCAACACCTGACAACCTCAAATCTAGAGTTCTCCAACGACCACAAAAATCTATTTTGTGCATCTTCTGACAATCGTAACCAACTGGCACGGTGAAAACCACAAATAAACCCAAAGTAAAAAGATGAACCCGGTGCTTTAAAGCTGTCCTCACGACCTCCCTTGCTAACAAACACACACACCAACATCTCGTGACTAACTGGAAGGCACAGAGCCACTTATGAAGAACAGCCATGAGTCACTCTCTGATGCTGATATCACCGCCACCATTCCCATCAACCCTCTCCCCTGTGGACCCTCAATGAACGCTCCGCAGGGATCTGCAAGATGGAAAGAAGGAAGGAAGCTTGCTCGTAATGTCAAACAGAGAAGACTGTCGTCAGTGCGAAATGAGTCAGGTTTTTATGGATTCCTCTCAGTGGAGCAAAACCTACTTCATAAAAAGGAAAATAGCTGAAATTATCTTTGTTCGAACAAGAAGAGTTGACAGAAAAGGTTGTTTTTGCTTTTATGATCAAGTAAAACAACTTGTGATGCATCATGCCCCAAAGGAACCAGCTGGACTTCTGACGTGGACTTTTTTATGTTCCTTTAATATTGTCCTTTGTTTCGCCACTGCCCACACAGGTGCAGAAATTCCCCTCCAAAAGTTATGTTTTTAAATATTGCACATATAGAGATTTCCACAAAGGTTTTATTATATGATCTATTACCACAAAAAGTCTAAAACCTTTTCTTTTTAACTAGACAATAATACAGAAAAAATATAAAAAGAGAAATCTAGTCTGAAATCTAGTCTTTCGATCTAAATAAGGCTGCAGCTAATGATTATTTTTGTAATCTATCGATTAGTCTGACGATTTATCGTGTAATCAGATCAAAAAATATTGGCACATTCCACAGACTTTTCATTACTTTAGCTTATTTTACCCAATATTAAAAATGCATATAAAATGCAAATAAACAAATAATTCAATTCCTTCTTTTAAATAAGAAAGTAAACATTTTACTGCCTAAAATGGAATAACATACCATGACTTTACTGTACGCTTGATCACTTCTAACATCAACATGTACAAAGCTCAGCCCTTCCTGCTTGACTTAGCATCAACACAGTGTAGGGTCCACCGGGGTGGTCAGAACCACCTGGAGATAAAGCCACTCATGACAGTGAAGACAGCAGTACTTCCTGCAGCAACTCAAGAAGCACACCCTTCCACAGGAACTGCTGGTCATCTTCAACACTGCAATTATTCAGTCTGTCCTGAATATGTTAGCGCCAACACCACGTCCTGAAAACAACAACACACTTCAATGTGAAAGTTGATGCTGAAAGAAGACTACTCAAATTTAGCTTATTTTCATTCTCACTCAGGTTGAAAATAAAGTGCCCATGTTTAAAAATGACATCAGAGGAAGACAGAAACCAATCAAGAGATAACTTAGTATAATTGTTTAATATTAAAAAGAACTTAAAATAACATTTAATTTGACTTTCTGATTTATTCTTATGATGCCAATTTAAAATTTGCGTTATACCTTTCAGGCAGAGGTGAGCAACTCCTGTCCTCAGGGGCCAGTGTCCTCCATATTGAACACCTCTGAATTGGTTATTAGCAGGCTCCTGCAGCACTTTTTGACAAGCTGAGGAGATAATTCGTCTACCTAACCAAAGTGTGATGAAGCAGAGACACTTCTGAGACACGCAGGACACTGGCCCTCGAGGACCGGAACTACCCATCTCAGCTTTAAGCACATAATTCAAATTCTTCAACTGCAACATGAGGATAATTTTGCAAATTAGCCATGATAAATAAAATATTTTTAGGCTGCTCTCAGTATCCAACAATTCAGCTTCATGAGGTGAGCCATAAAGCAAAGTAGTTTCTGTTTGATCCAGCCTGAAATTAAAAGTATTTATATGAGAAATGCACAGATTGCAGTTTTCAATTCGAATGTTTGCAAATCTCTAACAATCCAAATGCAGTTTAGGAATGTGACAGAAATCGGCACAATATACACCAACCTCTACATTTACTGGCACTGGAAAAAGATATGTAAAAAAATATTAAAACAAATTTAGCTTTTATCACAGTAAAGAAACATTTACGATAAGATCGATAGTGACTAATTTGCCTGATTTAAAATGGCATGTTCTCCTGTCTTTCCTAAGCTGAAGAGTGGCTAAGAGTCAAGAGAAATCCGCCACTGTGTTAGTTCCCATTTACACCTCAAGGAAACAGGCAGCAGTGGATTAATGATTAAATGTTCCTCCATAATACAAGTAAACCATGAAAAATGCTTCACTTATATTTACTTTATAGGAATTTGTTTAATATAAAAAACTTCACATCCAAACCCATAAAGATAAAGCTGGAACAGTGCATATACAGCCGACCAAATACAAGGTGCCCAACAAACAAGCCAAAGCAACGAAATAGATTTCCTTTATCAGCTCACTGGCTGCAGCAACTTGAACATTAACACAAAATTTATTGATGCGGCTGCTCCTGCTGCGCGTCGGGATTAGGAACTAGTGAGCAAAATACTGGAAGAGTCAAGAAGAAGAAATAAGTAGAGACTGAGCTCAAAATAATTTCCCCTCAATAAGCCTGCTGCTTCACCTCCTGAAATCTGCTGACAAATAATGAAGGCAGGGAGCCAGAGCCAGCGAGATGGGGTCCCTGCCAAAAACACGGAGGGGGAGAAAGAGCAAAGAGGAGGAAGACAGGTGGGAGGAAGAGGAGTGATGGAGGACTGATCCATAGTTAAGTAATTCGACTGCCATCAGGAGTTCATTAGCTTTTGAAGGGAATGTCAGCAGGACGAAAAGGATGAGGAGATGGTGGAGAGACGCGCTGCCCCTCACTCCTAATGACCTCCAATACCACCTCAAGTTGAAGTGCACTCATGTCTACTGCTGACAGTTATTCTTTTTTTCTTCTTCTTGTCTCCTTTATGCTTCAGCTGGCTTCTTTTTCCTTTGCCCTGCATAACCATCATCATTTCTCTCTGCTTCCCTCCCCGCTTTTCAAAATTCACCTCAAAAGGTTTTCTGAACTTGTTTTATTATAATTATTGGGTAAACCTATAGTATGTTTAGCATTGTGCAATTAGCAAGAGTTAAAAATCGATCAATGGCAACCTGAATAAAAAGGTTTGCCCGTTTTTTTTCAACTGTACTTTTTCTTTCCACTCAACTTTAAACAGATACAGTTTAAGTCCCAAATAAAATACAAAAATGATAGCAACGTAAATAAAAAGTTTTCACAATTTTTCCTTCCATTCAACTTTCCATTAACATGCTTGGATACAGCACCAGCCTTTTCGATAATGACCTTTTATGGCTGTCACAGTGCCTGATTCCTGGACACCTGACAAGTCAGTAATTTTGACATCTCACAAACAAAATGTGAGTCTCACTTTTTCCATTTCATTACTACAATAAACAACTTTTCTATGATAGACTAACTTTCTAAGATGCACCTGTACAACATTGTTTTGCATCTAAGCAAAGTAAGTAAGCAAAAACAAAATAAATAAAGGATAACGGTGTAAATAAAGGGCTTATTCTCTTTTTGGATCAGTGAGTGCTCAAAGCAGCAAAGGAAGGTTGGATGTATTGCTTCTTGCTGTTGTTTCCCCAGCCTTTCCCTCCTCACACATCCATATTCCTAAAGCTAATCCCCTCTGGATTCAAAAAGCATCTGCCAGCCCATCCATCAATGTGCTTACATCCATCAGACTTTAATATCTGATTATAAAGTGTAGGTGATAGCAAGCAGAGACAAATATAGAAAGACCTGTACATCAGGAAGGAAACAGGGGAAAGTACTAAAGAGTGTAATAAAATGTTAATAGTTCCGGCACACATGTTTTATTTTTATCTTTATGCAGGAGGAAACACAGTGTGGCCTGATGACTCAGAGGCAGCATCATGTTTACCATAGACAAAAAGCACTGAATGCATTATAATAAAAAAAAGAGGGAGGAGAAAAACAATTTACAGTTAACTGTAACATCTATAAACTGTGCTGCCCAGCTCTTTATAGAGTAACAAGTAGGCCTGTCTCGGTCAGAAAATTTGCTTAAAACTATCTTTAAACTGTCCCAGAAATTATTGTGATAAACGATAATATTGTTAAGACTATTTTCAACTAATCTAATAATAATAATAATAATAATAATAATAATAATAATAATACCATATTAATGCAAGTACACCCTCTCAGAGATCAAAAAACTTTAATTTTTAAAGAACATTTAACTTTGGAACTGGAAAACATTTTAAATATTCAAAATAAATAAATAAATAAATAAACAACCAAAACAACAATATTTAAAATGGGTTATGAAGTCTCTGTAATGGCAAAATTGCATTGCAAAAAAAAAAAAAAAAAAAAAAAAAAAAAAAAAAAAAATCATTCTGCTTAGAAAGGGATAACAGGCAAAAGAGCCAGGCAGGACTTTTGTAAATACCAGTGCAAACTAACTACTTCGTATTGGGTGTCAAATGTCTGCAGCGTTTTTCAAAAGATGGCTTTTCAATTACATTAAAAGGGAGCATCTCTTTAATGATTGTTGTCTGAATGAAAATTCTTGAGTTCGTTTTAATTTATCATGTAATTAATTGATTTATTTCTTATCATGACAAGCTTAGTATCAAGTGTAACAAGCCAGTATTAGTTGAATAATTAATCAGGCTGTATGTTCATGTCGCTCGCCTGCAATGGACTGCTTTACAGACATGCTACTCATAGTTTGCCAGCTGTAGTTTTCAAACAACCACACATGATTGTTTCCATTTACTGCAATTGGAAACAGGTAAAAAAAAATGATTCCTTTATTGTTGTGAGTTATAGTGCAAAAGATGATGGTAAGAATGAGCAAAACAGGCTGATCCATCATTATTTCTCAAACTCCCTAAGTCTTCACTACAGAAAGCATTTGTTAAAAACTTCTGGTTATAAATACAAATTGGGACAAAAAAAACTGAGCTACAGTGACTGCATTTACTTTTATTATAAACAGACTATTGAGAATCCCTAAAAACCACTAAGAAATGTTATGCATGCTACCGATATAATAGATATAAGTACAATGTTAAGATACGTCTGTAAAGGACATTAGAAGGAAACAAAATGTAAGGTAAGTGAGATATGCTTTAATGATGCGAATAAACTACCCTAAAATAATGAAGGATCAGCCACACTGACACAGAAGGGGACAAAAAAAAAAAAAAAAAAGGGTTCTGACTTAAGACGCCCCCTCTACATGTTAAGCCTGACATTGGCGCCCGCCCACTAACCAGCATGTTAACATGAACACGGACACACAAAACCACGCTAATGAGGCTTCAGGGTACGGCAGGGTCATCAACTGGGTGAGAGCACAAACATATGTCCTCGAGCATATAGTGCACTTCCCAGTTTTGGCTGGATTCATGTTGCAATAATTAAATACAAAACACACAGCTCTGCGCAAAAGTCATGAGTTATTTATAATATTTTTGCTTTTAAGAAGTTTTCCAGACTCTCTGGTAATGTTTTAAACTAATATATATATATATATATATATATATATATATATATATATATATATATATATATATATATATATATATATATATATATATATATATATATATTACTTGGATGAGTAATGGCATTTTTAAAACATTATTTGTCACAATTTCAGCCTGATATAGAAAACACTCATTTATACATGACAGTACTGTCATGTAGCATTTGAATATATGAGAAAGGGCCAATTTTTTCCACTTCTTGTTGCCATAATCAAAATTCTTATCTGTTTTTGACCACAGGACAGAAAAATGGCTTGATTTTATTTTAATACTTTTTGAAAAATGAAAATTAAATAAACCTGTTTTACTTAGATTACACATACAACTTCTAAAGGTCTTTCCTTCAGTTTTTACTGATGATGTTATTCAATTAAGTTTATCTATATAGTGACGATTCCAAACAAATATCTCAAGGCACTTTACAAAACCAACAGATCCAGCTATCCAGATATACAGAAATATCGGTTCAATGCAATCATATAGACAGATTTAAAATCAATAGCATACATTCCAATTTGACCTTAGGTACAAAACCAGGCAGTCAAGTTCCTGTTTGTTTATCCCAATTGGCAAAAATCAGTCATTTGCATCGAATCATTTTCTTTGCAGCAATACCTTATACTGAGCATGTATGTGGCGACAGTGAAAAGGAAAACTTTCCTTTGAAAAGAAGAAACCTCCAGCAGAAGCTAATTCAGTGCCAGAGTCCATCTGCCACGACACACTAAAAACAATGAATTCATACCTTTGTCGTATTTGCGGGGGTTAGGGACCACAGCTGCCTGTGAATAGCTAAAATTCATGAATACTTGGGACCCCCTGTAAAAATGCATATAACTGCCTATTTTAGTAGTTGAAACACCAAATATACCGTAATATGCATTAATACACACAGTGGAACCCATCGTAGCACTACCACAGAAGCTAATATTCTTTATCTCTGCTCTTGGAGGTACAGCCAATCAGCGCCAAGGAAGATGAACGCCGCTCCTGGACTGGCTGATTTGCAGATGTCAACCAATAGTGTGTCAAGCAGCATTGTGCCTAGGTATTTCAGCTTCCTAAGCTGCATTTTCACTTGAATATTTTAGATATACTCTACAAAAATATCAATGAATAGTCTGATTTTTTCACAAATAATATGGAGTTACGTTCCACAGAAAAATCCATGAATAAGCAAGGGTCTACTGTATTATCAAAATTTATATTAAATATACACATGCTAAATAAAGCCAGCCTGTCTTAGGGTGTCCTCACTTTTTCACATAATGTACTTTAATGTCCCTGCATGAAAACTCCTTAATGCCTTTGGGTGATTGACATACAACCAAAAAATGACTAGTTATCTTAACTACAAAACGTAACATAAGTTCACCTAACATCAGCTTACAATGAACGTTACACACACAACCACTACTTGAACATCTGCAGCACTTTGTGGGAGAGCTATAATCTAAAAAAGTTACATCAATTTACATCAATCAAGTTTGTCATCAATTTACATTAATCAGCATCAACATCAGAAGTTTAGTATCAGGATATTGTAAAAACACAGCACTCAGGTTACATAGAGATCATCACACTTCAATAAAAACACCAAAGAAACTTCACCCTGTAGTAGATAACATCCTTACTCCTGAGAGACACAGTAATACACACCACTGAACACAAACAAATTCATAAATCCCTCCCTTTGATTGGTTCCCATCCGTCTCACATGACACACATTTCTGAACCTGCCCTGCAGCCATCTAAATCCATGTGTCGATACATACGTGTAGTGTGTGTGAGTGTGAGTGTGTGTGTCAGAGGGGGATTGAGGCTACGGTTTGAATGACGTCAGACCTCCATTCATGAACAACATCCCTTCTCCTCCTCCTCCTCCCCTTCGTCGTCACAGCGTAGCTGCTAATGTGATACAACGCACCACGTGGGGGTCCTTACCCCTTTTTCCAACCAATCAGAGCTCAGCGATTAAAAAAAGCAGACACGGGAAACACAAGATGCTACACCTGCACATGTCAGGGTTAAGAGGGTTTACATGCTCTGGTTTCACGTGATGTCTCAGAAAGTCAGATGATGAGCATCACCCTACGGCTATCAGGAGAAAGTCGCTGGGAACGGGATGGCTGAGGATGGACAGGCTGGAATATGGATGGTTGGTTGGTTGGGAAGGTTGTCATCATAGGAGGCGAAAAGATGGATGCAAAGTAGAAACAAGCACTGTCACCAGGCTGGGAACCAACAGGGGAGAAGATATGGAAAGAAAAAGAAAACAAGGTAGTGCCACATCAAGAGAGATAGTAAGGACTGAGATAGGGAAGGGGAAAGAGAGGGATAGAGAGTTGTTATGCCCCACACACCATGACTCATCTCCAGTTTTATACCCAGCAGGAGGAGGGATGTGTGTATGAGCTTGTCAGGGAGAGAGACAGTTTAAAGAGCACACACATGCTGTAGCTGAACATGACTTCAGAGAGAGGAGTCTGTCTGTGTGTGTGTGTGTGTGTGTGTGTTTGTGTGCAGAAGACATCTTTGCATGACAATGATGTGTGTGAGCTGCATGAGGAGGGCTCCTGCCACAACTGGGAGCATTTAACAACTCCCAGGATGATTCCAGCCTTAATTGATTCAAGGCTACTACCACCTTCAGCTAAGGCTAAAAAAGCATGGTGTGACCGATAAGCACTAATAGAAAGGTATTATGTCCCTTAATGATTCTCCTGGTAGTTATCATGAGTAGGTGGTCATAATGCAGAGCTGAAAACCACACAAGGTGAAGGGAGGGGAGGCAAATGCTCCACTTAAACCCCATTAATCCGTCTCACATCTGCACCATCACCATCTGCAAGCAAATGTCAAGTACAGGGGTTTGTGTTTGTTTGATTCAGGTGCGCACACACACCACAAGAACACTGATACAGCCCTGACTGAGGAGGTAAACAACAGCCACTCCCCCCTCTCCCTAAGCCAACCATAGCTGCACAGCACGAAGCAGGAGGAGGAGGAGGGTGATGGAGGCAGAGGAGATGAGTTGCTCTAATTTCTTGATGTGTGCATGTGTGAGCTTGCGTGCTCAGCCTCCCTAAACGCCACACACCGCCGCTCCCCACTGTATATTTTCTTGATTTCCACTGAGGAATGAAAAAGAGCATGCACATCCCTTGGGGAGCTGCTGCAAAATGTTTAGTGCCACCACCACCGCCTCCTTCTGCTGCTGCTGCTTCTCTCCACGCAACTTTCATCATGCACGCATGTATGCATGCATCTAGACATGTGTGGCTTGTTTTCCACATGTGCATGCGATTTAAAACGCACATTCCGCGGTACGACGTCTAAAATTAACTGTAAAATCTGCTGCAATTGCGCCCAAAATCAACTTGGACACTCTCCAACAACGGCCAAGTTCACCTGGTTAGTAGATTACTCTGCTTGCCATTTTCTTTTTCCTGCAAAGCAACACCTAAAATGCATATCCGCTTCCAAAACCTGCAAAAGTGCGCACATAGCCACTGGCCTACCGCTGATAGAGCTCAAGCAGTTGCAGCGAAGTGGACTTCAGAGGTCCTGAACGCAACACTTCTGTTATATCACGCAGCTTCCATCTATTTTAAAGGTGTAAATATTGTCCATACCTTGATTGCAGTCAGTTTTGGATACACAGACGTCTTCGGTCCTGGATTAGATTAGATTTAGGGGATCATCTGGAGCAGGCACATGTAGTTTACCAGCAGAGGGTTAGTGCTGCTAAACATCTCTCCCCCCTCTCCACACACACACACGCCGGACACTTGAACCACGCAGGGTGACAGGACTGTCCCTCTTCTCCCGTCCTCCCCTCCCCTTTGCAGTGCGTGTTGACAGCGCGTCAGATCCGCAAAGACAGGAGTCCAAATCCAAAATGCATAAAATCCCACTCTTAAAAAGAAACCAGGAAAGAAAAGTGAACAGGCTGGTTGAGTCAGTAAGAAATCAAACACAGCGCTATCGCCGGTGTGCCAGGCTTCGAGATGCGCGCAACATGGAAAGCATGTCGCATTTTGCAAAATAACAGCCCAAACGTGGAGTCAAAATCCGTCTGTTTTCCTCCTTCAGAGCCAACAGTAGGAGGAGAAGGAGGCTGGAGAAACAGAGGAAGAGGGGTAATTAAAGACAAAAAAAAATATTTAAAAAAAACGGTGATATATTTCCATAGGATGAGTCAGAAAAAGACTGAAAGCCAGTATCGCAAAGGCGCTCCTTCAGAAATAAAACCCAGAGCTCTGATCGTCTCCACTCGCTTTGCTTTGCCTCCTCTGCTCTGGCCGGTGAATGCGTGCACACACGCCGCTCTGCAAAAATGCACAGGCGGGTCTTGTCTTGCAACCAGAAAAAAATAGAAGAACGACAACAACACAGAAGGGAAGGCAGGAAAAAAAAAATCCGATCTTATCATCTGCTTGAAAACTATTTTGGCGCCATATTTATGGCGTACTTTCAATTCACGGTTACAGACAACTGTACTTCCTACTCTGACAAATGTGAGGTTACAGCGCCCCGCTGAGGAGAGGACGGATGTTGAAGTCACCTGCTAAGTGTTCTGCCATTAATATGCTGAAGTACCTCTCCATATTTTGCCACATCCAGAAGTCTAAGTCAAGCTCAGTCAGATTGGACAGAGATCATCTGTGAAAGTGAGTGTCAAGGTTTTCTGGACTTTGACTGTGCCACATGAATACGCTTTGATCAGAACCAATTTCAGGTTGTAGTACTGGCTGTATGATTATGGTTGACATCTTGCTTCATCTTTATCTTCCAGCTGGCAACAAGGTTTTTAACTTGATGCAATGAGCAGCTTCTCATTTCATAAACTACCACATGGAAAGAAACATACTGTGGCCGTGGAAAAGCTATTAGTCTGTCTATTAAGGGTTAAATCATTGGCATCAAGCAGAGAAAACATCTAGACTGCAGAAAGTATTAAAATTGAGTTGAGAACTGTCCAACACATGATTAAAACTGGAGTGATCGAGGGAAACCATTGTCTTTGAGGAAGAAATGTGGTCAGAAAAAACCTTGAATAACCGTGATCACTTAAACTTCACTTAAACTTTTGGTGACATCAGATCGAAGTAAAGTAAAGTAACAGTAAAACTCAGGGCTACTGAGTTTAATAGTGAAGGTAAGAGCACGTCCACACGCACAATGTGAAAGGAACTCAGGGGATTGGGACTGAACAGCTGTGTGGCCATATGAAAACCACTAATCAGTGAGGGTAAGTGGAGAGAAAGGTTTCAGTTTGCAAGGGAGGAAAAAGATTGGGCTCTAAAGAGATGTAAGAAGGTCATGTGATCTAATGAGTCCAGATTTACCTTCTTCCAGAGTGATGGGTGCATCAGGGTAAGAAGAGAGGCAGATGAAGTGATGCACCCATCATTCCTAGTGTCCACTGTACAAGCCTATGGGGGCAGCACTATGACCCGGGATTGCTGGTGTTAGTCAAGTTGAGGTTCTGTAACATTATGAGGTCAGCTGACTACCTGAATATACTGAATGACCAGGTTATTCCACTAATGGAAAGGCAAATCCCGGACGAGCCCCCAATTTTTTTATGACTAACTCAGGCTCAGATACATAAAATTAATATTTATTAAAGATAAGTAATATTAACAAAAACTACAATGGAATCTGAGTGTAAATATTAGTGGTGTAATGCAAATGCTTGGATGTACTGTATGCATGCATATGGGAGTGTTGAGATGTAAAAACAAACTCCGAGGTGCATAAGGAGAGGAGATGAGGCTAGGCAGCAGAGCACCACACATGTCAAGAGGCGGAGAGTGGACATCAACGACCCAGAAGGGTGTAACAGCCAGCGTTAAATACTGTGCTCTGATTCACTGATCAGCAACACCTGCACATAGGAGGAGCACAAAGGCAGACACACAAACATCTGCAGTCCAGCCCACAAGGCCCAGGGCCGTAACAGTGGGATAATCAGGCTGAAATTGTGAACAAGTGGTTCAGGGACCGTGAGTTATCATTTTCACACATGGATCAACCACTACAGAGTTCAGACCTCAATCCCATTGAGAATCTTTGGAATGATCTGGAGAAGGCTTTGAGCAGTGCTCAGACTCTCCTATCATCAATACAAGATCTTGGTGAAAAATTAATGTAACACTGGATGAAAATAAATGTTGTGACATTGCAGAAGTTTATCGAAACAATGTAACAGCAGACGTGCTATAATCAAAGTTAAAGGCGGTCCAACAAACTATTAGTGTGACCTTTTTTTTTTTTTTTTTTTTTTTTCCTGGTGGCGACTTTTTTTTGGCCAGGCAGTGTAGCTTTCCTTCACACAAAGTGCTTTGCAAGTTGGTCAGCAAAGTTAGATTTTGCTTACAGAGTGCCTTCTTCCACCTCTTTACTGTATCTCCTATATAGTTTGTGCAAAGCTTCACACAGGCCGCAGTCACTTCCCAACCACATGCCACTTTGTATTGGTCTGTCTCATAAAATCCCAGTAAAACACAGTGAAATTTGTGGTTTTGATTTGACAAATGAGAAAGAAGCTAAAGAGGTATGAATATTTTTCAAGGCATTTAAAGTCACCTCTTTAAAAGAATAACTTTTACCTGATAAAATTTAGGATACAGACATATAATGTGCACTTTAGCAACTTCCGATGTTTTAATCTTTAATGTAAAAGTGCAATGTAAATGTATGGGGAATTTATCTCAAACTTAAGGTAAAATCCCAGTGACATGCAAATTGACTTCTTTTTATCAACACCGTTTATGCAAATCCACTTCCTCTCTGAAACTTGCAATATTTCTTTAACTTGACTTGAGCTCCTCTGTCCTGTTTTTGATTCCTGCCAGTACAAGCATTATCTGCTGTTCACATCATGACTGGTAGCTAGGGTTTCTCTTCAAAGCAAAGTAAGAGCCCCTGCAGGTGCTCTTCACCGTAATTGATAACACCTTTCCAATAGAGGCTGATTGAATGAAAGAATCCAAAGGTGATAGTTTCACATTTTCTCCAACCTCCACATTTAAAACAGAAAAGAGAGGTGTTTGATCAATGTGTAATCAGCTACCATCCACAGAGTCTAAATCACTGCCCTCTATTAAGCAGGTCTACATTATATCTTCAGGCCAAAGTCTGCAGAGTGAACTAATCTTAAGATGGTTGCTTCAGAAAAGCCCTTCTTCTGGATGTATCTCCAATTTTAAGTTGTTCATCTATGCAGAGGCAGCCTGCAGATAATGTCAACAGACGCACTCATCTTGGCACAGCTTGTGAACTGGAACTGACCAATCAGAAGAAGGGGCAGGCTTAAATTAAAGTCACTCAAATAAAGAAGTAAGAAAGCTTTTACCAAGCACCCAGGCTTGGAATCACATATTCAGATAGATATTAGATGCTTAAATGTCCTTTCAGTTATATCAAGTATCAGACAGAGGAGAGACGAAGGGAGGAAGTGAAAAGCTGCATGTGCTGCTGTTTTACTCAAAGTGAAATGAGGTGGTGAAGGACATGGAGCGATTTCTCTGGCAACCATTCAAATGAAACAGCAGTATCCCATTAATTTATTTTTCTCCTACTCTCCCCGCCTTATCCTGGACATACTGCAGGTAGCAATAGTGTCCCACAAAGAAACACCCTGTGCCGTTTCCACGGCTCCTGTATATGCTCTAATGTAACTTCCTCCCAGATGTGATCCAAGCATTGTTTATTGAGGGCGCTGATCCCTGCAGATCTGGGTCAAATGGTCACTGTATTTTTTTTTTAAAATCTGTTAGGTGTGCCACAAGGGTGTGGGGTCAGTTTCAGTAGATCAGTATGAGTCCCTAATAACTTTCCATTTCTATTCATTTATTTATTTAAGGATGGTGTGCAATAATAAACATTTTAAAACAAGCTAAATGTACAGTCCTTTGAAAACAAAACTTTGTTTTTCATTTTGCCAAAGTTAAATGTTTCAGCTAAACTAATTTTTATATCAGACACTAAACATGAGTAAATACAAAATGCACTTTTAGAGGTATGATTATATCCAATAAGGGAGAAAAAAAATATTTACACCGTGTTGGCCCAGTCTGAGCAAGACTGGTTTTTAGGCTTTGGAGGTAACAACTACCGTCAAGCATTCATATTATAATTGGCAGTGAGTCTTAAATGTCTCTGCAGATGAACTTTAACCCCACTCTTCTTTAAAGAATTAGTTTAACTCAGCCTTCTTGGAAGGTTTTCAAGCACAGACTGCCTGTTTTAGGTCACGGCACAGCATCTTAGTCAGATTTAAGTTTGGACTTCACTGTGTTCTATGGGGGTTTTTTTTTTAACTAGTGCTGGTTTGGATCACCCAACTCTACTTGAACTTAACATTACAAAAAGGATTTTCAGGTAGAAAACAGAATTCATGGTTCCATTTAGTACTGCAAGTCATCCAGGTCCTGGAGCAGCAAACAAGCCCACACCATCACACCACTGCCACCATGTTTGACTCATTTCAGTACGATGTTCTTTTTATGAAATGGTGGGTGTTTTACATTAGATGTACGTGGAAGCAATAGTTCCATTTTTATCTCATCAGAATATTTTTGGGGGATTGTTAAAATGATTTTTTTTGGCAAAAAAAAACCCCCACTACTGTGCGAATGCTGAGAAATCCTACTATTGCTTTAAACTGAAATGAATCTTCTTATATAATGATTATTCATAACATGAACCCAAAGGGTTTTTCCAATCGATTTATGAGCTTGCCTTACTCAGGGGTTTAATTAAACATCATTGTTTTTATATCTTAAGTTTCTACAGGTGTTTACATTAAAAATCAAACAATATTGAGGTTAAATCTCGTGATGTTCTGTGAATTACTAGTTTTTTCTAATGTAATCCGTCTCTGAAGTCTCATTTTCTTTCTCCCAGATTGAATAAGCTATTATTTAATCCTCCAGTTTTGCTGCAGTGGTGTCATTTTACCCTTTACTGCTGTTTGTTGTATCAGAGAGGATCCTTTCTCCAACAACACACCCATAGATAAAACTCAGAAATTTAATCAGATCGAGCAAAAACTCGATTATAGAATTTGGTGACGTCCTTATAAAATTTGCTCAGCACAGCTCAGGTTTTTAAAGGGCAATCCTGTATTATATTTTCAAATGTATAATGATCAAACCACAGTTTTCCTTGACCTCTTCCCCACACATCAAGGCCGGGTCAATCCTTTCCCGCTGACGCACCGACTGGACTCTGCGTGTTTCCCCGTTTTCTCCTGAGTAAGCATTCATTAGGTGACTCATCAAAGAACTGCTGTCTGCCTGAGCTGGCTGGAACAGAGTGTATTATTTCAGCATCAGTATAGATTTCAGGGTGAGAAATGGGGGCCGTAAACTTAATGGTTTGGTTCGCTCAATAAAGCAACGGCTTGTATGATTTGGAAGTGCTCCAAAACATGCTATATAAAGAAGTGACTGCTGGCGGGTTTTTCTGGGGAAATTTAAGACATGTTCAGTTCTTATAGCTACTTTTATCTTCTTAGGCCTGTGAAGTTTTTTTGTTTTTTTTTAAACTTTGTGGTGTGAGTGTGGATTGGATATCCAGAGTCCTTTCTTAAAATGATAGCACATCATCATCATCAGCCCTCCAACTCCGTGCTTCACTGTTTTTAAGAGCTATATGGCCTGATATGTTGTATACACTCTGGTCAAAACTATTTACTTTAGCCTATCTCCAGCGGGGACTTGGTAAGAAGCAGACACCAGTCCCGTCACAGAACAACACAGGACACAGCATGAAAAATATTGCAAACACAAAATTTCAATTCAAAATATTTATATTGTGTGGTTAGATGGATTTTGATGTCTGTCTTTTGACATCAATTTTCAGTTTTTCTCACCAGGCCAAACAGAGCATTGTGTTGGTGGGTTAATTATATAATCTCAAATCATTCTAACTTCTTTTTGAAATTACATTATTCTAAAAACATTTAAGCAGATTTATTTTCTCTGGTTACATTTACTATTTGTCTCCTTAACATGCAATAAATAGACTGCGGACAGTATTGATGACTTGACTCGACTGATTTACTCGACACAATAAATGACAAAAAACAAATTCTCACGCCTTGTTCATCTACATTAGTTTGATGACTTGTTTTATCTGTCAGTTTGGCAATACAGTGCTGTGAAAAGCATTTTTACCCTTTCAGATTTCTTTTTGCTGGTTAATTTTTTCTAAATAATGCAAGATGATTGCATAGTGTCACTAAAAAGCTTCATACCCAAAATTAGAAATAATTTTTTGACTTTTGGTCACATGTTGTCCATTTTAATATTTCATATGTGGAGGACATTAGTAAAACTTAATATATTTTTATTGAATGACCTAGCTCATGGTTAAGATTATTTACAGAGTTTCTGTTGGACTATTCCAACTGTTATCAATCCATCCTTTATTTATATATCCATCCATCTATACTACATGAATTCATACGTTTGCCTATCATCTGTCCATCTTTCTATCAATCTTCCTATTCATCCAATAATCTATTCCACCCCAATCCATCCATGTATTTGTTGCCATGTCCATCCTTCTCTCTGTCTGTCCATCTATGTATTCTTCCCACAGGTTCCACTGTAGAAATGGGTGCCATAAATTCATAACTAACAGTTTATATTGATGCTTTTTTTAAAACATATTAAAATAAACCAAGAACTGTGGGTAATAAGAGGCTGGAAAAACTGTAATTTTAACTGAAAACTGCATGAAACACACTATAAATAGGTGGTTTTTTTTTTTTTTTTTTTCTTTTTCCAGGCAAGAAAAATGATGATCCCTTTCACCCCCTGACTACGTATCAAATCTATTAGCTTCCCCTCCCTCATGATCAGGATCGGGCTCTCAGAAAGCTGAAGAGGTACGTTAGACATGTAGAAATTGAGGAGAAAAGATTGGAAAGCATCAAAAGGGAGGTGGCTTGTCACTGCTTTTTGGACTTGCAACAAAAACTCCACATCTGAAGATCAAAGCTCATTCTCTGCAGTCCACATTACATATCACACATATGAGCGTTGCCTCCTGGAGTGGCCCGTCTCACCTGTGCAGCCAAACTGACCTCCTGAAGTCACTACAGCAGAAGTAAAGTGCCAGCCTTTAAAGGTTGAGACTCACAGTTTGGAAGTTCAGACTGCTTTGACTCAAAGGGACATTAGTGCTTCACACCAACAGATCAAATCTCTAAGTGCAAAGTCTCAAGCACTGAGGGATGACGTCTATGCACTGGATGTCAAGCTAAAATCAACTTTTGATTGTTCACATTTCATTGACTGTATGATGAAATACCTCACCGGTGTGCCCAACGTGTGGACATTCACGCTGCTGTTTAATGATGTTTCATCTTTTTAACCTCCTAATTCCTGTCCCTCTGTGGAGCCTACCCAAGAGGTGCTCCTGGTGCTCATAAAGCTGTACCTCAACCTGACGGAGTTTTTAGGCCATCTGTTTGGGATTCATCAGTCAACCGCACCAATAATCATTCAGCATTGGATAAACGTCATGGTAGACAGGCTTTGTTTCGTTATCATCTGGCCAGAGAGAGAGAACATAAGCTGCAGCTTACCACTTTGTTTTAGGATGTCTTTTGAAAACTGTGGCAGCACTTTGGACCACTTTGAGGTTTTGCTTTGAGGTGACACGTCCAGGTTATACCTCAGTTCTCGCCCAATGACCGCTAAAGACTTGTTAATTTCCTGGCTACAGCAGCAACAAACTTTGTTTTCGCTGAATAAAAAGGGTTTTCACTGGTGCCGATTTCTGACAGTTAGTATAGCTGAGCTAAATTTTGCAGCCAGTTCTGTTGGTATACAGTTTCTTCAGTTAAACTTGTTTCAGTTACCTTTTCCATGTTTTTTAGGTTTAAAGGACAGTCTAGAGAGCTTTTGGAATTGATCATTTCTTTTTTATTATTTCAACAGAAATGTTACAGACACCACAGTGAGCTTTCTAGGATTTTATTTATCTCTGATTGCTCCAAATAGTATCTAATGCACTTATTTCTACAGGTGATAGCATCAGGTAGCACACTTGATCAAAATTTGTGTAATAAAAGCAAGCTAATTTAAACATTTAGGTTTTAGCTTCACTGAGATTTCCACCTAACAAATTATGTAACATAATATAGAATTAGTAAAAAAATGGCATACAATTTTATTTAAATTAAAATGCAAAAGTAAACTTTGTTTGCATTTATAAATTAGTTTTAGAGTAGACTGGGATCTCTGGAGACATTTTAATGCAAGTTAATCGGATAATAAGTGGAGCGACTATCAAGTTCCACCGTTTTAGTCGCTTTCTGGGTGTGGGAATCCAGGTCCTAACACGCTCCAAGAAGTAATGTCCCGACTGGGAGATAAGTATGGGGATGCTCCCATTTATTATAGAAGTTGCGTATTGAATGCAATCCAAAATCCAGGGTGGCGGTCTATGGCAGCATGCAAAACAGATGGCAATTATAGTAAATATGTGGATATGATGGAGCCTAACCCGCATTCAACAGAGAGCGGTAAAAACCGCATGACATCCCAACACCCCAACACGCTGCCCTCTCACCTTAACACCGATATAGATTTCCCCTCCACACCGCCACCAGTGGTCGAGCGAAATATAGGTCAGAGTGTCAATCCACATATAAACCAAACAGCTACCAAACCAAACTGAACTATCAAAACCAAATAAGACAGACCCAAACTATGTCCAAACACCAAAAAACAAACAAACAAACAAACAAACAAACAAAACTACAAATGGCTCGTATAATAAGTAAACAGGAAGGGATTTTCAAACATGACATGCTATCACATGGATCACTCACATGGAGTTGCTATGTCACACCTCCACCACAGTATGGCGCTGCTGGGGAGAAGCGTTTGGAAAAGACGTCACGGGAAGTTGCGTTTTCTGACCAGGTAGTACATAAGAAAGATGTCTTCGCTGGACGTGCAGGAGTTTATTCAACAGAACCGCGCTGTGGCCCAGCAGGTGGAGACGTTCCGGGGTTACTGGGAGAGCGACAAACACTGGGAGGCGCGAAGGGAGTTCATCCTGAGGAACATGAACGACTTTAAAGCGGAGCAGCTGGATCATCTGCTGTCTCTGTCCATGGTGTGGTCCAACAACGTCTTCATGGGCTGTCGGTACGTAAACGCACCACGACCCCAGTCCCGAGGAGGCTTTTTAGAGATGGCAGTTTGCTGAAATTAACCATCAGTCCCAACATGTTTATTTGTTCATATTTTAGAAATTACTAGAAACTGTTTTACACAATAAAAAACTGGCGTTTTAACTAATCTGAATATTTACAGTGTAAGTGTATTTGTTGTGAAAAAGTATCTGCCACCCTCCTTACAAATTTCTGCCCTTACCTTTCTAGCTTAGTATCCTTCAGTCCTTTTTCTCTTTAGTCCTTTCTTCTTTATTTTCTTTTATCCTTCTCTCCTTATTTTCGTGCTTCTGTCCTTTCATTTTATGTCTGTCGTTCATCTTTTTCCTTTTGTCCTTTCCTTCGTTTCTTCCTTCCCTTCCTCACGTCCTCTTCTTCTTTTCGTTAGTTTCTCCCTTCCTAGTGTCCTCTTTACATCCTTCTATCCTTCCCTTCTTCGTATCCTCTTCATTTTTTTCCTTCCATCCTACCTTCCTCCTTTCCTTTAATCATTCTTTACATTCATTTATTCTTGATTTCTTCCTTTGTGTCTGTCCTTCCTCTGCCCTCCCTGCCTTGTGTCCTACCTCTTCCTTTTTGTCGTCCTGCTGTAGAAATATTTGCCATAAATTTATAGTGAGATTTAGTACATTTGTTTTAAAATAAACATTTATGGAGTGAGAACTCTGGAAAAGTCTTACATTTTTACTTGAAAGATGTTTAGAAACCCTGTGAGTCTCATTTAGTTTCATTCAGTTAAAGAAACCTAAGAGATGTAAACGTGTATATATTAATTTCCCTTTGCTGCAGCCCAAAAAGACTTCTTGAGTTTGCACTGTCAGATATGTCAGTAAAAGAGTTTGAGGCGTTGGTTTAATAATCAGGAATATGTAGCCAGCCCATGAATGACTGTGACTGAACTCGTCTCTTTGCGAATGACAGCTATAGCACAGAGCTCCTGGAGAAAGTGAAGGAAATGGCCGAGGGCATCGTGGTGGAGGACGCACCAGTTTTCAAGACGAGAGATGAAATTATTAAAAACCAGCAGGTACGTTGCCTCAGAAACACATTAATCTGCTGCAAGAGAAAATCATTATTGAGCTGTTCTTCTGCTCCGTCGCAGGGTCGATGACCGGACCAGTCACAACTGGAGACGCTCAGGATGTGTTCGTACCAACATGGACCAAGTTTTTTTTTTTTTTTTTTATAGTTTTAGAAAAAATGTCTTTTTAAAAAATCATATAAACAAACTTCTGTATTTTTTGACTGTGGGAGCATCTCATTGCATTCCTTTTTACCCATTTTAGTGCAGTTTTTATGCATAAATATGGACATTTACAGTGATTCTGACACTGCATGTTTTAACGTGTTTTTAATGTTTTATAGCTGATTAAAGAACAATGTTTTTTGTTTTTTCTTAAACATTCCAGTCTAATGTTCTCTCTGGTTTGTATTGAATAAAATATTGATAATCTTTTCCTAAGTGATATTCCAGATACAGATTGAAGTAATTAAAAAAAAAGATACTCAATCCTAGTCCAATATTTTAATTGTAGTAAAACTCTACATTTTATCAATTCACTCATTTTTACTGCAGTATCAGTTTTTCTTGACACAATTTGACTCTGAACAGTTTTTACATTTCGATTTGCTTTTAAAGACGTAAGCCCCGATACTTTCAGCTAACAATCTGATTTACCCTCAGTTTTAATATGACTTGTTGACAATTTAGCACTAAGTTATTGAATTATTGTTCCAGTTAATCATGTGGACAAAACTTAAAGTAACCATTATTTTCCTGTATCATCAGCTGCTTTGAAGGCCTTAAAATTTAACAACTAGTGTTTCAGCTGCTCTCTGCACTGTACTCCGTTTGTCTGAACACAGGCCAAGTTACATAACACACAGGGAGCTGCAGCAGCCAGCGGTCTCTCCGTCACTATGAATAACATCCTCAAAGGTGAAAAATACTAAGATTATTTGAGAAAGCCCAGATCAATTAGATCAATAAAATGTGCACAGTTTATAATGAAGTTTAGTAAGCGGTGCACACAAAAACCAGGGTTTTTAAAAGTTGGTCAAGCAAATTCCATAAAATTACGAAATGACCAGAGTTGTTTAGTCAGGACATTAATATTAATCGGGGGGGAAGCTGAGCTGGGACCCTAATCTGAAATTTGGGATTGAATCTTCCCCACATTTCTCCCGAGTAGTTTGACTAAAAGTTATCAATTTGCAGCAATTTGTTACTTTGGCACATGTGACTCATATTTAGGACTTTCGATCCACTGATTCTGTTCATTATTCAGGACAAAACATTTATCTTGGAGCACAAACAAGCCTGTTCATTTCGGTCACAGTTTGAATGGATGATGGCTGCTTTTGGGCAGTGGATCTGAATGGGGGCATCCATCTGAGGTATGTGCCGGCTGTTGCCTCACCGGTTGATAAATGGTGCGCACCCACTGGCTGACTTAAATGTCAGTTCTAACCACTGAGGTAAACTAATGTGTACACAGGTCCAAAATGTCACCAATATACTTTCAATCAAAATCTTAAGACCAGGGAGAAGTTACAAGTATTTGCTTCTTTATTGTCACGAGGTTGGAAATTGAGCTTCAAGATGCAAACAAAATCATCAAGAGCGAGTGACTCTCAGACCTTTTAAGGCTATAATCTTTAACTTTTGATCAGCTGATGAACAGAACTTAAATGCAATTTTCAATCTGCCAACTATATTCATTTGGTCTGTTGTTCCCCATTTCTTCTGTCCAAATTTTGTAGTTGTACCTCCAACCAGGTTATGATCTAATCAGAATACTCCGCAAGATTTTGATCAACAGAGTATATGAAAAGTCATCTAATAAGAAACCACAAAGAGAAACTTCTGTCAAAGTCTGAAAAATGTGTTTTATTATGTTTATACAGCATATTATTTTAAGTATACATTTGTTTCTCAAAATTTTATAGCATATTCTGTCTACTAGGTGAAATAAGTCATGAGCCACAATATGACCATCTCGGTTTAAGAAAAGGGGACTTCTGTTTCATACTGACGGATTACTGAGCAGATGTCGGGCAGGGTTAAGTCATGAATGAATGCTTAAGGAGAATTTTGCTTTTCCAAGAAAAATAAAATGAAAGAAAGAAAGGTACTGTCACCAAAAACGAAACGCTTAAATTCTTGACTGAAGGTTTGAACAGCAAGAAGGTGCAGCAGCTTGTTTTGTAAAATATCCAAATTAAATATTTAAAGGAAAACAAACAAACAAAAAAAAAAAAAAAACGAGCATTACTTTTGCGTGTTTTTTTTTTTTTTTTCTCCCCCTTTAAAACATACAGCTGGGTTGTTTTATTAGAACGATCAAAAACATGGACACTTAAGTCACTGGCCTCAAACAATTGTTTTGTGTGGAGAGGGAATTTATAAAACATAAAGCTTCCCTCCTTCCCAACCTCCCCCTCCAATTTGCTTCTATTTAACATAAAACAAAGTTGGTGTGTATAACTGAACATCAGCAGACATGATGTGGAAGAATCTTACTTCCTCCCTAATGCTATTTTTTCCCCAAACTTATGTCAAACTCTGCTTTCAATAAAACAGCTACAAACATTTATTTCCAGCCAACACAAACATGGAGGGAGAAAATTAGGAATCTCCACTGCAAAACAAAACACTAAAACATTATTCCCTCTCTCATAAGAAAGCGCCTTCATGGCCAGCTGGGGAGTCGTGATTCATCTACGCTGCTGCAGCCTATAACTCTTGCTCAATCCAAACCTAGTCTGTCTTAAAATAAGCAGAAACAGACCGGGAGCTGTTCTTTATCGGCCATATTTGCAGTTGAACTGAGGAATAATGATGCTTATGAGCTCTGAAAGGCATTTTCCAGGTTTTTCCACAGCTTTTAAAAATGTGCCGATTTGGTCGTTAGCGTGTCCTTCTCAAACCAGCAGATCATCAGGAAAAAACAAATGATGTTGTAAAACTCTGGCATTAACCGCTTTTAGTCCAACCAAAGACGTATTACAAGTTTTCTTACCAATAACTTATTCCACACCATGCAATAAAAAAAAAAAAAAAAAAAAAAAAAAAAAAAAAAAAAAAAAAAAAAAAAAAAGTAAAATCAAAAGAAGAAAAACAAATATAAGATCAAACCCCCCTCCCACCCCAAATTTCCTACAATGCATTGGTAAGCAAGTTAATGTCCGTTCAGATTTGGTTTTGCTTTTTACTTATCAGGGTGGCACTTGAGTTTTGATATATTTACTGTTGTTTCTTGATGAGAGACTGAATAAGAGGGATGATGAAGAGGGGGTGATGAAGATCCGAGTATAGAGAGAAGACATCTCAGCCATCTACCCAGCTCTGCTCCACAATGGCTGTTACCCTCTTTTCATACTCCCTCTTGTTTTCCTGGTAGAGCTGTGCCGCTTGACTATTGGCTGGGCTGTTGGGGTTTGGCTCATCAAGCAACGACTGCAGACACAAACACAAAGATGATTTTGCGTATATGCAAGTTAAACTTATATAATTCAATTTAAAAAAAAAAAAGACAGGTTTTGAATAAGAACTTTATATCCCAACATTTTAATACAGAAATGTTATCGTTTCGTTATGGCCGACACAATCACGCAGAAGACTGCTGATCTGGCAGTCGTGTGGCGCTCATCGATACCCTCTACAAGGAGGGGTCAGTTGCAAAAGATCAGTGGTTTAAAAAAAAAAAGGGCTGATTGCCTCCCTGCTACGCTGAACTGATCATTCATCCAAAAGAAGTCCCAACCAAGTATTAAGTGCATAGCCATTAACATTCAAATTTTCTGCAACACTAAATTTTGTTATTTGATTGGCTGTAAGCAATCATTTAAAACAGTTTCATAAAAAAAAAAAAAATTAAAAAAAAAAAAAAAAAAAAAAATTTAATGGGATGAAACAGTTTCAATACATAGAGAGCAGAAACTTTGTCTACTGCTAATTTTCAACTCTTGACCCTACTTCGTCTTTTACATAGAACTACTAGTCACGCTAGCTAAACTACATTATAAAATAAATATGCATGACCGTTTTTCTAAATGAACCAAACAAACGACAAACTCAAATCAAAGACCTTCCATAAATGTGACCTGCAACCTATGAATTAATGACTGGCAACTATATTTGACTACCCAAATAGTTATTTAATGTGGTATTTTACAGTTACTATTCACCATGCTCCTGGTTACTCTATTATTATTATTATTATTATTATTATTATTATTATTATTATAATAAATACATGCTTGAGGCATATCACTGTGTGTAATGAATCTATAGAAGAATTTCACTTATTGAGCTGAATGAACATTTCAGTTCTAATTTACCGATTCACTTGCATTATTCAAAGGGATTGTTTAAAGTGAGCAATCTTGAGTGTTCATGTATGCAGATTTCCAGCATTGATCCTGTAGGTAGGAATATAAACTATAAAAATCAGAGAGTGCTTATACAGACATAACAGAAGGGGAAAAAAAGAGAAAAGAACCATTTCTGACTGACAAACCTGGATGGAAGTGAGTATGGACGACACATCATATGTAGGGCTCCAGCGATTCTGAAGAATGTCTAAACATATACTGCCGTCAGCGTAAACTGGGAAACAAAAAAAAAGAGAGAAAACGCACAAGTTTAACATTTTAAGCAAGCAATTTCAATGCACCATTTCCATAAAGTGAAAAATGTCAAACAGTAAGACCCGTGTAGCTAAATAATAAATGATGCTACCACAAATGACACAAGAAACACTGAGTATACCGCCATCTTTCCCATGCTCAATGTATGTGGAGAAACATTTTGACTGGAGAAGAAGAAACAACTGTAGACAAGGAAAGGAGGCCTTCAAAAAAAATTAAGGCCTACAGTTAGCTTGAACCCCATATACTGTTTAACGCAAGTGCTTAAATATAAACATATGGTGTCTCATTTTTAAACTGGAATAAACATGGATTCGACTCGTGTATAGTTTCCTTTTTTTAAATAACCGTTTATAAAACAAGCATGAGTATTCCCGACAATACGAATCTACCACAAAGTGGTTGTAGTTCCAAGTTGCTTCACTTGTCCTCGTCACACTCAATAGTTCCCATTTAGTCCAGACTTTTCTCTTTTATCCACATGTGCAACTGTGAATTTTTCTTTAAAGCCAAGCATTTTTTCTTCCTGAAGATTTTAAATCCCACTCTCGTCCCAATGTCGTTTTGACCCCCATTTCAGCTTTTCTCTCAAAGTAACAGTTGTCTGGAAGTGAATGCTTTATAAACGTAGAAAGTTTCAGGGCAAACTTTAGCTTTTTATGCAGAAGAGTTTCACATTTCCCCTCAAAGGTAAGGTGTTGACAGCTGTGCGAGTGCAGGAGCATGGTCCAGGATATTAGCCCCACATATCCATCTCTGTAGGGACCCCTTAACGATAATGTATACCTCTTCCCTTACTTTCAGTGTAAAAACACTTAAAGGTTTATAACCCAACATCTGGATTAATCCGAGTTGTATCTGGACTTTGTTAGTTAGTTATATTGTATGAGCTGCAGGCAGGGAGTGAAATCAGCTGTGGGTTTGCTGTGACGGTAATTAAATTAAGTTTATTTAAATAGCTTTAGTTCACAACATATATCGTCTCAAGTCACTTTACAAAAAAACACCCCACACACAGGCACTGATCCAGGAATACTTTCTGTGTTAAAGAAAAGTAAGATGTTAATGGCAATAGCCCCTTTTAGTGGCTTTATCTAGGAGAGAAAAACAGCCAAGCCGATATTCTCTGAGCCAGTTTTAAAATCTACAGGATAAAATTCATGATTTATACATTTCATTACAAGAAAGAAAGAAAGAAAGAAGAAAGAAAGAAAAAAAAAAAAAAAAAAAAAAAAAAAAAAAAAAAAGAAAAAAAAAAAAAAAAAAAAAAAAAAAAAAAAAAAAAAAAAAAAAAAAAAAAGAAAGAACACACACTTAATGAATGAGAACTAGTTCATGTTGTGGCAGTCAGTTTAAGATGTTTTAGTAGTGAACCATTAAAATAAATGATTTCAGTTTTAATGTGTTTGAACTAAACCTAGTACTAGTTCTTGTTATGCATGAACTGGCACAACCCTTAAAGAGAAAAAAAAAAAATAAAATAAAAAAAAAAAAATAAATAAATAAATAAAAATAAATAAATAAAAAAACTGCTTTCAAAGCGCATCCAAATAGACCTGAAGGCAAACAGAAACTGCTTGATGAAAAGATTTGTGGCAGACGGTTTCTCTTTATCCCCACAAAAGGCTGAATGGAAAAAAAGACCAAAACTGATATATAACAGAAGAAAAAGGAAACCTCCTTGTTGTGGATCAACTACCATCATGAAATATTGAGAAGAAAAGTTAACAAATACTAGTTTTAAGATGCATTTGAATAGCATTTTTGCTTGAAACGTCAGTTTCTTAAACGTCATAACAGGAATCTAAAGCGTCAGCAAAATGTAAATAAAAAGATGGTGTTGAACGGTGAATGACATACATCAGCATGTGGGTTTGGGTTTGTTTGTGCTGCAACATCACCTACCATTTGGATGAAACATTTTGGAGACGAACCGAACTGTGGGGGGCTTGTTTGGATACTCCTCTGAAAACTCTATCAGCAGCTTAAATGTTCCTGCAGAAACAGAAATAAAGATGGGCTCCAAACCTTTTACACTGCAAGAAAGATGCAGATGTGAAAAACTGAGAACGCTGCTGACAGCGAAAGAAACCATCAAGTGACTATAAATATCCCTTACTGCAGCAAAATCTGTTTATTGTGCAGGATTAGACAGGAATATGGGAGGGAGACGACTGACAACAAACGTCAAATAGAAAAGCACACTGGTACTCTGCAACACCCTACTGTAACAGTAGCGATTAACGATTATGAGGTTCAAAACAAAACCTTAAGTTTATGAAAGCCTAATAAGAACATCATCGGAAAATTTCACAAGTCTGATCAAAACAGAGAGGGAGCAAGTTAGCAACGCTCTGCCCTCAAGCAAACTCTTCCACATGAAAACGGTCAAAAGTAGCAAAACATACATTTACTTAGGATTGGAGTTGCATGTTTTAACTGAAACTAAGTTAACCATATGATGGAGAAGATTAGGCTGTCCTTTAGAGACAATATATCAGTGACTGTTCAGTAAAAAGAGTCTCCAGCATCAGCAACGTGATTTAAGTGTGATACTCTACTGTTGAAAATGTAATAAATGTTTAATTCAAGTTTTAAGAGTTTTTTTTAGCCAAAAAAACAAACAAACAAAAAAAAAAAAACCACTTCCTGTAGTCTCATACAAAGCTAAAGTACATTTCCTCATATTTACATGATCCAACATCAAGACTTTTTTTTTTCTTTTTTTTTTAGATCTAGAAAGAAAAATCTAATCTGATACCTTTTAGATAAAAAAAAAAAACCAAAACATTGACAATGTAAACATGGAGAAATTAAAATAAATAAAAAAGTGGATGTTGGTAACATTTAAAATAATAATAAAAAAAAAAAAAAAAACAAAACACTTGATGCCTACTTGTTCTCCAATCAAAATGACTGGTCATGATCAAAAAGCGTTTTTCTTATCGGCCCAAAACTACTCATATTTTTATATTCAGGTCTGTTTTCCAGATGTATAACCCATGCTTGACTTTGGCAGCAACATGTTCACAGCCCACAGGCTGTATTAGGTTGACGGAGAAATGCAGCTCTACAGTAACAGCGAGAGGCTAAATGCAATAAAATTCATTGTTTTGGTAAACAAACCACTTCATGAACCCAATAAATCCAAACAAATAACTTACCATCTTCAAATGGTGTCCCCACAGGCCTGCAGAAGACAGAGAGAGCACATACAGAGTTCAAAACCCATCTGATAATCTGAAGCAGAAAGTTACTTTTAGCAAAATGTTCACTGCAAGTCAATTTCTATAACAGTGTACTAGAATTGGAAGAATGCACTTGCTTAAGGTTGTTTTATTATGGTAATTAATTAGGTATAATCAAGCCATATTGTATCCTTTGTTTTCTTCACGTCACATTAACTAAAATAAGTGAATCAAACTGCAAATCTAAAATGAATGGGATCGTTGGCAGGGTATTGCATGGGCCACAGACTGGACATGCACAGCCCTGGTGTTTTCATCATGGGATGTGGTCTAATATTTTTTTTTTTTTTTAATGAAGTAAAGAGGTGGACAGAGGGTAGGGTGGGGAGAACTGAGCACAATGACTTGAGAGGGCTGCAGAATGTATGCATCACTGAAGCACAGTAGAGAGTGGGGTGAGCTAGATATAGAAATGACTCACCCAAAAATAACAGCGTTCCAAAGCATGATGTTGTTCTCGGACGGTGCTCCACTCACACCAGTGGGATCTTCCTGAAGTCTGAGTAACAGAGAAAGAACATTAAGGAGGGGAAAAAATAGAGAGGCAAGAGAGACAGTGACATTTCAGGAGGAGGCTGGCAAACAAGGAAAGGAAAAAAATACATAATAAAAAATAAATAATAAGAAAGAACAAGAAAAACTAGCCAGAGGGAGTGATGAATGAGTTGAGCATGAGGAAACTAATTAACACCTTGACAACAGGATAATTATCATTCAAACAAGGAGCTGCAACATGATACTCTGTGCAGGATCAACTGCCCACTGCCCATCCAGCAACATATGCTGCTGTGAAGGCTCATCAGGCTCTACTGTTCTGTAGCTGTAAACCCTGTGGGCATCAAACCACTGGTGCTGTTGATGCTACTTTAACCATAGATGGCCTCTGGTGTACTTTAAGTTAAAAAAGAAAGAAAAAGAGTATGCAAAGGTTTGAAGGCAAAGAAATCCTCATTTTGGCCCACCGCTAGACAAAACACTGCTTAAATCAAGCAGCACTAGGTTGAGATGACTGTTGCAGAACTAACTGGTTTTGTGCAATCTTCTTTTGCAATTTAGAACTCACATTATTGGAGAAAAAAATATGTAGTTTTGCATTTAATATTAAAGAACTCTTCTGTTTAGGTAAGCTAATAAAAGAACTTAAGACACTGATGCACTCCAGTTAATGACGGTCTGCAAGGGCAATGTTTTCAATTTCAAAGTATCTGGCCACTCCAAGTTCGAGGAAATGACCAAAGCTGTGTCAATGCTTTAATGATGCTTTGTTTTCAGCTCTGCAGAACAGAAATTAACTCTGTCACATGATATTTAAAACCTTGCAGAAGCAAAGCAGCAGCAGTCAGGAAATGTCATGTGCTGCAGTTTCTCTCTGCTCTGTACTGTCAACAACATCTAACCAAACAACTTCCTCCTGACTGACTTAAGGGCTTGAACTGCTTGATGTGCAGGTCTCTATTTCAAGCATTTATATCAATGTTCTTTTGATATATTTTCTAAAATGAATGCATTTGATTAAGTGTTGTTACCCTAAAAAAAAAAAAAAAGTTTTTTCCTTTAGATATGTGCACCAAACAGTGATACAGTCACTTCCAATAAGACAGCTGTAATCTTTAAATTCACAAATCAAGCATCCTGAAGATCTATTGTAATAACCTTCAGTTCTATCATGTTGGATTTCTTTTAGCAGCATGTTTCGAAGTTTAAAAAAAAAAAAAAAAAAAAAAAAAGATCCAAAATACCAGTTTTCAGTTTCTCAGTAATTAAACAACTAAAAACAATAAATAATTTTCATCATATTCAAGAATATGCATGGGCTAACTAATCTGTAGCCCCTCAATCCTGTGTAGTAGAATGCCTAAACTGAGTTTCCATTAACAAAAGCATCTTCTAGTTTGTCTCCGCTGCTCCAAGTCAGTTTATAATCCAAGTGTTTAATCTGAAATAAAAATAATTCAATACGGATTAGCCGTATTGGTGGCTGAAACCCCAAGTTGTGGTTTCACAATCTGCACTTCCGAGTGGTTCCACAAATGATCTCTGTGACATGCAGAGCAAAATGCCCAGCAACAACTGCCTAGCAACAAAGACATGAGCAAATCAGAACCGGCGTTCTAAATTAATTTTCCAACACCAGTCTGTTGCGGATTATGGTTTAATGAGAACTAAATCAACATGATGCATAAGAAGTAGCTAGCTGAAAGTAGCTACTTAAAAGTAACCATGTTATTGTCCCATTCAGATTCTTGCTTATGATCACTAATGAAGAAGTGGAGGAACTACTATACACAATTTAAAGCCCCTGCATAACTCATTTCTTGACTAAATATGGGTTTTATGAAGACTTGCAGCAATTAAATCTGGTAAGCAGATTTGTAGCAAGTAAGAGCCCAGATCTCTTTCTAATGGCCTTCCTGCACAAACTCACTGTAATTAACCTCCTTTACAGTGATGTGAAAGGTGCACTACTCGATTCACTGACTAGGAGAGAGAGAGTTACTTTGTTTGACTGCACATTAGAAATTATTGACAAGTCAACGTACTGTAGATCTGGAGGATAGCACATCCTAGGTAACTGGAGAGTAACAAATGCAATCTGTTTTGTCATTGAAAAATATACCTGCTCTAGATCAGACACAAATAAAACCAAACTAGTTTAGAGTTAATGTTTCCTTCTGAAATCTTGTTTTGGCAATTTTTGAAGCGATGGCCTGTTCATAATTTCATAATTAAAAAAAAAAAAACAACCCCCCTTACTGGTCGTTCCAGGAAACATACCATTGCTGTTATCCATAAACAAAGCATTCCTAAATGTTATTTTCAACCTAAATCCATCCAGCTAACATATCTGCATTAAGGATAGAGGCAAAAACCTTAGTTATTAGGCATAAAGTGATTGCAATGGTTTCACTATAAAATCAACATCTAAAGACAAAATAAAAACGATGCTTTATTGATTTATTAGATTCAAGAATTGCGCCGTCGATGGTGGCAGCATGTTGGAGGAACTCTGTTACATTAGTTCTGATTTGTGCTTTTTGGAACTTTTGTTCGTAATTTTTTTTTTTTTTTTTTTTTTTGGTTGAAGCTTTTTTGGACAGTTGTAGGAGGAAGGATTTTTGCTATTACAGTTTTATTTTTAGCCAGTTGTCAAGATGAGTAATCATGGCAACAGGGTATTGTTTTAACAACTGGGAGCAGCTGATTAGCATCTCAAAAGCTCAAATTATACATGAACTGACCCCAAATTTCAGAGGAGTTGCAAAGGAGGCTTCAAGGATGCAGAGCAGGACCAAAGAGCAGAGAGAAGAGGAGGAAGTTCAAACCATCTCTCAAGGATCATGTCCCCAACTCCAACGTCTCTCTCTGCCCAACTTTCTAACCATACAGCCAGAGATTTAAAAAGTAGCGGCAAAAGCAAATAAGGTGGGTTAGCAGTACTTGCCAACAACTGATGGTGACATGCAGAACATGCTACTGTGGAATATCGTCTCTGCTGCTCAAAAATTCAGCTGTTAGCATGTCGTGAGACTCCCATTCATCAACAGTCTTCAGTCAGAGGTCTATTCAGATTTGTTGCAAGACTGACTGCTACCAAAGTGCCATCCTCCCCACGGCATCACCATCCACAACAACTCTGATGGTGCAAGTTGAATTTCCTGTTGCAATAAAGTATTTTTGAATTTAATTCATAATTTTGAATAATTTTATGTAAAACCTAACCCTACACAGAGTTATTTGACACAGTAAAACTGCCCCATAACAATACATTTGAAAGGCATTATATGCAAAACATTTCAAAGAATTGTGGTAAAGCAATATAAAGCAAGAGTGCTTGCAGTCAGCCAGATCTTGGTGTGGAACATACTAGACTAATTCATGCTGAGCAACAGTGTCTTGTTTGCCTCAGTGTTTAAGTTCCCTACCTGGGGACGGCCACAGCAGAGTAGAGTTACAGTGACACTTTATCCATCCTGCTTTAATGTTTCGTATTTTTGTAGACTTTCTTTGCTTCTCTTGTCTTCTGACATGTGATTGTGAATAACAAGCCACATATCCAGCACCACCGGATGCCATAGGGAGGACCGCAACATACTGGGAATTATAAGTTTTACTCGCAGCAAGGTGAGAGTGTCTCAGGATGCAGAAACAGTTTTGTCTTCACACAATGATTTTTACAGGATTATTTAAAAACACAGACGAAGGATAATTCCCGGTCAAGTTCTTACTTTTAATACCACAACATTTTTTGTCGTACACTTCATTTATAGTTTGAACTCCTTTAAATAAGATGCCAGAAGAAGTGCTGGATTTTTCTCTAACTGTATGGAACATAGAGTAATGCACTGCCCCTCCCCCACATGTTGCCGCAAACTGCCAGTCAGTTGGCTAAAAGCAAACTCTTGCATTTATCCATCATATCCAAATTGGAAAGTTATTGGTTTGGAAATATTTCACAAAAACCAAAGCATCATGCTATGGAAACTAGAGCAGCATGACCCACAACATTTACTGAGTTAAATGTTTTGAAATCACAGCAGGCAAGCTAACAGCCCAGTAAGAACCCTTCTACTTCCACTTATCTGAGATCTGGTTGTGGGGGGATAACAGGTCCAGGATGTTCACCCATACATCCTGTTGCCCAGTGACACACTCTGGCTCATTCAGGAGGATCCAAGGCCAGAAAGGATATACAGTTCCCTCCAGCAGCTTCTGGATCTGAAAACCTCCAAAGGGAGGCACCCATGAGACATCCTGATCCAATGCCAAAACCACCTCAACTGACTCCTTTTGATACTGAGGAGGAAACATCTTAACTCAAGAGTTCCCCCTAGATCACAAAGCTTCAGATCTACTTTTAAGGCTGAGTCCAGTCACCTCACAGCTGATTTCATGTCTCATGTGATCACAGGTGAGGGTCTGAATATAAACAAACTGGTAAATCATGAGTTTTGCTTTTGGGCTCGGCTCCTACGTCAACACAACGGGCCGGGGCAGCATCACTATTTATGCCGAACGAAGCTGGAGTTTGCTTTTGATTTGAGAAACGTCTAAAGGGTGATTCCTCCTCATTTTTCACAACATTGAGCATCTTGAATCTGCTCTAGTACAAAAACAAACAAACAAAACAAAAAACTTACACATCAAACCTAGACTAGATTGTTCTACACAAATAGCAGAACAACTAAAACCCAGTTTCTGATTTGTTGATTTACTGATTTGTGAAAGTTAAATAAAGGGCGATTTCAATGCTTTCCTTGCATCTGGACCACACTAGAACTGGTTCAGCTCAGAAACTACAATACATAGCCTCTTCAAACTAGGACTAGATTATTCTACACTAATAGCAGAATCAGTCAAACCAGACGAGGCCCCAATATGTTAATTAATCTCTTGGAGATTAAGGAGAAAAGTACTCCTGGCCTCAGATTTAGAGGAGCTGACAAAATCTAAGTTAAAATAAATACAAATTAAAATAAAAAAATTATTAAAACTGTAATACTTTGATTGTAGGAGAACTATGAATAGTAGTGTGATTCTAATGTCATTAACACAATCAAAACATACAGTCCTATAAAAATTGGGAACCAGAATAGACTAACATGATGATTTAAAATCCCCAAATCTAATAAGGAACAATATTAATGGTGATACTGTGTTAAAGATTTGAAAATGTTGACTTTCTAAATTGTTGATTACAAATAAAGATAACATTAAAGTAACTACATAAGAGGTGCCAGGAATTTATATAGCCATTGTTAACAAGGTAATTTCCTTAGAGGAAAAATCCCCGAAATCTCCGTGCCCGAAAAAAATCGAAAGCAAATAAAAATAGTTTGAATGTTTCTGCCTCTTCACAGAGACAATTTCAAACCCACCCAATGCTAAATAAATCAATTTCTGTTCATTTTAACCAATATTCATGAAAAAGTCAGATACCTGTGAAACACCTTTAATCCATACCGATTTTGTCTCCCTGCGGTATTGTAAGCAGAGAACACTGAACCCTAAATGCCAAAAAAACTGATCAGAAACACTGAAAAAACACTGGCGTAATTCAGCAAAATGAGCCGTTTGTTATCAACAGTTAACATTTAAGACGTTACACTTTGATATTGCTTAACATAGTAACCGCTATCATAGAAAGACCTGGGAAATATTCGGTGTAAGACATTTTTTGACGGTAAAAATTGTTTGTTTTGGACAGTATTGTCGTCAACCGGAGCTAACCATAAGCTAACACTGTTAGCCACATAGCTCCGTCGGCTTAAAGACTGAAACAGAAAAGGCAGCTCACACAAACGGCTACTTTACCTTTTAAAATCCCTCATTAGCCGTCTCCTCGCGGGCGTAGACATTATTTCAGTTATGTATACAAAAAAATTGAAAACCTAAATAAGCAAAGAGAAAAACCCCAAATCCGGTGTTTCTTCCGCTTGCAGCGCTTTTCTTATTCCCCCAAAACAACAACTGGCTAGCTCGCTATTTATGGTTGACGTCGGTTGGTTGCGGTGCTGAGGCCAACAGAGGCGCAACCCTTATATGTCACAATGTTCCTGTTAAAAAAAAGGCAACGAAAACCCCTCCCTGCTAAAATTAAATAAATAAAATAAAAATTAAAAATCAGCTGAAATTCTGCTGGAATATATTTGGAGCAACTGCTTCATTTTAGGCTATATATGAGTAATAATTATTTATAACACAAACAGAGTCTTTAAAAATGTGCGGGTGCATCTGCATAAGTTGGAATTTTATTGAAAAGTTAATTTATTTTTATTATCTCATAATAATAATAACTGTGGCCCGCAGCTAATCAAAACTCAAAATTCAGTTTCTCAAAAACATTATATGCAACTGAAATCAGAAATGTAAATACATCAAATAAAAAGACACACACAGCTTTTTTTCTTATTGTCTGAAGTTAAATCAGACCAAAGGTATCTTGTTTTAGGTCAGGTAGAACTGCCAAAAAGAATTTCTATTTCAAACCTGGAATAGATTGTTCTGCACTAACAGCAGGACATTTTTGCCACACCTTTATTGACTTGTGAAGCTTCTCACAATAGTCCGCTGGAGTTCTGGCCCATTCCTCCAACTGAACTGGTGTAACTGAGTCAGGTTCACTCTCAAACCCCATTTTAGATCTCCCTACAAATTCTCTCTAGGATTGAGATCAGGGCTTTGTGATGGCCACGTCAAAACATAGACTTTGTTGTTCTTAAGCAACTTTGTAAGCATTTTGGCTGGATGCTTAGGGCCATTTTCCATTTGGAAGTCCCATTTGTACCTAAGCTTTAACTGGTGATGTCTTCAGATGTTGGTTCAATATTTCCACATAATGTTCTTTCCTCATGATGCCATCTATTTTCTGAAGTGCACCAGTTCTTCCTACAGCGAAACAGCCCCACAACATGATGCTGCCACCCCATACTTCACAGTTGGGATAGTGTTCCCAGGCTTACAAGAGTCCCCCTTCTTCTTCCAAATGTCATTATCCACGTTTCACTGTCAATAATTACACTATTTTTCAGCTTCAGCAGCATCTTCACAAGGTCTTTGGCTTTCTGGAGTTAATTTGCAAATTTTTGACCAAAACAGATTCATCTCTGGGATACAGAACCCATCGCCTTCCTGAGTGGTATCATGGAAGGACATTCCCATCATGTCTATACTTGTGTATAATTATTTGAACAGATGAATGCAGCACCTTAAAGCAGCTGGAAATTCTTCCCAAGGATGAACCAGACTTGAGCAGGTCCACAATTCTCTTTCAGATAATTTGGCTGATTTCTTTTGTATTTGGCTTTGATGTCAGCTTTGGAGCAGAGGCTTCTTACTGGGTCAGCACCCTCTCAGTCCATAGCAATATTAAACAGGCTTGACTATTATTGTTATTCATCAAGTACCCAAGAACCACCATCCTAAGTATCTTGCTAAAGGTTAATTATCTAAATATTAGTGCAGTTATATGAATAATTTAGTGTGGCAAAATTCTTATGTTTACTCAACAAAATATTACAAATACTTTAATTAGATGACATATCTGACATCTAACAGATGATAAGAAGGCATGCTCATGTAGGAACGCCTGATACAATTACTTTTAGATTTATTGAGAAATGCCAGATTAAATAATTATGCGCTCCAGTCTCATAATCTACTCAGTAAGTAAGTGGCTTACTTTATAATCTCCATAATCCATCTGAAGATGATGCATACTGCCTCTATTGTCCTGCTGGGAAAGTGATTAGAAGCAAAAATCAGCAAAATTGATGGACTGATGTTTCAATACATAATTAATAACAGATGTGGAAGAAGCCACTAACAAAGGAACAAAACAGGATTTTATGGACAAGAGTGAGTAAAAATATAGAATTTTAAAATTGCCGTTTTGAAGCAGTAATATCGTATCTGATTAGAAACTGCATTTCATAAACAGGTAAATAATTCATATGTTTAACAGTGAAACTTTATTTTATTTGGTTTAGTTCAAACATTTGCTTTAACAGTTTTTTTGTGGAGAAAAACACTTTTATGCAGTTGCAGAAACTGACAAAGATATTAATCATATGGCACATCCCGATACACTCTATGAGTCACCACAGCATGCTGGGCCAAGCTCCAGACAAAAACTGGCTATTTAATCAAGCCAAATCCTTCACCTCACAATTTCCCTAAAAGAATCCAGATTGCTGCTATCAATAGGCGTAAAGCCCTCTTAGCCCATTTCACTGTAGTGACAATGTAGGTCATTGCACAGACAATAGGACGGCCACGCCTCCTCTGTGCAACCAGCAGTTAAAGGCATGCTCCTTTATGTAATCCATCACACATTTAGATCATGTGTTGATGTGTATTGTTTTCATAGACTCCCTCTACATCTCAGCCGTAAAAAAAATATTTATTCACCTTTAAACGCTAAAACTGAATGAAATGGATTAGGACATCATGAAATGAAGTGAGGGCTTGTTTCATGATTGTCTGGCTGATTGATTCGTAGAGGAAAAGGTGACCCTGTGTGTTTCTGCCAGCTGCTGGACAAAAACCTTGGGTCCAGCCAAAATATGCAGGAAGAGAGTATCCCTGCTTAGCTCTGCTGCTTTTAATAGAAAGGGCAAGGGAATGCTAGCATTGCTTTCTCATTCTCTCCAATGTGCTGTGAGAAACAGCAGCATTTGCCTGTATCATTTGTTCACTTGCAAATAAAATAAAGACTTTGCAAAATATTACATAAGTTCTTGAAGGATTTAATTGTGCATGTTTACATTTTGTGAACTATCTCACTTGGACACATTTTAGCCAATTTAGTTTTACTTCTGGAAACTAATTAAAAGAGACAATTAAAACATCTACAGATCCCTGCTTAAATATTCACACCCCTTGAACTTTTATGACATTTTGTTATTTAACAACCACCAACTTCAATGTGTTAATTCAGTACAAATCTGAAAAGTGTGGAGTGCTTTTGTGTTCAAAACATCTGGAGACAAAAAAATTTGCGCATCCATTTTTGCAGAAATAATTCAGCTGTAAACATAAATCTTCAATTGTTTCCACAGGATTTAGGTCTAGACTTTGACTGGACCATTCAAATAAGTAAATATGTGTTGATCTAAACCATTCCATTGTAGCTCTGGCTATGTAACTGCTGGAAGGTGAGTGAGTCACTGTGCCAGTGTAGGGCTTTTGTAGCCTCTATCAGGTTATCTTCCCTTCTCACCCTCCATGGGTGGTCTTTTCTCAACTTCTGAGCTCGGGTCCTCTACCAGAGGCCTGGGAGCTTGAGGGTTCTACGTAGTATCTTGGCTGTGCCGAGAACTGCGCATTTCTGGACTGAGATGTCTGATGTTGTTCCTGGGATCTGTTTTAGCCACTGCTCCAGTTTGGGGGTGACTGCCCCGAGGGCCCCGATGACCACAGGCACCACTGTGGTCTTCACCTTCCAGGCCTTCTCCAGTTCCTCTCTGAGGCCCTGGTATTCTCCAGTTTCTCGTGTTCCTTTTTTCCTGATGTTGCAAATCGCTTGGTATTGCTACATCCACCACAACGGCTTGTCCTCTGTTGTTTATCCACCACCACGATGTCCGGTTGGTTCGCCATTACCATTTTGTCTGTCTGGATCTGGAAGTCCCACAGGATCTTAGCTCGGTCATTCTCCACCACCTTTGGGGGTGTGCCCCACTTTGATCTCGGGGCTTCCAGTCCATATCCTGCACAGATGTTTCTGTTACACTATGCCCGCCACTTGGTTATGACGTTCCATGTACGCTTTCCCTGCCAGCATCTTGCACCCTGCTGTTATGTGTTGGACTGTCTCAGGGGCCTCCTTGCACAATCTACACCTTGGATCTTGTCTGGTGTGGTAGATCTGAGCCTCTATTGCTCTGGTGTTTAGGGCCGTTCCTGTGCAGCCAGGATGAGAGCCTCTGTGCTGTCCTTGAGTCCAGCTTTTTCCAGCCATTGGTAGGATTTCCTGATATCAGCCACTTCAGTTATTTGTCGGTGGTACACCCATGTAGGGGCTTATCCTCCCATGATGGTTCCTCCAGCACCCTCATCCTCTGGTCCCCATTGTTTGAGACATTCGCTGAGCAACATCGTCGGTTGAGGCTTTGACCTTGATGTATTTATGGATCTTGGATGTTTCATCCTGGACAGTGGCTCTCACACTCGCTAGTCCTCTGCCTCCGTCCTTACGGCTCGCGTATAGTCTCAGGATGCTGGATTTAGGGTGGAACCCTCCATGCATGGTTAGTAGTTTCCGAGTTTTAACATCCATGGTCTTTATCTCTTCCTTTGGCCAGCTTATTATTCCTGCAGGGTATCTGATTACTGGCAATGCATAGCTGTTTATCGCACGGATCTTGTTCTTGCCATTGAGCTGGCTTCTCAGGACTTGCCTTACTCGTTGGAGGTATTTGGCTGTGGCTCCTTTCCTTGTGACCTCATCGAGGCTGCCATTTGCTTGTGGTATTCCCAGGTACTTGTAACTGTCCTCAATGTCTGCTATTGTTCCCTCTGGGAGTGAGACCCCTTCTGTGTGGATGACCTTCCCTCTCTGTGTAACCATCCGACCACACTTCTCTAGTCCGAATGACATCCCAATGCCAGTGCTGTAGATCCTGGTGGTGTGGATCAGTGAGTCGATGTCTCGTTTGCTCTTAGCGTACAGCTTGATGTCATCCATGTAGAGGAGGTGACTGATGGTGGCTCCGTTCTTGAGTCGGTATCCGTAGCCAGTCTTGTTGATGACTTGGCTGAGGGGGTTCAGACCTATGCAGAACAGCAGTGGGGACAGAGCGTCTCCTTGGTATATGCCACATTTGATGGACACTTGTGCAATTGGCTTGTAGTTGGCTTCAAGGGTGGTTTTCCACATCCCCATCGAGGCTGCAATGAAGGCTCTTAGAGTCCTGTTGATGTTGTACATCTCTAAGCATTCAATGATCCAAGTGTGTGGCATTGAGTCATAGGCTTTCTTGTAATCAATCCAAGCCGTGCACAGGTTGGTGTGTCGGGTTTTGCAGTCTCGGGCGACTATTTGGTCTACCAGGAGTTGGTGTTTGGCTCCTCTGGTATTTATGCCGATGCCCTTCTGTGCTGTACTCATGTATTTATCCATGTGCCCACCTATCTTAGCTGCTATGATGCCTGACATGAGCTTCCATGTTGTAGAGAGACAGGTTATTGGCCGATAGTTGGATGGGACCGAACCCTTTGAGGGATCCTTCTGGATCAGGATTGTGCGCCCTTCAGTTAACCATTCAGGGTGAGTCCCACTTTGTAGCAGCTGGTTCATTTGAGCTGCCAGTCGCTCATGGAGGGCAGTGAGTTTCTTTAGCCAGTAGGCATGGATCATGTCAAGACCTGGTGCTGTCCAGTTTTCATACCTGAGACTCTTTCTTGGACATCTGCCACTGTGATAGTTACTGGGGCTTGCTCAGGGAGGTTGCTGTGGTCATCTCGTAGAGAGATTAGCCACTGTGCATTGCTGTTGTGGGTCGCCTCCCTTTCCCATATGCCTTTCCAGTACTGTTGGGTCTCCAGCCTTGGTGGGTCTGCTCTGTTGTTATTACCCTGCCATTGAGAGTACACTTGAGCTGGTTGGGTGGAGAAGAGCCGGTTAATCCTCCTGGCTTCATTTTCTCTTGTGTACCTCTTTAGGCGACTGGCCAAGGCTTGGAGCCTTTGTTGGCAGTTTCGAGCGCTTCAGGTATGGGCATCTGGCTGTACCGCTTGGGTACCGGTCTTTTGATTGCACCTCTTTGGAGCTCTGACAATTGGCTCACTTCCCTCCTTGTTACCTTGATTTAGCCTCTAACCGTCTTTTCCATGGTGGGTATTGAATCTCATGGTTGCTCCTATAGCCGAGCATCTCAAGGATCACTGATGCTGAGTTGTACACCAGCTCATTGGTTTCCGTTATGGTGTTGGTAGGGATCGTTCTCAATGCTGCATTCACATCTTCAATGAGACTTTCTGATGGTACTTCACTCAGCCGTTGTAATTGGCATCGGGATTGCCTGGTGTTCATTCGGGCCACGATCCTACCTCTCAGGTCAGTTGCTGCCTCGTTCAGCTTTGATGGTTCGTTCATTATTCGGGCTGCATACCCAATCTCCGGGTGGGGAGTTGAAGCTAACTCCCCTCTGACCTGGCGTCCTGGCTCCCTCTTGCCGTAGCATTTGTGTTGTACCTCGTCTATCTCAAGTTGTGACAGCATTTGTCGTTTGCGGATGTTGGAACACTGAGCTACTAGTTGTTTGGCAGTTAGTGTTGAATGGGGATGTCGACGTAACCATTCCTCCCACATTCTTTGCATGTAACCCCTCTGACTAGGGTTACTTGAGTAGTAGCATTCCAACAGATCCAAGTTTTCACCTCTCGCCCAATTCCGTCTTGTTATATATATATATATTTGCTGTCACTCAGATGACAGCAAACTGTAAACAAAATGCAGAGATGTTATTTAATCTTGGGGGGGCAGCCTTTGAGCAGAAGAGCTCATCAACCCAATCATCCTCCTCAGCTCATCAAAACTAAAAATTCAACAAATATTTCATAATAAATGAAATGAAGAAGGTTCTCACAAGGCAGACTTAAAGTTGCAAATGGTGCAGATGGCTATCAGCTCTGAGAGTTGGAATCTGGTATAAAGTGTATTTTCCTTTGAGATTAATACATGGTCCATGTTGAATAAACTAACTAAGCAAGCAAATACTCAACAAAACAGAGTGAAATTAATCAGCAGCTCTCACCAGTCTCAATTAAATAGCAAATTATGTCTCCACAGAAACCAATGAGAAATCAAACTCATTTCTGAGTGCTGGGTGTGTGCAGGGAGGCGTAATGGAGAAATCATTACGTGATGGAGAAATCAGCATGTGCAGTTACCATCTGCACTAGAGAGGAGCAGACCTTCAAGATGGCACAAGCTAATTGTCTCATTAAAGCTGCAGTGTCATGTTACATCTGCATAGGTTGAGGTAATTAAATTACACTGCTGAGTGACCATTTGGACACTCAGCCTTGTAGCATCACAGTCACAGTTTAGTAAAAGCCAGCAGTGTTGTCAAAGGCAGTAACATGATTAAAACTGGTTAAAATCTATTTAAACTGCCATTTTATGAAGTCTTTTAAACCGAAGTTGTCAGAGACTTGAACATTTAATCAACTGCCAACCTATCAGAACCCATTGCACAGAAATTTATGAAACACCATTCCAGAAAAATCTGAACTTGACAACAAGAATCTTTGTTTCCACCGTTTTATTAGTAGTTATCTTGTTATAAATATTTGCTATAATATTTTCAAAAGTATGCGATGTCTACAAATAAATAAAATCGTATTAATTATTTGCTAAATTACAAAATAAATATAGGAAACTTCAGTACTTTTCTAAAGGATCATGCATCATCACTCCCAGGTTTTCATACTGAGACATTTTTAATATGCTGCAACTATGTTGTTCCTTATTTTTATTCATTTAATTTTTTTTTACTAAATTTACAGCAGGGAAAGTAATAATTGTGGCACATGGATTTTTTTTCTAAAAGCCAAATATTTTACATGAGATTTGTTACTCCACTGTAGAAATGTTCTCTAATTAAAGACTGCATTTTTTAAAAAATATGTTTTTATGAATATACTGATTAATTTATCCTACTATTTTTTATATACATTTGCCCCTTGTCTGCCAATTAATGTGAATGGTGCTTTGAGCCATTGTACAGCTGAGGTGTAATAAATAAATCATGTAGATTAATTTCTTTATTTAGATTTTTTATTTATGAAGATAAAAACTTTAAATACTTTTAAGAACTTTATTTTGGATGAGGGTTCATCTAAAGTTTCAACTAAAACTGGAAATGCAAACAGGTATCAACAGGTTCCAAGCCCTTCCCTGCAAGTCAGTCCCTTCCCCGCCATCCTTCCTCGCACGCTCTCCTCCCCGCATCCCGTCAACTCAGCATTGCCATGTCTATACTGGAACAATGCAAACCTGTTCCAGTGACCTTGGACTGAAGGCTTTTTCCATTAAAAAACTAAGCTGTGATTTCAAAGTTTTTCCAATGCTGAGTCAAATTCAAAAATTTATGTAAAACCCATTGTTTATCATAAAAATCCCAAAATATTCTCTGATGACTGTGTCTAAATCTGGAATATCAATATGCATCCATGTCCCTAGATTAAATGAGGTTTTTTAAAAATGAAAATTGTTATCTGCCATTTCAATCAATACGTAGTAAGTAATAAGACATACATACCCAAATTATAAAAAATTACAAAAATTCATACAAAATCCTTATTCCATGAAAATATCCCAAAAACTTTCTCAGAGGTCAGCGTCTACAAGAGGACCTATATGTCAGGTTTACCACTACTTTTTGTAATATTGACCCAGAGTTAAAAAAAACGAATAAAAAAAAAAAAAATCATAATTTGTTAAAATATTCCCAGATGATCATGTCACAATGTGGAATAGCATCAGTGTTTGATCATGTCCATAAATTCAATGCCTTTTCAACAACAATAATAATAAAATGTTCACTGCTAATAGAATGATGCAAATCAATAAATCCATTAAAAAAAGCAATCATTCATAAAAACTTACCAAATTATTCTCAGATGGTTGTGTCTTCATGGAGAATACTATAATTTTATTTCCATGTCCTTTGATGCACCATAATCTAAAACTTTTTCCAAAATAAAATCACAGTCGCCCTTGTTGTTCAGCATACATAATTATGAATTTATTAAACACAAGGGGATTCTCAAAACTGAATAATATATGTGGTTCATAACAAGGATGCATCTGAAACAGATTCTCTCACCTGAGCTGTTGACCTTTGCAGCTCCTCCAGAGTAACCATGGGTTTCTTGGCTGCTTGTCTGATTAATGCTTTCTATCCCACTATTTCATTTTAGGTCAGGGGTCTCAAAAGTGTGGCCCTCACAATAATTTTGTTAAGCCAACGATCAAAATACAAGTATGGAGCTAATCTGGCCTGCAAAGACAGGGATCTAATACAAATGAAATTGTTTTGATTTCTTTGGTTAAAAATTTTCACAGACAAATAAAATCTTAAAATAAAAAAAATATGAGATACACCAAAAGTCTCTCTTATTAACTATGTTTCTGCTTTCATTTTAATGTTGCAGAAAATGAAACCCTAAACATCCCCCACCCCTGATTAATTAAACTCGACTACATAATGCAAGCGCTGACCGATTTACAGTTGTTGTTGCCAAGTGGAGAGAAAAAAATGTTTCTAGTCAAAAAATGAGAGCATCCACACAAGAAATGTGGAAACTACACAGTGGTGTACACAGACATTTTCGGGGTGGAACTCCAGTTGACAAAAATGGCAGCTTGTACAGCATATGGAACCTTAGTGATGTGAGATTTATTACAAGAACAGTTTGAATATCATGTACATATACCTATTTCAAGTAAAGAGCAATATGCTGTGTGATACAGATCTTTAAACACTCTACAGCAGCGGCGTCAAACTGATTTAATTTCGGACCATATTTCGCTGTGGTCAAGAAATGTTTTTCTTTTTGGTCGACAGAGTTCCTAAAAGAAAAGTAGTGGGCTTCTAGACTTGAACCAGAGACTTCTTGGTCTAAAGCTCTACAAGTGAGCTGTACACCCATATATTTCAACTGTTAAGAATTTTCAGGTAGCACCTGGACTATGAATGAAGGTAGCAATAAAAAAGCTAATCATAGGTCAGACACTCAGTTTGAAAATAAGAGACTGACGTTGATCAGTTTAAAGCTCAAGAGACAAACGTCTGAGTACTTAACTTATATTTAGCGCTCAAACTCATTTTGAACAAGAACCCGTTCTTCTATCTATGTAGGGTCTCCTCTATAAATCCACATTAGCAGTTGTTATCAAGAAATGGTTCATTATTGCCTACAAAAGGTGCCAAAAAATAAAATCATGGGGGCATCTGCAGAATAACGAGAGAACCTGAAAGGTTTCTAAAATTTGCAATTTTCAGCCAACATCTGGACTCAGCATGTAAGAGTTGACTAAGATGGTGCCTTTTCAAGAGACTGATATCTGAGTTAATTTTCCAGATTTAGCTCTCAAGCCCATTTTGCACGAATATGTTAAAGGTCTTGTGTATCAATCAACATTGGCAGTTGCTTTTAAGATGTTGCTCTTTTTGGCTGATGAAGTTTCTAACCAGGGAGCATCTGGAGTTGAACCAGAGACCTCTTGATCTGCAGTCAAATGCTCTACCACTGAGCTATACCCCCACACACACTTATAATGCTCACTACTTTTTGCCAGGATCTTGAATAAGCATGTATGAATCGATGAATAATACACTTGTTTCATGGTCAGTTTCAAGCTTAAGAGACTTTTGTCGGTCAGTTTAAAGCTCAAGAGCCATACATGTGAGTACCTACCTTTCAGCCAGCATTTGAATTGACTAAGATGGTGCCTGTTCATTGGTCAATTCAAAGTTTAAGACAGAAACACCTGAATTTAGTTTACAGATTTAGCTGTCAAGCCCATTTTGCATGAATGTATGGAGGTATGGTCTTGTGTATCAATTAACATTAGCAGTTGCTTTCAAGATGTTGCTTATATTTCGTTCTCAAATTCATTTTCAACAAGAATGCATTCATGCATTTATCTGGGGTCTCCTCTGTCAGTCCATATTGGCAGTTATTGTCAAGACATGTTTCCCTTTACCCCAAAAACCTTACTTCACGGAAATCAGGGGTCCTCTGGCAGCATCTGATCTTTGTTTTGGCCTTTCCCTTAAAATCTCAATGAGAAACAAATACTTTTGCAAAGAATTGTATTCGTTGTGAATGAAAACTTGGGGAGTTGTGCCAAAATTATAAATGAGAGGGAGAATTATTAAAGTCATCTTCCACTAACCAGTGTGGGTTGTGTTTGCTTTTGAGACCGTGTGTTCATCTCTTCTGACAGGCAATATCTCTTTATTGTTCATCTTTGTGAAACTGGGCTGCATTGTTTGTCTGACTCATCACTAAAATGTGTAGTGGTAGGATTTTTGAAGACACAAGGGATGAAGCATCCTAATTATATGATTTGCTGAAATCACACAATGCATCAATAAAGACTAGAAGTGACTAAAAACCCCTGCATTGCATCAGGAGGTGCAATTTCTCCTCACAGTTCTCTTTGTCTCTGTGTCTTTGTTTCATTTTTTACACTGCAAGTCTGTTTATCCCTCCATTTCTATTTTTTGCTGCAGTTAAGAAAGTAAAGCTAAACATTTTTGATTTATCGGTGAATATAGAGAAGATGAAAGCTTTTTACCCAACACATTGACATTTATTCTACGGGATTTTCATACAGAAATCTTTCTTAAATTGTTTTAAAATATTACCTGAAATGAGTTGGCTCTGTACTTCCTCTTTACAAACAGCAGATGGAGCTGGAGATCCAGATGGAAGCGGTATCCTGTTGTCATGGTTTCACGGATTCTGGGTGCAATGATGGATTTTGATTGGTAGAAAGAGAAAGGAGTAGATTTGGATGCATGTCATTTTTTTTTTCTATGTCTAATCCAACCTGTGAAAAATGACCTTAAAATGAATCCATCAGATGCATCTGAATGACTCGTGGAAAGAGGTGACTAATTAGCCATTGATTTTCTTTCTCCTGCATAATAATAACCTATAAGCAGTAAGTTTGCAATTAATTTGTTAGATTTTTATAAGATACCGGCAGAGGACAAATGTCTTTCAGTTCTCATGAAGTGGTCCTCCTATACTTCCAGGTGATTAAGCAGAGGTCATCACATGACTTCACAATGCACCAAATGATGTAATGTTTCACAGATGTAATGAGCTAATGTTTTACAACCCCTGGCTGGTATTTTTGGAGGAAATATAACGTCTCATCCTCTAGGGTTTTGTTCTCCTCCTCCCCTTGGATGCCAGCAACCATCATTTCAGTCCAACTTTCCATAACAACCCATTTATCACCATCCAGTTTCATCTGCCACATCACCCAGACCCATTTTAGTGATAGCGTTGTTTACAAGTTGCCCCGGTCCTTTTATCCCACTGACAGCTTGGCTCTGGCATTAAACATGTGACCTGCATCTGTTTTCCTGGAATTAAATGGGCTTCTATCCAGCAGTCCTTGGCTTACACAAGCTGCTGCAGGTACACAGCTTTTATATCCAATCTGGGGCAAAAATTCAAACTTTAATGCGAATAAGTTTGAGTGATAGCGCTAATTCCAGGTTGATCCTTCTAGAATAAGCCATGCAGTTCGAGTTACTTTGAATTAAGCTTCTGTACTATATTACATGGGTATGTCTTCTGCTCTCTTATGTAATACTGTCTAACAGGTCATTCCTTTTATATCCTAAAACTAGCTTTTAGGACACTCTGTCAACACTGGATAAAAGCATGGTGCTAAAGTTTAACAATGTTGACCATTTAACTCTGCAATAACAACTTTTTTTCCTCACCACCTGACATTAAATCAGACTAACCATTCCCTGTTTTAGAACAAATCCATTCAATTCAATTGAAAAATATTTTATTATTCCCAGAGAGAAGTTAAATGTTGTTGTAACTCATCCAAGTTTTTTCAGAGTTGTTGTAGATGCTGATGGTTGTGGGCAGTAAGGATCTCCTGTAGCAGTCTGTATTATAGTGACTCTATAGAGGCCTCTGACTAAAAACATACTGCTGTTGTATAACAGTCTCATAAAGAGGATTCTCAGTGTACAATCTACTTTATTGTATGAAGAATTCTTCTTTGCACCATCATCTCCACTGGTTCTACACTAGTCCCTTGAACAGAACCAGCCTTCTTTATCAGGTTGTTAAGCCTTTTTAAGTCCCTAGCTCTGATGCTGCTACCCCAACAGATGATGGCAGAAGAAATTACACGCTCAACAACAGACTTTTTGAAGATCTGCAGCATCTTGCTGCAAACACTGAAGGACCTAAGTTTCCTCAAGAAGTACGCTCTGCTCTCCCTTCTTGTAGACAGCTTCACTGTTGCAACTTCAGTCCAATCTGTTGTCCAGCGGAACACCGAGGCATTTATACTCTTCACCCACCTCCACTTCTTCTCCCATGATGGAAATAGTATTAGAACTAACCCTGTTTCTCTTGAAATCTACAATCATCTCCTTTGTTTTGTTCACATTCAAGATAAGATGATTATTTCCACACCATGATACAAAGTGGTCCACCAGCTGTCTGTACTCAGCTTGTTGACCATTTCCGATCCACCCAACAAATACAGAGTCATCTGAGTATTTCTGCAGATGACAGGACCTCCAGCACAAGTCAGAGATGTACAGAGTGAAAAGAAATGGTAAGAGTACAGTTCCCTGAGGTGCTACTGTGCTGCTGACCACTTGGTTAGACACACAATCCTTCAGTCTCACAAACTGTGGTCTGTCTCTATTAACTAAATTCCAGAATAAAGAGAAAGATAATTTTAGTAGTTTCTTCATAATCAAAAATTTGCATACACAAAGCTTTTTATGCCTTTAGAGAATTTAGGAAAGCCCAAATAATGATATAATGGCATTTCAAGTTTAAATCACAACATTAGAGACACACATGTAGATGTACTATATGGAAACACCTCAAAGAGACTTCTTCCTTGTGTAACATCATGGAAACATCAAAAGATGTCAGCTTAGATATCAAGAAGGGAATTGAGATCTTTCATAAGTCTGGTTCATTTTTGGGAACAACTTCCAGATGCCTGATGGTGCCAAGTTAATCTGTTTAAACAATTATATGCAAGTAAAAATGGTGGGTTTTTCATTATCCATAGAGAAACATGTCATGTGTGGAGATGGGCTGAAGAGCCACTCAGAGAGAAAAAAGCCATTGCTCCAACAAAAGCATAAAAAGTTAGATTACAAGTTACAAATGTTTTGGAGGTATCTTCAGTAGTCTGGTGAAATTAAAATTGAAGTGCTTGGGCATAATGACCATTTTTTGGAAGGAAAAGGGGAAAATTTCAAGTTAGAGAACACAAGGTGAAATATTGGAGATGGCAACATCATGCTATGGGGGTGTTATCCTTCAGGATGAATTGATCTACTTCACAGATAAATAATAAATAAATAAATAAATAAATAAATAAATAAATAATAATAATAATAATAATAATAATAATAATAATAATAATAATAATAATAATAATAATTTCAGTTGGTCATTCAATGCCAATTTGTAAAACATTGTCCAACTAAGGAAGTCCAGCTAACTTCATAAAGTCATTGACTTTGTAGTTATTACTTATCCTGAATAAGTATGAGGTGAAAGTGAGAAGGAATCACTCCAATTTAACAGTACTGCCTCATTTCCACTGAGTGGTACAGCACGGTGCAGTTCAGTATGCTATTTTATCTGTTTTCATTGTAAAAGCGGCCCATACAACCAATCCGTGCCAAACCATTCCTGGGCTTCCCTCAGTTGTAGGTCCATAGGACAATGGTACAGTACAGTTAAGGTGTAGCTATTGCTTGCGACAAGTCTGAGACATACTAGTGTGTCATGTTTGTCATCACACTAGTATGATGTCACTATAGGCATTTGGATTTAACCCTGCTTGTCCAGTGAGAGTCCAACTGGCAATGGAACCGCTCTTCTGAATACTTTGGACCATAAAATAGAGTACCGAACCACACCGAGCTGACCCGTGTCATGCTGCTCAGTGGAAACGAGGCATATAAAACCTTCCACGTAACCAGGTCCAGTCTAAGTGGCCATCTTCCATGACTGTCTTGGCATTAAGAGGAGAGAGGTGACACAGGAAAAACAACAGAAGCACTGAACTAGGATCACCTTCTACAGAACGGTAAAACAAAGACAGTAAAAACAGCTACTGAGATCAATAATTCCATCAATGTCTATCCCAAAAAAAGACACTGCTATACACAGAAGCACTGAGCCAGAAGTACTTTTTATGGTAAAGAAAAAGAGAGAGTACATGATGTTAATGACAACAATATCCTGGAAAGAGGCATAGCCTCACACAAAAGCAATGGGTCAGGTGTACTTTCTATGGCAAATACACATTTCAGCAGGCACCATAGCTGAAAATAAGTAGTGACAAAATGTCTCAACATTTTTATCCAGCTCATCAAAATGGATTCTGTCTTTATTTCAGCAGAATTGACTTCATTTGTTAAGGAGACAACAGACCACTGTCCAATTAAGCATTTTCAGTTGACTGCAAGGTCTTGTGCTGTGGAACAATTCTACCCTGTGATTTCTCCCCAAGGAGTCCAACAGGGAGGGTTTGTCCAAGCCTGGGCTGTCTCTTGCATTGGTGCCTCAACACTCAAGCACTGTTACACATCTTTCTGTGCAACAGAGACCTTTAAACATCAAAACAAAATGTTCATTTTCAATTCAGAAGAACCAAGGTCCAGTTTTCTTTCTATTTTGGCTGTCTCTCTGTCCCAGAAGAGATAAACTACAAGCAGAGCACTCGCATTTGTTAAAGGACTACTGCTACAGCTACTGAACTGTGTCAGGTTGGAAATATAGCTGGTCTGCTTGTCGAAGCTGTTCACAAAGTGTTTAATGAATTGTTAATGTGAAACACGAGAAACCAAACGATGCTTGTCACTCCCTGAGAATGGGAACAGGTCCTGTGTGAGAGACTAGAAACCTGATGCTGCAGGTACATGGAAAATGTCCTGGAAATGGATAAATATCCATGTAATATTTATCATCATTGACCCTGTTTTTTACACAAAACCCCTGAACAAACATAAAACTGAAGTGAGAATGACCTAAATTTGAAGCCCTTCTGAGATTCAAGCTGAGAAGATAAAGTATGCTTCAAATCATTTAAACAATGTCGCTTGTTTCCTTTGTGTCGCTTGTGCTTTGTGTTGGTCTGTCACATAAAATCCCCAAACACATTAGTTATCTGTGGCTGTAATGACAAAATGTAAATAACAAAATAAGGTCCGAACACTTTCAAGATAGACATCTATGGATAGAAATTTCTTAACACTGAACATATTACTTTCTAGGTCTTAATGATGTGGAGGGATGATAACGTGCTTAATTAAAAAACTTTTTTTTTTTTTTTTTTTTTTTTTTAAATGGATCGCCCATGTTACTTGAACAAGGCCTGCCACTGTTTTATCCATTACTGAAAAGCCTCTCCTACTTATAAATCATAACAAACCCAATAAATGTGTTTATAATATACAGCCCAGCAGTAACAGTTTCTCTGTGCCGCCCAGCTTTGACAGCATGTAAATGTATGTAGTAGGCCATGAGGATCGTGGAGTTCATGTGGTTTGTGTGCTCAGGATATGTTGAGAGTGAAGCGAAATTATGCATCTCATAATTCAGGAGAGATAGTTAGAGGTTATTTATAATTCCAGGCGTTATATTGTTTTGAATTTAAATTAATTTCACCTTAATGTACTAATTGGTACCTCCTAAAATCATGCGGTCTCCTACATGTGACGCAACAGTGTTTGTTTTGATGGAACGCGAGGTTACACTGGTGTCCTCATTTTGCGTTTATTCAGTTGTCCAATAACATCAAAACCCCTTTAATCTATGAGATTCTGCTTACGTGCTGCTGTGCACGTCTCCTAGAGAGGCTGCTTTCATGTGTTTCTAACCGAACGGCTTAAATATTTGGACAAGAGTTAAAGGTCATAGACGCCTCCTGCTTTGTTTACTCCATCTAACAGAGTGACATCACTGCTACAATATAAAATTCGCATCATAGGCAAAGTTCAAGGGAGCGATGATTTGTTCTGTCTGCAGGCCGTTAACCTCTCCATTAAATTGGGAGCCAATGACAGAGAGGAGGAAGCAGAGCAGCGAGCCAATGACAGAGTTGCTCTCATCCCTCCCAGCTGCTACTTGTGTCAGCCGCTTTCTGCTGCTGAGTCAAGCTGAATGCAATCTTCTCATGTAAGACCGGAAGACAGTGTTCTACATTACACAGAACATGGATTTTATTTGATTTAAATGCATCACTCTATTGAACAGTTAATATGCATTAATGAGCTTCATCCATAGTGTGACTGTAAGCTGACTGTAAGCATGAAGATTCCTGGGATTCCCTTTTTGACCTGCTAACTCCAACCCAGCAATCGATGTATGGATGGGTGGATGGATGGTTAACTAAATCAATGAATGGATGGATATTGCTTGATTTGTTGGATGGATGGTTGTTGTTGTTATCTGTAACTTGTTAGAAATACTGATAACCAATTAATACCAAATATACATGAGTAGAGTCCAGGTTAATTAGTTTGATATTTGGAGACAAATGGCACAAAAAAGGACTTGGCAATTTGTAAAATCTCATAGCTACCTTTTATCTCATTTTTATTTATGGCTTTCCATTTATAGTCTTGAGATTATTATCCAGTTGGTTAAAGATTATAGGAGTAAAATGATCGTGTAAAAAATATTTATATAAGAATGAATTTACTTCTCTCTAATTAAATTTTCCTTTTCACTAAAAATGGCAGTTAGCGACAAAGCTTTTATTTTAAAGGTTTGTTTCCGGAAGTGCATATCGTATTGGCGGATGTCTTTACAGACGTCGTTCCTCTCAAGTTGACGCCTTTCCCTCCCCTTGTTCAGTTTCAATTCAGTCACATCATAGTGATCTGGCAGCAGGAGGTGCGTGCTTCTGTTTACAAGAGAGCGACTGGTATCCGCAGTGGAGCTCCCAGGAAGGAGGCAACAACAAGTCGCTTCTTCAACGAGATAAATTAACGTGTCGGTTAAAAAAAAAAAAAGCAACTGTTGCTGTTAGAAAAAACACAGAAATGGACGAAAAGGCGTTTACGAAGGAGCTTGATCAATGGATCGAGCAGCTCAACGAATGCAAGCAGCTGTCCGAGGGACAAGTGAAGACACTATGCGAAAAGGTAGGGCACTGAAGTAGGATTATTTTCATATCAGTCTGAAATTTAAATTCAGCATCTAGTCTATTCTCTCCGCTGCCCTCCAGACATTCTTAAAATGGCGTCTATAGTGTAGATTTCACCCCGCGGCGCGTCTTATTTATTTGGTAATTAGCAGTTGGAGCCTGAAACCGTTAAGCCAATTTGAGTACTTGTGGATTTAAAACAACAACTACTAGTTAATGTGACTAATTAACTTTAACTTTAACTTGCCAACTCGAAGTTCAAATAATTTTACATTTACGGCTTTCATTTAGATAACCCAGCATCTGTAGTACAGCTAGCAAAGCCGTTTCCCCGTTGTTTTAATCCCATTGCCTTCTTGAAGGATTTACCGTCCTCCATCAATATTTTCTGTTTGTGTTTTGCGGAACTGTTTGTGAATAAATTCTGGAAGGCTGTCGTTTAACATGTGCGGCCCCCCACCTCAGTCATTGAAGGCGCACTCGCAAAACACCCCTAGCAATAAAGACCTGCTTTAATACCATTTTCTTCAAGTGTGCCACCAAAACTTTAAAGTATCTCTAAAATGTGCTTCCCCCCCAATTTGTCACAGCAGCTGATTAAGCTAACTCAGTTGTCAGTAAGTAGTGAGGATGACTTGTTTTAAAGGCTTTAAGTGGCCTCATATCCAAACTTAAATGTGACTTCATTACCAAACTGTAGTTTAAAGTCTTACTTTTTGTTATTCATTAACTTATCATTTGTTGGTTTCTGTGGTCACAGAAATTATGTGATCAGTTATGTATATATATATATTTTTTTAATCATAACACTAATAGAGACCTTGCATCAATCAGATTTTTTTTTTCTTGGCTGCTGATACTGACTGACTTTTGAAGTGTAAAGTATATCCTGATTGATGTGTTTTTAATGGCCAGATTCATTCAAATAATAGGAGAAATTGAGAAAATGTATTTATTTATTTATTTATTTATTTTAAGCATTTGATCTGCTGATCACTGATCAGATCCAATCATTGGAAAATTGTCCGATTCTGGTCTCTTACTGATCTATTGATGAATTGCCACTAAATGGTATTTTATAAATGGACATAGGCTTTGAGACATAAAATTGGGTTAATTTTTTAATTCCTACAAACGAATAGCTCTGTTAAATAAGCTATTTATTATCTCTTTAATGTGGTATAGTTTTTAGGGGGTGGGGATTGAACCAGCAAGGCAGTGGACAAAGAAAGTTGCAAATGGATATTGGCCAGGAAAAGCCTGCTGGGTGCTTTTCTAGTTTCTGTGCTCACAGATAAATCTGTAACTTATTTTTTTCTTTTTAAATCACGAAATAAAGTTTGTTTTTATCATCAGTAAGTGACAGGGTACAATGTAAAAATCAATAAAGTGTGACTTCTGGCATTTTTGCTGGATGTTACTGCTGGTTGCTTCTCTAAACTCGGAATTTATGAGCTGCTCTAAGCTGGACTCGCAGCATGTCCATATGTTGCTGCTTTTTTGCTGTTAGCCAGCCAACCCTGCACAGTTCAGTGGTCTGCGCTGCAGCTTAACCTTAATCCAGGATTCCTATGTTGTCTGGAAAAGAGTGGAATTTGATTTAAGTGTTTTCCAGATCTGGATAAGTATGGGAGAAGAAAATAGAATATTGAAAATATTGGTGTTCCCTGTCCTGTTGTATAAAGTTTTTATCCATCCACCTCCTTCCAGCCTGAGGCTTTTTTCAGGTTCCATTTTTACCACCGGTGAACAGCAGAACGATCTGCTGTAAATTCAGTTAACTTTTATGTTTGTTTATACTTGGGAAAATTGGCTAATCTAGACACTTATTAATCTTGTATCACCAAATTGTACTATTTATTGTTCATATCCCTTTTTACATTTAACTAAATGCAGTAGTCAGGCTTTTTGATGATCTGACCTACCAATTCCAATTCAACTGATTCAGATTTTTTTTTTTTTAACCTAAGGACTATGACACATTAAAGAAAATGTCCTGCAAGTTCCCTGACAGAGATGGTAGTTTTAACAACAGAAAATTATAACTGAGTCAAGTTAATTTCTAGAGCACATTTAAAATGACAATAGTTGACAAAAGTGCTGCACAAGGTATAAAATCACCAGCAGCTTAAATTTGACAATTGGCACAATACAAGCTAAAATATTCATCTCAGTTGGAGATAAAAACCAAACCAGAGAATAGAGATGTGTTTTTAAGAGTCTTAAAATGATCAACAGTCTGTGTGGCACAAATTGTGAAAAGGCAGGTTGTTCCACAGGTTTAGGCGTCGCCACTTTGAAAGCCCGGTCACCTCTACCTTTGAGCTGCAATCTGGGAGTGCCTAATTGCTGTTTCAGAACATTTGCATCAAAGTGTATATGTTAATCTTTAATCAGACTGGTATAATACATACACACACACACACACACACACACAAAAAAATCATTTTTATTGAACTCTTTGTTTTGATGCATTTAATGAGTAAGCAGAAATCAGATTTTTCAGTATTTGGCCTTCAGAGTCAAACAGGGGAATATGGTCCAGTTAGGAATCTTCTTTTTATTCATCTTCACCTTTCATGGAGGATTAAAATAGGGTAGTTTTTTGGTAGGTGTCTTTTAGCAGATCTGTTTTCCGTCTGTAGCACAGCTTTCCATCAGCGCCTAAAAGGATACAGGAACCCAGTTCATTGCCATGTTTGGACTGCTGTGTGCTGAAGGTTAAAAGTGCAGTAATGTCAAGGGGCTCATTAATCCTGACATTTATTTTCTGCTTCAGATCAGCCATAATATTCCAGTATCCTAAAATGGACTGTCCTAAAAGCGATTGTCCTCACACTGCTGCATGGTTAGAAGCACACAGAGATTATTTATTTCTTCCTTTTTAAATTGAACGATAGCGTTTGTTTTTTTGTTTTTTTTTTGACTTCTTCAGTCAGCTGAAATATTGTCTGTATTATTTTCAGAAAAATGGAACAAAGAAGCTGTAAAAATAGTTGAGAGGAAAAATTTCTTGTTGCATCTGTCCATTTATCCCTCCATCCATCTGTTCGCATGTGCACTCTGTTAATATTTTCAGCTCAACACACCCACACAGCATCCTCCTCTGTTTCAAAAATAGCTGAGGATATAATTGATTGTGCGTTGCATCAGCAACACCGTGGCAGCCTTTGTTGCTAAGGGGATCAGAGGGTGTGACTGAGGACAGCATGGTTCATTGTGACTCAGTGAACAGCCATCTCTGTTTTGGGATGTGTATGGGGGTGTGAAGGAATGATATGTACTGTGTAATATGTTCTCTCCCTGCATTCCAGCTCTCTGAGTTTCCTTCAGTTGCCGTTAGGAAGGAATGCTCAAAATCTCTGCTGCGAATGTTGTCGTTTTTCCAGTTATCCCAGTACTTTCAAAGGCCTGGGAGTGTCTTAGGAATATAGTTTATTTCCAGATCAGGGAGCTCTGGTTTATTTGTTTTTAATGTAATTTAAAAGACGACGAGCCTCAGCTGGTGGAAAATTAGATAAGTGTCTTCCTCAGATGGAGAAAATGTAATTACGTGGAAATAAACAAGTTTCATCCTCCTCGTGACCCCTTTGTCTCCTTTCAGTGCAAATTAACCCAGTTGTGTTTCATAACCTGTAGTTTTTTCAGTTTGCTATCTTTGCTTTGCTATCTTGACTCCCTTGTGGGGACTGTTGAGAAATCATCCAGGCTTGGTCTGATTATCTTGTGTTAAGTAAATCCCTTTCAAGAGAACAAAGCTGTTTTTTAGATACCTGCTTTTAAATAAAGCAAATATTAGAGGGTAATTTGTTCAGTTATTCAGTTGTTAATAATACGGTACTATTTTTATATCCTAAAATACCATTCCCTACAAAAGTTTTCACACACCTTCAATGTTCTTGAAAACACCATCCCCACGGTTAAATATGGTGATGGGAGCATCAAACCATGTTCATATGTTGAAATGGCCCTCTTAAAGTCCAGGTGTAAATCTAACAGAGAATCTATGGCAAGACTTTGCAACGAAAAATGGGTAAAATATTAAAGTCTTTAGATCTGCAGAGCTGGTCAAGAGATACTGGGAAATAACTGAAGCTATAATCCCTGTAATTTTAAGTGTTGACTTAGTGGGTCATAATATGCCTTCCATACTTTCCAGACTCTTATTTGTAGCATATTTAGAAAACCATGTCTCATTTTCCTTCCACTTCATAATTATGCTATACTTTCTGTTACATAAAGTTCTAGTAAAATACACTGAGGTTTGCAGTTGTAATGGAGAGAGAGTACTTTTGCAAATCACTGCATATAGAAAGAAACCCAAATGTCCTCGTTTAGTATTATTGACACATGACATCACCTGCAGTGATGTAATGCGGTGATAGTCGCCCCACCTTTTGGAGCCGAGAGCTTTCTTCATGACCTCTGTTCATGTCTAAACCAGTCTGAGGCAGCGGAGGCTTGTTTAGCACTGTGCTCATTGTTTCACTCTGAAGAATGAGTCCATTAGTGGATGTTTCCAAAGGCTTGCTTTTCACTTTGTTTGAAATGAATACGCCGGACTTAATTCTGAGCTTAATAAGACATTTAAGTATGTCAAATGCTGACAAAAGCAACCTGTCTGCTGCTGATTCTACAGTTGTTGTAGTGATGGTAATGAAGTCATTCTTTGTGGTGGTAGTTTTTGCCTTATCACCGTTAATTCACCCTGATATGCCCGCCTGAGAACCCTGAGCCGTGTTTAACTCACTTTAATGGAATTATATTGCGGCAGCCGGGAAGTTGCTGACTTGGTTTCCCGATGCTCAGCTAAGCAGCTTTTGTCGACTCTGTGACATCTGACGTCTCGGGCGTGATGGATGGAACCCTGGGCGAGGTGTTTATTAATGCTGCCTCAGGTGTGGTCTGAAATTTAGCTGAGAGTCTTATGTAACCTCTGCTGTTAAGGCAGCTGGAGCCATCATATGTTCTGCTACCTTACTTCAGTGAATCCAGGCACAGATTGTGAGTTATGAAAAGCTGTCCTGGTCCCAGAAGTAACAGGTCACATTGTTCAGGTTTAATTCAATCCAGGTTTATGTAATATTTGATCAGGGCGCAATCCCCTTTGGTGGAGTTTTTTTTTTTTTTTTTTTTTTTTTTTTTTTTTTTTTTTTTTTTTTTTTTTTTTTTTTTTTTTCCCCCCCTCTTTTTTTCTCCCTCCTTCTTTGGGACTGATTATTATTACATTCACAGGTTATATCATCAATACATTAAATCTGGAGATGGATGCGATGTGGTTTTTTTTTTTTTTTTTTTTTTTTTTCTTCTCCCATGATGAAAGAAGTGATAAGTGACAAGAGGAATGATACTCACACTTGAAATGGGGCTTATTTTATAGCTTTTACTAAGGATTATTAAAGATTCCCCAGTTTGACATAAGAATTGAAATAAAATTTTGTTAATCAACAATTCAAAAATACTTTATTTATCCCAAAGAGAAATTATTATTAAGTGTTGTAACTCATGTCATCCATATATCTTAAGTCGTTTTGGATGATGATGCTGTGGGGAAGAAGGATCTCCAGTAGCAGTCAGTCGTACAACAAATCTGAAGAGTCTGCTGACTGAAGACTGTTGCTGTATGACAGTCTCATTGACATGGTAACAGTTCAATTTCTGGGCAGCAGTTTCTGGCACCTAAACCACCAATCCATACAATCAGTCACACTCACTTTAGATAAAGTTTGTCACCTATAGAAGAACATGTCCAGTTTGGTTCATCCATCTGATTTAATGAAGATAAAAATCTTTTAATTAGTGTTCTACTTTTTGTTTTTCCTTGTTTTTGCATGGGGGGGGGGGTTTTTTTTTTTTTTTTTTTTTTAAATCAAATTCCTGTTTTAAAGGAATATTCTGTAATGGCTCCTGCAAAACATTTTAACAATATGTGAGAATACAACGTAGATTTGAGGATCAGGTCAGACTTTTATAGACCACATTTCATTATCAAAGATCTTCAGTGAGTATTTAGAGGCAAGATGTTAAAACCATATGATCTGGTTGATGTGCTCTATTAAGAGGATTTTTCAGTATGCAATATGCACCGAGACGGAGAAATTCAAACAGAAATATTAAGATGATCATCCATCTCGACTCAGTAGAGTCACTCATCGAAGTCAAACTCAAGCTGATGGACATTTGGTTAAGGCCTTTGCAACTCAAATGCATCTTGAAAGCTTCAGAGTCTGTCGGTAGATCACCATAATATTTGCTAATGCCAACTGATTAGCTTGTGCCTCTTGTGACGTCACTGACTGAAATAAAAAGCAGGAAGAGCAGCTTTCTTTGTTCAGTGCGCTTTTGAAAACATTGTTCTGTAAAATCCTGCTGTGGAAATTCCTGCTTCATTAACTGGCTTTGTTTTCACTTTATTATACTGTTTGTAAACCCCACCCAAAAAAAAAAAAAATACAACTGCCAATACCATCAATAGTATGTCTACTGAAAATAGAGCAATTATTGAAGCTGTGTACAGTGAGGAGGATCCCAGACAGATCGACATGACCCACTTATTTCTCTCTTTTAATCGCCCTCGTTGAAAGAAAAACTGCTTTGCCCATTTCTGCTCCACTTTGACACAAATGTCTAGAATATTCTCCCAGGCTTAATGACTTTGCTGCTTTAAAGGTTTGAAGCTCAGTTGCTCTGTATGCCAAAGACTGAAATGCCCGCCACCCCACATGTCCATATGTGCACGTGGAGTGTGCATGTAAAATATAGGTCAAGTTTGTGCAACGTAGCAGCCCTGTCCTGACTGCACTCTGGGCTTGTCTGTGTCTATCCCATCAGCTGGCTGCAGGCCAGGGAAAGCTCTCCGTCAGCATCCAACCTCTCTGTCTCGCGCTCTTGTTGTTTGAATGGCTCCATACCGATGGTGCTGCTTGAGTTGTGCCAAAACACATCAACTTTTGACATGAAGAGACCTCAATTTGCCCACCAAAAAAAAAAATATATATAAATAAAAAAAATAAATCTATATTTACGTGAAACACGTATACAGAGCCTGCTTCCCCCCCTTTCCCTCCCCCTTCTTAAATGTCTTGCCTCTTGTTTGAGCATATTAGCCATTAGTGGTGGTCCTTCCACTTAAAATATTTGTCTCAGACTAAGGATTTGTTTGCAACAAGATCTCTTAGAAGAGCCCCCCCACCCTTCTCCCCAAATGACCAGTTTTCTCACCCATATTGTTTAAATGTTTATACTATTTATGGCTTGATTTAAAAATAAGGATCAATTCCATTTTTCTTAAAATTGAAAATTTATTTTTGAAACCCTAACATACAATTAAATCTAAGGATGTTGATGTTTAAATGGAGCCACAGGAAGCAGGGTTCTGTATATTTAAAGAGTCTCTTCAGTAAGATTTTTTTTTTTTTTTTTTTTTTCGTTTGCACTCAGTGAGGCAGCTGTAACTAATGGCTTCTGAAAGCATTAGCTGCAGGCCACACGCTGAGTCATACACTGCAGCAGGAGACCTTAGTGCTGAAACGTGGGTCGAATAAACTACCAATAATAATAAAACAATGTAGGTTTATGTTTTTATTGCTCTAATTTTCAATGCGGTTGCAGGGTTTCTGTACAGTCTGAAAAAACTATGGGAGTAAATCAAGGTATTTTCACCAAGTATAGAAAAAGAAGAGTATGGAAAAAAAAATAAAAAAATTTGTATTTCCAGAATGTATTTACTGTCCCGTTATCTAAATCATCCATCCATCCGTCAGTACGTTTGTCCTTCTGTCTAATTGTTCGTCCGTCCACCCACCCTTTGGGGTTTGATGATAGTGCTTCCTACACTCTGACCTTTATCATTTTGGGAAATGCTATTTGTCTGGTGATGCGTCTGCTGTTCTGAAACTCTGTCCAGCTGACTAAATATTTAGCATTAGCATGGATAATGGAAGATCATAACATTTGGACTACATGGCAAGATTTTAAGCCAACAATTATTGCACTCTAAACAGTCCTATCGCCCAGACTGATATGGGGATGACGATATATTGCGACGTATTGTCCAGCCTTCAATGCATCCATCTGTAGCTCTTTCAGTTCATTTGTTCATCCACTCGCCAATTAATTTATTCACTCATATTTCTCCATTTGTTTTTCTATCCATCTGCATCAATCTATCCATCCACCTTACCATCCATGTCTGTACATCCATCTATTTGTCACCCCATCTGTTTGTTCACCCATCCATCCATCCATCCATTCATCCAGTTAACAGATTCATTTGTGTAGTATGAGGGGGAAAAAAAAACAAACAAACAAAAAAAAACACTACAGGTAATACTGTGTAGAGACAACATATTGAGTAATTCTCTAAATGCTCTCTAATTTCAGATTTTGGAGCATCACACTGGTTTTTAGAAATGTGATGCTCTGTGTATCCAAAGACAGCAGGGTTGCGGTTAGAGCCACAGTAAACTCACTGCCTATCAACACTTCACACATGCATACTAAGTCACAGTCACACACTGCGTGCAGCATCTTAACGGGACATCATGTTGGCTGTTTTGAAATGTGTTGGGAAAAGTTGACAAAAGTTTTTCCTGAAATAAAGTTGCACTTTGCATAGTGATCTGATTAACTGGTCTCCCTGCTCTTTAATTAAAATGGATGTCTTTTGCTTCATGGTGTCGATAACCCCCACTCTGGTTTGTCTTCTGTTTGCTTTCTGCAGGCGAAGGAGATCCTGACAAAAGAGTCAAACGTCCAGGAGGTGAGATGCCCGGTGACTGTGTGCGGCGATGTGCATGGGCAGTTCCACGACCTTATGGAGCTGTTCAAGATCGGCGGGAAATCTCCAGACACAAACTATTTGTTCATGGGAGACTATGTGGACAGAGGGTACTACTCTGTAGAAACAGTCACTTTGCTTGTAGCACTTAAGGTAATTAAAATCAGCACTAAACAACCCTTTTTTTTTTTTTTTTTTTTTTCCCCTCTCCCCCTTATTGTGGTTTTAAGAAAAAAACCAGAAGCTTAATATACTTTACTTTTCGTGTCTCAGGTACGTTTCCGAGAGCGCATAACAATCCTCAGAGGAAACCACGAGAGCAGACAGATCACGCAAGTCTATGGTTTCTATGACGAGTGCTTAAGAAAATACGGAAACGCCAACGTTTGGAAGTACTTCACTGACTTGTTCGATTACCTCCCCCTCACTGCCTTGGTCGACTCTCAGGTGAGAATACACTGCAGTTTACATGTGTCAGAAGAATCAACTGAATATCAGCTCAGATATTTGTAATGCATCACAAAATAAAGATGCAAATCCAAAAGATAACATCTTCTATGTTCCTCTTAGATTTTCTGCCTTCATGGAGGCCTATCACCATCAATAGACACACTGGATCACATAAGGGCACTGGACCGTTTACAGGAGGTACCACATGAGGTAAAGATCATGTCTAAATGTGTGTCCTTGTGGTTACTAATACCACATTAACAATAAAGTACTGAATTTGATATGAAACTACAATTTAGCCTCATGAATCCCAACAGTTTTCTTTCTTTCTCTGTTCAGGGTCCCATGTGTGACCTGCTGTGGTCGGATCCTGATGACCGCGGCGGCTGGGGCATCTCTCCTCGAGGAGCTGGCTACACGTTCGGTCAGGACATCTCGGAGACTTTCAACCACGCCAACCGCCTCACATTGGTGTCCCGAGCCCACCAGCTTGTTATGGAGGTTAGTTAGAGAACATAAGTGAACATAAGTGAACAAACAGCATCATGAAGACCAAGTAACACATCAGACAGGCCAGGGATAAGAGTGTGGAGAGGTTTATAGCAGGGTTAGGGTTATAGAATGATATTATGGATCAACAATCTCAGAATTGTTCAATCCATCTAAAAATTGAACTCTGAAGGTGCTGCTGAGATCCACAGCTCAGTTAGTGTCCATCAACAGGACAACTATTAATCATGCACTCACCAATCTGGTTTGGTGGAAAAAAGAAAGCCATTGCTGAATGAAGGCAACAAGGAGTCTTGTTTGCATTTAGGGCCAACAGCAAACATGCAGAAGACTGTGCTCTGGTCATATGAGACCGAAATTGAACTTAGATTGAATTCAAAATGCTGTATGGAGGAAAAGTAACACCGTACATCAACCCAAACACATCGTCAGACGGTGGAACACAGTGGTTGCAGCATGATGCTTTTCTTTAGTAGGGACAGGGAAGCAGGTTTAGAGTTAATGTAAAAAAGGGCAATTCAGGAGAAAAACCTCTGAGGCTGCAAAACAATTGAGACTGGGTTGGAGGTCCACCTTCCAGAAGGACAACAACCTTAAACATACAATCAGAGCTACAATAGACTGCTCATGTAGGTTGAATATAAAATGCACAAACTTTTTTTTTTTTTTTTTTTTTTTTTTTTTTTTTTGCAAAAAGGTCTTGTAACGTTTTCCTTCCACTTCACAATTATCCACTACTTTGTGTTGGCTGATCACATAAAATCCCAGTAAATACATTAATGTTCACAGTTGTAACCTGCAATGTAGTACTACTTTTTGAATTAATAATACATCTGCTTCCCTCAGGGATACAACTGGTGCCATGAAAGGAATGTAGTAACAATTTTTAGTGCTCCCAACTACTGCTACCGCTGTGGTAACCAGGCAGCCATCATGGAATTAGATGACACTCTCAAATATTCCTTGTAAGTACACAAAAATAATCCAAATAGGAACCTTTTGATACATTTTTTTTGTTCAAACTATTAAAATGAGAAATGCTTAGCTTAAGTCTTATGTAAATTATGCTCAAATAAAAAATATTGATAATATATTTCCAATCATTTTTCAGCTTGCAGTTTGATCCAGCGCCTCGCAGAGGGGAGCCGCACGTCACCCGCCGTACCCCAGACTACTTCTTGTAAATCCTGACCTCTATCAACTCTTGTACAGTCAAGTCCAGTATTGCTATTATATGACTGAACAAATATCTACATGAATGAGGAACACAAAACTGTGTGGGGAAAGAGCGTGGTGGGGAAAACACACAGCAGTGCACACTGTATATCCACACAATGACCCATTTAAGCTTTTTCTAAAAGGAGTGCGTCTATGGATGGACCAAATGGTGTGTGTGTGCCATAATAATTGCAATGTTCACTGCTAAGGACTTGTACTTAAAATCCCCTTCTCAGACTATATAAATACTGATATTAAAATTCCTCATTCTGTACATATGTAGCTGGGCTGATCAAATCTAAGATAAACCTGCAGCTGTTTGAGTCCCAGCAGTCACAGCTTTAGTTGAAGAGATCTGAACATATGTTTGCACTTTTGTACATTTAAATAAATCTGACATTTGTATTATGTCTAAAAAAAAAATGACTATAGATGCTATGATTTTTATTATTATTATTATTTTTTTTTTTGCCTTGTTTGTTTTTTTTAAATTGTAAAAAATCCAGATAAGGCCCCAACTCAAAAGCTTTACACAAAGTACATTTTCCCCAGAAACTTATAAACAACTCCTTCCTGGACAGTGACACAGCTTGGTTTACATATGATGGAGCATTAATCCTCATCAACTCACCGACTCCCTTTCAACTTCAGACTCTGTATTTTAACTAAGCAATTAGTATAATAAAGATGGCTTCTTGACATCAGCGTTGGTTTTTTTTTTTTTTTATTATTTTATTTTTTTTTTTACACACACACACACACACACACACACACATTCTGCAAGTGAAAGAAAAAATGTAATGGTTTAGTTCAAGTTAAAGTGTTTGGCCATGTTGATGTGTTTTTATTATGATTTTATGCTCCAGCCTCTAAAATGCAGCATTTCAAAGACACTTGCTTGAAGGATTTGCAAGAGTTATTTGGTGCCACCCAGTGGTTTCCAAAGGTATAACACCACAGTTAAAATGGATCGAGCACAAGGCCATACTGTGCACCCCATTTAAAAAGTCAATATTCTGTGATTTAAATCTGTTAAAGCAGATAAAGATCAATAACTTTGAACAAGTTTACGACTATTATGACACCCTGTACAACTTGAAGGGGAAAAAAGCAATTACAAAAATTATATATATTATATTGATCAGACAGCAACTTGTGTACACAAAAGTTTACACACACTCCTACACCTGGAGATGTGGCCATGTTTAGATGAAACATGGCCAAATGTTAAACAGTGATCACATCTGCCACTGTTTAAATTGCTTCCAATTAGCCCCAAATGAAGTTCAACTGTTCTGTTAAGTCAGAAGTATAACGAACCTTTACGTGTCCCAGGTCCAGCACACCTATGTGACTCAAATGACTGCTTTGCCACCTCAGTATGGACTAAAACTCTACAGAATCCTGGTAATGACCTAATTATTTGATCTAACCGCAAAACCCATGGTCCACAGAGCTCTTCCAGAACATTAAAGGGAGCTTAAAGGTGTCACTGAGCAGGAGAGCACAACAGTGACATAACCAAGAACTGGACATCCAAAATAGTTTAAAAGATGGGTAAAACTGGTCTGGGGGACTACTGAGAGCCCTAGAGCAACTTCAGAAAAGATGCAGGACTTTCTGGCTGTGTAGAACATGTGCCTACTATCTCGCTTGTTCTTCAGCTGTACGGGTAGGGGCACGGCTGAAGCATTTTCTGAAGAGGAAAATCATCCAAGCCTGACTAAATTAAAAAAAAAAAAAAAAAAAAAAAAAAAAAAAAAAAACCCACACATCTGGAATCTCCCAAAAGTGTAGGAAAATTGTCATGATCTCATGAAAACAAGGATGGTCCTTATGGCCATTACAAAAGAGAAATGTTTTAACATCGTGAAAACCTGGCATTGTTACATGGGTCTGTCGACTTTTTTTATTTTTTTTTTTTAAATCAACTGTACATCTGTTTACTTAAGTTGGATTTTTAATAAATTGTTTAATATCAGTCAACATGAAAATGGTGAAACTTTTAGGATACCGCCATTAGTAGTATCACATTCAGGAGTGTATGTAAGAGCCACACCTCTCTAAAACACAGTGCAAAAATCACATTTATAGTTATGCTGTAAAATAACAAAAACACAAATAAATACAAGTAAAAAAAATGCCATGGGAGTACAGTTAGTGGAACCACTGGAGGGCACAATGGACATAATTTTGCTGCCCCTCTCTGACTCAATAGTTCTTTATGCATCTTTTTTATTTTGAATATTAGTTCAATAAAGAAGAAAGGCTTCTGTCAGTTGCAACATAAATTTATTTATACTTATGTTGTTTTTTTTTTTTAATCCTTCATAGCACAGTGGTGGCCAGAAGGTGACAACTCATAATCTTGGGGAGGCACATCAAAACCAAACCAAGATTTCAGAGTTTTATAATGCTGTTGTCAAATATATATGGGTGGATGCTTACAAGTAACAACTATGAACAACAAAAATGGACATAAATATAGATTGCTGCAACTAGTTGAAGTCTATTTTCTACAGTCTTAATGTTCATTTTTTTCAATAAAATAATGCACATAAACTTGCTGGGGCAGGTCATTGCTTAAGATGCTGGCTGTATTAAAACATATTAATGGATGCTTCACTGGAAGGAAAATTGTGGATCAAGCAAGTGCACAAACAGCCTAGAGACGATTTTTTTGAAGCAAAATCTTTTTTTCAAGAGTTTGGATGAGAATCGCAAAATGTGGACTGTGGACGAAGACTGTTTCAAAACCCAACACAGAAATGCCAAGAACTCAGGCTACAACTTACATGCCTGGTGTTAAGGCAGTCCTGAACCAGAAACGACTTCAGTTGTGGGCTAAGGAGAAAAAGGCTTTTTCCAGATGAAAATCAAGAACGAGTGGAGAGGCAGAATCCAAGATGCTTGAGGTCCAGTGATGATTAAGGGAGCCATGCCATCTAATGGTCTACTGTGTTTTAGAGCCAGGGTTCTTGATACATCTATGTGTGGTGGAGCACTTGTTTTAGCAGCAGCTCATGCCTTTTGAATTTCAGCGAAAACTTGTTTAAAAATCTTATCAAGACTGTGGTTGTCTCTGACACTTGTCCATGTTTCTCTACCACACTTCTAAAAAAAACAAAAAAAAAAACAAAAAAACAAAACAACAAAAAAAAAAAAAACTGTAGGCTAGACAACTGTCACAGCAACTGTCTCTTCCAAGATTGTGAGCAATAACAACCTTTTTTTAGAATCAAAAATCCTTTGTTATTAGTTTATGTAGTATTTTTATTTTCTTAAAAAAAAAAAAAAAAAGAAAAAAAAAAGTTAATTTGCTGACCAAAAATGATAAGAAAACAAAAGACTTCAATATCAGTCTGTGTGTAACAAATCTATATCAGTTTCCCTTCTTAAATTGAATTATGGAAATAAATTAGCCTTTTCACAATATTACACTTTAATAAGATGCACCTGTTTCTTAGCTAGATAACTAAAATATTATGTCATGGCGTAAATGCCCCCCTCGCCACTCCATTAAAAACTTTATGGATGCACTCTGAAATAAACAACCTTCCATCCAACATATTGAATAATATAAAAATAGTAAGACATAAAATTGCCTGCATATATCTATTTCCCTAATATAGATTTTTAGGTATTTTTAAGACTCTTCATAGCAATGACAAATGCTTACGTAAAACATTTAAAATCACATATATTATTACCCAAAATGTAAAAGATAAAAAAAAAAATGAAATGAAATCGGAGCCTTGGGTGATTTCTCAATCCTACCTCCAACTCGTAGATGTAGAGCAGAAAGGTTAGATGTGGGTTGGATAAACAGGCTGCCCCCTCCCTCAGCGCTGACAGCCGCCAGAAGGACGCTTCCAGCAGGTTCATCCAGAGACTTCCAGCCGCCGTCGGTAACCGCCACGCTCTTCGGGCCTTTTCTACAGACTGCAGAAGAAATTCACAGCCTGATTTCAATTTAATTATTCACGGTACGTAGCTTTACATTGTGTGTAATTTGTCATTAAATAGTGACCGTAACCGTTTTCTTTATAAAACGCCTCGGTCTGGTGGGTAAGAGGCCTCGCTGAGGCAACGAGACTAGCAGCTTAGTTAGCAGGCTGCTTGGATACCATCTGAGTATTTAGCTTCTTTGTAAAGACAGAAGAAATGCTGTCCGTTTTAGGATATTAGATGGCAACTATATCCAACGTTTGTCCACAGTATTTATCCGTAAACAGGCTAAGTGTTTAGCATTTCCGTTTTTTCGCTATTGCACGTTAGCATGAGCGGTTGGCTAATAAGTTAATGTAATTTACAACAACACCCCCGCAGTTAACCTAAAATTACCTTTACAGTTGTACAGCTTTATTATTGCTAAGTATCAGTGACATAAGCTGTTGGTAGAAATACAAAATGACACGTTGTCAACGAGCTTTTTGGTAGTTTTAGCCAAGATTAGCTCGTTGTTTGCTAACCAACGGAAAGCAGTAAACGCTAGCTCAATGTTTGGGTTTGTTTTTATTCTTTTTCAGGTCTGAATAATAATGAGGAAAACAATTGTAAATATATGAAACGCCAATTGGGTTTGTTCATGAAATGTTTAAAAGGAGTTGAAACACATCAAAGAATAATCAAAGTATTTTCAAACGATGCAAAGATCATGCATGGAGGGGTTGGCATGTGGACTTAAAATTTTATCGCGATATTATGTGATACTATTGTGATTACGAGAAAGATTATGATTAAAAACCTATTTATGGCTTATTTTTTTAGGCAACTAAATGGCAGTGACTGCATGGCACAGCATTCATAGCGCCACAAACACAAATAGTGCTCTTGAAAAATATTACCGTTTACAATATGTTTCTTCAGGACGCCACTTAGTTAAAAAAGTGATATTATCACTAAACTGCACTCAGTAACTGCATTTAATCATATTTATTGATGCTCTTCTGGAACAAATGGTGGAGAAAATAGCAAAAACAACATTTCCGATCATACTGTCAGTTTTTTTTTTTTTTTTGCCATCAATATCTGAAATTTATCTTGACAATGAAAAATGAAATTCTTTAGATTTTTTTTTTTTTTTTCCCATGATAATACGATAAATGCCCACTACTACATGCATCTAGGTTAGAAATTAACAGTTACAGGAATTTAATAAAAAATTTTCAGGGGTAATTGATTAATTTACATTAAAGCTGGTGAAAAATTGTGACCTGGAATAGAATATAAAAAATTTAAAGGATTTTTAGATTTTCTTTTTAATTACAATGAAACTTTCAGCCCTCTTCAGCAATGCATATATGTATAACTAAAAAAAAAAATGTATATATATATATATATATATATATATATATATATATATATATATATATATATATATATATAAAATCAAAAAACCATAAACAAAATGTCAAGTTTGTCACTGTAGAAGATCATGTTTTCATTAGTAAAAATGGCAACAGAGATTATGGTATTTTATAAAAATTTGATTCAAATTCAATATAAAAAAGGGAAATTAAATCTTGTTTTAACTCATATTATTCAAGGTTCTTCAAAGAGTTGTTGTAGATGGTGATGGCTGTGAACAAGGACCTCCTGTAGCGGTCTGGATTACAGTGGCTCTGACTGAAGACAGTCTTGAGTTGTAACACAGTCTCATGAAAAGGATGCTCAGGATTTTCTGAAATTGTCTTGATTTTATAAAGTATCCTTCTTTCCACCATCTCCAGTGGTTCCACAGTCGTCCCTAGAACAGAACCAGCCTTTGTTATCAGGTTGTTAAGCCTTTTTAAGTCCCTAGCTCTGATGCTGCTACCCCAACAGATGATGACAGAAGAGATTACACTCGCCACAACAGATTTATAGAAGATATGCAGAATCTTGCTGCAAACACTGAAGGACCTAAGTTTCCTCAAGAAGTATGCTCTGCTCTCTCCCTTCTTGTAGATGGCTTCACTGTTGCAATTTCAGTCCAGTCTCTTGTCCAGTGGAACATCGAGGCCTCACCCACCTCCAGTTCTTCTCCCATGATGGAAATAGTATTAGAACTAACCCTGTTTCTCTTGAAATCTACAATCATCTCCTTTGTTTTGTTCACATTCAAGATAAGATGATTGTTTCCACACCATGATACAAAGTGGTCCACCAGCTGTTTGTACTCAGCTTGTTGTCCATCTCTGATCCACCCGACAAATACCGTGTCATCTGAGTATTTCTGCAGATGACAGGAGTCTGACTTGTGCTGGAAATTTGAAGTGTACAGAGTTAAAAGGAAAGGTGAGAGTACCATCCCCTGCGATGCTGCTGACCACTGGATTAGACACACAGTCCTTCAGTCTCACAAACTGTGGTCTGTTTGTCAAGTAGTCACTGATCCAGGCGATTGTTGAGGCCTCCAGCTGTGTCTTCTGGACTTTCAGATGAAGCAGATCAGGCTGAATTGTGTAAAATGCTCTGGAGAAATCAAAAAACATGATCCTCCTAGTGCTGCCTGCTTTGTCACAACGATAAGCAAACTGCAGGGGGTCCTGATATGTGCTTGTTTGCTTACTCAGGTGGGCCTACAAGGGTCTCTCTCCAGGACCTTCATGATGTGGGATGTCAGGGCAACAGGTCTATAGTCGTTGATGACTGATGGATGAGTTTTCTTTGGTACTGGAACAAGGCAGGACGTCTTCCACAATGCAGGAACCTTGTCTTGGGTCAGGTGCAGAATCCCAAACACTTTCAGGATTCGGGTGCTGATATCTGGACTTGCAGCCTTGTTTCTGTTCAGTCTCTCCACGGGCCTCTTCACCTGACTTCTAAAGACACACAGGTCGGAGGGGGAGGCAAAGGAAGCAGGAGCATCTCCTGATTTGGTTGAAGACAAACTTGTAGAAGCGGAGTCCCTGACCAAGGTGGAAGATGAAACATCTGAGGTGTGACAGGAAAACTGTGGGTCAAAGGAGGGTAGGATGTCTGTTTGGCTGGGGCCAGGAGAGGATGCTGAGCTTGTTCCTGAAAAAGGCATTCTCCTGGAATTGTATTCGAAAACAAACAGGTTTAAATTTTTGCATTCTTTTTAATAATCATCTTTACAGTGTCAAATGTATTCACCCTGTTTTCAGCATGGACACCATTTGTTTTGCTCAGGCTTGAAAAGCATTTGCCTAGGTATCAAATCAGCGGATTGTTATTGAAAACATTATATAAGAATATTTGATAGAATAAGGAAATTCTGCTCATCTTCAGTTAAATAAAACATAATCTTTATCTAACCAAAAGTATGATGCTGTGATGACAAAAACACTTTTGTGTGTATTTGATGTACCATAATCCAGTTCAAATTTGACAAATCTCAATATTATAGATGTTTAGAATGGAGTTACTTCAGGTGCCAAAATAAACACACAAACCTATATATTTATAACACTAAATTCTTATTGTAGTACTTAATACTAAATATTCTGTACTAAAATGTCCAGGAAGAAAAAAAGTTTGTCAGAAAAAAATATTGACTGTTTAAAAGGAAAGATTTACCCTGTAAATAAATCAATATCATTTTTCTTCTAACCACTTTGTGTTCTGTTTCAGGAAATGCCCACGATAAAACTACAGAGCTCTGATGGGGAAATCTTTGAGGTGGACGTAGAGATAGCCAAACAGTCCGTCACCATCAAGACCATGTTAGAAGGTGACACAATCAAATTATTACTAATTTCTCAGTTTCTTTGTTATTTTGACAGGAAATAGATTTTTCCTTGTTTCCATGAGTACAACCTTTGAATAATTATGAAGGGATTTTGCTTAACGTTATGAAGCTGAATACTGGTTTATATTTTTACAGATTTGGGAATGGATGACGAAGGAGATGATGACCCAGTCCCCCTCCCTAATGTGAATGCTGCCATCCTCAAGAAGGTAATGAACACACACCTGTCTGCCCTCACTGCATACCTTAAATGAGTGCTGTGTGATATTAGGGTAACGTGATTGCGATTTACTCGTTGGATATTCCAGTGATGATGTCTGTAACACACATTTTGGTCAATCCTCTGTATTTTCTATAATCCCAACATTTCCATCACTCCCTGCGTGTTTTGGGCAACTTGGTCAAAAAGATCTGTACTGGCTGTGGGGTATCAAGGGCAGTGAGTCCACCCAACTGGCCAGATATACGACTGGCATGCACAACGGAAATGCTTAATGCTGAAAAAGTGTAATTTACCAGACACTGCAGCAAAGCAATCTTTTGCAATGTCTATATTTGCAGCTCAACTTTAAAGCAGTTAAATACTAAATGTGAAACCATACAACAGGGTTTGGCGGGTAAATGTGTTTTAACCTTTTTGAACCAAAATTCACATTTAAATTGCAGGCAAGCCTAAATATCCAACTCAGTGAGAACGATAGTAAAGGACTGCTTTAAAAACTGATAATAGGAAAGGATGGTGTTGCCAAAAGCTTGAACATAAAAGCACAGCTTTCTTCAGTTAATGCTGATTTTACTAGATGGGAGAATCACAGGTCGTCTGAGAGTAAACTGCAGCATCAATGCAGAAAGGCACATAAAAGATTTATTTTTCCATGGGGAGAATGTTCTGTTTGTAACAATGTACTGATGAAAAAAAAAAAAAAAAAAAAAAAGTTGGGTCCATTCCTTCAGTTTCAGTCACATCAGCTATGAAAATGTGCCTGTCCTGCTATGTGTTTACTGCAGCTTTGGAGAGAGAAAACAAGATGACAGTGGATGAATTTTTTTTTTCTTCCCCTTTCTTGTCCTAAAGCGACTTAAAAGTAGCTGCTTATTTTAAATTTTCTTAAGGTATTTTTATTTAAGTGCTTAAGTTCTAAGATGTTTTTTTTTTTTTTTTTGTTACAGCCGTAAACCACTTTTCCTGAACTTTTAGTAGCTTTCTTGAATGCAACAAAAACTGGGTCTGTTATTCATAAGACTAAATGTAAAGGACAGTATTTTCAGCAGAATTGTAAATAAATATAAAACCATTCCCAAATTGGAAGCTTACAACACCCAAAAATTTGACATGAAATCAGACATAATCAAATATCTTTGTGAGCAAACTATGGCAGTTTTTTTCTCGAGAAAAATCTATAATAAAGAAGAAAAACTCGCAGCTGCCCATGTTGTCTTACTCTCATCTTCATGTTCATTTAGTCTCCTCACTGTTTCTGTTTATAGAAATCATGAATAATAATTGAGATAAATTTAAAGTTGAACATTTTACTCATGAACCTTAATTTGTGGTTATTTACTCGATCTTTGTTATGAAATTAGTTGTCTGCCCCAATTGGCTTTTGCTTTCACCATCTGATATTTAATCTACATGTAGCATCATCTCCAAACTGTCTGCATGGTCATATTTCCTGGGTCACTGCTCACAACTAAGGAAGATGGAAACTGATCCCAGTTTTCCAAACTTGAGCATTTAGAGTTATTGGACTCTGTACTGATTGGAGCTGCAAGATGTATCTCAAATATATCGTCATCTTAATAGCTGTATGCTCAGTGTTAATCTCACAAAGTAGTGTTTGGAATGTAATAAACGTTGGCTAAATGCCAACACACACTTAAACTTTGCATGCCAACGTAATATTCCACCTGTTGGATGGAGCATAACTGTACTGACGCTTGTAAAACGGTAAACAGTTTCCAAGATGGTAAATGTAACAAAGTGTTGGAAGCACTTTTAAAGGGGAAAATGTGGACTTGTTGCAACAGATGATGCCATCACAAAATTTACAGACATCATCACTGCATGATTTTTCTCATCTTGTGAAGCCCCAATGCTGATGATTCAGTTTTCAGAATGGCTTCACTGATTTGTTTTTATACATGAAAACCGTAACCTTCCGGTGTAACGTATTTAAAAGCAGAGCCCCTGCAAATTAAAGGTTAGGTTGCATATAAATGTGCATGTGTTGTTTTCCTTCAGGTGATTCAATGGTGTACTCATCACAAGGACGACCCCCCTCCCCCCGAGGACGATGAGAACAAAGAGAAGAGGACAGATGACATTCCTGTTTGGGACCAGGAGTTCCTCAAAGTGGACCAAGGCACCTTGTTTGAACTAATTCTGGTAAAAACATGTTACAGTGTAAAAGAATTTGCAAACCTTTTTGTTCTGCTGATCTGCCTCGTTGTGTGTCACAGTAAGGCTGAGGTTCTGAGCTCCTTTCTGTTACTAGAAAACAAATGTTGCTGAGGAACAGCTGGGAGACTCAATAGTTTTGGATTCTTCTGTTGAAGTTTGAGGAGTTTACTTTATTTAAAAGGGTCTCTGTACATTAACATGAGCACGTCCATAGTCCCCAGCAGGTTGATGGAAAAACAAATACAGCATTTATTCACCAAGATTAAAAACATGTGATCAATATCTTGCTTTGACTCATTTACATATAATGACAGATTTGAGGAGCTGTCAACCACGGTTTTATGGATTTCGAGAAGTGCCTGTAAGATGGAATGTTATTTGCGAGGGTACAGTATTTCAGATATAAACTGAACTATGAGAAAAAGCTGGCGCCTTTTTTCCTGGGTGGAGCTTATAGTTTGCTGTGGTTTCTGCTCTGCTAATCAGTGGTGTAAAGGCCAGAGCATGCAAAGTCTTGTACACTGGAAATAACAGAATGTTGAATCCGATTATACCAAGCCAAATAATTTAATTAAAACTATGCAATGAGCATATGAGTTTTACTTCTAATATTGTTTTTAGTTTAAATGAGCACAGACCCTGCCTCTAAATTGATTTGGACAGCAGGGAGAGGGTAAACAGGCAGATCATGTGAGAGGTAACCCAAGTACTAACCTACGGAGACATTGGGAAATGGGTATCGGTCCATTACTGAGGTTCCCCAAAGAGAAACATGAGCTGATGAACCCCTCACCCTACCATCTGTGTTTCCAAGCACAAACTCAAGGAAGATGGAAAGGTTGGAGAGGCGAATCTGGATACTGCTGGGTTGTTTTAAGAATACAGCTTGATCAGTTTTGTTGAAAGTTATTTAATTAGGAATACATTTAATTATTATTTTTGAAAGGTAGACAGGTGCAAAACTCACTGTGTGGTAACCTGGAATACTATCAGTGTCAGTTTTTACACAAAAATTTAGAACTGATGTATAACACAATGCCATTACTTTAATTAAAAACAGAAAAGCAATTATTTCTACTGCTAAAATAAAACTTTTTTTTTTTTTTTTTTTTTTTTTTTTTTTTTTTTTTTACAGGCACAATATTGCTTATAGCTGGTATTTTTATTCATAAGCTTTTCCCTGGATATTTTCACAGTATAATCTAGAGGGAAAACTACTAAGGTAGTACAAGCATTTAAAATAGATGTAACAACAGAAGCAACATTTATGTTGTTGCAGCTAAAATATTTGATTTCAGCTGTCTTTGAAATTTATCTGTAATTAAGAACACGAGTGTTGACAGGCAGCTGCTTCATATACTCTTGAGTAGAAGTGGGTAGTAACTAGTTACATTTACTCAGTTACACAACGTTTTGGGGGGGTACCTTTAGGAGTAGTTTTGCTACACTGTACTTTTGAAGTGATATTACATACCGCTAGCATTGAGTAAAATTTCTGGATCCTCTACCCACTGAGAGCAACTTAACCAAATGAAGAACAAACATATTTTAAAAGAAAATACAAAAGACACTACACTTACAGTTTGTTAAAGTTAAACTTACTGATTATACACAAGCTTTGTTGTTGTTATTTTCAATCTGCTGAGCCTTTTGGAGGTCAAGTGAACATACAGTAAACATTTTTATATTGGAAAGAATAGTTTTGGAAAAGTGTGTTTATTTTGTAACAGTTTTATTTTTGTTTTTGTTGTTTTTTTTTGTTTTTGTTTTTTTTTTCATTTTAGTCTTTAGAATACTAGAATTTACACATAACTTCATATTTCTGTCTGATGAAATCATTAAGTTTTATATTTTGATCAGTTACTAATTATTATTATTATTTATTTATTTTTTAAACCAAATACTTTATTATTATTGTCTACTCTACCCACCTCTGCTGATGGTAATGAATTAAAAATACGGGTTTAGATTTAGAAAAAAACAATAAAATGCTACCTGTATCACTGTTCGTCAAATAAAAATTAAGGCGATGTCTGTTGAAAACAGTATCTGATTTAAAAACATTTTTCTTAGAGATGAACACAGTTGTGTAAGAGTGGAGCAAAATATGAAACCCACTGAATTTAGTGACGCATTTACGTTCTTATTGCGCAGATTATTATCGCTACTAAGAGTTCATGGAGTAGCTAACCCCGAAGCTAATATTAGCTGGCTAGTTATCTTAACTTGGTTAGCTACCTTAAACTCTGCTTAACATATATATTGCGCTAGACTTTTATCATGACTACTTTAGTTTCAAAAGAGCATTATCTTATTGTAATGAAAAGGAGGCTTAGCTTAGCTTTCGCGTAGCTTTCTCAGGAGCCGGCTGATTTATTAACTAGAATGAGTGACTGGCGTCAAGTCAGCGAAGGGCGGGGCTAATCCGTTCCCAACTCCACCCACCTTCTTCCGGAACTTTCTCCTGCATTTTAATAAAGGATCCTTACATATAAAATAACTCAAAAATCATAGTGTGTGTGCAAATTCACGGGCTGCACCTTTCCTTAACCAAACGCAAGCTGGCAAAGATGGCTCACTTTTTTTTAAAATGAATTATTTAATCCTTTTTCTTAATTAAATTTATTAAAAATTGTATTAAACATGTCTGTGCAAATGACAAAAGCCTAAAACACAACTGCTTTAAGCTTTTAATTTTGTACCATCTGATCTTAATACTCTGATTTCGCATTTGTGGGCCAAATTTGGACGGCCTTTGTCATATTGCTGTCGTGTAATGGGTCGACACACCTATAGATTTTTTTGTTGTTGTTACTGCTATTATGGTGTAGGACCCATTTTGTCTTAATTCATCCCCTCACCGCCTCTCCTTATGCTGCTGCTTCTTTTTTTTTTTCCTCCTGTCTGTTTAGGCCGCTAACTATTTGGACATCAAAGGCCTGTTAGATGTCACCTGCAAGACAGTGGCCAACATGATCAAAGGCAAAACCCCAGAAGAGATCAGGAAGACTTTCAACATCAAAAATGATTTCACAGAGGAGGAGGAGGCCCAGGTACTTATTTCCACCCTTCTTTATTAAAACATAAAATGAGATCATTTCTATTTGCTTGAGGGAAAATGCTGTAAAGCCTTGAAAGTTCATCTGCCGCTTGTTTTGTGCACAGGTACGCAAAGAGAACCAGTGGTGTGAAGAAAAATAAATTGGAGAATCCTGCCAACACTACCACACTGAAAAGGATTGTTCCTGCTTACTGGTTGCACTGGCGTTGTTCATACTTGTTAATATTTTACTTTTAGGATATCAACAGCCACTTTGCTCTCTAATTACCTTTAGTTCTTCATCCATATAATAGCATGACCATTTGAACTTGCCTGTGTGGTGTCATTAATTTAAAGATAAAACGCATATTACTGTTTTCACACTCATATTCGTGGATCTACATAAAATATAGTCCGGTTTTCATGGCTTTGTATCCTTGAAGAAAAAAAAAGATATCCCTCCTTCCAGATTATCCTTGTCTTTAGTTGCTCTAGTTGTCTAATTTTTTTTTTTTTTTTTTTTTTTTTTTTTTTTACTGGACATTATTCTTTTAGGTTCATTGAATTGAATAAAGTTACGTTTTTGACAACGGAAAAACCAAGGGTGAATGTGATTTTTTTTTTTTTTTTTTTTTTTTTTTTTTTTTTTTTTTTTTTTTTTTTTTTTTTTTTGCTGTGCATTGGCTTTGTGAAAACCTTGAAAGCAACTTGTTAATAGGAAAAATGAAGTTTGAAATGGTAAGATGTTTTACGTTATCACCTTCATCACAGCATTAACTCATAAATTTGTGTATTTAATTGGACACTTTCAGCTTGGCTGTGATGCTGGTTTTTTTTTTTTTTTTTTAGCTGGATAAACACACTGAAGGAGTTAATAAAACCTTTCAAATTGACGTGGTGTGGTCATTCTGTTTGGGTGTCACCAGTTTCAGTTGAGCTGGTTTGTTTCGAGCCGTGATACACACATCCAGGAGATGTCCTACAACCACTATTGTGCTAAGGTTTGACTAAACCAGAGATGAGGTCTGAAGCGTGTTACCAAGTCTTTTCAGATCAAAGGAAGATCTTGAATTAAATTTGAAAATGAAGTTTCAGAGTCTTGAAAGAGAGATAATCCAAGTTGCTTAAGGTCCTGCGGGAAGTTTCTACAGGGATAATTTGGCGAACCAACCTGCTGGTGTTGGTCCACTGTGTGTTATCGAGTGCAAGGTGAGCAAAGGCATCTACCAGGGAATGGTTAAGCACTTTATGGTTCCCTCTGCTGACAAGCTTTATGGAGATGCTGATTCGTTTTCCTGCAGGACTTGGCACCTGCTCACTGTTAGGTAGAGATACCCGCTTTGACCAGGAAACGAGGCTCACCTAAATCTCAGAGGATCCATCAGGTATTATCAGTTGTAAGATGGAAAAACAAGAGACCCAGCAATGCAGACAAGATGAAGGCTTCAACAGAACCAACTTGGGTTACCTTTAAACCTCTGCAGAACCACAGGCTGGTCGGCTTCATGCCAAACTGCATTGATGGAGGATTCATGCAAAAGGAGTTCCAACCAAGTGTGTGTATAAAATTTCTATTTTTTAAATTGTATTTAATAATTTTTTGGTCATTAAATTTTATTAGTTTTCTAACAAAAGGTGACTAGCTAAACTTAAAACATAAACCTGCCAGGTCAGCGCTCATCAAACCAAAAATAAAAAATTTCAAAGAAGAGTTGCTCATACCAACATCCTCAGCGGTAACAAAACAATCACAACAAACTTAGTGTTTCTCAAAATGGCAGGTAATTTATGGTATCTGATCGTCCCAATGCTGCAGGAGAGAAAACAGTCTTAGGATTTCTTGACGTTTACTGTGTTCTTTAGCTTGGCCATCATTTGTTCATATGACACTATTTCTAGCATGAATTCCAACCAGTTTTTAACATCTGGAGTAGAAATGGACTTCTATATTTGGAGGATTACTCTGGTAGCCGTGATCATCCCCACCTGCATTGTTATGCTTTGGTGTCATGATATATTAGGTATCTTAGATCATTTGTCAGTATTGTCAGCCATTGATCATCGTTAATAGCACAGCCAAGGTCTCTCTGCCAAACAATCCTCAGACTTTTTCAAAAATCCTTTTGTATGCTATTAAGTAAGCTATAAAATGTGGATGCTTTGTGTTTAAAACCAAGTGAGCCCATACATTCCTGTATTGGATTATCTTTATGTGTGAAATTCTCTTTAACAATGTCTATAATCTGTAGGTGTTTCCAAAAGTTATTTAAGTATTATATCTGAGCAGGAATTCTGAAAAAGACATAATGACCCTATCTGTATATAAATCACCTATATCATGTATTCCCTTCATAAGCCATTGTTTTCAGTAAACAGTTTCCCCATCCCCCAACACAGAGGAATTCAACCATAATAAAAATACAGCTGTTTTATTTCAGTCTTTTCACAATATTTGACCAATCTAGTATACTGAGTGTATAACCTTACGTTAGGGTGGGTCATGCCCTGTTAACATTTTCTTCATGGTAATGCTGTGTTTCTGGGTGTCCCAAAGTATAACCCTAACATAAATCTGGAGTGGGATATCAACAGGGCCCCATTGTACTTAATATACAAATTTTGGGGTCTTCAGCTGTAAGTGATACATTGTGACATAGTGGATATAACTATATAAGTTTCACTTTTTTAATTGAATTACTAAAATAAAACAACTTCTGGTAGTTTTAGATGCAAATGTAAAACATGAATATCAATGGTCCCAATGTTGATCCTTGTGGCACTCCCATAGGTTGGGCAGCAGATAAAGATATTTTATTCAGAACACACGAGTATAAATAGATAAGAATTTATCCATTATAATGCACTGTTTTACTGGTAATAGTTCAAACGTGACACAAACGTGTAATCGCATTCAAAGCAGAGCTCCAACTGCACCTCCTCTGTCCATATTAGCTTTGCTTTTATTAAATAACTTTCAGTAGTGATTTGTTCTAAAGCCATTCTGTTATATTTTGCACATTATGTACATAAAGCCTTACCTTTGTAGAAAACCATCCATACCCCTTTTTGGTGCTTAAAATTTAATAATAAATTGAAAATATTAGAAATTTGAGTCTGGAAAGATATGGAATTTAACATCTTGATTCAAAACGATCCCCACTGCAAAAAAAAAAAAAAAAGTTTGCAGCCTTAAACAGGATATTCAAAACACTTTTAATAACATCAAACAAAAACAATACATCAGAGGGGTTCAAAGCATGAAGGTACAAAGACATCTTCCAGTTGTTTCTGCTTCTGGCCTGAACGTTTTAGACCTTTTAACAAGCACTTTTTTTAAACCACAAGTGCGCCATCTGCTGGAGAAGAATGGTACAAAAGCGCAGCCTACACTTAACGCCACAGTCAGAAGCTGAGTTTAAAGCTGCGAAAAAAAAAACAAACAGTGAACTTAAAACCTTCTTGCTCGAAATGTAATGTAAATGTATTACAGTGGAACATGCACTGACCAAAAACACAAAATATAGTTTGAAGGCTTCTGCAGTAATACTGGACCGCAAAAAAAAAAAAAAAAGAAGTAAAATGTTGCACAAAACAGACAAAAACATATTGCTTTTAGAAAAAAAGTGGAAACTATTGATTTTTTTTTAAAGCAATTTACCTTTTTATTCCATAAAAACATACAAAAGTTATTTATTATAATATAAAACTTTACAAGACAATGCAATATAATAGTACCCATTGGTCACAGATTAGTTTGCAGAGCTGCAGATAAGAAATAAAACAAACAAACAAAAAAAAAAAAACAAATCTTAAAGAAACATATGACCTTAAAAATGACATGAGATTCATACACAAAAAGTTTTAAAAAAAACAAAACAAAAATGTAAAAATTTAACGGCTGAAGCTGGAGATTAGAAGCCTAAAAGTGCTAAAAGAAGTGACTTGGGAGCCCGTTTTACCTCCTCTGAAAATACAGCTAAAAAATATGAATACGTTTCCCAGGAAATCAGAAGTCCTGCTGGTCAGACTGGTTTGCAGTCAGCCACAGCTGTCCTCACATGATTTACAGGTTGGGGTACAGATGAGATAATGACATGAAAAAGGAAATAATTTATCTTAAAAGAACAAAGTGAGCACCAACTCTGAGGAGGAACGACACTAAAGGCAAAAATGGATCAAAACTGCAGGTGTTTGAGTCAAGACAAGCCTATGGTACCCTGAAAAGGTCTTCGAACTCCTTGAATGTTTTTCAGCTTTTGCTACATTATAAATTTCACTGCACATCATCCTCAACACACCTTTCATCACCTGGAAACATTACGGTGACAGCGATATGCTGTGAGGAAGTTGGACAGAGCTAAATAAAGTTCAATCCTGGAATAAAACCTGTTTGAGCCAGCAAAATAGTTTAATCTGGGCCAGAAGTTCAAATTGTAGCAGAAAAGAAACCCGAAAACTGGTTCAGATCAGAGCATTTCCATGTGTTAGAATGGCCTAGTCAAAGGCTAGATTTAAATCCAATTGAGTATCTGCGCCAAAGCTTAAAAACTGATGTTCACAGGTGCGCACCATTCAATCTGACTCAGCTTCAGATGCTTTGCAAAGAAGACTGGGCAGCAATTTCAGTCTCTCGATGCTTAAAACTGGTACACTGCAAAAACACAAAATTTGACCAAGTATTTTTGGTCTAGTTTCTAGTGCAAATATCTTAAATACACTTGAAATAAGACAAAACTAAGTGACAAGTAACTTTTCAGCACCATATAAGTGAAATAATCTGCCAGTGGCACAAGATATTTCAATTTATATGGGAAAAATGACTCATAACTAGAACTTTTTCACCAATAGCTCCTATATTGTGCTGAAAAGTTACTTGAAATAAGACAAAACTAACCTACAAGTGTACTAAGATATTTGCCATAGAAACTCAACCAAAAATATTTGGTAAGATTTTGTGTTTTTGCAGTGTGGAGACAAACCCTACAGCACCTGCAGGAGGAATCAAAGCAGAACGTGGTTCTGCGAGGTATCGACTCAATACAAATGCACTGCAAACTTTTCAAACCCTAAACAGCATGTATCTTTTTCTTCCACTTCACAGTTTTGTCTAACTTTATGTTGTATTATATAAAATCCCGATAAAACACACTGAATCGGTGTTGTACAATATTAACTCTGGAACTGGCTGCTTTTTTTGGATCCCAGCCCTGGAGCTGAATCCATTTGTGTTCCCTTATTGGTTCATTTTCACAACACATCCCAGAAATGTGCACCTGTCAGTGTTATTTCGACTGATGTGTTAAACAAAAGCTGGTAAATAACATTACTTGACCTGTGTGGATTGCCTTTGCCTGTGTTGCTTTTCATGTAGCTACAGTAGAAATGGCTGTAGACTGCAGGAGAGTCTATTAAATGTTAGCTGAAGGCAGGTGACCAGGAGGATCTTCATTCCTTTGGGGAAAGCTGAGGAGGAGAGCAGAGAGGGTGACGTTGGCGGACCACTGCGATCAGTGAGTCTCTGTTAGCACTTTAAGAGAAAGTCCCGCCACTTTGGCAGTGGAAAGTGCCGTGGAGCAGTGCGTCTGCTTGCCGGACAGTTCCAGGTGCGTGTTCGGGACGTGTTTGTCCGGGGGCTGGCGGAAGTCCGCCCGCTTGCCGGCGGACTGCTCTGACGGGAAGCGTGTGTGCGAGCGTGTGTGCGAGGACAAGGAGAGGCGCGTGGACGGGGAGACTGGTGGCGGGGAGCAGCCTGGGGAGGGGGGCTGCTGCTGGTAGAGGCGGAGGCGCGAGGGAGAAGGGGAGGGGGGAGAGTCTATAGCACTTAGATCTGAAGAAGATGGGCTGGGGCAGCCTCCTCCTTGAAGGTAGCGAATGCACTTCTTTTTCCTCCTAGGAACAGTCAGAGAGAGTTATCTGTGAATAAAGTGTGGATGGGAGACGTCAGCAGGCTTCGGTGAAGGTGCAGCATTCACAATGAGGTCAACGAACATGAACACAATCAGTCATGAGCAAAACAAGATGATATGACAACAACGCTTTTCTCTGTACACTTCGTTTTAGCTTTACAGTACTTTAGAATTAAAAACTGAGATCATCAATCTACATACATCAGTACGGTGCTTCAAAAGTGCAAATATCATTCATATATATATATATATATATATATATATATATATATATATATATATATATATATATATATATAAATAAAATTATTTTATTATACACAGCACTCATAAATAATTTAATTAATTTCATGGTTACCATTTTGCAGTGCACCATATGTTTTAAACTGTAACTATACTTTATCAAATACAGCCTAACTTCGAATTGGTTAATTTGTACAGCAAGGAAACTTTAGGCCAATCAGGCTTAACTATAGTGATGATATCCCACCTACTGACTGACCAGTCATGTCCTTAAGGACCAAAAATCCTATGACTCAAGATTAATCATATGCTTCTGGCCTTCTAACCAAACGGCCAGACAGCGATGAAGAGAGTAGCGGCAAAAGCAGATGAGGTGGATTAGCAGTGCTTGCCAGCAACTGATGGTGTCATCCAGGGCATGCCACAATGAAATATTGTCTGTGTTGCCCAGATTTTGAGCTGTTAGCATGTCATGACTGTCACACAGCAACAGTCTTCAGTCAGAGGCCTCTTGTTATTTGTTGCACGACTGACTGATACTGGAGATCCTTCCTGCCTTTGGCATCACCATCCACAGCGACTCTTTAAAGATACTTGGATAATATGAATTAGGACCTTGAAATAAATCAAGTATTTTTGAATTCAATTAATATAAATTGATAATTTAATGTTTACTTTAATTTTCCAGATAAAACAATGAGGTTGCAATTAAATGCTGAAATAGTTATTAAAATATAGAATTAACTAAATATGACTATGTAGAGTCCAGTACTGTAGGCCATCATATATTTGCAGTGTCTGTCAACTTTACCCTTCAAAGTCAGTGGGTGGGATTAACAAAGGTATAGTTATGAGTAAATAATTGTATTATTTATATATATTAACGGGAATATAATTGGGGACCATGCAAATATTAAGATTATAATATCATTTTATTAGACTTTTACTAGACTTCCACATTTTATAATTTATCTAAATATTACATTTATATATCTGTCATATTAATGTCTTAATTTATTAGAATGTTTAACATGTAAATTAGTTTTGGATTGTGGCAGTTTTACAAGCTTTATTAAAATTAGTCCTAAAACAGATTTGTAAAATCTAATTAAGGTTTTATGTGATAAACCAACACAAAGTATCACATAAGTAGAATATTAAAGACAACAAAACAAACAAAAATCTCTGTTTTTTTTGGTTGAAAAATAAGGGGAAAACCATTTATCACCTTCTGTTCACTTCACAGTTCAATGCAGCTTCATTTTGACCTACCATATGAACCCCAATAAAATGCAATGAAGTTTGTTGTTGTAACGTAAAAGCATGATAAACAAAAGTGAACTAGTATATGGAATCTGAACTAAATTCACATTCCATGAACTAGTTCGGAATGTTTAGGAAGTGAACTGTGAACAGGAGCTACTTCATTCAGTTTGAACCTGTGTGAAATGAACTTAGAAATGGTTCACAATTCTAACTGTAATTGTTTTGAACAATAGGTCAACTATCTGCATAACTATATGAATCCCCTAATTATACAATTATTGATCCACATTAAACAGTTGCAGGTTTGTCTTAAAAAAAAAAAAAAAAAAAAAAAAAAAAAACACCACCAAGGTTGTTATAACTGAGTAACATGATACAGATACATGTTTTCCTGCTCTCAGCTCCACATATATGAACTAACAGAGAAGCAGCAGTGACCTGCTGTGCTCTGTGAGGTGTTACACTTTAAAGCAGACCTGCATACCACTGCGTGCAGCATCAAAGCAGCTAACAGGATCCCATGATCATTACCAGAATATGATATGAGTCACCAGGTTTAACCGCAAGGAGAGGCGCTGGGCCATATTTAGACAGACAGAGGGAGAGCAAGGGAGGAACTCTGCAATAGAAAGTGATTTCTAAATGTCAGAGTTCACCATCAAAAGCTGCTTGTCACCACATCGCAGGAACGGAGAAAGTCGAAAGCAGATGGGCATGAGAACACTGTCAAGATGCAACGCTGCAGGGAGAGTGTTTGTGTGTGTGAAGTTGTGGTGATAAGGATTTGCTCAAACCACATTCAGCCCCCTTTGTTCTCTCAAACCGAAACACACACTCAGATTTCCATGACGTGATAGCAGGGAAGACGACGGGGCTGCTACAGTGCAGTGGCGGTGCAAGATTTTCATGTCAGAACCGCACAGATTCCTGACTCCTGCAGCCAAGCCATGGAGCACGGTCGAACGCCGTAAGTCCTGCTGTGACTAAAACAAAGCCGAGCGAGGTGGTGACGGACCACCTGCGGCTCCTACGCGTTGTGTTATTACAGATACTTCTGTTTTACTCAGAATGACAAAGCAGAGAAAAGGTCGGGTGAACGAGAGTTAGGTGGGAATTGTTGCCCACTGGTGGTGGATACCGACAGAAGAGGGGAGGGGGATATTTCAGGCGACGTAAAGGAGGTTCTGCACCAAAATGTGCACAACAAAAATCAAACAACCTTCATTGTAATTTAATGTGAAACTGTACAAAGCAAATTTTATGCAATTAAGGTCATTTCAAAATGTCACCTGATGACATAAGAACTCAATTTCCAGGTTGCAAGAAAAAAAAAACAAAAAACAAAAAAAAACAAAGAAAGCAGCAAAGGATCTCATTCTTAGTAATTATCAGCTCAGGTTTCTAGCAGCCTACATGCAACTAATAATCTGATTTTTTTTTTTTTTTTTTGCATTTTTTTAACCAGTATTTTCACTCAGTTAAGCAACCTGCAGCACATGATTTCACTATTTTTTTTTTTTATTATTATTTTTTTTTTTTTTAGATCGAATACATGATTAAAAAAGTTAATTCTGATGCCACAATAAAGATCCTGACTCTAGCTCAGACAAAAACTGGCTAACACAATCTAGTGATAACTTCTTTTGACAGGATTGAATTGCAATAAATGTCATCTTGGTACGTTTATCCAGACTTTTGGAAAAACACCCATGTTTTTGTGGTTTTGTCCACTCCTTTTACTTGCAGACATGTTCACTGGTTGACATTAAGGTTTTGCAGGCCCTGCTTGTACAACATGTGTGCAATCACACACCACTGGTGGAAGACAAGATAACTGTAATGATCAAAATTACATTTATTGCAAAATATAACAGTATTTATCAGAAGAAAATCAATCTCTTTGCTTAAGTTTGTGTCTTTTAGATTGTGTTTTATTTCCTCACAAATTTGAGAGCGAAATTCTTATTATTTCCCATCAAACTGAGTCTGTTTTTGTTTGGATCAGCAGGTTAGTGACAGACGACATGCAGAGCTCAGGAAGAGAACAATCCCTCTGAGACAGAGCTGCTCATGAAAGAAGTTGAATGTTATTTATTGCTGTAAGGCCTTGCAGAAGTATTCACACCCCATGACATTTTTCATGATTTGTCACGTTGCAACCACAACCTCCTCGTTGAGCAGAAGCATCCCCATGGCATGATGCTGCCACCACCATGTTGCAACCTTGGGAAACAGTTTATGTCACATAACCAGAAATGCAGGCTTTCATATCTAAAACTTTTGAAAAAAAATCTCCTTCTTTTTCCACTTCCCAATTAAGTACCACCTGAAATCCCTGTAAAACACACTGAAGGCTGTGGCTGTAATCTGAGAATAACGAAAAGCACGAGATGTGAATATTTTTGCAAGGCGCTGTAAGGAGACTTGGAAAAGCTAGAGCTCATGAGGTTTAAACTGTAATAGCTAATCAGAGTGAGATGATAACCACTTCCATGGCAGCTCTGTCTTCTTCGAAAAAGCTTGATCAGACTAAAGTGGTTCACAGGTGAGCAGATGGTTAAATGGGAGAAGGATGTGGGAAGTTGTATGAGACGGCAGCATCCCGGCGGGGTGGAAGTGGATGAATGTCGGGTACACACCTGCAAGGACCGCACCAGTCCGTTTGTTGGTTGAGGCCGAAGCGGGCCCGGCATTTCTTAGGAGAGCCCGGGTCTGAGCGCACAATGCACAGCATGCACAAAAAGAAAGGAGAGGAGGAAAAGCAAAAATGTATATAAACAGAGAGGAGCAAAGGAGGAGGGGGGGGAGTTAAAGGTTGAGAGGAAAAAAAAAAAAAAAACGGGGGGAGAGATAAATAAGAGTTTGTCATGGCAGGAAAAAAAAAAAAAAAAAAAAAAAAAAAGCACCTTGGAAAAAGCCAAAACTGTTAGTAGCACAATGCGACACTGACGAACAACAACCAACAGACATAGATGCAGCTCCGTTAACGTCACTCAGATAAGACTAAGAAAATATGGAGAAAAAAGCAGCCGTGCTGCGGCCCAGTTAGTGCAAAATGCAACAAACCCTTCATGGTCTGCACGGTGAGCTGACATTTTGCAGCTTTAGTTAAAGAGCACAGCATATTCTCATCTAGAGTCTTCTAATAAGGAATTATATGAATGAAAAGTGAAGAAACTCCAGAACAATAAAGACGAAGAACCTGACAGCTCTTCAACAACCACACACTGGGATTAAGACTTTTCTAATTTAGGTTATATGGAAAGCAGAGTGGGTGGGTGGTTTGACGTTAGAGACACATCCTGCCTCAAAGACAAAACTGCCACGCAGCGCCTCAAAGCGCCAACGCAGGTTTAAGTTTCGCTCCATCTCCTGACACACACCGGAGTTGTGACTCTGGCCATTCTGTCTGCAGAGTACGTATGAGGATGTTTACCTGTGTTGGAGTCCTGCTGCTTCTCCCTTTTTCTCCTTTTCTTCTTGCCCTGAGGGAGAAACACACACAAAAATGGCCACAGATATATCAAGTTAATTTTGTTTATTTTCAGCCGGACAACAATATCACATTAGGCCTTACTTGTAAAAAAAAAAAAACTACAGTTAAAATAAAACACATTATGTGAAGATATAATTTAATTGCTCTGTATAACATGACAAAATGTTTTAAGTGTATATAACCTTGCAAAAGTATTAATAGCCAATAAACCTTTTTAAATAAATACATTATTTATGTACATACCTAAGAGAATTTGCCCCCTTCATAGTCTTTAAAGTTCATAAAAATGGTGTCAAACATTTGTGCAGCAACAAAATCTTTGTTTTTGCTGCTGTTATGAAAGCTATTAACAAAAGTTTTAATGTAGGTCATGAAAGGTTGACCAGGTCCTCAAACATAACCCAGCTCAAACTAAAAAAAACATGTCAGTGGTTTGTGGTGCAAAGGTTTTTATTTGTGCAACCATAATTTTGAAGATATTAAATTAAAAGGTCATCCAAAGTTTAGAGAATCCCCCGGTGGTCACAAACAAAAGCCCTGTAACATTTTTCCTGTCTAAACTTAAAATCAGGGAGGACTGTAGCAGCAGAAACCGAGACTGGATGTTTGTTTAATCTAAATAATGTGGGAGGGGCAACTTAACTCAGGTACCTTACACAGATAAAAATAAAAACAACACAGCATAAAACTGAAACAAGATTAATTTAAAATGTGACTAAAGCAACCAAAAACCCATTAAATTGTACATTTAATTCAAAATAAACAATTAGATTTTTACATTCTGTCCAGCCACAAACCTAAATGTTTTTTTTGTTTTTTTTTTTAGTGGGATTTCATGTGAAAGACCAACACAACGTAGAAGAAAATGATACATGGTTTTCATAATTTGTTTCAAACAAAAACCTAAAATATGTCCCAAGCATTAGGGCTGCGCGACTTAAGGAAAACAGATGTGATAAAACTGGTGAATGTCACGATGACAATAGGGCTTGCAACAATTAAATAATACACATACACTGTTCATGTCTTTCTGCTTTTGATCTATAACAAACACAAACCCACAGATAGGGAGTAAGTCCAGATAATCCCCATAATCTAGAACTCTAGATCCAGCTATTTCCACTCTAACATTGCTCAATTATAAAAAAAAACATGTATATTGCTAAGAAATGTTTTAGTTGCATGGCTGCTTTTAACAACAAGTATGACAACATGATCTCAAAATTTACTGCTGTCCAAGCAGCTCTATAAAATATTGATATTGTGCACACTGATACTATGATGACAAGAAATTATTCAGCCCTCATTTTTCTGCAACTCCAGCTGCAAAGCTTTGGGTCAGCTTTGCACACCTAAAACACTGAAATTTTCCTCCTCTTCTTCGCAAAATAACTCAAGCTCACTCAGATTGGACGAACATCAGTTTTTTTTATCAGTTTTTTTTTTTAAGTATTATCACAGATTGATTAGATTTAATATATAAAATGGTTGCAGCTAAACCATTTCATTGTAGCTCTGGCTGTATGTTAAAGGTTATTTTCCTGCTGAAGAGTGAACCTCTGCCTCAGTCTGCCCTGTATTTAGCTCCATCTGTCTTCCCATCAACCGATTTTAGTCCAATCTGGCCAGATCACTGTCTTCAACATGTTTGCAGTGTCTCTTCCATGGACGGATAGACTCTATTCACTCATAAGGTGTCTTCTGAAGGTGGGAGTGAAACTAAAAAAGGGGCGGAAAATAAATACATGCTACACTTTTCAGATATTTGTCAGATACATGAGTCATTTTTCTTTCACTTCCACCATGTGTCAGTCTATCATGAAAAATCCAGATAAAAAAACAAAACAAAACATTGAAGTTTGTTTTCGATAACAAAACAAGAAAAAAGTTTAAGGAGTATTAGTACGTTTGCAAGGCAGTTTATACAAAATTAAACGTTCTGAAGTGTTGCTCCATTTTGAAATGCAGATAAAAGACTTAAACATGAAAGGTTGAAAGCTACAACCAGCAACCAGATCAGTTTTTGCCTTGAAGAAGCAAAACTAAAGCAAAGAAAGAGAAACAAAAGCTTCTACTGCATGGCTTCAGTCACTACAACCTAGATTCATGCAGAACCTTAAGTTTCCATGAGTGTTAAAAAGAGCAGAGATCTTCTAAAAATCAGTTTCAGACCCTTTTTTTCGTTTCAGATCACTTAGAAAGAAAATCTTGATATTTCTATCCCTGTTTCTCAGCGTCTACAGGCCAGCTTAGCTGTCAAGCATTAATATCTGTTGAAGTAAACATCAGAGCTCTTCACACAGATCTGCTGATGATGAAGCGAGGCCTCGTATTTGGGTGAGATGAAGGATGTGGGTAGAGGAATCTACCGCCTACGCTCCGATGTCTGCCCTCCACGCCTCGCTCTCAGCATCGTCTGTGTGGTTTTTACAATTCATCTTGCAAATAAAGCTCCTCTTGTCTGTGGGTGTGGGCGTGTGTGCGAGGAGGTTTTTTAGCATGTTCTGTGACTAGCAGGAGAAACCCTCTACACGTGTGGGGGTGAAATGTGGAGCTTCTCTTCCTGTTCTGCTTGTAGGTCCACTGAAGGAGGCGTGACGAGAAAGGAAGGGGGTTTCTCCAAATACATCAAATTGTACTTCAGACTCAGACATTATATACTTGCCCTCAAGTGAAACAGAATGAAATCTGTTAATAATCCACTACATGCAGTTTACCAGCAGCTCATATGTGATTACAGGTTCTGTCATGAGAAGATTTTTGACCCGAAGTGTTCAAATAAGATTCGTTTGGGTGGGGGTGGGGCTTTTCTTTTTTTAAACGCCATCATCCCATGCTGCTTCTGTGTAAAAATTTTTAGTCACCCCTCATTTCATTTTCTTTCCAAGCAGACAGACTTTCTTGCGATCTTTTAAGGCGGTCTTTGTCCAAACTTCTTCACGCCAGTATTTCTTTGGATTTTGATTGCTTTTTGGCTCATTTTCTGTCCCGGAGGAATTCAATTATTTGTGTCAAACATTAAAACAATAGTTTTAAACTAGTGGTCTAAAGAAATACTTCAAAAGTTAAGGAGATGAGCATCACGTCATGAGCTGTAAATGATTATTCATAATTTTATTTCCTCTTTTTTTTTTAAACTTTTGTAGCAGTTTTTGCATGTCTTACAAAAAAAAGAAAAGAAAAAGATGTTGAACATCTTCAGCGTCATTGATTACTAAAGGTGAAACGACACGTTAAGCTCACAAAAATGAGATAACACCTAACAGTGGCTTATAAAAGGTTATGTCCCCTGAATAAAGCAAAAATAATCCAGTGTGCCCCACATATTTTTATAAGAGTCATAAAACCACATTTCCTTCGAACATAGAAAGTCACTTAAAAGCATCGATTCTCAGTGGGTATGAAACGGCCTCTTATTTTTATTAAAAAATATATTTTGGTTTTATTTTATGGAAACAGGCAAGCAGGTGAATTATAAGATCAGCATGAATTGAACACCAGAAGGCGCTTGTATGTTATCTAAATAGTTTTTCAAAGCAATAGAAAACTTGCGACGCAGTGGGACACTCCTGTTGCGTGAAAACAGTTTCCTTAATTTCTTCCTTTTTTCATATTCCTTCTTGACATTAAACAACTCATAACATTCATGATAAGTTGGGTCTAACAAGCATTCTGTGCAACTGAAGTTACTATATCCTATTTTATTTTATGTTTTTTTTTGGTGAGACGACTTAATCGGTCAACTTGTGGAGCGGAAGGTGTGACCCTGCCTGGTGATGTTCAGTTATGCAAGTGTGCTGTGAGGGGCGTGGCTAAGGGTGGAGGTATTGGCTGGCTTTTATAACTGCTTACAGTTCATTTATTTTATAATGAGGTGATTTTTGATCTGCACAAAAAATGCTATAAAAATAAATGTTATTTACTCAGTTACGTCAACACATGACAGAAAACGTAACAGAGGACAATTTTCACACTGAATCTTGGGGCTCTTTGTTACTTGTAGAAATGATTTAGACGTATTTTCCCCGTGAAATCGGTGAAAAAGAGCAAATTTAGCCCCAACAGGGTGTTTCCGAAGGAGAAATTAACCTAAAGCTTTGTAAACAGAAGAGCATCAACAAAAGGATGATGCATGTCAGGTCTTTACTGGATTTCTTTGTTATTTCTTAAAGACATGACTTTTAGATGCTGCTCATCTGCTATAAAGAAGTTTTAAGAACTTATATTTATTATTATAATGTGATTCTTTTATTTGCATAATAAACTGTGATGGTCAGGTACAGGGACATGACGGAAAACAAGTGAGAAAACATTCAAGGCTAAAAGAAAGCTCAAGATTATTTTAAAATATTGCAAGAAAGTTTGACTCTTTGGAAGGTGAAGTCAAGAAATTGGCCAAAGTCCAGCAGAAATATGTCAAAATGTGTTTTTTTTCCCCCCTCAAACAAAGCAAAACACAAGGACTAATAAAATAATTAATAACCAGATAGCATGAGGTCTTTCATGAAAAAAAACATGAAGCAATTCTAGTGTTTGAAATGAAACTCAAGAGGATAAATAAACTGATGCAGCGAGGCCAGCCATGCAGCCCTGCTCTCTGTTAGTTGAAAAAAGAGGGCTGATTTATACCTCTGTGTACTGGATAGTTTTAGTAGTACAAAAATGAGGCAAGACCTTTCACAATGCATCCACATCTTACCAATCAGGTGGGCCTGTTGTGCGCCTGTCCTTGTTTACATGCTGTTCGTGATGCTTCGAGCGTGAGCATAATTAAAGATTTATTTGGAAGGTGCATGCAAACTTTGCACAGAAATACCCACAACCCCCTCCCCTCTCATGCAGCTTCTCAAACACTTTTTTTTTTTTTTTTTTTTTTTTTCCACCCCACACCACAGAGGTATAAATCCACCATTAGACGAGTCCCTACCCAATCAGCTTTACTCTTTTCCCCTGCGACCCCGCTAAGGCCCGCCTCCTGCAAGAGTTCAACAGCAAACTGAGAAGTCAGAGGCACACAGCAGCCCAGATTCAGCACAAATCCCCAAAACATTGAACTTTAAAAGAAAACGGCATGCACCACACAAGAGCGATCTTTATAACGTTGCACTTTGGTTTTTCCATCAACGGCATCAAAAAAAAAAAAAAAAATTCAGCGAATAGGATATTTCTTCAAATCAAATAATCTATCGCGTTATCTGAGAATCAAACAAGACAAAAACAAAATCTGTTTATCAAATGATTTGTACTTCATCACGTAACCTTCAAAAATACAGTTCACTGGGCTCTAAAAACTAATAGGAAGTACTTTCATTCAGACAGCATTTCAAAAGTGTCACTTTCGTTTTAGATCTATCTAAAACAAAAGCTTTAAATTTGAGTTACTTCTTAAAGTGTAAAATCTAAAAAGCACTCAAAATTTTTTTTGTGGGAAATCATGAGGATTTATCCAATTATATATAAAGCCGGTAAACAAAAGAAAACCAATTCAGAAGCTAATTGAAGAAGATACAATTTGGAGAACAAGCAATCACGTTTAGCTGTTTGTTTTTTTTTTTTAATTTTAGTTTGGAGAAAGAGTTCCTATAAAATATCTATATCAAAATTTCATACTTTTTCCCAGACTGAACTTTCACATTTTGCTCTAGTTTTTGTAATATTCTGGATATTGAAGCATAAAAAAAATGTAAACTTGAATAGGGAGAGTCTTTAGAGGACAGTTTTTAATCTTAGAAACAGAGGAGTTTTACGCTTGGGTTGACATCTAAACCAAACCAAACTAAAGAACCGCAGGTTTAAAAAACACCTTTCTAAAGGGTCTAAAAATAGCAAAACAGCCATTTCCCCCTTTTTGAATGAGACCACAATTATCTGCAGGTTCAGTTGGGGTCAGCATAAAAACGAAAACAATCACTGCACAGAACAACAATAAAAAACATTAGGTGTGATGAAGCAAACCACAGATAAAAGACATAATTTAAATATAAACCAATGTAAAAAAATTCTCAGAAATTCAGATTTTTAAGTTTGAGTCTAGGAACATTTTTAAATAGTTTTGTTTTAACCATATTTAGTCAGACTAGGAAAAAGATCAAATCAAATTAAATGATTTGCCAAACTGTATGAGCCTTTAATCTTCCAAATATTTGATACATTTTTGGACCCGAGTTATGCATAAATATCAAACAGCCTTCCATACATTACAAGTACGATGCAACATCCTTTACCAACTACATTAAACTAATGAATATGAACTAATAATTGTTAGCAAATTAAAAGTTAAAACCCTTACAATATATATTAAAAATATTCACAATGATTTATGTGTTTAATCTTCATTTACTCCAGTGTTGCTGTAACCACGGCAACCCGCTGACGTCTATTTCTCTACAGGCTGTTCCGGCCACAAACCCAGATACAAAATTCATCAGTTCTGCACAACAAAAACGAAGGGCTTCAACACTTTCCTGTTTGTTTTTCTTAATCAGCTCCTTGTTATGAATACATTCACTTTGAGGCAAAGAACCAGAGTTGGGGGAGAATGGGGAGGGGGGAGGAATAAGGGGTAAAAAACAAAACAAAAAAAAAAAAACCCCAAAAATCTTACGTAGTTGTCCCTAGCAGACCAGGTCGGGTAGAGCTGCATGTGGAGCTGTCTCTCTTTCCGGGCCAACTCGTAGTACTTGGCCTGCTCCTCCCGGGTCAGAGCGTGCCACTGGAAATGAAAATCCCAGGACAAAATGAGGACTGGTCCATTTAACACTTCGAGCAGAATCGTTCAACTTTCAACCAGTTACTCGAAGAAACGTCTGCACTGATTGTTAGAACATTGTATTAATAAAAAGAAAACAAATGTGTGTTTATAAATAACATAATATACGTGTTCCCCAGATGAAGCATAAACTGAGAAACTGCAAATTGTGAGAATGCATGGTTGCAGTCACGTGTGTTCCTCACCCTTCGTCCCAGAATCTGATTGATAGCGGCGCTCTCCTTTAACGTGCACTCGGCGATAACCTTCGCCCTCATTTCCTTCATGTAGAGCATGAAGGCGTTCAGGGGCTTCTTGATGACCGGTTTCTTGGGCTCCTTCTCCCGCTTTACCTCCACCTGCGGCTTCCTAAGGAAGCAAGAACATCCGCAAATAGATAAATACGAAGAGCACTGAAAATGAAGATTTAATTAGATGTCGTGATGAAGGAAGTATGCAAGAAGTAGGAATGACTTACATGTACATGCCTCTGTCATACTGATCATGCTCCTGTTTGCCTGAAGAAGGCACTATGGCTGGATGCGGGATCCCTGTTGGATGCACGCCTGATGGGCCGAGCATCAAAGAGTGAGGGAACCTGGTGGGGTTAAGACAGACGGGGGGGGGGGGACATGAAGAAAACGGTGACAAGTGACTCAAACATTCGAGCTCAGAGAGATGATCAAATGATGGGTTGAGAGCACAGTGAGCGTCAAAGCAGAGAGGCACTTCTGGCCAAGCATTGTGCCTGAAAGCAGAAAAAGCATCATCTAAGGTCCAAATTGGATTCCGCATCGTACATAAATAAAAAAACAAAATGTAAATCTGTTGTGTCGAAATTGGTTTAAAAAAAAAAGCAACATTTAACAGCTTTTTTGGTGATAAAAAAGGATGACTGACTAAAACAAAGATGTTAAATAATATACAGTGAAAAAGTACATGAATTTTTATATTAATATAACTACCATATAAAATATATATATAAAAACTGTTCGATATTAAAATATCATACTATGATAAATCATAATATATAATAAAAAAAATATATGATGTCTGATATTCATGTATGCAGCTGTGGTTTCAACATTTGTCACCACTAGAGGGTGCCTACGTATTTTTAAGAAAGCAGTTGAAAGATGAAGTAAAAACTTGTTTTACATTCTCCACTGTGCACACATAACTACATATATTTTTTTCTCTTTAATATCTCGTGTAAAGGAGGAGCAGCTGCTGTGTGTCTGAAAACAACAAAGAAAGGAGCGGCACAACAACATCTAAGCAGCATTAAGCAGCTTGAGAAGCATCTTGGTCAAAGAAATAAAACAAAATGAGCATGTAGTTGATTTTATTCGTTATGGTGCTTGGGAATAGCAGAAATAATGAAATGCACATCTATTTTTCGATCAGACCATGGAGATTATAATTAAGAACAAACTGTGCACAAACCAGTTTCTAATATCAGCTTTCAAATTATTTATGTTTTGAGATAAGACCACCGGTGTGCATTTCTAAAACAAACCATATTAAAAACTGAGGACTTGTCTTTCTGGCACCAGCAAAGACAGAGCGCCCCTGTGCTGCAAGCAAGCCTTTAAATACTGGATGGCTACACAGAGACCTCTGACAAGGTTCATATTCATAAGAGTGAAATTTTAGCTGTAAAGCGTGTTAACTGTGGACGTAGAGCCTTTTACTCAGATGAGAAACAGACACAAATAAAAACACACAGCTTAAAAGCAGCAGGACAGCGGTTGTCTTTATACTTTTCAATAAGGATGAGCAGCGATTAGCTTGGCTTGGCTCAGTTCGACGGGGCTTGCTTTGGCAAAATGCTGAGCTCGTCCCGTTTACAGCACACCGATTCAATAAAGGACTATGACAGAAGCTGTCCCGATGAAACTCTGACGGCTTGCAACGACAATCGGAAAAGTCCTGCTCGGACATTTTTTGTGATGTGCTGTAAACGGGAGGTTGCTGTCGCAAGGCCAGTTTTTCTTGGCTCGGTCCAGCCGGCAGGATGCGGTACCTGGAGTAGGACGATGCGCTGGGGAGACTGGAGGAGTAGGGCTGCCTGAATCCACAAGGGGACAGGGCAGGGTAGACCGGCTGGCTCTGCCTGCCGTGGCACAGCAGAGGGAGAGACGGGGGTGCAGGTGGTGGATTTTAGCTTTACAGGTAAAAGTTTGTTGTTTAAAAAGTCTTTAAAGCCCATTTAAACTGACTTTATTCTTTACCCAAATGAAAGCATTTGAAAAATTGTTTCACTTCCTAGGGTCTTTGAATTTGCCCTTCTTATATGGGAGACTATTCTTGGCTGGATGTCCTGGCATAAGATCTTAAATCAGTAAAAAAAAAAAATAAAAAAATCTGTGTATACAAACATGATTCAGTTATGCACAATTATTCATGTAAAAAGTCCGGATCAGTGCTGCTGACAGCGGTGTGACGTAGAAGAAGCTCCAACACGAGCACCGTGGGAGGTCGAGGGCTGGGGATGGGACGTGAGATAGTCTTTGATATGTTGAAAACTGCAATCTCCTGAGATCTCCCCCCTCTTCAGCTGACTGATCCCTACTTCAATCCACATCCATTATCTAAACCTCCTTAACAATCATCGGTATCATCAGACACTTCCACTTTTCATCTCCTCAGCTGAATCTGCTCCGAAGCACAGGTCAGGAGTTTTGTCAGAAAAAAAAAAAAAAAAAAAAAAGGCTTAAGTCCACTTCCTTTTTCTCTCATCCCAAATCTAATAATCAGGTAGGATTTTTAAGTTTCACTCGAAAGCCCAAAAAAGTAACTAATTATGTTTCAGCAGCAGTTTGTGACTGACGCCACACTCACATGGGAATCCCCCCCCCAGTGACAGTATGTGAAAGGCATGACTGAGCCGAGGCATGCTGGGAGCTACAGCTCGCCCTGTTGAGCAGCTTTGCACCTTGTTGTCACTTTTCAACATGAAGAAGCATCTTTGTCAACTGAAAACGATTATAAAAGATCCCGTAAACGCCGGAAATAATCCCAGTTGGTCACTTCTGATTAGCCAGCCTTACAGTGTCTTGCCAAAGTGTTCACACCCTTTTAGCCTTTGAAAATTTTGTCAGGTTACATTCGCACTTTAATGTATCTTAATAGGATTTCATTTGATAGAATTAAAAAAAAGTAGCTCAGGATTTGAAGTGGAAGGAAGATGAATAAAAAACATCCCTGCATCATGATTCTGCCACTACCATGTTTTGTGGTGTAGATGGTATTTTTCAGGGTGATGCATAGTGGCAGTTTTTAACCACATGGTGTTTTGCTTGCAGGCTAAGAAGTTCAGTTTTGATTTCATCTGACCAGAGACTCTTCTTCTACATGTTTGGCAGGTCTCCTATATGGCTTGTAGTAAACTGCAACCAGAAATCTTATGCTTTCTTTCAACAATAGCTTTTCTCTTGCCGCTCTTCTATAAAGGCCAGATTTGTGTCGTTGAGGGCACAACTAATCCTGTCAACAGAGTTGCCCATCTTAGCTGTGGCTCTCCGGAGCTCCTCCAAAGTTACCACAGGCCTCTCGTCCGTCTTTTCCAACCCTGACAGTACGAGCGGGTGGCCATGTCTTGGTAGGTTTTCGATTGATGGTGAAGTAAACATGACTCTGTAAGAGGTTCGTAGCGTTGGGTGCTGTTTTATAACCTAACCCCGCTTCAACTTTCCACGTCTTTCTCCTGTGCTTTTTGGTCTTCATGATGAAGGTCCTGGGTTTGAATGCCTGGGGTCTGAGGTCCTTCTGCATGGCGTTTGCATGTTCTCCACATGCATGCATGGGTTCTTTCAAGGAATTCCAATTCCAGTTCAACACACTTCCCAGATTTTATTTGTGCTCTGAGTCGCTCTGTCACATAAAATCAGAGTAAAACACACTGAAGTTTGTGGATGTAAGGTGACAAAACACAAAAAAGTTTAACGGGTATGAGGACTTTTGCAAGGTACTGACTCTGTTGCTTCTATCTGATGTTTGGTACTTCAATTCTTCCGCCACTTTATGCAAGCGAACCTGCAACCCCTGCAGTTCTTTAGTAATTTACCTTTCTTGCTTTAATTTTCAAGGACTTTAGTTTAAATGTAGCTTTCAGTTCGAGTTATGCTCTATCACACTTGTGTGCTCAAACATAAAGCTGCATCCTGAAAAAGAAGATAAAAACAAACAACAAATCTTTAGGTCCTCATGGTGTTAGATGAATACAACCAATAAGCCAACAGGCGATAGGGGACACCAAGAGGTGGCTATAAAAGGACAGAAGTCCCACGCTGAAAGTCAATACAACAGAAAATTGACATTTAAGCTCTCCTCCTCCATTGTCTCCTCCTTCAACAAAGGAGGCTACACTACAAGGACCTAAAACAAGCAGATAATCTGGAGTAAAGGAGATTATCTGCTAATAACACTTATGACAAATCCACAGTGAAGGGTTCTTTCCCTGAAGAAGATAAAATGCTTGTATATCACTGGCTTAAGAAATATTTGGGGACAAATATTGACCTATAGAAACACAATAAACACACATGTAATCACACATTTAAAAACAACAACTTTCTTCTTAAATCTTCATGACATTTGATGTAGGCCTTAAACTATTCCTGAGAGGATTTTTCCCCCGGCTCAGATTCTGGAGGTTTGCTATAAACGGATTTGTGTTGATCCATAACTCCGTGGCAGTCTGACATTATAGATTCACAATCATGCAGCGTGACATTAAAATGAGAAAACATGGAACAGATGTGTCTGTTTTGGGCTCCTTTTTTTGCAGAGTTTCAGCAAAAAGCAACAACAGAAAGAAAAAACAAAACAAAACTATTTTGGTTTGAAGTTTTCATGTTGCTGGAAATCCACTGCAGCTAGAAGATGATGGAAAAATCACATATTAGGGTAAAAATCCCAATTGTTCCATGACTTGGTGAAACTTCTGTCTATTTCTGCTCCATTACAGGATTTCCTTTGGTCAAAAATCACAAAAACAAAATCATTTTATAAATTATCTTTGTACATCTGTGACGTCTGGACGTACTAATAGGTTGCATGAGCACCTCCTCTCGTCTTCTTATAGCTCAGGGTGTTGCATGTTATGCTGATTTTCATTTACTAGAAAAATTGGAAAACAAAACAACAGGAAGAAAACAAACCATTTAGATGGTTTCCTGATAAATTTATGGTCTAAATTGCATTTCGAAATCTCTGGCAATATGATATGACAGTTTAACAAAAAATGTATCTCATTTAGAGGAAAAAATAAGAAATTTGTACAAATTATGGCAGGTCTAACTTGTGACCATCAGGTATTTTGTATCTACTATAAATGTGTTGGATAAGGCTGCACTGATTGCAGTTTTCTGGCTGATCACCAATGTTTCAAAAGCCTGAACTGCCGATTCCGATTTTGGCTGATCCTGATTTTTTTTTTTTTTGTCTGAAAAATTGTTAAATATAGCGATAAAGTTGCTAAGTTGGCAACAGTGGGGTGTCTATTGTTAACCACGCATGTGCTGTCAATCAGCTCTCTCTAACAGCAGAGTAAAGAGGCACAATGGAAGACTTTCAGACCTTTGTGGAGGTAGAGAAGATCAGTGGATAAGATCGGTGGATAAGATCGGTTTCACATGTAAGTGTCGAATGATCTCTGATCTCCCAAAATGAAGGAAATCAAGGCCAATTCAGCGGCACACACCCCTAGCTTAAGACACTTAAATGTATTTCTTGTTGGTACTATACCCACATCAAGAGGTTGGCTAATTTCATCTGGCCGCTGATAAATCTGCCAATAATTGCCTGTTTTTTTTTTTTTTTTTTTTTTTTTTTTTTTAAATATTGGCAATTGTCCATCCTGTAGTTTAAATATTGGTATTGGCAATAAAAAATAAAAAAAACCAAAAAAAAAAAAAAAAAAACAAACTTGTAGGTTGACCTCTACACACGTTATTTAACTTTTTTTCCCCCAGACAGCCAGGCCTTCTAGTCATATATCAAAGTGTTCTTTTCTTCTGTTTCTTCAGGCTTTTGAAGATCCTTCAGAGTTTGGATTTTGATTTGTTTTTGGTGGTGGTGGTGGCAGTATCATGCAATGGGGAGGGGACGCCTGTTTTTCAGCAGGGAGAGATTTGATCTGAAGAGCGATGGGGCTGAAAACAAAGCAGTCCTGGAAGGAAACCTGTTACAGCGGCTGCCCAGGAACTGAGACCCAGTCCTTTTCAGACCAGTACCAAATTATTCTGAGACGAAAAAGGAACAATCTTTTACATTTTTTTTGCAAGTTTCTTACAACCAGCCTGTCTTAACTGAAATTAAACAGTATTTACATACAAGGTGATTGTCAAAAAGATTTTGATTTATTTCTTCGATTGTCTTTTTTTTGACCTGACACTTCTTATCAGAATAAAGACAGGAACAGAAAAGAAATATTGATCAAGATCATTTTAAAAGATTGTAAAAGTTTCTTTTAAAATTATACTGGTTCTAGAGGAGAAACTATACATTTTCAAATTTTCGTTCTTGACCCCAAAACGAAATTCTTCACAATACATGGATGGAAAAGGGACACTTTTGCAACAGAAGCTGCTACTTTAAATTGCTTTTCAGCTATTCCCTCATTTAAGTGTTAATTTGTTTGGGGTACAAGATAGAAAAACACAAAGAAACACCTGGTGTCATGTTATTTCTGTTGCTCGTTCTCATTTATGTCAAAAGACTGTGTCTTTGGGATGTTAATGACTGATTGTCATCCACTGCAACTATGTCTAGTTCTTGTTCTTTTAAAAAAACCAGCTTAACCACAGAACTAAATTCCCCTGACGAAGAATTTCTAAAAGTTTCATTTTATCCCACTGTTTACTGGTTTATGTTAACAGAAACCTCAGAAAAACAGAGGAAATCTGCATATTTCTGCCAAGTAAACCTGAGGAAAGTTTTTTGGCATTTTTATTTAAACATGGAACAAGTTATTAAACAATGTGTGCAACTCACCAGCTCATGGAGGGAGTGATTTGGCCAACGCCACCTGGAGGAAGGGAGTAATACCCTGAGAGGTCCTGGGATTGGTGCCTGTGAACGCCTGGAGGAAATATAAAAACAAAAATCTATCACACAGTGTCATTTATGCTGTCATAAAACAGTATAAACAATTCGAAGGATCTCTGTGTTCAGAACCCAGCGTCGGGTCCGAGCTGCTATCAGCACCATTACCAGCCTGGGAACCGGCCGTTAAAAACTTTCCTAACAAGGGTCACACGCTCCCGATCCGTGCCGTCGCTCTGTGTGTCCGAGCACATGTGGGGGGACCCTCCGCTGGGAGCTGCGTAATCTGGCCTGTGGTGACTGTGCCCACATTGTACAAACACACCCAAACATGCATACAAACATTCAGTCTTCATCTCTACTTATGGCAGAGCTAAGCTCCAACAAAAGAAAATGCAGACTGTGCGACTCTGTGCCCTCGCTCGGTAAACAGGCTGCCTCTCTCCGAACATCTCCCTCTTTCTTTGTGCCCTTCAAAGGAAGTCATTTGTCAACAGGCAGCACCTAGCACTTAGCGCGGCCGTGCTGCTAACCTGTGTTTGCAGCAGAGGAATTCTGTAGATGACTGTAATTTGGCCGTGGCTCCGGGCTTGTCTCAGGACCCTGAGGTGCTATAAATCTGGATGACAGGAATGTGACTGAGTCAGCCGACCTGTCTCACCACCCCGATCCATCCTCCCCTCCATTAATCCTGCCACACCCATCCCCCTTTGTCCCGTGCTCCCTCCGATCTTCCAGGATCCAGGCTCACCCCTCTTTTACCTTTGACCTCCCTTCCTTCATTACAGACCTCAGCTTGTATCGTTCCTCTCTCATCTTCTTCATTATCTACCCCTTACATTAACCTAACCTCTGCTTTGCCTCACCTTGATTATGTCAAACATTTCTCACTAGAAAATGCCAATTAAGTCTGTCTGGACACAAAAACGTAGCTTTTTGCCCTCTGATCAATCCAAAAACTGTTCAGAAAAAGATATATAAATAAGTAATCAATCACAAATACAAAAAGGAAAGTAGTGCATCATTGTGAAGCAGATTTCAGATGGGAGAACGCAGGACAATCATTAGCTGTGAACTCCATGAAAAGAAACCATAATTTGAAGCAGAAAGTCAACATACTCTATAAGGGATACAGCAGGCATGTGGAAGAAGATGTTCTTCTTGCAAAACTCCCTGTGAGACAGAAAAGTAACCCTGAACATCAGCCTGAACACCCCATCCTATGGTGAAACGTAGTAGTGGCAGTATCATGCTGTGGGGATGCTTTTCTTCAGCAGGTTTGACAGGAAAAAAAAACCTGCAAGAGCCTGCATGAAGCAACAGACTATGACCCTAAGCATATAGCCAGAGCTATGACAGAATGGTTTTGATCAAAGTGTATCCATGCATTACTATGGCCTAGTCAAAGTTCAGACCTAAATCCAATTAAAAATCTGTGGCAAGGCTTTCATTTCAATCTGATTAACCTTAAGCTGTTTTTCAAATAAGAATGGGCAAAAATGTCCTCTAGATGTGCAAAGCTGGTGGAGAGAAACCCCAAACAACCTGTAATTGCAGTGAATGGTGTTTCCACTACATTTTAACTCTGAGGGCATGTTCAGATTTTCATTTGTAAAAAAAAAAAAAAAATCTTTGCTTTTCCTTCCACTTCACAATTACACTGAAGAAAAAATTCCCCACAGCATGATGTTGCCAACACCATGTCTATGACAGCTGGAATGGTGTGTTTATGGGTGATGTACGGTGTTAGCTGTTTACGTTACACATAATGTTTCTTATGGTCTATCACATATCGTCCCAGTAAAATACAACAAAATTAATGAGGCAAAATTTGGAAAAGATTAATGGGTATGAATACTTTTCCAGTTCTCTGTATAGGTAGTGGATTAATAATGCGAAAAAGTGGTAAACAATGGTTTTATTTTAGATGTAATCTCGTCTCAAACATTACCAGCTCAACTGAAACGACTGCATTTAGAGAAAAAGAGCAGCTTTTCTTTCTCTTATGCTCTTCATGCGTCACTAATACATTACAAAAAATTGTTCCCCAGCAGAATGTATTGAATTTACATAGTTAAACACATAGATGTGTTATTCCGAGTAAAGTCCTTATTGGAAACAAGCAGATGTGTGAGGACTGATAACAGTGCTGCAAAACAGCAAAGCGAGACCTGCAAAAAGCTGCAAAACAGAGGGACTCGTGATTACATGGTTCCTTTGCAAAGTGCTGCATCATTTAGGATCGCTTTGCATCAACTGAGACAAAAACTATGGTGTTGAACAAGAGAACGACAAGTGTTCAGTGACCTACAGCCCAAATTTGGTTTGGATGCATAGAGATGCTCAGGATTAAGAGGTTGCTGAGCTTCTTCTCCATTTGGAGAAATTGCATAAAGGAGCAAGTTTTTTTTTTTTTTTTTTTTTTTAAACCAAAATGCTGCTCCAAGCATTCAGTTACAAAGCTGAGAACTTTATCAGGAGCTGAGGATCTTACAGTGGGAAAAGTGTCTGTATAAACTTAGAAATCTTTGAACTAGGTATAGTTCAAAGATCCTGGTACCCAGGTTTACCAAAACCATGGTTTCAAATGGTTCCTACAGTCTCAAGTGTTTTTTATGTAGAGACCAGAAAAAGCCCTTGAGTCACAGGCGTATCACAATAACAAATGTTGCTGGATGATAAATTGTCCCAGAAATGATTGCAATAAATGATAATATTGTTATTTTGAGACCATTTTCAATTAATATAATGATAATGGGGGAATAATGCAAGTGTACAAGATCAATTGACAATTATCAATTGTCTCTAAGATCAATGAACTTTAATTTCTAAACATTTAACACCAGAACTGAAAGACATTCATCCAAAATAAATGAACAAAACAACCAAAACAATAAATAAAATGGATTATGAAGTCTTTGCAAACAAAACTGCTCTTCAAAAAATATTAATTTTTTTGCCTCAGAATTAAAAAAAAAAAAAAAACAGCCAAAACTACGAGTTCAGACTTTTGACTAACCACTTCGTAATGGGTGTCCAAAGTGCTCCTACATGACGTGTTCAGCTTTGAAACCAGTACCATCTTGGTTTTTCCAAACCTCAAGTACCGAAAAACCTCAAGTAGAAATCTACCCAAGAAGAAAGTCTGACTTATGGACTTAATATAGCTAGTATAGGCTTGTGTCAATAAAAAAAAACAAACTGAAAAGACATATGATATTCCATAAGGTGGCATGATATCAGGATAACGTGAATGCAATGTTACAGCTAAATATTGTGATTGAAGCATAAATTATTTCCATGACTCCTCTCTTACTTTTTCTTCATCACAATGTCTACACCAGTTTTTGTGGGCTTTAGCATCTGAGCCACTTAAAATATACAAGGATAGTGTGTGAACCAAGGGCAGTGAAAGTCTATCCAAACGGGCAAATATGGTACTCATATACAGAATTTACATGCATGGCTCTTAAAATATAATGTTCCACCAAATATTACATCAAAGCGGTCTTTTGTGGTTGTGATACTGCACACATTTATGTTGCGATGAAGATGTATTGTCTTGCCCTGATATTCTGCAAAGTCTGCACTTTATAACTACTTCTTATTCTATATTTTTTGCATAAATCTATTGAGAAATCAAAAATAATCAAGAAATGTTATAAATGACACTATTATAACTGTAATGATAAATATGCTATATAATTTTAGCAGCAGTATAAATAATTGTCTTTCTATATCACATAAAGGCAATTGGATCAAGTTGCACATTTTTGCTTTAGATGAAGGTGTAAATATCGTGATACAACATTGAAAATTAAAACGTTCAGTGAAATTGAGGTGACGAACTCTACATCCTTTCTCGAAATCCTCCAGTTTCACTAAAATGAGTTGTTCGCCAACATCAAAACCGAAATCCCAAAAGGGTAAGTTTTATTTCACCGAATAATCAGGGGCATCTCGTGGCGATGGAAACATCACACCGGCTTCTGTAAGTCACGTTTCTCCCTCATTGTCACCAGCAGCGCCGACTGCTGTTGGGAAACCTGAAGGGGGAAATTAGCAGCAGTAATGGGGCAGTTTTCTTTGGAATGCCCCTTTTTTAAAGCGGCGATCTAGAACCCAAGCAACTGCAACTATCTCACGGCCTCCATGTCAGCGTCTCAGGAACCAGATCAAAGGTGGCTCTTTTGAGTCAAACCTGCTCGCTATCAGAACGTGTGCTTGTTAAAATGAGAGTGGAGGAGCTGAAAATAGTATCCCAGTGCCGATAATGTGCTGTGGTGGTTATAACCACTGAGAGTGAAAGCGCTGCAACTTCTGCGCCTTTAAATGACTCGTCAATCAGCCTGTGTGGCGCACATAAAAGAGCCCAAGACCAGAAGAAACTCTGTAGTGCTTTCTTACAGTAAGGGTGGGACTTACTCAAGTGTAGAAAAAGTTACTTTTACTAAGAGCAATGATCGAAACTCACAGTAATAATAAAAGTGTTTTACAGTGTAAAGCTACAAGACGTACTTTTCATCTCTTTTCATTTCTAATTGGCAGTTTCACTTATCGCTTTTTTTGTCTTTAAGTGAACTGAATCCCACTCTTGCTTTTAATTTGAAAATAGAAACATAAAAGTAAACATGATTGGGATCCTGTTTGAATGTTTTTAGAGTCACTATTTTTTAGCTTACTTTTATAATGTGTTGTCTACTGAAGATTCTTTGGCTCATATTTATGTGGTCAGTGTTTCTTATTGGACAAAGATAAACAAATAAACATTTTCAAAAGTGTACTAAATTTCCTATTTCTTAAATAAAAATCAAATAATGTCTTCAGTAACAGTATAGATCTGAGTGTAAAAATCTTAAAAATACAGAAACATCCTGAAATATCCATAAATCCTCTGATTTACAGGAAACAAAGCAAATGAAAATTTCAGTAAAATTTCAATAATTTGGTTCAAAAAGTATACCCAAATATACAGAGTGGTATTTTTCAAGCTTTTATTTCTGATTATTTCAATAAAACCTACAATTCAATTTCTCTCATTTTATTTTTACATAAGTGCGGTGATAGAATAAGGTACTGATTCAACAATTGTCCAGCAGACAGTCATAGAAACCCACAACATAAAGGATGAGTCACAAGCTCATTGCTAATGAAGCCAGCTGTTCACATAGTGCTGTGTCGGAACATATTGTTTGGAAAGTGGAAGGAAAAATTCTGTGTGGGGATAGGAGCACCGACAACAGTGACAATTGCAGACTTATTGCATTAGCTTTAGGCCATACAAATTTATCTTGTAATTTATTGAGATGCCGCTGTAAATTAAAGATGCAGTCAAAATCTTTTGGCGCGAAGTGTTACATCTAAAAGTAACAAAAACTATTTTTGGCAACAGAACATTTAGTGTTGCTGCATGTTCACAAACAGATTGTTTGTGAATTTAAAACAAAAGTGTGGTTTCATTCTGTGTTTTGTAGTTTTTAGTTCAACCAGACTGTCACATGTGTTTCTTTCACTGGTTTTCATAACAAATTACAGAAATGAGTTAATCTGAAAATACCCCAAAATGCACCTGCAGTCTGCTAAAGTTCTTCACACTCCTGCTAACATGTGCCATAACACATACAGGTCTATACAGCAAGTGCAGACATTTTTCACTTCTGCTTTTTCACTGTGTATTTTCTAATTTATTGTCCGGCTGACAGTCATAACCAAACATCGGTGCAATGTGATGGTGCATGATCGAGTGGGAAGATGTTTGCATTTTGAATCACGCGTGGTATTCATACTTGACTGCAAAGATGTCTGAAAGGACCAGCTGGGTCAAAAACAACTTGCCAGAAGACACACTGTGGCCTTGGATAGCATAAACCTTATTACACAGATTATGATTCTGTAAATGAACTTAATGGGAAAAAAATAGCATCCAACCTACGAGCCTATTATACCTGTATTCCTGTCATTCCCACAGCGGGTTTTTGCTTTTAACTCTTTTCCTGTCTCAGAGCTGGGCTAATATGAAAGAGAAAGTTTGGGTCTCTTGTTGTAATTGTAGTGACCACAAACACAGAGGTTTGACCTTTCCCCTCAAGAACTGCTCTCCTCTAATCAATCATCTTTAAATTGTGATTAACCCATTAACCTGGTTAGATTTAGATAATTTGACAAATAAACCTTCCTTTATGACAAAAATCCAGAATCTCTCTTTTTTAGGAAGTATTCCGTGGAATTGGTGAGGGAGTCATCCTTGAAAAGGGATTATTTGATAAACTAAAACTGGTTATTTACATACTTCAATATGTACATCAACACTAGTGCAGCTAAATGTAAAAGAGACAGTAAGAATTGAGCTTAAGTTTCAGCAATTATTTATTATTTTTCCCGTTCATGATGAAAATTTAGGTTGTAATTACAAAAGCATTACTACAGACTTTTAATAGATAATTTTAAGAGTGACAATATTCTAATGTAGCTCATAAATCAATTAAATGCTATGATGCCACAAAAAGGGGAAGTCAATGGGAAAATTGTGTTGAGGTTGGGTGAGTTTAGTAAAAATGTCACAGAAGGGAGACATATCTTCAGGCAGGGTTGAAAACAGACAGTGGGTGGTAATGGAAATAGCACAGGAAGTAAGCCATGCACTGAGAATAAGACTAGATATGGAGCTTAACAAACAATAAGGGAAGTTTATAACAAAGAAAAAAAAAAGCTGTTAACTTTCAGAGGAATTCAGAGACAAATTTGCTGGCAACTCTCAGATACTTTCACAGGAACATTTACTGGCCACAACCCACATGATGTTGTGAAGAGAGAAAAATAAATATCACAGCTTCGATTTTGCTCCGTGGTGTTTATGTAAATAATAAGCGATTTATAAATACAAGTCCACACAGAAAAAAAACTGGATAAGAGCTTGAATATTTTACATAGAAAAATAGCACAGTCATAGCCACACTCATTTGGTTCAACCACATGATGACAACTAACTGTTTAGTAAAAATTTTGTGCTTGCATGGATGTTAGGAGCGGGGGGAAAAAAACAATTTTAGTTGTAAAATAAAAGTAAATGGTTCAGAACTGCAGCCCAACCATTACAAATGGAGACTACATCCAATATTTCCTGTAAAGTAGCTAATTATAGCTGGCTAACACTGTGTTATGCTAGTACCTGCTAATATCATTTTACCTAAAGACTGCATAACAGTTAAAACGATAACATTAGCATGTTAGCTATCAATTGGAAATGCAGTCTACTATAGTAAAATTAGAAAAAGTAATTTTCTAATATGCTAGCATGAGTTACAGTGATAACAGAATGTTAGCTGAGCTAACAATAACTAAAAATCTGCTATATTAACAGAGTTAATGCCATGATTAACCTAAACTAATTTTAGCTGGTTAATTTCCATTAACATCTTAGTCAACAATAACTATCAACTATAACTTTAAATATAATCATTAGCTTTAAATACTAACAGCTGAAATTCTAAAATTTTCTTGTTTACTAATGACTTTGAATGTGAGCTAACATTAGCTAACTCTAAATTCAATGCTAACAGCAGCTTAAATGCTGTCATTCTTTTACGTAACTGCTCTTGTCTCCATCCATTGCTAAGGTAGGCACCAATTTTGATGTGGAGTATCTAGATAACTAAATTAACATCAGCAAAGCCTTGTTATTTACATTTTGTTAGCCTGTATTGTTACATACCCTCTAAAACACACCACACACCATGTTCAAACCTGGTGTTAGCTCCAAGCAGGTTCTTTCTGGCCAATAAATATTTTGGGTTTATTATGACATCTGATGTGTGATACTAATTATGATCGTTTTCTGTTTTTTGTCATAACACCAAAAAACATTTAGCAGTCTTGTATTCAACATAAAAGCTTTCAGTTTTCAGTATTTGACCTATATGTGCTGTAGCTAAGCATCAAACTTATGCACCTGAAAATCTCAAAAATATTTTTATCATGAAGACACATGATAAAAGTCAAGTTTTCAGACCAAGATTTACCATATTTAATTTTAGATCTTATGGAGAAATCAAAAGCTACCAAAATGAGAATTAGCAGATCAAAGGTTACAAAAACCAGAATTTGGAACTCAAAGAAAGCTGCTATCAATACATTATAGAGGTTAGTTAAGAAATATATGGCTATCAGCAGAAAGCCGTGACTCAAAGTCAGTTTAAAAAAGGGTGGTAATATTTCTCCTTTAACTAGCTAGAAAAGAAAACGATGATTGTGCTGAGGAAGCAAAGAAATCAATGTTGTTTTTTAAGTAAATGTACTGATTCATATTCCATATAAAAAAAAAAAAATTGTACTGTTTTATTGTAAGCAAGCTCAGGACTGCTTAATAAAATGAGGATAAATACAAAAGATTGAAATAAGTATTCAAAAATTGAAAAGGAAATCATATTTTATCCAGTGGTAAAACTATCTGGTATAAACATGTTAATGACAATGTATGAACCTAATAAACACTGAAGCATGGCTATAAGCAAGGATAGGAGCGCTTTTTACTTTAAATGGTAAAAATGTGTGATGACAGACAAAGTGTGTTTTAATTACTCCAGCTCAACTTATTTCAAGCAAAGCAATCCCTCACCTGAGCTCCCCACTCCTCAATTGTAATCTTCTGAATTTGTCAGCGAGTATAAAAAGACCTTAATCCTGGCTGAGCTCAGTTAGAAAAGTAAAGGTGTGTTAAAAGCAATGACCTCACAGGTGAGGCAAGCCATGCCTGTGATCAGCTGACAAATGGCAGGCATGAGGTAAGGTGAGTGTGGATCTGTGCGACCACTCCCCAAGCATAAAACGTTCTGAGAAAGACTGAATGCAGCAGCAGGAGCAGCCAGGTGTTAGCAGGGTGTTTGTGGATGTGTGAGGTAGAAGCAGGTGGTTTGGTCTGTCATTAAGAGCTGAGTCACGGATCCACCATCAGTTCTGGACATACACACACAAAGTCTAGACCAGACAAGGAGCATGTGTTTGTAGGAAAAGGGGGATTTCCAAATGGAGCAGGCGGAAGATTATCACAGGTCTCTCTTTAAAAACTGATCAGTACAATACTGCCATTCTTTTCACTCCATCTTAACGTCTCTGCATTGCTTTACTGGAAAATCGGCTTGGGAATGTTGTTATTAGTATGGGGGATATTACTGTTAGTTGGCATGTATATTCAGTCTCACCAAATCAAAACTTTGTTGAACCACCTTCTGCTGCAGTTACAGCTGTAAGTCTTTTTTTGGGGTGTGTCTCTATCAGTTTTTAACATCTAGAGACTGAGATGTTTGCCCATTCATCTTTGTATAATAGATCTAATTCTAATTCTCCATTCTACTGTAGCTCTGGCTGTAGGGTTAGGGTCACTGTCCTGGTAAGACAAAAGGTAAAATTTTGGTGTCATCAGACCATAACAAAGCTACTTCTTCCACATGCTTGTTTGTGACCCTTGCATCTCTTGCGGCAAATTGTATCTCATGACTTTTTTCAACAATCCCATAAAGGTGGAATCTTATCTGCCAATTAGAAGACTTCTGAAGGCTATTGTTTTGCATTGGATTTTATTAAGGGGCATCAGAGTAGAAAGGGCAGAATGAAATTACATGCCACAGAAAACCATGTGTATTTTCTATCCACTTCACATTTCTGCACTAGTTTAAGTTGGTCCATTGTAGTTTGTGAAAAAATGTTTTATGATTATTTTTCCAACTCTCACTGCCCTTGATAGCAAGAATCTGATTTAGTGAATGAAATGCTGGGGACATATTGCTGATGAAAAATCAGGGACTGACTTTTTTATCATAATGTTCAACAATGATATTGGTGTCGCACATTTCCTACACCTTTTAGCATTTTTGTTGATCCTCCACAGCTTTTCTTCCATTTCCTTAAAATGTTTCTGCCTGTAGATGGTGTGATTTCTTGCTGCTTTTAACAAGTGCATGTTTAGGCCCTTCATAAGCGACTGTGGTGGTTAATGTCGTCAGAAATTCCCATCAGAAGTGCGGTTATTGCACTTCATGAACGAACCACAGGATAGAATCAAATAAATACCAACCATAAAAGTTGTTTTAGTTTCATTTTACTGGAAATGTACCAACAGCCTCCTTCAATCACTCCAGTACCACCATGCCCATGCTTTCTTTTTCCTGCACTCTGATACGCTCATTTACATGAAACAATCTTTAGATGTACACAGGACTTAATTTATTCTGTTATTTGCAACAGAGTCTAGACATGTTCAGCTTTAAATGAGAGAGGGTAAACGAAGATCTGACCCAGTTTGGATTGTGGAAGTTAATCCTCACAGGATGTTCTCAGTAGTGACTTCAGGAGAACTATTAAATTTAGAATAAAAAGCTAAAAGAATCTGTTACAAATACATTCAAAAGTAAAAACACCCTATAGGGGCTGTCTACAGTAAGGCCAAACTCCAGTAGTGTTTAAATGTCAGGGTGTGTTTGCTTGTGTGTTCCAGAGCACAGTGTGTATTTGTGAGCAGTGTTTGCTAAGGAGAACCTTGTGTGAGCTGCTGTGATGGTTTGTGCGATTGTCACCCTAATTGTTTCCATCTTTGTGTGTGTGAGTGTGTGTATGTCTGTGTGTGTGGTTGGCAGTCCCTTCAGAGGAGCAGGCCACTTCAGAGCCGCTGCGGGATTGCCACAGGCTTACAGAGCCGGTGCTGCGACTTCACACACTGCGTGCATGTCTCAGAGTGTGTGAGAGAGAGAGCGGTATATGGAGACAATCAATATGTTATCTTACATCACTTGAGTGTGTGTGCGCGTCTACATCTGGTAAAATGACACAGCTCTCGAATATGTGTGCACACTGAATCTTTTTAGCAGATGTGATGAATAATTTGTTAACAACACAAACAGAATGGGTGTGGAACAATTCAGCAGCTGTCTATAGCATGTCTGTCCCAGGGTGTGTGACTATATGACATGCTTTCAGTGGTGATGGCTTTTGTCTTGAGTCTGCTTATTTACATTCCTGCGCGGCTTTTAGGTCATCCCTCATCTTCCTCTAAGGAGCCAAACTTTCATGTGATACTTAAAGGGAGTCATTTTTCTCTTAACTCTGGATGCTTTTTCACCCATCTTCTGTGCAGTCTCTGGCAATTCTCAGAAAAAGAGACTTTTGAATTAATCAGGTGTGAAAATGTTCCTAAACCCAAGAGATGAATCAGTGGTGTCTCTACATTTAACAGAGAACTTCACAACAATAATAAAAATCCAACTGGAAGAACCAGCATCAAATTAGATCAAAATGGGAGAAAACAACCCTGACAGGGAGGTCGGACTTTTTGGATGGACTCTGAGCTAAAGGTGGAGCCTCATCGAAGGAGAGAACTTAACATTTCTAACTGGCTTAATATTCCAGTGTTTTGTTTCAGTCATCTCCCAATTAATAGTCTTTGGGAGTTCACTTTTTCTGTATTTTTGTTTGGATGCACAGTTAAACCCAGCCACCTTGGTGTGTACCACCTTTGGTTTGTTTTACAGCATTTGTATTGAAATACTTTGATAAAATCCACCAACCTTGGGGTAGATACAGAATTTAATTAAAGCTGATGCTGGCTTATGCTTTTAACATTTCCATGGAGACAGAGAGAGACACTGGAATTATTCCACTTTTAAGCAATTTTAACGAATAAAGTTACAGCACTTTAAAGCAATCACGACTCCCAAGGACTGTTGATCACACACCAATTTTAAGTTTGAATCATATAGATGTTAAACTAAAGTGTCTCGAGAATGGAGCCTTGAGGAACTTCACATGTGATTTTTGTTCGTTCAGAATAACTGCCAAATAACACAAAGCAGAACCAGTTTGCCAAATAAGATATGACTCAATCTAGAAGCAGCTGCACCTTGGTATGCAGGTGATCACTTTTTCTACAACACATCCCGAAGTGGGTATTCAATAGATATCTTTGGATTATTATAGATGTCTTTCTAGTGAAAAGTGTTTTAGAACTTAACTGCTGTGAGACTGTCACAAAGGATCTTTTTAGACAGCTGCACTTGAAAAAATACTTTCCTCTCTACTGCACAGAGTCGAGATTGGCGCAGTTCATTTAAAAGATGATCTAGCTGTACATTTGCACAAGAGTATCAGTGTAATTTCGCTGTTTTTAACTGAATTCTGGACTCCACCATTGTGGTAGGTGGAGATCTGTATTCGAGACGCTCCTGTATAGTGAGGATCGGTTCGGTTTTAAACTCATACACAAGAAACAGCCTAGGTAAATAAAAAGGTTTCAGGAAATTATGTTCTAGAAAAAATAAAAACTTTCAGGAACCTCTAGTTGCCACATGCCTTTTGTTACTAGCAGTTTGTCACACAAACCCAATTTTACCCCCCTTTTTTGTTGAATCTAAAAGAAATACTTAAAGAAGCAAAGTTTGACAGATAATAAATATATTTTTGTTGCTGCATAAGATATTAGATTCAAAAGAATGAAGATAAATGAGACTTACTTTTTCAGAAAACTAAATTCTTTTCAGTATTAGAGTAAAGGTTTAATAAATCATAAACAGCCAATCAGAGTAGTATAATCCAATCCAGGTCTGACTGGTCCATCTGTTGTGGTTTCTATGGTTGTTTAATTATGGGGGGGTCCTAATGCCAAAAAGAATTAGAGTTCTCTCTTTCTGGATTTTCACATAGCCTATTAAATAAAGGTTATGCTAATCCTAAATTGTGTTTTAAATCATCTCTGTTCAGTTTGGAAATATACAGTTTAGTCTTGATAAATTTGACTACTATAGATTTTAAACGAGTGGATTAAATGCAGGTGCTAACGTTAGCATCATTAGCAGCTAACAGTTATCCCATCATGATAATCTCACAGTCACCGTTGATATTATCTACCAGTTACTCAACATACTGCCTCATGAGCAATTTAAAAGTGATGGAGGCTTCTTTCATGCTTGAGGAGCCGAGTGTTCCTGGTCAACACAAGGAGAGGTTATTTGTCAAATCTAAGAACTACTTCCTTTCTTAACTAAAAATAAAAGTCTCTTGAATTTCAAGCATTCACCTTCATATGCACAGCTCACGACAGCTTGCACTTATTGCACCCTACAAATTCAGACGTTGACAGGAAGTAGACAGAGCTCTCTTTAATACAGCACTGAAATATTTTAGCTCCAACAAGGTGATTTCTAATGAGCTTATAGCCAAAAACCTTACATAAAGTTGAAGGTGGATACATTTTTCAGCTGTCAGGTCAGGTCTTTCCTGAAATTGTTTTGAAGTTTGTAATGACATGAGTTCAGGTACTGTTCATGTGCAACAGAGGGTTCTAGAGGAGCTCTCCTAATTTATTCAAGACCAACATGTATACGCAACAGGGTATAATAAACAGATTATTTCAGACAAATGATTAAAATAAATACATACATACAAATAAATAGATAAATAAAATTTACAACCAGTCTAAATAAAGTAAATGAATACGTGATAAAATCCCAGAACTTTATGAGGTGGAACCTTACTGTAAAAACTTTCAAAGACCTTCAAATAGTATTGATAACTACTGAAGAAGAGAACTTTCAAAATTTGAAAGACACTCTCTAAAGCAAGAATAAAGAGATTTGGGTCAGTTTAAAACAAGTGCACAGACTTGATTGTGTGTCTGTTGGTGTGTTCCCACCTGTCTTCTGGCTCATGTCTGTGGGCAGGTGTGGAGGACTTGGGCTGAAGTGGTCGTTGCTATAGGGCAGCAGGGACGTCAGCGGGTGCATCCCGTGGGATTGCTGTACCACCGACACTTTGTTGGACTGTTGGAGGAGACACAGCAACACAAAATATATTAAGTTTTGTTTGAATAAAATCATTACACTGATTATAATTTTATTTCCATAAGCTTTTAGAAGCTGGATTCATAAATTGAAATGTATTGCTTTTACTGCATCTCTGCATATTTTACTATACTTAATCATAAAACGCAATATAGAAACACTGAGTCAACAAGTCACTTTTTTGTTTAATGCACAGTTTAACTGTGTATTCTTAAGTTATGAGTGAAAGAAAACAATAAAAGATCTAAAATAAGACCTATGACAACATAAATCAAAGAACAAAAATGATGTAAAGTACAACGTAATTTCATCAGCAAAAGATTGGGAGAACATCACAATGATGTGTGTGTGTGTGTGTGTGTGTGTGTGTGTGTGTGTGTGTGTGTGTGTGCTTCTGCCATTCCCTTGAAATGAATTTTACGTGATGGAAGAACAAACAGACATGAAGAGGTTTAGAAAATTTCAGTTTCACAACTACAAAAACAACACAAGACAACCAAAACCTACAGTTCAGAAAGTAAAGTATGGGACTCTGGGACAGAAATCTACCACATCACACACATCAACACTTATACATAGGACTAAAGGAAAAGGAAAAACCTGGATATTTTAAACATGTTTTGGAAAAAAAAACCAAAAAAAAAAAAAAACAGATGGGCTGTACTTTGCTCTCACTTGTTTCCAGGGGAGCACGGAAAAGGAGGAGAAAAAGGAGCAGGAGGAGGATCGTTCGATCGATAAGCCTTTGATGATCAAGTGAGGCTGCGTGCGAGGTAGTTTGCTTTCATGTTTCTGTTTACAAATGGTTCTCAATAAGTTATGTGAAATCTGGTCGTTGCTAATGCTCTTGGCATGGTGGCCGACATCCGATATGTCGCAGTGGTTTGCAGAGTTGGAGGCAGCCAGGCCACGCAGGCTTAGAAACAGTATGAACTTTGCAGTGTAACTGTATTTGTATGCTACGGTCATTGTTTCTGTCCAGCTATAAACATGCATCTTTCTGTGTGAATAACTAGGTGAGTATGAATGGTTGCTCCAAGCAAATGAGTTCGAAAACTATGTTAAACCCCTGAACGCTGGAAAAAAAAAAAGAGGATTTTTTTTTAATACACACGAACATTTTTCTGAAAACGTGTTCTATAATCGGAGATGGACGGATGTGTGTGCATGTAGGTCCATTTGCATTAAGCAGCACTACAGAGAGGCAGATCTTGGTGCAACCTGCTGGGCCTCCTGCTGAGTTACAAAGTGAATACCTTATCACTTAAAGGCAGAGCTTCCACACACTGCACTCCACATTAACACGCACACACATACACACGCTATCCATCAGCATCTTAAAGTCTTACTCTGACCAAACACACAAACACAGAGACGGACCCTCATGTGTATGCTACACGACGAGCGGTTGGAGAGCCGAGATCAAACCGCTAAACCGCTTTTAATGTTGAGACACGTGAAAACAAAACGTGCTGCCTCTTGTGCTGGGCAGCAGAAGTGTGGGAGATGGAGCAGCAGGTAGTATGGGGGGGGGGGGTTGATAAGATGGGCTGCATTCTTAATAATCTGAAGAGATGAAAAAGAAGTTTTTGAGGTTTGAGAAGATGGAGAGATTCTGGCAAAAAGAGCTGGTTCATCATGAAAACAAACGTGACACAGGGAGACATATTTTTTTTCGACACTGTTAAAAGGTAAAGGTGATGCCCAAAAAGGAAGACTATGACTGCAATGCTAAAACATAGGATGAGGTTAGAGTTGCATTAATGCCATCATTGTTGATTTATTAATCTGTAATGCTGAATCATCACAAATGCCTGTAATTAATGTGTTGCAGAAACACAAGATGCTTGATCAGTGCTTCTGTATTAGTTTACTTTTACTGCAATCAGAGTGGATATTGATGCTGATATGTATAAGTTTGAAACTGGTGAGAAACTGTTAAACACCATGAACAGACAATGTTAAAAACATGTAAAAAAGCTTTTCTTTGGAAATCATTTTAAGATCCTGTAACTTATGTTACAGTAGCACATAAAACAGCCATATGTTCAGTGAAAAGCACACCTAGCTCAGTTCTTCTGTATGTAGCTGTGTTTCTTTACAGGAGAAAGACATTGCAGAATGCTGCTGCCTTTCACTTTGTGCACTCTTTTTATTATTACAATAGAACGTACTTCTAGTCCAGTGCTTGGACTGACACAGTTAACTATTTGTGCACTGCCTTTTTCTATACCATAGAAAGTACTCCTGATCCAGTGCTTAATGGAACTATTTCTGCCTGCAACTTTATATACACTCTCTAGATATCTCTCTCATAGAAAGTACTGCTGAACCAGTGTTTGAGTTTTAACCTTTGTCTCTTTCCTGCAGAAAGCAATTGAAGTAGCTATTGAAGGCATTCACTTTGTTGACTCTCTTTGCTTTTACTGCAACAGAACGTACCCCCTAGTGCAAAGCTTCTGTGCCTTCCCATAGAAAGGACTCATAGAAATAAGGCTGAGTATATGACTAAACTGATATGAAAGGAACTGGAATGAGTTGAACTGAAGTTGGCCAGTATTACTTTTCATATTAACTGTATAGAAATTTTACCTTCTTTGACAATTAAATTGACATTTGTTGTAAATTGTGTCTAATAAACTGAAATAAATTGAAATAAACACAAGCCTAAAACCTAATAAGAACAAAACATATTAAAAAGCGAATAAATAACTGAAAGCTTTAAGAAAGAATTAAGCTTAATTAAATGTTAATTTTTTTTTCCCGGGTCTGTATTAACTGTTAATATAGCGGAATCTTATTAAGAGCCTTCATCTCAACAATTATGTCACACAGTATTTCACATTGACAAAAACTTGACATCCTTCTTTTGCATTTGATTATAGCACTCTGAAGAAGAAAAAAATTATTTTTTTAAGATTATTTTTGCAGAATTACTGACATTTAGCAGGGAAAATCCCAAAAACTGCACAGTTTGCATCAGCAGATGGTATGACAGTAAATGTCTCATAATATTAAAATCAAAAACCTCAATCAAAGTGAATAATGCTCAGGAGAGTGAGAACACAAACAGGAGTGGACAAAAATCTAAATGAATGATTACATTTTACATGAACTCACGTGATTTAGAAATTAAATACCTCTGCACCAACATCAGTATTCAGTTCAGAGACACAACCACAGAATATGAAAGCGCGTGAATTTCTTGCACACACTTTCAGCTTCTCAACATATGCTGCAAGAAGGATGCAAACGCGTGCACACACACATCTGCTGTGGCTCCGCTTCACGTGCTGAGGTCGCTGAAGACGTTTTGCTGTAACATTATAGCCACAAAATCGTCCATTTATGTTTCCTCTCTTCCTCGGGGTAATTAGTCCGCCTTGAAGTGGCTTTCGCTGTGCCTTCCTTTTTTTTTTTTTTTTTTTTTTTAAAACACACACACTAAGAGGCTGACTGAGCTCACTCATTTAACCCGTAATTATCAACCCCTCTGTGTTTAAGAAAAAAATTCCCCTTTTTCCAACCCCCCACTACACACATAACTTACACATAATTACTTCTGGTACAATAGACGAGTGCTGACATGCACGTGGGACACACACAAACATACGCACACATGCGAATTGCTGAATAACACTTGCAGTCCCTATGAATCACAAACCTGCAGTTTCTTAGATGATAAGAGTGAAAATTTACACCTATCTTCAGGCACACACAGACACACACGAGCACACACATAAAGAGATGAGGGACTAGTTCGCCAACCCTTTAATTTACAGCAGATGAATTACCCACCCTTGAAGGCTGACATAAATCACCAGGGCAAAAATTCATGGTACAAATCAATAGGAAATAGAGTCGTTTTTAACGGGGGATGACTGAAACTTCACTTACTTAAAGAAACAACATGCAAGGAAAAGAGAAGTCATTGGATTCCCCAATAATGAGTAATTCCCTGCCCATATCTAACCTAAACCCTTTGCCAATATTCCTAGAAAAGGCAGTTTTTAACAAATTCACTCATATATATATATATATATATATATATATATATATATATATATATATATATATATATATATATATATATATATATATATAGCATTGCATTTAAAACTTCAGTGTTGGTACTACTTGATATGTGTGCTGCGTTCTACACAAATGATGTCAACATATTGAGTCAAAGAATTTAAAAATAGGCTAGATTGTCTGGTACTAAGCTAACCTGGTGGGGTTCCTCAAGGGTCCATTCTCGTACCCCTTTCATTCAAAATCTATATGATCCACCTGCTCAGATTATGGAGTACTGCAAGATCTTTTACCACGTCTATGCTGATGACATGCAACTTTATATTTCTATCACCACATGATCACAGTAAGTTACAGTGACTGAGTTACTGTGTGTCCATTATATTACTCAGTGGAGGGGCCAGATTTTCCAAAAATTAATGATTAGAGATCGGCACTCAATTACACTATGTTCACACAGCAGGTCTTGATGGTCAGTTGCTATTTTTTGCTATAATCAGATTTTTTTTTTTTGCGTGGTTGCTAATACTACCAGATAAATGCGACCACAGTCAGACTTCTGTTTGAACAGTTTACAACCCCAAAGCAATCCCCATGCACAGAAGAATGCTGACATCACACAGCACATGGAAGTAATAATGGATGCCACTGTGTATGGATAGATTTTAAAGTTTAGATCGAAGTGTCACCCCAAATACTAATTAAATCAAGTACTTTGTTGTCTTTCCGTTGATTAGCTCAATAGAAAGTATCGGCACTGCTTGCTTCAGCCATTATTTACGTCCAGATTTACTTCTTCTGGTGCTGAATTATGATGAATATCTCACGTCAATAACATAAAAGTTGGGTAAGAGTCTTGATTGTTCACAATGCAGATGCTTTGAAAGCTATCGGATATGTATCCAATTTAGTACCTTACATGGAAGTGGAACAATGGGATTTTTGGGGGTAAAAAGATCAGAATTGGGCTGATCAGACAGTCGGATATGGGTCATATAATGGGCAAAAAAACAAAAAAAAAACAAAAAACAAAACAAAAAAAAAAAAAAAAAAAAAACAGATTTGGGTTGCATTTGCTTGTGTGCATGTAGCCTTAGGCTCCATTAGGATAAAAACAAGAGTCTGTAAAAACTTCATGGACTCACATTTAGATTTTAACAACCAAATAAAGTCTTTTGCTTAATCAGCCAAATAGCATCTTAAAACATTGTCAGAGTAAGAGGTTTCTTGTCTAAACAGGACATAAAAACTGGCGCTCCCTTTAATTTCAGTATGTTTGATTACTGTGTGTCTATACTAACTGCTGTAAAAACTCAGGTACCTGCACCTCATCCAACAGGCTGCTGCCAGAGTCCTGACCAACACCAGAGAAATGGATTTCACCACACCAGTCCTTAATCACTGCATTGGCTCCCTAAAATCTTGTTATAGTCAGTAAGGCACTGCATGGTTTTGAGTTTAAAGACATTTCAGGGTTGCTGGCCATGTATGAAACTATGCAGACCTCTCATAACACTTGAGACCTCTTCTTCTGTGTTCACATGGAAAGAACTAAAAAGAGGGGAGACAGCTTTAAGTTTCTATGCTCCTCAGCTCTGGAATCAACTGCCTAAAAACCTGAGATGTGCAGAAACTGTTGACTCCTTTAAATCAGGGCTGAAAACATTACTGTTCACTGCAGCTTAACAATTAAGATACTTTATAAGTTTATCCTTATCATGTCTTTGCTCTTTGTTTTAAATGTAAAATGTACAATGCTTTTTATGTGATGCTTGAATTAAAAATTTTTAAAGTATTTCTTGACATTACTGTAATTTTTTCTTCACATTTGCTCCTTTATTTTTCTGTAAAGCAATCTGAATTACCATGGGTATGAAAGATGCAATAACAATAAGCTAACCTGGCAGCTGTTTAGATCATACTGCACTGTGTCAGAACAGGATGAGAATGTACATCCACTTTGTTCACACTCTGCTTGTACCAAAAAACAAGAGCAGCGATCTCTGCGTTCCTTCATATTCCCATTCTGCTTTCATCTCCGTTCACCGTTTGTGCAGTTACCACTGCAGCAGGTCGTACTGATCTTTCTTAATTTCATCTTTATGGTGCTTGGTAGAGCTGGTGGGACAATCTGGACAATGTTGCCTCATTTCTGCCAACATCAAGCAACCATACTGACAAAGAACGTCCCGATCAGACGCCAACGGCAGCAGCAGTGCTGAATAATAAGGCTCTTATTTGTTGATTACATCAAAGATGTAATTACTTCAAAGAAGCGATTACTTTAAAAATTACAATTAGATATCAACACCTTTTAAAGTGCGTCAGGAAATCATAAATGTAGCCCTCCATGTCTCTGTAGTCTCATTTAGCTTGAAAGGCCTTTGATTCATCAGGATATTGTTTCTGCCTTTTATCTTCACTCTATTTGAACAGAAATCTGCGGATGAATACAAGAGTTAATGGGATCTCAGACATCACTTGTTTGTAATGACAGCCCTCCACCTTGACCCTAGCGCACACACACGTGCGTGTACATATGCTTTTTTTTTATACATGCAAGCAAAATAACGCAGTTGCTCGTTTCTGAGCGTGCACACACTTTAATTTAGCAGACCTTATGCTGATAAAACGCCTTTAATGTATTCTTTAGTTTTGAAATGACACTCTTAGTAGATCAGTCTCTTTCAATATTTGAAGAGGAAATTAAAGCGTCCTCTCTCTTGCCTCAGAGTGCTTTTGAGTCTAACATCTTTAATCTTACATTTTACGTCGATTGCGACATTAAAAACACTAATTTACAGCTTCTTTCAGTCATCCTTGTTGTGGCAAAGCAGAAATAACAAAAGGTGCAAACAATGGCGGGGAATTACTGGCTCATTCACCTTTGCTCTCAGTGGAAATGCTGTCTCCCAAAGAGATTTTGTGACGTACGCTGTCACCAAGTGAATCAAAATTAAACAAATCTTTTGCTAAAAACAAATGATTAATGAACCTTTTTTGGATGGGGATCCAAGTCGTTTGAAAGGTTTTAAAAATCTATCTGCCACTGGATTAAATATGCTGTGTTCAGTGAAAAACTTCCAAAATGATTTTTGCCCATGTGGGCACCCTTCATCACATATTTTGGCTGGCCAAACAAATGGATTCAAACAAGGGGTTGCAACAGGGAATAACAAGTTAAATAAGGTCATTAAAAAAAAAATGTAATCTTCACAGTATGAAATGTCTGCCATGTACCCAAGTTTTTAAAATTGGTTCATTTCTTCAATTTTAACTATTTTTGCAACTTTTGCAATTTTATATAAATAAATAAAAAATTCCATATTTACCATCTATGAAATGCAAAATGTAATTGATTTAAAGAGGGGATATTATATTTTCCAGGGACATAGTGCCATTTAATGGCACAATCAAGTAACTATGTTTCCTTCAGTTGTTATAAATATGTTGTATATATCAAACATAACTTAAAAGAAATTTGACTTTGCAATTTGGTGCCTTGAAATTGGCCTCTGTCTCTATAAAAAGTTCCAACTCTTTATGGCACCCCGCCTTCAGCATATCATCACAACAATGTTTCCCCATTTTGCCATTTACAGCCTTTCTTAGGAGTTTTTGACTAAAAAGTAGTTCATATGATGAGCTCAGGAGACACGCAGCTCCACCAGGTGCTAATTGCTGCTGCCGGTAGTCTGGAGGAGCTGTGTGGGGAAGGTGCGGGGGAGGGATGATCTGTGAGGTGGAAGCTCACCTGTGAACTGCAACTTCAAGGAGGAGCTTTGTGTAAATAGGTGGCGCTTTGTGAGAGCAATTGTTTAGGCAACCACGAATGGATTTTTCATGATACTCCCCCCCCTTTAAACTCATTCTGCATTTCTTTATAATAATTTCTTATGTATTTTTGTTGTTTTTCACCCATTTATTTAATGGTAGGTTTAACTTTCTTTTTTCTCTCACTCTTTTTATTGTGTGCATTCTTGCTCTGAGAAAATGAGTAAAGAAAAAGAATAATAATAAAAAAATAAATAAAAATTATTTATAAGTCTAGGAGTCACGGAAAAAAAAAAAATCAGTTGTTTTTATTTTAAGATTTTCATCCTAACAGGGAAGAACAAATATGTATCAAAACACTGTAGCTGGGTTTAGCTGTAGAGTCTTTTAGCATCATAAATAGATTTTTATGTAGGTTTTATGCATTTGATTACACAACATCTTTGAAAAAACATAGGAACCCTTCCTTATTTATAATAATTTTACATAGCTCAGGAACATTTATTGTTGTCAAGCTAACACGTGATATGTCAAAGTTATTTGCAGCAGTTTAAACAAATAAATGCAAATGATTAAATAAAAAAGTATTTAAATATACTTATAGTACTTATAGTATTTAAATATAAATATAGACCTAATATTTCTATTATTGTTTCAATTTAAAAAAATTATTATGTATTTACATTTAAATGTTATAAATTTTTCCAAATAATAATTCTCAATAAAAATTCAAATAAACTTATGCTTTTATATATTAAAAAAATTTTTCATGTGTACAGATGGTTATGGATTTATGGGTGAACAGCGGTGGGGAAAAAAAAGGTGTTTGTATCTCATGTGTGGTAAAAATTCCCCCACACCTGCAATGACAGAGTACGTGCAAAAACACTGAATCAGACAGAAGCAAAGAAAGAGCACGAAAATTAATGAGCACAAGCTGTAAATGAGGTGCAATCTGCTTATTAGACACATGATAGCAAGTGCTTCGATGATCTCTTGGAAAATCCTGTTCTACATGCCACTTATATTTGATACGCTTGTAAACAAGCTTCCATCAGGGACATTGATGTGTTTAAAGTGAAAACATACAACTGCATGAAGAACTGGAACTGTCTGGTCTGACACTAAGTGGAATAATCCTGAAACCATCTTTGATGACTAAGAAAAGTTTATGACTGATTTTTGAAAAGATTTTTGTCTTTGCTGAGAAAGAAAGTATGAAAATTAATTTCCAGAAAAGAAAATCTCATCAGTTTTCATCAAAGAGAAAACCCCAAAAATGTAAATCTTCAACTCATGCCTTCCTCCTTTAAACTTTCAGTAGGTAATCTGTCACTAAAGCCTCAAAGTAATTTATTTATTTATATATATATATATATATATATATATATATATATATATATATATATATATATATATATATATATATATATATATATAAAAAGATGTCAACATGAAGTGTTTTTGACCCATACCTACTCGATGCATCCACAGTTACTGCCCCCATCAGGCTGACCCACTCTGCCCCGCCAGGACCCCCCACAGCCTGTCCCGCCCCAGCGGTGACTAGGTCCCCCAATCTGGAAGTCATTGCCTTTTCCAGAGTCAGGAGCCGAAAATGAGAGCCTCTAAGTTGGAGGTTTGGGTAACATCAAAGCGTGAGCAGCCATAACAATGCAGCTATGTTTAAAAAAGGACCAAACACCCCCACTCTTCTTCCCCCGCCTCAATAAGCCTGCCCACTACTCCCAATTACAAACACACTCTCACACACACACACACACACACACACACACACAACTGCTCATATACATGCATGAGTGAATGTATGCAAAGCTCCACCCATGCAAGTACACACACCATCGTCCGCCACTGCCAAACACTGCTGGAACATCTGGGCCGTGGCCATGATGAATCAGTGACCACGACTGGTAACCAACAGGCAGAGATGTTTTGTGTATTTCTGCATATTACTAAGCAGTCTTCACTGAAATGACATGTTTGCAGATGATTCCTGCTTTTTATTATCCTGCCCTGATTCAAAACTGCATTTCCAGTGTTAAGCAAGCATCTTACTAGGGGAATTAAGTGTGACGTAAAGTTGTTCTTATTCAACTTAGGATGGAGGCATAAAATTAAAAATGCTGGGAAAGTTTTTCAAGTCAACAACTTTTCCAGCTACTTTGAAACACTCTCAGATGATGGTTGAAACTGCTTTTCATCTCCCCACCTCCCCCAAAAAAGTTAAACATTAACATGATTTAAATGTTTTTATTCGTTAAATGATTTCCTTAAAAACGAATACCAGCAACAATCTCATAAACCGATTATTCAAGAGTGGAACATTTTGGCAGGTGAGACGAATTGGACAATTTTCAGCTTGATCTCACCTTAAGTTGCCCTGACAACACTCTTCAGTGTGAAAGCTGTTATTGAGTAAAGAAGACTCAGTTAGCTATTTTCAGTATCGGTTAGGTGTTTAATAATGAAAGTCAAAGGAAGCAAGGAGATTGTGTATTTTCTGAATCTTGTCGACTTATCTCCAGTTCATTCGGACTGTGAGAGAGAGCAAGACTTTCAGCAGATAACAGGAAAGCTGATCAGAATACAGCAAGGTTGCTCTATTTCATCCTTTTGATCTTGTAACCTCTATGTGTGGAACATACAGGATTTGGAAATATTAATAGTTAATCTCATAGTTAAGGTCAGGATCTAAAACCCGGAGGGAAAAAAATACGGGGTCACTTATTTCAGTAATGCTAGCCAATTCACCATGCTAGCTCCAAATATAAAATGATGGTATAGACTGCCAACTCTTATCCTTTTTCCTTGTTGTAAAATAATAACATCCTCTTTCACTGTGGCCACTCTCGGTCTGCTGCACACACAGTGTGACATTGCCTCATTCCTCATATAAATCGGGCATGACCACTCACACAAAAATCACAAAAATACCATTCATATCATTCCACGGTTTAAAGTACTTTTAATGAACTGCCAGAATAGCTCTGGGAGTGTTTTCAAAAGGAGCATGGAGTAGCAGAGCGTGACCCTTCCCTTCTCCCACATGTTGCTGCGCACAGCTGGTCAGCCGTTTGAAAGAAGGCCAAGTGATTTTTCAGCTTATACAAAAGACTAATTTCACACATTTCTAGTGGTGAAAAACACAAACAGTCATAATGTGGAAACGAAAGGAGCACCACTCTTTACTCTTATTAATGTAATGGCCCTTATGTACAAGTGTGTTCAGATGAACTATCTCCTCTAGCCCAGTGGGTGCTAGAGATGGGCAAACTAAATGTTTAATACTGTGTGGAATAAACAAATAATACATTTAAGAGATGTTTATGCTGTATTTATGTATCAAAATCCAAAAGACAATAAGTCAACATATTTAGATCATGGTTTACATTTTTGTTCACAGTTGTGTAAATACTGTTGCACTTTTACTAAACGTTATTATCCCATTCAACCAGATCCATGCCTAGTTTTAGGATGGCAGCAGAAAGACCCTGGTGTCTGCTGCTTTTACATCCCCTCTGATTCATAATGCACCTAATTTCCTTCAGGCATCAGCTTCCTGCTGCAGAGCCTTATCCTGCGTCCATTAGGAAATGACATCTGCATCTGCTCCATTTATAGGCACGATTTCATCTGACACTGAAGCTCAGACCTGATGCCATGAGAAAAGCTTTAAGCACAGGAGAAAACACTGAGTTCTGCTGCTGCTGGCTTCAGGCCATGGATATGACAGGCTGCAAAAAAAAAAAAAAAAAAAAAAAAAAAAAAAAAAAAAAAAAAAAAAAAATCAAATCCAGCCAGTGTGATGGCATTTAGAGATGAGTTATCACTTTCTTAATGAGTCGACAGAGACAGACTTGCAGGCAACTTTCTCTTCTAGACTGCGGTGACAGCTTCACCCTGCAGAAAGGGACCTCTAATGATTGGTCCTGAAGAGAGCTAATTAATGGTGTACTTGTTTATTTCCACCAGAATGTTCCACAATTAACAACTTGTTTGTGACACCCGGGTAATCGCCGGCAACAAAAATATTGACACATCGAGTCGGCAGGAAACGAGGCGACCACACAAGACATAAATCCTCTTTGAGGCGCGTTTCCTCCAGGGTTTGGTCTGCTCAAACAATAGATAGTACAGTTAGTTGAGGCCACAGCCATATTTGTCTGTCTTGTGGGAGAAAGTTAGCAGAGGAGAAAAAAAACCTAGTGGTTTGATAAGAGCATTGTTAGGAGGACACAAAGGACGTGGTGTGGATAGAGAGGCGTCAGTGTTTGCATTTATTCTCAGAGCAGGATTTTTTTTTTTTCCCCGAGTGCAAAATGTCAAACTTCAATAACTGTGTTTATCTGACCTGATTTATCTGCGGGCTGCGGTTGGGGACCAAATTTTTATCCAATTATCAAGATGATGAAAAAAAACCAAAGTGACCTTTTTCATGAGTCTCCTGCCTACTACTGTACGGAAAGGAGGAAGCAACGGGCAGATCCCTGGTTGATTGTGATCCTGCCTGGAGGTTATGTGGTCCCGTCTCTCCCCCCTTGCCGAGATGACTGAGCAAATGTCTATCGCTCACTCATTGTGAAACCTTTCCTTCATGGCTGCTGAACACTGCTTTCACTAGCCAGCTCAGCTTAAATACCAGAGCATATGCTCAAAAAGGGAAATGCCACCACAGGTTAAGAAAATAAAAACCCCTGCAATGACGTGTTTCCTGTATGCCAGTATGTATTTATTACACAAATATCGCCACCAAATACCACATTAAAGTCAACCAGACAGGTCATAGTGAAAGTACTTTTTTCCCTATCGTCTTAGCTGAATGTCGATTCACAGATGCAACTAAACCAGCTTGGTTTTTCCTTCCTTTTATCTCCCTTTTCTCTCTCTTGCTTTCAAATTATTAACAAAATCAAAAACTCTGATTACTGGGAATTTTGAGCAAGAAATTTAAATAAACTGAAAAAAAATCTCAGAATAAATTACACAAATTCAAGATAAAGGTACAACAAAACATATTAGACATTGTTTATTGCCTTTTATGTTTATGCTTTTTTTTTTTTTTTTTTAGGATTTTAAATGTAAAACATATATGAATAAAAGTGTATGTTTTTTATGTGCAGTGTTTTTCAGGAAATGAGTGAAGAATATTTACTGTTAGTATCTATGTTTTGAAGGTTTTCAGTGCAATAAATAGAGCTTGTTCAGAATAAAATGGGGTTGTTGTAAGACTATTTTGTTTCTTCCACTATATTTTCAACTAGGGCAGTGGGTTTTCCAACATTTAACATCCTTATGGACTTAAAAACAGTAGTACAACAGAACCTTTATGTTTTTATGCCAAAAAAAAAAATTGACATTTTTTAGTTCAATTTTCAGTTTATAGTAAAACAAACAAAAGACCCCTCCTAAAAATCATACATCTAATTGGGAACAAACTTTACTAAAGTCATAATTAGATATTTACTTTTCTTTTTTTTCCCCTCATACAGTTTGGTTAAATGGAAGGAAGCATCATACTTTCAATATTTCAACAAAACTGCAGTTCAGAGAAAATCTAACCCTGTACTTTGAGGAATTAATGGCCTGATATCAGAGTAAGGTTCAAGTAATGGTCTAAGTATCATTTCTTTAAACATCTTAACATATTAACCAGAAAGTATATCAATAAGCCTGTAGCTCAGTCATCCATTTGCATTGTTTTTGTGTACTTAAGTTCATTAATGGTTCATTTATTATGAAAGGCAACAATTTATAGCAATATTTATGAGTTTTGATCAGCTCCTTCCCACTTGACCTCAAGTTTGAATATGGCATCCAATTCCCTTGAAAACGTATAAAAGATCTACTTAAGATTTCTCACTTGTTAATTCGAATAGCAAAGAGTCAACGGTGTCTTTTATTAGTAATGGAGTTTCTTGTTAGTAATGCATATTCAAACTAAGGTAAGAAAAATAAAAACAAAATAAAAAGGAATAAGAGACTGTACTGTAAGGGTAAATTTACAACATAAGAAAAATAATTGAGTACTGGTATTAAAAATAGCATACTCTGTTTTAAAGAAATACACAACTAAGCAGGGTCATTTAAAAAAAACATTACAAAGTATGCATGTGTATTTGTGCATAAACAAATAACAGCATGGATGCAAACACTTATTGAGTTTGTTTGGTTATACTCTTACTGCTGCTGGGAAGAAGGATCTGTGATAACGCCCCTTTTTGCACCTAGGATGCAGTGTATTGTTAATGATAGCTATATTAAGAAAAACACGCTCAGCTTTGGTGTGATCTCATTCATGAATCCAGCTTTAGACAGAAACTGAATACAGCATAACTATATAGGTTGATTTGAGTTTTAGGAAAAGAAAGAGTTTCATCTCTTGTTTTTGTTTATTCTGTTCCTTATAAGCTTCTATGTTTTGGGCCTTTTTGCTTAAACAAAAACAAAAAAAAAGAGTTCAGAAACCTGTTTCATATGATTATCATCATCTTATTTTATAATTTAATAATATAATAATATGATAATATCCAGCTTTGGTGCAGTTAGTGCTAAGAGCAATACCCTTCTGCATGCTTGAAAAGAGACAAAAACTAAGATATGTTCCTTTGATTTTCAATTAATAAAATTGTTTTAAATCACTTCCCCATAGAAAGAAAGCACATTTTTCCAATGTATGCAGCTCTTATGGTTAGTCTGCGTTTTTGTATTTTTTGAGGCGATCAGTGCCTTGACGAGGCGGTTGTGCACGGCCGACTCTTGTTGCAAACCAACAGGTTATGGGAAACCCAGTCATTTTACATGCTTTCTGCCCTGTGGGTCAGCCATTGACTTCATGAGCACGGCGCTTTCTGAAGTCTGATCTGCTGCTTTGATGTTTGTATCAAAATGCTCAGATCCCAGGGCCTCTGTGTTGTGGAAGCATTGAAGGCCGTGTAAAAGAAATGCCTGGCAGGTACTGCTGCTGAATGGTTTTAACATCCCCAAACCCAAACAGAAATATTCTGTTTTCATCTGCATGCAAACATACTCTTTATGGCAGTTAGATAAATATGAAAGGATTTGCACTTTTAGATAAGCAAGAGATTTTTGCACAAATTTACATTTTAATTTGTGCAATGCCTTACTTCCTTTTTAAAGAAAACAAACACAAAAAACAGTAAAGAACTACTTTTTAAGCCTTAAACTTAAAACTCTTTAAACAACCCTCTTACAAAAGGTAGAATTGGCTACATAACAAGACATTTTCCTACATCATTCCCAGTAATATTTGTATGTTGCTGTTCTGTAAGCTGCTTTCTGTTTTGTACTATTATTTTTAAAGCCTATATATTTAATAGGTTGTTAAACCAGTCGCTTATAACAACTGTGAAGTCTGATTTAATTATCAAGCTTCATCCGTAGCACAAACACAGCTGAGACACTCCTTACAAGGAAGTTCCTGTAAAATATTTCAGGTTTTAGTCTGTTAACCTGACAGCCTTTGACTTAAAAGTAACTGCTCCATTTATGTTTCAAACAGCTTCATTTAGATCCAGTTCAAATTCAGGAGTGGGGTGCAAGAACCTGGGGACAAAATGAATATTTAGTAGGTAGCAGGAACACTTGTCTACTTTTAAAAGTATACATACAAGGTTCCCCAAAGATGGATGGATGGATAACTGCAGTTTATCTCTTACTACAGCAGCAATGCCTGGATAATGACTTGTGACTGGAGCTTTATTTTGGAGGCCTTTTCAGAAAAGTTTAGTTTTTGGCACTTCCACATTGGTTGTGGGATTGTGGTTTGAGTCTAACAACACGGTATTCACAACTTTTACAATGAAGAACCCAAAAAATGCACACCCAGACAAACATGCAACAAATTCAGAAAGAAGACATGCACATAAGCTGTGAGGTGTTTTTGTACGTCGATAAATCTAAGGAAAAGAAAAATTTATACCATGATTACAGGATGCTTTTTTTCCCTCGACAACCAGAAGAGGATTCAGTAACCATCTCCTGTTTGTAGAGTGCTGACATAAATTACAGACTTTATATGCAAGAACAACATTGTGATTTCTGTTTTTCAGTCTAAAATAAATATTGTATTGCATATTTTAAAAATGAAGTCAGAGATAGCACAATGATGTAAGAATTCATTTAGGTTGAGAAGAGCAAAAGAGAGCAGATAACAGGAAGGTTGAACAATTTAGAGAAAAGGTAGGGGTTATGAGATATTTAAAAGAAATCCATTTTTCACAGCATGTTTGCAGTTCATCCAGACTGCAATAAAGCAAGAGAGCGCAAGACTTTCAACAAATAACAGTAAGGCTGAACAGGTTACACCAAAGTTGCTCTGTCCTATACTTTTGTGCTTTCTGCCTCATGGAATATGCTGAATTTGGAAATATTACAAGCCTTTGTAAAATTTGGGGGTCTGCATCCTTGAGGGAAATCACACAGAGACCAATGTTTCAGCAATGCTAACTGTGTTAACTGCTAAAATAAGTTGCTAAAGAGTTTAGAATGGTCACTCTGTAACTGCTTTGTCTTTGTTTAACAATAGCTAAACTATGGTTTATAGCGACAGCTTCCACATAAAGCAGTGTGATGTTTCTACTGTAAATATAAATAGTACTGACCAATCACAGCAGGAACATTATTAAAAATAATGGAAATTATTTTTTAAATATTTAGCGTGTAGTTCTTTAAGGGAGATCAAAATTGATTAAAATCAGTATTTGCAGGCAGGTCAAAGAGATCAGAAATTGGCCACATAAGTCTGATCATCGCTTCTCTTTTCTAAATTATTATATGGCCTTTTTAGGTGACTTTAACAATGCCCTGTTGATCAACTAAGTTTCACTTTCAAAGATAAAAACAAAAGTGAGACAAGGACAAATGAAGTAAAAGCTGGATGGATGAGAGAGTCTTCACTCCTTTCATGTTCTAATGTATTCTCTCTGATTAATTCCTTTTACCCCAGCGGCGTTGGTGATTTCTGGGGATTGCAGAGAGCCCCACCTCTTCTGTACCTCTGTTTCCCATGTCAGGCCCACCTGCTGGGGGCTGGTCCCCTCAACATGCGCCGCACAGCACCAAGGAAACAGAAAACAGCTTGAGCTGCGGGCTTCGAAAAGTCCCGTCATTTTAATCCTAACACATCCTGGCAGAATGTGGATACAGAATAAAATAATGATATGGCGCTATGATGTTGAAGAGTCACTTCGCTAAAATATATATATCACTTTTATCCAATAGGTTTTGCCAGAACATGATGCATGTGATAGAGTCATGGTCTTATAAACCAGCTTTGTATGACTAATGTATGCTAATTCCAATTGTGTCGCTTATTAGGACACTGGCTGGTGAAATATTTTAAAAAGGACAACTGTAGCTTTTTAAATATAAAAACAACCTGGTTTGTCTTTCTCTAACTTCATAGCAATTACAATTTTGTACTGAATATAACAACACATTGTAATAAACATCACATTTTTCACATGCAATCGCTTCTGACTTAAAATAAGATAAACAGCAGACCAGAGCTCTAACTGATTTAATGAAGGTAAAATAAAATCAACATCAATGTGAACGGTTTCAGGAAGAGAGTATCGGATGGGTTTCAAAACTCTAAACCTGAGTTTCATCCAAGCACCTGGAAATACAGCTTTGGTTTTCTTCACCACTCTCATTTATCACTATAAGTTGCTGTTACCACAAGTGGTTTGGCTTGGTTCTCAGGGGGATTAGGCTGCTTTTCTCTATGATGGATAACGCCTGTAGTCGGTTACTGTTACACAGCTGCATCAGTGTCCTCAAGCAAGTCACAAGAGACCTAAAATACAAAACAACAATAAAAATGTAAAAAAAAAAACAAAAAAAAAACCGATTCTATTTTTAAAAATATTCCTATTCACGCAGTTGGGTTGGTCTTTTGTTGATTTTGCTCTGTCAAAAAAAAGTTTGTAATATTTAGTGTGATTTCCTTAATTTAACCTCCTATTATCGAAAACTCCACCCCTGCTTTCAGTCAAAACCAGTACAAGACAACATAATGCTGGTTTTAATCCCCCAGTTTCAGTGGGAAAACTGCTTGTCTTGCACCCAAGCCATATTGGAAAAAGATCTCCCTGTATGACTCTCTTTCTGTGCTCTGAGAGATGCACTTCATGTGTTCGACAAACATCCTCACTGTACTTTTGCCTGGCTTGAATTATATATAGGAAAGGCAAGCCACCCGCTGCTTGTTTGTTTGTTCAAGACTTGGAGTAAGCAGAGAGAACACAAAAGGGAACAAGAGATGAGAGTACAGACAGAGAGAGAGGGGTACAGGGCAGATAAAACTGGAGGGAAAGAAAAACAATGAAAGAAAGAAAAACCAACTGCTTGGGAGATGAGAAGAAACAGCAGACCAGATGAGAAAGAGAAGATAACAACAGCGAGAACTGAAGCATGTTTGTCTTTTGTGGATCATTTACCCACTGGTTCGCTAGTTCTGTTCTCCAAATTCAAAATAAAAAGATCTTTAAAACATTTTAACCAAGATAATTTTGTGTTAAATTTTGAGCCGACAGATTATCTGCTCTCAGGTCGAACACCTTAAATGACATTTAGAGCTGCCTTGCACTCTAGAATTTCAAAACCAGAGATAAGAAAACACCTTTTCTGTGGGGCTAAAATTTCCTTTGCTTCATTTTTCATGTAATAATACAAATTTCACTAAATTTCATTTTATCGAACTGAATGGATGGATGGATGGATGGATGGATGGATGATGTGTAGCCTGTAAAAACAAAGAACCATCTAATGTCACAGTAGCATTCCTTAAAAGTCAACATCCTTGCAGCCATAATTATTTGCGATCCATCTTACATCACTGACCACCCGTCCTGGTGCTGCACCTCAGCGGCGGTCCCTTTGAATTCAGCTGGGTGTCTGTGTGTGTGTGGGGGGGACCTTCCTCTGCCCATCCAGATCACATTACACATGGCCAAGGCCTCTGATGTGGCTTTAGATAGAGAGCGTACAAACTCTGGCCCACAACCACACAGACCAGATCAGTGCAGACTCCATCCTGCGGTCTCTTCCTCACTATGAAAGAATATTTCAGAGAGCGTTTTACATTCCCTGACTTTATTCCTGCACACATGCTGCTCTCATTTAGGGGCTTTTTCCTTTTTATACTGGAGGCTGTATGAAACATGTTAGTGGCTGCAAGTTGAGTATCCTCAAGTTTCTATTTTGGACAAAGATTCTGATCAGTTCTGCTAGGAACTGAGGTTAACTTATCGGTTTCAACAGCTTTGATGCAAAACTGCAGATTCCTATTTTTGGATCTTAAGATAACTTAAAAGGTGCCTCACTTAAGTATACCTAACCCTTTAATTTTTTCACATTTTGTCATGTTACAATCACAATCTTTTAGTGGGATCTTATCTGACAAACTGACACAAAGTAGTGCATTAAATGAAAAAAAAAAATATCTTAAAAACTGTGGCATGCACAACAAAAGAAAAAAGCCATTATTGAAAGAAAGTCCTAAGAGATCAAATTTCTAATTTGTCATGTAGGGGACATAGCAAAGAGTTTGAAAAAGATGCTCAAATAAGATGAGACCAAAATCAAATTTTTTGGATTCTATGCAAACACCATGCAAAAAGCCGAACACACCATCCCCACACTGACATCTGGTGATGGCAGCATCATGCTGTGGGGATGCTTTTTTTCCACCAGACAAAGGAAAACAGGGGTTGATGGGAAGATGGATGGTGCCTAATCTTAAGGGGCCTGTGCCTCTATATCTCATGTAAAAAAAAAAAAAACAAAACAAAAAAAAAAAAAACTTACATGTTTGGTATCATCTGTTTTAGGACAAACTTTATCGATATGATCTGATGATTTTTATTTTATTTCGACCTACATTGGACTCAAAAATCATCTAATGTACTATTTATTGCAATAAAAACCACTATAATGTCTAATAAACTGTCTTAAAACTTGAAAAAGTAAACATAGTTTGCAATTATAAGCATATAAAAAAGGTAAAATTAAAATATGGTTAAACTATGTGCAAATATTTTCCATAAAAATATTTATTTATAGGTGTATGTTCAAATAATCCAAGTTATTTACGACAGAGAGACATTTTTAAATGAATATAACAGACAAAACAAACAAAGGAAAATCAGTATATTCATCTGTTTTAATGAGCTTAAGGGGGCAAACAAAGGACTAAGCATTGACCCATCTCTGTATTTATTATTTTATCCCTGTTTTGTGGGGATGATTTTCTGCAGCAGAGGATAGGAAAGCAGGTCAGTTGATAGGATGATGGATGGTGCTAAATACAAGGCAAAGTGGAAGAAAAGCATGCAAAAGACTTGAGACTGGGGCAGAGGTTTACTTTCCAGTAGAGCCTAGTCAAAGTCCAGACTTAAAAACTGATGGTCAAAGAAGCTCTCCATCAAATTCTACTGAGCCTGGACTGTTTTGCAAAGAACGGGTAAAAATTTCAGTCTCCAGATGTGCCAAGATGGTAGCGATATACCCCAAAGTACTTGGGGTCCAAAGAAGTATTGTCTCAGGGGGTTAAATATAAATGCACACAGTTTTCATGTATTTCTGAAAAATCTTCTTGTATCTTTTCCATCAGTTTCACTACTTTATGTTGATGTTTTTCAAAAATTGCAATAGAATTTCAATGGATATTTATATTTTTGTAAACCATTATCTTAGAAACCAGTTGTTATCCATGCTGTTAAGGAGGCCTGTGTTTATGTCTTTTGATGGATCAAACAGAGAGTGTGAAAAGCAGATGGAGATTATAAGAAGGAACTGGAGTGCAGATAACAAAAAAAACTACAAAGAAATAATTATTAATCTACAGATGTCCAGGAGCTGAATATCCAGAAAACATTAAAAATAACTGACTTGTGTGTATATATGAGACATATGGAGACAAATAAGACTCCTACTAATGGAAGAATGAAATGAAATCAGAAGTTACCAAACAGAACCTTGACCCACCCCACCCCATTACAACATCATCAGCTTCATCTCTGTTCTACACATCAATTAAATCCCTTCCCATTGGCCAAGTCTTGTACCGTATTAGCACCCCATCTCCATCGCTGCCTCTCACCGAGTTTCTCTTTAATCTTCCGGAGATGTTACCATTGATGGGCCTATTGATTTGATGTTGATCCAGCTGCTTTTATCTCCAGGAGCTCAAAGAGGTGCTGGAGAGCAGAGACACACTCCCCACCAAGTCTGACTGAGCAGGCTCTGTTTGGTTCTGCAACTCAGACTTAACCCGGGGTGGTGGGAGCCCTCCACGAAGAAGCATTGAGAGATCCTGAACTGACTCGGGAAATCTTTCTAGCAATCATAATTAATTCAGAATATCTGCAAGTTTGCTTTTCTTCTAAAACTTACAGCCGCAAGCTGTTACAACCTGAAGGCAGAGGAGCAGCATCTCCCAAATCCCTTGTCCTATTTAGTTCCAATGTTTGTGTCTTTTAAGAGAAGGAGCAGAGCTTTCTCTTAGCTTTTTATGTGATTTGGAGATGGCACCAATCCATGCTGGAGTCATGTTGGGAGCATGAAGCGAGGGCGCTACCATCCAGCTGACCACATGTGGAGCTTGTCCAAAAGTCCACAAGAGCCAGAGCTGGTGCGCTTCACCACAGGACTGCATGCAGAGGCCCAGGAGGCCTCGATCTGCAGCAGCATCACAGAGACCGCCCGCTGCCACCCTTCATCTTTTTGTGTGTGTGCGTGTGTGTGTGTGTGTGTCCATATAAACATATGTTTGCACCACATCTGCTTGTTTGTGTGTATGTGGAGCCATAGCTTTATTGAAAACTCAGCATGTGTGTTGCTTGGCATGAATGGTGTGTATTTTTATGTAAAGGTCCCCTCCAGAGGGCAAAACTCCTTCATAACTACCCGTTTGACTTGATATTCTGCTATCGATCATCTCTGAACAAATAACATGGTGGCTCACCCGCAATGTGTAATTATCACCCCAAAATAAAGTGACTTGCTCTACTAAAAGACCTCTGCGTTTAAATTAGCTTTGGTCAGAGACTGGTGTCTGTTTTCCTTCACTTACTCGCCTCATGTAGAAGTTAATTCTTTAAATCTTGGAAAGTGCAAATTCTGGGACAATTTTTTTTCTCAAGTTGCAGAGGACTGCACACTGCAGATCTCTGATGGTTTATCTGCAGATGTGAAGGCAAAGTGTTTAGAAAAATGTGACAACTTTATCAGTCTCTAACCATACCATACTATGCAGAAGATCACAAAAGATATGTGTCTGCACATTCGCTGGTATGAGATTCTCACAGTACAACCTTGAGTAATGTAGCTGCTTTTATTTAAAACGCCTTAACTGTAGATTTAAAACTGGCTGGTGGGGGCAAGAAAGGCTAATTCGGCTGTTAGGAAGTCTTTCTGATTGCGACAAATATGGGCAGCCCTGATGTAAAAAAAATAAAACCATGACATCCATCACTCTTACTAAGGTAACAGTGTTTCACAGTGGTGGGTAGGGACAGAGATGTGGGTCCCGAACATGTTTTCAGCACCAATTCAATGTAACACATGGTGATATATTTTACTTATGGTATTTTGCATCAAAAGCACCAACTGAGTCTTTCAAAAATGACAGGCAATAATTATTTTACCCTTAGTAATCCCTAAATAAGTAACCGAATAGTTTTAATAGCACATTGTTCTTTGTCATTATTCAGTGAGTGGGTACTCAACTAAAACTATATTTTGAGACTAATTCTCAGTAATTGGACTTCTTGTTTTCCAAATTTGTGCATTAAAACAGTTTAGTCTGTCATAGGAAGTTTTAGGGTTTTTAAATGTTTTGGTTTATGTATTTAATCAGAATATTTCCCTCTCTAGCATGCCCTGTTTCATTTGTCCTTTTCCTTGTTATTCTGTCCTGTATCTTCAACATTAATTATGTCAATGCAGTTTTAGATTTTTCTTTTGCTGAAGCTAAACATTTTCTGAACCAGACACTCAATGTTTTAGATATTTTTGTTAATGTTCTCCTTGAAACCACTGTATCACTTAAGTAAAAAAACAAGTCATATCAATCAGCATTCAAAACTGCGCTGCAGAGCAGGAAGAATGTCAAGAAGACAAACAGATTGCAGAGATCTTTTGGGAGTAAGAGAACACTTTCTTAAAATGAACACATATTTCATTTTGTATATTTTAATACCCAGGTAATGTTTGCAAATGAGAACTGGTTCTCAGACATTATACCTGGCAAAACATATGTTAGGAACTAAAAAAAAAAAAAAAAAAAAAAAAAAAAGTCTCCCAACTACTTTCTCCCCATTTTCATCCATCAGTCTAGCCTTCCTTGTTGTATTCTTGAGTTCTTGTCCCTGCATTCTTCTGCCAACATCTCCATCATTTCTGTCCGTCTAGGCCAACTATAAAACCATCTGATGTTTGCCTTTGTGGCGAGCTAAATTGTTTAGGCATGATTTGTAACATAAATATGTGGTTGGGTGTGAGAGCATTGCTCCCTCACACAAACATATGCCGAAACAAAACATATTCAGGGAACGACCAGCAGCTGCCTGACTTGCCTATGTTACTCCTACTAAGCCATAATTGTTCCCGGCCCTTTCTCCTTCTAAGCACTAGTCTGCCCAAGCTAAGAGCCCTAACCTTCAGCAGTCTTTTATGACTTGCTTCACCTTCCACTTTTAATTGCTCAACAAAGGAGCTAAAATATAGTACGCAGCATTGATAAAGGCACAAAAACATGATATATTGATAAAAGCAGTAAGTTAGTTTGAAAGAATGGTCAATAAATATCTAAGAGTTTCATAGAAGGTTGACATCTAGTAGTTCATTCAGATGAAACTAACTTTCTCAAAACAATCATATTGAATCAGCCTATTCCTTTAGATTTATCTTAAAGCAAGTCAAAGATTGAACTTGTCTAATGATTATCCAGCCAGTTGCATTTTAACGTTACCAACACTAATAAAAAGGTTCAAGTAATACAAGCTAAAAAAAAAAAAAAAAAAAAAAAAAAAAAAGTCGCTAGAGGCATCTGAAAAGTCGTTAAATATAGCGACAAAGTCGCCAAGTTGACAAGAGTGACAGGAATAGCATTTGAGTTACCCAGTTGTATTGACAGAATCAGTAAATAAAGACTTTTCACCCGGTTAGCTAACAACACTCGGTTAGAGAATCATTTAAGAATCCCTCAAGACTTTTTAACAGTTTATCCAGTACCATTTTTGTTACCAAGTTGAAAAAGAAGCATTCACAGAGTGACAGACAAGATGAAAATGATTATAAAGTACTGTGAGAGTACTGCTACTAGCTAACCTTTAGCTGCTAAAAATGCTAATATTAGCACCTGCAGATTTCTATTTAAAACTAAAAAAGGTTATTTCAGCCCTTTACTTTGTGGTGGATTTGTGGATTTTTGTGGTGGATAATGTTAATTAAATATAGCAAGAACATAATTAATTGTGTTTTTGTGTTCCTTTTAGCAAAGTAGCTGGGGCTTACTGTTTAAGTTTTGGTCTGACAAAATCAGGTTTGATTTATCAGAAGACAAATAGAATTTTTTAGGTTCAATCAAACTTATCAACCAACTAATGTTGCAAAAGTCTTGTGAACTTTATGGTCTATATCGTCTCGTCTCATCTTGTGAACTCAATGTATCGTCACACCCCTAATTCAAAGTGTCTGGATCTCATCTTTACATCTTGGTTACACTTGTGATGCCTGTTCCTCTATGTAAATTTCTGAATTCCCAAACTCTTTTAATCTGACTCCAGAAGAAATATGGTGAGGAACCAAACAAACCAAGCTTTCTGACTCAGGCCAAACCCCAATGCTCCCAATCTGCACTCCTTTCTTTCTCTCTTTCTGCCAAATATTCAGTGATGGCACTGCAAAGCAAGAAACAACAGGCTGGATTTCAGTGGATTTCTTTTATTAATCAAACTTCTTTGATAAAGTACCCCACCAAGAAACCACGTTTCAAGATAATTTCATGTTCTCAAAGATTTTATTTTTCAAAGACTTCTGCTTTGCTTTATCAGTAATCTGCTTTTTGCGGAACACTTAAGCACCTTGGATGCAAGCTTGAATGATCACATCTTTCCATGATGGCAAGAGTTTTTTCCATTGTTGTGGCCTCAATGGTTAAATAAAAGCAAAGAAAAAGAGAAAAGAAAAAAGAGAAAGAGAAAGAGTCGCTGCATGTAAATGAATAGAATTTATTCACTTAAAATTGACACACAACTCTAAGCTGGTATACCAGAACGTCTTATACCACACCCCTTTGTCAGAATGTTTTGTTTCTCATCTTATTTCAGTTAAAAATGATTTTCCATTTCAGATTGGTGACTTCTCCTCCCCTGGTACTTGGAAAAAAGGAGATGCAGTTGAGCAAGCGAACCTTGCAAATTTTCCACCAACACACAAGAGGCGCACCCAGTTATAAAGAAGCACTGTGTGTTTGTGCTGTTCAGGTGACAATGTGACTTCAGGCCTTTATTTTCCATGGTAAACCACAACAGGCTTAACCTTGCCTAACAGTACACAACAAACAGAACAGCTCTCACACACACAAACGCAGGCAGACAGACTAAATTCACTTGTGAGTGCACAGATCATAGCAGACCTGCATATCGGAGAAGAGCTGTATTGTCAAAACGTCGTAAAATCTGGTTCCGAGTACAAGTTTTACAGAAGATGGGCTCCTCTTCTCACAGAGCTTCACATGAAATGTCTTATTTTAGAATTTCATCCTTTCTGCAAGTCAGTCTAAACATTTCGTACCAAACATTACCGTTGCTGGGTTTTTATTATCTGCTTGTTCCATAAATCATAAAACAACACAATACTGAAGTTGTCGTCGTATTCTATACTGTGGTAAAGTATTATTTCACTGCATTTTTGGCATCTGGATCAAGTAAGATCAATTCTATTTCAAAATGTATAACACGTAGACTTCTACAATCTGGACAATATTATTTTAAATTAAATTTATAGTCTTTAGATGAATGAAGCTGTCTAGTTTCAAATGAACAGATATGACAGCAAAATATAAAAAAAAGTCTACCTGCAAGTGGAAGGAAAAAATAAGCCATTCGCAACACAGAAATTTCACTTAATGAGCACAAAATGTGGGCAGGTTCTTTGGCATAATAAGACCAACACATCTGGATTAGCACATTTTAACCAGCAAACCTATTCTGATCAAATCTATGAAGACAAATAAGAAAATTTCTTTATGACTTTAAAAAAAACAACAACATTCTATTCCAGATTATGTCTGCCATTTTTTTCAGCTAGAAAATGAGTTACATGTTTTTTTACATGTTTTACATATTTGTTACATGTTTAGTTGATATTCTTATACTAGTTTTCTTCCATTGCATCCACTAATTAAAAGAGTAAACGGTAGACTTAATGCCTTACAGATCAATAACTAAGTGAAACCAGGCTTCTTCTTACTGTCCGGGACTATTTGGTACTCTGTGGGGGATCAAATGGAGCCAACATGGTTCCAAATGGTGTCAGAGTTATTTGCTGTCTTTACCCCACCAAATTTAGTCTGGTGGAGTAATTTATAAGAGAAAAGGCAATAAAATAAATTATACAAATACAATTAGTGCTAGAGACAGACTGGAGAAAAGGAGCAAAAATAAAGAATGAATGCAAGACAGACGGAGAAGGAAGAAGGAATGAGGGTCGCCTCGCTCTGCAGCTCAGTAGACAAGCCAACCAGTCCTCTGGGGTCCTCACAATAGGCTGACTGGTAAATTTGCCTGCTGTAAATCTGCTTCTGTCTGGAGGATGATTAGGCCAGGGAGGCTGTAAAAACATCAGTGATGGAGACTGTTTGTCTGTCTGACAGAATAGAATGTGTCCTTGTTTTATTCCCTCTGTGTAATTAAAAAAAAAAAAAAAAAAAAAAGAAAGAAAATCAGCTCCACAATAAGGCATGCGCAGCTTTAATACGAGTTCAAACTACAGATTAGGCCATCATAACTGGGACTGATGTAAATGCTGCTTTAATCTTTGTATTTTCTTTGTTTGTTAGTAAGGTGAGTTTACATTCCCCAAAGCAATTTTCTATCTTACAATAACCTCAGAAATCATGTGTTTATAATTAGACTGACTGTCACTGATATTCTTAACTGAACCTGAAAGTTTGTGCAGTCATTATGTGGCACATGTATTTGTTTTCCCTTTGAACTAAGAGCTCGAAAGGGGTTGGAAAAAAACATAATTACCCAGTAAATAATCCTAATCCAGATTTCTGTTGATACATTTCATCATCTACTTACATGCTAAATTGCTTAACTTTCCCAAAGTATGTTTTGCAGTTCTTACAACGTTCTTGAAACAGAATTGGCAAAAATGTTGCAGTGGTTTTAGACTGTGTTAGAGTGAATTACAATACTTTTGAATAACACTGCACATGTGACTTATTAATGTTCAAGATTTCTGTGCTCATGTCAGATTTGCCTGGTTTTGTACCAGTTATTTGCATTTTAAAGGTCATAAATTGGCATATTTGATACCAAGGCTCATATTTATTTTTTGTACCATAAATTTGAAATTTACTCATTACCTTTACCAAGAAGAAAGCAGAAAACTTCTGGTTGCAATAAATTACATTAAAAAACCACTGTGTGTCACTCTAGAGCAGCATACATTCTAAACAAATGGAGCCAAAACTGAAAGTCAAACCAAATGTGTTGCCATCTGAGCAGTTTATTGATCTTTATCTCAGGAATACCCGAATAAACTTTGCTCAGGTCTGATACCCAACTTCATGGGGGGGCTTTAGGTTTCTTTAGTTAAAGAATATGTGAGTGGTCAGGCTACACAACGATAACACATGCACATATTCATGCAAATGCAGCCTTCACAAGGCTGCCACAATAAAGAGTAGAGATGCTCGACACACAAGAAGAGAGAGGGGGCGTTTTCACTGGTAATGCCATCATACTACTGTTGTTTTCATACAGAACTGCATTTGCAGAATGAAGGCTTACAATGTTTTTCCTAAACTTTTAATGTATGATTATTCGTTATGTGCAGGGGAATCTAATGGAAAAACCTGACAAGACGTGCCATAAAGCCTTATACATCAAAAAAATAAACAGACATGAACTCTGACCTTAACTGATGGTAGTGAAGCCATCTGTGCCTTAGGAGTTGCTCTATGTTCTTTTGCAATCTCCTGGATGAGTTGTTGATGTGCTCTTGCAGTAATTTTGGTAGGTTGGCCACTACTGGAAAGATTCTTCACTGTTACATGTTGTTTCTTTAGTCAACTGGAGTCCCAAACCCTTAGAAATAGCTTTTTACTTATTTCCAGACTGACTGATGCCAGTGACTTTGTTCTTTGATGTATTCTTGAATTTCTTCAAATTGGGGCATGAAGTGTTGCTTTTTGAGATCTTTTAGCCTACCTCATACTGTCAGACAGGTTCGATTTAAGTGATTTGTTGATTCTGCAAATTTGCCAGTAATCAGGCCTTGGTGAGTCACACCCAGTTTTGGTCCGCTTTATCGCACCAGAGTTCATTTCCCCGTTGGTCCGGATCTTTTGTGTAGGTGTGAATACACTCAAGCGAACTCTGGTGCGGACCAAACAACTGGACCGAGACCAACTTTTTGAGGTGGTCTTGGTCCACTTTCAAACGAATTCTGGTATGGTTCGCCTCTGATGTGAATACAGACCTGACTCGATGTGAACTAGTTACAGGAAATACATGTTTTTTCTGGAAATCACAGAGGCAGAGCCTTTCAGTGTTGCTAACACTACTACTGCATGGATGCTACAAATGATGAGCCGTTGACAGACCTGGAGCAATGAGGAGACACTGTGCCTCCTTGATATTTGTTCAGATTCACAAATAACCCAACTGCTTGAAAAGACACTCAAGAATGCGTCGTGTTCAGCATGTTTAGCAAGAAAATGAAGGAGAGAGGGTTCGAGCAGTCCACTGATACTGGTCTGTGCTCTGTCCTGCCCCCGTCATTTCATGGGAGCAATGATCATCACCTGCTTGACTTTGTTTACAAGGGATAGTTCACTTGCAAAAAGTATAACGCAAACTGCACCAAACGAAAAAAAGTCCACTTTTAGTCCGGACCAAACAAGCAGACGAAAAGGACTTTCCTGGTCTTCATGCACCCTCAGAGTTTGTATGTATTCAAATGTGTTTTCATAATTTGAAATGTTTAATTTTGACAGCACTGCAACTTGAAAATCCTTTCTTTTTGCTGTTGCAACCCGGCCGTTCTTTAAAACCTCAAACAGGTCCTCTTCCTTTAATTCAAAGCAAAAACTGACTTTCAAGAGTCAAATTAGCCCTGGATATGCACTTTTTTCCTTGAGTGCGGCGGTGAAACGGTTAAAGGTGTTCTTAAGGTATCAGCGTTTGTTTCAACTGGGGCTGTGGTTTTGTTGTACCAGGTGCACAGCGCGGTTACCGCCTTCTCATTGTTTACTGCTAACTCCCTTCCGCTAGTGCACTTATCTCTTTCCGTCATTGTTCTCTTTCTCTCCCTCCATCACTCTCTCTGCCTCTGTCGTTTTCACTCAGTTTCTTCTCCGCAGCCACTTTCTCCTCCTTCTCCATCCTCTTTCTCCTCCATTTGATCGGCCCAATCTGTACCCATCTGATAAATCAGATGGTGCATTTCTTTTGTTGTTCACTTCCTGCCCACCCACCTTTCCCCTTTCATCTGTCCTTGGTGTGCATACAGTGTTTCCCACATAGACGTCCTGTACTATGAGCAACACCTACACCGTCACGCACACCCACACACAGTCAGACACACACTCACGCTCGCTCATGTCGACCACAGTGCAGTGCATATCAGAGTTGCTCTAGTTTTTGTTTGGCCTTAAAAAACGTTCATACAAGCTGATTTACCACAAGAGCTTCTCACACACTGAAAACACTGTATAAAAAAATGCTTTATGAGCTGCACGACTTCCTGTTACACACCAAGCTGTCAATGACATCAACTTTGTGATCATTAAAGCCAATCTTTTGGCATTGTTTTCATTTCACTACCTCCCATTGATGCATATCCTCGTCTTGTTTCCAAATATCTCAGAAATCAAACAACCTTTCGAAACTCGCCTTCTCACTCCATCATAAAAGGCTGATTGGAAAAACATGCCCCTATTGCGTGCTCGCTAGTGTATGTACGTCAGTGCTGCCTGTCTTTATAGCCTCAGGGCTCTTTCTCCTGAAAAGCAAAGGAAAAGGTTCCAGTGATCACAAAACACAGGGATGAGAACCTCAGCATGCATGACTAAACTGCCTGAACAAAGGTAGGAAATCAATTTGACGCATGAATGAGCTCCTTATGAGGAAACCTGTTGAAGAGGGAATTCCTCTCTTTACTCTTAAATATTACATAAACAGATGCAGCACTTACACAAACATTTTCCCTTTTTATTGTTGTCTATCAGCTTTTTACCATTTACCTGTTCCCCTACCTGTAGGTTTCTTGTCCCAAAAGTGAAACGGACCTTACTAAAGAGGCAGAAAATCATCAAAACTTGATATTGAGAGTGACAGGACAGATTATTTACAAGTGAAGTGAATAAAATTTCAATAAATTGATTATTATTAAGCTAAACCAGCTGTTCAAGTGTCACCTCAGTAAATAACACATATTCAAAACAGAAGTAAACAATGTTACCTAACACGCTATTGCCTGGCGTGTGCAAAAAAGCCAATCCAGGAGCATCATTTATTTTCCTTGGCACTGATTGGCAGTACCCAGTGGAGATAAGGAAGACTGTAGATATTAGCTTCTGCTGTAGTGCTGCAATGGTTTCCACTGTGCATATTAAGGTATATTTGGTGTATAAACTACTAAATTATGCAGTTATAAGTGCTTTCAGAGGGGGTCTCGAGTATTTTATGATTTTTACAATGTGAAGTTGGCCCATGCCTAGTCAATTATAATAAATTACTGTTCTAGATATGGACAATGCTACACTTGTAAATGATGGTAATGTGATTTAATGAAATTAAACATTACAATATATCTCCTCTAAAAGAGAAACAACATCCTGTTGCTGTTAGCATAGCTAAATTGGCATTAAAATTCTCTCCCTACTACCATTTAATAATTTGTGTGGAAGCATTTTGGGAATATAACTAAAAAATAAGACAGAATGAATAACTGTGACAAAGAGACAAAACAAATACATTTTGCCAAGCACTGCATGAAAATCTTGTTGCATGCTACAGCTAACTAAAACTGAAGTTAGCATCTGAATTTTTATAGCTTCCTATTTGTGGCTCAGTTATTTTTCACTGCTTACATATTGCTTATCAGGATGTATTATTTGATTAAACACTGTTCTATTTGTGAATCAATAGAAAAGACCATTCAGATGCTTTTTTAGACTGTAGACTTGGTGTTGAAGTTAGCACTAACCCTAAAGGACTATTTTGTAGTTTTTCATAGACTCGTGACTGCATTTGATCATTTGTCACTCAAAAGCTTAAACATTAACCAATACCTGAACTAAACTGAACAAAGCTCAACAGGGATGTATTAAAGTATGGTTACTGTCTAAGGACCCTTCACAAAAACAATTTTCCTGCTATTTTCACACATTGGATGGGGTTATGTTCAGTTCATTATGTTTGAAACTTTATTTGTTTGCACTTTTGTTAAGAATATTATCAAAATCTAATCTTGCTTTGCAAAATAAATGTGGTATCTTGTCTCTAAAGGTTACATGTTGGCTCCAAGGTAAATGGCAATAGGTCTATAGGTCTGAATGAAACATCATTGAAAAATCCTCAAAGGTCCAAAGATAAAACTTTGAAAAACCTCCAGAAAGTCTGTTAAAGTGGACCTAATCAAGAATGCTTGATTAGATCCACTTTAACAGATTAGAGAAAAGTCTGGCTCCTCGGAAGAAAAGTATAAAGAAATAAGGTATTAGCAAAAGTTTTGAACCACACTGTGAACTTGGGAAATTAATTCACTTAAACATTACAAACTCATTCATTGTCCCCAGTCTGGTGGGTTTCACGAGAGGTTTTTCAAATTAAACACAGAATGTGTTTTCAGCCAACGCTGCTCAGTATGTTAGGACGTCAGGGTAAATAAAGAGTAAGGGGGAAGTGAAAACACATGAGCCACTCATGTAGAGTGTGCACCATTTAGGTATGTGTAACTATTAGCAGTATGGTATATTTTAGTATGTTTACATAAATAGAACATGAAGGTGTTGGTCTTTCCACATAGCATCATATATGAGGCAGGGCTGAAAATGTGTGTGCGCTTTAGATCACAGCCATGTGTGCTGGGGCTGCTTCATGCGGCTGTGGAGGCTCCAGCTGGTCTGGGCAGAACCACGGGCACGGACTGGGTGGAGAGGGGCGGAGGAGGATGGGGTTTGACTCTCTTCTTTGGTTGACTATTTTTATGACGACTATTTTAATAAAGTGCATATTAAAATGATAATAAAGGTCAGCTGCGGAGGCTGAGGTCTGGGGGAGGAAGACTCATTATGGGACATTATCAGCTGCTGACATCAACACACTAGTTGTGGAGGTTTATTCATAAGTGAAATGTTCAGTAGGGACGGGTTATGAGCCAAATATTTGGGGTAACTTTTTATGAGTCAGTGTTCAAATCGATAAGACAGGCTTTCCCGCAAGAGTCCACACAACAATTCCTATATTTACTATTAGGCTGCTCAAATAAAAAAATACTTTGGTAATGAGTCATATAGTAATACAAAAATAAATAAATGACCTGAACTTCATGTGTGCAATAATGGGCTTTGACTCAATTTTGGACAATTTTAATGTGCTAAATTACTGGGACTTTTTACTCATCTAGATTAGAAATCAAATTAAGAATTTATATCAAAACAGTGATGAGTCAGCTGGAATATCTTACTCTTTAGGGTATTCAGATACAGAACCCTACCCCTTTTATCAGGGGTGTAAAAGCATGCTTGGTGAAACATATGCAAAAAGTCTGGCAATAAATTAACAGTAGCGTAATTCTACACACATTCTGTTTTAAAAGAACATACTTTATTTGATCACATTTAATCAGAGGCACATAATTCACCCGTTAAGGAAGAATAAATCATTTAAACATCACTCTTTTAATTTGATTCAAGTCTCAAGTAACATTTAACAAGAAATCTATAAATTTCTCTGGGGCACAAATATGGCATGAAACAGCTCTGTCCCTCTCTTAAAAATAGTAGACAAGGAGAACATCCCGTTTGAAGCAATTACTCTTCTAAATCTGCTAAGATCTACGATGAGAGCAATAATTATGCAGTTTAAAACAACTGGATCTATGACACACAAGGCTTGATGAGGGCCCCAGTTTATCTTGCTCCCATGCACAGAGACGAGCGGTAGGATAAAAACAAATCTCCAGAATATTTGCAACTTTAACTAGTTGCAAACTGTTAAATGCAAGACTTTTCAGATTTTCTTGAAGCTCTCACTTGAAAAAGTAAACAACTTTAAGCATGACGAAAAGTTGTTTAACCAACTTTAATGTGGATTTGATCTTTTTCTGCTTACAAGGAGAGATTTGGGATGTATTTGAAGGTGAAAAGGGATAAGAAGCAAAACAGACACCTATCATTTACTCTTCTGACCTCTTTAATAGCTTTAAAACATGAACAGTTCAGCAAAGATAGACAAGACCTAACTAGCCAGTCTTTAAAAAGCTTTACCAGGTCCAAGCTTGAATCAAGATGTGAAAACATAGATGGGGAAAGTCACTCGTAAATTTTCCTCACAGTCGATCAAAGAGGAAGAACATAAGGCAAATTGTCATTTATGTTCACATGTGGCCATCACACTGACTGTCTATGAACAGAGAGAACACACCAGGCTGAGGCTGAGGAACTGGAACATCCCAGCCTGAATGACGGAAACCTGAAGGAACATAACGCCTCCTATTGTTTCAGAAGAGAACAATTGGTTTTACTCAGACTTCAGAACATGTTTGCTTTGAATAGCTTTGTTTTGCTTCTTCAAACTTTCTCCTGAACAGTTTAGAAACTAAAACAGCACAATCAGTTCTTTCATATAAGCATATTCCAAGAGGCAAATCGGCAGATTGCCTTCTAATTATTAAAAGGAAATGGTAACAGACTCATTTCAGGCACTGTAAAAAAAAACCCAACAAACTGTTATTAGATGCATTTTCTTTTCAGGAAAGTAACAACATCATAATGAGGAGCATGAGGCTAAAACTAATCAAAACTGATTAAGTGAAGTTGTGACTGCTTAGTGAAACTTTGTTATTATTGACAGTAATGAAGGAGGAAATGAAAAATGACTCTAATTCCCATAGCTCTTCTGGTTTCTTAAAAAAAAAAAAAAAAAATCCTCCCACACAGAAAGTTAGTGAAGAGTAAGATCACCTGAATATCACTTGATTAACCACAAAAACAACCATCACTTGTGTTTTCCTGTTGTTGTTCTAGAGCTACAAGCCAGATTTTCCTCTAAACTCAATCAAAATCACTTTAGACATAGATTGCCATCTGTAAAACATGGACAGTTTTTCTGTATGTTTTGCTGTTTAGTTGAAGAAACTTAACTACAGAATAAAATCTAACCTCCTAAAAACACACTTTCACACATGCATGCTTCTGGTGACATCACATAAAGCTTAAGGCAACTAATCAAAGCTCTTTTGTAATGTTTTCATTTTTTTCCCTTTCTTTTTTCCCCTCTGTATTTGAATGTTTTTATTCAAAATCCCACCTTCAAAGGTGTTTTCCGGTAATCTGCACAGCCGCAGCAAAACGTCAGAGCCACATTTGGGAACCATCAATGAATTTTAGAGAAACTTGGCAAAAATAAAACGAAAGCAAAGAAGACGATCTGAAATGGAACTGGAATGCTTCGGAGTCTTTGTCAAAATATGTCGCTCATCTGTCTTAATGTTTGTTAGTATCAAATGGATCCATTCTTCTGCCTCTTGTGATGTCATTGACCAAAACACACACAAAGCAGAATTCGTTGGGTGTTTTTTCTTCAATGAGCTTTTAAAAATACTTTTATTTTGTGAAATTATGAAGTGGACATCCATACTTAATGATGCATTTGTGTTTCCAATGTTTTATATTTCTCTCTAACCTTCTCAGACAGACATTCATGCTCCTGCTTAGATGCTAAAAACATTGACCGGGAGTTAAACAGCAACACGAGCTTTGTGTGAATCTGATTAAACAAGAGTCTTTTGACTGTGAAGAGGCGCAGCAATGAAAAACAATGTTAATATGGTTAAAATAAACTAATTTATAGGGGATATGAAATGAGCTGCATACAAAAATAAAAATATTGATTGACTAAAGTAAATATTAAGTACTGCCATCTGTTTTAATTTGTGAATGTTGTGCGTTAATGGACAAGTTTTAAGAATGAAATGGCCTCCATGGGAGAGCTCTGGGGTGAAAAACCATCGCTGACCCAAAAAGAACAGATTTACCAGAAAGCATGAGATGAAGACTTTGGAGGAAATGCTCTGTGGACTGACGAGACAGATGTGGAACTTTTCGGAAGGTGTGCGTCTCCCGTCTGGTGTCGTGGCTTTGAAAGTAAAAGAGCTTCACCCATCACGTTTATTAGGGTAAAACTGCAGCTGGCAAGATATACTAGCACAGCCAATTCACCAGCTAATGTTATTTTTGTTAACAGCAAAAAGATATAATATTCTGTTCACCAAACCTTCAAAAATAGAACAACTACTGTAGCGTGTAATATCATTTTAGCGGAGGTAGGAATAATTGATGGTTTTCAGTTTGAAATGAAATCAGTTGATCATCTTATACGTTTTGTTTTTAAATTTCTGAGTGAATAGTATGATCCAAAACTCAAGGTTTTCATACTGTGTTTGGTTGTGATATTTTCCTGCTTTTAAAGTAAGCACCATATTGTAACTACCGTTTGAGAAAAAAAAAAAAATTAAATAATAAAAATGTAATTTTATTATTAGTTTTTTTTTTTTCCATTTTTAAATCCACCTGTGCTCAACAGAGTCAGTGCTGTGACTGATTAACTACGAGCTGAGAACACACACATCTGGGAGAGTTGGACAGCTCACTCTGTAAACAAAAATGCAAGAGAAACTTTGCAAAGTTTCGCTCCACAGACTAGTGACTCACCTGGGTGCAACATCCTGAACACACGCGCACACACACACGCACACCACTCATAAAAACTATTCAGACAGTGAGACTCAGGCAGAGAGCTGCCGTTTGAAACTACTGACCTCTCGTCGAGTTTCCTTTGTTTCAGTTTCTCTCTGTTTCCGTGCTGCTCAGAACGTGAACGCTGGCTCTTTATTTGATGAGTGCAGGAGGACTCAAATAGGAAACCCATGATTAATGGGCCCACTTTCTCTCCCATTTATTGTCAATTTCACACTCTCTCAAAACCATAAAGACACTTCTGAAACAAACAAACAAAAAAAGGAGTCTCCAGCTCAACTTTCAACACGTCACTTGTTTCCTATTCCATAAAATGACACTCACACATGCACACCTTAGAGCCGCGATCTGGAACCTGTCACTCACGAGCCACGTGTGGCTCCTTGTCCCTTTTTCTGTGGCTAAATAATAGTATTTCTAATAAAGTTTATATTCAAGTTGCAGCCCGGGACTCTCTTGTTAATGAGTTTTGATCCTGGTTAAATAAAGACGGAATGAAATGAATGCAAAAAGAGGCTTTAGCTGCCTGTGTGTGTGTTTAGCTTTGTTAAATATTATATAAAATGTCTCTAAATAGATGGTTTTCTCAGCTTTCATTACAGTTTTGCTTAGATTTGAGAGCTGTTTAGATGTTATAAGACTTAATTAAGTCAATTCTGCTCTTTTCAAGTCTTAAACCTCTCAGACAGTCACTCTTGCAGCAGCATAACTCCTCCATATGTTTAATAAAATGTTTAGGTTTTGTTTTGCTTTATTTTGCCAAAGAATCCTTACTTGTTATCCGATCTGTACGTCGCGTGTAATCAAATGCGTGCTTGTCTGAACACAGCTTTACAGAAGACTGGGTGTTTACTTCAAAGCAAACACAAAGAGAATGGCAACTGATGCCTGCTATGCTTTTCCCCCCTGGCTGTATCTGATCTGAGGGCATCATTCTTGGGAACAGAAATATAGAAAAGGGAACTTCTTATAAAAATGTGGTCCAGATCGAAAGAAATATAAAATGAGACAATCAATCACAAAGATCTTTAGCTGCTGTAAGGTTTTTGTAGTTTGATATTCTCCTCAGAAGCACACAAAGGCATAAACAACTGAGCTAAACGGATGTTGTTTTATTAAGATGTCTGAACATAGAGCAAAGAGACAGAGTTAATAATAATCAAACCAGCCCACACTTCCTTTGCACACACCTGTCTTTTACTGCTCTACCATTTCTACCTCCCCACCTTCGCTCTGTGCCGGAAAGAAATAAGTGGATGAATAATTACAGGTATAAACACCTCGGGGCCATCCAAGGGGTTTATTTTTTTTTTCCTCTTCTGATATTCTTTTAAACATTTCCGCCTCTTGAAAGAGTCTTCTGAACAGTTTCTCTTCAGGTGCCTTCACAGCTCTGCTACTTCAAAGCAAAAGCCGGGACGATGGGGAGGCTCTTATGGTCATTTGTATTTTAATCTTCCTCACCCTCCTCTTCCCCTCCCTCAACAACTCTTCCCTTTACTTCTTTATCGCTACCTCTTTAAAAATCTATTTATCTGCTTTCATCCAAATATATTTTGATCTTCTGCTGAAATTTGCAGGATTCTGTGTGAACGTTCGGTTCGTTTATTTTTGTCAAAACAGGTGGCAAGTGAGTCTAAATCTGTGTCTCCCCTGCTTTATGGGGTGTGATGTGTACAGTGATGTGAACTTTTCAGCAGTGCACCGATCACTTTTTTTTTTTGATTGATATCAATTTCCAATGTATTTCAGGCAAGTTCAGATCTCGACAAATTCAGATTTTTAATTTCTAAGGACTAAAACGCAGAAAAGAGAAACGATAGAGGTAGTGGATTCGAATTCAACAGAAAACACAGGAAATAAAAAATGTTCCACATTAATGCTTCAAAGCATACAGTATGCCTAACATTTTAACATTTCTCAGGTTTTTAAGAAACAAAGTGCATCCAAGCACATGCTGCTGGATGATGCATTTCTAGAGCAAAAAAAAAACAAAAAAACAAAAAAGAAATCTGCATTTTTAGTTTAGATGCATTTAATGAATTGGGAATCAGTCAGATTCTTCAGTATCCTATCTCCGGATCACAGTTCAGAGAGGTTAATGGGAAAATTGGCCCGATCTCTAGCCGCATGATTGATGCACACTGAGAATTTCATAACATATCTGCTGTTCGAGATTAAAAATGTGATTTAAACTGGAGATCTCAATATTTTATAAGACTTTTACTTAATTTTGAAAACAATTAGAAAACTTCATGTTACTTTTGGCCTTTTAAAAATCTATATACATTCCACTTTAACGTAGCTCAAAAGCTTTTCAAAATTGTTTGTTTTGCTGTTAAAATCGAAAAATCGCTCTTTTGATCGAAACAGGACATTAGATTTACACGTTATTTATACAACTGTAATCCCACACTCTCATACTTCATTACAATCGATAACTGAAATCCTGCCAGAGTGCTTACGCGTGTTCTAAACTACATGGAACTTTAACATGGAAAATGTTTGGAATTACAGCGTGGTGATATTCATAGAAAAACGAAGACCCCAGTTTCTCCTGCCTTCTAGTGAAAGCTGCTTTTCTTTTAGGCCTCTTAAATCCGAGTACTCGGGGTCCTTATCAATGCCAGTCAGAGGCGGGGAGGCCCCAATGCCGCTCATCCCAGCCCCTGGGTCTGCACTCCGTAAAGTGGGGGGGATTAGGGAGGCCTCTGCCTGTGTTGCTGCCATTGTTTACCAAAGGACTAGAGGAAGGCTGAACAACCCCCCTGTCAACACGGTAGTACAATGGGAAACAAGGAAGTGGCAAGATCCTAGAGTCTTGCGCACACACACCCGCCGTTCCCTTGATCTTGGGAGGATTGTACTTATTTATTCATTTTCTTATTTTGGAAGTCGCAGCGAGGAAGAAAGAGAGATGAGGAGGGGAGCCTGTCAGCAATAGTAGTGATTTCTGAATGAAAGAAGCACTCCAAACAACAAAGGATAGGAAAACAAGCATGCTGTCAAAATGACATTTCCGTTCAGAGTTTGGAAATTCTGATTTGGTTCAGAGAAAGCCGTGAAGGGGCATTCTGAGGGCAACGAACGTTTAATATTTTATTCAAAACAAACAGCTGAGCCTCCAGAGTCTTAGAAATGATGTTTCAAAGTTCCCGTTCCCAAACACGCATGCTGCCTCTCACCCGTCTTCCTGTCAATTTTTCAATTTTGGTCTGTGAAATGAAGTGTCAAATGAGCAGGAAATTCCCCCAAACGAGACAAGAGCGCTGCACGCTGAGCTGTTAAACACGAGCTCGTAAATTCCACTGACGGGCTACGGCACTGTCGAACAGTAATTTAATCAAAACATTTACTGTTATCCCGAGGAAACCTGTAAATTTTAACGGGAGGGCGTTTACAGTCAGCGTCCAGGCGCAGCCGGTGATAAAAGCCTCCAGTTCACCGTGCTGTCGTCGGAGCTTGCTGACGTCTTCGTGTGACCACAGCTTCCACATCACAGGGAGTTTCACAGCCTGTCTGACAGCGAATAAAACAACTTCATACAGTCAAATATCAGATATTAGGTTCAGGGTTCAGATACTAACCCTTTGACCAGCTTAAATCTCCCATGAGAGCCTTTCAAAGGTTCATAGAAAGCCTTTAAATCCCACCGAGAATTTTCAAAACCGTCACATTAAAAAGTGCTTTGTTCAAACACATGATGATCCCCTTTTGTTTCAACTGTAAATTTTCAGTGTAACCTGTATCCTTGTCATCAGTAAAAGTAAACAAAATACAAGCACTAACAAACCATTAAAGAGGCAAACAGCTCCTTTCCATCAGATACCATCGCTGCTTAATTTCTTTGCTTCGAAAGCGCCTCATGTTTACTGATCTGTCAAAGGTAGTGCTACAGTTTTCAAAGAAAATCGCTTTAGAAAAACTCCCGATTCATGCAATTTTACTGAGATAATGTTGTATAAAGTGCAGTTTTATTTACGCATTTAAATTCTTTCTCAGGTTTCTCTGCCTTTTAATAGACCAAGCAGCATGTGAAGCCCGCAAACTGTGAAAACTCAAAACGTCTGTAAATCTTTCTGACATGATATCATTCAATGCAAACTGTTGATGTAATATATTTTAGGACAAAAACAACACTTAGTCATCTGCGTATGTGCAAAGATATTTACGGAATAACAAAAAGCAATACTTGAATCTGTATAGAAAATGTTTTCATTGATTCTTTGACTACAAAAACAAGTCTGCTCACCATCCAAACTGCTATGCACTCAAGTATAACTCACATCAATCTACTTTATTTCTCCTCTTCTCTCTTAATATTTACTCTCATTTGTTGTTTGTTGTACTGAGCTTTACAGAAAGGCTTTTCTAGTGATACAGTAGCACGAAGTGCAGCTTCTTTTATTAAATTGATCTAAGAGCAGTTTAAAGTTCTCTAAAAGAAGGTATGATATCTGCCTTTTATGAACCAAAAAGTCTGAAACAGAGAGGTTTGGTGAAAGCAAGCACAGAAACATGTGAAGGCACACAACGTCTTTTAAACTTTACATGATACCAATCATTGCCAACCACTAATGTAATCAATTTTGGGACAACACAACACTTAATCATCTGCATAAACACAAATGCCTGTCTCTGAAATGATCATTAGATTAACTGAAAGGGGTTAAACAAGCTTTTAGCATTTCTCTCTGTTCCTTATGATTTTCCAAGTTCTATTCAAAAAGTCATTTTCAAACAGTTACAGACCAGTGTCAATGTTTGATAATAAAGATCAGCACAGCACAGCAAAGTACAAGAGCAGAGATGTCTGCACTGTTTGGGATACAACACGTCTTTTGAAAAAGGAAACTGTTCCGGTTGTCCCTGATATTCCTTCTTTTAAAATCTTCATACAGGTAACCTAAAATAAAAGAAACTCCTGAACTTTGTCGTTTCTCCTTTTTTTCTTTACCCCTTTAGTTCCCAAGTGCCCAAAGGTTATCTGAAAGGATGAGAGAATGACGAAAGAACGCTGAAATGAAGCGGCTCTGATGATGAAGACGTCAGAGACAAGAACAGAGACAGAAAAGGTGGAAATGACACAAAGCAAATATGATTTTAAAGGAAGAAAAAAACGACTTTTATGTCGACAGAGAATGTTTCCTCTGCTTTGGTTTGACTCCCTTTAAAAACTGTCTGCTTTTAATCCACAACGTTATGCACTCAGATAGGGATGGTCTGACACACAAATGCACACATGCTGCAAAACACAGTCTAGAACACACACACACACACACACACACACACACACACACACACACACACACACACACACACATATAGGGAGAGAGAACAAACATTAGCTCACAAAACACACCATGAACTCTGGATACAAACACAAGCCTAAGGCAACAAACTTCAGGAGAAAGCATGCAGATGAACACAACAAACATGCCAAACCCTTAGATACATACTTAGTGTAATGAAGTTAAACAGCAACCATGCACACATGCAAACACAATATACAATCCAGATAAAAGCTATATAGAAAGGCAACAAGCTGAGGGGAGTTTAGTCATATCTACTCATCCCACAAATCTTCTTTGGGCATTTTCTCTGATATCTCCATAAAAGTGACAACAGCAAAACATCCCATGACATGTTGTTATCGGAGTATAATAATAAGAGGTGGGGTACGCTTTGCACCAGTGTTAAAAATTACACGTCGATACAGTTGAGAAGATTCTTTGCATAGGATGCAAGGAGGTCAGTTAAGAGCTTTTCGGTTTTAATTAAATGTAAATAGAAAATGAGTTAAAATTTTAGATTAATCACACCGCATGAATTATTTTTCCTCTATATTTTCTGATTCTGCAAATGAAGCGTAACCCACGCAGCTCCAGCAAGATACCTCAAAAAGCCCAAATGGCACAACTGGACTGTGCTTTTTACAGTGAAAACAAACCCACATGCTTCACTGAGGGGAATCACACAGACAACTAATAAACTTAATGTTGAACTTTCTGTCATTTAGCTGATGCTCTCGCAATGAGCTCAGCAGTTTTAGACAGTTTTACGGGAACACACAAAAAGGTTTTGAGAAATAGTTTTTCCTCTGTTGGTATGATGCTGGTAAATGATGGCTAAATGAAATGAAAAATTAAAGTCAAATAAAGTGGGGGCTGCAGCAAATGAAGATCTTGATCATCATCCAAAGAGTTTTTATTTTAACTGGGAAAATCATTTAGCCTGTAAAACATCCAAATTCAAAAGGAGAAACAAAAGCCACAAAAATCGTATGTTGCCATTAGATAATAGATGCATTTTTGAGATTTATTCATTCATTTACAGTTTTCGTCTTTTTTAAAACACTCCTGCTGCCATATCGAGTGAATATAGTGAAACTTTCAAGAGATTTTTTAAATAATTTCCTGTTTAGCCAGTTTTCTCCAACTTGACCAATAAAAGCCACATTAATCCCAGAAAAGGGGACCAAAGAGGCAGTGGTGCCACCAAGCAAGCAAATGGACTCACACAGACAGACAGAGACATAACGTGTGTCACCTTGTCTCACGTTAATGCCGCAACACAAAAAAACTGTAATTTCCATGTCAGCCTCCCAGACCTATGGTTTATGATCCATCCCTTCCATCCATAACCATCATAGCCAACCAACCAACAAACCAACCAACCCCCCCCACCCAAATCATCACCACATCACCCGCTATGACACTTTTCTCACCGCCTTTCAAGTGGCAGGTAGAGGGGCCCCGAAATGCCGCTACTGCCTCATAGGCAGCGGACTAATTATAAGGGAGGCAGCAACAAGTGAGCATTGTGGGGAGCCTTGAAGACACACAGGAGAAAGAAAGTGCTCTTTATCTTACCCCCCAACCCTTCCTCCATCATTCTCTACCTCTCCGATCTCTCCCTTAAATGAAACAATTTTCAAGAAGAGACACATAATAGATGGACGTCACCGTGCTTTTGTTGCACATGTTGCCGGATGTGTAGGTTCATTCACCGGCAGCCAAAAAAAAAAAAAAAAAAAAAAAAAAAAAAAAAAAAAAAAAAAAAGGATGGTAAAAGGAGCGACAAGTACGCTTACTTGGGAGTGCAATCGGTTCACAGTTGTCTTATCAGCAAACACCTTTTAGGGTAAAACCTATAATCATTCAGATTCATTTCTGGAAAGTTTTATTTTCCCTTAAAGGAAAAAAAAAAAAAGTCCCCCCCTGCAAACTAACCACACCTTGCTTTTTCAGAAAGCTTCTCTGATGGTTTTAAATCATTAAAAAAAAAAAAAAAAAAAAAAAAAAAAGGGGGGGGGGAATCAAACATGCAGTTTAAACCCAAAATAGGCAAGAAATAATATTACAGATGAGCTACAGACAATGCGATCTAAAAAGACTTTCTTCTTCACATTGATCCCATTTGTTTAACTCAAACTACAGCCGCAAAACGTCGAAGATCTGCCCTGTTTAACAGTGTACTGTCTGCATGTGATTGGCTAGATCAGGTAACATGTTCACACAGCACTTGGTCTTGCGTTTGATTGACCTAAAGGAATTTTTGGGATTAATCTTTTCAGGCTGTTGGACAAGAAGGTCCATTCTGCAAACTTGAAACCCTTTAACGAGTCTTTCTGATGTTTGTTTACAGCGAGAGAACACTCAGCTGTTACTGAGGCCGCGACAAACCCTCTTATCACTCATGCTCGGCGTGAGGAAATGGAAAAACATCACGTGAAACGGTTCACGTTAACAGTACCAATCATGCTTCAACAAATGTCAGCAGAGGACACAATTCCCCCCATTCCTCTCACAAAAAAAGTAATAAAAAGCTATTCTTTCTGGTTTCGCCTCACTGGACTGCGACAGCTCAATGTTTTTTTTGTTTTTTTTTTTAGATGCAGCTTTATTTCACAAGGCACAGCACAAGTCAGAGCACATGTAAAGTTTGTGATTGATTCACAGTGAGGCGACAGCCGCCTCAGCGTGCCTCCTCTGAACATAAATAAGCTTGGACTTTTTTATTTATTTATTTATTTTTTTTTTATTTTGTTCATCAGTCTACACTAAATATGACAGAGTTAAAGGATGCACAGCACTTTTAACTACCATGTCTATATTATGCAATCAAAACACATACAACTTAGCAAAAACTATTTAATTTACGTTTGAAATTCTGTTTCAAGTTTAAGTTGTTCCAGAAACGTTGGTTGTGAGATAAAACACAATTTTCATGACATGTATTTAAAAAGAGTTATAAATTATAAAAGGTGAACTGTTTTTTGCATTTCTGTGACCAGAAAAAACCCAATTATCTTTAGGCTGATGTCTGCTCATAATTATTTCAGGCAAGACACTAAAGATGTATCTGCCTTAACAAAAAAGAAAAAAACAAAACAAAACAAAAAAAACCCCCAAAGCATTATTAAAAAAAAAAAAAAAATACAAGCCACCTATGTAGTTTGATTTTAATATTCTTGTGAGCCCTGGAGACCAGAGTGTGGTCACCAAAAGGAAATCCTGTGGATTTGATTTAAAATAACCAGAAAAAAAAAAAAGCAAAAAGCTTGCACAGGATTCAACGGCAGGGTATAAAAAAGGGAAGTCACAGAGGTAAGGCTGGCCTCAGGTTGACAAAACACATAACCAGAAGAAAAATCAGTGACCAGCAGGCAGCAGGAAGGGTCAAAAAGAAGTAAAGTGGACTTACAGATGGAGAAACTGAGCTGTTGGGGAGGTAAGGGTCTGGCAGCATCAGGAACGGATACCCTGGATACGCCGGCGACTTGTACATGCCTCCATCTTGTTGCTTCGACACTGAGGTTAAATTCAAGAAAAACAATATAAAAAGGATGTTTACAGTTTCCAAAGCAAAAAAGGTCAACCTCAAGCCTTTATAATGTCTTTTACGTAGACAATTTAGAGCTGTGAAGGAAAATTATAGAAGCAGTGGCGCAAACTTGATGAAATTCAAGCAAAATCTGACACTTACTCACACTACACAGCTGAAAAGCTTTACCAACACGAAAAAGAAGACATCCAAAACAAACGTGCATCCAAAGCAGGTAAACTATTACCAAGTGGTTGCATCATGTCACATCCTTACACGAGCACAGACTTGATATATATGTAACACTTTGAACAACACCACCCAAGCCGTCACCTACAGCCCAGAGGCGTGAACTTCAGGAGCTGCGTTTGTGTAAGTTTATTTCCACCAGCACCCTTATTAAGTGTGGGGCCTCTCTCTCTCTCAGTGGGTCACAGATAACTAGGTTATACACCTGCTAAGACTGAAACTGCAAGACAAAGCAATTAGCCACAATTGTAACTGCTAAGCATTTCTGGCCAGGATCTGAGTGACATTCTGTCAAGATAAGCACAGTTCTGCTAATATGTATTGACATATTTCGACAGGTTTCAATTTGTCTCAAGGATCCATTTGAAACCACGAAATCCGGTTTTGATAAAAACTTTTCCTCAGACGACCCTCATCGTGACGACATTTCTTCTTCTAGTAAGGACTGAAATGAGAGAAACGACTGAGGGAAACCTATAATTAAAGCTGCCAAGTAAAACTATACACTTTCAAAATGTGCTTGCACACAGGGAGGGGACTTACTCTGTTCTTTTTGGGTGGCAAAAGGGGAAAAAAAAAAAAAAAAACAAAAAAAAAAAACAATCACTCTTTTCCCAAAGTTAAGAAAAAGCTACAATTTTCCTCCAAATTGCCTTTAAATGCCAAAACATGAGCAGGTCCCGCTGTAATAGGGATCATTTTGAAAATGGAAGATCTAGACTAAATTTGCATTAGGTCATTTAATTAATACCAGTTTTCTTAAGATGTGAAACATAAATGTGAGCTTTGTGCCAGAAAACGAGCAACTCTGCCAAACAAGTGACAGATGTGAGCGGTGGAGCTGATAGCTGTTGACATTTTGATTCAGTATGTCTCTGTTCTGCATTATTTAAAATATAAAACATCAAAATGTATTCAGGCCTCACACGCCTTTATGCTGCGCTCTGTAGCTGGAAGTCAGGAAGTCTTTCATAGACATTTCTCCACAGAAATTAGTTATTAAACGTTTTTAGATGCACGACAGCAACACTGGAGTTTCCAAATCAGAGTTTGTTGAAATCAGGGGGCAGTCCAGGTCATCTGTCTTGCAAACATCCAAAGCTATTCGAGTGCAACATAGCACGAACTACCTTGATAAAATGTCCAACACTCTCATTTCTTCACAGTTTCTCTTAATATTTGACAACGTAGCTAAATTCTTTAAATGCGTTTTAAGATGGAAACAGTTTGCGCATTTACCCCGAACCCTCAATTTCTCCTGAGCTGTTTGTTATGTGCAGTTCGTCTGATGCTACTGTGTATGGAAAATGCATCTGCTGGTGCTGAAAGGGTTAATGTGTCCTGGCATAGAGGGTGGCTACAAAAAAAAAAAAAAAAAAAAAAAAAAAAAAAAAAAAAAAAAAAAAAAAAGCTTGGATAAAACTTACAATGCACTTACACTTACAAATTTAAGAAAGCTGAAGAAAATCTTGGGTATTACGACCCTTTTCCCTAAAACTTAGAAACGCAACAATCAGGCTATTTTTCTGGCCGATTCCGGTTCCTATTTTTCTTTAAGGTTTCAGCTGCAAATGTGGGTTTTTTTTCCAATTATTTTTAATGATTGTAACAGATGAATAAGAAAAGAAAGCCTTCAGGGTCCTTGTTAGATGTAGTAGTTTTGAATCCAACTTATAATTAAAAAATGATGAGATTATTCCCATTTACATATCAAAGATAAATTCCAAAGTTTTATCTGATGCTTCATAAAATAAAAAGGTGCTTTTTAGGGACATGTTGTTGATAGATAACTGAAAACAGCTGGAGTTAATTCTTTTTGAAGAATTTATTAGTAAACAAATCTCATCTTTTCAAGATTTAATCTCAGACAGTAAAGGGGAAAATTTGCCAAATTTGATCTTCGGGTAACTTATTTTTGCATTTTTTTGTAGGAAATGTTTGTTTTGATGCATTTAATGCATTACGGGGAAAAAAAAATTTTATTTTTTTTTTTTTTTTTTTTTTTTTTTTTTTTTTTTTTTTTAGTTTGAGGGAAAAAAATCATCTAGTTCTCTGCCCGATGGACTGGTTAATCTCTACTTTTGATGCCGGGGTTATAGCCCAACAGTATTACGCATGATGTGGTGCTCAAAACTGTTCATGAGATAAAACCTGCTGGATTATCCATGTGGCATTTGAAAACTATTCCTTAAGTGGATTACTATAACTTTTAGCCATTATTTAAATTTTTTATTCGTCATAGTTCACAAACTATGTTATGTAAAGACAGGAAGGATTCATATATTCACATTAAAATAACTACAAATCAAGTTGCCCTTAATGGTAAATTGAGTTGTAGTTAATGAACAGGGGAAGGAAAATCTCACTTTTCATTTCTTGACCCATAACCGAAGAAAAAACGGTCCGGTTCTGATATTAATCAGAGCATTTCTACTAAAAACTGTTATTCGTGAAATGAGAGGCATACATTTGAGCTTTGAGTGGAAACAATAGAGCAGCTCTGCTAAACAGGTGATGGATCTGAGGTAAACCTGATAACTGGTGACATGATGGACATCTTTAGAAAGTCTTTGAAGTTGGTTTTAAAGCTACAGCACGGATCCCGTGACCAAAAATACTTTTTTTTCTGACGCTGTAGGGTTTTTTTTTTTTTTTTTTTTTTTTTTTTTTAAAATCATGCTTAGACAGAGTAGGCTACTACTCCCCGGATGAGAGGGCGAGAATATGTGTTTTGAAGAGTTTTCTTCTTACCTCCGTCGAGATGCTCTCGGTGTTTGTCCTGGAAGACCCTCTGCTCGCCCTGCTGTCCCCGTCTGACCGCCTGAAACAACAGAACACGGACTCAGGTGAGATTCACTCCAAGACGAAGGGGGGGAATTTACACAAAGACGGACTTTAGAGCGACTTTATCACACTTTTTATGGCGTGTTTTGACTCGTTTCGGATGGGGCATCTCCGGACAGCATGGGAATCTCGCTACTTTTTACCCCGAAGGCACAATTTCTGGTTTCGTTCAGCGCTTGTCAGTGAGCGTGTTAAATAAAACAAGTTTTCGCACACTGTTTGGCTTTGTTTTGGTGTACAAACACACACACACGCGCACGCACGCACACAAACGGTCTCTGTGCCACCTACCGCCGTGGTCGGACTTTGATTTATTTCCGACTCGTTCACCAGGGAGGACTTTAGGTCGGCCAGGTCTCTCTCTGTGAACGCGTTCTCCTGGATTTTCTCCTCCTGCTCTCCTTCGTCTTTGAACGCAATCATCTCATCATTCGCTCCCAGGTCGTCCCCTCCGCCGCTACTGAGCTGAGGCATGACTACTTCCCTCCCTGGGACTTTTCCCCCCCTCTTATAAAGTATATATATATATATTTTAAAAAAGTATAAATAAAAAAAGAGAATAAAGTGACTTTCTCAGTTAAATATCCTCAAGTCTGGAGCGCCTCCAAGAAAAAGTAGAGAAAGCCCCACCACATACACAGAAAAAGTTGAGATGTGGCGTTCCCCGGCTGGTTGCTTGGTAGAAGACCAATGTTTCACTACAACAGCAAACAGCTCATTTGAGCCCAAGACAAGGCGAGGAGTCCCGACTTCAAAGGGCGCCGACCGCTTGATTGACAGGTCCGATGACTTGTTGGGGGGTTGTACGATTGTTTCTGCAGAGGGTTGAGCCTCTTAAAGAGACATCACCTCCCTCTGCTCTGCTCAACAGGCATTATTCATGACTTACAGGGCCGTCTTCGTGATATTCACGGTCCGCGGGCTGCCACAGTCAGAAAAGGTATTTACATAATATATGAATATATTATAAACTAATATAATAATATATTATAAGATAAATAGATAATCATTACCACTTAGTCAGGGAGCACATTTCTCAGTAAATAACCCCCAAAACTTCTCATCTGTTAATCTAAAATTGAATATATATATATAGATATATATATATATATATATATATATATATATATATATATATATATATATATATGTAGTGTTTTATATATATAGTGTTATATATATATATATATATATATATATATATATATATATATATATATATATATATATAACACTATTATATAAAACACTACATATATATATATATATATATATATATATATATATATATATATATATATATATATATATATATAGTGTTTTTTTTCTCTCTGTAAAATAAAACACATAAATTTTGACTAGTTTGAAGAAAAGATTTTCTTTTAATTGTCTTTATGGGCAACTAAAACAAACAAAGTATTAAAGTTTTTTTGTTTTTTTTTTAAGTATCTCTGTCCTACAATTATGGCAGCTCATTAAATATTCAATTCCTTATTAAGAATTGACAATGTGAAAGGAAGTGATATATTTGCACTTAAAAAAATAAAAATAATTTTGTTCATAAATAAAAGATAATTTCACCATTTACACACTTTTACGCACATCACAAGAAATTTAAACTGTTCATTTTTCAGTTTTTGTTTTCTATTTAAATTACTTGAATTTTTAGTGTTGTTAAAATCGACATTATTTGTTTGGTTTTTTTTCATTGATTTGTTTCAAACATTAGTTAAAAGAAAGAAAACAATACCTATCAAACATACAAAGCAGTGTTCAAAAGAGGAGTGTTGTTTTAAAAACAAATTATTTCTATCCTCTTTTTATTATATCACCTTCCTAATTATGTAGATATTAAATAAAACATAAACACTACAATCCCAAATATTCCCAAATATCCCAAATATAAAAGTAAAGATTTGTAACACCAACAACATATGTTTGAATCCCACAACATTAGATTTCCATGGACTTTCATAGGGTGTCCTTATTTTTTCAGGACTGTTAGCAAACTGTGTAAGCAAACTTTTTTATATAGTAAATTTGTGTTGAAAAAATTTATAAAATATAAAAACTGAAGACCACATCCACAGTAAACATCTTATATTGTAAAAAATAAAGGACTTATCAAGGTTAATAATCTGCTCCTGTATAGGAAAGTGAGGTACCTTTTTAAACTATATAAACAAAAGAAAATTAAAATGATGCAATGAGTCATTTACATTTTATAAAATAAATAGAGAAAATTAAAACTAAATTGTGTTGTTTTTTTTTAAATTCCACATTGACTTGCTTTTTGTCTTTTCTGGCAGTGCAAACAGATGATCGATCAATATGAATACCACGAATGTAAAAACCAGTTTGAATAAATATAACTCAGTTTCCTTTAGATCAAACCCTTTTAATTATTTTTTTGCTGTTTTGTGTTTGTTTTCAGAATTCTATTGGTTCTGTAAACCTGCGCTGATGATAAACTTCAAAATGTTTCCTCAATTATTCAAAGAAAAAAGAAGACATTCATTCAGGTTGCTGAACAAGCATTTATGATCCATGCCATGTTTGGAAGTGAGTAAGGTGGATTCTTGTTGGTTTTGAAGGTTTTTGTGGTCTTTATTGACAGTAGTCAGACAGGAAATGGGCAGAGAGAGAATGGGTGCAGATATGCACCAAAGGTCCCAAGGTCAGGAATCAAGTCCTGGACGGCTGTATTGAGGACAAATACCCCCCATATATGGGGTGCCCACTCTACCTCTACACCACGCGTTTCCCCAGGAAGATGTATTTCAGAATGATGACACAACCAACATAACAGTGGTAAAATTAGAAATCACAAAACCAGTGGGTTATTCTAATTATTGCACTCAGTAAGGCTACCTGCTGTTAGCAGAGCAAGTCGATAACAATGTGTGACTGATTTATTGAAATTAAAACTGACGTGACAGTAAACTCAGATCTTCAACTTGTACAAATTGAACACAACATAACTTATTAGCTTGCTAACCTTAAAAGTTATATCACTGAGAAACACAGAGAACATCTTGATCTTATTTCAAAACTGTATATTGACATTCTGGTTTGAGAGTTTAGGACTTTAACTAGATTTTGGACTTTTTAGGACTGAAATACTCACATTTAGCTAATTTAGCTATACACATACTATACAGTGTCTTTCAAAGGTTATTCATCCTCCATTAATTTTTTTCCCATTTTGTTACTTTACAAACCACAAAACCCAGTGTTTTATTGGAATTTTATGTAAAAGACCAACACAAATTAGTACTTAATTGTGAAGTAGAAGGAAATAATAAACAATTTTTAATTTCAAAAGAATTATTAATCAATGTATTGCATCCATTTTTGTTCAGCCTTGATTAGTCAATACTTTATAGAACTACCTCTCAGTACAATAACAGATGGAAATATCTGGGGGTACTTCTCTATCAGAGTTTGTCAACTCATTTTTTGGAAAATAGTTGAAGTTCATTCAGAGTGGATGAGGAGAGAGTCTGTAAACAGCAATTGTGAAGTCCTGCCTCAGTTTGTCAGTTCCTTTTAGGTCTAGACTTTGACTGGGTCATTCCAAGACATGAATATGCTTTGATCTAAACTATTTCCCTGCAGCTCTGGCCCTATGTTTAAGGGTGTTGTCCTGCTGGAAGGTGATCCTACATTTAAGTCTTCAGTCAATGTCTTTTGGTTTTCTTTCAACAATAGTTTTCTTCAGGCTACTCTTTTATAAATTTCAAGGTTGTGGAGTGCTATGGACCTTTGCAGCTCCTCCAGAGTTACCATTAGCCCTTTTGCTGCTTCTCTGATTAATGGGTTGATTAATGCCTTATTTCCATCTAAGTTCAAGTAGCCAGTCTTGTATTGGTAGGTTTGTAGTTGTGCTTTTCCATTTTGGACAACTGAACAGATGTTCAAAGCTTGGGATATTGTTTTATAATCTAATCCTGCTTTAAGCTTCTCCATATCTTTCTCCCAGACCTGTCGGCTGTGCTCCTTGGGCTTCTTGATGCTGTTTGTTCACGGATGTTATCTAACAAACCTCTAAGGCCTCTATTTATACTGAGAAATAAATTTAGGTGACTTCTATGGTTTGTTTTTATACTTGGAAGTTAAATTTTCTGAGTCTTGGGTCAGGGATACAACAAGAAACCCCCCGAAGTCAAAATACTACTGGGAGACTCAGAGCTTATAGAGCTCCCCAAGTTCAGTACTGTATTCTATAACCTCTGTTTGTGAAAGTTGTTATTTGGTGTTTCAAATGCATTAAAGTATTTTTTTCTGACTTTTATTATAGTAGTTTGCGGCAAAACAAGCAGCAAATCCTACTGATTTTCCTACTCGCAAATCAACTCCCATGTGATGTAATTCCCAGATCCTTTGTCTCCTCTCGAGGCAAACTGAACCAGCCACAGAAGGCACTGGATTTTATTTAAAGGGTTCAGAGGCTGAATACCAACGCACACCAAACTTGATGTTTAATTTGAAAATTTTGAAAGCCAGATATCCTTTTCCTTCCACTTCTAAAGTCTGCACTAGTTTGTGTGTTGCTGTCACATAAAATACAAATAATACAGATTAAAGTTTTTAGTACAACATCATAGGGAAAAGTAGTACTGTGAATCTGTTTGAGCATTTTAAATTAACCATATAGAGATGTTATGTGTCACTAATAATTATGAGATGTTTAGCAGTTTTGACTTTTAATCAAAATTTAATGCTAAAATAAAGTTTTAAAACCAAGAAATTGGATGTCTTTGAATAGTTCCTTCAATACAGATGTGGTGACACCACTCCCATTCCACTAGCTTTACTGAAAAAAGTAAAGCCTTATCTTTATTGTTTGGAATGATATCAGAGATATCAAATGTTTCAGTGTGTTTTCATCAGGTTACAGTGAATATTCAGTGTGAGTTTTTACCCTGTTCAGTTGTTTTCCAGCAGTCACCTGTCACACCACTCGGTAGTTTTCACATTTTGGAACAAAACTCCTCATTTGCATCAACAGAGAAGTGGCAGCTCACGCAAGAAGCAGCAAAATGTAGGACATTCTGTGAAAAAACATCAGAAGGCATGAATAACAGAGGCACAGCATGTTTTGGCTGGTCCCTACATCCCCCAGATTTTGTAACAGCCTCCAAAACAGTCAAAAAGTGCTAGCCGTTACAGCTACTTGATTGGAGGAGGGAAAGATAGAAAAGAAAACACAGTTCAAAGATGTAGACTTGAAGTTCTGATGTCTTATCAAACTTGTAACTTGCCTTCCCCTGTTTTCCTCCCAACATCGATGCATTTTTAATGCCGATACAGTAGCATAGCTGGTCTTCAGAGTTTTTAATTGAGAAATATTTATACACTCCCATGCTGTGACTTAATATTCGACTTAATCTGAGTCTGTTGCCTTGAATGAGAATGATGATCCACAGCTGGGAAACAGAATTAAATACAAACAGAAAACGGGCACGGTATTTGCATAAAACTGCATATTTATACAATATCGTTGATGCATATTAATAAAAAGATTAAAATGAGCGTTTTTAATGTATGCTAATCTAAATTATAAATGAGTTGTTTAAACTCCTTGTTTATTCGCCTTGATTAAATATAGACAGCTGTTTTTTTCCAGAGAGACCACACTTCTCCTGCATGGGCCACACTACCTCATGAGCATGCAATGCTCTGATCTTAAATGAATATCTGTACTGATAGTTGCAGACATTCATCACATGGTTGCACAGGTTCACCTGAGGCTACTCAGATATGATGTGAAACAGAAATTCTTGTATGAACACACTTTCTGTTCAATGTGTCTTAAATAGACTCTGAACCACAAACCTTTTCTGCTTTTCGATGTATGAGTCTTTCGCTCTGTTTTTATTTTTTGGCTTAGGCTTCAGTGGTTTGATTATTTATGTCAGATCGTAGTTATATTTTACCTTTAAATCACCCTGCTTCATCACTCCAGGGCTATTTCTTTTTCTTCCTTTTACTGTTAAACACCATGTGCATCCTTTCTTATCATCTTTTGTCTTTATCTCTAATGACTGTCATCTGTGACATCAGAAGGCATTGCCAGTGTTGACAGGAAAGGCCAAAAAAGGAAACATGAGCCGATTGAAACGATAAGCATCCTGCACAGAAAATGAGAAAAAAAAAGAAGACGCATTGCTGCTGTGACCCCACAAGACAGGTTTTTCACATACAGTCAGAGATACAGAGCAAGCTGTGTGTCTGAAAAAAACAACGGCTGTGGTTCCTCTGGTAAAAAAAAAAAAAAAAAAAAGAAAGAAAAAAAACCCTGGCAATTAGCTTTATGTTTATATTTAGCTAACGCTGTTGAAGTTCAATTTAAATGACTGAATAAAGTAACACTACAAATACAAGATATAAGTAAAAATGTAAAGATGATTATTTTTAAACAGAAGGTATCAAGTGTTTCATAAGATAAATAAGGAAACAGCCCAGAAAAAAAGCTATATTAAATATCTTTGTAGTTCATGTAATAGTTTACAAAAAGATAGATGTAATTGAATCTGGAGGTACTGTTTGTAAAAATACGCCTTTAAAAATGCCAGTCAGGTCAGGAGTACTCCTGATACGTGAAAAGTTTGTATCCAGCTTTAACTAAGTGGAGGCACTAAAACTAAAGTCAAACCTGCTAGCATTGTGATCTTCTCAACCTTGAGGCTGTTATTGCTAACCAAGGACACATTTAAAGTGTGGTTGTTACATGGTGCCTTATGAGAATATTTAAAAAGTATCTATCCTGATTTAAATAGCTTAGCAATAGTGCTAAAACTAAAGTCAAACTTTTTATCAAGTTTCTTAATCCTGAGGCTGTTATTGCTAATGAAGGACACATCTTAGCAGTGGTTGTCAGAGAAAATGCTTACATGGCGCCTTATCAGAATGTTCAAAAAGTTTGTATTGACATGTAACTAGCTTAGCCTCAGCATTACAGCAACCGTCAAATACGCTAGTGAGCAGAAATATCTTAAATTATCAGTTAAAATTTATTTATAATATTTACCAAACACTGTCAGGACTTGGGTTGTTTTGGGGTTTTTCTGGGTTTGTAGTTTTTATTTTTTGTTGTTCTGTGTTTCTTAGTATCTTATTCTTTGATTTGATCAGTGTTGTTTCTGTTTTACTTTACTTCAGTCCTTTCTTAATTATTCTAGTTAGATTACGTTTATTTATTTATTGTGTCTAGCTATTCTTTGTTACTGTTAGATTAATTTTCCTTGTTCAACTGTTGTTTACTTTCCCTCACCCCCTGGTGCCAATCTCTCTCTCTCTCCTCAGTCTGCCTTCTGCTCTCTCCTCTCACACCTGCAACCTGTTTGCCAATCTATTGTTCCACCATCCACTCTCATATACCTTTATATACCTCTCCTGCTCTCACTGCTTGCTGGATCCTCCCGTTTAACCCCGTTATTTTTCTCAATGTACCCAGTTCCTTTTGTTCCTGCTTTTGTGTCCTCCTGGCTGTTTTTGTAAGTTCTTGTTTTATTATCATTTATTCATTAAAATATCACCATTTACTCAACACCTCTGCATCTCTACATTCGGGTTCACCTTCACCACAACTGCACGACAAGAAAAAGCTATTTTTAATTTAGAAAGCTGAAAAATGTTTCATAATACTGATGTACACTCATTAAAAATGCTCACATAGTTAATGTCATTTCAAAGTAGTGCTTATAAATGTATTCCATAAACTATTTTCATGACTTATCAAAATGACAAGGGAAATATACGCTAGGGTAACTACACGTTATAAATAGTTTGGGACACAACGGTAGTTGCACTAGTTTGAAAGCTTGTTCATGTATGAAATAGCTTAAGGTGGGGACAGAGTTTAAAAGGGCATATGCAATAAATTTGAACAGGTTGTTAATCTTGGTTTATTTGATTTATGTTTTTGTTTGCGACATTTGAAGAAAATCCACCCTATTTTTGTATAGCATGTTGTCTTTCTTACCTTGTAATCTGCAAAAACTTGCACTACAAGTACAAAATGCACTACAAGTAAGGTGAAATTCCACACAACAAAACAAAAGTTGTGTAAGAAATTGATAATCATTATAGGGTTAAGTACTACAGGCAAGCAGGAGACAAGTCCTTTTAAAGTGGCCATCATGGTGCAAATTAATTTACACCATTTCCCATTGAATATGAAAAGATCATTCCACTCCTTAATCAGTAGACTTGGAAACATGTTTTCCTTTAAAGATGAATCACAGTTGGTTAAAAAAAAAAAAAAAAAGATTACACACTGTGCATTCTAAAGCAACATCAGGCGCATTAAAGCTGCAGAGTAATTAAATCATGTCCTTTCATTGGGGTTAAGCCACATCCAAGCAAACAGCTCCTAACTAGAACCACTTGTGTGCTTTTTATTGGTAGTTTTCCTACAATCAAACCCACGTCCTCCAAGGCAGCATCCAGCCGGCAACATGGAACCTCCACAAGTCTCCTCGCCAGTTTGATTTAGCATCCAAGTTTCTATCAATGAAATCAAAAATGTATCTGCCAATGGGTTCACTTTGGATGATTTATGTTTAGCTGTTTTTAGACGTTTGGAGGCAAACTCAGCTTCTGCGTCCAAGATTTTTGAATAGTGTGGTTTACTTGTTGTCTTATTAAAAACAGTCCGAATCTTCAGAGAGAGCCCATGTTTGAAACTTGAAATTTGTGTGTTTCTTTTTTGGATGAAGAGGTTTACATAAATAGGTTACAGACAGGATGCCACTGAATTTGTGTGCAAAAGAACCTGTGTAGGAGGCTGAAAACCTTTTAATCATTTCAGAATTTCTAACACTTATTTAGAAAGTTTACTCCTAGTGGTGGAAACATTACCTTGAACACCTCCAAGAAAGGCTACATAAGCCATCTTGAAATAAAGGTTATCAGTTAGGAAATGAAAAAGAAAACAGAACAAGAGTTTTAAAGTTTTTTTTTTTATCAGTTATTGGCTTCTGCTGCATGGCTCAGCAAAAATGCAGACATTTTTAAAAAAAGCAGTCAGAAATACGTATCACACAGAAAATAACGAGGCTTGTTCAAGATTTGGTTTGCTGAGTGTTTACTGATTTGAATCTGTCTCTTTTGATTTAGCAGAATGCCGTTGCCTTACCTCTTCGTTAACTCCTAATCAAACATTTATGAGTTGTTACCACAGATCTGCAGTGGGCTTTGGGGATGAAATCAACAAACATAAACATCGGAAGAAGAGAGCTTTGAAAACATATTGCTGCTCTTCTGTGGAGGATCATTGGACAGAGATGCAAACACTTTACACGTGACTTTGTGTCAAACTCAAGATCTAAAATTAGGCAGATTTTAACTTGGCATCCAAACCAAATCAGCAACAGGAAGCAGTTGGAAGCACTGTTGCTTCGCAGCAAGAATTCAAATTCTGATATGGGCCTTTCTGCATAGAGTTTGCATGTTCTTCCCTTGCCTGCGTGTGTTCTCTCCACGTACTCTTGCTTCCTCCCACAGTTCAAAAACATGACCAATTAACCGTTAGGTTAATTGGTTTCTCTGAATTATACGTAGGGATGAGTTACAGGCTACCTGTCCAGGATGTACTCTGCCTCTCCCCCAATGACCACTAGAGATACCAGCAACCCTCAAGGACAAGTGGGCATGGACAAAGGATAGACGAAATGAATGATGTTGGTTGGTGGCTGATTAAAAACACGATTTCCAAAAAAAGTATTCATCCATTTTACTTTTTATTATATCTTGTTGTACTTTTGTTTGTAAAAAAAAAAAAAAAAAAAAAAAAAAAACAACAGCAAAAACTAATTTATCCTAATTTATCCCTGCATTCATCATGCTTTTATCTCCTTAGAGGTTTAATAAAAAGAAGAAGAAAGCTATTTTCGGAAAAGTTCATATCTTCACTCTGCCTAGTTTCATGAGCTTTATAATAAAGTGCGTTAACAAATCAGGCTTGAGCTCATGAAATCAAAAAAGATTTGACATAAAAACAAATGTACATCATGTGATCTTATTAAATACAAAAACACATTTTTTAAAAACTTTTAAGGCATTTCATTTGAAAAGTTTACAATTATATTGTCTAAAAAAAGCATGCATAAAATGGAGGCAAAGTTTGTGGTTGTCCAGTTGTGAAACAAATGTAAAAAGGATGTGTCAAAGCAGAAATCCAGTGTCAGGCAGTAAAGATGGATGTCATCTTTTCTAAAAGTTCTCACAACCAAAGTAGTTTAAATGGTTTATTCTGATAGACAGCTGTAAGCATATAAAATCTCAGTATCACCTTTCTACCCATCTGACACTATGGCATACATGATACAATCTCCAGCTGAACAAGACCACCACAGATGTTTTGGACATATAGAAAAATATTGTATAATAAGTGTGGAAACTAAGAGATGCTGCACAGCATATACAAGTACAGGCCATTACTAAATGTCAAAATGGACAGTATTTTATTCTTTATTCTGTTTTCATATATATTATATGCTATATTTGTGTGAACCTACTTGCTTTGATTGCCTGTCACTTTACTGCTGTTGCACCAGAATCTCCTCATTGTGGGATAATAAAGGAATATCCATTCTGAATGTCTTTTCTATTGCTTCTGAGATGGAGAGAGGAAACTTTACAAATGTGTATACAGTATATAACTTTAAGCCCAAGAAGGTCAGGGCACCACTGAGTATGGAAAAACGAGGTATAAGATTGTAACATCACAGCAAGAGTTACTTACTCCAGTTATGCAGTAGCACATTGTGTGTTTTACACCCATCTTTTCAGTACACAACAAAAATATAGCTAATGTGGACCAGTCGTCTGATTTCTGTGCTCTTCGTCCTGTATGAGAGGTGGAGCTGCAGGCAGAGGGAAGACAGGCAAGTGAGTGCTTTCCAGGAAAACCGCAAGCTTCCCAGAGGTGCTGAGGAGATCCAGAGAGTCTGGGGTTAAGAAGGAAGAACCAGGAGGTTAGCATGAAAGTCAGCGAGGAATGAGGATGGGACCACAGGACCAACTTGAGGCAAACACCAAGAAGGAACGCTGAAAACAAACTGGTGATTCTCTCCTGCTTCAGCCACCCTTCTGAGCTTCCTCGAGGTGCAGCTGTGTGTAATCCCTCCTGTGCCTTATACCTGCAGAAGAGTGAAAGCCAGCATCACATATACACACAAAATAGATCTGCACTCAGCCCCACAGATATGACTGTAAATCCAGCTGTTCTGTGAAGGCCTCACAAGTTTGCTAGAGAACATTAGTGAATATCTTCTTAGGGATTAAGTTGTTGTGAACTTAATGCAGGTGTAGCCTATAAACAATATCCCAAGTTTTGAATGGAACATTGTTCAGTACACCAAGTCCAATGTGGAAGTATGTTGAATTACGGTAAGTACATTTGTACAGAGGAATTAAGTACATTTGTATGATTCGTCACAAAATACCTACAAAGATTGTCAAATGGCTAAAAACTCCTGGATGGAAATTACAAAGTCTCTGTCCATGGAAGAATCTATCTGCAGAAAGATTTGGTGCTCTTTCCGTGAATGTTTCATTGATTTATATGCTTAGGGCGTGACATATGCTGAAGCGGGAAGGGTGTCCCCAGGTGGTCTGCACCATTTGTAAAAGGTGTGTGCAAATCCAAACATCCCCAACCATGTGACTACGTGGCGACTGTTTGGCTTAGGATGAAGAATGGGAGAGCCTTAAAGGTATAGTTTAGATAAAAGCCTTGAAAATTTATGTTTACAGACACTCTCCATCCAAACTGAGTTAATTTGTAAAGAAGTATGTGCAGAAATTTTAATCTCAAGCTGATAAAGACATGCCCCAAAAAGACTTTTAGTTGTATTCAAATATGAGTATTGACTTGCTGGGGCTGACTACTTTATTTTTTTAGGATTTTTTTTAGGATTTTAGGATTTTTTTTTTATTTTTTATTTATTTTTTTTTTTAGGATTTTTTAAGTAAAAAAAAAAACCCAGCAAGAGCAAAACAAAAACAGAAAACCGGCATCCCTTTCCTTCCACTTCACGATTGTGACCCATTCTGTGCTGGTCTGTCACATAAAATCCCAATAAAACATTGAACTTTGGAACACAATGTTAAAAATTACTACTAATGATAATTTTGCAAAGATCGCATATGTTCACTGCATAGCTAGAATCTCAAAATGCATGAGTAGGTGGTATAAGAAGTTAATACAGAATAGTTAATGTAAGATATAATGAATCAGCAGGAAGTATAATAGTTTAAAGCTGTAGAGAGTAAGCTGCTTCCTCAAGCTGAGAATGTGCTGTTTGCTTGAATTCACACGGTTTTGGTTACATTAGATGAAGAAAATGAGGAGGAGGATCAGACCTTGGCCTTCAGTGTCCAGGTTACTGTGCCCTCCACTAATTTAGTCACATACACACACACAAACTCACACACACACACAGGCAAGGAGAACCGTGCTGTAATCTGGGAGGCAGGAAACAAAGGGCCTCGTTAATGCAGAGACTCGCATGGGCCTTTGATGTGGAGCCAAGCCATTCACTCCTCGTTCTTTGCACACACACACACACACACACACACACACACACACACACACACACACACAGAATGGCAGACACATGCACAAGTGCCTTTTACCACAGAACGAAGCAGAAGCAAAATGCTAAAAAGAGAATAATCTGCCTGTGTCGAGGCAACGTGGCTGCTATTTAAAGCTTCTTGTATAAGATCTAAACCAACACGCTTATAAACCACAAGCACATGGCTACGCGACTCATTCCTATTACACATTCTAGCCCCCGTATTGTGATACTAGTTCCCATCATTGCCCCTTTATTTTAGTAATCACAATACTAACATGTCATCAACGTGTGAAAGTCAGAACAGTAAATAATTACTGGATACTTGACTTAGTCATTACATCTTAATGAGACTATTTTCCAACATACATGTGTATGAATAAATGATGCACAAACACACTGGTTTCATAAAAAAGCAGGATTTTGTTTGTTATGCAGATGTAGTCCAAGTTCTGACAGCAGATGTTTCAGAGCTGCAGAAGTCATCGCTAACACAGTGGCACTGGGTTGTAGGGTTGCCCTAATGCAAGATGAGCTGCAGGTCTTGGTACAGACATGCAAACATGCAAGACTACTTTGGGAAATGCTTTTATTCAAAGCTCTTCCATGTTTTACTTTCTGGTTGCATTATGCTGTCTGTTTGATCTTCTTTTATCTTTTAGAATTTTATTGTGATTATTTTCAATTGCTGTCTTTTATTTTAATATTTTCAAAGCATTTTGCACATTTATTTTACATGTATTGATTTTTATTATTTTAATTTATATTCTATATTTGTTTTGTCACCCTGTAAATCAGCTTGAGTTTGTGTATTTAGAAGGTACTGTATAAAAAAAAAACTGACTGAAACTGATATATTCAGTCTCCGGCAGTGCTGTGAAAAGTATCAATTAAATGTTAACATCAAAGATAAGCTGAGTGAAGACAAAATATAGTTTTCAATTTATGGTTTAATTATTAAGGGTAAAAAAAAAACAAAACAAAAAACAATCAAACCAACCTGGTCCTGCAGAAAAAATAAACACCCTCACCTTGTTAAATCTTGAATTAACTTGGATTAACCAAATTTTTTGAAAAGCTGAGTTCAATTTCACAGTTCAAACTTTATTGCCAGACCTGTAGAATGAAGAAATTACTAAAATACAACCTGTCTGATAACATAAGACTGGCTAAAAAAATTTCAAAAAGCAACACATCATGCCCCGATCTGAAGAAATTCAGAACATCATTGCCATCTGTCAGTATGGAAAGGGGTACAAAGTCATTTCTAAGGCTTTGGGAATCCAGTGAGGGACACTGAGAGGCTTTCTCCAAAATTGGAGAAAGTATCAAACAGTAGCAAACCTTCCCAGGAGTGCTCCACCTACCAAAATTACTCCAAGAGTGCATTGACTACTCATCCAGGAGGTCACAAAAGAACCTCAAACATTACCTAAAGCTTTAACATCTCAAGTGGAAAACATTTTGGAAAAATCCTGCTACAATTTGTGTAAAACTAACAGCATTTCAGAAAAAGAACATCATCAAACATGGTGGTGGTAGTGTGATGGCCTGGGGCTCCTTAGCCTGGGGCTGCTTTGGTTCTTTAGGACCTGGTTGATGAAAGCTCAAGCGCGCTTAGCACACTACAAGTTCATCTCTAAATAACTTTGAGAATGATTGGCATGGCCTTAGGGAGGATTTTCATGCTTGAAACCCCTCCAGAAAGTTAAGAAAGGCCAGAGGGGTTGGAGAATGATGCTGTTCTTTGAACTACTCGCTTGCAACAACCAAGTTCTTGGTTCAACTTCTGGAACGGGGCTCTCTATGGAGTTTGCATGGTCTCCCTGAGCATGCATGAGTTCTTTCTGGACTCTTTGCATCTTCCCACACAGTCCAAAAACATGCTTGACTACAGGGAACAGCCACCAACTCCAAGCAAGGATACAGTAGTTAAAGAAAATAGATAGATGAGTACAGAAAAGGTCTTTTTTTTTTTTTTTTTTTGTTTTGTTTTTTTTTGTTTTTTTTTTTTGCAAAGATCTGCTACCTTCTGTCATGATGTTTGGTGTTAGGACTCAAATACAGGTAAAAATGGTAAATGATAAATGGCCTGTACTTATATAGTGCTTTATCTAGTCCAGGGGACCCCAAAGCACTTTATACTACATTCAGTCATTCACGCATTCATGCACACACTGATTGTAGCCATTGCTGCCCTGGGGAAGTCTGACAGAGCTACCATGCACCGGCGCCACCAGGTCCTCTGACCACCACCACAAGCAGGCAAGGTGGGTGAAGTGTCTTGCCCAAGGACACAATGATGGAGACGGACAGAACGGGGGCAATCCGCCAGTTATGGGACGAACTCCTATCACCGTCACCACCATCGCCCCATAAAGGTACACAACTGAACTGAGGGCCAGGAAAATCCATAATGTAAACTGAGCAGACTGATAATTAAAACAGACAAGAGAAACACACGTATTGGAGGTTTTGTTGTGAGATAGCATGTCCAGAAGAAAAACTCAGAGATTGTTCTGAGGTTTCCAAGATACTGGCAGCTCAGAAAAAATAAATACTATCTTCAGAAAGTTCTGGATCTGCCCCAGAATCAAGTCCTAGTTGGTAGTGCCTGAAAAAAACCTGCAAAGGGAAATAACCAAGATTCATCCTAATCTAATCTCTGAATGACCTCAAATGATGCTGAGGAGCAGCAACTCTTCTCCAAACTCCTCCATTAGATGGAGCTCCTAACTTCCTCCCAATGCAAAGCTTGGGAATCCCACAGAGGAGCACATTTCAGCTGTTTGTATCTGGCATGTTGTTCTGTCAGTCATGATCTATATCTCATGACCATAGGTGAAGGGCAAATGGTAATGGACTAGTAAATTATGAGTTTTGCCCTTTGGCTTAGCTCCTTCACTGAGAAGGACCAGAGCAAGGCCTTTAATGCTAATGAACAATGAAGCCTCCATCTGTCTTCCTACCATTTCTCATGAAGGACACACCCAGATACTCAAACTCTTCCACCTTTTCCTAGTTGAGAATATTGTCCTCATGGTTCATGGCTAACAGACAACAGAACAACATCCACAAATAAAAGAAGATTCAAAAATTAAACATGCTTCTCGACCCTGCCCTCAAACACCATGGACAGTGAAATTCAAGGAGAATTATGGTTAGGGGAGAAGACTGACAGAAGAGTCAGGAAGGATAGAGGAGCAGTGAAATGGGGAACTACAAACTAGAGACCCTTCTCCACAGGTGTGGCTTTAAACAGTTCTTCCTCACTCTGCCCTGGCTAAATTCATCTCCATTTGCAGATCCTGCATGGTTCTTCCCTGTTTTTTGGTACCACCTCAGGGGTGGTAACAGACTGTATTCACTGATTGGCCTGTGGAATCCACAACGAGACCATAGTAGTTGGTGAGATGGCAAGTGCAAATCGAAAATTCCAAACCTTAAGGTCCAAACGTTTTTATCAGTTGTGGCAGAAGAGCGCATACAGTGTCAGCTGGAGAGAGCAACCTGCATATATACCGAGAGATTTCGGAGAAAGTGGCTGCCTAAGGGTACATGACATCATTGGAGTGTCCACCACAGCTTCTGCACACTCACAGACCTCCCACAATCTTGTCCGTATTCATGCCCACATAGTGAGGAACACACTGCCAATGGAGACACAACCAACTTGCCTAGAAGGAGCTAAAGACAACTGAAGACGTTTATAGAGAATGACATAAATCCTAAACCTAAAAACTCACAGCAGGACTTCAAATTCACAAATCACAGAGAACCAACAAAAGGTTGATGGGAACAGAAAACAGTCACACAATTAATATGACACCTTCCTCATTTGTTGTGACTTGATACATATGCATTAGTAGATTCCCTTTTTCGTCAAGGCTGATCTGTTGCAAGTGTGTGAAGTGAATCCTTAAAGGAAACTCCAAATGTCAGTGTGGGATAAATGTTCTCTATGTATGTTTATCAACACCAACAAGTATAATTATATAAGTGGACACTCTCACCATACAAGAAAATCATCCTTACAGTCAGACTGACTATTTTGGTTTTTGCAGTTCAGGATTTTCCTTTATTTAAAAGATCCCTAAAATTTATTTTAATACCTTTGTCCTTATAAAATGTTTTCCAAGATCTTCTGATTATTACCATTAGAGATACTCCTGTTGTTTATGCCTTTTAAATGTTCAATCCCTTTCTCATGTATTTTGAAGCAGAAAACTGGAGCTGTCTGGTTAATGTGGCCTTGCTGTTGTTCTCCTCTGCAGAACCAACCTGATATTAGTGGTCTGTGTGTTTGCCGCAGTCAGAGAGGCCTGCCTCTGTCCGATGACGGTTCTGCCCAAAGCTTCTCATCAAAGGAAACAGGACATTAAGAGGCTCAGTGAGTCTCTTGTTGGTCCTGTTCAGCCCCTCTGTTTGGGTTTCACTGATTTCCAGTTTAACAGTTTTGTGTTCCTAACTGGTATCAAACTCACGACAGTTTGCCTTGTCGGTTTTGGTGTCTGTCTCTGCTAAAGCAAGAACATTCTTTTGTTTTGTTTTTACTATTATTAATTATTATTATTATTATTATTATTATTATTATTATTATTATTATTAGGGCCCGGACTTTAATATGTTAATTTCAATTAATTAATTACATAGATTTTAAAGCTTTAAGATTTTTACACAGTTAATTGCATTTTTTTCCATAGAAGTTTCCCACCAGAACCTTTTTATTCTCATACTTCCGGCACACCTGTAAATCTGACACACATGCGACATCTGCAAACAACAGCAACAGACGACACAGCAACTTTTCTTGGCCCACTGGGGGCTAATTTTTGTTTCAAAGAATGATCTGATGGGATGCTGGAATAGACTATTATTGTGTCCAAGTTGTGCAAAAAAGGAGCTGGTCTGTCACTGAACCTATTCAAGCCTATAATACCATCCATCTATCCATTATCTATACATACTTATCTATAAAGTGTTGTGAGGAGCGCTGGTGCGTATCTCCAGTGGTCATCGGGCGAGAGGCAGGGTACACCCTGGACAGATTGCCAGTCCATCTTAGCCTATAATTCCATCTCAATGCAAAACATGTTGCAACAAGCACAGAAATCCCCAGTGATAATGTCAGCATCACATTTCACATTTCTAAAGAAGTATTTTTTCAAGGATGTTAAAAGAATGATCAGGGGTTCCTGAAACACTTGAAAGCTGAATGGGTATATCAACACTTTGCACCTATCTGATGATTGAATAACCCAAATAACAGATTAAAAGCAGTAAATACCTTTGTTGTTGAGCTCGTATGTCTATTTATTCAATAATTTAGCTGCAAAAAGGATTTTTGAATTGAATATGTTGCTTATTTTGCTGATACATAGTTTTTGATTAAAATGTGATTAATTGCAATTAATTAATTACAGAAACTGGAATTAACTTGATTTGAAACTTTAATCAAGTCCCACCACTGATTAATATTAATATTTGTAGAAGTAATAGTAGCAGGGGTCGCGTTAACCAAATATTTTCAGGTTTTGCCGATTTTTTTTAAAACAGCGATGAAAAAATCTGAAGGCCATTTATCATTTTGACAGATTACAATTCACACACCCGACCACTTGGTGCAGACACGCCAACATTTTCAGCTTTACACACAGAGTAGCCTACATCATGGAGGTAACTAAATCAATTTTTTAAAAAAAGCATCCTATCTGAGTATCATCTCTGACTTGGATTCTATCCATCTTGCTACCTGGGAGCTGACAACGCACTGAAGAGTTATAGACTTTGGAGTGCATCTGAACCACTGCTTGGAGAGTTCCTCCCACTGAACCAGGGTTCAGTGGGAGGAACTCTTGTGGTATCGGGAAACCCCTCGCTCAGAGAATCTAACCAACTTCTAATCACTTCAATTGGAGAAATTTTCCCTGAATTCAAAGCTTTGGCTGAAGTTGATAATCTAACTGTAATCATTTCATTTCATTATTTATATGTAGTTATTGGGGCCACAGTTAGTGGTTTTTGTCACTACTGAGAAAAAGTTACATTTAGTTATCTGTTCAATGGCACAATGTGGACTCTCTGTTCAGCTTGTTGAATATTTATTGAACCGAATGAAAATTAAATGCGGTTGAATATGTCATAATTATCATCATTCTCACTGGATCTTTTGATGCCGTCAATCAAAATGACATGCAATGAAAAAGTCTATGCAATGAAATACTACTACCTCTGAGTAGTAGTAGTATTTATATCATTATTGTTTTGTGTCAAATTACTATTTATTTATTAATTATTAAAACACATTAGATATGCTTTTCCTTCAATGATTTGGCAGATAGAAGATGGATGAATGGAGGGTAGAATAGTCAGCTGGTGCAAATTGTAATCTAATACTAATGTTATGGGATAGAAAGACACTCTTTTCAAATTAAGCATTTTGATGACAAAGTTAATATTAAATAATTCTTGAGTGCTTTAAGTTTCTACTTCTACAGTTTTTTCATTTTGGTTTTTTAAATGTATTTTATATATCTTGAATAAGAAATAATGGCAACAAATGCATGTTCCTTTCCTGATGATCTGATGATGAAGCAGACTGTTGTCTTTTTTAACCTCTCATGAAACCATAATGTTTGAAACTGCAACTGAGGCAAATCTCAACATTTATCTCAGGTCGGTCTACCTTTACTTGGCTGCTAAGATGCTGGAAAATGTGGAAACATCTTTTTAAACTTACTTTCTTACTGGAGCAGGAAGTAACTTGTGGTGATCCTTATGAGTTAACCATACAGAGTCCACAGATGGTCCAGTATGAGGACTTGGATAAATATGGTCAGAGCAGGCCAGAAAGTGTGGGTGGTCATGTCCATGGTGAAGCTGTGGGCAAGCTCAAGGATAGTGGTGGTCAGTGATGCTTTAACATCGAGTCACACTGGACTCTTTGTGTAGCAGGTCACATATATCCTTTCATGTTCCTGTGTTAAAACTTACATTACCTTTTATTTTAAGCTTTTATGCAACAGTCTTCTTGTATTTCAAACTGTAGAATGAAGTAACTTTGTAAATGTGTGCCGGCAGCCAGTTAAAGTAGCTGCATGTGTTCTGTGGGAGGGACCTACATGAAAGCATGCACACTTTGTAAAATGCAGATGCCACACACACAAACCTCAGTGACAGCTGTGACATGCCAGAAAATTCACCTACAATGACAAGGATCAAAAATAAAGCATAATTCAAATTACAGCCCCAACAAATCCTCCATTGTGTTCGCTCTTGAGGTTTTTTTTTTTTTCATAGGAAAAGAAAAGATGTCACCAACCCAGGGAGATCAGAGCACTCGCAAACTAAGCCTCCATTTGGGCTGATGGCAGGCCTATTAAATGCGTGCATCCACAGTGGTCTCTTTTTAGTGGTGAGTAGGCGGCTCGCAGTCCTGCAGTTGACGGTTAGCAGCCGATTCTGGGATTGGTTTATCCGCAGCAACGGGACTGATGTGGCTGGGAGGAGGATGTGGATTCCTATGATGGATCATTGTTTAGGTTTGGGGAGTGGGCGTGTGTGTATGTTTGTGTGTGTGTGTGTGTGTGTGTGTGTGTATATATATGAGTGTTTCCACTCGGCCCCACTCAGTTGGAGAATCAGGAATTCAAGATCAAGTCAAGTCAAGTCAAGTCAAGTTTATTTGTATAGCACATTTCAGCAGCAAGGCAGTTCAAAGTGGTTTACATCATAAAAACATCAATCAAGTACACAGCAAAATCATCAAAACATCAAAATAATCCAGCAAAATCATCAAAATTATCTAGCAAATACACATGAAAATCATTGGTAAAAATATTGATCAGTGATTCACTTACTTTATTTAACTGATTTACACTCAAACTTCCACCCTTTGGAAAACCAAGCTTATCTTATCCGGATTTGTTTGCAGATTTATGGTCCAGACTTCTAATCAAAGGCAGCTCTAAACAGGTGGGTTTTCAGCCTTGATTTAAAGGAATTTGGTGTTTCGGCTGTTTTGCAGTTTTCTGGGAGTTTGTCCCAGATTAGTGGTGCATAAAAACTGAAGGCTGCTCCATGTTTGGTTCTGGTTCTGGGGATGCAGAGCAGACCAGAACCAGAAGACCTGAGTGGTCTGGGAGGTTGATACAATGCCAACAGGTCTTTAAGGTTAGTTGGTGCTAAGCCACTAAGTGATTTATAAACTAAGAGAAGTATTTTAAAGTCTATTCTCTGAGCTACAGGAAGCCAGTGTAAGGACTTTAGAACTGGGGTGATATGCTCTGTTTTCCTGGTCTTAGTGAGAACACGAGCAGCAGCATTTTGGATCAGCTGCAGCTGTCTGATTGATTTTTTTTTTTTGGCAGACCTGTGAAGACACTATTGCAGTAATCAATGCAACTAAAAATAAACGTATGGATGAGTTTCTCTAGATCTTGTTGAGACATTAGTCCTTTAATCCTGGAAATGTTCTTCAGATGATAGAAGGCCATCTTTGTAACTGTTTTTATGTGTCTCTGAAGGTTCAGGTCCGAGTCCATCACTACACCCAGATTTCGGGCCTGATCACTAGTTTCTAGCTGTAATAATTGAAGCTGCGCGCTGACTCTAGATTATTCCTCTTCAGGTCCAAAGATAATGATTTCAGTTTTGTTTTTGTTCAGCTGGACAAAGTTTTGGCACATCCACGCATTGATTTGTTCTAAGCATCTGTTTAGTGCTCAGATGGGTTTGGAGTCACCTGGTGATCAGACTCACAGTTTGAACAGGCAGATTTACAAGCTAACATCTGCAATGAATCAACGTACTGCTTTTAAACATTTTTGCTTGCAGTTTGAAGTCTTATATTAACGATGGAAGAAGGAGTTGGTGGACAAAAATGTAAAATCATTTCTAAATCAACTGTATAAGTTATTATCCTGTCAAATGTACTTGTAATCCTTGAACTACATTCTGGTATGTTTCAACCACAAGTTCCAATATAATTTATTGGGGTTTTATGTATGTTTATGATTCTGAAGTAGAAGAAAAATGTTGAATGGTTTATACATTTTTTTTACTAAAAAAAAAAAGAAAAAAAAAGAGTAATACATGAAATTCCAGCTGCAAGTTTTTTGGGGTACATCGCTACCTGCTTTGCATATCTAAATACTGAAATTTGTGCCCATTCTTAATTGCAAAATAGCTCAAGCACTGTCAGATTGGATGGGAAGCTTCTGTGTTCATCAAGTCTTACCCCAGATTCTCAGTTAGATTTAGATCTGGGATTTGACTGGGCCAATCTAAAATAATCATGATTTGTTATAAACCACTTCATTGTACCTCTTGCTGTGTCTTTATGGTCATTGTCTTGCTGGAAGTTGAACCTCTATCTTTTGCAGTCTTTTGCAGCCTCTAAGAGGTTTTCTTTCAAGAATTTTAAAATTCATCCATCTTCCCATAAACTCTGACCAGTTTCCATTTTTGCTCAGTCTATTTTTCACCATGATGCTGCTCAGATGCTTCTGTGTTAATAAAGTGGCAAGTGATTGCATGTAAGTACAGACATTCAGGGAGACAGGACACAGGCGCAAACAATGAAGACAGATACAAGAGCCAGTTCATACATACATACAGGACAAACAAACATGCACACACAAACACACACACACACACACACACACACACACACACACACACACACACACACACACACACACACACACACAATTAGGGTCAATTGAGAGACACCAATTAACCTGACAGTCATGTTTATGGACTGTGGGAAGAAGCTGGAGTACTTGGAGAGAACCCATGCATGTATGGGGAGAACATATAAACTTCATACATAAAGGTCCCTTGCTGCATTGAAAGAGCCTTTTTGCTGCAAGGCGACAGTGTTACCAACTGCCCCACTGTTGCAACCAATGAACAAACCATCAACCATAGAAAATTTTGGATCAAAACAAGTAACTTTGTCCCAAACTCTTATATCTTAGCTGTTCTTTCAAAGGTAGAATTGTAGCTCTAAAAGGGTCTTGAGCGCATGTTTTGCAGGGTTTGTTAAAGAAATATGAAAGTAATGACAAAATGAAACAATGAAAATAAAAAGATAAAAGTATTAAACTTATAAAATCATAAATAATTGATGGGTCAAGTTATGATTGCTGTTTTGGGGGAAAATAATTTGTCAAGCCTATTCCAAAGAACGACTTGTCGTCATGTAGACTTTTACTGTGGAAAATATCAGCTTTATTTAAATGAAAACCCCAAGAAGCCTTTTCTTATATACATTTTTATTGAAGTTTTCCCCAAAGATAAGGCTTCTCGTTCATTCATCTCATATCATGTGCACAGAAACTGATCTTTGTAACAATAAGTTTTAGATATCAACCTCGCTGGGAGGATTTGTTGCTGGTCATGGGCTCACGTGGCCACTCATTGCTGGCAGAGGGAGCTAGACTGACCTCTTGAGGTGCATGAAGGGAACTAATAACCGAAGGAGCAGAAGAGTTGCAGGATTTGCATCAGTTTGTGTTTAAAACAAGTGGCTGCATGTTTAAATTTAATGTCTAAACCAGGGGCATCACATGGAACTATTACTCTGAGCTGATTTTGTCATTTATAACTCGGGAAAAATATAAACATTCTGTTTTGGGGGTTTGTATCAGTGGATGCATTTTGCAGCCTACAGTTTAAAAAAATCTGTATTCACCCAGAATGAGAAAACACATCATTCATCTGTACCAGAATTTAAGAAATAATTCACATCTGGGTTTGATCACTAAATCTTTTCAATACTGTTCAGATTTTTATTTATTTTTCTCTACAAATGAATGGAGATGTGGCGTATGAAACAGTAAACCCCTGGATTTATGGGAGATTTTACTACGGCTGGAAGGCTAATGTAGGACATACTTACACATCATTTTTTCACTGTGACTTGTGTCGCATGAGAAGTTATTGACGTCAGAAGAGTTACGACTCTGGGCCGCTCGGGGAGACTGATTAACCGAGGTTGAGAAAACCTGGCTTATCCACTGAATGGACTTTTAAACAGCTTGTTTTTGACTGGGTAGTTTTATGATCCAAACTAAAGACTCCTTTAAAACCCACTTAAAACAGGCTGCATGACTGTAGAATTTGCATTAGCATTAGCTTTAAAAGACAGCAGGGGTCTTAGTTTCTTTAAACATTTGGAAAGTTTTCCAATGAGTAGACAATAAACTGTATTTTGTATCTGGATTGAGTTGTAAATATTCACTGTTATAGAAAGTTGTTTCCCATGCAGCTGCTCTAAGATAGTGATGATCTTTTGAAAAACATTCTAAAAACTGCAACAACTGGAAAAATTTATGTACATATGTGAAATAGGGAGCACCCTTGTTGCAGATGTGTTTTTTTACTGCTCATCTGCAGTTTATCTGTTTTACTGCACAGTGTCTGCCGAAGTCTATTTGAGAGCTGTCACAGGACGATTTACATGTCAAGTTGAAGCAAAATAAAATAAATCCCACTGATATGGAATCAGCGAGCCTCTCTGCCAGCTAGGCGGTGTGTCTGAGAAGCTGAGGCTCTTGTAATCCTTTTGCTATGACTTGCTTCTTCTGTGTGACAGCCGGGGAAACGGGGGGTTAATTACATTAATTCTAAACAAATAAATGTTTGGCAGCCCCTTAAAGGCTGTGGGAATTTTCTTTGGGAGATTGAGCCGACTTTTGGGCCTCCAAACCTCCGGCTTTGATGGTTTCACTCAGGGAGCAGGAACACAGATTGGATATCCAACTGCGGAGATCAACTGTCTGTCTCTGTTTCTCTTCTTCTCTCAGGATTCCTCCTTTGTTGCCCTTGTGTTCACTCTGTTTCCTTTACTCTTTACAACTTCCTCTTTCTTTTTTCTCTTTTACTTTTTGTTTTGGTCTTCTCATATTTTCATATTTTAGAAGTTTCATTTCATTAACCAAATGCCTGTTAACATGTATATTAGGGACATATTAAGTTCTAATTAGTCATTATTAAATAGCTGTTAATTATTTGTCCTAAATGACCCAATTTTTCAAAGAATAGAAGTTTAGTAAACCATTGACATGCAAGGTAATTCAAAGTGCTTTACTGGAGCAAAGGTAAAGAAAATTACAAGAAATATATTAAAAGGAGTGATATTAAAATTAGACAACACATAAAACAAAACAGAAAAATTTAAATTTAAAAAATAAACTGATAAAATAAGATTTGAGCTCCATGAGAAAGCTACTGTCCTGTTTAGTTCTGATCTTGGGAACAGTAATGGATCAGTTTTCTAATGAACTAAGGCGTATAAATGATAGATGCTTCATACCTGAGAAGCTACTCTGAAGTGTATTAAGTCCAACACAATGCAGTGCCTTGTGCCTTTAAAATCTATCATTCTACAAACAGGGAGAAAGTGCTATAAAAATGCTTATGTCTTCTTTGTGAAGTCATTGCAAACACAAAACTTCTATTCTAGACAAAAAAAATGGGTCAGTTACAACAAGTAGTGCTTAATAATGACTGATTAAGAGTTAAGATGTTACTATTACCCGTGTTAATAGGTAGTGAGTTACCAGATATTTTATGTTACTTAGTGCAGATTATAAAGATGAAAAACTTGCATTAAAACATGGATTCAATAACCAAAATTATTACTTATAATAAAAGTAATGAAAGACTTGCTGTGAAATGAGAAAGGTTGGGTAATTTTTTGTGATTTTTTTTTTTTTTTTGTCAGATTGTAGGGATGACTCAAAGACAACCATTAGTTAAGGACGGTGGTGGGGCGATCATGATCTGGACTGAATTTCATAGTTTATTTTTAAATTAGTTAGATTTCAAAAAGTATATGAAACAATAGTTTAGGCAAGAGTCTTCACCATGTCCACAAATAATAACCAAGAAAGCTTAAACAGTGGTGAAACCAAATGTTCCAATATTGTGACTGGACAGTGATCCATCCAACCATCCATCCATTATCCATCACATTTATCCATGCAGGGTTGCAAGGGAGACTGGTGCCTATCTCCACTTGTCACTGGGTGAGAGGCAAGGTACACCCTGGACAGGTCGCCAGTACATCGCAGCCTGCTGTTGTCAGTTTTTTGAAATTGTTTCCATAGTTCAAGACTTGAGCTCGTTCAAAACTGTGGCCCGTGGCAGGTAGTTGAGGGGCTGTGCCTTACATTACAATAATTTAATTCAATGGAAAGACTGGGTAAGGGAGCAACATCTTTCCCATTGACACTTTTAGATGGGAATTTGCTGATGAAGTCACCAACGGTTGAAGGACCCCTCTACATGAGCTACAACTGCTTAACCAGAATTATGCCACATTTCCTGGTTTCTTAAAAGATTCAGAAGATTTCTGACTGAAAGTGTATAAACATGTATTTATGTCTCTTCCTCTTGTGAAGCATGTGAGAAACTTTTCTGAACAATAAAAGTATATGATTGTTTACTGTTTAAGTAGCTTTCTTTGTCAGGTCTCATTTTGGTGGCAATGAAACGCAGCGTCTCTGTGCATTCACACAGTCCCCATAAACAAATGCACCGTGTTGCCCGATGCTTGTTCACACCCTGTAATGAAAACGGATGAGGGCCAAACCAAAACCTATAGTTGGGAAACAGTTTTCCTCCAACATACAATAAGTGTGTGAGAATTACATGTGAATGGGACTCTTCTCACAGTATATCACCCATTGCTTGTGGCTCAGGCTTGGGAACAAACATTATTCTCCCAGGCCCTGTTGTTTCACTGCGTGCTTGTTGAACATGTTCGGTTCCACGACGATGATTTATGGCAATGGCACACTGGAAGCGCAGCACAACCTAATTTGTTCTGGTTTTCCTGACTGGGAATATTACAGGGCTTTATTGGGATGGCGACAAATGCGTCACCGCACATCGGCTCTGTCTCTTGGTTGTTATGAACACAAAGGAAACAATCACAGACCACTCCTAATGCACAACTTCTGCTGGGCTCCGGATGATGTGGCACTAATGGGAACATTGTGGTGATGTGGCTGTTGAAATTTTTAGCTTTTCTGTGAGCAAAACTTTTCATTTTTGGGGGTTTTGAGTTTTGCTACCATGTTTTAAGATTGACAATATTAATTTATCTGAAAAGAGTAACTAAGGTTGTTTAGTCAAAGACAGACAGAAGAAAAGTTAGGTCGGATTCTGTCTCACTTACTGTACTGAAATGTGCCTGACTGAACGGCAACATGTGAATTACATTTATTTTTGAATATGAGAAGCATATAAAAGTAGAAACTCAATGTATTTTATATGTATTTGCTGTTTTAGTTTTGCTTTTTGATCCTCTGACAAAGCCCATAATCTGTCTAAACTCAATAAAACATGGATTTATTTCAGTAATTCAGTTCAAGCAGTGACATTCATCTTTCATTCAGAGTGATGTATTTCAAACGCTTATTTTTACAAATTTTTGACAAATATTGCTTGCAGCTCGTGAAAACATAAAATTCAGTTTCTCAGATAATTAAATATGGCGTAGTAAAATGATTTTTGGATGCAGAAATGCAAAGTTATCGCCATGCAAAGGCCCTTTCAGTGAAGTCTTTCAGGAAGACTGCTAACTGACACCCCCAATTAACATTTAATTTCCCTTTGGGATACATAAAGTATTTTTGAATTTGAATTTGAATTTGAATTTGAAGGGGGGTGAGCCACACAAGGTCACTGCTAAACATGCAACATGCTGGTTGTTCTCAGCATGCTGGACCCAAGAACATTAATGGAAAGTTGAATGGAAAGAAAAAGTGTGGCAAAAATCCCCCCCCCCCCGCAACCACAGCATTGTGAAGTCCATTCATAAGGTTTAAGGGATGAATCACAAACACTGGACTGCAGCTGGAGTCAGTGTCTCAAGAGCCACACAACCACACACAAGATGTGAGCGACAACTGACACCTTCCTTGCGTTAAGCCACTCCTAAACCAGAGTAATCGTCAAACATGTCTTCCCAGGGCTAAGAAGTAAAGGACAGGACTGTTGGTAAGAGGTGTAAAGTCCTCTTCTCAGATGAAAGTTTTCATTTTATTTGGAAATCAAAGTCCCAGAGTCTGGAGGAAGAGTGGAGAGGCACAGAATTCATGTTGCTTGAAGTCCAGTATGACGTTTCCAGTCAGTGATGAGTTGGGATGCTATGTCTTCTACTGGTTCTGAGCTCCTGTGTTTTCTGAAGTCCACATCAAACGCAGCCATCTACCACAAACTTTTAGAGAACTTCATGCTTATGTATAAAAATATTAGAATAGTCATGATGTTACACACAATTCTGGTCAGGAGTTTACATATGCTTGTACATGAATGTCACAATAACTTTGGACGTTTTTCTCATTTATTTCAACTGTTTTAATTTTTTAAGCAGAGAATGATCGTACAACAAACAATTTTTGAGGTTTCGAATGCCTACAAGAATTAAGGTATTTGACCCTGGGTGAATTTGGAAACTGCAATCTGGCTTTTGTATGTTGCTTTTAGAGTGATTGCTTCCTCCTCACCGAGCGGCCTTTCAGTACAGTAGATAACGACACTATCAAACCAGCTTCAGTCAACATCTCGTAAGATCTTTTCCTTTTATTCTGTGGCTGATTTACACATTTTACAACAAAACATGTTCAACTCTGGGACACAGAACTAATCTCTTTACTGTACAGTTTTGGGCATTTCCATGGTCTTAATACTTGTGTAAAATTGCTTGAGCAGATTAAACACAGCTCCTTCAGACATCTGGAATTCATTTCAGTTTAATTCAATTCAATTCAATTCAATTCAATTCAATTCAGTTCAGTTCAATTCAAACTACTTTGTTCATCCCAAAAGGATAAACTACATCAAAAGTATATCTCTTTTTAATCTAACATTGTGAAGTTTGTTTTATTTAATGTCGGACAGTGAGAAAAAAGATTGTGTTTCTTTTTATACAGTGTATGTAAATATCTGGTTTCAACTGTATGCTTTGTCTGTCTTTTGGTCACAAATACACCATGTTGTCTTTGTAAGCAAAAGAGCAAAACATAGATATCTGAAGAAAAAAATGTGTTTTAGTCATCTTTTAGGAAAACCTCCTGGTCCTGAAAGTGGGATGTTTGTGTAAATGCTTTTGTGTAACTTGTTGCTTAAAGGTGGGGGTGTGATTGTATTTGAGTGTGTGGTTGTCTGTACGTTAGAGTGTTTGAGATGCGCTTGGCATTTAGAGTCAACCGTCAGCATCTCAACAAACACAGCAAATACGCCCAGACAACAGCTTTGTCTGATTTCTTCACACCTTTGGCTTGAAAGAGCATTTCATATCTATACTGAGGTCTTTGTGAAGACAGTGAAGCACACTTCTCAAGACAGATTGAATTACACAACCACTGAGAGATCTCAGTGCTGATCAGACGCCTATATGGAAAATGATCTGTACTGCATTGATATGACAAACTGTAACTTTGTCTCCGGAAACTGTGCTCACCAAATGGAAGTAATTTTAGGGTTCAAAGAGAAGAAAAGTTGCACAACATTCTCGAAGAAATGCATTGCAAAGCATGTAAATACTGTAAAGTGTTAAGTTGACATTAAAGTCAGATTAAACCTTAAAAAGTGGCTACAACTGTGACATTTAAGTTTTTCTTACATTTAACAAAAAAGTAGCAGCTAAATACAGCAAAATGTTCACAAGTAGTGCAGATTTTGGACAAATACTCAGAAAGGACTATATTTTGGAAAAAAAAAAAAAACCCTCAAACAGTATAAGTATAGTATTCAAACAGTATAAGAAAAATGAGGCTTCTTTTTTGATTCTTTTTTCATTTTAGACACGGAAAGTAAGCCACAACTGTAAGATCTGTAGCAATTACTGCAGAAGCAAATACAAAAATTGGAGAAGTTTTACAAATACAGGCTCTGTATTGAGGATTAGTTCAGGGGAGATTCTGCAATATAGAGCAGAAATCCACAGAGAGATTTGAAACCAATAAAACAGAACCAGTAAAATCAAAAACCAATGGGCAGCCCATCTGTTTCTGCTTTGGCTTTTGCAGAATATCCAGAATTTTCAAGCACATTACAGTAGTCGAGCCTGTTGGTGATAAAACAGCATTCATGTGCTTTTGTGTATCTGGCTGAACTCCTGTGAAGAAAAAAGCCAATTTGTGTTGATATATATATATATATACATATATATATATATATATATATATATATATATATATATATATATATATATATATATATATATATATATGAAATCCAAGTCAAGATCAAAAAGCAGAGCAAAGTTACCACTTGCTCCAGGCTCTATACTGAGTGCCAGGGATTTTCAGTTCGGTGTGCTGGAGCTTCACTTTGTCTATTAAACTCAGCCTTTGCGCTACAATATTTGTGCTAAAGTTTCAGTAAAAAGTGTGACAATTTTTTTTTTTTTTATTTATTTTTTTTGTCAACTGTGTGTCAACTGTGTGTCAGGAAAAAAGTTCAATACATAACATTTAATGAAAGACACTGGAGATACAGCACCTTTCATGGCTGGTAAAGATCTGTACAAAACCCCTAAAAGAACATGTCATTGAGAAATGGCTACCCTTGGATGACAGTCTTTTCCTGTTGTTTACCACCGTTACCATCCTCCTCACTTTGCGTGGTGGAGAATAGACCTTGGGTCTTCGTCCAGCCTTGTTTGCCAAAGTTATTTTTGAAACTTTCAAATAACTGCTTTGGCTGGAGACATATTTCGAGCAACTTTTAGAAGGAAGCTATTTTCTTGTAACTGTGTTCAAACATATGAGAGAAACAAACATCTGCCTCAACAAGCCATCATGCTCTCTTTTCTTTCCCATTCTGAAGAGTGGCTAAGAGAATTGGGTCTCCACATAATGGTGTATTTATAAACCATGAAATCAGCATTAGTGATTTTGAATAAATAATAAAATTTATTTTTAAAAAAATCGTTAGGTCTAATATTCTTGTGCTGCAATAAAAGATGATTTTATTGTTAAACTGAAGCCCTGATAAAGACATTGTTGCCCATAAAGTTAGACTAATCCTGTTTTCAGACACTTTCCTCCATCTTCCTTTTTATTGTGGTTTAATTTTCACTAAGACACGTTTGGAAAAAATTGGTCTATTAAATTTGGAAGATATACACTATCTGTCAAGAATTAAATCACATTATAACAATCATGTCATTAAACGAGGTATGAAATACAGTTAAGTTCAAAATTATTTATACCCTTCGCAGATTTAGCCAAGACTATTTCTGAAGTAAATGTAAAAGAAATGTTCATTTTGATAAAAAGTGTTTATATCTATATTTGTGTAAAAAATACATACTGAAAATTATGTATAACCTTCTTAGTAATCAGTGGACAAAATCTTATTTGCATTACAACAATCAAAACCATTTTATACTTATTGAGCAACTTTTTGCATGTTTCCACCGTTATTTTAATTATTTTTTATATGATGAACTTCAAGTCTTTGAGATTGGAAGGTCTCCTTCCTATTAGCCTAATCTTTAGCTCTCTCTAAAGTCAGGTCTCCGGCTGAGCCCCTCCAAAACATTAATATTAGTTCCAGTGTGAATAAATGTGTTGGTATAATTAAAAGATTACTTTGAACCCAATCTGACAGGGGTATGAATAATTTTGGGTGGATCGATATTTTATTTAAACTTTACGTGCAACAGTCTAATTGTGAAGAGCATTACAAATACTTATATTCATTTTCTTTTATAAAATCACCCAAACGTCAAACATTTTATTGCTTTCCTTGTTCTACTTTTTTAGTTATGAACCAAATAAACAAAAGCATTACAATAATATTACATTAGGATTTCTTGTTACTTTTTGTTTGGCTGTAAGACATAAGGACTTTTACTCACACTTAATTTTTAAAATAAATAACAAATGAAATATTAGAAATAATCAGACAGTTTATATGTGAAGTGATATAAACCAGGATATGGAAGATCCATAAATAACTCCCTCTTTTGCATATTTTATTTTATTGTGTTTTATTGATAACTTTCACATAAAACAATCCAGTTTACATACACACATAAAAAGCAAGAATAGAAGTTGTGCAAAATAAAAAGTTTATCCTACTACTTTTTGCATATTGCTCCCATATCTTTAACTATGATAAAATTTGGCTTTTCTCTACTGTACAACTTTAAGGAAATATCAGAGTAGGGGGGGCTAAATTCATTTTCAATAACTTTTCTGCTCTGGAAACTTAACATGAAGGGCATTTGTCACAATGGCATAAATGCACAAGAGCTAAATGTCAAGCTGTCCGGAAAAGGTCAGCAGAGTTTGAAGTAAATTACAAATAACTTAAGTCGATTATTTGTTACAAGAAGAAAGGTTTTGCAAAAGTCATTGTAATTTTTGTTAGAAAACACTTATTTTTTTGCTGTCCGCAATAAATTCTCCTATTTGATCAATTATATTTTTCTCCAGTAACATGTCTTTATCAGGCTCTTGAAAAAAATATTGAAAAAGTCTCCAAAATTTTATGTTGTAGAAATATCTTCCAAATATCTTATATAAGGCAAATGATGTAATTTTAAAGAATTTATTTTGTAATATTTTGAATCACAGTAGTATAATGAACTTCTGTTTTAAAAGTATCACAGAGTAGTTTTATTATCAGGACAAGTTCTCAAAGTTAACATTTTTTCATACCAAAGTATTATTATTGAGTGCCTCATTTTTCTTCTTTACTTTCTCTGTTGTGTTAAGAATCAGAAAAAAACTTGAATGTTTGGCATAAGGATTTTCGTATCTGATCTTGTGGCTTAAAGAGGCATTTGGTGTGATCAGCTCACAACCAGGTGCAGGCAAAACCTGCAAAACACAGAAACCACAGCCCTACCTGCCGGGTAGTAACGTGGTACTCGTGAAATCAAATTTCCTCGGCTGCTCACCGCCTGTGTCTCGGGGCTGAAAGCCGGGCGTTTTCATAGAGGGGAAGGCACAGGCGCACAGAGATACCACACCATCTTTTTTCTTCCTTTGATGTTGGCGAGGCACCTCAGGGAGAGAATATGGAGAGTGTGTTGATTGCAGAATCTAGTATTCAGAACACATTGATTCTGGATGCAGCATACTGCGGGAGGCTCGGCGTGGCAGTTTGAGAGTTTGTGGTAAAAGTTCTGGCAGGGTAGAGCTCTGCTCCTGCTGCCAAGTCTGTGGTTTCACATTGTGGTTATCAGGGACAGATGTGAATCAAACTACAAGCTATAAGCCTTTCTTGATCAATGAAGCCAAAAGCACAGACTTGGCTTGGACTGATTTGGAAGTATTGCACATCAGATGCTGCACACTTTTATCCAAAGGGCCTTAAACAACCATGGCTCAACCCCATCTTTTAGTGTGGTACTTTTTCACTACTACAGCCATTCTTCATAAAGGCTTAAGCACATACTTCCAGTGATTATTTATCTACATGTTTTATCAGTGTGTCCACATAAATGTTTACCTTCATCTTTAAACAGAGCCTGATAAGATTTGTAAACTTTCAAACAACATTTGGTTGAAGTTTAAAGGGAACTTTTTAATCTGAAGCAGTTACAAAACATGAATTTATTGCTCCTCTTGTGCACAAGCAAAAGTGTTTGTACTATTTCAGTATATAGTCATGAATGGGTATATTGCTGCCATTAACTTTGTGTATGCTCTTTTTTTCTTTCCATATACAGTATTCATGACCCACTGATCCTCTGTTTAGTTGTGTTTGTTTTCTGGAAAAAGCTGGGGACTGAGCTATTGTTTCCTTTAGCTCTGTGATTTTTGTTTATTCCATCAAACTTACTCCTGACCAAGGATTTCCTTGTTTAGCTGTGTAGGTGTCCTGGAACAAGTACTTTACAGACATATTCCTTCCATTATGTACGCTCTTGTTTTTATTTCCATAGAAATTGTTCCAAGCACAGTATGAAGCTGTGTCTTTTTCCTGGACACAGAGATATTCCTGATTTTAATTATCTTCTCTGTTTTTTCACTCTTTCTGCAGGTGTAGAAGCAGACTTCTATGGTGTTATCTTGTATTCTCTTTATCCTTATTATTATTTTTTCCTCTATTCTTATCCTTTTCTCTTTGTTTGTAAAAAAAAGTTGTCAGCGACATTTATATATGTCAGTTGTCAGTTTTATATGTATTACAGCAAAAGTTGTAATACTCCACTTGTGAAAGTAAATCCGTTTGGCTTCTCCTTGGCTCTCACACAACTATTCTGAGTGCCAAGGGACATGCTGAAAAATTATATATGTATGTTTTCTTCCAAAGAAAGTACCAAATCACTTCTGGCACGGATGGACTCACTTACAATGCGTTTCTTGCTGGTAACTAGGGGTCCTCTCTTTTTTTTTATTTTCCCATAATAAAGTAGGCATGGCTAATTAATTCTTTCTTTAGCTGCAGCTCTTTCATGGACAGAATAATTGTTGCCATTCTGCCAGTAACTTTTTGTACTCTGCTTAATTTTCTTTTCCATAGAAGGACTCCTTGACCAGTGTTTCTGTGTTTAGCTGTGTAATTTTTTGGACAAAGCCACTTGGGGGACGATTGCTCTCTCTAACTTTGTGGAGTCTCTTAGTTATTGTTCCATAGAATATACCCCTGACCCAGTGAATCTGTTTTTAGCTCTGTCTCTCTCATGAACAAAGTCATTGATGAAGCTATTGCTGCTACTAACTATACATGCTCTTTTTATTTTCTTTTTTCATGATATAATGACGCTCATTCTGTGTTTAACTGTGTCCCATTCAGTGACAAAGTCCACAGCAGAGCTATACCAGCCTATACCAGTGTGTACTCTTTTCGTTCTTTTATTCTCATGGCCCAGTGCATATGTGGTTCCCATAGTCTCTTTCCTGGATAAAGCCAGTGACAAGGATATTGGTGTCATTAACTACTCTCTTTGTTTTTCTTTACATAGAAAGTACACCCAGGCCAATTACTTATTTGTTTATATGTGTTTCTTCCCTGGTCAAAGTTGCTGACAAAGCAATAGCTGCCATTAAACCTGGTGTGTTGTTTCTTTATTATCATTATTATTATTATTATTATTATTATTATTATTATTATTATTATTATTATTATTATTATTAGTAGTAGTAGTAGTAGTAGTAGTAGTAGTAGTAGTAGTAGTATTAAAGTACTCCTGGCGACTTTTTCCCTATTGTTTTTGTTGTTGGTGTCTTCTGGTTCGCTCAACCTCCAGGCAGTCTTGGCAGATGGCCATTCATACTGAGCCTGGTTCTGTTGACGGTTTCCTACATTTAAAAGGGAGTGGTTCCTCTCCATTGTCACCACATGCTTGTTCAGGGAGGAATAGCTGTAAGCTGAATTTTTTGATGCTTGTGTTCCTTAGATAACAGCTTTTAACCAATTAGCGTTTTATGATCAAATTAATTTGACTGTGATGTATTATAAACATGAATGAACTGGACTACGTGTAATTGTACCTGAATCTGACCTCATTGTTGCATGTACTGGAATACACTGCGTTGATCTAAGCATGTGTGTTTGAAATTATTTCTGCTTGGACGTTTCATTTCTAGCCTCAAAATCTGGATGCTCTTGTTACTGTGGTGATAAGCTAGCGACAACTCAAAAATACTTTCTAAAAATAAAAATATTTTTAGAAGTAACATAAATACCTGTATTTTCTGACCGTTGGACTGTTTTTCATGAGCACAATATTCCTGGATGTGTACTTTCTATGCAAAAAATCTAGGTGAATGCAGCTCATTTTTCTAAACACCTTTAAAGAGCAGTATATATACATATACTCCAGGGTGACACTGCTCGTGCAGAGCAACAATTTTGCATTTAAAAGGCAGTCGATAAAGCAACACAGAGCCAGTTGGGCAATGTTGTATTATTACCTCAGTTTCCACAGTACAAGGCAGCAGGTGGCTGCATGAGCGACATGGTGGTGATAATCAGCTCATCTCTACCAGGCAGATACCAAGAAACTGACTGTTAACCAGCTTACGCTACATTTCCTTGGATGCCATGAATGAGAGATAAAGATCGCCAGCATCTGCTATACGTACAGGGTGCCACGCACAAACACAAGCAATAGCACTCTGCATAGGCCCTGTTTCACTTACATCCGTGCATGCGCGCACACAGAAACACGCCTAGAGTGAGTCACTGCTCCACTGCTGCACTCTGACCACAGCTAAGTCTTGACATTTTCTCATGCCTCCAGTTTATTTACCAAAGTTCAGACAGGAAGGACGGTTCTCTCACTTTTCCTATTGTGTCACCCACCTATGAACAGTGATCAAAACAAAAGAAGGAAAACAACTGCTTGAATTGCACAACAACAAACTGTTTGTTTCCACTTTGTGTTCCACCATGAAGAGAGATTTTAAACAGTAACTAAGTTACATGAATCAGCCACGACATAAAACATTACTATTGATTTTCAATAGAAGTAACACTGTTTGCATTGATCCAACAGAGTCCCCAGCTGGTAAGATATGCATCAGCTAGGGACACTAAACAAACAGCAGAGCATTCCCCTTCTGCTTAGCAGTGAGTCAGAGAACATGCTTCACAGATTCCAATCTGATGGAATCGGACACACAGAACCCTGCAGTCCAGAAGTCCCAAATAAACAGCTACTAAAGTCTATGAGTCTAAGCCCTCTGATCCTGGGGGGTATGTTGATATTTAGAGATCTTAATGAAGGAAGAGAGAGCACTGTTGTTAGTGTACCTTGTCCCAAATAGGAAGTCCCGAGTAGCCCCCTGGACCCAAGGGAATTTGAAGGGTTTGGGGGGTCCATATCCCACTCTTAACAGTGTAAAATGGGAAGAAAACTACTTTTGTTTGGTGATACAAGTCTTATTGTTCTTGTGTCTAGACATTACATCAGTTGAATTTGTTTCAGTTGTGGTTGGTTACGCACCCAAAACAAAGCTGGACAAACAAACACATTATTACTATTGTCTCACTTTCTAGTGTTATTAATTTAATTATATAAAATAAACTGGGAATGCCATGCCAACACAGCACAAACATTTTCGAGTTTAACTACTTGGTCAAGCAGTTACGACTGTTGTCATTATTTACTTTAAAAAAAAAAAACACTTGAAAAGAAATGATCAACAAATAATTATTTTATTATTTGTGTGAAGATGTTAAACTAGATCAGATAACGCACAGACTCATAAAGCAATCAGACTCACAGTGTCTCAAAATCAATCAAAGTCCAAACAAAGTCCAGAAACATCTTTGTGAGAGTCAATTTAGCCAGCACCAGACAGACACGACAGTACAACAGAACAGAGCGACTTACTTTAGGTCCGGCACCCATCTCTCAGTTCGGCTGAGAGTTGTTCTTCAGCACTAACTGCTGATTGGACAATGGTTTGGAGCAACCATTGTCTGATCAGCCAATGGTTGCTCCAAAGATGCAAGGTGGTGTTGTTCCTTCTAGCACAGGTATTGGATCTCTGGATAGTTCCAACTTTGGATCACAAAGGTGGACAAAACTTGAAAAACATCTGGATAAGATCAGAATGTCATTATGGATAATGGGGGAAGGATAATCTGACATCAATTTTGCATGACTGTACAGAAAATAAATTAAAAATATACTGACAAATGGAATATTTGACAAAGCTGAACTTTAGTAATGTGCAGTCAACGCCTTCCTGTCCAGGTAGGAAGGCTTTCTGGGCAATGGTGCGTTTGTTCCACTGACATCAGCTCCATGGAATAATTCAACTGCAGAATGGATGCGTCAGGTGGGAGTTTGACAACCAGTGAGATGTGGACAGAGGACACCTGTAAGGGCATGTCCAAACAAGAATGACTGTGTTACAAAAAATAACTGTAACTTAAAAAATAAAAACCTATAATCATCATTAAGGTTGTTTCCACATTCATTCATCTTGCATTTCAAGAAAGTGATCACTTTCTTGAAAAAAACCACAGCGTTCACGATTAAAGTTTGACAAACTCAACAATCAGTATTTAAATTTACAGCTAATAATGAGTGTTTTAAAAGCTTGTGCATGTTTTTGATTATCAGAATAAGATCATAAATCTTCATGAAACCCATTTTGTTTAAACTCTTCTAAAATAAAATTTCAATTCGTGTTACGGATTCCGAAAACTAGACAACAACCTATCGAGGTCACAAACTCTTTTTGGTTTGATACGTGTGGATAAGGGACTGCTTTGACTAAATCTACAGTCGTATGAGGCCATTTAAAGTGGCCTTCAAAAAGACAGTTCTGAAGAGTAAAGTTCAAAGATCCAGGGTTTGTGCTTCGTTTTGGTTATCTAAAGGCTATATTTTATGAGTCCTGACTTACGCAGATTTTGTCCCACAGTAAAAACCTGTCTTGTTTTGCTTCATTTTGATATTCTTGGATAAAATCCTTTCAGGGAATGAATGATTTTATCCACGTAATTGGACTTCCCTGACCGTCTCATTTGATGGCAGATTTTTCCTTCACAGACCTAAAGCAGTGGAAACTGTGAGACATTAAACTGTCCACAAAAACCAGCTTTACTCATGCTGAACGACGCGTTTGATCCCACTGAGACGAAGGTAGAAAGATTGCTGCTCTCAGATTGCTTGAACATGAGTGAAATGATTTACACAGCCTTATTAACCAGACCCTGGCTTGTGGACTTCCACTCTGGGCTGGAAGAAAGAAAGCCGCATGCAGTGAAATTCCTGACTCATGAAAGAGAGGGATTGGGATGGATTGGAATGGGGGGAAGACGAAGAGGAGGAAGGGGGTTGGGGGTGGAGGGGTCTGAACGCTGTGTGAACCACAAAATTAAAAAATAAGAAGAAAGATGACAGGCTTGCCTTATTTATCCATATGCTGCAAATTATCACATCTGTTTACAGTTTATTTTATTTACTTTGGTGATGCTCGGGCCGAGTTGATTAACATTTTCTTTTAGTGTTTGTTGTCTTCTGGAGCTGGGGTTTTGACTGGCACTCGGCGATGCCCGTTTGAAGTGAGCGCAGCATCAGCTTTGAAGCCTGGCTGGATGAAAGCGGAGCATCCAGATATGACTGGAGGATAATCTAGAAATGAATTTTTGGTCTCTGAAGGCGACCGACAGGCGACAAACATGTTACTAGCTGTTGATTAAATGCTACTCTGAGATGCAGTGATGCACAAACACAGAATGGAGAAAGGGGACTCCTAAGTACACATGAAGAAATCAGTTAAATATGTTTTTTTTAATGACAACAAGCTGTGAATGTTGGTGAGTAAAGAGGTGACTGTTTCTCAGAAAGCTGCTGTTATTTATGAGTCTTGATGTTTGTAATTGTGACTTTAGTTAATGTTATTTATCACTGTTTTCTGTCATGAACGTCATCATTATGTCTTGAAAATATTAAACACATCAAAACTTTTTGGAATACATTAAAAAAAGTGTCAAAAGCCACAAGCTGTAGAGATTCCAGCTGATAATTTTTTAAGAATGAAATAAAAAAATTCTATTAAAATGTGATGGGAAAAGTAATAATCAGGAAAAAAAATCTGATTTTAAAAAATAGAACTGTTTTTTGTATGCTTTTGATAAAACTTTTTGAAACAAAACACCAGTTTTCTTAAATGTTTTGCATCACAATTTATACATAAAACTTTTGCAATAATGTGATTATCATAAACAAAAAGATTCTTAAAAAATTGAGCATTTTATATTTTTCAAAAGAATGTTTCAGATATAGTTTGAAACATATTTACTTGATGAAATATTATCGTTATTTTCTGGTTGTTTTTTTTTTTTTTCTTTTGAAAGAGTCAGAGGTCTAATTATGTCAAAAACGATGGGTCTGGCATTGTGAAGTTAAAACAGGTTAGATCACTGAAGCCTATAGTTTAGTTACAGCAGAAATTCTCGAATTCAGTTTTAAAAATAACAGAAAAAAAGATTTCTTCTACAGTCCTTCTGGCAAGTGATGAAATGTTTCCTGGCGTTGACTTTTCTCTCACAGTTAATCTTATGAAGCAACTCTTTTGCATGTTAATCCTTCTCCCATTAGGAATCACATAAAAACAGACTTCTTGGCAGTTTTGTGTGAGCAGAATATTTTATTCTCAACTCACATAAATCCCTCATTCTAAAACATTAATTAAAAGCACAGATATTCAAAACAAGCTAATTAAAACTCTAAGTGTTTTTTTTTATTTGTATAAAATTATGTATATAGTTTACTGAACATTTTTAAATAAAAATAATGTATTAATTTTTAATACTTTATGAGATAAAATTTTTAAAAACGTTTTTATCAGAAATATTCGTGAAAATTAACTTATTCAAGATTAAGTTAGAACCTATTTAAAATGTTGCCCAAATATTTTAAAAACAAGAGTTTGGCAAACAGAAAGAACTGACAGAAGTGATATGCATTTCCATAAAAAACACAAAATATAAGACAGCACTGAGTGTCGCTTTGTCAGAGGGCTAACAACAGTGACATCTATTGGCTAAATGTTTAATTGCAATTGGTTCTTCAGTCGCCGCTTTATCCCTATTATTGTTAAAACAGGTTAAAAAGATTCTTATTTAAATTTTGACCAAAATGAAGCTATTCAGTATTTAGTAATTTACAGCCTTAAAACACACAAAACCCCCCTTACAATGTATATTTTGTGATAGCTGGGTGTTGTAATTTTTTTTTTTTTTTTTTTTTTTTTTTTTTTTTTTTTAATTGCCAGCTGTGCCTGTTACAGAGGAAGCACTGTAGGGGTTGGCATTGTTCCATTAACTCAACCACACGCCTCTGTTTCTGTGAAATCCTGCACGCTAAATTAAAACTGCAAAAAACTTTTGCTCTTTCCTTTTTCCAGAGTGCTGCTTTGCACAACCAGGAAGATGAGCTCAGAAAATGCTTTCTGGTGAAACATTTTAATTGCATCTTGCATCTCTCATGACCAGCATCCAGGTTGCAACTGTCCAAAGATTACCCAGATTTTCTAAGAAGAGCTAAACTAATCTTGCAAAAAAAAAAAAAAAAAAAAAGGGGGGGGGAGAGGCTTTGAGTCAGACATTTTAGACTCTACAGTTTAAAAATTGTACATTCTTATTACTCTTTATTAAATCATAGTTATCTGTTCTTTTATTTATTTTACTATTTTTATTGTAATTCTGTTACCTTGTTTGTGTTCATAGCCTAAAACAAAAAATGGGGATCTTTATTTTCCTTTTTTATTATATTATATTATATTATATTATATTATATTATATTATATTATATTATATTATATTATATTATATTATAATAATATAAAGACCGGTATAAACCTACATATATGTTATCTTCTGTAACCCACCAACGTGTTTTCTTCTGTCCTGGGATTGTTGAAGGTTTCAACGCGAAGAAGTGTTATTTGTGGTGCAGCTAAAGACATCTGATCTCCGGTCAGCTGTTCAAATACGCTGCAGGATGTCATTCAACGTACTGTACTTCCTGTGTGGAAGTCAACGTTAGGAACGAGAGTCCCGCGCCAAAGAGCAAGATGGTAATCCTCCTCTATTTCCGTTTGTTCTGTTTAGGCTGTTGAATAATTAGTCATTTAAGTTTGTTTTTTTTTTTTCTTTTTCTTTTTTGCTTTGTATTGTTTTACTGGACATTTAGAATCATAACAATCATAACAATTGGTGAAAATAAATAAATTACACAAAAGAAATATTAAGAATCCTTTACCTTTATTTCAAAAGAATTGGTCCTTAGCATAAATAAATAAATAAATAAATAAATAAATAATCATGATAAATTTACATTTACAAATGGAATGTTGAAATTTAAGTTCCAAATACATATCTATCATAAATTCTTTGGGAGGGAATATAACATTTTGATATAAACCAGATTAAAATAAATGATGGCTTGCAGCAACTCTAGCACATTGTTGACGTATAGAATGCATGTTCTTCAAAGCAGGAATCCTATTTCAGACTTCCAAAATGTGTGTGTTTAATGATATCAATATGAACTGAAATCCCAATCCACTTGAACAGGAGTAAGTGATGCCATTTGTCTTAGATATCTGAGGCATCATTAATGTATAGGGAGGTGGTGATAGGCTATGGAGGTAATATTTCATCACAGTATTTTGTGGTATTTACTGTGTTTGATCAAACTAACAATTAAAATCTATTTTTAAAAATCATCATGAGGGCTTTGTAAGGGATTTGTATTTTTTTTCTTCAATTTTCACTACTTAAAATTAGAGAATTTCTGCATCACTGTATACACTCACAAACACAAATCCCGATTTTTTAAACTGTTCTAATCTATTTCTTTAATTTTATAATATCGCCTACTTCAGTTGAATTCAACAGTGCAACTTTTCTGCCGAATAGTACACGATAATTGCATTCAGTTTTTTAAACCTTCAAATTCAACAATATGTAGTTATTGTCTCATGATTTCAAAAGTGGAAAAATTGTTCAAATGGCAAAAATGAACAATAGTATTGCAGGTTTTTGTTGTTTCCAAAAATAATTATTAAAACGTTTATTGCTATCAAGATAAATCCCTGTTCTTATCACAATATTAGCTGTTCCTTGATAACTCTAAAGGATCCTGTAATTGCCTATGAATAGTATTAAATATGAATTATTTTAGAAATCTGTTCAATCAGCTATGGCTAGTAAAACGGTCATCAGAAAGTTTAAAATCATTCACATCTTAAAAGGTAATTAGATTTTTTTGATCATGTGCAACAACAACCTGCCATAACCTTAAATATTTTAATGCAGTCATATGATTCATATGAAAGAGGATTTGGGCCACTGAAAAAAATTAATTCTGATTTAATCTTAGAATTCTGACTTTTTTTCTCAGAATTCTGACTTTAATTGGCTAGGTGAAAAAAAAAATCACTTAAATGTGACTCTTTCCTCCAGAAAGTTGGTTCTCCTCCTGCACAACCCACAGCTGTGGAAGAGTATTTAGGGCCACAAAGAAATTGAAAAACCCCCCCAAAAAAACTCAGACTTTAATTTCAAAATTCTGACTTTCTCTCATAATTCTGAGATTAAAATCAGAAGTCTTTCTTTTTCAGTGGCCCTAATCCTCTTCCGTAGATTCGGGTTAAAATGATTATGCAAACTTCGCCTCCTCAATAACGCCCAGATGAAAGAATGTGGAGTGAAACATCTTGCTGTTTGACCGAATTTTCCATCTTTGAAGATGACAGGCCCTGACGTAGTATGTGACGCCACTCCGCCTCCCTCCTATCTCCTCCCTTTGTGCGGCTGACAGGCTCCTTCTCGGCTTGGACTGGAACACACAGAGGTATGTTCTGTATCTTCCAGTAAGATGAAACACAGCTTGGTTCTTGTGCGTTTCACGTATCCGTCACGAGTGGCTCGAGTCTCACTAAGAACTGCAGAGCTGTACCTCTCTGTATATGTATTCATATAAATATATAAAACTGAAGTGGGAAACATTAGAAGTAGACAGGCCCACTGCTGTTATATAGCTACCATCTGCTGCTAGCTTATGATGCGGTCATTTGAATGGAGAACTTATCAGCAGTTGCGCGGATTGTTAGTAATTTAAAAAGTTCAGCTCCTTCACGAATTGACCATCTTGGCACCCTCTGTGCTCTCTGTTTTACACACCGAGTTTTAACTTTCCAACCAGAGTCCCTCTTACCATCTAACCACCTTGACTTCGAGCTAATGCTAACCAGTTAGCAGGCGAGGACATGAGGATGCTGGCGTGATAACCTTTTTGTCCCCGTCAGGCGCTCCTTACTGTGGTCTCACTAAAAAAACTGGACTTTTTAAGTCAGACTCTCTCACAATGGATTTTCACTGCTGTTAGCCTGAGGTTAAAATAAAAGGTGCCGGTGAAGGACAGATATGTAGAGGCTACGGTGGCTGTGAAAGTTTAGGAATAGACTTCTATGTGCTAACATCTCCATCTCTGCCAAAGATAATATAAATGTATAAACATTTATAAACATATTGTACCACCTGTTTACCTTAAAAATCTCACATCCCACACGTAAACATCTGACCTGTTCATTCGTACAATACAATCTCTAACATTTCCTCTTGTAGTTCAAAGAGCCGTCTGAAGGGTTATTGTAGGATCTACGTGGTGTATTTTTATTTTAACTATGAATTACTCTCCCCCAAACTAGAAAATTTAAAATTTGAGCAGACTTTCAAGGCTACACTGGAATAAGCTTGAGCTAAGGAGCTAGATGATGCAATGTACTTGATATATGAAGTCAGACTATAGTTACATATTACATATAAATAAACCATTGTGTGCAATTTCATATCTTCCTGCAGTAATTTAGCATTGCTAAACTAACAATTTTATTTCATACCAATAGAGCTGCACAGTATATCAAGTTTTCTTTGCCATTGCATGTTTTGTTATTAAATTATAATATTCATTGTACTACTCTACAATAATTTTGTGCTTTCCTACAATTGTGCAGTCCTGCTCGTTGGGTAGTTTCCGTAAAATGTGGAGATAAGTTGTCAGTGCTTGAATCTTTCACACAATTTACTTGAGTGTATATTTTTACCTGGAAAAAATCAATTTATTTTGGTTTTGATCTTGATCAAGTTGACTAATGAATGTGGCCCGCTAGGATCCCAGGTGAAACTTAAATAATTCTGGGAGACTTTCTGGCACAGTGTCACATAACCACTTGTCTTTAAGTCACTTAAAATCATTGGTTGGGAAAGGAGGTACAGATGGAATGTCCCATAGAAGAATGCTCCATTTCATGGCTGAAAAAGACCTTTCAGTTCAGTTTGAAGTCCCTTATATACAACAGCGAATGCATTGACAGTCTGATGAAAATAGATTTTCGTTTTTGAAAACAGCTTTCAAAAAATGTTTAAATGGGTTTAAGATTGTTTAAAAGTTATTGTGTACTTAACTGCTTTCCAAAGAAGGCAGTTTCCTAATTGAGAAAATATTTAGGTAGTTTAGTTAACTTTTTGATGAGCTAATGTTTTTTTTGTTTTTTTTTTTGTTTTTTTTTTTTAAGTTTATTATTTATTGGCTATTGATTATAGGATAATCCACTGATTTGCTATTTGGAATGGATTTTCTTTTTTTTTTTTTTTTTTTTTTTTGCCTTGTATTGAATGTTTAACACAGCTGATGTTCTTCCCCAGCAGCACTATATTACACATAGCGTTGAAGTAAAACCAATTCATGTAAGAAACCTGATCTGGAAGACTAGTTGACCCTTTCTATTCAGCAAGTGTTCAAATTTACCTCCTTATCTACAGTCAATAAGCTTTGCACGTTCTCTATAGACCTGCGCAACGGCAGTGCTTTGCTGGCTGTTGCTCCATTAAAAATGGTTCCTGTGTGTCACTTAATGATGAAACGTCTTGCAAAACCGAGTGTTCGTGAATGCCGAGGACAAAGAGTTGCTCACAAACACGATAGCAGGCGTTTCAGAGAGTTTCCAAAGAGACGGCTTTGTGCTGAAGTCTGTGGTCCTCATTGTCTTCCGTTCTCCTGACTGCGTCCTGTTCGAAACATGAGCTTTGTTTGGGGAAATTTAGTGCTGGGTGACACTGGCTGTTGTTTTCTCTTTCGAAAAGCGTAAGCATGGTCGTTTTAAGCGTTCATACTGTCGGCTAAAACACGGTGATTGGAAATTATTTGCACAGAGGAAAGCTAGTAGGCAAGGGTGTGTTCTACTGTGTTGCCGGTAACTTTAATGGAGACTCTACAGGTGACCTTCAGCTAACCTTGGCCTCTTGTTTAAGAAACACCGTGCTCAGACTCAGATTTAGCTTTCTTAAAAGTGTATTAAAGAGCACTTTTAAGATCACAAAGAAATGACTTATTTTTTGTTGTTGTTTCAGATCATGGCTGTACCTCCCACCTACGTTGACCTTGGAAAATCAGCCAGGGATGTTTTTACAAAGGGATACGGTAAGCAGTAAAGTTATTAAATTATGTTTTTCATAAACAAGCCACAACCTAACACAGCTGTGAGATATATATCTACTTTGCCATTTACATGTACATCTGGAGCGATATGGTATCAGGTTAATTATTTTGTTTTGTGATTTATACATTTGTTATCTAAAAAATACTTTAGGTAAAAGGCTTTTTGGTGCTGAGCAAGTGTTCGTTCATTTAAAATAAACAAAAATAAGTCCCCATCATTTCAGCTGTAACTTTTATCATGAGAAATATTTAAAGCCAGACTACACTGAACAGGATTTTATTAGATTTTATTAACTCAGTGAAAAAAAAAAAAAAAAAAAAAAAAAAACGACCAAAACAACTGATATTGCCTCTCTGCTTAAATTAAACACATCACAACACAATCACATGACCAAACAAATACCACATGACCAACCTCCTGAGCCTCTCCCCTCCTGAAACACATACCCAAGCAGAAAGGGGCCGGAAATAAACGGTTGTTAATATCGGCCCAGTTCTACTTATCGGTATTGATAAGTATCGATAAGGGTTGGCCTTGTGGTATTTGTTTGGACACGTGATAGTGATGCAGCGCAGGGTTGTGAGGGTGTTTAACTGAAGCAGAGAAGCAATGTGTGGTCACTTTTGCTGTGTCGGACGGGTAGGGTCCCACTGGGAGGAGACCCAAAGGAAGATGCAGGACATGCTGGAGGGACTATGTTTCCCCTTGGGATCCCCCCCTGGAGGAGCAGGCCCAAGTCGCCGGGAAGAAAGGAAAGGAAGTTTGGGCTTCTCTGCTTAGGCTGATGCCCCTGCAACCCAAATCCCAGATTAAGCTGACGGTAACGAATGGATGTAAATATCTGTTATCGGCCATTACAACGATATTGATCTCGGCTCAGATTTTCATATTGGTGCGTCCCTACAATCCGGCGGTTCTTCTAAATTGCATATGACAGAACATTCCACATTTACTAGTTAAGTGTTTGCATGGTTATAATTGCCCTGCAGTCTAATCTGGGCAGTTTTTCTGTGAACAGCATGTCAGTTACTGAAAAATCAGTGTTCATCTTTTCTGTTCATTTAATTCGTGAAAATGAGAAACTAAAACCTCTTCACTATGCAGATGGATCAACAAACAGCATATGTGTACTCTTACTTTTGGTTTTTTTTTTTTTTCCTACCAAATACCAACTTCCCACCCCCATCAAGGAACCCTCGGCAAATCTTGTAACATAAAGCTGTGTTTTAGTCCTTAGAAAGAGAATCCTAATCAGCTAAAATCTGAATTATCAGATCAGCGAGTAAAAACTTCCTTGTTTCATCTCTGTTCATGTGGAATTGCCTTTAAGACACTGCTTTGATATTTTATTCAATACTTTTTGTTTCAGGCTTCGGCCTCATTAAGCTGGACTTGAAGACGAAGTCTGATAATGGACTGGTAAGTTTTTAGTGTTGACTGTCGGATCATTAGAGTTGCTGGTCCAGACTGAAGCAGCTCTTTTCTTTTCTTCGTGACCTAGTTGTGGATTTATTTACCAACAACCTCTGATAAAACAGCAAAACTAGAAAGAGATTCTGTGTGGAAAGTTGTCCTGTCCATGCTTAGGACAAGACTTAAAATGCTTTTTCAGCAGTATCGGTTTAAAGCAGTATTGGCACTAAACTATGTTTATTTCTTTGGACCTCTGTAATTTCTGAAAAGTTAGGCCAGATGATTTTAAACTATCCATTTCGCTTACTATCTGACCATACCATGTCCTTATTAGTCGTGCGGTTGTATGTTCTGTGTGGCTGAGTGATGTCCTTCACGTTTCAGGAGTTCACCAGCACATGCTCTGGCAACACGGAGACCAGCAAGGTTGCCGGCTCGTTGGAGACCAAATACAAGTGGGCGGAGCATGGCCTCACCTTCACAGAGAAGTGGAACACTGACAACACCCTGGGGACCGAGATCACTGTTGAGGACCAGGTGATTTGGTCTGAAAGTTGAAAATTTAAAATGGTTTTTAAAAGATTTTTCTTCTTGGAAAATGTTATCTGAGCAAGTCACTGAGCATTATTAGAAAGATACTCAATATGAGGGGTTTTAGTGTGAGGTTTAAGGGTCTTCCCAAGCAAGTAGAAAATATTTTTTGTGTGCGTACATGTTGGAAATGGATCCTGTTCTCTGTTTTAACATGATTTCTCCCCTCCCCCAACCTCCCCAACAGATGCTTAAAGGACTGAAGCTTACTTTGGATTCCTCCTTCTCTCCAAACACTGGGTAATGACAGCTGCTTTGACCATGACTGTCTTTGCCAGCTGTTTATTAAAAATTGAACCTTTAGCTCTTGATCGATACTTATAATGACAATAACGGCCCATTTTTCCTCACCAAACATCCTGCCAGCAAGAAAGGCGGCAAGATCAAGACGGCCTACAAGTGCGACCACATCAACGTGGGCTGCGACGTCAACTACGACATCAACGGTACGGCTATTCACGGCGCCGCAGTGGTGGGTTTCGAGGGCTGGCTCGCTGGCTACCAGATGACCTTCGAGGCCGGCCGGAACAAGATCACTCAGAGCAACTTTGCAGTGGGATACAAGACCGATGAGTTCCAGCTCCATACGAATGTGTAAGAACTATATAGCATGTAACACCATGCAGCTTTTATTGTGCATCCATGTGGAGTGCAGTAGTTTTTGTTTTGCTTTTAAACTCGTTGTTCTAGTAAATAATGCGTCAGTGTGAATGCCTGATGGATTTATTTGCTTATGTGGGTTCATACAAGTTTGAACTTTTTATACCCAGGTGATGGGATTTATTATATAAGTCAGATGAGGTGATGGTGTTAGACAGTGAGCGTGAGGGACAGGGCTTGTTCCTGCTGTGCCCCCTGGCAAATCCTGTCTGTTTCAGTCTGTGTCTGAAGTGTTTATGTAAGGTCAGACGAGGGTTTCTGTGTGCTTTACTGTAAGGTCACTTTTTGTAGAATTAACAGACATGAAAATTTCAAATCAGTATTTTATGTCAAAATTCATAATTAAGTGGTAAAAATCATAGCTGGAAAAATTATTTTCATGGTTCTATAACCTGCTGTTTCTTCACAGCAACGACGGCACCGAGTTCGGTGGCTCCATCTACCAGAAGGTGAATGACAAGCTGGAGACGGCTGTCAACTTGGCCTGGACTGCAGGAAACAGCAACACCCGCTTTGGCATTGCCGCCAAATATCAGATTGACTCTGATGCATCTTTCTCTGTGAGTTGCCTGCACTTTGAATTAGCAGCTACAGAAATGATTTAAATTCCCCTGGCTTAAAACGACCAGTTGTGTGGATTTGCTTTTTGATAAGTGTCAAAGAGCTTTTCTTTATTGTGAACAAGCTGCATTACGCCCTGCCATGTTGTTACCACCTGTGTGACAACCTTTGCCGCACCGCAGTACCTGAGACATGTACCTACTTGGCAAAAGAGCTGCAAGCACATCCCATTTAGCTTGAAACTATTTCAACACAAAACAGGAAGACTGTGTGTACTACAGAAAGTTCTTTGCTAATTTAGTCCTGTCTATCACATTAGTCCTAAATCCCACTTCCAACAGAGCCAATTAGTGTGACTAGTTGTTTGTGTAGTTATTTAGGCCCATATCTATTTGAAGTGACTCATCTTAGGTTTACCTCTTCATTAAACTAACATTTTTACTCTGTCCAATGCTACAAAATTGGACAAAAGGATTACAACAGTTCTTGAAAGTATTAATAAAGGCAATTTTATTGTCTTGTGACTCAACCTAATTAAGTTGTGACTAAAAAAAATAGTATCTAAATGGCTGAATTTTCTTAATATGTGTATATTCCTCTAATTGTAGATTGTGTTTTTCAGTTTTGATTGTTTGATTTTTAAATATTCGATTTGTGTTTTCCTGACAGGCAAAGGTGAACAACTCCAGCCTTGTGGGACTGGGCTATACTCAAACTCTTAAGCCAGGTGAGTTCAGTCTGTAGGTAATTTAAAGGGCATATTTTATGATTCTTTTTCAAATATTCCTATTCGATTGTGCTTGACCTTGTTGGTCACAATGGTTATATTCATTCCAGGTTCACAGTCTAGGAACATGATAAAGCTAAAAGAAACACTGCAAAAAAAACCCAATGACGTCATGTCACCGAACCCTAAATGCTTAACACGATGACTAACCAAGAAGAAAATAGACATTAAAAAGTCTGTACTTGAAATCTGACCACACTGAATGACGATTTATATCGTGATAATTCCAGTGGGATTACAAAGTCAGAAGAAATGTTGTCTGAAGGCTGGCAACCTAAAAGGACCAGCTCCATAGTCGAGGATTTAAAAGTGTTATGTTATGAGCCCAGTCTGTCTGTAGGTTGCCACAGTGGTGAATGACTGCTTATGACAAAAATAAAAAAAAACAACAAAAAAAAAAAAACACTAAAATCCTATTGGTCTTCAGGTATGACTTATAATTTATGCTCCAATTCTGACCAGCAATATTTTGCTGGGGTAAAAGCACGCCTTTTTTTTCACCAGAATACTTTAATTATGGGTCAGAAAAGTAAGGTTTGAAATTGCTTATCAGCTTTAAAACAAAGTGGAAATGGTGATTGTTGTTACAAAGATTTGAAGGTTTTCTGGCGTCAATAGGATGAAAAATGCCCTTTAGGAACCATGTTTTTCAAAGACGGGATATTCGACATAAATTACAGCATTTTAATATTTAGTAATGATTTCTGCTTTGCAATAATTTTAACAATGTAATATTCTGAAATGTGGAATTCATTTTTTGTGGGACATTTAAACATTTTCAGATGTCTGACACTTTGCTGTTTTCACATCTCTATAGTTAATAGTAATATTTTATACATTTGTTAAGTTTACCTAGAATGGTGTTGCATGCAGTATTGAGTAAGTTAAAAATAATGTTTAAATGTCTGTTTACACAGGTGTGAAGCTGACACTTTCTGCTCTCCTGGATGGCAAAAATATCAATGTGGGTGGGCACAAGCTTGGTCTTGGTCTGGAATTCCAGGCGTAGATGGAAAAAACAGACAGCCAGCCTTCCTTTCCTCCCCACATACTTAATCCACCACCTAAAAACTATCTTAAACCCTCTATTGAGTAGTCCAACCCCTAAATCCCTCTTCTTTTACCCTCGAAATGTTACAGGTGGAAGTCAGTGAAGGTGAAACTGTTCACGCAACAATTTTCAAATTTTAAAGGACCATATTTATGTTCAAAAGCCCAATTTAGAACAAAGCTGCAATAGTTCGCCCAAAGGCTGAATGCTTAATTATGTAGATTTCAAGGGAAAAATTAGCCTTCAGTACATCATATCAGTGTCACGCTTTTCTTTTAGTATAGTCATGTAAAATGCTTTCATTACTTTTTAATCTGTTGAAAAGGGAAAATCTGCACCAGGTCAGCACCACAACACATGCACAGTTAGCATGCAATTATATTGTTACTCCTCCAGATGGTGCTGTTACTTAGCTCTTGAAAGCACTCCTCACTCAGAAGGCATCGTGATCATAAAAAGTTTTCTTCAAACATTTCTGCACTGAGAGCTCTTGTGTCTGTCTTTGGTATATTATACAGTGGGAGGGTTTAGTTGTCCCTGATGTAAGCAGCTGTCAGTAGCTCTGAGAGACACTACAACCCAACGTGTACATTCTGTGTTTTTGTCTCACTTGTCTTCGGTGTCTGTGCTTTTGGTGTGACTTATGTTTTTTGTTACATATAGCAACAGAGAATACTATTTTATTGAGGGTTTTGCATAAAGGGATCCATTTGCATCCATTCAAAGTCTTAAGAAGGCAACAACGTGTCAACCCTCTCTGGTCAAGAACACCGCAGGTAAACTGTCAAGCACATAACTGATGTACTCTTGATGAAAAGTTTGTGCTTTTTAGATGGAGGATGAAACAAGTAGATACACTCCAGGGAATGGTTGTCTTCCACAACTGGTTATGGGATTCATGGTTATTGTACTTGACAGTATTGTCATTCCCTGATCTAAATAAAGAACATCTTGAACCAATTTCTTTTCTCTTTTTTTCCTCTTATCTGATTAATTTGTCTGAACTTTCTCTGATTATTTTCTCAAAGCTGCGGCTTGTTATTACAGTGACACACAAGCCCTTCTATTTCACAGATTAGATAGAATCCTGCTAGTACTTTTGGACAACAACCTTTCTGTCATGAGTTCAATACATGGTCCATTGGTTCTATCTGGGGGAAAAAATGTTTTCCAGAGGATGTGTTGACACATAATGAAATTTATCCAATTAACAGTCAGTCAAAGTTTCAGAAAGAGATGTTATGATCAACAAGCAACAAATGAACCATGTTCCTCATTAAAACCCGGCCTTGTAGGAGTATTGTTTCCATAAAGGTATCCACAGATCATAAGTACAAACTTTGGCTAGTCCAGGGGTCTGGAACTGTAGTCCCCGCGTCCCAGTGTCCTGTAACTTAACCAGGTCTTTACAAAACTCGCTGACATGCCAAGAAGAACGTGGAAGCCACTGGAGTACAGTGGGCTCATTGTCATCAGAAACTGTTACACTGTGGTCATAAATGGATGGACAGCCCCAGGTTGTGTTGGGCCTTAAGCAGAATATAACTTAGGGTCCACTCTTCCTGTTAAACACATTACCACCACTAACACCGTTTCAATACAGGGTTGGTGGAATATGGGGCAGGGGGCCAAGTTTTATTGGCCGAGCCTAAAAAACAATCACTAATATTTGATGAAACATTTGTGAACAAACTGACCTCAAAAACAAAGATTAAACTTGTAACATCATTATTTCTATGGTAATAATCAAACTATGAAGATTATTTTTTTGCACTTTTACAAAGTAGCAAAACTTGCCAGTTCCTTTAATCTTATATTTAAATGTTAATTTACAATCTTAATTTATCTATGCTGAAACTGTTAATTCAAATTTAATAGTATTCTCATTCTCAATAAACAAATGTTAAAAATTATACATTTATGGTCTGTGTTGAAATTCAAGCATTTATGGGGGGGGGGGTCCTGAAAGCCTGTTAGCCCTAATCAGCTGTTTGCTTTGCCTTCTGGTTGGTAGCAGGGTTCTTTAAACAAACTCTGAGTCTGTCCTTTTTAGCTGGGACCTGGCACAAGGAAAGTGTCAGAGAAGGCATTCCCTTTTCTTCAGGAGCCAGTAGACCTAAGGTCTTCAACTCCAATCCTTGACAGACTGTGTTCTGCAACTTTTAGATGTGTCTGGTTCAACACACCTATGTCAAATAATCAGGTCATTGGCAGGACTCTGGAGAATTTGACTGCATACTGAGGAAGTAATTCAGTCATTTGATTCAAGTGTGTTTCAGGACACCCTTGAGAACTGGAGCTGAAGACCACTGTCCATAAGGAGAGGGTGATCGGACCATGATTAGAGGTCTTATTTCCGGGTGAATATCATTTCAATCCTTACTGTTTTTCTCATGGGTCAATATTATAGCCAATCTCGATATCAGCTCGCATATCCCTGGTATGCCACAACAAGGGCACGCTCTCAGTTCAGAGCAAATACTTTGTGCTGCACTTCATTTGTATGCCAACAGCAGCTTTTTGTATAACATTGGTGACTCAGAAAATCTTTCAAAGGTACCTATGTCGTGGTGGCAGGAATGTAACTGTTGCACCCAATTACTGTACAGTTTAGACTAATAAAATAAGAATTCCCCAAAAGTGCAGGTATCAGTGAAAGTAGGTAATAATTTAGTTGGCATCATAATTTGAGACTCCAAGCATTTATCTCCATATATTTTAGGATTTTCAGGCATGGTTGGGTGCATAAATGGCACTCATATTCCCATCACTGCTTCTTCACTAAATGAAAGAGATGTGAATAGGAACTCCTTTCATAGCATCAGTTTGCAGGTAAGCCTAAATACACAATCAATACAAATGTAGTTGACATGGCAGCTAATTGTATGTTTGTACTGTGAAGATCATATGTGATGTTGCCTATATTATCAGTAATGTGGAAGCCAAGTGGCCTGGGTCTGTTCATGACTCGTGGGTGTACTCCAAGCTTGCTCATAATGGAAGCCAGGTGCTTTCCTAGAAGAGTGCAATGGCAACCTTCTCTGAGACAGAGGGTATCCTGACAGTCTTGTTTGCTGACCCCTTACCCAGTGCTGTTATTATATGGCTCACAGCCAGGATGACTATAGGGATGCTGAAGGCCCAGTTCTAGTGCCATTGCAAACTCGGGGTCAGCCCAGAAAGGGCCTGTGACATCTTAACATCATAGTGGCTTGTGTATTTCTACACAACATGGCCAGTATTGGAGGCAAGAACTGTCCCATTTACGATGATGTCCTTCCAGATGAAGATGTGGACCACGCCATTAATATGAGAGATGGCCGAGCAGCAGTTTCTGATTTACCCATAACTCCCCAAATGAAGACAACAGCACTTTAATTTCATGTAGTTCTTTTTAATGCCTGAAAGCACAAGTGAAAATGGAGTAGTTAACATTTTGTGAAAAAAAAAAAAAAATCTGCCACTTCTGTGGTCACCTCACCCACATTTAATTGATGCTCCAGCAGTTGTATTTCTAGCTTAGTTTTATCCAGCTGCATTCTTAGGTATTCCTTCTTGATAGCACATGTTTCTATCTTTTCCTGCAAAAACAGCTTGTACAGCTGTTTCACAGGGAGCTTTCAGGAGAGAAAAATGGTTTAAATTTCAGTTGCATTTTTACTCTTTGTCATATGAAGCAAAGGTTTTAACTACTTACAGAAGAAAGTTGTGTTCCAGAGATGGATGGACCCTCAGTTGATCGTCCATCATAGTTCTTTTTGGGAAAAATGTACAACTATCATTCTTCTACACACTGAAACGTAAAATCAACTTTTACATTACGCTTTTATGGAACACACCTCAATATTCATCCGGCTCTGCTCGTTTGCTGTGGCAGCAGATGAAATGTCTTTATCATCACTCTGTAATGAAAGATACGAAATTGAGTGTCCTGCAATCCATTGTAAAAATACATTAAGTATGAACAATCCTTACAGCTGCATCGAGGAGTTCTGGGACAGAAGGCACCACAAGAGACAGTACACCATCCTCAACTGATCAGACAAGATGAGTGTTAAATTACATTTTCATGCTAGACGAGTGTACCACTTAATTTGGATTTTGTGGGGTTGTTTGACACTGTTAGGCCAACATTTCATTTCTTTGCTTATATAGCTCCACCTTTACTTCACCTTACATATTGAATTTAAATGATGATTTAAGAGGGTCTGTTGTCAAAAATTGTATGCCTAGAAAAGCATCAGTGTCAATTACTCTTTAAGGTGGATGTGTTAGAGCAGTGTTCGCAGTTCTGGTCCTAAAGGACCACTGCCCTGGATGTTTTAGGTGTTTTACTTCTGCCACACGCCTGACTTGAATAAGTGGGTGATTAACAGGCTTCTGTAGCACTTGATGGCTATAGATTAGGTCATCCAATCATTTGAATCAAGTGCTCTGGAACAGAGACACATCTAAAATATATAGGGCAGTGGTCCCTGAGGACTGTAATTGAAAAACACTGTGTTACAGTCAATGCTGAGAAAAGGCTGGACATGGATATTTCAAGAACTAACCTTTAATGTAATTGTTGTCCTGGGAGGTGGTTGGGTCAGATGATATCTCCCCAGAGATGCCCTCAGCAACAGGTCGCCCACGAGTGTGACTGAGGGCCATCTCTTCTGCCTCTGATAGTGGTGGTGGACCCCTACCTGTCCTTCTGGCTTCTGCCATTTTCGCATTTGCTGTAATGGAGGTCAAACTTCATCATGTACCAATTAGACACATATCCAAACATTTTCATATTACTTTCAAGTGTACAATATTAAATATTGGCAATGTGAACATTCAGTTTGTGGGGGGGACATGAATTGCATATGTTGAATATAGCCAGTGAATGCTGTGTAATTCAATTGGTACAGGTTCAACATAAAAGCTTATACCTGGACCTTACCTGATTTAACTGTATTTTTATATTTCATCTTTATTTGCTGCCACGTCCTTTTTGTGCCTACTGGGTTGCACCTAGACACACATTCAGTTCACACACACACACACACACACACACACACACACACACACACACACACACACACACACACATGCACGTTATTTTTTCTGGATGTTGAATAAGTGTGGTGTCAAGACTACAACTTTAGATTTCTTTGGAATCACACTCACGCATTGACTCGGTCAGCAATTTTCTGCCACACGAACTCTCTCTCTTTTGCAGCAGCAACAGTATTGCTTTTCTTCTGAAATATGTGTTGATGATCTCCATATCCCGTCATTAAAATCATAAGCTCCACTGGTGAGAAATACGGACTTCGAGGCTTCTTATTTCTTCCTGTTGCCATGGTAGATCATCTTATCTGCCTTCTGTTGATGAGGTCTTCTTATATGCTCACGCCTACCTCAGGGCTGACTTGACTCTGAGTTACTTAATTGATACCACCTGGTCTGAAACCAAAAACCCTGAGTATAACAGAGCCAAGTAGGTCTATTTAGAGTATCTACTTTCTACTCAGGGCTTGTTGACCCTGCTTTTTGAAACAGGGCCCTGGTAACTAGAACAGATGGTTTGGCTAGGACGCTGCCTGCAATAAGGCGATGACTGTGCTCATGAGGATTGTCTTACTTAGGAATTGACTCAGTGTATCCAGATAAATAAAAAGTCTGCTCAGGGATCTGATCCTTAAAGCTTTCATGCTTTCATGTTAATTATACCAAACTCTGATCCTATCATTGGACCATTAAAGCTGAAATCAAGGCTCATCAGATGAGGCAATGTTTGTCCAATCTGTTATTTGTTGCCTCAGTTTCCTGTAATTCACAAAACAAAACAGTACCACCTAAACTGCAGCCTGTCTTCTTCAGCATTTGATAAGTTGTGTGTTTAGAGATGATATTCATCATCCACTGGTTGCAACCAGAGGTCAAGCAAGCAAATGCTGACTTTCTATAACTCTATAACTTGACCCAGTCTCCCCATTCTCCTCTGATGTCAACAACATTCTCACTGGATGTTTTTCTTGTTTTTGCCCCATCTCTGTATAAACCCAAGAAAGTATGACAAGAAAATCTCAGTAAAATCCACAGACCAGCCCATTTGGCACCAACTTTGATGCTTCACTTAAATTCCATTTCTTCCCAATGGTGATGCTTTATCTAACTTTTAGCAAGATGTCTTAATCAGGTCTAGATGTTTAAATTCACTAACTCACATGTTGAATTCACTATTCTACCATGTGATTGGCCTATAGAACCTATTTGAACAGGTATACCCAAAAAGGTGGTCTACTAGTTAAATACGATCATCAACATTGTAAATGATGTGACATCTTATTGTACAGGAATTAAAACATTGTGCAAAAGCTTAAAGAAACAGCATATGGGAATAATGCCATCATCACACCAAGTCTGACAAGTCAAAGCATCTGAGGGGGCTACACTGATAATTTTAGGTTTTCAGAAATGCATTGGTAAATCATTTAAATATAGAAGTTTCAGACCTAAATTATAAAAACACCTGAGCAACAAGTGCATTTGTAATTTTCCAAGACTGTTTCTTCTGTTATTGGTGTGTTTATCTCATAATTTTAATGTTATAGTTCTGAGTCTGAGCTTTGTTTTAGACCTCCAAGGAGGAGTACCTCATGTATCCAGTTACAGTAGTGTATTTTGTATAGAGTTGACTGCATCAGGTCATTGTTTTGACAGGTCATTGGAAGGTGAACTCTAAGTCCCCTGATGATTTCTTATTAATTAATCCCTCTTTTCTGGTCAGTCTCTCTGAACCTGCTACTGAGGAGCAACCTCATTTAGCCTGATGCTCACTAAGCCATAGATGGTGTTATTTGCCAGATGACTGACAATATATACTGTATCTGTACTGCTGAAACATTTTTAAAAGATCCTTAAATTGTGCAAACCGAAAGATATGCTGAGATGGACCTCACTGGAACAAGTCTTCTCACCTCTGAACAGGACACATTTGCTACCCCATGGAAAAATTAAGTGGGTTTAAAAAATGGACTCAAAAGGAACAAAAAAAAAAAAAAAAAAAAAAAAAAAAAAAAAAAAAAAAAATTCAGAATCCATTGTCTATTGTGTTATTTAGGGTTAAAAACTTCAATCAATGGGATGGAATCCAAATTTAGTTAATTTCCACTTGTGTCAATATAGACTTTTCATGGTACTTGATATGGTCCTCGCATGTAGACATAATTCAGAAGAAGGCCCAGCTGAAATGGTACTTCCTGCAGGAACTCAAGAAGTACAACTTACCAAATGAGCTTCTGCTCATTTTCTACATGGCCACTGTTCAATCTTTCCAGTGTTTGTTCATCAGTGAGTGGTTTGGCTCATCCACAAAACAGGACAGGTCCTAACTACAATAAACAATCAGGTCTGCAGAGAGGATGATCAGGGCTGACCTTCCCTCTATCCAGGACTTATATGAATCTAGGGTCAGGAAAAAGACTATTGAGATTTCTGCAGACCCCACACATCCTGGACACAAACGATTTAGACTTTTACCTTCAGGTCAGTGCTGCAAAGCCCTATTTCCAAAAACAGGAAAATTCATGTTTTATTTCCCACCAGATTTATGTATTTATATTGAAAGTATCTTTATTGAGAAAAAAGTTAAACCAAATCAAATTCCTTGTTTGTGTGCACAAACCTGGCCAGTAAAGCTTATTCTGATTGTAAAATATTTGAGATTCATTTAATTGACAATGCTTTTTACAAAGGTCAGACACTGCCTACAAAGAAAGTAAAACCCTGAAAACTCTTTTCACTAGTCCACTTCATCTACAACAACATAGCCCCAAAAAATATCCAAAGATTTTCACATTTTTAATCAGAGTTAAGTACAATTTTTTGTTGGGACAAAAAAAAATTACTCTGTGTATGGGATGAAATGTGGACATTTTTGTGAATAACTTATGCAAAAAAAAAAACAAAACAAAACTAGAACAATCCACCCTAATATAACAAACACTCCCTTTTGGCTCTTAAACTGCCCTAACCTGTTGGAGCTCGAGCAAAGATCACCCAGGCGTGTCTATGAACAGGACATCTTTGATAAGTCTTTATAACTCCTGCCTGCGGGGTTGAGTTTGCTTTGAATGTCAAGTTCTTTCAGCCATTATCTGACAGGTTTTTATTCTCAGGTTTTATTCAACTGCTACTTTAATATAGGTGGTGTCCCTGTCATCCTGGGGGTAGATGGGCCCCCAAAAAGGTTTTGATGAATGGCAAATGTCAAAGTAACTTCTAAGTTAGAACCATGATAAGACTTTTCCATACAGGGCATTGCATTGCATTGCATCAAATTATCAGCATTCCCTAATTCAACTGCTCTAACTGCATGCGTGTTTAGCATATTTTTCACATAGCTTAGCCTGTTCAGCATAAATGGTTCCTCTTTTGGTGTAAGTAGGTTTTTGGATCTTCAGTAACTATGAAAAAAACTGAAGAAGTGCCACTTTAAGGGACAAGAAATAAAAAAAATGTCCTAAGAAGACCAAAAAACAAGAACCAAACAAGAAAGAGTCAATCAGCAAATGGCCTGGGTAGGTCTAATGATATACTGGTGAGGGAGAAGTTATCTTGTGAAATTGAGGATAAATGTAATGTTTAAACTCCCTTGGTAGCTGGGAATAATGTTTCACCCTAAATCAAGTTCCTAAATCAAGTACATAAAACCAGTGAGATTTTCTAAATCTACATTTGAATTGTCTTTGTTAGAGCTCAAATCTGGGGGTCCACATCACACCCAATTAGAGCATGTACTTGTTAAAATTTGATGTGATTTTAATTGCTTGTAGAATTACAACCCAATGCATTTCTCTCCATTTTTAAAAAATAAAATATTAAAGGATGATGTTTATAAATAGCGTATAAACATCTATAAGTGTCTCTGGTTTCATGACAAACTGAGAGAAATGCTAATACAAGTAAATAGTTTATACCTGCAACTTTCACTATGTATCACATGCATCTCAGCAATGTTCCATACTGAACTCTGAGCTGCTGGGAGACCTCTGACTTTCCCACTACCTCCCGATTGAATCGGGAACTCAGAAAATCTGGCTTCTGTGCCCAAATAGAACACAACATAAATGAGGCTCTAATGAGGCAAACTACCGCCAAAACGAACTGATAACATATTCCACTCCAGTTTATATATTCAACCATGTGTTCCAGAAGTGCAAATAAATTGTTTATTCCTGCAGCTAGTACAAACAGAATTCCGTCCATCTTCCGCTCAATCCGCCAATCTGCCTATCGATCTCCCACTCCATTTCCACCTCATTCGTGAACAAGACCCCGAGATACATAATCTCCTCCACTTGGGGCAGCACCTCAACCAGGTGAAGGCACTCTACCCTTTTCCAGCTCAAAACCATGGTCTCGGACTTGGAGGTGCTGATTTTCATCCCCAAAACAGAACTCCACTAGAGTTTATTGAAAAAAGGTTGGAAAAGACTTATTAGAGAAGTCTGAGTTTGTCAGTAACTGACCATGTAAACTAGTCATAGTCACAAGCCCAAAATGGGAGTCCACCTTTTCAGCTGTAAATCTGGCCTTGACTCGAGTTTATTTTCCCACAAGCTCCGCCCAGCGCGGCGCACCTCTGTTCTCCGGCTGAAGAATGACGCACAGCCAGGCTGTGATAACTAAAGAATCGCCCCACCCACTTTGTATATCAAGCCACCCTAAAGCCCACACCTTTTCAGTCACTCATCAACATGGCGACGCACAGAAATTCGAGGCAAAGCAGGAGAAATATTTACATCTTTGGTTTGATTATTTTCCTCCAGCTGTTGATCAACGGCTGCCTTTCCGCTCCAGCAAATAAAGGTACGGCACCGATGTGTTGTTTTCTGCTGTGAGGGTAGTTTTAGCTACAAGAGGCTAGCTATAGTGGCTAATTAGCCATGTTAGCAACTGCTGGTGTTAGTTTGGACCGTGACAGCTTTGTTTTGAGTAGAAACCGGTATAACCTGTATTTAACATGTTTATATTATTTATTTGACCAGGGAACCATATTTTAGGTCGTAGAAGAAAGTTCATTTGTTTCTGTTGAAAATGAACCGAAACACGTTAGCTAACGTCTCAAACATGTAAAACCGAAAATACCCGAGCGCGATTCTTCAGCTCTGCCCAGATGTATCCCAACATTTTATTCAACTAAAAGTTAAAAGTAGTTGCCCAAGAAATTATTCAAATAAGAATGAAAACATATTTGATAAAAAGACTACTGAAGTACTGAGTAACTGATCAGAATATCTCATTTAATATTTTACAATATCATTAGACAGTAGACAGGACAGGTTAAAAAAAAACAACCAACAACAACAAAAAAAAAAATATATCAGGTTACGTGCAAATTCAGTTTTTTTTTGTTTTTTTTTAACAGAATTAAAAATAATTAATGCAAATAACTTAGTAATAGATTTTAAACAGAACAAACACTTTTTTGATTATAAAACTAATACTTAGAGTAAGTAATGTGTATGTTTGAATGGGTTAAAGTACTTAGAGTGACAAGATATAGTATTTACTGTATGTTCTTGATGTACACCTGGCACAACAGTATCAGTAGATACAAAATAACATTACAACAACAAAGCTGGTGTACAAACAGGAGGTCTTACTTTTAACATAAACTGTTGTGTCACTTCATTTAGGAAAGCTACTAAGTGGTTAAAGTATCCAGAAAGTAGGGTGTAATAAAACAAAAACAAAAAATTCATTTTTTTTCCCCCCTAAAAGTTACTCAAGTAAATATAACTAGTTACTACACACCTCTGGCTTTACTTAACTGTATAAATTCAATGTATATTGATTTATAATATACATCATACAGGAAATCTTACTGTGCCGCGCTTCCCTAAGAGTTGTCCATAAAACTAAACAACATAATGAGTCAGATTGATAACGTTGTTGGATAAGATATTAGAAGTTTCAAAAGGGCTTATATTAGCCCTACGGGGACTTCTTAGCATCGTAGATTTATTTAGGCCAACTTAAAAGACTGAGTCCACATGTCTGTGCTGTTTAATTTATGCCCTATAAGTGAATTATTAAAGAAAAAAACCTTTAGAAGTTTGTATCAGGGAGCTGGAAAAAAAAAAAAAAAAAAAAATTATTCCTGCTTGGCTCACCTCGTCCTCAGAGTTGATGGGCTTTTTGAAACGTGCTTAACAGTTCCATCAGCACTCATCATCATCAACAATTTAGGTTGAGCTTATTTCAGTCCACCCACTAAATTCTTGAGAATATTTTCAGAACTGCCATAAGACTTTATTTTGACATGTTAGAATATTTCATACAAAATTAAACAAAACCTCAGTATAAGGGTTTTTTTGACAACCATAAGTTCATAAGTAAATAAAAATGTTCAAAAAGGAGTAGAAAGATGTGTAGGATGATTCAGTTCCTTCTGTTTATTATAGTCAGTCAACCCTTTACTTCCTGTTTTTCATTTGAAAAGAAGGTATTTACAGACAGCGGAACTGATACCAAAGCATTATAATTTTGTCTTCCCCTGAAAAGTTCCTTAAGCTTTTGATTTTGAAATGGAAAACAAAATGCTTTTTGTTTACTTGAAACAAACATAATTTGTCTTATTATAAGAATAGTTTGATTTAAAAAGCAGGCTGCTTCAACTATTTTTAATTTAAGACTTGTTTCATAAGAAGACAGTACAGCTGTATTGCATGCAGTGTTTGTAATACATGCACTTCCAGCCACAAAGTTCCTATGCAATTTGCAAAATGAAAGATTTTTATTTGATGATTTCCGTAAGTCTAGACAAGTATAGATAAAAGAAAACAGAGTATGTAAACATGTTTCCAGAATTTATTGCTCCATAATAATTTTTATGGAAAATCGAATGGCAATTTTATCTTAATTTGTATTCCAATACTTTATCCTTGTTTTGGTTTTTGAGTCACTGACAGAAAAACTTTTCTTTTTTTTTTTTTTTTTTTTTAGATTCCAGCATTGCCATTTCATGAATTTTGGACCAAACAGATAATAAAACCCCATATACTCAAATGCACAGCCTGCTATAACAGCGGATGGGGAAAAAAAATGGAAATTTGTGTCAGAGGAAAACATGAAATTTTGAAATGGGACATGGGTAGGAACCAGGCAGACGCTTCTCGTTAAAACTATGCAGCCAAATTTCTGCTTTTGTGGGGCCTGATTATGTGAAATAAAGTTATTCTGGAAATTGTTTAGGTTTTGGCTTTTGCTTCAGTTTTAATTATTTTTATGAAATGAAAAGGCACGAGCTGGGGTTGGGATGTGAACTGTAAGCGTAGTGCCTTTATGTGGTTTATGTGAAGAATTTATGGGATTGCATTGTTTGTTGAGCGCTCAGATCCTCACTGCTTAATTTACCTATTTTACTTTCATTTAACCTTTACATTATTAGTGTAAATACTTATCTTTCTATGACAGTTTTAGGAGACCTGTTTATAATCTTGCATTTCTCACATGTTTTACTCAGAGAAATTAAACAAACAGCCTCCTGTTCAGGGATTATTTATGCTGGCAAAGGCCCATGGCTATGAATAGACCCTTTCTTCTCTTGGGGATGTCTTACTCCACACGTAAAGTCCCCAATGTTCTCCTCCTGTCCTGTTCTAGGCAACGCCTCATATTCCCTGAGGATGAAATGATGCCAACACTTGTTTGGTAAATGGTGTCATTGAGTCAGGAAAACTGACAGAATTTTAAAACACCCTCGGAATTGGTTTATAGTTGGAGATCTGCAGCTTGCTTGAATTTTAAGCTTTTGCAAAACTAAAAAAACAAAAAAAAAGTTCATTGTATTTAGAACCTTTTAAAAAGGTGCCTAAAGCTGCACCTTGAACATAAAATTTTGAAATGGGACATAGGTAGGAAGTAGGCAGACGCTTTTCATTAAAACTATGCAGTCAAATTTCTGCTTTTGTGGGGCTTGATTATGTGAAATAAAGTTATTCTGGAAATTGTTTAGGTTATAGTAAACAGTTCACTGTTCATTATAACAAGAGGCAAGATAAAACTCAAACTGCGGTTTCTAAATCGTTGATGACCAAGTTCTTTGACATGGAACAAAATTGTCAAGTCAGAAGTACTCGTGGGCCAAAAAAAACCATGATTGAAGATAAAAACATGTAAGCAAATCAAGTTGTTGGCTTTTTTTGTTGGAGAAGGATGTCGATATAATTGTAGATACAAAACGTAAAAAGGGTATTGCAAATTATTTTGGGCTCAATTGTATATTAATAAGTCCTAAACACTGGACTATTAAATTATAATCGTCCATGCATTTGTAAGGACTCTTAGTGATGCACGCTTTTTTTGAGTTTTACTTGTGAAATTTTTAAATCAATTTCTAGTTTTCCTTCCAAAATGAAATACACTGAAGTTGTCAGGGGGGGATCAAGGTATGAATACTTTTGCAAGGAGTATATAGCTACGTTTCTTCATATTTGTATAAATAACACAACGTGTCTGTATTACCTGTCTGACTTGATTTTTCGTCTTTTGTTGAGCTACTGGGTTGACGTGGAGAATGCAGTCTTCACTTTTAAACTTCAACTTGATGAAATCACGTGCTGCTATATCTGGGACAGGACATCAAGTTTTGATTTGTGGAATGAAGTTCAGTGAACTTTGCCTTTTTCCAGCCTGAAACTGGGTGGGTGGCGTGGTTTGAATGAGCATTTTCTGTTCTTTTTCTCAAAACACCTTTGTGAGGAGCAACATGTTTTACTTTTGTTTTTCTTTTTTACTTGTAAAGCTTTAATAATAATAATAATAATAACCTTTATTTAACCAGATAAAAACCTCGCTGGGATTTACAATCTGTTTTTCAAGAGGGACCTGGCAAGATAGCGGCACAGTTTACGAATATCAACATTTACATTCAGTCAGAGAAATTCATTCGTTTAGTTTTAAAAGCATCAAAACATAAAAATATTTATATTTCTATAAATATAAATTATATGAATTTAGGTGACACTGTCAGAAGTATTTTTATTGCACAGACATGTCATTTCCTTTTTTTAATCATATTGCAAATATTTTGACATTAATGATCCTGTCATAAATATCTTTCCAACCTCAAGGATGCCTTTTTTAATTTTTTTTTTTTTTTTTTTTTTATCCCTAGAAGCATCGCAGAATGGTTCAGCTGACCTAGGAAGCAATCATTCTACCACCTTGAGCTCAGTAGGAGCTATGTCGGACGTGATGACAACTATACAGAGACCAGCAACTACAGCAAGTCCAAAGAACACAACAACAACAGCTGCTGCCGCCACCACCACCACCACCACAACCATCAAACCTACATCTACTGAGCCCACAGATGTAAGCAAACGGACCCCTGAACTAAAAACCACACCGCAGAGTAAGATTGATCATGTCATGCCTCCTGCTTCCGTATCTGAAAATACCAAGTCAACAAATGCAACTACTCCTGCACGAGTCAGTTCTTCAAAAACCCCTCCTTCAAAGACCACTCCACATTCTGCTCCAGAAGGTCCCACCTCCGCCGTCAAAGTGCCCCAACCAGAAGAAACGGAAACAGAGGAGCCCAAGTCTGACATCAAGAGCACCTCCACAACAACCCTGTCCACAGCAGAAGGCACCGCTCCACAGCTGCTGAATGCAGATAAGCAATCCGAAACCGCTATCATTTTGGAGTCCCCCAAATTTGACAATTATGATGACGGCGACGACGATGAAGACGACTACCAAGATAGTGATGACTTTTTAGTTAATAGCTTTGACGAGAAAAAAGAAAATAAAGACCAAGTTGACATCAAACAGCCAGTTAATGAGGTTGACAGCTTCAACTCAGAAGAACAGGACTCCCACTTCTTCTTTCATCTGGTCATCCTGGCCTTCCTGGTGGCCATTGTCTACATTACCTATCACAACAAGAAAAAGGTAAGTTTTGCAAATTTGGTAATGGTAATCATGAGTTGATGAACTGTATCAAGGTTGACCTGCAGTTTTCTTAGGCTTATGGAGCATAGAGTATTCCAGCTTTGCCCCTTCCTCTACCTGTATGCTGTTGACCAGCTGGCTGAAGGAACGCCACCACACCATTCTCTTGCGAAAGACAAACTTGGCTGTCATGGTGTGATGGGCTGGAATGGTTAATTCCAGGTGTGGAGACCAAACATATTGCAGCGTGTATTGTGTTTGGTTGAGGCTCATGCGTTTCTCATGCCTGCATTTCTCGTTTTGTCTTTGAAGTTTTCAGTTGAGCATAAATTAATAGCATCAACACAACTAAATTTCTGATTTGTAGTCAACAATTTGACCAGAATGAAACATTTATTGATCAAAGAAAAAATAACTTGTTTTCTCCAAATTAATGACCCCAAATTAAAAGTCTTAGTAGGTTACGAGAAATTTCCAAATGCCATCTTCCAGTTTTTGGGGTATTTGTATAGTTAATGTTAAAGTATGAGGAAATTACACAGTCTCTGTTTTAGGACTTATTATATATACTTAACATTTTTATCTAACCTAAGCTTTTTTTTTTTTTTTTTTTTTTTTTTTAAAGTTGAATTTAAAAGCCCCCCAACGAAACCTTCTATTTCAACCTTGTGGAGATCAGCTGTCTTGTTGTGCTGCATATTTAACCAAAATATATCATTTTAAAAAAAAAAGTGAAATCATGATTTTTATCATGATTTCCATATATAAAAATATAACTGTTTAAAGAATAAAAGATAATGCACCTTCAAAAGAATTTGCCATTCTTGCAACATAAAGTACATTACTAACAGATTGTGTTGGCTGACTCAAAACAATTTAAATTTCAAACTCCTGGCTGGGAGTGTCTCAGGCAGAACATTTTTTTCTGAAACACATCAGACAAGATACTCGCTGCTACTAATTTTTATTTAATAGTGAACACATGCATGCACATCTTGAACATCTTTCTTTTTATTATCCTACTCAGTTGAATGTTCCTTTTAATCTAAGTACGCTATTTTTAATGACTGTGTAGTATTTTTCTTATGTTGTAAATTTGCTCTTACTGTACAGTCTCTGATTCTTATTTCTCAGTTTTTATATTTTTTTACCTTTGTTTGAATATGCATGCTTCTGTTTACCTTAAACTTGCTGCTTGTACACCTGAATGTCCCCACTGAGGGACAGTAAAGGATATTTCTATTTTATTATAGAGAGACATTGAAGTCAGAAGTAAGGTAGCCCTCCAGCTTCCTACTGTTGGTCTCAAAGACCTGTTCATCAAAGCTTTCATAGCTTCAGATTCATTACTGTCAGATACATCACCGTTGTCTTCAGCAGCTGTAACCACAACTGCAGGAGCTATAACCTAGCCAGCTTCAATCTCTACATCCTCAGCTTCTCCTGTGCTCGCTTCTTCATTCTTACTATTTCTTTAGCAATATAGGTCAGCTGTATATTTATATTATCGGACAAATATTAAGAAATTATGCTTACTTCGTGTTTGAAATAGCCAAATACCTTCCTTAGTGTTTCAGGTGCCAAGACCAATCAAAATGCTAATAAGAACTGGTTACGGCAGCCTGCCAATCAGTAACGATCTTTTATGTTTGATTGAAAAAAAAAAAAAAATGCCCAAACAGATTTGGGTTTTCGATAATTTTATTTAATGGCGTATGTCTGCAATGTTAAAGGTTAAAGGAGAAGCAGGGTGGTCAACATGGCCGCCAATATTAAGCTTTTTGTCTGACAATATTAAAGGGGCAGTATTATGTAAAATGGACTTTTTTGAGCTTTACATCATGTTTTAATGTTATTCCCTCTTCAAAAACATACCTGGAGTGTTGCCTTGATTCTTTCATGCATGTTTGAGAAATCCTTTAATCTCCCATGGCAGCCATTCAGTTGCACAGAACGCCTGGATGGACCCAGCTCCACCTTTGAGACGCAGCTCCTCCTCAGAGCTGCAGTTTCTAAGCTTCCGAACTTCCACCTCACAGAACACCCCTCCTCCACGACTTCCCCACTGAGCTCCTTCAGATTAGCCAGCAGCAATTAACAAACACCCGGTGGAACTGCGCATCTGCTGTTCTCATTATATGAGCTACTTTTCAGTGAAAGGCTAATAAAAACGTTGTTAAAGGGTTAATAGAGGAGCGATGACTTCTGTAAGGCGGAGTTTCAGAAAGAGCAGGACTTTAAGAGACAGAGGCCCAATTTTAAGGCATTAAATTATGAAGTCAAATTTCTTTTAAGTCATATTTGATATACACAGCATTTTTGTAGCAACTGAAGGTAACTTAGTTACTTGATTGCACTGTGTGCCTGGAAAATGCATAATACTGCCTCTTTAAAACATGTCAGCACTATCCAACCTTTTTTCACAAACTGGTTATAAGTGTAACTTCTCCTTGTGTTACCATTATTATTGGTAGCAGTAATAGTTGTAATATTTTTTAGCATCCTCAACACACTCAGAATGTCTCTGCATTAAATGTTATCCATTTATACCATGATGAGGTTCTTATTCACAAATAAAAAAGCTTTTTATTTTGCGTTTTTTAAAAAAATATATTGATATTTTAAACGTCTGTATTGAGAGCGAAGCGGAACCATCGTCAAATCCCTTGCTTATGTGCACAAACTTGGCCAATAAAGTGGATTCTGAATATCGGGAAGGTTTGTCGTTTTGACGCTAAATTAAAGGCATGCCCATGTTGTTATTTTGACTGCTCTGTGAAGTGGAATCAGACCCCCAGGCAGAAACAGGTGGTGCGGGTCCAGTTATCTGATGAGCTGGTAACCAGGCAAACAAAACCATCCAGCTAAATGTTCACTAACACACTGATGGTAGCTGGTGGCGGAGGAGGCTGCTTCTGTAGTTTCCCTTTGCATGTGGTGTGGACAAGTCTTCCTTAACAAGTCTAAGGTTCAGCTACATGCAACACTTGGTGCTCTGTGGTTTTAATATCCCTTTGTTACTTTCGCTGCGGTCTGCTGTGATGTCTGATTTTTTTTTTTTTTTTTTTTTTTTTTTAAATCAATGAACTCTCTAAATATGGTTTCATTGGTCGTTTTATTTTCAACAACTAATACTATACTAATGCCATGGAAATTGTTAAAACTGATTTTATGGGATGGAACCTGGTGTAGAGAAAGAGCAGATGGTCCATAAATGGAGGCTTTAGTCCTCAGCGCAGATGCAGATGCGTCTGGGGTTTGATATCGGACCTCAGGATCTTTGCTGCATCTTTTCCCTTCCTTCTCTCTCTCTCTCTCTCTCTCTCTGCCCATGTCCTGTCTTAATATTGTAAATTTAGACCACTAGTACCACAAAAACCTTTAATTCACTTCTTCAAAAACAGTGCATGTCAAACTGATTCATTTGATCTCTATGAGCATGTTACCCATCATCTGTTCCCTTTTTATTTTTCAGATCTTCCTGCTGGTTCAGAGCCGACGTTGGAAAGAGGGTTTATGTTCTCGCAACAATACGGAGTATCACCGCCTGGACCAGAACGTCAACGAGGCCATGCCGTCCCTCAAAATGACCAGAGACTACATCTTTTGATTGACGCTTCTATAAACAAGAGAGTTCGCCCTGCTTGTCTGATCACTTGCATAGTAGAGATCATGTCTTACTGTACAACAGCAGAAGTAATTTACAATTTGTTGAAGTAGGTTTAGACAGACTGTGGCCTTTTTTTGAGATTATTTCAATGTTTTCTGATTTTTTTTTTTTTTTTTTTTTTTTTTTTTAAATGTATAACCTCTTTCTTTGTAATTATGGAGGGTCTTTTATTTAGGTCTCATGGTACAACTGCTAGTAGACTTCTCTGTCAGCATTCAAACCAAGCTATATACTGGCACACAAAGCACTTTCTGTGTCATGCATACATTTATATAAAAAGCATTAACTAAGTAGAGCAGCCATGTAAAAATAAACTGAAATTAACACCTGTGCGTAAAACTATTCACTGGTCTACCTTAATTGCACCTGGTAGATAAAATGAGGAAATATTAGCCACCAAACTCTGAATATTTTTTTTGCTTTCTGTACAGATAATTTTGAAACATCCAGGGAAGTTTTTTATTGGATCTAATAAATATGATTTGCACAATGTGTTGAACTTTTGTCTTTTTAAGTTGTTTCCTCGCTACCCAAGTTTTCAAATAGTTTCAGAAAATGCACTGGCCTCCTTTTATAATACAGCTTTGGTTTATGGATGTAAAATGAAATTGTTGGGTGTTTCTTAAAAACACACATCAAGCGTTTGATCAGGGGAGGAATAATCTTCAGGTGATGGATAATCGCGTGCGTTTAAGCCATTTATAAACAGATTGATGGTCTGTACAGAATGAAATGTACTAATTTATAGGACTCTTTTATTGCCAGGATTCTTTGTTTATCTTGATCGCTTTATATTTTAACTACTGGGCACCTCCTCTACATTTACTGCCCAGATTTTGCTGTGCAGATGTTCTGTGGCCGGCCTTCTGCTTTATGGCTTCAGTGAAGTCTCTGTCATCTCATCGCCACTGATGCAAAAGCAATTGCACCGTACTCCTTTGTTTTGTCAGTTCCCAGAAAAATGTGCAACAAGAATTGGATTATTTCAGGGTTCCCTCCCTTCTATTCATCACAACCACATCTGTTGCCATTTTTCATGGCTTTTTGTTGAAATGCCATGTAAGACCATGTCGGTCTGCTGATGGCCTTTATTTGATATTTTCAGGTGTGTTGTTTTCTATGTAAAGTCTAATGTGAGTTGGCAGATTTGCTCTGTGCTGCTCAGACTTCTTAGTTAGAATATGGGGTATGCTCTTATGATCATCACTGCTATTGCAATCAACTATACACTGTACAATCTTTTTCTCAATAAAGCACAAATAATATACGTTACGTTTTTGTGAGGTTTTTTTTGGTGCGGGGCAGGATTAGGTCTTCAGTCAGAGACTTTTCAACATCGCTGCAAAACAGACCACTACAGGAGATCCTTCCTACAGCCATCACTTTCTACAACAACTCTGAAGAACCTTAGATAATTTAGCATTTAATTTCCTTTTGGGTTTAATAAATTATTGAACTGAATAGAAATTTTGAATATTGCATAATAAAAATACTTTTAGTCCAGAAATGTCAGCCACTAAAGCTCATTGCTAAAGAAACTGGTTGTTCACTGTGCAATATCTAGCCATATGAATGGAAAGTTGAGTGGAAGGTAAACGTGTGGTAGGAAAAGGTGCACAAGCAACAGGGATAACGGCAGCTTAGAGAGCATTGTCAGGCAAAGCCCATTCAGTAGCTTGGGGAGATTCAGCAAGCGTGGACTGTGGATCAGTGCTTCAAGAACCACCATTCACCGACGTATCCAGGACAACTGCATCCCTTGTGTTTCGGCACTCCTGAACCAGAGACATCAGAAGTATGTTACCTGAGGTAAGGAGAAAAAGGGCCGGACTGTTGCTCAGTAATTCAAAGTCTTTAAGAGGACATTTTGCATTTAATTTGGAAGTCATTCTCCCAGAGTCTGTAAATGGGGTAGAAGGGCACAGAGTCTAATTTTCTTGAGGTCCAGTTATGTCATCTGCTGGTGCTGGTACAAAGTCAGCTGTTTACAAAGAAATTTTAGAGCATTTCATGCTTCCTTTCACTGACGAGCTTGGAATGGACTTTGCTTCACAATCTTCTCAAGGCTGTTGCAACTTATTCACCTTTTTCTACCAAACTTTTTTATTCCACTAAACTTTCCATTAAAATGCTTCCATACAGCATATTGTGAACAACTAGCTTCTTCAGCAATGAGTTTAGGGCTTATCATTCATGTGGTGACTTTCAATGACTGTCTGTTGGACAAATGTAAAATCAGCAGTTTTTCCTATGATTGTGTAGGCACATAACATTTAAAAAGCTTTATTGGTCTATTGTAATATTCAAATTTCTTTTTTTTTTTTTTTTTTTTTTTTTTTTTTTTTTTTGTAAACTGAATTTTTGGACTTCATCAGCTGTAATCCATACTCTATGTATATAATGTACTTAAATAATTACTCACATCCTAAATTGCACCAGTATCTTGTCATTCTAAAAGGGATCATTATCATGACAGCAACCGAGCAAAGTAAAACCTCAAATTATTTGTGTTAAATTTGAAAAAGAGAAAAATACAGCTTGATTTATAAAAATAAGTCACCTGGGCTAAAAATGTTAAGAACATAAATTGAAAACAATTACTGCAAGGTGCATCATTTCCAAGAATGTTTCCAGCATCTTGCAGAATTCTTTTTGCAGCTGCAACCTGAAACTCCACCACAAGAAGGCAGTGTACACACACATATAGATGGTTCAAGCAGAGATGAAAGCAATGGTCATTTTCAGTTATCAGATTTTTTTTCTTTTTCTTTTTTTTTTTTTTTTTCTTCAATGTCCTTTATAAATTAAAGGAGGAAGAGGAATGGCAGTGTTTGGGTCTCTGCATTTGTACTGGAGGCAAATAATATTAGTAATTGTTTTTTTGTTTCTTTTACAATTTTATTAAGAAAAGCTGTTTAAGTTTGGCACAAACAATATGTCTGGAGGCATAAATTAAACTCAGCACCTCTAAAATTAGCTTTCTGGATAGTGAAGAATGGGTAGAAGTTTGCTGTTGTGTATTTTGAAGCAACGAAACAGCAGACAAAATTCCTAAAATTTGATGTATAGTCCCCCCCCCACTCCCAAAAAATGTCTCGCTTTGATGAATGGCTGCCACAGTCTGTTCCTGGAGCTGAATTAGTTTTAATGTACCACAGACCTGCACTGAAACATATTGCCTGGTCGGATTCAAACAAAGCCCTCCTAAATCATCCAACTTTGATGTGAATTGTTGCACCAAACAACAGAGCATATGCACCCAGACCTCACTTCTTGTGCGTTGTTAAAATTACACCCAACAGTTAAGTGCACAATTTTTCAGAGAGGTGCAATCTTACTTAAAGTGCTTAAAGTGTTGGCAGTTCAATTCAAAAACAAGACTGCATACTTATATTCCTGTGCAATCAATGAAAACTAAACACGCACAGGAAGCCATTTGTATATCCTGTCTGTCTGCAGCCTTTCAAAGTTCTGCAAATAAATGGAGAGGGCACAAAACAATGGGGAAGAAATGACTGAAGAAAATGAGGCACCGAAGGAGATTTTCAAGTGTCACAATTACGTATGTTGTGAAAATGTGTTGTTAGTTTTTGTTTTGATTCTCATTGACTGGAGGTAACAGAAAAAGACGGAGCCTTACAAAAGTATTCATATTGCTTGAACTTCCACATTTTTCATGTTACAAAAACAAGCCCTGATCTGTCATGTGTCAGAAGGCTGTCATGTGATGGATCAGCAGAAAAGCAGCACTTAATTTTAAAATGGAAAGAAAATGGTGTATGCAATTTCCCCCCCCCCCCCGCAAATCTGAAAAGTGTGGCGTGTATTTGTATTCAGCATGTTTCTGAGTTTATATTTTGTCGAAACACCTTCAGGTGCTGCACATCTGCTGAGAATGAGCAAACGCCCATTCTTCTTCACAAAATAAATCAGGCTCAGTCAAAATGGATAGAGAGGATCGCTAAGCATAAATGTTAAGTCTTGTCTCAAATTCTCAGTTGGACTTTGGTCAGTACTTTGTGCCATTTTAACTAATGAACATGTTTTGATCTAAATCATTTTATTGTAGACCTGGGTGTATTGTTAGAGTCGTTGATCTGCTGGAAGTTGAACCTTCACCCCGGTTTTAAGTCTCTGCAGCCTATGAGAAGTTTTCTCAACCAGATGACCTTGAATTTATTTACATTCTCTCATGAAGGTCTAATTTGTTCAGGTCATGACTTATAGCAGTCTTCTCCCACCTGAGCTGTGGATCTCTGCCGCTCCTCAAGAGTTACAGTGGTCCTCTTGACTGCTTCTCTATGAAATGCTCTCCTTACCCGACTTGTTTAGGTGGAAACAGGTGGGCTCTACAGTGGACCCCCGCCTGATCGCGGATTTTTCTGTAGAACGTACTTCCAAATTATTCGTGAAAAAGTCGCCAATTTGCGGGTTTTTCGTAGAGGATATTGAAAATATTACAGAGAAAATGTTGCTTGGGAACATATCAAGGCAGAATGCTACTTGACAGGTTATTTGCTGTTGTATGCAAAGCAGCCAATCAAGGACTGCCAATTGTTTTCCTTGGCGCTGATTGGCTGAACCTTCAAGATTGTAAAACAAAAAAAAAAAAAAAAAAAAAGAAGAAGACTGTAAATATTACGTTTTGGGGTCGTGCTAAAGGCTTCCATTCTGCGTATTAATGCATATTAAGGTATTTGGTGTTTTAAGTATTAAAATAGGCAGTTATAAGCATTTCTTTTAGAGGGGATCTCAAATATTGAAAGATTTGAGTTATTTGCAGGTGGCTGTGGTCCCTAACCCATGCGAATACTAGGGGTCCACTGTATTTTCTAAATAGGTGACTTCTTAAAGCAATTGATTGCACAAGATCGTATGTTGGGGCATCGGAATAGAAATGCAGAAAAATCTCTAGATTTTTATTTGTACAAAATATTGAAACCCATGTATTTGTTCTCTGAAGTTATTGCACACATCCAATCTGCTTTTTATTTCAAAATAATAGCGCTGCTGTTTCTCTGGGTTAGCCAGAAAGGTACATGAAAAGTCACATTTTGTGCTGCTGAACTTGGAGCTGCTCATCCACCACAATTAAAACCATAATAAAGGTGCTAGAAATATCAAACCTGCAAAAATAAAAAAGCAGAAAGAGGCAGGATCTCAGTAGATAAGAAAACCTGACTTTAAATATATTTAGACAATGTTATGTTGAAGAATCTGCTCTAAAGATGGAAAGAAATAAAATCTACCAGCTAGAAAATCACACAAGTACCTTTGATTAGGCACTCTGTTATTTGTGCACAAACACATAAAGCACTGATTGTTAATTTTTAAATGATCTTACTCAGTTGCCCATTTCTTGGTACCAGAGTATGCCATTCTTAATAACTGTACAGCTTTTTTTATGTTGCAAATGTGATCCTATTGTAGGGTCTCTTATTTTCTACTTTTTGTTATTATTGCTGTCTTTTTGTGTATCTGCTTCCATTTGCCTTTCACTTAGCTGCTGATAAACCTGAATTTCTCACTGAATGAAATTCAATAAAGGATAATTCTATTCTATTATACGCTCACTATATTAGTGAGCGTATAATAGATTCCTTAAATTCTTCATAAATTCATCAGATATCTTGCTGAAGTTAAATTCTCCGACACACTCAAAAAACAACCTACAGTAATCTTATTGTATAAGATGAATACTACATCCATATGATTTAGCCATATTGATGACTGAATTAAATTATTCATACAATGTTTTCCATGCATTCCTAATTTTAAAAAACCAGCTGAAGGAAGCTAATTATTTGCGTTATTTGCTTGTTTTTGTCTTGTTTCAAGGGGTTAATTAAATATCTAATACCTCCCGTGTTGCAGATTATCCTCCACTAACAGGCATGTCAGAACCTCCAAAATTGCTTTAATTAATCACAATAAAACTATCTCGAGAGTGTGATTTATTATGATTGCATGCATGTGGGTGGAAATCCTGCAAATCAGTCTATCATCTCAGTATGTTATCTGTCACCTCAGTATGTTATCTGTTAAAACAGGCAGATTTTATGTCTAAAACGTATTCGGTTAATCAGAAAAGGCAGACAAACATCGCTGGTGCTGCTAGTTTTATGGGAATACCTCACCTGGCTGAAAGACATTTCTTAAAAATTGAATTTCTTCTGCATGACTATCCATCAGGTACTGTGATACTGACCGATCTGGCCTCTTGTTAATGATTCATGTATTTTCAGCTGTTGCAGGATTGGATTGGCTCACTTTTATAACCAATTTCAGCAGGAATCCTGTTATTTTTTCCGAACTTAGACGTTGATACATTGAGCTGCAAGAGACCTGGAGGTGTAGCAGAAGAAACTGTCGGGTTGAGGCCAGAGCTTATCAAAGCATATGCAGTTGTGATCGGATCATGTGGTCCAGCCTATTAGCTGCCTCCTCGGTGGGAGAGGTCAAAGGAAGCACAAACACTGCTGAGTTCTGCATCAGCCTCCTGCACTTCACATACTGTGAGCTACAGTTTTAGGCCCAGCTGTGGAAATGAGAAAGGATTTATGGTATCTACTCTTCATGAGGATCTCTTAAATGTGTGTGATATCACATGTCCATTTTAAATAGGGAATCTTAGTATCTCCCAGTGGTAACTCAGTCATAAATAAGTTATAGTCTTCAGCTGCAAGCATTGAGTGTGTTTATTTTATGAGCATCTGCACACATAAGTTTGTTTTCCACTTACTATTTTCATTTAATTTTGTGCAGATACATAGAATACATATATATATATATATATATATATATATATATATATATATATATATATATATATATATATATATTTTTTTTTTTTTTAAAAATGAAAACAGAAGAAATAAGAAAACATTTTTACTTTTTGAACTCACCGCTGGAGTGGACTCTAACTTTATCACCCAAATTTGTCTGCTGTGGCCGTTACAGTGCTCAAAAATGTGAATTTTTATCAACACAGCAAGTATACAGGTGCACACTCTTCACTCCACAGGCCCAGAGTGTCGATAGAAGCCTTCAAGTTTTCTTTTTTGAGAAAACAGTATTTCTATATAGGCTTCACAAACCCAGACACATGAAAAGTCTGTGATCGGTGCAATATAATGTAGTCCATTTTTGACCTATTTATATGTTCTTGTTGTCATGCCAGCCACTAGGTTCATTGGGAGACTCAAAATACGATAAGGTGGCTGCCCAAGGAGGGGATCTGGTTAGAGTGCCTCCTGGGCGCCTCCCTGAGATGTTCTGGGCACGTCCCACCTGGAGGAGACCCAGAGGAAGACCCTGGAGGGACTATGTTTTTTGGCGTGCCTGGGAGCGCCTTAGGATTCCCCCAGAAGAGCTGACCCAATAGGCTGGGGAGATGGAAGTCCGGGTCTTTTTACTTAGGCTGCTGCCTCTGTGACTCAACCCCGAATTAAGTGGAAGATAATCGATGGATGGATGAATTTATGAATGAAATGGCCCTTCAATTCTGGACCGATTTACATCTTGCATGTAATTTATCTTTTTTAAGCTAATTTTTCTGAGCTCCCACCACCACTGCATTCAAAATGAACATTCTGTACTTAATTTAGCGTCTGCTTAACAACAAAAACAAAACAAACAATATCCTTTTTGTATACTTGTAAATAAATGCAGGCAGTAAAGGATAAAAATTCTAAAAGCTGCTCATGCGCAGTCGCGACTCTCGTTTCAATCACTGATTCAGAGGCAGGCCCACCACTACCTCTGAATCCCGCAGAAGGTTTCAGCCTTCTTCGGACTATACTTGGTAAAAGAAAATGACAGAAATAACCTTTAAAACCCATAATTCGTGTTCTGACAAATTCTTATAAACTGTTTTCTCATTTAGTTGGACAAGGAGTGAGTTTGTGGACTTAAATATGTACTCCGATAAGTTAAACCTATGAGATTTGTGAACTGTTAACTTCTTCTGAGTGAGAATAATATTTTGTTGTGCTGTTTTATTCAGTGTACTTTTCATAAACACAGTATGGGTTATTAGGATGTATTCCAATGTTCTGCTTTGTGTTGGTTCTCTTTAAGTGCTTCATGTGTTTTAAAGGAGAAAATAGCGAGTTAATCTTAATGTTAATGTGGCCAAGGATAGTTTTAGAAACTCTGAAAATGCGTTTTTTTTTCTTCTAAATTTTGAAGACATAAAAGTTCATTGCTTTCACATATTAGGATTATTTTAACTATTCTAATGTAATTTTCTGTTTTATTTAATTAGCTATAAAATTGTGTTGTTTATGGTAGGAATGATGTCGAAGGTAAATTTTAAAAGGCAGTAGTAATTCATTGCTTGCTAAATCAGAAATTGTGCCGTTTTGGAGATAAAATAATGATAAAGTAAGACTATATATATATATATATATATATATATATATATATATATATATATATATATATATATACACACACACACACACACACACACACACACACACACACACACACCTTTTCAGCATGCTTTAAATGCTTGAATTAAGTTCATGAGACATCTTGTTAGAATTAACAAAACCACGTGATAACTTGTAGTTCTGCTCTGTTCGTGTGGAGCTACAGGAATGGAAAAATCTGAAGATCGTGTGAAGCCCAGTGAGACTGCAGACAGGTTGATGGTGGTGCTGGCTACCCTGAAGCTGTTCCCAGGTCATTGCCCAGCAGTCTCTCCATTTATTGGACACCAGATAAGAACATACACACACTCATATCCCTTCCTGGCTTGAAACTAAAGAAATATAAGTATATTTTAATGTCAAACTGTGTGGAAATTCAGGTGTCACAGCAGCAAGTTAAGGTAAGTGGGAGCATGCATGTTTCCGGAAAGATACCCACCCTCATAAATATAAGAACAAGATACTGTACAGTAAGGACACATTTGCAACCTGAGAGAAATAATATGGTGCAGTTTTAATAAAATAGCTCACTCAGATTAAAAGTTATGTGCGGCTGAGTAGGTTAATTTAGACAAAGAAAAATGTACAAGATGTGTATGTATATACAGTATGTGCATAAAAAACAACAATAGACTATCACAAGAATTTAAAAAACTACAAATAACAAAAGGAATGTTATTTGAAATGAGAAAAATGGCAAATAACAGCAGAGTTGTAAAGACTTATTCAGTTTGTTGGGAGCACTGGTGGTTATAAAGTCTTACAGCTGCTGGGAGGAAGGACCTGCGATAACGCACTTCGGATATAGCAATCTGACACTGGAGGAGCTCTTCAGTTCAACAACAGGTTCATGCATGGTGTGGGAGACCCTGTCCAACAGTGATGTTATTTTAGCTAGAGTAAAAACCTTATGCACAGACACATTCATAGGAACTAATGGATGCAAACAGTTAATAAGAAGTAAATTATGGACACCCTTTTTCCCTTAACAAAAATGACTTTATTTATTCATTTTCTCAATCTTTGTTTTTGCTGTTCAGCAATAAACTGAACTATTCATTTAAAGAAAATCAGCATAGTAGAAAATTGGATTTAAAAACAAGCCAGGAGTTGTTAAATTACATTAAGTGGGTTTGTTTGGAAAAAGATACAGAAGATTCTGGAAAAAGAAGAAAAAAATTTATAGAAAGGTTGTTGTGAGCTACAAAATGTGGGAGTAGATGAGTGGGCAGGAAAGCAAAGCACAGTTTTGGCAATCAAGCTTTTCAGGGTTACACCAAGAACAAAGACAGAATTTGGTTAAAAAAAAAAAACCCATAAAATAATTATTTTGAAATAAGTTTACTGTAAAGACATATCTGCTTTCCAAACAAGCTGGCTGAACAAACTGGTGCAGACTGGAAGAATAGCTGGAGTAAAAATATTTCTGAGGCTTGATTGAGTGATGATCTGCAGGTGTATACACAGGTGTTTGCTCCTGAGCAGCGAGAAAGTAACCCCCCCTCTGCCCCCCATCACAGGCCAAACAGACAGGAAAAGAAATACAACAAAAAACTGAGAAAAGGGGAAGGGGAAAGAAAACACAAAAACATGAATTCATTCAGAAACTCTGACAGAAACAGACCATTTTTAGACCCCCACAATAAACAAAACAGTTCCATCACAGTGACAGGAGGAACATTAAGAGTAGCTAAAGAAGAAATGTGGTGTACTTTCAGATGTGGAAAAAAGAGAAACACATTTTCTTAAAAAAATATATTACAACTGACACAACTCTTTTCATGGTGTCAAAAGAAAACAAACATTATAGGCCGTCATCATCTATACATTAATAAAAATAGAACAGGAAACCATGTCTATGTGTTGCATTTGCTTATTTAGCAAATACATTTAAGGCCAAAAACAGAAATTCTGCATAATAATCATGTAGTCTGCACCCTAGGCTTAGATTCTTTAAGTATATGTATAATTTAACACCTCAAATAAGATTTATTGGTGTTCAAACAGTGTGTTTATACACTGTCATTTCTATTACTATGCTTGCATGAGCAACACATAATTTCATCTGCGTGCAGGGAGTGTGAAGCTGAGAAACAGTTTGATGCAGTGCATTGAAGAAATAAAGACGGGTTTCAGCTACATTTGTCTGGTCTCATAAAGAAGTTGCTTTTACTGCACCGAAATACTGCAGTTTAGATTCTGCAATATGTTGTTTGATAACACTCAGCGCAAAGTGTTCCCTCGTTCAAGTTTATATTGGGTGTTTATGTGGCCACGAGTTTCTCTAAACAATGATACCAATGCCTCAAGCTAAACATGGACTTTTATTAGTTTTCTAGAGTGTTCATCAAACTGTGGGCTCAGATTATAACTCACAAAAATATTGCTCCAATTATGAAGTCATAGACAGGCTAAATGCTTTCATTAGACCTACCCTCAGAGGATGCTTCTTTAATTTAAAGTAGGGTAGCATCACATAATACAGCCTGTCTCTTTCTGAAAGTTACCAGGTTCTTTCAGGGCTCTAGAGTGTGACCAATTTGGTCACACATGCGTCTTAATTTGTCAATGGTGCAACTAAAAAACATCTGAGGTTGCATCGGTGCGACTGGTCGTTCAAGGGAAAAAAAAAATCTCCAATATTGAAAGTCTCCCTGTGGTTCAACAGCAGACATACATTAGGCCCATATTGTGGTCTAAACCAATCAGAGGTAGTAAAGGGCAGGACCACACCCTCTGAGATAAGCAGTGGATGTAGCGCGGATGGGGAGAGAAAATGAAAAGAACGACTGACAGCTTTTTCATCAGCTTGAGGCCTGAGCCATTATCATTAGCAATGCTTTGACACATAACTATCAACGTCCCAGGTTATGCTAAGCCCTGGTCAGAAGACGGCATCAGACAGTAAGCCATAGACAATCTTCTCCGAGTCAGAGCCACTGAAATTAAAAGAGAGAAAGTGTATATACTGTATATTCATAATATATTGTGCAGCTCTACTTTTAAGTATTATGAAAGTTCCAGGAAAATACCCAGTAAGCTCTGAAGGATACATTCCTGGAAATGATATGGTATTTCTGGAAAGTAACATTTAGTTGCTTGAAAAGTACCTTTTAAATTGAAAGAAAGTTCAATGGAGAAGTCAGTCAGCTCGCACATGTCCAAACACAAACGGAAAGCTTTAAGACTTTGAATTAAGTGTCTTTGTTAGGCTGGCTAATATATTATTATATTGTTTTGGTTGCTAGTTTTTATCTTCTTCATGTAATGTATGATGATTTTATATTTCTAGAACTTATATATAAAATAAATAAACTGAACAAAGTCATACTGGGAGTTCTGGTTCTTAGCACTTTTTAATTCCAGTGTCTGCTAATTTCTTGAAAGGAACCTGGAAAAGTATCTGGTAAGTTTAGACAAAATAACCACAAGGTTTCATCTAAGTTCTGAAAAGAAACCTCTAAGTTTGGATTGTATTCTGTGGTGGTTCCTAAAGTAGAGACTTTTTTTTGTAAGCGTACATTGTTCTTTTCTATTTCCATTTTTTGTTTCAGTTTTATTTCCATTGAAAAAAAACCCAAACTTTTTTGCATAATGAATGGTTGGGTTTTCGAACGGAATGTAGAAAGCACTGACTGTGGCTCGAAAACCAAACTCCACTCACCTTTTGTTTCCTATAGCGATTGTTTTATGGCTAGATTGTTTTTAATTTCCCACCCAGCCAGGGATAGCAGAGCTTCTTAAGAATGGCTGTAAATATCCAGTCCAGACTAGCTTTACTTTATTCCTGAGAGTTGTGTTTGTGTCTTGACAATGCTTGGGGTTTACTGTCTGCTTCAGTGGCACTAAAGGTGCACTATTTACACCGCGTTGAGGCAAGCCCTGCTGACTGGTAAGGAATGTGCCCACAGTAGCATTTTATTTTCTCTCCAGGGCAAGATTAAAAATACAGGAGGAATCAGATTCTTAGTTTCAGAGGGTTAAGGCTCAGCTGCATGAAAAGAAGCTAGAGAAGCAAGAGACAGAAATGTCTTGTTCATATCTAGCAGAGATTTTAATGAGAGGCAACACATTGTGATGGGAATATTCTCTTTCACTATGTTATAGACTGTCTTGGCCAATCTGAGTGGGTAATTGGACGACATGAGAGGGTCATCAACTGATATGGTTCACCTGAGCCTTCAGGCTATAATAGCTCACCTCTGGATAGATACTTCCTTCTTTCCCACCAATCATTCTTGTAGGCAGTCCCCTTTTTTATTTTTATCTTTTGCAACTTTAAACCTCACTGTGTCATAGTTTTTAATTGCTGTTGCATTAAATTTCATATTTAGTTCTTAGAATTAATTGTCTTGGATTCCCAGCAATGGTTTTTACATATATTTCTCCAGTTTATATCATACTGTGATCCATTGTTGTATTAATAAATACTAAAACAGAACATTTTGGCAGGAATTATTATAAATAACCTCCTTATTATATAGTTTGCCCTTCAAAATAGGTACAAAATTCTCAGCACAGCTGATCTACATCTATTGTTACAGTTAACATTATCACTACTGTTGACTTTATCACTGTGATACTGGTGTTAGTTTACTGCAACACTGAATCTTGAAGGAGTTATGATGCAAGCTACTGACTGACTGTTAATCACATCTGCAGCATGATAATGTTTTTAGTGCTGTGAAAAGATGCAGTTTGGGGATTAAATCTAGAGACATCAGTTTTCACATCCTTGCATCAATACAACTCAGTCCATTTAATAATGAAATCTTCTACACTCTTATTTAGAAACCCATTCGATACTCAATTTCAGGGTTTCTAACATACACTCTTTATTAGAAAGAAGACGACAACTACACTACCCATGCTCTGCTAAGGAGGTAGAGCACGGGTGAGGCGCATGTCACAAAAGAGAACTATGTAAAGATGATGGCGGCATTAAAATACACACTAGTTACAGGAATAATCTATCAGCAAAAGCGACTTATTAGGCAGTTGAGACATGCTGTGAATGTGTAACATGTAACCTATCTTTATCTGCCTCAGGTTAAGACTTGTCTTGGGCCAGGAGCTCCGAGACAAGTCAGGCTGTCTTTTCTATCAGTTCTGCTCATTTAAAGATCAGTCCAGATCCCAGCGCCTTTTTTTTTTAAGATATCCAGCCTTACAGTGTTACTGAGAACAGGACTTTCTATATCTCTTCTTCTTAAGTGATGCTGGTTCGAAGCAGCATTGAATGTTTATTAAAATGTAAAGCAAGAAGTTATAAAATAAAACTCTTAGAAAGCTAATATTGCACCTTATTGTTCATGAGCTGGATAACTAATTTTCCTGCTCACTGCTGAGGTACTAAATGGGTGTTAATCATATCTGCAGTCGACAAGTTTTACAAATTTTGCACCTCTGCGTTTTTTGTAAGTCAAGGTTTTAAAAAGTGCAGTAGAATTGTTGTTGTTTTATTAAGGTGATTAATTAGTCATTGTCAGCTGCATAGTATCATGACTTTACTTTGTCTGGCCAAATTACTCAAACTGAATCACATTTTGCACAAATCACACGTTTAAAGGGCATCTTTAAGGGTTTCTTTAATGATAGAAAAAACATCTCAGGCGAAATAGGGCTGCAACAATTCGTTGAATGATTTGAGTACCTCAATTTTTAAAATTCCTCAAGGCAATTGATCTGGCTTGAGGATTCGTTAAATTATGTTTTACCATTTAGTACACTGTGTTCTGGCCGGATACTTATTTGTGCTGCGCAATGCTCTCATTTCTGCCAATGAGATCTTGATGACTGCTAAGTGCTATTAGCATAACATGGGGTGACCAAACGTCCTCCTTTTCCTGGACAAGTCCACTTCATGTTCTGTCTGGGAAGTCCAGGGGGATTTAATTGACTGATGAACATGTTTGTGTTTTCATCATTTTTCAGAGGACCAGTAGGCATCCTTAAATTGACTGGTGTGATGCATGGAATATGACAGCATTTCTTTTATTTGTCGTCCTCCTGGAGCTGGTGCTTGGTGGGTGGTTCGGAGTGTATGGCAGATGTATGTATACAGGGGGAGCAGAGACACGTTGACAGACAGAACAAAGTGGGCTTCACACTTGATTAGTGCAAGTTAGCTTTACGTACGAACCAGAAAACAGCTGTCAATGATTGCTGAGCTGAAGGGGGTTCAACACACTTAGATATGGTTAATAGTTGTGTATGTGAATGTTGTTCAAACTGCCGTTGTTCTAGACATGGGGCTTATCGACTCTCAGCACAAAAAACAAAAAAAAAACAAAAAAACCCCCAACATTTTGGGCTTGGGTGAGATTGGTCCAACTTGGATGACTATTTCACTAGCAACAGCAGGTCAACTAACTTCGTGGTTTGCAGTGCGCACTTCTGTTACAACAAGAATTACAAGAAGGACAACCTGAATGAATACATGATTGGTTTAAGAGGAAATGACAAAATACAGTTGAAATCCACTGTACTACCAGCAGTACACAGTAGAGGCAGTGAATATGGATACAAAATCTTTTTTCTTTTCAGACCTTTAGTAACATGGAATACAGAACCTTCAAGGTACTTATTTTAATTCAGGCAGTGCCGCATCTTGGATCTGAAAGTGGGTCTGTGAAGAGAGATACCGATTAGGATAAAGCCTTTAAATCTGCCAGGGGTATGAAAAGTTTTGAGCCTAAATGCATACTTGATTATTATTTAGCTATACAGTGTTGAGAATAAGTGTTTGCCCCCTTCTTGATTTCCTTTTTTTTTGCATGTTTATCACACTTAAGTTATTCAGAACATCAAACCAATTTAAATATTAGTCAAGGACAATACAGGTAAACCCAAAATGCAGTTTTTAAATTAAAGTGTTTATTATTAAGGGAGAGAAAAATCAAAACCTGCATCGCCCTATGTGAAAAAGTGATTGCCCCATAAACCTAAAAACTGGTTGAGCCACCCTGAGAAGCAACAACTGCAATCGAGCATTTGCGATAACTTGCAATGAGTCTTTTACAGCGATGTGGAGGAATTTTGGAAACTCATCTTTCCCTAATTGTTGTAGTTCAGCCACATTGGACGGTTTGAATTATCTACACAGTCTAGCACTAAAATCAGGCAGCCGATTAGAGATTAATAGTCTGGTTAGGGGCCAGTTGGTAATTTTTTAAATATCCCATTAGGGTGCTACATCCTTACCAGTTTTGCACAGGACAGGTTTTTTTAAAGCTTTTTTTTGCTTTCAGTCATTGGACAAAACAAGCCAATAGCTTCGGTTCTTAGCTAAAAGAGAAAAAAATATTTGAGATATCTCAATTTTCAAAGTGGATGTTTGAAGTGAAGCTGTCCCCTTGAGCGATAAACATAAATCTAGAGAGGAAAGCATTGACAGCTATGTTTTTTTTTTTCTCCTTCACATGTGAATTCTCATTATGCCAGCTGCTTTAATTCCTCCCTTAAAGTTCTTGTCACAGTCTACCTTACAGTTTTCCTGTTCTCATTTTCCTTCCCTCTGCACTTTGAACATTTAACAGCTCTTGTCACTGTCTTTTTTTTTTAAAAGCCCTGTCTTTCCTCTACTCAGGGGAATTTTTCTACCTATCAACCCAAGATCTGAAAAAAAACCCCTCTAGCTTTTAAATATTTGACAGTGTGTGTCTTTCTCTCTGGTAATTTGGATTTGACTATTTCATCTGTCTCATTTTGCTTTTCTGTTTTCCCCCATCTGTTTTGATACTTTGTCCTCTTTTGTCTCACTTCTTTGCATGATGCATCTTACTTCTCGGCTCTGTCTCGATCTCAAGACGCTTTTCTGTTGCTACTTTGATCTTTCTCACACAACTTCTTATAAGCTGCCTGTGTGGTGTGTGTGTAAAGTCTCTGTGTATTTTTAGGTATGTCTCCTTTGCATTAATTAGCCTTCTTGCATGTGGTTCGCTCCTCCACAGGACTTCTTGAGAATGGATAAATATTCTTTCCCTGGAGGCTTTTGTTACACTGATGCCAGTTATCTGACATACAATGAAACAGGCTCTTTTTTGGTTGAATTTTCTGTAAACAAAGTAAAACTGCTGTTTGTAAGGTCTGACTTATCCTCTTTAGATAATTAGTGGATTAGTTCAATAGTTTTATGTAAATAATACATATTACACAAATAAGTTCTTCAATTTGTAATATTGTTACAAATCCTGGAGAGCATTATACAAGTATTTGAAGCCATCCTATTGCAATTGGATCACTTATGATGGATGTATTGAGGTATGCAAGGAATGTAGACAGCACAACTTAAACACAGGAAAGTGTTTAAGTTTAAGTGTACACTTATAACTTCCTTCCTAAAAATTTCTCATCTTCTCCCAAACACTGTTGCCCAAGAGAAAATGTAAGCTTTTCGTGAAGCAAAACACACTGGAAACTGTAAAATTTTGATATCCACAGTGCCTGGTCACAGTGGGACTTTTAATTGTTCTGTGTTTACTACACCTGGAGCTAATTGATCCTAAAAGGGTAAATTATGTCGTCAATTAGGTGTTAGGTTTCAACCATGCGATTTACAGTCATTAAAGCTGGATTTGCTGTTTATTTACACCTTCCTCTGACAGTGACTAAAATTAATTAGTATTCAAAGGAAATAAACAACACTACACATATCATTTTAAAAAATTTTTTAATTATTGGTTGCATCCATTTTTATTCAATTCAAATTACCAAGATTAGAAGCTACATTAGTGCACAATCCTCACTTGCATTTACCTACTTCTAGTTGTTAAATGACACAAACTCATATCATTAGTAGAAGGAAAATACAATACAACAATTACAGGAAGTCTAAATAAACTAGCAAGTCTTTATTATGAGGGGAAAAAGGATGGCAAATGGTACCAGTGTTAAAAGAGCTTTGAAATTTAGTTTAGGAACACTGCTACTCTTTAGATATCATGAAGTTGAAGGATGTGGGTCAGTTTTTGAATTTTAAGGAAATTTCTTTTTGTTTTTGTGTTTTTTGACCAGTTTTTACTTAATTTGTCCTGCAGTTCCCAGTCATTTCAGTAAGTTTCCAGCTCCATAGGCCTTTTCATATGTACCTAAAATACCTCTCCTCATTCAGTGTTTGCCCTTCAAATACTTATCCTTCCTGGGTTTTTTTAACCCTTTATCTAATCCTGACTATTTCACAAAAATTACACCTGATGTTTTTAACTTTAGAGGCATAAATCATCATTTTTGCTGCCTTTTCTTTTAAATTGAGTTCAGGTTTCTAAGTAGGAAGGTTAACATCCATCCATTCATGTTCTATATGTGTTTTATCCTGCTTGAGGCTGTGGGAAGCTGCTTCCTATTATTAACAAGACTAAAGAACATGTGAGGAACCTGGGTGTGGTTTTGAACTTGGATCTTAGTTTCTACAACCACATAAAATCTGTTTCTAAATAAGCTTGCACATCATTTTGAAAACATTGTCAGAATAAAGGGTTTCCTGTCAAAACAGGAGACAGAAAAACCATTGCATGCCTTTATTTTCAGTCTCTGTAAAGCATCAATCGGGAATCTGCAACTCATCCACAATGCTGCTGCCAAAATCCTTACCAACACCAGGAAAATGAACCATATCAGAACCAGTTCTTACATCACTGCACTGGCTCCCTTTTATCAAATAATATAGTTTAAATTTCTGCTGTTGGTCTATAAAGGGCTTTATAAAGGGCTAAATGATCTTGAGCTGAAGTACATTTCTGAGTTTCCTCTTAAGTATGCAGCATGCAGACCCCTCGGGTCTTCAGAGACCTGCTTCTTCAAGAGTTTCCAGGACCAAAATTAAACAAGGCGAGGCAGCATTTAGCTTCTGTGCTTCTCAACTCTGCAACAAACTCCCTGAAAACCTGGAATGTGAGGAAACTATTGGATCCTTTGAATCAAGACTGAAAACATTTTTGTTGTCTGCAGTTTTCGATCAAACAGTCTGACTTATGAATGTTTGAAACACGTTTCTTTTATGCCTTTAATATGTATTTTTACATCTCTATCATTACCTTCAGCAGTGCTTCAGAGGAGAGGTACACACTGGACAGGTCCAGTCCATCATTTGGCCTGATCTGACTAAATCAGATCAGGTTTTCTGGTGTAAGACAGTACTGTTGAAAAACAAACGTTACCTGTGTTTTGTTTTATCTGCATTCAAAGTCTTACTGCAAATCAGTAGGTCTTACTTCCCCAACTCAGTGAAGAAGCCATTTACTCAGACAGGCTGAACACAATTCTCTATCTACCTTTGCTATCTCCGAAATCTAAGAATAATTTTTCATAAGAAGAAACTATGAAGGTTGAACATGTTCCCTTTTTGCTTTCCCCTCTATGCTGCTGTTTTATTTTTCATTTTACTGCATGTATTTGTTTTGCTTTGGCTTTTTAGTGATTGTCTTGTAATCAGTTTGCCCTCACTTTCAGCAACTTTGCTAAGAATGGTGCTGTTTGCATAAAGCTGATTAGGATTATAAATGAGGCTGACTGCATGAAGGAAGACAAAGGTCTTAATAAGCCTTTCTCATTGGTGTCAGAGTGAAACACACACACACACACCCACACACACACACACACACACACACACACACACACACACACACCCACACACACACACACACACACACACACACACACACACACACGCACACACACAGTTGTCTGCTTTCTGTAGTTCATGATGAACCCTCTCCTCAACCTTTTCCTTCACTTTGATGAAGGCATTGCTGCAGCACAATAGATCAGAAGGTACAAAGGAGCTTTTCAGAGCAGGAGAAGAGAGATAAAGAAACCAAAGTTAAGAGGAAGAAAAGGGAAGCGAAAACGACAGATAGCAATGTTGAAAATCTTTCAGTCTTGAAACTGACCACGAATTGCTCATGCTGCCGAGTGAAAGGGAATCAGAAGATAGTTGAACAATTTCTCGCTGATTTTTAACAGTTGTAATCAGCAGGGTCCCTGGTCAGTCTGGAACTGTATGGGGAAAGCAAATAAGAATATGAAAATATTTGTATTTCCAGACTTTATTCTCTCCCATTCTTTAAAAGTTGTGTTGTTCCTTCTTTGAGTCCTTACTATTTTCCTTGTACCATTCTTCCCTTCCCTCTTTCCTTCATTCCTCTTGTAATTCATTGTCCTTCCTTAATTTCGTACCTCTTTGTATTCATCCTTTCGTCCTTCCTTGTTTCCCCCCTTTCTTCTGTCCCTCTTGTTTTCCCTTTATCCTTCATTCCATCCTTACTATTTTCCTTGTACCATTCTTCCCTTCCCTCTTTCCTTCATTCCTCTTGTAATTCATTGTCCTTCCTTAATTTCGTACCTCTTTGTATTCATCCTTTCGTCCTTCCTTGTTTCCCCCCTTTCTTCTGTCCCTCTTGTTTTCCCTTTATCCTTCATTCCATCCTTCCTTCACTCCTTCCTTTTTAGTGACTTCCTTTCTTTCTTTGATTTTTCTTTTCTTCCTAGTGTCCTTCTTCCTTTCTTGTGTCCTTCTAGACTTATACAAGATAAATATGAATACCTTTATTAGTCCCCCAGGGGGAAATTACATTTGAGTACATCCCATCCAAGGTAGTCAGATGTCTGAGGCTGCAGCCATCTTGGGAGGTGCTGCCCATATAGCATAAGGGATAAAAAGAGAAGCCAAGTGGAGGGGAATCATAGGGGAAAAACTGAGGTGAGTTGTATCTACCTCTTTTTGCATCATTCTAATTAAAAAAAGAATTAAAACAGTAAGATGCCCCAAAAGGGTAAAGAGAAATTAATAATGCAGGATATCAAGTTTTTACATACAGTGTTGAAGCACAAAACTACTGACCATAATCCAAGAACTCTTATAGGTTGGATGCTCATACAAACTATAAATTAACCTTTCATACATGAATACAGTTTATCAGTTTCCCATGATTCATTCCCAAATGGAAGCATTTAGTAAGAGTCTTTGATGTGTGAAAAGGAAGCAGAGATGGATAAATCTATAATAATCTCAAGAGGTAGTTAGCCAACTCAACTGGAAAAACAAGAGTGTGGCCAATTAGATCTCAGGACCTAAATGAACCTGCTCTGTTTGCCTTTTTCACTTTGATACACTCAGAGTATGCAGGGATATATATTTTTTTGTTTGTTTGTTTTCTTCTCTGTGAAAACTATCACGGTAGGAGGTTTAGTATTAACACACAAGAGCCATGAAGTAGGGCAAAGGTGGGGTTTACTGAAAGGAACAAATAATGTTGAAGGTCGATAAGAACCCAGTGCTCTTAAGCTACAGACCAGGAGTTTTTCGGATGAAGAGACGAGGAATTGTATGCTGATGGAGAATTTTTTTTATTTCGCCTTTCTTGTATTTTGATGGTTATTGATGCAGGAGAAGTGTTGAAGCTCCAGTGGGGAGGTTGAAGCACGTGTTGGACAGGTAAATTGTGACATTTGATCCACATTGTCATTGACAGGTTTGCTGATCTCCAAAGGCTCTTTGTTGATGAAAGCCGATCTCCAGGTGAGCTATGGTGGCTTACACAGAGAAGTAGGACCAGCAATAAACTTCCTTTGAACAAGCTAAAACCTAGAACTGACTTTATTATTTTTTTTTGCTTTCTTGGAAGTTAAAGGTATGTTCCAGGTAGGTATTTTAGAGCACAAAGAGAAGCTGAAAGTGAAGCTGACTGCATGATCTACTTTCTGATAAATTTGGCAAAATGTATCTGGCCCCCCTGGGTCTGCACACATAGGATTGAGATTTACTTTTGAGGCAGTCAGTTGATCCTAACTATAGGAATTGAAATTTGAGTCAATAACGTCATATAAAAAATGAAATACACTGCCATGGTGCTGTTGGATGGTCTGAACTTCACAGCCTTGATTCCAACATACATTTACTCAAACTGAGACTGCATCAGAGAAACACACATGCTTTAAAGATGTGACAGGGCTTAGCCACAAAATCAGCTTCATTTCTTTACTTTTAAACTTGTGTAGCATGTTTTTTCATGTGTGTCAACATACATGGCAAGATAGGAAACAATGATAGCAGGTTTACACAAAGTTCCAATAGATTGTTACAAAACATTCAAAATGAGTAGTACAATGTGTTACAGCAGCAGTTCTGTGGAACGTTATTAGAGTTATGTAAGTCATTAAAGGATGCATGCAGTGTGGATGTGTCTGGCTTTTATTTCAGAGTGTGAGAACGAATCAATTGGAAATCTGACACACAGCTTTTTAAATAATCAGTTGATGTTGTCTAGTTTTAAAGTGTTAATGTAGTATAGCGTGACGGAAGTGTGGGTGTGCGCTATGGGTCGACTGGTATTACATGTCTTGGGAAAAGCTTAGGGACACTCTTAAGGATTACAATGGACACACTCCTGACAGGGAAGCCAGTTTGAAAGGGTCATGGAAAATGCCCTTTTTCTTTTAAAATGTAAAAGACAAAATGACACACAAAAAGGATTGCTATCATACATGCTAAAATTACTATACAACTGAGCTCTGTGCATTGAACTTCACTCATTTTTCAGATTTGTGTGAGTCCTAATCAATGTCACTTCTTTTGTGATGTTCTGCTTATGGATTTTGTAGTGAAAATATGAGCTAAAACAGTCAAAATTGTTGTAACAAGAAAAAAAAAAATCTACCAAGAGGAAAATTCAATGCACATTTCTTCTGTGTGCTCAACTGCTTTGACTATGACAGGGTAACTTTTAGAGATGCCAGCTGAAAAAAAACAAAAACAGTAATCGATAGCCACCTTAAATGTCTCCTTCACTACATTAATCAAGTTACCAAAGGAAAAGGAAACTACTGCCCTAACCAGCCTTCTACTGCACAGATTGTATGTGAAAGAAAATGGCATATTTTTGATTGCAGGTCAAAACATTGTCCAAAAAATCATAGACGAAATAGGATGAATTGAATTGGCCTAAAATATCAGGATTCAGCCTCCCTGAATTTTAAATATTTGTATTGGATTAATAATCAACCAAAGCAAAGCAAAATATTAGGTTATAAATTAAAATTACACGAGTCTGATGGAGTTAAACGGCTTTATCCAAAAAATATAAAAGGAATCTGTTTCATGTACAACAGTAACAAGAAAAAAAAAAAAAAAAGCTCTTCTCCACACAAGGCACCTGTGAATCCTCTATCCTGAGCTACTTCTCTCTCACTACAAGACACATTTAAAAGATTGGAACATCCTTCATGATGGTGGAGGGAGATTGGTTTTCCTGACACAGCCAGAAGATGGAGGGTTGAGGAAGGCAGGAAGCATAAATTAGCAGGATGGAAAGCATCATTAGGATTCATGCTATGTGGACCACAGATGTCTGTATCACTTTTCATGACAATCCATCCTGTAGTAGTTATTTCAGTCTGCACCAAAGTGGTACAACTACCAGCTGACATTCACTATTCCCAGTATGAGAATCCAATGCGTGCTCTGTTTTTAGTACCTATGGTTAACTTAGGATAGTTTGGATTTCTGTATCCAAACTATATGTTTGCACACTGTGCTAGAAAGCTATTATATCCATTCCTGTAACAGCTTGTACTCACACACATGTAGGACCTTTGGTTAAAATGGCCACGCAAGGGACTTAGTGGTATTTGTTAAATGTTTTTTTGACATGGGTCATGGCCCAAGCAAAACCTGGAGGACAACCAAGAAAAGGTTCCCAGACAAGTTTTCTATTGCTTTTTGTACGCCCAGTCTTTCTTTGCAAACCTTAAACAATGTAGGAAAGTTATGGTGGTAAAAGGCCTTATGCTTAACAAAAGTGCAAGCTGGCCAGTTAGATATATTTTTATATAGTGCATAATCTAATGTCAGTCAAAACTGCTATATATTTACAGTGGAGTAAGAAAAGTATTTGCCCCCTTAGAAATGTTTTTTGTCAGTGAAAAGTTTCAGATCGTCAAACGAATTTTAATATGAAATAGACCTTGAATAAATACAAAATGCACTTTTTAAATGATTTCATTTATTAAAATAAAAGCCCAAGTTAGCCTTGCTCTATGTGAAAAGTAATTCCCCCCAAAACATTACTGACATTAAGTGTTTGTGATAATGCATTTTAACTAGTTCAGCTAGTTACCTGGCTGTCTTGTTTTTGTGAAGGAATCAGCTTAATGGTGAACTGAAGTGCTAACTAACTACTTGAAAAAAACAAGCACAAAACAACAACAACAAAGCAAAAAACCTAAAGTTGAGCATCTCATTGCAAATGATAGGATTATAGCAGGGGGCATCAACCTTTACAATATAAAGAGCCATTATTATTTTCATTCCTGCAAAATGAAATTTGTCTTGAGTCAGAAAACCAACATGGTGCTTAAAAAAAGGTAATTCATCAACTTTTTTGTTGATGAATTACCTAAACACTTGCTCTCACAAAGCACCTCCTATTTATCTAAAGCTCCTCCTTGGAGCTGCGGTCCCCAGCCGAGCTTCCGCCTCACAGAGCACTCCTCCCCAGCACCTTCCCCACAAAGCTCAACCAGACTAGTGGCAGCATTAATTAGTAAACACCTGGTGGAACTGCACGTCTGCTGAGCTTATGATTGGAACTACTTCTCTGTCCAACACTCCTAAGAACGATTGTAAACAGCATAATGGAGAAACACTGTTGTGATGATGTGCTGAAGGTGGAGTATCGGAAAGAGAAGGAGCTTCTTAAAGAGACACAGGCCAATTTCAAGGGTTCAAATTTCTTTTAGTTATATTTGATATATACAGCATTTTTATAACTGAAGGTAACATAATTACTTGATAGTGCCATTTTATAGAACAATGTGTCTGGAAAATATATAATCATAAATAAATTAAATTTAAATTTTATTTCTATTTTTTGGTTTTAGAAAGAAACAAAACTGAACTTTTACAAAGAGAATTAATATGCTTTTTAACTGGAGCCTTCTATATTTATGAAATGAAAAAAACTGTGTTTTAATTTTTTTTTTTAGCAAACACAGAGTTTTTTGTTCTGCACAAAAATATACAGCAAATCTGCAAAAGTAGAAGCAATTTGTCCAAAACTTAAGAGCTACTTTGGAGGGCCTTAAGAGGCGTGTGAGGTTGGAGGCACCTGGATTAAGGCAATGAAGGGGCTCACCTCAGGCCATTTCACCAAGAACCGACATTGAAGGTGGTCTCAAAACTAATACGACCCCTTTCTGCATGCTTCTATTTCTGTTTTTTGACTCCTTTTGCACCATTGTCATTCCCTCCAGTTCTATAGGCAGATGACAAGAGGTAGATACAATAAGTGGGAGGGATCATAACATTCTTGCTTTTGAGTTGTTTTACTGAACCATTTTTGAATAAATTGAAGACATAAGGAAAGACTTCCTTCCAATTATACTAAAAAATCCCATCAGAAAATAATTTTCTTTGTTGGTTGGGGCCTCTTTAACTTAATTTATTCAGTTTTAAATTGTATATTTAAAGGGGTGGTGGCATTACTGTATAAACTATTTCATGTAGCTGATATTGTTGCATATGTTTATTCTCCAAAGAATTTAATTTTAAAAAATGACGTCATGTTTTTGTAGGGGGTTGTTTTGGCAGGCTAGAGTTCCCTCCTCATTAAAAAGGCTGGGTATGGTTATGATATATGTCTCTCCCTCATTGACTTCAGTCTGATTGCCTCGTTGACTTCACACTGATTGGCTACAACCATATTTGGGAAACTCTTCAGTAAAATGCGCTGAACATCATCTCAAATTGAGGTTATAATTGCGTGGTACTGCCCCATAAATGAACTTCAGTCACTCGTCTCTGATTCTCTCATCCTTCGGGAGTAAGTGGAAACTTTCATCCATTTTTGAGCACCCTTGGACATAACAGGTCCACTTTTTAGTAGCCATCCTCTTCTCAAGTGAAGTAGCCAGAATTGCTAGTGCAACTTAGTCATTAAATTAGCCAGTATATCAGCTAGGGGGAGGAGGGAAGGGGAGGGCTGTTTGCTTGATGGTGTGCTCTAATTGGAGAATATGAATTACGTAGAAAGATAACCTACGTAAAAAGATAAACTGTTCTCTGATTTGTCCGTTTTTTAACAAAGAAACAAAGCTAACCACCAATGAGAAGGACTTTTGATATCAACATTCACATGGCCTCATCAGTGCACAACAGTTCATATTATGTTCCCAAAACCACAACAAAACATGAAATTTTTCTTTTATTAAAACATTTTTCTTTTATTGTTTTGGATATAATGAAAATAAGTGTCAGTTCTTTTTAATGATTCACACCTTTCTCTTAAAAGTTAGGAATACCAGGCAAAACTCCATTTTCTTAGACACTTTGAAGATTACATTTAATATTTACTCTATATTTAATCAAGTGTGAGAAGAAACTACCAAGGATACCATTGTGGAAAGCTCACTTGTTGAGCCATGTCCCTCTCCCAGATGTATTGTCAGAGTTTAAACATCCCTCAAAAGGGCTGCTGATACTGATCTGAGTCACTGACAGGAGGAGAAAAGAGACCAGGTGTCATAAAATAAAGAACTCTGGGCTACAAGTCAAAGTCTTTTAATCTAGGATGTTTTTGATGGAAGCCAATGCATGAACTGATGACATTCTCCAAAATTTAGTGAAAGGAACTTCCTTAATAATCTCCTTTACCCCAGAAAACAAAAAGCATCCTAATTGAAAAGAGATAGACAATGATGTTCTACAAGTTTCTGTAGTGCCAATGTTCAAGAAACTGGTTTATTATATTCACAAAGTCACAGTAAATGTGTTTCATGCAGATAAATCTGAGGAAAGAATGGTGAATTTGAGCAACCACACTCAATAAGACAACAAAATATTAAACTTACACCCTCCTCCCCCCTTTTTAAATGACAAATCTTGATTAGAAAGTCATACTTTTACAGCAGTCCCTTGTAATTATATGCTGTAATTACACACATCTCTTTTCCAAAGAACGTATTTCTGGTGTACATCTTTCCTTGCACCTTTTACATAAGGGCATGTCAGGTCATGTTTTTAATTACTTGACAGTACCTAAGATGAGCTCATAGAAAGGATTCGTTAGAATGCCCAGGCCTTGAGATGTGTCTGATAATAAACATTAAATGTGACCTTGTGATTTTTTTCCTTTTCTCTATAAGGATCTGCAAGCTCAATATGTTCTTCTTTTCACATTTTATGTCCTGTAGGTACAGTGATTAAAGCCAATGGATTGTTTTAGTTCTATATATTACATGAAGTAGGTGTTTTGTAAACTTGATGAAGCTAATTTATTTTATGATATGAAATGTTACTGACCTATATCTGATCAACGGTGCTGTACATGAATGGAATTCACGTTCTTGAAAACAATGCTGGTTTTTACATTAGAGGGCAGCTTATCTTGATGCACTCTAACAATGCTTTATTTGGTGGTGAATGAAAAATGTACACAGCGTTTTTCAGAGGGAAACTTTGGATATTTTGGGCAGAGAAGACCTGCAGGCATTTTCCCTTGAGGCAAGCTGGCTTACCGTCTACCATTCAGAAAAGCGGACATCTGCAGTCAAACACGGTGATGGTAGTGTGGTGGTATGGGCCTGCTTTGCAGCTTTTGGACCTGGACGGCTTGCCGTAATTGATGGATCAATTTTTCTCTCTACTATCTGCTCTCGGCCATCGGTCACTTTGTGACCTTATGTTTCAGCACACTTGGGTTATGTAGTGGATCATTGATCCAAAGAACACTTGGTTGGTTTGGATAGCTTTTTCCCCCTTAATAAATTAAATCAACATTTGTGTATTTCCACAAATTGTCCATTGTAGGAATGCTTTGAAGAAACACTTTTTAATATGAATCAGAATAAATGGTTATCTTCTGATCTGAACATGGTAATCATATTTGTGTTATTAATTAGAGCGTAAGAAAGCAAATATTTCAGGATTGAATTAATTTAGCTTCATTGCAGATTGCTCTGATTGCATAAGTGACTTAATGTGTTCTTAAATTGTGCCTCAAGATAAATTGCCTCCAGGAAGAAGTTAATGTTTCTCTAATCTGCTCCCAGTCTCAGACTGCACTTGCAGACATTTAAAACACTAACTCATAATCACTGCTGTTGTCATATCGCTGACACTAACCCCCCATTCTTCCTTTTTTAATTATTGGATGTTTCATTAGTGTTACTGAGGATTTTTTTTTTGTTGTTGTTGTTGACTGACATATTTACAATAAGTGAGAATTGGATTTCCCCCTGTCCTTTCCCATTACTTACTCTCTGACCCGGTCAGGGAGACAACATCTTTGTTATTTTGATGTCTTTGTTATCTTTTCCCCTTCTGCTGTCACGTTGCCTAATAGCAGTTCTGAATTCCTAAAGAGGAGCTGTACTAATAATACTTTGAAGTAAACAAAGAACATTATCAGCCTGTAGAGCTTCTTCTGCAGCTGTGTCCAGACTGGGTCTTCTTAGCACAAAATAGGCTTCTTGGAAAACATCTCTGATTCTGTTTTTGAATGTTAATGACTCGCATAAATAATCAGCACTATCTCTGATTTATTCATAACAATCGGTCTTTCCACATTATAGACAGATGAAGTTAGGATTCATTTTGTCTTGTTTTTCCAAACATTTTTCCCTTCATTAACATTGTTCTCAAGATGAGAGTGTTTGAAAACTTTTGTTACTTGTCATCTATATGGGTTGTCACTTGTATTAACTTAAATCTTCTAGATCTGATTAACCTTTCGAGTTATTTTTAGATAGAATAGTGTTTGGCTGTACATGTGATTTTTTTTTTTTTTTTTTTTTTTTTTAAATAGCTGTTCTAACGTCAGCAGTGATGGATGCAATGCAAGTGTCCACCCTTGTGCTGCTGAGCAATCCTTCCACTTCTGAAGAGCAAAAGCCTTTTCCCATCAGGGGGTCATGGCAGTGTGGAAGGCGTAACATAAAAGCCAGATTTGAGCACAGATTTGGACCTTTTATGGCTATTGGCCTAATCTTTTGACCTCCTAATGCACAGCCTGTTTGAATCTAAATGCAGTTTTTAATAATTTTCCTACTCTGGTTGTTTTGCCTCTTCCTTTTCATGTCACAGTTTTTGTATTTTTGCATTCTGTTTAAAAACCTGGTTACAACCTAGCAGCATGAAATGCGAATTCTTGTAATTTCTTCACCACCCAAGACTTAGATTAGATGTGTACATCATGGCTTCATACACAGAGAGAAAAAAACTCAGCCTAATTCATTAAAATTAACAAATAGTTTTGTATTGCACTTATCAAACCAATGTAACAAATTAGGAAGATAAATAAACTTAATGATTCACAATAAGTGAATATTTAAATTAAATTAGCAGTTCCTCCTCACTTCTACATGCAAAGCAAATTATTGTTCTAAATTAATTGAGCTTATTTTGTACCAGTACTGGTACAAATTGCTGTTTACAGGAAGTGAATGCTGAGAGCTTATTTCACATGAAATGACTTAAATGATTCTGGACCGTTTTAGTTTTTTTTCCCTATTATCTTCTTAATCTTTCCCTGCCCTGATTAGAATCTTAAAATATTTTATTTCCACTTCAAAAATTGTCTTAATTGATATAAAACCAGGTGTATCTTCAAGGAAACACTGATCTCAGTTTCATTAAAATCTCTTGGCTGTTTCTGCCATTCAACTCTTAGTGTTATCAGATAAGTTGGCAGAACACAATATTTGCAGACATTTAATTTGACATTTCTAAATCAAAAGACATGACTGTTTCTTTTGTTTTACTCTATTTTTGGCTCCCTTAGATCTGTAAATCAGTGTTATACAGAGTCTAATTAACATGTTCCATATATTTTTGACATGCAGACGCAGTGTTTTATTTGACCTTCTGATCTTAGGTGGATTTTTATTTCAACAAAACTTTACCTCCTCTAAATGTTTCACATTTTACATTTCACCGTAAATGGTGAAATGTAAAATGTTACCCTACAACAACATTTTCAAATTTAGCCTGATGACAACCACAGTCAGAAATTTTATTGGGATTTTATCTGAAAACCACAGGGTAGTGCATACTTACAAAATGAAAGGAAAATGACACATTCTAAATATTTTTTAGACAAAAATTGTGGGATACATGTATAGTCTACCTGTGTGTCCATCTCTGTGTAATTTAATCTCTGAGTAAATGCAGCTGTTCTGTAATTCCTCAGAGGTTAGAGAACATTAGTAAACAAAAATAGCATCATGAAGACCAAGGTTAGGATTCTGGGGTGTAGCTGTGTTTTTTGTGAGGTCGTTCCTAACAGAGGATCTCTTCTGGAAGGCCTGCTACAGTCTCCACACCTGAATGCAATCATCCTTTTGTTTGTTGTGGCTTTTAAGGAGATGTTGGACAACCATTCGATGCCCGGTGATCAACTGTTCCTGGTAGAGTCATACAAACAGACATTCTTAGTGTTGTTCTCTGAGTGTTTAAAAGTGTTTCTGCTCACCTTGCTCCCCTGCTCTTTGTGTCTCTCAGGTTGAACTACCTGTAGTTTCTACGCCACCCTGGCGTAAAACGCCATCACCAAATCTCTTTTCAGTCAGAATCTCCCCTGGACTCTCCTTGTTCCACGGTCATCCACTGCAGCTACACCACATCCAGCCTTCATCTGCCTGCCTGCTCTCCAACGCACTTTGTTTAATGAAAATCTGAGCTCAGAAACCATTCTCTCCAGCTAACTTACCCCCACCTCTTGGATCCTTCCTTCTCTTCAACACTAGAAAATCTCTTCAGACGCGTGAGACAGTTATTATTACATCCGCTCCATACTGATTCCCTCCAAGATATTGCCCGCTCTAATCGCTACTCTCTTCCCTCCAGATGCCACTAGAAGTCAGAAGTCCAAATCCTCTCTTGCTGTGCACATTTTCTGCTTGTTGTAAATAAACCTTTTGACCCTTTTTACCTTTCAATCTGCATCAGCCTCTAATTCTGCATGTGGGTCAGGAAATTAGTTGAGACCACGACACAAGGAACACAGCAGACAGGTTACAGAGAAAGTGGTGGAGAAGTTTAAAGCAGAGTTAGATTTGAGAACTATTCCCGAAGCTTTGAAAATCTAAGAGAGTTCCGTTTAATGAATATGGAAAGCATATGGCTCAATGGCAAGCCTACGATGTGACTGTCCACCTAAACTGAGAGCATGAGCAAGGAGAGCATCAACCAGAGAAATAGCTAAGAACCCTCTGGAAGAGCTGCAGAGGCCCTTACTCAGGTGGGAGAGTTTGTCAGTAGGATAGCTATTAGCTGTGCTCTCCACAAATCACGCCTCATTTAGGAGAGGCTAAAGGAAAGTCATAAAAAGTTTGCAGTTTGCCACAAGCCATGTAGTGGACAACCTGCAGAATGCTATATATTGTGTAAAACTAACAATTCTTATCATCCTGAATGCAGCGTCCCAACGCTGAAACGTGGTGGGAGCATCATGTTGTGGTGTGGATTTTCTTTGGCAGGGCATCGGGTTAGAGTTGATGGAAAGATGCATGAAGTTAACTACAGGGCAATCCTGGTAGGAAACCTCTTAAAGGCTGCAAACAACCCACATCCAAAGGCACAATAGAATGGTTTAGATCAAAGTGTGTTCATGTGTTAGACCGATCTAGTCAAAGTCAAGAACTTTGACAAATTCTTAATTGTTAATTCTTAACAATTAAGAATCTGTTAAGACCTTTAACAGACACTATCCATCCAATCTGAATGATCTTAAGCTAATTTGCAAGAATGGGCAAAAGTCTCAGTCTCTAGATTTGCAAAGCTGATAGAGACATTCTCTAAAAGTCTGTCCCTGTAGTGGCAGAAGTTTGTATAAACTCTTGACTCAGGAGTTCTTTATACAAATGAAGATGACACTTTTGATGGAGATAAATCCATTTTTTTTTATAACATTAACAGTTTCAAACTATTAATTTAGTCCTTGAAAAATATGCAATGACTTTTTTATTAAATGCACAAGTCTTAAGAGAATCCACCCCTCAATCCTGATATCCTGTTGTGTATTTCGAGCTATGTAGCCATCGATAAGCAACAAATCTGCAGATGATCTTTGTCACAGCACCAGCTGTGCTTGCTGGAAGACCTTTGAAAAGCCACACCAGAGAAGTTTGTGTCAAATAGAGGGCACACTAGGCCCTCTGAGAGTCTCTCTGGTTCTGTATTCCACTTTAACATGGCAGCTGTTGGGGTGGCATCATGTGTGGCTGAAGTATTGGTTATGACTGGTTACCAACAGATGTTCATAAGGAAAATAAACGCCAGGAGGGAGGGGTTGACATTTTTGGAACCGTGTGAAGGCAGTCAGTTGAGGCAGGTTGCAGGCAGGAATAAACTCGGGCATTAGCTTCATAAAGACAGGTATATTAGGAGCAGCCAGTTAAAATGGCAGCCTGTAAATGTGTTCAGACAGGGGGTTAAAAACTGAGGCGTTAATGTGTTATTGCTTATTAGAGCTGCCATGTGTTTATGCTGCAGATGCTCATGCAGCTAGATATTTTTGTAAATCTGAGGAAAATTTAAATCTGGGCTGAGAAATGTATTTCCTCTGCCTTAATGATTGAAGGGTTAGCATTACCAGTTAGCATTCTTAGCTGTAAACAGAGAATTTAGATCTTTAGCATAACTCTGAGAGTTACAAAAGCCTGACAATACTTCATGTTATAGCAGCCCTAAATGAAGAGCAGACATCCCTCTTAATGAATGGAGGTCACCTCACTGATAATATGAGGAAAAAAAGCTAACTTTCGTGTAATGCATTGAACTGGGCTCTCAGCCCCCACTAACCACCTGGCTTCAAGACCACCCAGCACCAAGCAGAGGATCCGTCCTCAGAGCCCCCACCACGCCGGGCAGGCACAGGCCCACCACAGCAGCTGGAACTCAGAAGGATCAGGGTAGAGAAGGCATATTACCACCCCATCTGTTGAGCCAGCCCCTGGGAGATCAAGAGAGGTGGACGCCCACCAGGAATAGGGCTCTCTAAGATGTTCAAAATCTGGGATGTTTGGAAACCCAACTGCTTTAAACTTTTCCACACCTTCCTCCCTGACCTGTCTGAAACTGAATACAAATGCAATGTAACATGTATAATTTTCATTGCATTTCACATTACATGCTATGTGGGAAACTAGAAAGGTTATGCTAGATGTGGAAAAGAACAAGAGGTATAAATCATTTGCAAGGCTCTGTATGTAGTCACACAGTATACTCTTGATTATTGAAATTAGATGCTTGAAATAACTGACTTCAGCACAGTATGTGGTGTTAAAGCAAAAATAAAATCTGCCATGTTCTTCACCACAGCTGCTGAACATTCAAGCAGTTTCTTTCCACTAAATCTCCAACACAGATGAGTAAAACAAATGCCATTTTAAAGTAGAGTGTAAATGAGCTCTTTAAGAATAAAAAAACATGTAACAAGGGAGATGGAGAGAAGTACAAAGGAGGGGGAAAAACTGGCAAATTTTCAAGCACCTATAAAGATGTAACTGTGAGAAATGGGTGGAAAGATGCTCAGGAGGAAAGAAAAAAAGTGAAAACGCAACTGGATGAAGTTAACGTGTGTGTATGTGTGTGTGTGCACCTGTGCGAACTCTCTGTGGTGTATAAAACACCAGCAACTGCATGTTTCCGTGCTCCAGTCTGCTGTTGTCAAACCCTGCTGGGGGTGCAGAGAGAGAAACAGGAGATAGCAGCTGTAGTTGTGACTGTATGGTGTTGTGTGTGTTATTGTATATGTGTTTGTGAGTGAGTGGGCTGTTTGTGTGACTGCCTTCTCTTTTTCTACCCATATCTCTGCATACACTTGGAGAACTTTTGTTTAACTTTATTCAAATTCAGAAGTTTGATTGATTTATACACTTGCACACTTTTCCTGCTCCGCCTACAGATTTTCAGGGTTTTGTAATGGCACCTTCAAAACATTGACCTTTTGTCCTTTTACCTTTTTGTAACTAATTGGGAAGCTTAAGGTCATTGTCTATTTGGAAGACCCACTTGTGGCCAAGCTTCCAGGCTGATATCTCGAGATGTTGCTTTAGTTTTTCTTCACAGCATTCTTTCCTCATGATGTCATCTATTTTATAAAATGAGCCAATCTGGTATGCCGCCACCCCCATGCTTCACAGTTGGCCTGGTGTTCTTGAATTTGTTCCAAATGTAATGGAGTTCATTATGGCCAAACACTTGAATTTTAGCTCCATCAGGACATGCTGCCAAAATTAAATGTGTATTATATTTGCAGTCTGCCTTTTGTATTACTTTTGGAGAATTAGCTTCTTCGCTGTTGAGTGGCCTTTCAGCCCATGTCAGTACAAGACTTGTTTCAGAGTGAATAATGACTTACTCTTACTAGTTTCTAGTTTCCTGCATCTTCATAAGTTGTTTTGGGGTTGATTCACAAATTTGACACTGAAGCAGTTCAGAGAACACAGAACATGCCTTCTTCCTGAAGGCTATGATAGCATTCCATGGTCTTAATAATTGTGTATAATTGTTTAAACAGATAAACATGGCAACTTCAGGCATCTTGAAATTGTATCTGCGATGAATAAGGATGAATCAGATCGGTGGTGAACTAACCTATCAGAAGCTTACAAAGTCATGACATGATCATCTGGGCTTCCACAAATTGGTTTGAAGAATAGTAATCTTCTTGTATAACTTCTGATAGTACAAATAAAATCTCTAAAAAAAAATTTATCTGGATATTCTGGCATTTAAGAGATCAAAATAATTTTGAGATTTTTACCTGATTCAAAACAAAGGTTATAGGGTTATATTTCCTAATGCAGTACATATTAAAGGGCGGATATTATGTAAAATCCACTTTTTTGACCTTGCTGTCATGTTATAATGTTATTCCCTCATCAAAAACTTACTTGGAGAGTTGGTTTGATTCTTTCATGCATGTTTGAGGAATACTTGAATCTCCTGTGGCAGCTATTCCCCGTGCCTCCCCCACACAGATCCTCCATACTATAGCAGCAATAAGCAGACACCTGGTGAAACTGCTAAGCTTATCATACAAACTACTTCTCAGTCCAGCTCCTAAAAATAGTTGTAAATGGCATAATGGACAAACATTGGAAACAGTAGGAACTTCCTAAAGAGCCAGAAGCCAATTTCAAGGCATAAAATTGCAAAGTCAAATTTCTTTGAAGTTATGTTTGATATATGTATAGCATTTTATAACAACTGAAGGTAACATGCGTACTTGATTGTGCTATAAAATGGCACTATGTGCCTGGAAAATACCTAATAAAAGGGAAAAAAAGTGGGGGAAAGGGGAAAGAGAGAAAGATGGAGGAAAGGTTTAAAAAGAAAAAAGGAGATAAAAGTAGAGGAGAGAAAAAAGCATTGAGATAAAACAAGTAAATGCCCTTGAAGTCTGCCTCGAGAGCTGTGGAAAGAAAAAAACAAAACAAAACAGAGAATCCACAACAACAAACAACATATGCATATCTAATAATCACAGTTATAACTTCAATGGAAAGTACACACTACAAGGAAGTACAAGATGTATTTAGTGGCAACTGCAGCCCAACTGAAAATGTATCTAACAAACACCTGAATCTAGACAATATCTAGATATATATATATTAGAGCCATTTTAGAAAAAAGAAAGTCAGTTTCTGTCAAAAAACTCAAACCATTTGGATATTTACTGATGTTGAAAAGTTATAAATTTGCAAGAAAAAAAGGTTGCTTTCCATGATTAGTGAGAGTGGAAACGGTAGATCTGGACTCTTTTTCCTGTATCAGAATGATATCTCCAGGGTGCAGATTCACAATGAATGCTTTGAAAGGGATCAGGAGTACAGCCCTGAGACAGTGAGGCAGAAGCAGCAACATGAATGCATCTATGTTGCGTTTAGGCTGCACCTGGGAGAAGTTGTTCTGATACAGGAAAGGAGCTCGGATCTATCACTTTCAGTGTGTAAAATACCCAGGTGTGCATCTCCTAAAACTACCACTTAAACCTTTGAGGACTTCTGGCATTTTTGGCTGCAAATATCTGACTTTATAATTCAGAAAACTTCTGAATTTTTTTCTAATAAATTTTTTATTTTACAGATTTCTGTTTTTACAGTATCAAATAATATTCAAGTTTTAATTTTGAGAATTTATGTATTCAGTCATGGAAAAGCATAATGTTTTTCTTGTAAATTTACAACTTTTCAACATTAGTGGATATCCAAGGTCTTTTTTTGTAAATATGTGAAATGAATCAAAATTTCTGAGTTTTTTTGGCAGAAATTTACTCCTTTGTGGCCACAGTTATTTCCTTTTTGACCTACAATGGCCCGAATAGCCATAGTGTAAAGACCCTGTTTATGAACTTCAACTTTCTTTTCACTTTATATGGATGTTGTAGCATGCTACATGTATGTTTTATTTTACTTAAGATGGGCAAAACAAAGTATTTTTCTGGTTGGAAAAAAAATAATTAAATACTGGCAGTAAATGTTCATTTGAAATTCCCCCCTACAATATAATTCTGTAGTCATCACTGACTTCTCATGAAAATCAATGAAAAAACATATCCTATCGTGTTCGCAAATCCAGATCTTAAATGAGGAAATTAATAATAAAGCAGATTATAAATTTTCACTTTTATTCACCACAAATTAATGAATTAATAGATAAATGTGTTTGTCCCTGACGTGCATTTGTCTTCCAATGCAACACCGGGCACACTGCGTTTCCTTTAGGAACTTGGTCTACATGTGTTGGTGACACGTTTGAATGTCTCCTGGTGTCTTAGCAACTTTTTAAATCTCTTTGTTTGTTATTTAAACAAATAAAGAGAGAATTGTGATTTATGTCCTTTTAGTGTGTTCTTTGAAGAGATTTGACAAGCCAGGGTGATGAATTGTTTTTTTCTGTTTCCTACCGTTTTGTTTGCCTTCACGATTGCTTTTCTTCATTGGTATAAAGTTCAGTCATTCAGTCATTAAATGTCCTTTATTTTAACCTTGCAGCATCCTTCTTTTTTTCTTGGCAGTTTAATTAGTTGACAAAGAATCTAAATTCTGGGGGTGGGGGATATATTCATACATACTTAATGCGTTTGATTTTACCCCAAATGATCTTAAGCAAGTGATAGATAACCAATATGCAACTATTTCAAAACCAATGACATCATTGCCCCGCTTCTGCACCAGCCTCTAAAAGCAACAATAGGAATATTTTTTTTTTCATGTTCTATGTCCTCTTTTTTGGGTTTATTGTAGTTCTGTAACTGGGTCACACTCCCTCATACAGGTGTGAAATAGTTATTGTAATATTTTGGGACAATCTGCATGGATGAATATACTTCTTTTAATTTTTGAGGGCGGCGGTGGCAACTGTGGCCAGAGTTCGTCCTGTTTCCTGGTTTCTGGTTTGAGCTCCCGCTCTGTCTGTCTCATTCGTGTCTTTGGGCAAGACACTTCACCCACCTAGCATGCTGGTAGTGGTCAGAGGACCCGGTGCCACACCGGTGGATGGCAGCCTGGCTTCTGTCAGTCTGCCCCAGGGCAGCTGTTGCTAGAATGTAGCTTACCACTATCAGTGTGTGAATGTATGTGTAAATGGGTGAGTGACGGAGTGTAGTGTGAAGCGCTCTGGGGTCCACTGGACTTGATAGAGCGCTTTGCAAGGACAGGCTGTTTTCCATTTAAATTTTGAAAGAACATATACAAAGATTGTTTCCATTTTGATGTAGACAAGATCTAAAAATCTTGGCGATTGTGTAAGCGTAGCTATTAATTTATTGTAATTTGTATGTGTAGGTACAGCAGTAATTAAGATGAGATTTTGACAAAATTTGGGGAAAAACTAAAGCTGCTGACACACTGTTCGTATCTTGTCATGTATGCTGGCATTATGAAAAGCATGTGTCATATGGGTCCTTCTGTTTTACAAGTTATTGCAGCTGTTGTGGAATATCAACTTCTGTCAAGTCTTTGAAGTATGTGTTTCACTTCTGATTCACTGTTCTACTCTGTCATGACCTGCTTTATGATTTTTTTTTCCATATTAAAGAATCAGCTGACCATCTAGAAATGACATTCTGAGTGCCCCTAAGTGGTTATATAATTATTAGCCAAGCTAATCAAACAGGAAGTGATGGCATAAGTGTAGTGTTAACCATCTTATGTCCAAAGTTTGAAATATACAGCAATTGGATAGTGCTTTGCCAGACAGTAGTTCACTTTGATGAGAGATATTGTTTTATTGTCTCAAAATCCCATGCTGCAGATTCTTGTCATCACTCCCTGTTTTATACCTAACTTCACCTTTCCTTATTTCACTCTGCATCCTCTCTCTCCATGTTTTGTCTTTATTTTTCACTACAGTATCAAAAAAAAGAAAAGCTGCCTTGTACAGGCTTCTATTTTTTTGTCCAATTCTGATTTCTTCTATTGAATTAGTAGTGAAATTTTTCTGTTTAAATTTACCATTTCCCTTTTAGAGAAAACATATAAGAAAACATAAAAGAAAACACTCTTGCTTACATTTCTGTAAATATAACTTCAGGAAACTTTGCTGACAAATCTAAGGTTGACTCTATGCAATGTGGCCTATGATTTGGGGGGGGGGTTAAGCACCCACCACCTGTTTTAAAGTGACCTATCCTCTTGGGCTACATAATAACCTTTAAGAACCTTGACATGACTGTATGCATGTATTATTATTATTTGGGATTATTTGATACCTTCATTAATGGCACAGTCTCAAACAGGATCAAAACTGTGCTTATTTAAAAAGTCAGCTCCAAAACATGCTTCGATTGTCTTCTGTCATCATTCATCCATGCTTTTGGGTTCCCCTTATTACTTCCATCTGATATCTTACATTGATTCCTGCCTCTTCTTTTTTCATCCATTTACCTTCCTCCAATTTCCAGATTCTTCAGGGCACTACATAATTTGAACCTCCTTCTGTCTTCTTCCTTTCATCTTCTACAAAGAAGGAAAAGGGTGAGGAGAGGTAGTCGAATGAGGACATCTACTAACACAGAGAAAATGAAGCTATTTACAATATGTGATATTTTAATAGACAGGCTGGTAATTTGATCTGTTTCCACTGTTATTAAGTACATCACCCTTGTTGTGAAAACAACAAAAGGTTTTTGGGGCTGTCTGCGAGTGTATTAACAGTTTATGTAGATATCGATTCTAAATTTTAACATCTAGCAAAAACAAAGAGTTATTACAGAAGACTGACAAAGTAATACCAATCTGTGTAACGTCACAAAGGACTTTTTGGATGCAATATTTGGCAGGATGATATATTTCAGGTATTATGGCTACAAATGCTGTATACTGATAATATATCTGGCCTGTTGGATGAAGCTGTTACTGCCCTTGATGCTCACACTTGATTTATACATTAATGGCTGAGATGCTAAAACTTAAAGGAGTGGTGGTGAGTGCTGTGATGAAGAAATGGAAAGGATGACAGTCTGGAAAATGTTGGTTAATCGTCATTGATTGATTGATTGATTGTCGTCATAATTTTGTTCTCTGTACCACAGGATTCCTACAGTACCAATATAAAATACTTACCCCCTTGATGTTTTAACTTCTTTATTGCTTTAATAAATCAATCACTGTCAATAAAGTTTGGATTTATAGGGGCAGTTTTATGTAAAATCAACTTTTTTGAGCTCAACATCATGGTATAATGTTATTCCCTCATCAAAAACTTACCTGGAGTATTGCCTTGATTCCTTCATGCATGTTTGAGAAATCCTTTAATCTCCCATGGCAGCCATTTAGCTGTGCAAAACACATGGTTGGACCCAGCGCCGCCTTTTGGCTGTAGCTCCTCCTAGGAGCTGCAGTTTCTAAACTTCCAAGCTTCCACCTCACAGAGCGCCCCTCCCCCACGACTTCCCCACTCAGCTCCTTCAGACTAGCCAGCAGCAATTAACAAACACCTGATGGAACTGCGCATTTGCTGAGCTCATTATAAGAGCTACGTCTCAGTGCAACGCTGGTAAAAACGTTGTTAAAGGGATAGCTGTTGTGATGACTTCCTGAGGGCGGAATTTCAGAAAGAGCAGGACTTTTTTAAAGAGATGGGCCCAATTTCAAGGCGTTATATTACTAAATCAAATTTCTTTTAAGTCATCGTATTTGATATATACAGCATTTTTGTAACAACTAAAGGTAACATAGTTGATTGTGCTATAAAATGATTCTATGTGCCTGGAAAACACATAATCCTGCCCTTCTAAAAATACCATTTCTAAAAAAAAATAATGACAAATAAAAATGTTTAACATAAAATAAGTAATTGCATTAATATTCACCCCCTTCAAGTCACTATTTAGCAGATGCATCTTTGGCTGCAATCACAGCATGGAATCTCTGTGGATAGGTCTCAGTCGGGGCTGAACATCTGGACACTGCAGTTTTCCTCCATTCTTCCTGCTAAACTGGTCAAACTCTGTCAGGTTCTGGGGATCAGCTGTGAACAGTCCTTTTCAAGTCCTGCCACAAATTCTCTATCAGATTGAGGTCTGGACTTTGACTGGGCCACTCCACAACATCCACCTTGTTGTCTTCAAACCATTTCTGTGTAGCTTTAGCTGGATGCTTCAGGTCATTGTCTTGCTGGAAAATACATGTTCTCTGAAGCCAAAGTTCTCTTCCAGATGGAAACAAGTTGCCATCCAGGATTTTCCTATATTTTGCTGCATTCATTTTACCTTCTAATTTTAAAAGCCTTCCAGGGCCTGCTGCCGAAAAGCATTCTCACAGCATGATTCTGCTACCACCATGCCTCACAGTGGGGATATTGTTTGTGGTGATGTGCAGTGTTTGGTGTCTACCAAACATAGTATCTTGTCTGATGGCCAAAAAGCTCTAATTTGGTCTCATCAGACTAAATAACTTTCTTTCACTTGACCATGAAGTCTCCCACATGCCTTTTGGCAAACTCTAGTTGAGGCTTGATACGAGTTATTTTCAACAGTGGCTTTGTGATTGCCACTCTCCCATAAAGCTTTGACTGGTGAAGAAGCTAGGGAACAGTTGTTGTATGCAGAATCTCACCCATCTCAGCCGCTGAAGCTTGTAATTCCTTCAGCGTAGTCAGAGGTGTCCTCTCTCACTAGTCTCCTTCTTGGACAGTCACTCAGTTTGTGAGACACAAAAGTTTAGTTTTCCTCCTTTTCCTCCAACTTCTTAAAAAAGGAACATCCATCCTTAAGTCCAGTCTCTTTATTTTATACCCCATCTTTCCTTCTGTCCTTTTGTCTTTCCTTCTTTTCTCCCTTTTGACCTCCCTTACTTCCTTCTTTCCACTCTTTCCTTAACTCTGTCCTCCCTTCTTTCTTCATGTCCTCTTCTCTCCGTTCTGTTTCTCATTCTTTCCCTCCTTGTGTCCTTCCTTTTTGTTTTTCATTTGTCCTTCCTTCTTTCCTTCCTTCCTTTCTTTCCTCCTGACATGTTTTGGTGACCAACCTAAAAATATGTGTCATACCTTCAATGGGAACTTTAATATTTAATATTTTAAAATGGAAATAAAGCACCATGATACCATGGGTGGTAATAAATGTGCAGGGAGGTGTACGGTATATCAAAAAAGGGTTAGTTCATCAAATAACAACATGGTGTTTTGTGGTCACTATCAAAATAATAAGCTCAGAAGGCTTTCCTCACCAATATACTGCAAGATTTTGCCTGTTAAACATCACACAGCATTGTACATTAATTAGATGCCTGGGGATGAGCCTCCCATTAGAAACCTTGCCATCCTCCTAGGCAAATAAGGTATTTCCCTCAGTGTTTAGCAGATGCTGAATACATATCACAAATAGCACTAAAATTGGTGGTTTTAATTGGAAAAAAAGTTTTCTTTGAAATGTAAGAAACAGTTGTCAAAAGCAAAAATAATCATCAAGAGGCTCTAAAGTTTTATGTCAGCAAAGCTCTTATTATGATTCTAGTCACATACACCCTGCATCTCCAGTGAGCTCAAACAGTCAGGAATGCTCTGTGGGACACTGAGCAGAATCTGCCACCTCATTGGTTCAATTTCCTCTGCAAACTGATCGTCGGAAAGCCCCTCACTGCTAAATTATATTCACAGCCAAAGCAAGCAAGAACCCCAACAATAGCTGGCAGGTGTAAGCTTACTGAGCAAGGTGCCAACTGTTAATCGTGAGCCGACTTAGCGGGAACGATAGATGTTTGAGAAGACACACACAAACAAACATTCAGAGCCCTCCCACAGAAGATTTTTGGCCAATATGTTCAGGTATTTGTGAAGAAGATGCGGGAATATAAACAAAATGTAGATGAAAGTTAAGCACAAAGTGACTCCAGTCAGTCACAGTATATATATATCCTTCATATAACTACAGAGCTAATTGTTTCAATATTAAAATAGCAAATATAAAGCTTGTTATGACTTTGGCTGAGCTTGATAACTAAATCAAGTCTCACTTGAAATATTCAAAGCATCTCCACCGCTATTATCACTTTAATCCAGTAGTTCTAATTCATCTGCTGCATCTTTTTTGAGAATAATGTTTAAGCTCTCACTTCTGTTTAGGTACTTACGGAGGAGACTTCAACACAGGCACATAATGAAGTGCACACAGGAGGATCGTATGGAAAAATCTACATTCGGAAATACGACTTTAAGTATTCTGCAGCAGCTTGTTTCTACAAAAAAAAAAAAAAAAAAAAAAAAAAAAAAAAAAAAAAAAAAAACAAAAAAAAAAAAAAAACATGAAATAAATATTCAGTAGGAATAAAGGGAGTTTTTTTTTTTTTTTGCATAATTATTTGTAGTTTTGGTCCAAGTCATGATGTATTTCCCTTAATTGGGAGTACATTAGGAATAAAACAATGATTGGTCTAATGATTTCTGTGACAGAATTTTGTTACAGTTAGCAATACCTTTTTAAAATCATGTCAACATTAAAACCATGTGTGTGGGCCATAATAAAAACTACACATTTTGAGCGCAGCATCTCAGGTCCCCAAAGTGTTATATGTCACCTTAATTGATTAATTAAATATGGAACTGGGACTTTAAAACTGCATATGGAAGGCTTTTTTAATTTGTTTTCATCTTCATTGCATACAGATGTAAATAACATGAGTAAATCTATGCTATCATCTGCCATTAGCTACTTAGTGACCAATGGAAAGTAAGGTAACTTTAAACTGGACGTTTGCAAAAATTCAGAATAGTTTCTGTTTTGCATTTAACTCAATGGCCTGAATGCTGCACATTGTGTGTTTGGTTTACACACACATATCTCTGTGAGATCATTTAATAAGGTGCAATAGTAAAAATTAAAGAGGACATTAATACATATTAAACATAACTTGAAATTTGACTTTACATTATAGCTGTGTCTGACGCCTTGAAATTGACCTCTGTCTCTTTAAGAACTTTTTATCCTTTCCAAAACTTCCTCTTCAGCATGTCAATGCAACAATTGCTGCTGCCACTAGTCTGGTGGAGCTGTGTGGGGGAGGTGTGGGGATGGCGTGCTCTGTGAGGCGGGAACTCGGCTGGGGACTAAAACTCCAAGGTGGGGACTTTGGGTAAAAAGGTGGCAGTTTGTGAAAACAAGCGTTTTGGCACCTCCAAATAGCTGCTATCAGAGATTTAACAATTTCCCAGACATACATGATAGAATCAAAGCAACACTCCAGATATGTTTTTGATGAGGGAAAATTATAATATCACATAACCCCCACCCCCACCCCTATTTTTGCCTTTGGCACTTTTGCTTCCATGGGACTATTATTTCAGGTTTTCTTCATTTTCTATGTTTTATTTGGTTTTGATGGCAAAAATGTCACTCCTCTACCTTTCCTTCTCCCGGCTTCTCTTTTTAGCAAGTAAAGATCACAAGTCACACAGGAGTGACTGCATTGACAGATTTATAATATCTGTTTTAGACATCAATTATTTTTTGCCTGAGTTAATCAGAGTACCCAGCATGTCCACTGGGCTGTCACCTTAAAGTCATGAAAATTGGTCCACTATGTAATACAGTACAGTCTCATACCGTCATAACAAGCAGAAAACAATAAATACAATTTCTGCCAAGCTTTAGATATGTCATCATGCCTCCTTTGAGATCCCTCCCCCCTAATTAGCTCTGAACTGAAGCCACCCTCTTTATGCCAACTGCAGTTCTGTCTTGACAAAGTACTCAATATTTCTTGACCCTTTCCTTCGGAGAGTGAAACATGCCCCCCATGCATTTCAGATTTATGACCGCTTCAACACTTTTGGGTCACGTGGTGTAGCCCTGCAGCTGTGATAAATGGCTAGCTTTCAGTGTCCTGGAGTTTGGTTAAAGGCAAGAAGAAATCATGAGTGGGAAAGGACACTTGGGAGAGGAGTTTTCATTTATTTCAGTTGGGAGAGCTGTTCAGCATGATGAACGCAAAATCTGGTTCATACTTAAGAGAATGTTTGGATGCTGAAAAGAAAAGAAAACTTTTTAAAAGGGACAATTTCACTGCATCAGACTGGTAAAATTACATGATTGGACACTTAAGTAAATATAGGCAAAGTTGAAAGAAAATATATGAAAAAATACTACTGCTTGTACTGAGCACAGCTTCAACATAAAAGAAAACAGCAAAGCAAGGAAGGAGTAAAAAAAAATGTCAAGCAAGAGCACTATATATCAGACAAGCTGTGAGGAAAACAAAACATTGCTTACCTGTCCTTTTTCTGGGGTATATCCACTTTACCCTTAACTAAGGCATACTTTAAAAAGTCACATATGTTTGCTTGTTTTTCTCCTCTCATGTTTGAAAAAGAAAATCCTAGAATTGGTTTTCTGAAAGTGACATTTCCACTTCAGCTCTGACATGAGATTAAGTTAATCTGTCTCACAGTGAGGCTGCTCCAGTGTGGTTTTGTTGTAAACAGCATTACAAGTTGCCTCTTACCCCCTTTGGAGCATGCCATCATGGGTGTGTGGGTAATACCATTTTTATATTTTGTGGGAGCGAACAGTGTGGGGTAACCTGTCATAGATGATTATGTAAGCTTACACAGCTATGTGGAGATAGTGCAGTCACATGATGGTAGCATGTTGGGAACATGTATGAGAACTGATGTGTTTCAGTTTTGTAAGGAGTTCAGAGAGCTGAAGTTTTAAGGTTGGCAGGGAAAAAACATATGTTATTCCCAGATGGTGAAGAACAAAGTAGTACATGACTGCAAAATAATCTTCACAGAACTGGAAGGCCAGTTTATTAATCTAAATATTTATAGATGCTATAAACTATCTTCCTAGCCTTTTCTGTTGTTGCTGATCATTATTCAGTAATATTAAAAGCAGAGGCAATGTCACATGTCACGTGTGAGAAAAGGAGTTGCTGTTCAACAGGATTTTACCACTATTTCAAATAACTTTTCAAGACTACAGTTGCACAGTTTATGTAATCTAAATCATCACTGCAATATCAATGTGTGCAATATTGCATTCACAAAGGATTGCTTGGATGCAACATTATTTGACTGAAACCCTACCATGGTCAATTAGGCAAAAATCAACAACAGACTTAGCAATACTCAACTATAAAACTGAAACCATGAATTGTTCAGTTTTACATTTTGAAAACCTATCAGAAATTATTGTTTATTGTATGTTTTAACATTTGCCACCAGATGGTAAACCAGACCTAATCATTGGTTTAACTTTAAAAGAAACCACATTCAAACCTTTTGTATTTAGTGGGCTTATCTTTAAAGAATCTTCCTAGTTTTAAACATACTTTAAGAAAAAAATGAAGATGTAAAACCAAATTTCTGTTTGTGAAATATGATGAAAAAACCCCAGCACAAAACAAATCAAAAACAGTATTCTACTTTTAAGGTGCTTCACACTGTTTATTTCTGGCAGATCCCACATGAATGATGTTGGCTCATACCAATGGATGAAGTTGCCTCATTCTCTTCCTTTACCCATGCTCCGAGGCTATGGCCTACTTTGATGTCCCTATGTTAAATATTGAATGTACATCCATATTTCACTGGCTGATCCTCAGTACAAGACTGAGGGGCAGGATAATAAACATTGCCAGTGAATTTCACTTCTCTAATTGCTCAGAGTTAATCTCCATTTCCCAGCACAGTGCCTTGACCTCAAGTAATGGAGCTGCCACAGTCCCACGGTAAATATAAATAGGAGGAAGGTGGGAAAACGAGTGTGAGAGAGAGAGGTGAGAAAAATTATGTACACTGTAAAACATTTTTAGGCATTTCCTATAGTTTATACAAGCTCCTGATTTGGAGAAAACAGAGTCAGGTGGATAATGACTTCCTGCAGATGCTAAAATATAATCAGAGACCTGTTTGCTTCCAAGCAGGAAACTAATTTAAAAAAAAAAAAAAAAAAAAAAAAAAAAAAACAGCATCAGCAAACAATAAAACTCTGAGGCACCATGCAATAATAAGTGAAATGGACACCTCACTAATGCTAGGTGCTAGCATTCTGTCCAAGCATTCTTGATGCATTCACTTGTCTTGTGTCTTTTAGGCAATGACTCAGGTCTCTCTTGGGTTATGATTCTTAGTTTCTGCTTATGACATGGACGAAACAGAGTGGGGCTGCTCAGATCTTTTCAATCATTAGGATGATGGTGACTTGTCAGCATTCAGCTCCATAGAGTGCACAGTGTTGTTAAATACCAGGGGTCTCCAACTCTGGTCCTTGAGAGCTTCTGTCCTGCACACTGTAGATGTAGCCTTTTCCAGCACACCTTTATTCAGGTGTGTTGGAACAGGGTTGCAAATCAAGGGCTCTTGGGGATTGAAATTTGGGGGTCCTGTAAGACAAAGTGGCCAGAATGGGCATTTTGCTGTTTCAGGTGACTAATTATCTGACTGCACTTCAGCCACTTCATGTTAACACAAACCAATGTATTTAAACTTGGTAACTTTGTTGAGGACCTGGTAACCAACTTGGATGGTTCCTCTGCATAGTATTAGGACAAAACTGAAAAAACAAGCTCAGCATTAACCTGGTTCCTGAAGGTTCCTGTTGGCCAACAGCTGCCAGGTAGAACAGTTGATTGAACACACACACACACACACACACACACACACACACACACACACATATATATATTCAGGTGTGTTGGAATATATATATATATATATATATATATATATATATATATATATATATATATATATATATATATATAAACATTTCAACTTGACCCACTTTTAATTGTGCGGTTGGAACAGGTCGGTCTGGAAAGTTTTCTTCACTTAAGAGGGGGCAGTCTGAAACGTTAATCAGCCACTGCTTTAGCATTGTGGCTTTAAATTAGAAACTTTTTAATTTCAAAGCTGATACATGGTTATATTCCTAATACATTCATCATGTTTGGGTTGAAAACAAAAAGATTAGAAAGAGTTATTTTTGATGATTAACAACAATTAAACAAAATATCTAACGTTCCATCCAATCTTTAGTGGGGTCTTTTGATTTATTAACTATGAGATTATGAGAACATAAACTAGATTTTTTAAGTGCCTGACATTAAATCAGATCAAACTTTTCCTGTTTCTGGAAATAGTAAAAGTTAGATACTGCAGCTTTAATGTTACAGTGGTCATTATGGTGAAAAACTTACATTTTTACAATGATCCAAATTGAGAGCAGAGTAGCAAAAAATAAAAGGCTTAGTTTATAGTCTACAGAGGCTAAAATCCATTATGGTGGCAACAGAGACAAATCAGTGACCAGTGGTGTAAAGGGTTGACAACAGAAGGAACTGGCAATGGCTGACCAAACCAGAGAAAAATCAAGAGAGTTGATTAGCTGGACAAGACAATGGTGGGAGTCTAATTACCAAATACTTTATTTATTATTCTTTATTTTATTGTTATTAATATAAATCTAAGTGTAGGCTAACTTCTCTAGAAATTATCTCATGATTCTGATCATTATTAAATAGAAAGAATCTGAGATAGTCAGGTTTAAATGAAAAACATTTTCAGTGATATTTTAAGCTTTGTTTTCCACACAAAAAGTGAAACAATATCATTTTTTGTTCCTTTTCACTTAAGCAAAAGATATAAAGAGAACAAGTAAGGGGGAGAATTTACCAAAAGAGATAAAACCCTCAGGAGATGACTGGGGATATTTGTATAATTTCATTGTATGTCAGGAGCAAAGCTTTTTATTTAAACACCCCTGAGTGCCACTAATGTTTAATGCATCAGAAAAAATACAGAATGAGATGTGTGACATGTTGAAGTCCCTGTTAGGAAATGCATTAAGTACTACACTGCAATTTTTTGTCGTGACCCATAAAACCACAAAACTGTGTGAAATTCAAGAGTTGCTTCATCATTACAGGGACATTTAAGTTTAGGACTTGAGTTAAAAATTACCCTAGATTGTTCTGGATTATTACCATAATACAAAGTAATTGTTCTTCAAAGCACGTCAGCTTTGGTGTTTCAATTTGCTGTTTCAATTTGCTTTAAAGTACAAGTTTTAATTTTTTAAGTACAGTTCCTTCCCTTCTGGAGTGGCAGGATTTGACTGCAGTTTCTCAGGGATCTCATCATCTTTATTCATCTAAAAGCTTTAATGATTTAAAAATGATGATGAATAATATTCCTTTCAATAATAATAACCAAGCTCCCTGTATGCTGCTTCACTCAGTATAAAAAAAAGATGAGGAAAGACTTAATGTACTGTCCAGTAAAATCATGTTTTAGCTTATTAGATTAATTACTGACACATTTATGATGAGCTCGCCTTGACAGACTAAGGATGCATGAATATTCAGCTTTTTCTCTGGTACAGAAATATCCTCTTGGTGGTTTCATGTTTAAATCATGAGCATGAAAGGGGGAAAAATGTGAGTGAATTTTACTTTTGGAGGTCTCTCTTTCTCGTTCCCGTGATAAACTCAGAGGTCAGTATTGATGTACTTCGAAAACTTTGGTACACGAACTGTGAAAGATGGATAGTACCAAGGAAGATGAATATAAATCTGAATTGTAATGATTGTAGTAGTCGGAAGTGAATGTTATCTTGGTACAGAATCAGATATTTTCCTCACTCTCTCCAGAACTGAGGATATATTGTGGCTGGCTTGTGCAACACAGTGGTAGGTTATCTTTGGGGATGTTTTGATCAGGATTTTTGCTCCAGTATCAAGTCACTGTGCAATATTTTAATTAAAAATCAATGACATGTATATTACAGGAACAGTGTTTTCCGCCGGTATCACATGATCTAGAGTTATGATGTGATTTTGTGGCATTTACCTCACACACCAATGACCAGTGTTGTGCCAGTTCATCCTTAACAATAACTAGTTGCAAATTGAGTTTGTTGTAGTTAAAATAAATTAATTCATATCCAAAGTGTGCCGGTTAATAATTTTCAACTAAATTTAAACAAAAAAGATTTTTTTGTAAATGTTGTAGAATCCAACAACAAAGTAAACCATTGAGCTTCTATGCTAAGGCAAGGATGAATAATAACATTGAACCAGATGAGCTTATCAGGGGAAATGTGGTACAGTTGTGGCTGGGAGAAAGCAGGGGAACTGAGGGAGGAAGACTAATTAACATGGAAGGAACTGTGCAAAAACTCAATGGATATTCGTACCAAAAAGGAAAGGCCTGACAGTAAATGAAGAAAATGAATTCAAATGTAAAAGAAACAGAATACAAGAATAAACTAAATACAAAGAAATTAACCTATTCGACAGCACCATTCTAGCAATAAAGAATACAGAGAGGTAAACAGAATATGGCAAGACCTACTGAATATAAACAAGTCAAAAGGAAATGATCAAAACACAAAATAAAAACAAAACCCAAACACCACAGGATCATCTCAGTCTTTACAAAATGTTTTCACATTCAAGGTTTCAAAACAGTCAGGGTTGTTGCATGAAGATTAAGACTGAAACTTTCTTTGATAACCTACATACCTTACCTGCAGTGTTGACTATTAAAAACTATACTACTATAAACTGACTATTGTTTGGATTTAATTGTTGATTCTGTGTATTCTGTTAATATTTGTTATTCTAAAGCTATGAAGAGTAAAAAAGGTTTATTTGTAATGAACATGTAAGGGTAGGTATGTACAAGCTGAATAGCTTCATCCTACACCTTTTTGATTAGCACAACACTTCTGAATTATTTTTATTTGCCTTCGTTTTGAATCTCAGTGTTTGTAGTTGGAGTGTTGATTGGCTGTAACAATTATTTTTTGCGTGTGTGTCTGTGTGATTTAGATCGAATGAACAATCCACACTAATATATCTGGTAATAACACAGTATTAGGTTCATTCATACTTTAATATTTTATCTAAGATATTGATAAGCTTTGTGGTTCTGTGGCTTTTTTGTGGACATATCCAGAGTCAGAAACTTTAAATTGACCTGTCAGGGGTATAACTGGTTTTGTAGTAGTAGGAAGGGATCTTCAGTGTTTGGTTTGGTTGAACCGGCTCTTTTGAAACACCCTGGATATGTTGTACTTCTGTCATAGTATTGTGTCGAGAAAAGACATGGATTGAAATGCAAATGTAAGGATAAAAATCACACCTGAACTAGGAACTTTTGCAATTTAATTTTGTGTATGGGTGTGTGTGTGTGTGTGTGTGTGTGTGTGTGTGTGTGTGTGTGTGTGTGTGTGTGTGAGCGCGTGTGTGTGTGCGTGTATGTGTGTGTGTGAACATTTTCTCTTATGGTATACTCCATGGTGCCTCTGATGTTAGATGAGGCTTGCTTATAGCTGCAGTAATTTCAGACGAGTCTTCAAATGATAGCCTTGTGTAAAGCTTTGTGACTTTGGCTCAACTCCTGCCAGGTTCCTTTAGGCTGCAGCCTTAGAGTGATTTCCAGCTCTCTATCAGAGTTGTGCACAGCTTTAAGAAAACAGAGGTAGATCCAGGCATGAGAGGCTCGTCCAATGGTTTTTATGGGTATCATAGGAGTCTCCTCTCCCCAAGAACATAAAGGATAAGGGAGAGATTCTGCATTACTATTGAAAAATCAATAGGTTTTTGTCTGTAAAATAAAGAGATTCTGACATTAAAAATAAAAAAAGGATTATATTTTCATTACCTCAAGGCTGAACTTATGATCACAGTTGTGCATATTTTTTTTTGCCTTGTACCTACCCTGAAGCTAGCATTTTGTTTTCTGCCAGATGTCTTTGTCTAACATGCTTCACTGTGATATGCCTATCCCACAGATCCTTGAATGTATTAAGATCTGGGGAATTTTTAGGTGAAATCAACACCTCAAACAATTACTGAACCCGTTTTTCTTTGTTGCATGCTGGTTTTCCTAGTGAAATAAGCCACAGCCTTCAGTGAATATTGTTTCCTGGAAAGGTTTGTACCTGGTATATAGCAATGTTTTGGTAGGTTTTATGTGTCAATTTAACATCCACATGGATGACAGAATTAGGTTTTTTTTTACCAGAACTTTGCTTATGCCATACCTCTGCTGGCTTGTCTCTTTCCCATAGTGGTGAGCGAGGCACAGAAAGAAAATGTGTTTTATCTTAATAAAATCAGTTCTGATGGTCCTATGGTAGCGTTTTGCATCTATGGGCTCGGGTGGATATGATGTGTATCTCGGTACACAGCCAATGATCAGATTTATTTGAAATACATAGATGGAAAAAAAACAATATGATGCGATTTGATTCACCGCTTTATTTTGAGTCACTGATTTAGGGATAAACACATTGCGATATGATGGGATTTAGATTGATTAATGAGACAAAGCAAAGAAATGATACTATTCAGTTAAATATACCTAATTATTACCTAAATTAAACAACAACCTTTTAGATACAGATCTTGTTTACTGATTCCTGCGCACTTTTAAAAAAATCTGGCTTACAATGAACAAAACACTGATGTTTAGTTCAACATTATAAAAACTTTCATGCTGCAGAGTTGATTAAAAGTTATTCAGCAGCTCAGCAGTAAGCAGAAAAATACATTTTCTATATTATGAACAATAAATCTAGTTATCGATGCTGCTTCAAACCAGCACAGTATCACTTATGAAAGTAACTTTAATGACAGTGAGGTAGCTCTGCAATGCTGAAAAATGTTATCTTGAGCCTCTTTTGATGGCTGCATAGTGTCACAGTTGGTAGCACTATTGCCTTGCTTCAAGAAGGTCCTGGGTTTGAATCCGGGCCTGGGGTCTTTCTGCACAGAGTTTGCATATTCTCCCTGTTCATGCGTGGTTTCTTTCTGGGTGCTAAATTTAGTTATTTGTAGCACCTAAATAATTAATAAAAGTGGCCCTAAAATTCAATTCAAATTCAGTTCAAAAACACTTTATTGATCCCAAAGGGAAATTAAATGTTGATGGAACTCATTTAATTAAGGAGTTATTATAGATTGTGATGGCTGTGGGCAGGAAAGATCTCCTGTAGCGGTCTCTTTTACAACTAATTTGAAGAAGCTTCTGACTGAAGAGACTCTGTTGTCCAATAACAGTCTCATGAAGAGGATGGTCTGGGTTGTCCATAATTTTCTTGATTTTATGCAGAATTATTCTTTGCATCATCATTTTCAGAGGTTCCATAGTCCACTGAAGAACAGAACCAGCCTTCTTTACCAGGTTATTGAGCCTTTTTAGGTCCCTGGCTCTGATGCTGCTGCCCCAACAGATGATGGTCAGAGGAGATGACACTCTCAAAACTGACTTATAGAAGATATGCAGCATCTTGCTGCAAGCCTTGAAGGGTCTTAGCTTCCTCAAGAAGTACAATCTGCTCTATCCCTTCTTGTAGATGATTTCACTGTTGAGTCTCCAGTCCAGTCTGTTGTCTAGATGAATACCGAGGTATTTATATTCGTCAATCACCTCCATTTCTTCTCTCATGATGGAAATAGGGTTTGCTCTAACCCTTTTTCTTCTGAAATCTACAATCATCTCCTTTGTTTTGTTCACATTCAAGATAAGATGATTGTTTCCACACCATGACACAAAGTGGTGTCACCAGCTCTATGTACTCAGCTTCTTGTCTATCTCTGATACACCCAACAACTGCAGAAAGGAGACAGGAGTCTGACTTGTGCTGGAAGTCTGAAGTGTACAAAGTGAAAAGGAATGTTGAGAGTACAGTCCCCTGTGGTGCTCCTGTTCTGCTAACCACCTGTCGAGACACAGTCCTTCAGTTTCACAAACTGTAGTCTGTTTGTCAGGAAGTCATTGATCCAGTTCAGTGTCTGAACTGCAGAGATGACACTTCACAGTAACATGTCCTGGGTGACACCATCTGTTGTTGACAAGCACTGCCAGTCTACCTCCTTTCCTTTTCCTGCTACTTTTTAAATCTCTGTCTGCCCGTGTAGTAAGGAAGCCTGGCAGAGAGACGTTGGAGTCGGGGATATGATTCTGCAGCCATGTCTCAGTAAAACACATAATACTGCATTCTCGCTACTCTTGCTGAGTCCTTGTCAGGGCTTGAAATTCATCCAACTTGTTAGCTAATGATCTCACGTTGCCCATTATGATTGATGGAAGAGACGGCTTGAACTTCCTCTTCCTCTCTGTCCTCTTTGCTCCTGGTCTGCATCCACGATGCCTCCTTTTCAACTCCTCTGGGATTTCTGGTTTCAGTTGTTGTATTATTTCTGCTTTTAAAATGTTAATCAGCTACTCTCTGTTGTAAACCACCCTATTGCTATGGTTACACATCATAACAGAAGAGCAAAATATAAAAAAGTATTGGGAAAAATCAATCCAGCTGCACAGCATCCAAGACAAGAAGGAACGGTTATCCAGAAAAGCAATTTTTTCCAAGAAAAGCAAGAATGAAATTTTGAAAACAGAAAAAAATCTCAATGAAAGTAACAGAGTTATTCCAAAGTGCTTCTACACTGAGTGGTGCAATTAGAATTAAGCCTTGAGGAACCCTACATGTGATTGCCGGTGACACAAAGTACACTAGATCTGACAAATGATATCTGAGCTAATCTAGCACAGTGCTAGACAATAGTACCCACTTTTGTAGTCTATCAGTCCACATGTTTTGATCAACTGCATAGAACACAACAATGAGATCAGACAGAGGCAGGTTCATATTGTTTTTAAGGGCAATAATGAGCAACATGGATCATTTCATTTTTGATATCTTCCTTGTAATAGAAGGTAATAAATAGATCCGTTACCAAAACTGCTGTAATCTAGTTTTAGAAAGTACCTGTAATTTTTAGGATGTTTTCTGAGGTAGCAAACTTTTAAGCTACTTTTTAAAGTCCAAATTTTACACTTTGTTTCTTTACAATGACTGAAATCGAAGTGTTTTGCCATTTCTCAATCATTTTCATTGTCCATCCCATGTGACTCAACAGATTCCTCAGACCAGATTTTTGAAAGTGACATCTGATTTCTCGCTCTCAGCTATAAAACCTATTGCTCTTTTCCTATTTTTTTCATTCCTATCTCATGCCTTCCTTTTCTAAGATGTCCAGTTCAGAGAAAATAAGAGAATAAAAGAGGATGATGCCTTTTATTGTCAAAGTGCCCCTCTGGTTAGTTCTGCATCGGGGTCCCTTTCTGTCAGTGCTGCTTCTCTGGGATTTAGCTGAACTGAGGCCAGTTTACAGCTGACAGTTGCTTCGCTGCAGACACCTCCAGCTGGATGGATTTGTGCGGCTTAGACTCTAAGTTAGTTAAATGAAGCCTTGAAGGAGAATGAATGAGATTCCCCACAGCACTCAAAACAAAGCAAACAAAGCAAACTTGCCTTTCATTCAGAGAGTAAAACCCAATAGAGATTCTTTCTGCTGTCACCTTTTGGGAGGGTGATATTGCAAGAGAGACCTGTGAGCACTACTGAATGAAACTTTTTAAACAGCACTGCAGAAAGTCAAGAAAAAGTGAGACAACTTTTTATTAGTCATTGGAGGAAGTAGGAGGATGCTTAGGTGGAAAACATACTGAAATTAACAACACAGGCCAAATGCTCACATTTAAAGACCAAGAAAATGTAAAAAAGCAATAATAATTTTCTCAATCTAAGCTCCTGTCTATCTAAGAGGCTGTCTGGTTAAACTCTTGATCTTCATTGAAAAAGTAGTAAGGAAGTAGCAAAGTAAAGAATGAGAAACAGACCACTTTCTGCTTGTCTTTTATAAATTTCTGCAGTGGCGGTAAACAAAGCAGCTGTGAGTGGAGCTCCAAATCTCTGGGTGTCTCCTGTGAGACATCTCTTTTAACTTCTGTTTCCCTAAAAATTTCGAAGCTGATTCATACATCTTTCTGAGCTCCCCTACTGAGCTGCACAGTCTCTGATTTTTTTCCGTGATGATATCTCAGACAACAAAATAAGGTTAATAAAGATTTAAATGTTGTCAGGCAGAAAATTTAATTTATAGATACCCGACATAGCTTCCAAATGGAAAGTGCTTGAATAATAGAATAAATGTTGGAATAAACGTCAGATTGTCTGATGAAAAATCAATAATTCAAGCATCTTAAAAGTCTATCATTGTAAAGCATTTACATATTAATCAAATATTGCCAAATTTAGTCATAATTCATTGTTGGTTCAGTTACACATTTTAAGTAAAAAATGTCTGTAGTGATTACTGATATCCTCACCTCTCCATTTAAATATCCTGCTTCTTTTGAGAGAAGAATAATACAGTATATGTATTTTGAGCTTACCAACACCAAAAATGCAATTACTTAAAAATTCATAAAAATTAAGACTAGACTATGACATCTTCCTCATTGTTAACGTGTGCACCTATCATATTTTTGATATAAAAGAAGATGACATTAAATGTTAAAATCAAGGGCTATTTAAGGCTATTTGGTATAACTAAAAGTTTTTGCTTCAGAATGAAAGCAATAGATAGATTGAGGTCTTTTTGTTTCTTGAAAGCTAAGGTGGTTCACCTCCACGAAGTGCCAGTGTACAGAACTGTTGTAGGAGCAGCACAAAAGGTCTGTGTCTGCTCTTCTGGTTCTGGGAGCAATCTTTTAACAACCCTTTATCTTTAGTGATTTATTATGCTTTGTAGTTTTCCCTTTTCCTAGATCTGCTGTTATAATTTAACATAGCATACTTAACATGGAGCTTCACAATAGGGGAAGTATAGGTTCTGAAAGATTGTAATGGACACAAACTTTAACATCTTTATGAATATTTTGTAGTGTTGTGGTATCTTATTTTTTTGGAAATGCAGTATTTAGATAATTTATCTCTCATTGTCTACCAGGATTCAAACAGTTTAATGATTTTCTTTTCCTTTTTCCTGAAATCATATTTTTTCTTCTTTTCAGTTCTGTCCTTCTTGATTTTGGAGAAGACACTGTAAAATGGACCATTATCACCACCTGTGTGGCTGTAGTGAAAACTAACTACATCAGTGCAAAGCTGTGGTTTACCGCCTAAAAATGTAGAATGAATATGGCCAGGTGCTTCGAGAGAGTTCGAGAGACTTGTGATCATGAATATGGGAAGTTAATTTCAGATACTTATGTCATAACTTAGTAGGTAAAGAACAGAAGCATGCGGAAAGCATATGGTTAGTCTTTATAGGATTTAGTACCATTTAAATGCAGACTAAAGGCTCCCACATACTCAGGGGGAAGGAGGATAAGGATTAAATAATTTGCCTTTTAGCTCTCTTTTCGTTCTCTGAAAATCCTTATATTCTCTCATTAATGTATCATATTCTATATTCTATATTTTCTAATCTCTTCCTTCAGACGCTCTTCAAAGATGACTCCATTTTATCCACAAGATGGCATATAATCACATATAAAACTTCAATGTGAACAGTGTTTCTCACTGAACAGTTTACTGTGAAACACCGAGTATGCGTCGTAAAAATCTTTGCATTTTCATTTTCAGTCGACGTTTGCATTGAGTCTGGATTGAGTCCCCCTCAAGTACACGTTAACCTCCGTGGAATGAAGTACGACTGAGTATGTGGGAGCCTTAAGTAGTTTACTGCTCCTTTTAATGACAATGTCTCTGTTTAAATCACTGTGTCATCTGCATAAATGTGAACCATAGCTGAATTCTGACCACTCTCAAGATCACTTATATTAACAGAAAACAGAATAGGTCTCAAGATTAAACCTTGTGGAACACCGACCTTCACCTCTAAAGCTGCAGAGTTGTAGTTAGTGTTAGACACAATCTGGGTTCTGCCTATTAAGCAGTTTGAAAAAAAAAAAAAAATCCTGTGCTCATGCAGACAACTCTTCATTTTCACCATAAGCACACAACTTTTTTATTTAAAAAAAATGCCATGGGCGGTAGTCCTGAGTTATAATGCTGTTCTCAATATTAACACTTCTTAACGTACATGTGGTAAGTTCATGTTCATATAAGCATTATTATTGTCTTACATAATTTAGAATTTCTGAAATAAAACTATAAAATGGCGGGTCCTCAGTTGGATCAAAAAGTAACATTTTGCTCTCCCTCTCTCTTTTCTGAAACATTTTTGAAGAAATGCATTTTGACTGATAGTCTTAAAGGTGTTTGTGATAATGTTGATGTAACAACTGTATGTTAATCATTACATCGTCATCCCAGGGTTGCTAAATCGGCTGTCGCTCATCCTTACTTTGCAACTCCAAACATAACTGTCATTTTATTGACGTAATTTATACGGACAAAGAGGCCCTTACCGTTGCCTCCTGGCTAGAATAAATCTCGTAATTTTACACACATACGCACACAAGTTCCACACAGTCTCACCTCTAATTTCCCATTATCATCCTGCAGTTTCTTTGAATTATTCATGGGATGGCCTTGCTGTAGGGAGAAAGTGAATAGATGGGGATAGGTGAAAAAATGGAAATTAAGTGAAAGGGTAAGAGGATGAAAAATGCAGAGTGAATTAAAGGTGATAAAAACAGCAGAAATAAAGACTTGTTGAACCTTTAGAGAAAAATATAGCACTGGAAAGACAGAGGAGACAAATGTGGAACTTAAAAAGGCAGCGAGGTAAATTATGGGTCTAGTGCAAAAACATAAAAAAGAAAGAATGTGTAGAAGTGAACAGACCTATAGAGGAAAGAAAATGGCAAACATTGTACTCCTGCTTGCAGATCAGATGTCCCCAGCAATGGATAAATAAAGCAGTCATGTCTGTCAGTCTATGAATTGTTCCAAATTAGTGGAGCTTTCATTCAGCATATGCCCACTTAAACTGAAAAATAAGATGGGTAGGTGGAGAATAGCAATACAGAGATTTATAGCCTTTTTTTCTCACCTGTCCCTGTGGCCCACCTGATTCTCTACACCAACTGAGCGCAAGCTTGAGGAAATTTGCTTCCAAACTGAGTCCTGTCTGAATATTCATCGGCTTAATTTGCATAGCCCACAGATGGCGAAAACAGATGCTCGTTACGGCAAGTGTCAATTTTCAAAAATTTGCTTTTATGACAAAACAAATAAAGCTATAAAGGAGAATAGAGTGACTGGAGGCATCCTGGTGGAGTTGCCAACTGTGTTTCTGTGTCCAAGATAGTTAGTGCATGAAAAACTTTAAAGTGTGTAGCACACAGTTCACAATGCTCCACATGGTCAGTTAGCCATATGGGATACACATTTCTTGTCACTTTTTTTCAGTTAATCATAAGTGTGCTCAAGGGTACATTATGTTTTGATCACTCCTGTTGGTGTCTGTCTGACGGGGTCATGACATCTTAAATTTGTCCAATTTGGAAGTTGGAAAACCAGTTTGGGTAGGTAATTTTATTGTTTAAAGACCAGCCTGATTATGATTAACAGTAACCCAAACCCATTTTATCAGTTCAAACACTGTAGTGACATGTTCACTTTCTGAGATTGTACAGTACTATGACTGGTCAGTGTGTTGGTGACATTGTAGACTACCACAGTAAGGGCTAATATCCTTATCTTAAACAAACAGTGAACACATTTGATGTTGAGGTTGGGGTGATGAGGAACCTCTGACTTCATTTTTTTCTTTTCTTTTTTAATTACACCTGTAATATTTTAGACAAAAAATTTTAATATCAGACAAAGATGACCTGAGTAAATATAAAAAACTGTTTTCAAAATTTATTTCATTGAAATAAGTCTTTTGCCCCACTGTTCTTTGCAGAATTAATTTATCTACTCGAAAACCTTTATTTTATAATTTTTTTGTGCCATTTAGAGGTGGACTCAGTGAGGTGTTTGTGTTGGATCATTGTCCTGCTGTATCACCCAAATGTTCTTGAGTTTCATTATGAACTGAATGCTAGACAGATTCTTCTGATGGAGAGCAGAAATTATGTCCGTGTTAGTTTTACACCAGAATGGAGGCCATTTTTGCTCAGACTTCTTACTGGGTGCATCATGAACATTGACCTTAACTGTGACAAGTGAGGCCTCCAGTGCTTTAAATGTTGGTCTGGGTTCTTTTGTGACCTCATGAATAGTCAATCATGTCAAAGTCAGTTTATTTATATAGCACTTTATAACAATAAGGGCTGCACAAAGCAATCACACGAGATGTAAATAGAAATACATGTAAAAACTAGAAGAACATCAAAAACATAAGAACAGCTCAAAAACAAGCTGAGATCATACATTTTAAGTAGAGTCAAAGGTCAGTGAGTAAAAATAGATCTTTAAAAGTTTCTCAAAATGATCGATATTCTGAATAGATCTGATGTGGAGAGGTGGACTGTTTGAGAGAACAGGGACAGCTACTGCAAATGCACGATCACCTCTGTTTTTTAATTTGGATCTGTGAATGACCAGGAACATTTGGTTGTTTGACATTAGGGTTCTTGATGAAGCGGGGCCAGACCATGTAGACCCTTTAACACAAATAACATCAATGTGAAATCAATCCTGGTTCGGACAGAGAACCAGTGAAGTGAAGCCAATAACAGTGTTATGTGCTGGCTTTTTCTTATGCATTTTCTTGTGTTTTTTTGTGAGATGAGCAGCAGTATTCTGTACAACCTGCAGGCGATTGAGGGAGGAATGAATCCAACCCTTATAAAAGGAATTGCAGTAATCCAAGCACGTCATGATAAAGGGATGAATGAGTTTTTCAAAGTCATTAGGGAAGAAGTTGGACTTTACCTTAGCTAAAAGACACAGCTGTGAGAAACTTGTTTAGACAACTGAACTGATCTGTTTGCCAAATTTAAGGGAGGTATAAAAAATTACTCCAAGGTTTTTAACAGAGGATTGACTGAATTGTGCTAAAAGGCCTAGAGTACTAATAGGATCTAAAGAGTACCCAAACAAGATGACTTATGTCTTATTGTTTAAATGAATGAGAAATCTTGAAATCATGTGCACTTGGACTAGTTTTGGTGGGCTGACCACTTCTGTGAAGGTTCCCTTCTGTTCCATCTTTTCTCCACTTATGGGCCATAGCTCTTACTGCAGTTTTCCAAAGTCTTGGAAATGGCTTTTAACCCTTTCCAGATGAATAGATGTCAGTTACTTAGAATCTCATATATATACTTCAATTTCTTTTGATAGGGGTATAATGTGTTGATTTTTGAAATCTTTTAGCCTACTTAGTGTTGTCAGGGGTTCTATTTCGATAAATCTTGTTTCTTCTAAAAATGTGATTATTCTCAGTTTATGATTTGAACACCTTAAATGTTCATTGGGCAATAAGCATAAAACTTCAGCAAAACAAAAATGTTGGGATAATGCTACCTTCGCAGACTTTGTTGTTGAAAGATGTCTGTTTAAAAATTGTGTGGTGCAAGAATGCAACAATTTAACAAAATCTGTTTGCCTTTACTCCATTCCTTGAATATTGCCTCACCTTATCTGCTTAGAAATGAAGTAGGAGAATCATAGAAGCCCTCACTTGGGATTATAATCCAACAGTCATGCTTTATCTACCCCGTTTTGTTGCCGGATTTGTTGCCCACAGCCTGTTCTGTTTATCTGCTGGGGTTTTTTTTCCCCATGATGATATTTTTTGCTATAAATACACTTGTTTTGTCTGCCTGATGTTTCTGTATTGTATCCCAGTCTTTATATAGTATATTTGCTTTAGCAAGTTGCTGTTTTTATTTATTTTTTTTATTGTTAATTGTGGTGCTATTGGCCTTGATCGACTCTTATCAAACAGGAAATAGGCAGGGGGAGGAGACAAAAGGCAAAAGGTCAGGAATCAAACCACAGACAGCTACATTAAGGACTAATAGCCCTTATTTCTATAATTCTAACAAATTATCATTTTTTTTACTATATTAATGGTAATTTGTTGCATCATATAGTATGTATTAGCAAGGATTATATATAAAAAATAGCATCCTTAAATATGGATGTTGCAAACTTAGGAATGTTGCCATTTTTGCAAAATAACACTAATGCTACTTCTTATCAGTCTATCATTTCTGCTGTGCCTTACAAAAGTATTGAAACCCTTTAAACCTTTCTAGATTTCATCATGTTAGTTTTGGGGGGGAATTTTATAATATACAGAAACAAAGTACTATATAATTGTCAAATACAATGAAAAATATATGTTTTTAAAAAAATTTACAAATAAAACTTGGAAAATAGTGCATCGATTTGTATCCAATCTGCCGCTGTCAAAACCTAATAAAACCACCTTTATTTGCACGTACAACTGCCAGTCTTTTGGGTTATGTCACTACCAGCTTTTCATATCTAGAGAAATTTCTTTCATCTTTGCAAAATAGCGCTAGGAAAATTAAACTGGATGAGTGAAATTTAAGAACAACACTTTCCACATTTTGCCACTGATTCTCTGTTAGATTTAGGTCTGAATTTTATTGGGTTGATCCAAACTATTAGTTCTTCTAAGTTTAGGGTGGCTGTCCTGATGGAAGATGAAAATTTTCCCCAGTCTGAAGTCTTTCACTATTTCTAAAGTGGTTTTCTTCCAGGATTGCCTTGGCTTTAGCTCAGTCCATCTTCTCATTAACCCTGACCAGCTTCTATATACCTGTTGTAGGCTAAAAAAAAAAAGGGTTTTGATCTCAGTTGACCAGAGCACCTTCTTCCACATGTTTGCTGTATGTCCTGCATTCCTTGTGGCAAACTACAAATAGAGCTTGTTATGGCTTACTTTAAACAAAGCTTTCTTCCTGCCACTCTTTCGTATAGGCCAGATTTATGGAGTGCATGACTTGTCCCTACCCTATTGGCAGAGTCTCTCCCCAAAAATGTAAATTAAAATCCCAATAAAAACAATGAAGTTTGTGCTTTTAATATGACATTTGTGGTTTTGGTCCCCTTTAGGACTTCTGCTCCTTACTAGGTAGCATCCATACCACTAAAAATCCCAGTGACGCCCACACAGATGCACACACTCCCACTGCTGAGCTCCAGTAATTTTTAGATGTGTGTACACACAAAATGAAAACGTTTCTCTCAGAACAATTCAATTGCCACACTGCCACACTTTTTTCTCCCTTTCTTTTTGTGTCATTTCTTCTTTTTCTTTTCTTATATTTTCTTTCATTAAAACAATACTCCCATTTTCTTGTCCCTTGTTGCTCCCTGTTGTCTTTTCCTGCCTGCTTACACTGAACCTTAAACTTTCCATTGGCACAAACATTTTATACATGTGAATCAGTGTTTCCAGGCTTTTTCTTTTTTCTTCTTTTGTTTTGTTCCCTGTTGCTCCTGCAGCTTGGTCTATCTCATGACTCCGCCACGCGTAGATGCTTTCGAATATTAATTAAACACCCTTCTGTGTCATCAACTCCTCTAGTGAGCAGCTTGCTCTTTAATTAGACCTGACAAAAGCCAGGGAGAAAGACACACTTCTCACTGGTCTGCGTATAGCATCACAGGTGTGCCTGAGATGGGGGATTTAGCCGGGGATAAAGTCTGTCTTTCTTTGTTTGTAAATTTCTGTTTGTGTTCTTTTTAGGGAGGCCACTGATAATTTTTGTTTTTTGGCAGAGTTGTTGCGTCTAAAATTACTGTGCTTATTTCAGAGATTAAAACAATAAACAACTTAAGCATATTAAATGTTACAGATAGCAAATATAGGTTTCATACCTACACACAGTGACTTGCAAATGTATTTATTTTTTTAACTTTTTCACCTTTTGTAACCTAAAACTGCAATGTATTTTATTCGTATCTGGAATGACGGACTAATTTATGCTGTAGATCAATATGAACAAACACATTGTTCCGAAAATATTTGATTTTCAAAATTTTATATTCAGCTCCCTTTACTTTGGACACCTCTGACTTAGAGATATCGAAGTGTGGCCAGGGGGCCATTTACAGCACCTCAATTGGCCACAATCGGTACTTATGAGGCATGCCTTGCAGGCAAGCTGTAATGCAAATGGATTTTTTTTTTTTTTAAATTCGGGTAAAATAGTTAACAAATTGAAAATTCTTAAAGAAAATGTTAGGTACAACACAAAATATTCCTCTTTTTCAAATAATCTAATGTTTTTTCTTAGTTTCATAGTATTTAGGACCACAAATATCCAACAACTTTTACTCAAAAGCAGTCATGGGTGCATCCAAATCTGCATTTAATTGATCTGTTAAAGCTCGCATAATACAGCAAGTGTTTTCAAGGAAATAGTGACCCAATGGTATAATCCAACAAGTCATAAATTAAAACAGTTGAATTCAGGGGTATTTAACTGATTAAAATTTTTAATATTTATATTTTAAAAAATGACAATGAATTTCATCTATTATACAAATAAGAAAAAGCAAACATTTTTGTCCCTAGCTGTACAAAGCTGGCAGAGTCATATCCAAAAGGAGTTGCAACGGTAAGTGCAGTGAAGGGTGGTGCCACAAAATATCATTTATTGGTTTACTTCCACTTCACAATTATGCACTATGTTGGTCTTTCACATAAAATTCCAGTAAAATATAGTTTGTAGTTGTAGTGTGATAAAATTTGGAAAAAGTTCAAGTTCATTTATTGTTTATTTTCCCTTTGGAATTAATAAAGTATTTTGAACTGGAACTGAATGAAAAGATGAAATGTAGATTCTGTACCGATGGAAATTTTTCTCATTATGAATAATTTTATTTTCTATACTAGTTTTCTCACTTATTCAGTTTTGAAGGTGTTTGTGTTTTACACCACAATTGCAGCTTCTGTTGATACAACCTTTTCTTAGGAATTCGTCAACTTGTGATCAACCCACTTACTGGCACATTTCACAGCTTAGAAGGAAGCAAGAAACTTGAATTTGCAATGTGTCAGGAGTTCTGTTTAAAGTTCTGTTCTGTTTAAAAGGGGATGTAACCTTTGACTGCTGTGGGAATAGATGTTTAGGTGGTTTAAAGCCCACTACATATAATACCTACATCCATGAGATACATTTGAATGTTGTTGATTTATTTTCATTTAATCTAAGAGCTACATTTGAAACATTCTCCTGGTGGCTGGTGGCGGCCATAGAGACGTAGTGGGGAAGGGTATAATATTGATTGTTTTGACAAAATTGAAGCAAGTGAAGTTTTAACTTTTGCATCTGAGGTTTAGAAGGCAAATACAGAGGTGTTCACCTGCTGCACACAGTGTGCCTCTTTGTCCACCTGTCCGCTGTGCACAAGTGTGTTCATGCTGAGAGAGGCATGCGGCAGGGCACATCACACTTGTGTGTGGGGGGTTGGGAGTCTTGTTGAGCAAACTTGCAAAAATGTGGAGCATTGGTAATACAGGCTTTTAAGTCCAGAAATGCCACCTTGGGCTACATACTATACACTGTAATAATAATAATTAAAAAAAAAAAAAAAAAAAAAACTATTTCAGAAGGGCACTTCTTTGTCCACAGGAAAAAGGGCAGGTGCTCCAGCCAGCGTCTGTCTGTGGACATCCCTGCTGATCCATGTGTTTCTTTCAAATCAGTTTAATATGCAATCTTACTCTCAAATGAAGCAGCATCTTGAGAGTCAAACAACATCAAATCATACAAAAAATTCATCTAGAAGCAATCTACATACATTTCAAAAACTTAGTTTTTAAATGCAGCTCTATCATAGTTGATTGTTGATAGATTAAGATGTGTTCTTGAAATGACAATGCCATTTAATTTGCACACCACAAAAAAACAAAACTTAAACTAAATTGACTCCTTTCTGCACTATGGTTCAGTTATTGTAGCTAGACATATTTGTTGTGGGTTACAGGATTTGGCTGTCCTTCCTTTCACACCAGCCAAATCGCTCCAGAGCAAAGGAGCCAGCGTGAAGCCCAGACTGCCACTTTGCCAAATTTTCTCAACCAGCAACTCTGCCTCTCTAATGCAGTCTCTTCATATTTCCTACACTGTCCTGCATTAGGACCATGCCAGTCTTTCAAAGACTGTTTTATTTATAGTTTTTCTTGAATGTGTCCAAATATTGATTTGTTGATTTCACTCATTTTATAGGTTGCACACTGTAAATCATGACCTTCAAACATGAAATTCATGTATGAGGTGTTGAGATTTACCCTCTGAGGGTGACATTGATTTTTTTTCTTCATAATTTTAGCATTCCTGTCTCTGATTCACAAACTGAAAAATTTCCTTTATGTTGTTGCATTGAAAAAAAACCTCTCATCATCTGGCCTTGTTTGTTTGTTTTAGCTGTTCAATTTCCATTGCCATAAAAGTAAAGGGTAGAGTAGTTGTCATGCAATCCAGAAGTTGTGGGTTCAAGTCCAGCTTCCTCTTGTCATATGACCCCTCCTCCTGCCCCTGGTTAAACCCGAGTTGCATATTGATGTATGAATGTTTTTCTAGTGTAAAGCACTTTGAGTGGTTAGTAGAACTAGAAAACCTATGTTTCAATTCAGTCCATTTGCCATTTATCCAGTGTTTTATAATAAAACACTGGTTTATGTTATTGTGACCCAGACCAAAACCGTGCATTTTTGGCTAATTGGAAATTCTAAATTTGCTCCATTTGTCATATTGTGTTTGCAAGCATTCAAAAATTGTTGGTTTACTTTTGAGCTGGAGAAAAGTGTGAAGAATATCCAAATTTAACATTTGGAGTTGAGATTCCATTTACCATATTTTCTCAGGGCACTTGTTTGGAGACGAAAAGTGTCTTGGGGTGTTGTTTATTGTCTCAAGGAATTGAAACAGCAGCCAGATTCTGCTGCTAAGAACTATCAAAAGAGTGTTAATGCTCATTGACAGTGAAACAGTGTTGACTTGTGTTCATTCAGATGCGAAGACTTTGCAAAACACATAGAGCTGCTGTGGAATGAAACAGACCAAGCAATGCAACTGTATATTTACCCAACCTTTAAAAACATATTACTACATCACTGACAACTTTTAACCTTTTAAATAAGAATGGAACAACCAGTGATTTAAGGCCATTTAGGAAAGCATCAGACAAGAATATTTTACACCCATTACTTCTGCTTCTGATATTCCAGACATTAGTCGGTCATGAAAAGACAAACTCTTCTACATGAAAAGACAAACTCTTCTACAAACGTCCTGTCACTCAAATCCGCTCTGCAAACTAGAAAGGATATTTAATTTGAATTTGGTGATAACATAAAAAAAAAATTGTGCTGTCTTTCAACAGTGTCAGCAGGACATCCGGCACATCTGGAGACAACATGTCACCCCTGCTATCTCAGCTCACACTGACAGGCAGTGGCTAATGATCTGGAAGTGTTTTCAGTCCCATTAGATATGATCCTATCTCTATTTTTGAGACTGACAAAAGCCATGTGATTGCATTATGCAGATATGTATCTGTCAACCTGCAAATGCACTTCTTGCCTGATTGTGTCCACAACCCCTGCTCAAGCTGCAGGACCACTGTGCATATCTATACACACCTGAAGTGTGTTGAAGAAGTGTGTTCCTGGATGGATAGAGGCTCAGGACGTTCCTTTACGCTCATGGAGAGTCCTACTGCATCTGAGCCCCAGGTCCTTCCTGCTAGACTAGTAATTAGGACAGGACATGTTGACCAGTATCACCTTCAGCTGGGACCACTGACAGAACAAGGACAGACGAAATTATACACCTGGATGCTTCAAAGGTTTTTTCTCTCTCTGTTGGTTGATGACCTAAGACCTAAAGTTGTTGTTTGACCCATTTAAAGGACTAAATTAATGTCACCTTGTGTCACAGCTGACCATCGTGGAGAGTTTTCTCCACTATCTCAGCTTTTTTTTTCTTTGTTGAGATAAAGCGCTCCTTTTAGTGAGCACCATAAATAACTCAGCAAATGGTTCACAATTAAAAAAAACTACTGGTTTGTAATGCTGTCTGTTGCAAATGTAAAACAGATTATAAGATAATTCTTTAAAGACAAAAACTTCCATTATTTTCTCAATAAATCCGAGAGTTTCTTCAAATGCAACTACACACTTGATTCTTAACTTGCATGTGGAATTAAGAAGGCTAGACACAGGCCTGTTTTGTAAATTTGTTCTTTAACTGATTTACCACATCATGCTTCAACCAAAAATTTCATTTAATCTTAGATAATAGACCAACACAAAGTGAAGATGAAAGAAAATATTGCAGCTTTCCAACATTTCTTCCAAAAAATGTTTTGGAAAGGATGGTGGACATTTGTATTAAGCTCCCCTGAGTTAATACCGTAAATACTTCCCCCCCCCCCAGAATGACTCATGCTCAGTCAGTATGGATGTAGAGAATCTGTGAACCTTGTTTTTCAGGTCTTGCACATATTGCAAGGTAAACCTCTGGCTTAGTCTTAAGTGTGTGTCTCTACCTCTGAACAGATTTTATTTCAAGATTCATCTCTGTCCCTGATCCTATCAACTGACCAGCTTCCCCGTCCCTCCTGGGGCAATGATTTCCTTCAGAATCATGCTTTCACCATCACGTTTTACCACCGGGATGGCAATCAGTTTTGGCATGAAGGCCAAAAAGTTGTTTTTTTAGTCTCATCTTCTTTCACATTTGATGTGTCCCCTACATAGCGTTTTTAAAAACTGCCACCCAGTTATGGCTTTCAACAAAAGCTGTCTTTTTGCTCAGATGTGCACAGTTAATATTTGTCCTGTGGACAGATTCTCCCACCTGAGCTGTGGATCTCTGCAGCTGCCCCAGAGTCACCATGTTCCTCCTGCTTTCTGGGCCGGTCAGTTTAAGTGGACGATTGTGCCTTGAATGAACAATTCTCCACAACTTTCTCAGTGTTCTGTCTGCTGTGTTTGTTGGTTTTCATAATGTTGTTTGTTCACTAATGTTCTCTAACAAACTTCCATCACAGAACAGCTGCATGAACACTTAGATTAAATTATCTTTTATTACCTACTAGTTAGTTTTGTTGTTAGCACAACCTGTTATGTATATGTGAAAAAGTACATTTGTAGATTTAGCAAATCAGCAGGGTATGTTGTGGCGGTTAATTTCGTTGTAGTTTAATACAAGCGTTAAAACACAAATTCCCTCAGGTTTTAGCTTTCCTGTTTTGAATTGGGTGATGTTGATAAACTATATATAAAAATAATTTTGCTCAGCAATGTGACAAAACATTTGTTACAAGAGAAAAAAAATTACACCCAAATGAACTGACACTGGATATAAGTGTGAGATCCAAACAAGACCATGGAAACACTAGAATACCATAACACTGGTTTGAAAAACCTCTCTATATCCCAGAGTTTGCAGAATAAGTACAAATAAATAACTAAGAACTGAACACATATGCAGGAAGTTCTGTAGAAGTCCATGGATTTTCCTTTAATTGCAGCATACACTGTATTATTTGGAATGATAATGTACAAAACAATAAAATGTAAGTCATGTTTTGAAAGTCTCTTCTTCTTTGAATACCCAGGGATATCACATGGTGGTTGAAGAAAATTGTTAGTGTTTTCTTATATTTTGTGCTTAATTGGGGCCACTGTAAGTCATCAGAATAGGAGAAAAATATTCCAACAGGACAGGTTTGAAGATCACATGAGAAATTAGAAAAGTAAAAATTAAAATGCAATTGTGATGTGGATGGGAAGTAGAAAGCATCAATTATTCAAACTGATCAGTGGGATCATTTTGGTTTTGTTGACTGAAACCATAGTTTTCAAAACAGAACAAATAGATAATGACAGCTACATAGCTTGGTTTTTACTGTAGTGACTCATCCTTATGGGGGAATTTTTCTTCCCAAAAGCTAAGCTGTCACTGTCTAAGGGCATGCTTTCTTAATTTTAGTCTCTGATATTGTGCCTCTCTCACTCAAAACTGTGCTCTCTCTCTCTCTCTCTCACACACACACACACACACACACACACACACACACACACACACACAAAATGATCTTGCTTGCTTACAAATATAAATGACCCCACCTCCTATGTATGTTTCTGGCTCAGATTTGATCCTTTTTAATCCTGCACCTCATGCTTTAACCTTCTCTTTGGAAATGAAACCTGTGCTCTCCGGTCTGTTTTTGTCATGCATGCAGACTTTCTTTGGTCTTTCTTGATATGAAATGGTGGTCTGGTATCAGTGTAGCCAAACAGAATAACAATTTGACTTTGACACCACTGCCTTCTCCGGGCTGTGCTTGTTTTACTTCTAGAGATATCCGTGGATTGGGATAGCAATACTTTTTTGAGTGATAAAGCAGAGTTTTAAAGAGTGTAATAACATCTGATTAAAAACCATCTGTCAAAATAACGAAACCTGTTTTCAAATAAAAATTGTATTGTCTTCGTTTTTTAAAAGAAAAATTCCCCTATATATAATTCTTGGCTGTGAAGTGACTATTACCGATTTAATTCAGTCTTGTAGCTCTGTTTAAGGTAAGTAAACTTTGTAATAGGAAAACAAAACATAACAGTTATATGTGCGATATTTTGGCCTGCCAGGATGTTTAGACAAGTACAAATTATGCATTTACTTAAGAGATATTGTAGGCCTATTGTTGTGTTGGTAGCGTAGAAAGAAATTAGGGCTGCACAATATCAGGAAAATATGCAATTGTGATACTGTTGCTGAATATTGTGTCATAACACATTAAACCTGATTAAATCACATTTTCTGAACTCCTTTTTTTTCATTCATCAGAATGTCTCCACCACTGTTTTTGAGCTTAAGCATCTTGGTATGTAAAAATGCAAATATCATCTGTGAACATGGAGGGAAATTTGACTATTTAACAAGCCAAATATTTTATTGACATACTGAATTTACATCTATGGGAGATGAAATACAACATCCTACAAAATATTGCACAGTGTACATTATGTTTGTGATATTGGATACATTGATATTCCAATTGTGATTTGATATTGTGCACCTCCAGCAGAGATGTTTTTGCAGGAGCACAGGAACCTCTCTGCCTTAACCTTTCCTTCATGCTCTCTGACTTGTAGTCCTGCTGTTATTAAATCCTGTAACATTTCTCCCATACATCACAAAATAAGTGTTCATCTGCTTCAACATTCTTTACTTTTGTTTATATAGAGAAATACATTGCAGCTAAAGAGGCAATAAATATCCACTTCAGTAAATCACACATCAGCCAATTAAGGCATTTGACAGCCAACGCACCCTCCGCTGTCCCAGGCTCGTCGAGGTTGGCTCCTCAGGCCCCCCTCCTGGCTGAGAAATGCGATTTGGGAAGCATTATCTCAGTGTTTTGTCATCGATTCCCTTGACTGATCGTGGTCCCCGCTGGGCAACAGGCTCTTACTCTTGATTTATAACCAATTATGTGATGATGATCTTGTGCAGAAGGCTGTGAATGGGCTGTGGTTGGTTAGGAGAGTACTGGGAGCAGAATAAATCACCAAACAGACTCTGAGAACACACTCTGTAGTCTATTTTATTTATTCCTTATCTTGCTTCTCCTTTTTTCCTCTCTCTAACATTTTAAACTTTTTGTTCGTCTTCACCTGTTGTGGTTTGTCAGGACTGGTTGTAAGCTTTTATGCTTTAAAATATTTTAAAAAGCAATTTAATCTGCCTGACTGCCAGGTGGAAAAATAAATTTGACATGCTTCTTGCCCATGCCGCACCACAAAGTGAGCCACCCATTCTGCTCTCGTGAGTTTTGCTGTTAATGAATCTCAAGCGAGCGCATCATTATTTTATCTCCGCGGCATGAAATCTCTCTCCTTGATCTACTATTCATGAGAATTAATTTTAGATTAACACAAAGCTGGTTCACTGCCTTGCTGCTTTATTGAATGGCAAATAAGTAATTGCACATAACCAACACAGAACTCCCTCAGCAATCTTGAACCGACAGAGAACCTTGTTGATTAAGAACAAACATGTTGCTTGGCAAGGTTGAAGCGATGAGAAGTTATTTCCTCTGCTTTAATGAGGTGACTTGTTTACAGTACTTTCATCTTCATAAGCTTTTGTTGACCTGTTGAGAGAGCTCTCGTCTCGTTTCAGACACAGGTTTGATTAACACCAAGGTGGGACTGAGTTAATATTTGTACACGCAACTTGAATAGTCCGTAAGGGCTGATCCAGCATTCATTGAAAAGTGTATCAATATCAGTGTCAATTAGGGCATCAAAGTTAAATATTTCTCTGGAAAAAAAAATCATTTTGGCATACACTTTCTGCCAGATGGAGTATTATTTGCTGAAGTGGTGAAAGACAAGACAGCAGAAGTGGAGTGTTTCATCTCTGAAGCATATTGTGTAACAAAATCCCCCTTTTACTTTTCATCATTAACTGTTTCCCAAAAAAGCTTGTGCTGGCAGACATATCAACATGTTGCTACAGTGATGCAGAAGGTAATGGCATGTGGGACATCACTGATAATTTGAACATCTGTTAGGGTTGTATGTTATTTATATATGTGTGATTGGTGCTTTCTTCCCCACACATCTTTAAAAAGCAGATTTCATTCATACAGCATCAGTGCATACATCATACTGTTGTTGAAAGTGTTAAGTTGGCTTTTGTCACGGGGTTTACATGCTTTGGTTTTAAGCTTAGGCTTTAACATAAAGTGCCAAAGATGTATTTAACCGTATTTAACCTTAATGTTGTAGTAAACAACTGCAAAGTGTGCTTCAGGTATCTTTGATAGTATTGCTTTCTTTTACAAGTATAGCATGTATGTTATTTTTGCCATATATTTTGTGGTGTTGGAATGCTACCACAGCAAAGCCTCCCACTGGATAATTCCTGCATGGATGAATATGTTTCAACTGGCAACATATTACTTAACCCCTAATTGGTGCAATGAGTTAGACACATCATGTGGGTTGTAGAAAAGATCTGCATCAGCTTCAGAAAGGTCAAATTATTAGCATGCGTCAAGCAAAGAAATCATCAAAGGAGATTGCTGAAACAACTAAAATGACTGCTAATGCCTATCTTCAGTAGTGAAAGTAGGAGCATTTGCACACCACAGTGTGAAAAGAACTGAAAAGGTTAGGACTTAACAGCTGTACTGTCGCAATTCTGGGATGTTTGGATTTTATTTGTATTTTGATTATTTCCTTGTTGTTTACTTCAGTTTAGATCTCGTATCATCAGTTCATTTCTTTGTATTTAGGTTTGTCCTGTTTCTCTGTTCATTTGAGTTTTGATTAGTGTTCAGCCTCCCCCATCCCCAGTAATTATCTCCAGCTGTCCCTTGGCTCCTGATTACCTCTGCTATGTATATACACCCCCCTAATCCCAGTGTTCTGGATTGGATTTTCCCCTCATGTACCTCACTTCCTGTGTTGTTCTTGTAAGTTGGCTACTTTGGATTAAACCTGTCTCACTCTTTGAAGATCTCTGCACCTGAGTCCTTTCATCTCCTTAAATCATGACATCTGTAGCCTTAAGAACACCATTAATTGTCTAGAAACCATTAAGATTGGACTAAGAAGCAACAGAAAAAGATCATGTGGTCTGAGTCCAAATGTACCCTGCTCCAAAGTGACAGACCCATCAGGATAAGAAAAGTTGCACATATAGTGATGCATGCCTCTTGCCTTGTGTGGGGGCAGATATATGTATAATCTATTTTTGTAACAGTTGCATAGTGCATTTAAACTTTGGGAATTGGAACATTTTTTTTCTAAAACTGTTACAATTTATCTCTGGGACTAGTTCTTGAACTACTTTGGTGAGATTAGGGGAAATAGAGAGAGAAACTTTTCAATCTCATTTAGTTAAAAACATTATATATAACAAGGCAAATTTCAACCAGGATGTCATGTATTGAGGTGGACCTAAATGCAGTCAAGACATGGGCAGACAGCTTGTGGTGAGAAGATTTCATAACGAAGAAACTGAGGAAGTTGCACAATGACAAAGAAAATCAGGACATGGAATGAGGGCGAGAATCCAACTGGGGAGGTGTGATTAGTGACATAGAAACCAGGTGAGTGCAATCAACAGAATGAATGGCAGCTGAAAAGACCTGAGGAGAGATGCCTAATAAACACAAAATGAATACAGGAGGAGCTCAAAGGATCTACTAATCGAAATACACCTAGAGCAGAAGATTAAAAATTCAACACAAAGAACAATAATAACCTAAAATAATACAAAACACAAGGGAACCCAGCTTATGTTAGCATTTATTTACTTGGTTTTATGTTTTAGCTAAATTAAATTGAAAAATTAAAATTGATTGTTCTTCCAATTATATCACTGGAAGAACCTTGCTTTGAACCTTGTGTGTCAGAGCCACAAGTAAAATGATTCATGAATTCTGTCTTTCCATCTATCCATCCATCCTGAATACTAAATTAGCATAAATCTTCTTCAAATTCAGTGTATTTTGCACAGTACTTGTTATAATTCTCTTTGGTCTTTACAGTCCACAAATTTGGTACAGTTTAACATTTCCACATTGAGGAACAAATGTAAGATAATACAATTTAATCTACAAATCAGTGAGTATTAACAGGAGCTTTTGTGACAATTACCTCACAATAAAGTAATTTTTGATACTAGAATATGAATCCCCGAATTAACGTCTGCATGGAAATGTATTTAGATACATACAGATGCATACAAAATTTATTTTGTAACAGATGAGATTATGGAGCTATACAGAGAGAGCCATAAGTTCTTTAACCTTGTCTCTATGCATTATTTTCCCTGAAGTTGAATTCTGCTATCGGAACGATCACTCTAGAAAAGTTAGTGCTTACAATTTACTGAGCCTTATTCTTCTTCAGAAGGCTGCCATGAGGGGTCAATTACAGAGAGTTAGCACCATCAGGTATTAAAGCATTCCCTTTCATCAGCTGAAATGTTTCTCCACTTCTGTGTTAGCCCAACATTAAACTCTCAATTTACCCTCAGTCCTGTGTTTCTGACAGAGAAAGTTAACTGCAGTTCTTTTAAAAGAAGAAAGTGTCTTTTCTTTTCTTTTCTGGGGCATTTATTTTAGGGAAACCCAGACATGGTGAAGAAGTGCAATTATGGGAAGACACTTCCATCCAATAAGGCTCAGATAGAAGAAGTACTTTTGGTACTGCTGTCCTCAACTGTGTACATTTTATATTGTTATTGTTCTGAGAAATGTTCATTTGAAAATGTTATATCAGGTTAATTGAACAAGCCAGTTTTCTTTTGTTTTGTTTTTATATGGGTAATCAAACTTAATTACTGTTAATCTCAAGTCATTAAAATTTAGGAGGGCTTGAAAACTTTCATATTTAAAACCTAGTTTCACAAATGAACTATTATTGTAGCAATATCTGTTATTACAGTCGAAGTTGTGATTTATTCACTGCGATGTACAATACATTGTCTGCAAGACAGTCTAAATGCCACTCCATTGCAGCAAATTTAGAAAATCTAATTTCAGTGGGAAGGAAAGTGTCGACTTTACTGAGATGTAATACTGAGCACATTTCTTTGCATCTGTCTTTATCTTTAAATCACATTGACAAAAAACTGTTTACCACATGGTTCACCTTTGTTTCTCCACTGTAGCTGCATGAAAAACCTTAATTTTCCCAATCAGCTTAGATTAGTGATAACTGGCAATCCTGTTTTGTTGTCACTTTTTAAAGTTGTGCTCAGTTACACCCCCAGTCACACTACAACTATTGTATAGTTGTTTCGAACTATAAAAATCCACTGATTGCCTTTCTTACGTGTTACTCTGGCAGGGCTTCTCATTGACAGTCACAAATGCATCTTATTGATCTGCAGCCTGAAAACTTCTAACTTATTTTTTCTAATAAATATATGCACAATTTGGAGGCATGCAACCTTCTCTAAAGCTATAGGTGCAATGCAAACCGATCTCTATGTGCAAGGTGCCTAGGCGTAGTCCAGAGGTCTGCAACCTTTACAATCCAAAGAGCAATTTTCACCCTCAGTCTAGAGAAATAAAACTCGTTTAATGACAAATGTTATGAGACCTTTTGGAAAAAAGATAAATATTTACTAGAGGAATTTTGTTATTTTTAAATAACCACTGTTTTTATTTTTATGTTTTGTAATAATAATAATAATAATAATAATAATAATAATAATAATAATAATAATAAACAACTGTGAAACTTTGTAAAAATAGGATAGATTTAGTTTTTCCATCATAAAGACAAGAAAAAAAATAGATCTAAAAGTCGTCTTCTGTTGTGGACATTCAGTGGAATTATTTCATGACAAAAGAGGAATTAATATGAAAAACCTCCATTTCTTGTTATATCTATATTTAAAAGCTTTAACTGGTTCTTTAACATTTTTAGTCAAATGCATTAAGAGCCATTGTGGAAGGTCTAAAGGGCCACTAGTGGCTCCGGTGACTCAGGTTGCAGACCTCTGGCATAGTGTGTCTTTATTTGGAAAGAAACATTCTTTCAGCTACTTGATGTGATCTTTTTTTTTTTTTTTTTTTTTGTAACCAGAGGAATATCAGGATTAGGCTTACTGGAGTGCTCCCCACTAAGTGTGTGCATGATCAGGTTGCAGCCATGGCATAAGGCTAGCATGGCCACCCCTCCTTTAAATTCCCTGATCGTGCTCAGAACAGTTGAGGATTGGTCATTCTCCGTCCGACATCACTGGTAATACTCTGTGTTCCTGGTTCACCCCAGAAGAGCTGTGCAAAACGATGCAGACCATTAGTGTTCTGATTTACTTTTTGTATTGTATTGTGGTGTGGTCGTAGTCCATCGTGAAGGGGGCCTAATTAGCAATAGGAATATTGGAGCGCTGGGTAGCTCAGTTGGTAGCGCATGCACACCATGTATAGAGGCTATGGTCCTCGATTCCGTTATCCTGGGTCGATTCCTGGTCTCGGGCCATTTGCTGCATGTCTTCCCTCTCTCTCTCCACGCTGTTTCCTGTCAATTTATTGTTCAATAAAGGCCACAAGTGCCAAAAAATCTTTAAATAAAAAACTGCAGGGATATTATCGGAAGACGTGTGTGCAGTATGGTTTAATCTTAAGTAAACGTGTTGGGATTTCTGCATAATTTTGAATGCAGTATTTAAAACTCAAACCTTCTGAGTATTGGGGATACCAGTACGTGGGACAACTTTGGATATCAGCTGCTGCTTTTTTTTTTTTTTTTTTTTTTTTTTTTTTTCTTCTTTTCAGAAGCAGGGAAGATGTCACTATGGAAAAATATACAGACTAAACCTATCTGCTATGAAATAGTTTGTGACTTTTCTTTTCAAGGTAACCTCTCAGTTTTTTTTTTGTTTTTTTTTGTTTTGTTTTTTTCTCCCCCTTCTTGGTTATAGGCTCCACCTTTACATGCTGTCATTATAAAGGGCAATGTACTGTTCTATGGGTGATTGCTTATAAGCCTGGCCACGTTCTTTGAATTGTGACAATCCTTTGCTCTGTGTGAGGTGAAAGAAACACAGGCGTATGCATGTGAGTGCTCAAGGTGAACAAGGACAGATTTCTGCCTATATTGTTTGAAAAAATGAGGGCCGCAAGAATTCCTGATCATTTCCTAACTTAACATTAATTTTAAAAAGTAGGTATACTAAATAAATAAAACTCCAAAAATTTAAAGTTACATGATGAAAGTGATTATTTAGGTAAATTTGTAAAAAGCAAATAATAAAAATCAAAGAAATATTACAAAATAAGACATATGCTGAAAGCCAAAGCTATAATTCATAGCAGGAATGGTGAGTAAAACATTTAAAAGGTGTTTATTACATGGGTTTTTTTTTTCTTAAATAGCATGAACACTTTAATTCACCATTTCCAACTTTTGTACAGGCTCAACTGATAATTAAAACAAGTTAGCAGAATAAGTTGAGCAGGGCCAGAAGCACCAACTGAGAAACAAATTCAATGACCTTTTTTGTTTTATGAAAATTTTTGAAATTTAGAAATGTATAATTAATCCCAAAGGGAAACTAAACATTGTTGTAGCTCATAAAGGTTTCTTCAGAGTTTCTGTAAAGGATGATGGCTGTGCTTTCTTATTGCTTTTGTTATTAAAAACATCTCTCATTTAGTTTTGTAAGAGGCAAAGTGGAGGTGCCAAAAAAACCACATGTAGCATTGGAGCTATGGTTGCAGACCCCTGCCTTAGATTGACTGTAATTGTTGAATATTTTACTTTAGTTTTGCATTTAAGTAGATGAGCTTTACATCCACCTGCTCCCTGCCTTTTTGCTTTAATTATGAATCTTCATTCATGGTTTTGTTTTCTTTTGACAAAATATTGGAAAATCCAGCCTTGCTGCTATGCAACTGTGAGATAACGATTTCTTTTGAGACCTAACCCTGAGTCTTGAGTGGCTCCTGAGTGGCAGATTTAAACAAGTCAACAAAATATCAACATTTCAATTGATAGTTACTTAAATTGTTCACAAAAAGAAGAAAAAAAATCTGTTTACCTTTAATGTCAAAGTGTAAACTGATTTTTACAAAAATGACAAATATAAATGATATAACAAAGTGATTCCATAAATATTCACCCCCTTCAAGTCAGTATTTAGCAGATTCATCTTTGGCTGCAATCACAGCATGGAATCTCTGTGGATAGGTCTCAGTCGGGGCTGAACATCTGGACACTGCAGTTTTCCTCCATTCTTCCTGCTAAACTGATCAAACTCTGTCAGGTTCTGGGGATCAGCTGTGAACAGTCCTTTTCAAGTCCTGCCACAAATTCTCTATCAGATTGAGGTCTGGGCTTTGACTGGGCCACTCCAGAACATCCATCTTGTTGTCTTCAAACCATTTCTGCGTAGCTTTAGTTGAATGCTTCAGGTCATTGTCTTGCTGGAAAATATGTTCTCTGAAGCCAAAGTTCTCTTCCAGTTGGAAACAAGTTGCCCTGCAGGATTTTCCTATATTTTGCTGCATTTATTTTACCTTCTACTTTTAAAAGCCTTCCAGGGCCTGCTGCCGAAAAGCATTCTCACAGCATGATTCTGCCATCACCATGCCTCACAGTGGGGATATTGTTTGTGGTGATGTGCAGTGTTCGGTGTCTACCAAGCATAGCATCTTGTCTGATAGCTAACAATCTCCATTTTGGTCTCATCAGACCAAAGAACCTTCTTCTACTTGACCATGGAGTCTCCCACGTGCCTTTTGGCAAACTCTAGTTGACCCTTGATATGAGTGTTTTGTTTTTGTTTTTGTCCCCCCCCCCCCAACAGTGGCTTTCTCATTGCCTCTCTCCCATAAAGCTTTGACTGGTGAAGAAGCCAGGGAACAGTTGTCTGCAAAGTCTCCCCCATCTCAGCTCCTGAAGCTTGTAACTCCTTCGGCGTAGTCAGAGGTGTCCTGGTGTCTCCTTTCACTAGGCTCCTTCTTGCACACTCATTCATTTTGCAAGGACGCCATGAGTTAGGCAGATTTACACATGGCCCATATTCCTTCCATTTCCTTTCCATTGCCAGAGGATGTTCAGTGGCTTAGAGGGTTTTTTTTTTTGTATCCATCACCTGACTGATACTTTTCAGTAACCTTTTCTCTGATTTGTTTGGAGTGTTCTTTAGTCTTCATGCTGTAATGTAACCCAGGGATCCTGACTAACCAGTGAATGGACCTTTCAGACACAGGTGTCTTTATACTACAATCACTGGAAACACACTCACTGCACTAAAATGAATTTAATCCCACTCCCTGTGAGACTACAAGCACCAAATGGGTGGACCTCTGTTGAATTGATTAAGTCAGATTAAAGAGGGTGAATATTTATGCAGTCACTTATTTTATGTTACATATTTTCATTTAACTGTCACTGTTTTGTAGAAATCAGTTTTCACTTTGACATTAGAAGGGTACAACCTCCAAGGGAGTGAATACTTTTTTAAATAGTATTTTTAAGTATAGTATTTTATTTACTGTATGAATATTTGAAAAATGAGTGCCATTTGTAGACATGTCTTTTTTTTTTTCTCTCTCTCTCTTTTATCCAGTTGTCAACAAAGAATGTGATTAGTAATCCTCAATTTCCTTTTATAATATTGCCAGGATGATTCAGGTCACAGTAAAGTAATTATTTAAGTGAAATTCAAATAAACACAACTAACAAGCCTTAGACGGTCAAAATAATTAATAGATAAAATGTGTTCAACAGAACTATTGACACCTTCTTTAATGAATCAGTCTGATGCAACCAACACATGTCGAAATAAAATGCAATGAATCCTCTTCAGTCGAGCTCATGACTCAATGCAAAAATTCCCATTGGCTTAATGATCCTCTGAAAGCTCATTTGGCTCTTGAAGTTGAGAGAGGGAGAAATTAAATGAATAATTTATGGTAATAAATGAAACGAAGTAGACCTTCATTTTATTTTATTGCCGAACCTTTTTGAGAATAGAAAAAGACACTTGATTAAACCAGTCTTTAATAGGCATATCCATCTAAATCATACATGTGGTTTAATGGCAGAGTATCATTATTTATGTGTGATAAGAAGTTTTTGCCTTTCCCAGAGTCACTGTCCAGAGCTGAAAATCAAATGCTTGTGGCTTGATCGGCTATTTAGTGAGAGTTATAAAGATTAATCATCAGTTCTGCAAGGAGCTTCTTGTCATCTGATACAAAAGAAATAGTCAGATAAAGGAACATATTTCTTGACATTAAATAAGGGAATAGTGTGTTAAGTATGCTAAAATTTGTATATTTATTCTTTTGTTTTCCAGAAATAAGAAACTATTGAATAGCCCACCCTGATCAGTTTTTTAGCTAGTCTCCCCAACAGCAATTGGCTAATTTATTAAATCTTTCAATCAATCAACAAATAATACAAAATCTGTCTCTAGAAACACAACTGGCTAATTCCAAACCATTTTATTCCTTTTGAGGTAAACTCTGTTATTAAGCTTTTACATTTGTTCCAAACTGAAAGAGACATGTTAAACACTTGACACAACTCTTAGCCTGTGGGTTAATCAATTTACACTGATCATGCACAGTAAATTATGTCTGACCTTTGGGCTGATTAGAGGATTTTGTACAGAGAGAGAGAGCACAAGCTGAAGGGGATAAAGGTTTTCCCCCTAAAGTTTATACAGAACATTATTTTCATACATTCATAGGACATTGAAATGGCTACATAAGTACTCAAATACAAAAATCAAACTTTTTTTTTTTTCTTTTTTTTCCACTCTTTTAATCCTATAAACTGCCTTGTATAAGTGACACTAAATTCCAACATTACCTGGCTGGGTTTTTACGAAGGAAACCTAAACAGATTGTGGATCTTTGTGTTTGCTGCTCAGTATAGGAGAGCGGAGAATCCATATTGTGATTGTTTTAGTGGTTAAAAACCACAGTGTTCAAATGAGTTAACTAAGGTCAGAAGTATCTTTGCACAATATGAAAAGTTCTTGTTTGCATGTTGCTGATGACAGAGTAGTCCCTCTATGCTATGGGACACAAAATGAACATCATAATACCCTGTCAACTCCCCAGGAAGTAAGGATGTTGCTGTAAAAATACAGAAAAAATAGCAAAATGCAAGAAAATGGAGAGCTCACCACAAGATGGAAAGCCACAGGAAGCCTCAGCAGTAGAGATGCTAAATTAGATTTAATCAAAACATGTCAAAGTCACCCCTAGTTGTGAAACGAGTTGGTTTTTGCTTTGTTTTTTTGGTCTTGTGAATCAAAGCTCCACTTGCACCAGAAGGACAGGAAGGAAAAAGGAAGCAAGATAAAAAGCTTAGAAGCATGAAACATCATCTGTAAAACAGGTGGAGGCAGTGTGATGGCACGGACATGCATGGCTGCCAATGGATTTGGGTCACTAGTGTTTATTGACAACATGACAAAAGACAGAAGCAGTCAGATGAATTCTGAAGTGTTTAGGGAAATGCTGTCTGGTCCGATTCCAATAAATTCACAGTGAACATCCTGGAAAGGCAACCGAGGAATTTCTGAAGATAAAAGGAAAATCCTCCAAGATTATAGCTTGCCACAATTCTTAAATCTACCTTTTCATCAAAATACAGCTTTTCCAACTGTTTTCAGTGTGTCATTAATCTGAAATACTGTCAGTTAATTGTGACATCAAAATATCATCAGCACATATGTGTAGTTATAATTATATGCAGTGTGCCAACATATTGAATGTTTGCTCTATGCTTGTAGTGTCATACTAAAGATAAAGTACATCCTCTTTCAGTTCTATGGTTTCAATGAATGACCTGCACAGCTAATTGTAAATGACAAGTTTAAATCATAAAGCTCTTTTAAGAGCAGCTCTAAATAACCGGATGTTTATTTATATGTATTGCATCTGAATATTTCCAGTTGATCAAGAGCTGGATAAAATAACCAGAATTTGTCAAACAGAGATGTCTGTTACTTTCCGTCAGCAAGTTCGAGTTTAAGGCTGTTTTAGTGACATTTGATCTATAACATCCTCCACCATTATCAGCCTAAAAACCTTAAAGAATAATATAGTAAACTCGGTGAGATGACAGGTTTTGTTTGTTAGTATTGCTGCAGTCCTCTAAAGCCCTTTTCACGTTACAGTGCTGTCAGAAATGGTGACGTGAGTTTTTGGCTCTGACTCAAGTGACACACAAGTCACAAAAACAAAACTTTAGCCTCAACTCGTCTCACGCACTAAAGATTAAAGATTTGACGTAGACTTGTAGTCTCAGAATTAGGTCTCATGTATAATGTTCATCTCATCTAATCAGGACTAAAAGCAAGTTGGCTTGGAAGCTACAGACAGCAGCTCAGGCAGCTGAAGAAGTGCTGCATTTTACAGGGAAAATGGGCGCTTGAACTATGAGCCAGTGATGCTTGCAGACCGACTAATGGTTTTTAAAGATCTGTTCATATTTGCTGTAGCTTCATGTTAATGTCTCTATCAAGAGCCCAGAAACTCTGACTTTTTGAGACATGTACTAATTAACTTGCAAACAGCTCACAAGTGAGGATGGCCATTTATACCCATATGTATCAACTGGTGGTATGATACCATGTTATATAAACTTTTCATCAGGGTCATTTTGATAGTTTCTGTTGACGTTATTTTTAAAAACAGTAGTTTTATTAAAAAACTGCTTCACTCAATTACTAACCATGAGTGGGAAAAAAAAAAAAAGATTGTGTTTTCATCTATACTATATATTGCCAAAAAAAATTAGTCTGCCAATATATGCAAATGTATGACCTCAACTGTATAAAACTGGCCACCAATGCTTTTCTACTGGCTTAATGCACCTTTCACCTTATTTCTCATTTTCTTAGTTTTATATCCATGGAACATAAAGCAAATCACAGGGAGTAAAATAACTTTTCACAACGAACCAAAAATGCAGTAAATGCAAAAAATACAAAAAGGGAAACTCTGTAGTTAATTTTCTTCTTTTATGAACTTGTTCTAATAATAGGACGGGTGACTATAGTGGTCACTGCCAATCAGTGCCTGTAGATCCAAGTCCTTTCTGTTAAGGCTGAAGTGTCCTCTTTCATAGACAGATGGTCAACAAAACCAATTAACCTTTTTTCTTCCTTCTTCAGTCGCTCATCTGCACCCCTGTTCTCTTCGCCTTTCAGGTCTGCCCATTGGGGAAGACGTTGGCCCAACCAGATCTTTTCATCAAGAACGTATACAACTGGAAGGTGAGCTTGAGTTACACAGGTGAGACAAGTTGCTCTGTGTCCTTTTAGAGGTAGCTGGATCCTTGAACAAGTTGGAGCCAAACAGCCATAAACAAGAATACAATGCAGCAATATTATTTTTAAAAGCACAGTCAGTGTAAGACCAGCAAATAAAAAATGACTTTAAAGATTTGCTTTAATGCTTTCAAGCATTTCTAAAGCATAATACAAACCTTATGATAATGCATATTAAGGTATATTTGGTGTTTAAACTATTAAAATAGGCAGTTGCAGGCATTTTTAGAGGTGGTCTCAAGTATTTGTCAATTTTAGCTGTTCCTGGGTGGCTATGGCATATTTCAAGTCAGGAAAGACTTGAAATATGGTTACAGTTACATATGATAATCATATGTAGTCCCTATAAAAGGTTGCCACAAATCATGTAGGAGACATGATAAACATATGGTAAAAATACTCTGCCCAGAGGAGACCAAATTAAACTCTCTGATATACATGTAAACTGTGTGGTAGTAGAAAACTAACACTGCAGATTACTCTGAATACAGGATTCCCCCCCCCCTTTGGCAGGTGCAAAGAAGCTGCTCATATTTTATGGGTAGATGAATGGAGTTAAACACATGTTAGAGGCTGTAAAATTGAGACTTGCCTACCAGCAGGTCAATGGTGCTAAACATACAGCCGGAGATACACTGGAATTGGATGTTATCTTAGAGTAAGTACTTTTGCAGGGACCTGAGTCAGATTGGTCTTTGGGGGAAATAATTCTAAAACTACAGCATCTTTACTTCCCACATGATAAAACTCAATCACCATCTGTTCAAACATTTTATTTATTCAGTCAGGCATCTATGTTCTATCTCTGATCCTTTATATCTGCAGGGTTATGAATCTTAATAACTTTTTTTTTTCCTCAAGGCAAACTTTTATGATTTTTATCTTATCAGGTCTGATTTTTCTTTTGAATATGTAAAGCAGGCAGAATCAGTTTGAGTTGTGCTCATGTTAGCATTGCGTGTTGACATTATGTGCTGGCACCATGGAAACAATACCCATAGAAAGTCAATTAGTGGCTTTGTCACGAATGACACATGGGTTTGTTTGCTCAATTAAAGAATTGCAAAGAGACCAAAATCTCTTCCTTACGAGCAAGAAATCTTTGCCTAAATAGATTGGTTCAGTTTCTGAGTGGGATATTTTTGTCCATTTGGTCCAATTTGGAAGATTCAGAGTTTAAGGTTTGAACTTGGATTGGGCCAAACAAACACATTACTATGCTTTGATGAAGCCATTCAATTAAATTATTATTTATCTCAAAGGGAAATAAAATGCTGTGGTAACTCATATCATCCAAGTATCTATAAGAGTTGCTGTGGATGGTGATGCTGTGGGCAGTAAGGATGTCTGGTAGAAGTCAGTCTTGAAACAAATCAGAAGAAGCCGCTGACTGAAGACTGTTGCTGTATGACAGTCTCATCACTATAATGATATGCTTACAGCTCAATTTACAGGCAGCAGCAACGATATTTCATAGCAGCATGTCCTCGAAGACACAATCAGTTGTGCCAAGCACTGCTAATCCACCTCAATTGCTTTTGCCACCACTCTTTAAATCTCTGTCTGGCTGTATGGTTAAAAAGCCATGCCAAAAGAGGGTTCAGGTTTATATTATAATACTATAGTGCAATTTATTTTTTTTATGCACACTTTTTTTGTCACTTGTGTCCTGAAGAACCCCACTTCAAAATGGATATGGTTTTTTTTAAGAGTAGTGTTTGTGTTGTGTGGCTGTGCCTAAAAGATACTGCATAGATGTTATAAATACTTTGTCAATTTTATCGCTAATGCAATAAATACCATAAATATCATGATAACATTTTAAACGTGAACCTCCAGTCTCAAGTCTTTTGCAGCCTCATCTGTCCTCTCATCAGCTCTGTCCCTGCTCTGGAAAAGAATAGAATAGAAGAATAGAATTCCCACTACATGATGCTGACACGTTTTAATGTGTGATATGTTGAGTGATAAGTAGTGTGTTTTCTCCGTCAAATGTAGTGTTCAGCATATATTCTGGAAAGTTTTTTTTTTTCATTATCAAATGATACAACCTTTGAGATGTTTGCTGTGTGCCCTACATGGCTTGTAGAAAACTGGACTTCTCATGTTATTTTAGTCAGTGAGTTTCTTTTTGCAACACTTTTATAAGAACCAGATTTGTGAAGTGAATAATTAATAGTTGTCATGTCGACAAATTCTATATAGTTTCTCCTAATTTGCCTCGGGTCTCTTGGCTGCTTTTTAAATTAATGCTCTTTGTTCAGCCTGCAGACAGCCATGTCTTGGTAGGTTTGCTATTGTGCCATTCTCCTTTTATTTTCGGATGATGGATTGAACAACGCTTGGGGAGATGTTCAAAGCTTGGGATGTTGTTCTGTAACATAACCCTGCTTTAAACTTCTTCAAAACTTTATCCCTGACTTGTCTGTTGTGTTCCTTGTTCTTTATGATGCTGTTTGCTGATATTCTCTAACAAGCTGGAGTGCTTTTTATTTAGGGGTTTCATTCAGAGTAAAGTGGGGATGAATTCAAATGCCCACCACACTTTTTAGATTTTTACATGTTAAAAATGTATACTTTTCATTTATTATGCAGTTTTAGTTTGCGGTTGTAAGATAATGTTTCCAAGGTCAAGGGATAAAATTACATTTGCAAGGCAGTTTATATGGACTCAAAGAGAAATAATATATAAATGCACATATTTCATTAAACTCTTTTGTTAATGAAAACATCCTGCTCAAAATGAGAACTGATGACTTTTCTCATGAAATGTTTGTTTACAAAGATGCGCAATGCAAATAGACTCCAATAATGAAAATGGTTGAAAGGGATAAATCGCTTATTTGCTTGTTTTATTGCTACTGTAGTACATGTTTGTTGCATTTTTAAATGCCAACATTTAAAACTCTGCCTTCCAATCTAGAATTTCTTTTTATCTGAAAAATGAAAATCTGCAATACCTTGGTGTGCAGGGGAGGGGCAATCTTCTTTTTTCCAGATTTAATTTGTTTTCCACCTGCAGAGGACAGCAAAAACAGCTTGGCTTGGACATAATCCTACTACTAATGTAATACAGTTACAACATGGGTTTGACAGGATAAATACAAAACATCTAATGAATGCAGTAGAATAGTGGCTCAGAACGAATATCTTTCTTAGTGAAATGTCTTTGTATTTGTTGCAGGGAAGTGAAAGACGTTTTTTTTTTTTTTTTTTCCCCACCCTTTTATTATTGTTCATCCACTTTCTCTCTGTGCTGAGACGAAGGGACAGACCTGAGTGATGGCAACTGGCGCAGGTGGGTACTGTTTCCTTTTTTTGGCAGAGGAATAAAGTTGAGAAGCGAGATGACAGCATCAGCTTAATGTGTTTTCCCTGTCAGGTGCACACCTACTCACAATGCTGAGGCTGTTGGCAAACGCAGACACACTCGCACCACCTGTGACTCTGACACTCACATCTTAGTGTTTGCACGTGCTCATACACATCCAGAATAGAAAAAGAAACCGAGATGAGAGGATACAGTATAGCACCCGTCACCAGCTGATAAAATAACTTAACGGAGGACCAAGTGTCACTGTCAAGGGTAACCTCATGGTTGGAACAAAAGTAAAAACTGACAGGAGCCCATAGAATTGTGTGTTGGTTGTCATGAACTTCAGAGCATTTTAAATTATTTGTCCAGGTTAACAGAGAAGATGTGAAGAGAATTTGCAACTGATCTCTGATCTGAAGTGGAAAAAAAGAGAAAATACTACTTTGGATTGATACTTAAGTAATAACAGAACTGGAAGTAGACATGCCGATGATCTTGGTTTTAAAAATAGTTTATCTGGTTGAAGTAAGACATTTGAATAGACCATTATTACCTAACATCAGACTGATCTAATTTGGTACATATAGGTATATCTAAAAAATTACAATGTTGCATAAAAGTGCAATATTTCTTACCAGACATCTCAGAAAGTGAAAGTCATTTTATGGAGATTCATTACACATAAAGCTTGAAATTTTGCACTCTTAGTTTTTGCAAATTTTTTTTTTTTTTTTTTTTTTTTTTTTTTTTTTTTTTTTTTTTTTTTAATGATTATGATTTACAAGTAAAGAAAACCCAAAATTCAGGCCTGCCAGTGGCGTAGCAAGTTTTTCAAAAGTGGGGGGTATGTGAGTTGACTGGGAAGCGATTGTGGCTTTCATTGCACGTGTGTTGTGTAAGAGCTCCTTTGACTTGGTATATCTCTAAAAATCAACGGTAAAATTCTAAAATATCTTGCGAACATCACATTGTAGCTCAAGAAATGTAGGAATATTACCTGTCATGCAGACTGTAAGTAAGCATATTTACTTTCTACAGTCTTTCTTATCTACAGTCTTTCTTATCTCCACTCTTGAGGGTACAGGCAATCAGTGCCAAGAAAAATGAATGCTGCTTCCGGATTGACTGCTTTGCAAACGGCAGCCATAGCGTATCAAGTAGCATTGTGCCAAATTATTTCACCTTCCCAAGCAGCATTTTCTTTCAGATATTTGAGATATGTTCTACAAAAAAACAGGGAAATTTTCCTAGAATAATTTGGAATTGTGTTCCACAGACAAACCCCTAAATAGGTGAATACTGAATCGCAAATAGGCAGGGGTACACCATACCACTAAAGTTTAAAGATGGAAAAGAGATTGGATTACATTAGTTTCAGTGAGTGTTGTGGGAAAATAATACTTTGAAAGCTCCCATTGCACTGTTTACCATCTTATGAAGTGTCAACTCAACCACAGGCAACCTAAAGCAAATTAGGACACATACAGTAAACTGAACAAAATGTAACTCTTGTTTATTCTTTATTTACTGGTGTTTATCAGTGCTAGTTTTTGAGACACATTCATTACTTTGCATCTTTTAGATGTTTACTTTCTCCAACATGCCTCAATCAAATGATTGAATGTCCTTGTTTGTGAGTCATTACATTTAGCAGAAGCCAGTTAATGACTCATCAGTCTAAATCAGGAGTGTTACACAGTAGAACATCTAAAACAGGCAGGACACTGGATCCTTTGGACCACAGCAGAGAAACACTGATTTAGCTATTTGTGGAAAGATGCTTTTGCTAAATATACATTGCTTTTTTTCTTTCTTTTTTTTCTTTTTTGATGCTTTCCTTTGGCTTTGCATTCAACAAATTTTACCAACTTGAATTGGAAGATCTTGGCATTTTAAAGTGGCACAAAAACCCTTAGAGCTTTATTAAAAGCTCTATTTCCAAGCCAGATCTGCCTTGCTGCCTGTGAAAAATACACCTAGCATCAATCTATAAATGTACTCTGACACTTTCATCTGAACAGTAGAGTCAGGCAGACTGATAAAATATTTCATTAAACATTTTCACAACAAATAGATTTATGAATATAAATGGGTATCTCAATGTACCATTAACTCTGTCAGTCATGACATCTCAAAACTTGTCAGAGCTCTTTTAAGAATCAAGATAAAACCATTCAGAATATTGGAAATGTAGAAAAGACAGTTTGAATGAAAGGTGGCAAAAATTGGTACTTTTGTCTCTCACCAAGTAAGTGTTGGTTATGGGTGCAGATGAATCTGTTAGAGGGATTGAATCTTCTCATGCAGTTTGTGTGTTTGCTAAATAAGCCATCACTTTATCAGTAATCAACAGCTGTTCCAGCTTTTATCTGGTGTTATGCCACAGATACACAGAGAAAGAAACATGCTGTTGTCAGACACCATCAAAGCTGCTATACAGAAAAAAAACAATGGAATAATTTGATAGACTTTCAGACAATGTAAAGCATTTGCATCTCCATTCCTCTTCTGTTGCGAGGTAATATGCGTGCTCCACCGTGGCAACAACCAGCAGCTTTTCTTTGGCAGAGCTGGATCTAAGAGCAGTTCTGCGTATCTCCCACTCTTCCCTGGCTGCCTGGAATAGCCTGATCTGTGTTTTTCTGTGTGTATCTATGTGCCAGAGGCAGTAAGTCTGTGTATACATACCTGTTTGCATCAGTGACAGAGAGACAGAACAAAACCATTGTTTTTGTATGTCTGCCAAACATATTTTGTTTCCTTTTCTGTGTGCTTGTGTCTCTGTGTCTTAGTTGGGTATCGTAGAAACTACATAACATAGTTTAAGCACGTATTTGAGTAACTTTTGGTTTAAAAAAAAAAAAAAAAAAAAAAAAAAAAAAAAAAAAAAAAAAAAAAAAAAAAGTTTATCTGTGTGAATAGTTTTTGTTGTTTACCCCACTCTCAGAATCATAAAATGTGGAAGTAAAAGTGGTTTTCCCCTGAATGCCTTTGTTCATCTTGTGCCTGTCAACACAGGCCAGTCAGTTTCTGCCAAAACACAGTATTTGTTTGGTTTCTCCCCTAAATCTGACCCACATTTGGCATCAACTTATGGATTAAATGCAACTGTGTACCCTAAGGGAAAACAAGAAAAACTGTCAAAATGTGCAGTTGTATAGTACTGGTGTACCTGGTTTACATCAAAGTTAATACACCCAACTTCAGTTTTTATCAGCATTTTTAAAAAATTTTATTGATTCAAAACTCTAGTGACATTAAGGTACATGACTTATTTTCTTTTCTTTTGAGCAATGTCTAGTGCATAAAATGAAACTGGAGGTTTCTATAAATTTTTAGGGGTTATTTATTTAAGAATCAACACTAAAATTAACACTTCCTATTAAGATTATCAGAAAACTCTACAGTTAATAACTAAAATCAAGAATTAAACTTATAAATCTACTTGCTAATGTGTAGCTAAGCAAAAGAAACACAAAAATATATAACAGAGGCTGACAACAAGTTAATATACACACTAATTAAAAGGGGAAACACAAACAAAGGACTGGTGATTTTGGGGCTTATTAGATTCTCCCAGAAGCTAAAGTTAATGGGTTTTATGCCCTAATTCTATATTCTAACACATACTTTAATCTGACTGGGGAAATGGGGGAAACAAAGGTAAAGTCAAGACTCACATCTTTGTAAGCTTTCAGCTCCAGAACCTCTGCAGCAGAACTGGAAAGGGATACCTTTCTGAGTCAGATGTGCTGTTCTGTCACCTCTCATGTCACCTCTTACATGTCTACTCACACGGTTCCCACTGCCATCTGTCTCAGCTGGAGGGATAGTCAGCTTATCTGGCAGATAGAGCCACTCTTGCCAAAGGTCACTCCGAGACTGGCAACCTATCAGTTCTGGCAGAGACTTTAGATGTCTGCAAGTTCCACATCTTGGATCACTTACAGAACTAGGTGGATATGAAAGGAAAAGGACTTGAAGTATATCAAAGATATCAACAGAACAAATATTGACAGAAAAATAGATGAGTGTAGTGCACAGTACAAACACAAAGCACTCATGATGAACTCTAAGGTTTGGTCTTAGAACAGGTGTTGTCACAAGGGACTTCTAAACCAATCAGAGGCGGACTTTGGATAATGTGAGAGCTTGTTTGTTTCATTGCTTTACAATTTACTAGCTAGCATGGCTGTCGATTAAAATTTTCCTGTGTTAACTCATACCACAGTAGAATGGAACAGTTCAGAAATGCGCACATCAGAAGCACATCTTGATGGGGCAGCTCAGACCAACAGGGCACCATCAGTGGGCTGTCCATGTCCCTAAAGCTAATATTTCAACAGACAGGGTTAGGTTAGCTGATGGTGACCAGGAGGTTTACTACTTCACTGTTGCAGATACAGGAGTTTACTGACCTGTTTAAGTTGCTTTCAGACATCAGTGTTGTAGTGTTAGCTTGTAGCGTTTGCAAGACTAGCACGTGCCATCCTTCACCCTTTCCTTGTGTTTGTGCCGGTCTGCCTAATTGGGAAAGTACCTCAGAACAGGGCTGTTGTGTTTGCTTTGTCAGCTAAAGGGATTGCAAATTTTTCTTTTTCTGAATTTGCTGCTGTTAGCAGAGTTTAAAACTTCCAGAATGGGTAAGTTTTTAATGTTTGACACAACTAAATATCTTTGAAACATTTTTCTTAATACTATTATTTTGACAACCCTACTAGGATCTTAAGATGTCAACAGTCTATCACTGTAGTGATAACTATCTTATGAATGGGAGTGTTTACAGATGACCATTTTCCTAAAGCAGGTAATCATTCCATTGAATCAAAGATAGGCTCACATTCAAGTCAAGTTTCATTGTATAGGACATTTCAGCAGCAAGGCAGTTCAAAGTGATTTACATCGTAAAAACACCACTCAAGTATACATGAAAATCATCAAGCAAGTATACAGGAAAATTATCATTGAACAAATATCAATGCATCAAAATCATAAAGATCATCAAGCAAATATTATTCGAAAAATATTGATCAATGTTCCACTTACTACTATTTAAAGACAGCTCTAAACAGGTGGGGTTTTAGCCTCGATTTAAAGGAACTCAGTGTTTTGGCTGTTTTGCAGTTTTCTGGAAGTTTCTTCCAGATTAGTGGTGCATAAACACTGAATGCTGCTTCTCCATGTTTAGTTCTGGGGATGCAGAGTAAACTAGGACCAGAAGACTTGAGTGATCTGGAAGGTTGATACAATAACAACAGGTCTTTAATGTGTTTTGGTTCTAAGCCTTTCACTAATTTATAAACTAACAGAAGTATTTTGAAATCATTTCTATGAGCTACAGGGAGCCAGTTTCAGAACTTTAGAACTGGAGTGATGTGCTCCATCTTCCTGGTCTTAGTGACCACAAAGTCATTAAATTCAAGGTTTCATTTTGTCATCAATATTCAAAGTTATGACAAACTGCATCATTTCTGATTATTATTATTATTATGCACACTTCTGATTTTCTCTTGTGGATGAAACTAATATTTTAATCACTGACTTTTGTGCAAATCTTTGAACAATGGTGAAGTACAATACCAATCCAGAGACTGTAAATATGTCCTATCGGTGTTTGAAGAGCAATAGAATATTCCTTGCATTCTCCAAACAAAAGGTTTTTGTGCAACCTTTCAAGCATTAGGTTTGGAAAGTAATTTTCAGACCTTTTTCTAAACCTCTTAATCAGATTTGGTTACTGATGAAACTGTCACATCAAAATAATTACGTCTTAGTTTTTTAGATTGCCTGGCCAATTACTAGTTGTATTCATTTCCAATGTATAAAGCAAGAGTAGAGAGTTATAAAACCTTAAATCTTTACAAAACCATTTTTACATCAGGTTTTATGTAAATAATCTGAATGGTGAATTTGATGTGAGATGTGATGTTGGTATCATATTTTTTTTCCTAACCATTTCTAATCTCTGACTACTTTTACATTTTATACAAATATTTCTTGAAATGTTTTAATATTTTCCTATTTTTTTGTAGCAATAATTATGCTTCCCATACACTTCTTATAGTGTTTTTTTTTTAAGTAACATATACCATATATAGTAAAAAATAGTTTTGAGTTCGCTCCCTATATTTCATTTGGTGTTTAATGTTGCCAAACAAATATTTGGCAATCTTTACATTTTCTCTGTCTTGGGAGAATTTATTTCCGGATCACAGTATGTATGAAACTTGCAAATTATGCACCTGATCTTTATGTGAAATCTCACTTTTGTTGATGAAATGAAGTGGTAAATATGAAGAATCATCCAGCATCTTTTTCGCAGGATATGATAGAAGTATAATTGCGCCCTCAAATTAGAAAAGGGAGAAAAAAGTTCTCGTAGAAGAATAATTCAGCCTCTGTGGAAGCTGTAATTTCTGTTCATGTTGTTACCGTTTCTGCCTGGAACACATCCAGAGGTTGTCACAGCTCCAGTGTTGACAGCAAAGTGTTAATTGGTTTGGGAGACTCCAACTTCTTCAGGAGCAACAAGCTTTTAGTTTCCAGCTTTTCATCAGACTGCTGTCTTGTAGCTTTTACAGATGGTCCTCTGGGAAGATTCAATGGCATACACCTGCTCAGGGGTTTGCTTCATCTCTCCAATCTGTGTAAGCACGCATCTCTTCTTGTTCAACAAAAAAAATTCAAAAACGTTGTGTAGACATGGTTTGGATGGATTTAGACTCCTCTACTGTCATGTCTTTACAACGTGGGCATGAATGGAGTGTGTTCATAATGTAAGGTGACCTTGAATCTTAAATGGTGCCTATAAATGTATTCTTAACATTAGTGATCTGTCTCTTCAGATAAATTATTCACCATAGGTCTACATTCATAATGCTGTGTCTGGTTTACCTTTAGCCTGTTTTGAGGAGGACTTTAAATTTTCTGCCATAAAATGAAAACCTGCCAACAGCTGGCTGGGAGTGCATGGATGGAGTCAGCTTAATATGTACAAAACACCAAAATTATTTAGGTAAGGCAGTTTAATACTTCCTCCTTAGAGGAGCTATCCTTATTCTTTGTTCCTAAACATATAGGAGAAAAAAAACTGAAACTCATAGATACAAAATCTAATTTATATTTAAAAAATGTTGCTACAAAGTTCCAGCATGTTTCCTGGTAAACTTTTTTTTTTTTTTTTACCCTCCCCCCACCCCCCTCAATTTTCAGATAATGTCTCACACTTTGGTTAGCCCAAAGTGAAAGTTCAGATGGTTTAAGTCTGTGGCGCATTTTCGAAGGTGAAGGTTTAGCTGGAAAGTCAGAAGTGTACAAACTGATTTCTTTATAGACTGACTTCACTTGGTTACAGCTTCTGAAGAGAGGCAGTGATATGCCTGACAGTAATGATTCTGATGACTGTGAGAGCTTAGATAAACAGGATTTATCAAAGCACTCATAATCCCAACTGTAAGAAATTGGAGGGATACTGTACTTCTGATTTCAGTGTCTCTTTTGAGCAGAGCTTTACAGTAACTTCCTACAGTTTAAACGGTAATCTGATATAGGTTTTAATTTCTAATAAAAGTGGTTTGAGGTCACATCTTTTTTGTAAGTACTGGTGCAATGAACTGTTTAATAATAATCATAATGATAATAAACACTGTTTTTTGCAAAATGCAAAACATTTTCTACCATGAGATTTGAACAGTCACTCAGCTCACAAAAATATAATAAACTACCTCAGATTAAATCACCCCACTAATACCCCACTGAAGAGAGAGTCTTATGGGGATAATATTTTTGATGAACAATAACTTAAGAAGAGAAATACCTTCAATTACTCAGAATTATTTATGAGTTTATGTCAATTTTTGACCTTCATGTTGTGAGTCACTTTTATAAAGTGTATTACAGTCCTGCTTCCCCTTTATTTAAGTGTGACACCCCAAGATCAAAACTGGCCCCCATTTAGCCTCTTTATTGGATACACCCATTCTCAGCAGTCTGAAGGAGGCATTTAATATAAATATTCAAGCAGATACCTTTAAATATTTTGAATTTGACTAAATTAATACTTACTTAAGGGGTGGGTCTGACGCTCAGTAATATTAATTCAAACTCTTCTTTGTTCTGTTTCACTTCTACCTCTGTGCCACAATCCGCTCTGCTTGGATGTGGCGCAGCCGTGATGTGAAGCCATGCAGTTGACAGAAATTCAGACCTGTTGAGGAAAGCTGTTTTATGGAAACAGATTTAAATCCTAAATGATTCAAATCCCATCATATAGCATCTCATCACATCCAGAGTTTCCTCTACATGAATTGATCATGGTGCACCGCTACGCCAAAATAAAAGAATTGTTTTAGTATATACATGTTAAAACAATGTAAAAAATTGTTTTTAAAAAAATGAGATAGATATATAGATATCTAGATAGATATATAGATATCTATGTTTGCGCGGTAACCACAATCAGGGTTTGAAATGAATTTAAAAATGAAACGTTAAAATTTACTTTATTTTGAAAAACCAACACCGACAGTGTGTTTCCCAGAGTTTCCTACCATTTTGGCTGCAACATTTTCAGATTAAATCTGAGCCGGGTGTGGGGAAACCCAGAACTGATTAACATACTGTGCTTTATTGGCTAGTCATACGCTTTTGTTTTGCTTTCAGTCAATAAGTTGCAAGTTTGAAGTAAACACATGGATCATTAACATCTCCAACACAACCCAAGCCGGTAATTGGCATTAGATAAAAAAAAAAAAAAAAAAAAACTTCTTCTGAGATGACAACATCCACCATAAAATATACTGGTGCAAAGAAAACAATGCCAGGACGACTTGCACTGGAGGTATTCATGTTTAAAGGAATATTTTTCAGTTTCTCTGGGTGAGTTGCTGAACGTTTATTATTTTAGGACAATATGACAGTACATAGCATGCCACTGGCACACAGATCTAGGTCTGCCCAGTCTGGGGCTGCATTGCTGTAGCTGTAATGAGTGCAATATGACGGTGACAGGGCAGTGAGCAGCACTGCGCACCGCACTGACTAACTGCATCTCGCAGCGGTAATATGTCGAATAAAATAATTGTTTACGTTGGGCTTAATTCAGGAAAGAAAACCTTGTCTAACATGTTATATTAATTGTTTCTTCCACTTATTTGAGAGAATCCCAAGCCGTTCCCTGCCCAGCTGGGAAACCCTGCAGCAAGTATTCAGGCATGGTTTAATTCCACAACAGCTCAGGGTTCACGGAGTTCGAGTCCTTTGACCAGCTTTTTTTGCCATGAACAGTAGGACGCGAGTTTCAGTTAGAGAGCTGTTCTGTGTTTTTTTTTTTTTTTTTTTTTTTTTTTTTCGTTTTGGTTTTTTTTTTCTCTTGTTTATAATGCTCTGCACACAAGTCAACAGCTACTACCTTTATTTAATTTTAAATTTAAATTATTTAATCAGGAATAAATACACTAGATAAATACAATTGATAGAAACGGGTGGATAATTTTTATATTTAATGATGCAGAGGAGGATTTTCTGTATTTTGCAACAAATATTAATCCTCCCCCTCTCCTTCGAGAAGTTCTTTCCTTGATCTTTTGGCCTATTTCATGTTGTCCAATCTAAGTGTTTTCATGATTCTTTGGCAGTAATCAGACTAGGTGTGGCTTATGAAATAAATCTCAGGTGTCCATAGAATGCGGTTAATCAAAGTAAATTCATGATTTTACCAGGCAGGCAGTTGGTGAGAGGGACAGGTTGGTTTAGTTGAATGAAATCAGAAATATGTATTTATTCTGGTTATCTTTGTCTGAAAATGACATTTGTTTGATCTGAAACATTAAGAATTCTCTAAGGGGCACATACTTTGTTCACACCACTGTGTCTGTTGTCAAACATGGCTGAACAGATATTCTGCCTTCATGTGCCATAGATTGAAATATAAATTTGCTCAGTTATTGTTGAGGTGGAGACAGTGAGGTGCACGGAATCCATGTTGCTTGAACTGTAGTGTGAATTTTTCACACTCAGTGATGACGAAGGCACCCGTGTCATCTGCTGTTGGTGGTCCACAGTGTTTTATCAAATCAAAGCCCGTGTAGCTGTCTACCAGGATATTTTTGATACTTCCCTCTGGTGACAAGCTTTGAGATATAGATTTCATTTGTTATCAAAAAAAAAAAAAAAAAAAAAAAAAAAAAAAAAAATCAGCTGCCAAAAATCAATTAAAGCAAAATAAAAACTTTGGAAACATTTTTTTTTTTTTTTTTTTTTTTTTTTTTTTTTTTTTTTTTTTTTGTCAGGAACCATATTTCTACAGCTCAGTTGCCTGAGGTCTGTTTTAACAAAGCTCATAAATTTTTCAGATGACACGATCCACATGCTGACCTTTTTTCTTTCCCTCCCATCTGTCTAGTTTTGCCCTCCTCTAAACCCATTCACCTGCTCTGTCATTAGTTCTTGAGTTTTATTTTGTTTTTTTTATTTTATTTTATTTTTTTCCCGTTTTTAGCCTTTCCTTGCTTTTGATCCTTCTCTCTGGTCCCTTTATGTTATCCTTTTGCCCAAAAATAAAACCTTACTTCCAACATACCTTGTCTCATGGTCTTCCTCACCCCTGCTGCTTTTTTCACTTTCAGGACATTATTATTGCTTTGCTGGCCTGTCAACAGTTGATGTGACTGGCACTTAAGGATGGGGTGATTGGGGGGCCAAGCTGTGACAAAAGCACTTTTACCTTTTACACTTCAGTCAGGAGAGTTTTTTTAAATAAAGCTAAAAGATGTTTTAATATTTGAACCCTCTCTGGGAACGGTCCCCCTACAGCTTCCTATTATCTTAGTACTTCATCTACATATTGGGTAGAGGTGCAGATTTTTAGCAGTTGTTATTCAGGATATTGTTACAGGGGTTTGAAGTAATTATTTAAAGCTTTACTCCTTTATGAGTACAGCTTTAGTTCAACAATGCTATTGCACAGAAACTATTAATGTTTCAAATCCCACTGTGTTTTCTGTCATGCCATATACCATTTTTGCTGGTTGTCCATGTGTGCTTCAATATACAAATTATCATTGGCTCAACTGTCTCTTGTAGAATCAAATAAATGGGGTCAGTCACAGCCTCAAACATGAAACTCATATTGTTTTGACATTGAATCAGTGTTTTCATTTACACACAGAAATACAGATAAGCTTGTGTACTGTCTGGAATGGTACACACTCACACTGAAGGTAAATAGATGATTGAGTATCCCTTTTAGAAGGTAGCCATGTTGAATTAACAGTTATTTCTCTGGCTAACTCAGTTGATCTTTGGCAGCTGCATCTGGAGAGCAGACTTCCACGCATGCAGTTTTGTTCACATGTAACCATGGGAAACATGCTTTTACTTAATGATCTATTTAAGGATTCAATTTATGTTGTGGGGGAGGGTGCACCCTGGAGCCCTTACCAGTTGCAAAGTTCTCTAAAACGTTGGGCCAGCCCTGGCCAAATACTGTATTGTACCAAATATCAAAAACTAATTTTACTTTAGGAACTTTTTGATGCAGGTCCCTTTGTGCTCAGTTCTTTTTGGCTTTGCAACCCTAAAACCCGTATTTCAAGCCTTTGCCTTTTAGCCTTCAAGGGTTTGGAGAAACTTTATTAAATTAAAGCTGAAGCTTTAAACGGGGTCCCTCATTCACCTCCATCCAAGCCACCGGATCTGAAGGCCAATGGTTTTTCACCTTGTGGGTTCACTCACTTTATTTTAAAGAGACATATTTTTCTTTTCTTAAATCTTCTGCATTTAATTTATTGTAAATTTTTTTTTTTTTTTTTTTTTTTTTTTTTTATAATCAAGAGCACTGAAGACATTTTTAAACCTGTGAATTATGTGGCTACTAATTCAGTTCTGTAATCTCCTGTTTGCAAAGAAAGAGGTACTTAAAACAGACACCATCTGAAACTGTACTTTAAATAAAACGAGATAACAGATAAAGAAAAACTGTGTTACAAAGCAAAGCATAAAGAAATATGCATAACTGCAGATGAAGCAATTTTTCCATTTCGTCCAGATTAGTAACAATCATAATGCAGGGGCCAGTCAGCTCAAAAACTTTTATAAACAAAGATTAATCTCCTAGTTCTGTGATGGGGCCCTAGAATTTCAAATTTAGTCTCTTTCACAATACATTTTAGGACTAATTAATGCATGTTTAACTGTAAAATGATTCCTGTACTATTGTTAAGTCTAATGTTTCTGCTATTTAAAAATTGGTTGAAATGCCCCATTCCAACAAAACGAGAGGCAGTCAAATGCCATCTGCTTAGAAATGTATGCATGTTTGCTCCAAGCAACTTCAACCTGTCTTGGGGTTTTTGTTTTTTTTTTTTTTTCCCCCCACATTGAAGGTCAAAGAATCTGTTAATGTGGAGTGAAGAAATCTGTGGGAAGTGGGGGTAGCAATACCACATACTGAAATACAACAAGCACAGTTTAACAAACGCACTTTTGGATTGACTTGAGCTGGAGGATAAGCTTAGACTTTGATTCTAACCCAGTGCTTCACAGACAAATACTCTCCTGGGTGTACTTTTCCAAATCTATTTAAAAGGACATTCAGTGTATATGATGGTGCTGTACCTGGTTAGCCACAGAAGTTGAACTAGTGGATATTTTCAGAAGAAATTTCCCAAGTGGAACACGACCTGGAGAAACGGGGAGCGGCTGGTCAGCAAAAGGTTCACAAACCAAGAGGCACAGTAAAGAAAAGCAACAATTATCAGCAACAAACCTGTCGACATGATTTATAACGGTCTGCTGTTAGGAGTAAAGGTTTAAACTTTTGCTGTGAGACCTGTGTGTAACTTAAAGACAAATAGCCACACAGAAACCAAAAGCCACGTAAATAAATCCATTTCTGACTTTGAAAAACTTTTGAACAATCTGTTTTTAGCTAGAAAACAAATATATGAAGTTTAAAATGAAGCTAAAACTTGACCTGACTCTAAATTGCCAGTCATTTTCAAATGTATATAAGTCTTATGTAAAGGCAAATCTAACCAACTGGTTGGTAGAACTTGAGATATGTTTAAACCTGATTAGTGGATTTCTCTTTATCCATTACCATGGTTGTGGGGAAACATAAGCAAAAGTTTAATGACTTAACCAAATAATCAAACTAAAATACCCAAACTAAATCCGATTTAAAAAAATAAATAAATAAATAAATAAAAATCAGAAGGCGGAGTATAATGGAAGAATAGCTTTTTAAAAATGTTTTTAACCAACCTATTAGTTGATTCTTAACATCAGGTGCTAATTTGGTTTAACACTTCCTAATATCTACAGGAGATGTCTAGGTATATGCTCCAGACGCTGACATGGGCGTTATTGTAACCAACTGTCAATTTTAGAGAGACGGAGTATTTAGAAACATACATTCCTAAAGGACTAAGTGTAAAGGTTTTAAGATTTTAAATAACAGTGTGTTTCATTTTACATTTTGCCAGACTTTTATTTTGACTTCCGTGTTTCTTGCACAGGGGTTTTCTAGATAACGGTAAATCTGAGACTTTGAAGCTCTTCAAAGTCAAGAGTGTCAAACATTCTCCGATATCTCCAAGTCAAATTAAAGCTAGTGCCCAATTCCAGTGTTAATTGACTTTTTTTTTTTTTTTTTTTTTTTTTTTTAATTTTTTAAACAAAGGTTGGTCAGGAGGGGAGCAGTTTTGTCAAGTCCAAGATATAAAAGGGAAACCACAGCTTTTGTAAATTGAGAAGTGATTAATACATTGAAAGTCAAACAGATAAATTCACAAACCTTTTTAGGGAAAGCTAAAGACTTGTGAACCAGAGTTTTTTTTTTTATACTTTAAAAGTGCATACAAAGGATCTGCTGCTAAAACTGTGCCACTAAGTTGTTGGCCTCTGATACAGTTTAAGCATTTGAATGAGTAGTTATAAAGACATTTTAGAAGAAAGCCTGCCTCTGATTATAATGCTCATATTTTTCCAGTAAGCAAATGGTGCGTGCAAAAGATGAGCTAAAAACTTAGCTAAAACATTAGCTTTATTAATTTATATACAGATACATACCGTAAAGAGAAAAGGTCTACTGTTCTACATTTTCAAAGACATTTGTTCTTAATTTTGCATGGGAACTGATTGACTTTATGTTCTGAGAGGGGGAAAAAAAATCTCAAAAATCTCTTGAACTGACAGGTACTTCATTAGAGTCAAGATGTCTCTTCTTTCCTGCTGCTGACAAACTTGAACACAACACCTGTCCAACTGAATGACATAGAACTAAAAATGAGATAAGATTATTCATGAGATTACGTAGTTACTGAATGACTTTGGTCATTTGGAGATTCTTCCCAAGCCAACATATGAATCATAATGTTGTAGAACAAACTTTTGCAACACATTACCATCTGTTCTTTCAAATCTATAGGTTTCCAGATAGATAAGCCTGACTTACACACTTCCTTTTACCTTTTCTTTTACTCTGTCCGTTGGTGATGAAAGAGGACCTTCAGACTGCCCACAAAACATGCTATTTGTTGTTCCTGTACCACAATGTGAGCTGTCTTTGTTTGAAAGTGGTCTTTCCATCAGTGCTACACAAAAGATCCCTTTACAATGCACTGAGGGAAGAAGATCAAGATTTAAAAGAGAAAAAGTCTAGAAGAAGGAAAGGTCAAGAAAGGGTAAAAGAAAAAGTGAGAGGTAACATAGTATAAAAGTGATAGGAAACATTGGGGCCCAACGGTGCTCAAGGTGCAAAGCGCTTTTTGTTATCGTTGGTCTGGGTCTGAACAAAGCAGAAAGGAGAACAAGTTGTCACCAGAACTGAGTGTTATATAATGCTGAGCTTAAATCTAAGTCTCCAAATCAAGCTCATAAAAGAACAGGAGACCAAAACATTTCATTCTCTTCTCTGCTGGTTACATCATTTCTCACTTTCTCTGATCTATACAGCCACATCCAAGCTGGTGTTTAATGGAAATAGCCAAGCAAATAAGTCTTCAGCATCCAGATACATTAACTCAAGCAGCATTACGAGAGTTTTATTCTTTTGTTTGAACTAGGAGTCTGCAAACTTCTTAATCCAAATAAACATTTGCACCCTCAGTCCAGCTAAATGAAATCATTTAAAGATCCAAATAATACATAACCTTTTGAAAATATATATATTTTTAATTTTTGCTAACACAAGAGGATATGTACATGTTCTATGGGATGTTGATATTTCTGAAATGTTATGTAAAAAGAATCCGTTTTCCAAACTCATGACAAAAAAACATAGACCTAAAGAATTATTACTGGTACTTTAGTTTCAATATGTTGTGGAAATTCAGTGCAATTTATTCTATGAATATGCTACTAATAACTGGGATTTTTTTTTTTTTATCTCTATATTTAAAAGTATTACTTGGTTCTTTTTTAGCCAAAGTTATTAAGAGCCATTGTGGAAGGTTCAAATGCCATTTGCATCTCCGGAACTACAGGTTGAAGACGCCTGGGTTAAACAGAAATTAACTAAAAAGTGTTTTTGTGATCTTTGTCTATCAAACAGCATCGACAAGTTTAGTTGGTCTGTTTTCTGTCCCTTTGGTGTGACATTTTTGATGATTTCAATAGTTTGTTTTTGTGTTAATATAGGTTTTAGAGGTACTTTGAGATACTTTAATTTGTTAATATGTGGATTTAAAACTTAACTGGGGGATGTGTTTTTAATGCCTCTATACTGTCAAATTTAAATTCATATCGGATTCATCTGCACTATAGTTGTCAAATCACTGGCAATTACAGATGTGGCTCCCAATGCTGTTGAGTTAATGTCAGGCTTATTGCGCACTGCACACTCTGTCATTATAGTTTAAAAGATTTTATACTGTTACAGGCAAATGTCATTTCTTAGGAAAAAGAACACCACATTGTTGGCCTCACATCTGACATCTGAACTTCTGAGTACATCATGGTTGGCACTCCTCTTAGATCTTTGATGGTGGACCGGGCAACTCTTGTGGAGTTGCAGTGCAGGATGATTTTCCCTGTTCTTAAGAAGAGGTGTGTTTCAACTGTAATGGGATCTCAGCTGTCAGAAATAAGGCTTCAACTATCTGTTGAACCTCAAATTCAAAAAGAGTGATGTGACTTTCATCCTGTCTATGGAACAATTGATATTTCAGGTTTTCTATTGCTTTTTTGCACAGTCAGTGGGGAGTTATGAATTGAGAACTCTCCCCCCCTTTTTTAAAACATTTAGATCCAAGTGCGTTTGCTATCAACTACACATTGCCCATGTGAGGTGAGGAACAAGCTATTCAGTGGCTTTTTTTTCTTAAGCTACATCGACTGTGCTCTACATTTAGCTTTGCTCAACTGAAAAATTTGTTAGTTTACTGACTTCATTAACTGTTAAACTAGATTTAACCTAATATTTTATGGTCAAAAATACACAAACCATTGAAGTCATTGTACCCCAAAAATGAAAACTCAAGCCCCTTTGATTTACCATTAAATGCAAATTCTGCTTAGAAGTCAAAGTGGAACATATCCTGGACAACAATAGATGTCACTTGACATGCTAAGTGACACCTTGTTTTATACATATTCTGTTCTCCTTATTAATTTCATTAATAATTACCCTCATTCTTACTATCCAAATACGAATATCAATTATGTCTCCTTCACTTACAGGCTGTTATTTCCCCGAATTACAGACACTAATCAGAATGTGCTCTGGGAATCCTGCAGGCCTGTCTGTCCGATGGTCCGTCATTTCTAACAGCTCCTACATTTATCACCCATTTAGAAAATTGTACTTCCAGTCAAGTAAACAAACAGGGTAAAGATCCATCTGGAACCATCAACAAAGGGCATCCTTCAAATGTGCTCTAATGAGTTTGCCTTTCCTTTGAATCATCCAGTCCAAATCAATGATGGGATTCTTAATACACTACAATAGTACATGGATTAGTGAAGGTATTTAAACATTGGCTTTAATTAGAGCTCTGCCTTTAATGATTTGCATGTTGGGGTACAACTGCAGCTGTCAAGTCTATAGCAGACACAGAGGACATGATGGAGAGACGAGAGAAAAAGTGGAAGGAAGTCCGATGGTGATAGATCAAAGTCACCTTGGGGGGGTCTGATCATTCATTAGACTGAAAGAATATAACATGTTTGCCATTACCTTTTTGTCTTCAATACCAGTTTTTCAAGTTGCCTCATTAATGAACCAGCTCATCAAGTTTTAAGTCTTACCAGTTTGGTAACACAATTATAGAGTCAAAAATATGAACCTGTTATCAAGAGAAGAAAAAAATCCTTTTTTATTTCAAAGCATCAAGCAACCTGTGTAGACTTTTTGTTTTCTGATCTTTAACTTTGAGTTCTTGTAAATAAAAAAGCAAAAGCCAGATTTTAATATCGAAACAGAATGACAGGCATTGTTTGGTTTAGCACTGCAAAGTAGAGAATTTTAACATCTTGCTGAGATGTAGTTGTAATTTAAAAATAAAACGCATTCACACAAAAAATAGGAAACCTGAATGTATCAATCCTTAAAGGATTGCCTTGTAAGACTGGCAGGATACAAAGATATTCAGACACCATAAGTATTTTACACTTTATCGAATTACAATCACAAAGTTCAGTGTGTTTATGAGCTGGCTCAAAGACCACAATAAAAATAAGATGGACCATGAATAAGAGTTTCTGAAATCTGAATTTATTTAACACAAACTTCAAGTTTCTACCATGAAATGTGGAAGTCAGTGAAATCAGTGGCGCCTGGTGTTCATGAGTGGATGATTTATGTGGAAGTGTTGTAATGTGCTATCAATATAATCTATAAAGTAAAAGACAGCAGCATACCTGTGGAGGAGAGAAAAGACAAGTGAGTTGGGAATAATAGGGAATAATAGTTGGGAATTAGACCCCTGGCCCTACCAGGGGTCTAATTAATAATATATATATATATATATATATATATATATATATATATATATATATATATATATATATATATATATATATATATATATATATACACTGAGCATTAAAGGGAACACTAAAATAACACATCCTAGATCTCAGTTAATTAAATATTGTCATTGAAAAACTTTATTATTAACACAGTGAAATTAAGAAGAAAACACAAAAATTATCAATATAAATCAAAATTATTACACCATGGAGAAATAGATTTGGATTCATACTCAATATAAAAGTGGAAAATAACAGGACAGGCTAATTCCACATCAGTGAATATTCCTCAAGACAAGTCTAAATGAGGCTCAGTAGTGTATGTGGCCTTCATGTGCCTTTATAACCTCCTGAAAATGCCTGGGCATGCTCCTGATGAGACGGTGGATGTTCTCCTGAGGGATCTCTTCCCAGACCTGGATTAGAGCATCAGTTAGCTCCTGAACAGTCTGTGGTGCGACGTGACGTTGGTGGATTGACCGAAACATGATGTCCCCGATGTGCTCAATTGAATTCAGGTCTGGGGAACGGGCAGGCCAGTCCATAACATCAATGCCCTCATCATGCAAGAACCGCTGACACATTTCAGCCACATGAGGCCAAGCATTGTCATACATAAGAAGAAACCCAGGGCCCACTGCACCAGCATATGGTCTCACAATGGCTCTGAGGATCTCATCCCGGTACCTTATGGCAGTCAGGGCACCTCTGGCTAGCACATGGAGGACTGTGCGGCCATCCAAAGAAATGCCTCCCCACATCATGACTGACCCACCACCAAACCAGTCATGCTGGAGGATGTTGCAGGCATCATGATGTTCTCCACGGTGTCTCCAGACTCTGTCATGTCTGTCATATGTGATCAGTGTGAACCTGCTTTCATCTGTGAAGAGCACAGGGAACCAATGGTGAATCTGCCAATTTCAGTGTTCCCCAGCAAACGCCAATCGTCCTGCACGTGTTGGGCTGTAAGCACAGGCCCTATATTTGGACCTCAGGCCCTCACACCACCCTCATGGAGTCTGTATCTGACAATCTGAGTAGAAACATGCACATTAGTGGCCTCCTAGAGGTCATTTTGTAGGGCCCTGGCAGTGGACCTCCTGTTCCTCCTTGCACAAAGGACGAGGTAGCGGTCCTGCTGCTGAGTTGTAGCCCTCCTATGCCCCCCCCCTCCATGTCTTCTGGTGTACTGGCCTATCTCCTATTCCATTCACTGTGCTCGGAGACACAGCAAATCTTCTTGCCACTGCTCGCATTGATGTTCTGTCTTGGATTAGCTCCACTACTTGAACAACTTCAGTGGGCTGTAAAAAAACACCTCATGATGCCTCTATGCGTGACAGCATTGACAAAATGAAAAAGTGACTAAAAGTTCAACCAGAAAGGACGAGAACAGAGAAATGATCTGTGGTCACCACCTGCAGAATCACTCTTTTATAGGGGTTGTCTTGCTAATTGCCTCTCATTTCCACCTGTTTTATGTTCCATTTGCACAGCAGCAGGTGAAACTGATTCACAATAAGTGTTACTACCTAACTGGTGACATTGATTCCACAAAGGTGTGACTGATTTGGAGTTACATTGTTTTGTTTAGGTGCTCCCTTTATTTTTTGGAGCAGTGTGTATGTATGTATGTATGTATGTGTGTGTGTGTGTGTGTGTGTGTGTGTGTGTGTGCATATATATATATATATATATATATATATATATATATATGTGTGTGTGTGTATGTATATAATGTATATGTGTGTGTGTGTGTAAAATGTATACGTGATATATACACAAAACAGGGCCTAAAACTGCCATACGTCACTTTCCATGCAAAGTTTATTATCTATAAAAACCAAACTTGACGGGAGAATGTGAAGTCCCCAATGCAAACTGACCCATACAGGCGCTCGTTTTGGAGATGGAGAAAACTCGCGACGCAGATAGTGACGTGGCAATTTGAAGCCACACTGCATCATGATTCCTCTCAGACATTTAATTTTGCTCAATATCAGACTTTAATTATAGACTGATTGAATTGTAGGCATTGAAAGCAGCAGTATTATTTATTCTTCTGCTCGTGAACCATCACTATACATAAGAACCTTTCAAATAAAAAAGGCCTACAAGCCATTTTAAATCAAAGTCCACACAGCATTTCATCAGTTTTTTCACCATTACATTCCTCTCCCCAGATGATCAGACTGGCTTACTGTAAACATGTAAATACTGCGGTGACACTTGTGCATAATTCTCTGCGATGGATGCACTGGCACTGCTGGAAGACCTTGCAAGTGGGAGAATGAGGAAGGAAATGCAAACTATGTGGGTCTGATGTACTGATGCAGTCTTCTGCTGTAACCTGCAAGGGACAGTGGCCACCCACTCAGGTGCTGCATTTCCAAACTCCCAGAGCGCAGAGGAGACACGCTATAATACCGCTCACATCTGTGCAGCCTCAACTGTGGAGCATGCCATTGGCCCCCATAAAATGTCGGTGGCGCTGTGTAACTTTTATTTGTCGCACCACTACGAAAAATAATAATTTTTTGAACTGTTCACCTCATTTACCAACACATCGATTTCTGCCTTATGAAATTGTTTCTTTACTGTTGTGGTTACCATTGTTGACCGTGAAATACCATTAATCAGCTGGCTCATTTAAATATATCTTAACATTCTTGAGATACTTTGCATTGACCATTTATTGTTGAATGTAGGCATGTCAAGGACAGAACATGAGCCTGAATCTTGAACACAAATGTTGAGGTGCAGCTGTGATCAACAAAGGAGAAATTGCTTTCCGGTGTGTGTGTGTGCATGGTTTTATAAATCTGGATTGTTTTTTGTCGGACACCATTTTCGGTATTTGGTCATACATACACTTTTAGTATAGATCCTATGCAATGTTTTATAAATGAGACCCCTGGTCCTCAGGTGTCCTAAATCAGTAATCAGTGTTGCAAAAAGAAAGGTAAATGCCCAACCTAACCACAAGTGTCATAAAGTGTTTCAAACATGCTGAAACACTTACTCTGTAGTTATGAAGTAAAAGAAAGATGAAAAGTATGTCTATGTACTGTACAGAATATATGTAGAGTGGTATGAAAGCGATCAGCCTGTGGCTCTGCTGAGGTGCTAAAGAAATCCAGATTGCTTTAATTGGAGCTTTCATCTTATCTGCATTGTTGAGGTTGTGGGGTTTAGGTCAAGCCAGTTTGCTGTCCAATCCAGCATGGCAATACCATGTTCATTAAAGTAGTTATTGGTACTTTTTGTAGTATGTGCAAGTGAAAAGACCAAATGGAAAATAAAATTGACAGCAGAAGGAAGTATGACCTGCTGAAAAGAGGACTTAGAAACTGAGTTACAGTCCAGTCCATTCTCTCACTAGCCCATGTAAGAAGCTTCAAGCATCATGGGTGGTTTAAAACAATGTGACAATTGTAGGCAGTGTCCTGGATACATATATGTGTATTGACTCTTGAAGCGCTGACTCAAGCTACCGTCCATGCTTCCTCAACTCTTATTTTTCAAGTTTTAAAGGAAATTATTGGTGTAGTACATGGACCTTTTCTACCACACTTTTTTTCTTACCATTCAACTTTACATCAGTGTTCTTGCATACAGCACTTTGAGCATCCACATTCTTTATAACTGACCTTTTGGGCTCACTCTCCTTGTTGAGGTGTCAGTGACCATCTGCTGGACAACTACAGTGAACAGTCTTCCACGTTTGTGTAGGCCCTTACATAACATTTCTGTTAAAAAATATCTTTTTATTGATCTTATGCAAAATTTACATTTTCTGAGAAACTGAATTTTGGATCTGTGTTTTTTCTTAACTGTAATCATCAAAATTAAACATGCTTCAAATAGATGGCTCAGAGTGTAATAAATCAATGTAAGATGGAAGTTTCAGTTTTTGGACTGAATTATTAAAATAGACTTTTTGTTTATATTCTTGTTTATGGCAACTTTAGCAAAGACAATGCAGCATAAGATTTATGCTGTAATAAGTCATGACGTTGGGTTTCTTTGGGTTGGTTTTTTTGTAATACAGTGGAATCCCGCCATTTCCACACTATTGGCTGGTGTTTGTAATGTTGTCAATTCAAGAACGCCATTAATTTTCCCCGATGTTGATTGACTGTAACCCCAGAAACAGAGATAAGGAAGGCTGTAAATGTTAGCTTTTGTGGTAGTGCTTCCACAGTGCATATTAAAGAATATTTGGTGTTTGAACTATGAAAATAAGTAGTTATAAGAGTTTTTAGAGTGGGTCTTAAGTTTTCATGGATTTTAGCTATTCACAGGCAGCTGTGGTCCCTAACCTTTGTGAATACTGGTGATCCACTATATTGTAAATATGCACATTTTAAACATAAGACTATCTTAAGGAAAAATCTTATACCCCCTTTTTTAATTTACTGGAAACACAAAAATTAAAAACCTTTTAGTTTGTATATCTGGTAAAACTTCTCAAGAGTCATTAAACTTTGGTAGAATATGGTGTCCCCTGTGATATAAAGGCCTTGGTTAGACATGACAGAGAACCATTACCTCCAAAAGTACCTCAGAACCATGAGATGAAACTCCCCAGTGGCAACGCATTGATCCTGTCATCAGACCAGACCTTCCCCTATGGGCCTGTCTGCCTTTATTTAAATAACCACTATAAAGCATCTACATCTAATCTTAATTGGATATTGAAGTCCGTTAATTAAAACATTATCTCTTGTGAAACACAGCTGGCCGCTCTGACAAGTTAATCAATGAGGATGAGAGGAAGCTGTCAGCTGAACGGCGTGAGGGAAAGAATCCAAAGCCACTCTCGGCTCAAGTGTGTCGAATTAAACCGTTAAGAGGATTTTACATACATGTCCTGCATTTCTTAGCACTCATGCAGTCCATTATCAGCTGACTTGTTTGTTCGCCATCATCTTCAATGTCACAAATACATGATTAGCAAAGGATGATTTAAGTTCTTTGATTTATTACAAAGTGACATTTTCATCAGTTTTGCTTTAGTTATCCAGCGTAAAAAAAAAAATCTGATCTTTAAACCTTTCCATAATTTTGAATCGCAACCACTTACATGGAGTGAAGCATAAAACTGAGCTGAAGTGAGGCAGAAATTACTCCATCAAAACAAAGCAATAACAAGAATAAAAATAATATAACCAAATCAAATAAATAGAAATAGATACACTCAGACGTAAGGTGGTCTGAGTTTGAGATCCAGTGCATAATGAGAATGAAGGTGAAGCCAACTCTATGGTGAAGGAGATAGAACAACACAAAATAGAAAAAATAGAAAATACAAGGAAATGGTTGTGATGTCTTCATTTAACAGCTACGTCTGTCATATTTTTTGGAAAAGTCCAGTTGACAGTATGTGATTATAGTGGCTTAGATGATGGTGGTATGTGGTGATGGTGTGAGGGGAAAATGGTATAATTCTCAATTTTTTGTTTCCTTTAGTGTCTTGGATTTATTTTGTGCTTAGGTTGAAAATTTCTCAATTGAATGTACTAATGTACTATTGTAATGTAATAATTTGGGAAATTGGTTGTATCATCATCATCTTCACTAAGAGGACCAATTTACCTTTTTTAAAGTTGTGCATTTAAAAAACAGTTATGGGAATCCCTGTAATTTTATAAGTTTGCATGGTTTCTGTAGTTACTTTTTTCTGTTTTTGGTGAGAGGTTGTCTTAGAACTACATGGCAGATTTAAGGTTTTCACTGGTGCCTCATGCAAGGCTCATATCGCAACACAGGCATTTCTGTTAGTTTGTATACTCTCTGTTTTGTTTGGGTCATCAGACTTTTTCCTTTTACCCCAAAACATACACATATAATAATATAATTTTCTTTATATAAATGTGTCTGTGTGATCCTGTATGTGGACCTGGACTTAATATATGTCCCGGCACATTCTTATTCTAATAGACAAGCAGCCCGTAGGACCATTCACATCCAGCAATAAAAACCCTCTGTTATAATTCTCAGATTCTCTCAGATACCTGCTTTAAAAGCAAAGAAACGTAAATCCAGACTGTGTGCTGTCATCACTATCAGCAGCCCAACTGATATTTTTTATAGTCAACTGCCCTATTTTATACTTGAAATATTAACATTGTTTTCATGCAGGTCACATTTTATGAAGTTGTTGGGGCTAAAAAAAAACAAAAAAAAAAACAAAAAAAACCCCCAAAAAAACTGCTGAGCTTAATTACATAAAGAAGAGTGAAACAATTTGCTTCAGACCTAAGTGGCAGCTCAAATGCACTGGAGATTCTATCCATCTATTATCTTCTGCCTAATCCAGGGTTGCTTCACCCCAAAGCGTTCCCAGCCTGCATATGAAGCAATGTCCACTGTTTTTGTACCTATTACATAAACCAATAAAATAAAATGACAAAAACAGCCTTACAGAGCAGAGCACGTGAATTTTATTCCCTTCGTACAGAGACATACAAACACCATGTAAAATGAGGAGCATCAAAAACAGCATGTATACTTCAGTCATGATGGAACTCTCTCAAAACCAGAAAGTCCAACAAAAATTATATACTTGAAACTTGCTTACACTTACTAGAAAAAAAATATTTTTAATAACTGGGAGATATGTTGGAGTACACTTTGGTGTTTGAAGGAAGCCGCTTCAGGTCTGTGGGTATATTTTAAATGCCCCTTAGGACAGACTGTATTTTCACTTCTAAAACAGATTTGAATCTGTCACTCCCTAGACTTGTCTGGATCACTTAGGATGGTGTAAGTTTAAAAAATGTTCCCTTTGTTTGCCTGCAAATACCTGGCAACATGCTTATGTTTTACTCTATCTGTTGCGTGTTGACCGATGGAGATTGGAGCCAGCTCCTTTGCAAGCCTGAATAGGGCTAAGAGAGGTTGGAAAATGGCTAAAATGTTTTTATTGCGAAGTTGCAGTACTGAATTATCAACAAATTCCCTTTTTAAATGATAACCAACCAGTGCAGAGGTCTTGAGCTCCAGTCTTTAGGGGTCAGTGTCATGCAACCTTTAGTTGTGTATCTGCTTCGATACACCGGAATCAAATCTTGGAGTCATTATCAAGACTCTGTATAACTTGATTTCATGACAGGAGTTGGAATTCAGCCATTTCATTCAGGTGTGTTGGACCAGGAACACATCTAAAAGTTGTATGACATTGGCCCTCAGTGTAAATAACAAAGCCCAAAAGTACATGACTGGAAATTGTTATACAGAGATGGTACTTAAATAGTTGGTAAAGAGTTTATTATGCTTCTCTTTAAATTGTAATGCTTTATTGTACTTGGGTAGCTTTGTATTTGCTGTACTCCTGTATTTTTGTTGTGTAATGCTTGCCTAGAATATATGGTTTTCTCTCTTTTAAACACAGTTAAAAAATTGTTGTCCTGGTGTTTTATAACATATAATACATCAAGCAGAAAAAGGGCCTATGCACAAACAATAAGAAAATGGATAATAATGCAGGATGTCTGTTTTCAAAGATGCAAATTTTATTGGATCTATAAGGTGATTTGCCACAAGTTTCCTCAATACAGTCACAATCATTTTCTTTTGATGACTAACAACTGAACACGGGGAGGCCTCGAGCTGGAGAAAAACAGCCGCAAATAATCAACATAAATTGAAGCGCAGTCTCAATCTGGAGTATATTCTTTGAAGCAATCACTCTCGGAGCCAGACAAATGCAACAGGTGAACAAAAAAAAAAAAAAAAAAAAAAAAAAAAAAAAGAGTTTCATTTCAACACATTGTGCTTTTATCTTCCTCTGCCACAACATCTGCAATCAATGAAAGCTACATGGAAAAATTAGGACGAGGAAACTTTGGAGGGTGCTATGAGAGTGCACAAAATCGGATCAGAAAAAAAAGACCAGGTCTGTCTGTTCGTCTGTCCCACATCCACAAAGAACGTCCATTCAAATAATGTTAGAATGGGCTTTTATGCTCTTATCCACGTTGTTTTCTGTGCTTATAGTTTATGCTTAAAAGCTTGTCACTCTATTTTTATTTACATTTTGCACCCTAACACAATTTTTCTTTATCTGTTATCTCATTTTATTTAAAGCACAGTTTCAGATGGTGTCTGTTTTAAGTACCCCTTTCTGTGGAACGAGAATATTGCAGAGATGAATTAGTAACCCTATATTTCACAGGTTAAGACATGGCTTCAACGCTTTTGATCATTAAATAAACTGGGTGATAAAGGCTGAGGATGTAAGATAAGACAAGAAAAATGTTTCTCTATAAAAAAAAGTAAGTGAATCCACAAGGTGAAAACCATTGGCCTTCAGATCCAGTAACTTATGTGAGGTAAGCAAGGGGCCTGTTTAAAGCTTCAGCTTAAATTTAATAAAGTTCCTCCAAACCCTTGAAGGTTAAAAGGCCAAGGCTTGAAACACAGGCTTTAGGGATGTAACACCAAAAGAACTGAGCACAAAGGGACCTTTTTAAGAGGAGACTTGTATCAAGATATTTCAAAGTGAAATCTGTTTTTGAAAATAGTACCATACAGTAATTGGCAGAGCTGGCCCAAAACATAAAATCCGTCTGTGTGGACGTCTGCTTCCCAGAAATGGTTGCCAAAGATCTGTTTGGCTGTGATGCCTTCCTGGAGGAGGGTATCAGCTGATATAATGCTGCCATCAACTAATTGTTCTCCTTCTCCTGCTTTTAACTTTTTACTTTCATGAACATCGAAATAATCTTACATCAGTTCATCTGTTTTTCTTGTGCGTTTTGCTCTGTCTTCTCAAACCCCCAGTGGGTTGTGGCAGATGGCCGCTTGTACTGAGCCAGGTTCTGCTGGAGGTTTCTTTCTGTTAAAAGAGAGTTTTTCCTCTCCACTGTTGCTACATGTATGCTCGGTATGAAGGATTGCTGTAAAGTCAACGACTCAACACCATGCAGTCGCTACATGCTTGTCCAGGAAGAGTGAATGCTGCAAGTTAATGACTCAATGCAATCTGCTGGGTTTCCTAAGAAACTTTTTGAACTACTTTGAATAATTAATTGAGCTTACTGTACTGTTTAAAAACGATCAATTGAAATGTATGTATGACTGATTATTATTTTTTTTTTTTTTTGTAAAGTGCCTCGGGACGACATTTGTTGTGAACTGGCGCCATATAAATAAACTGAATTGCATTGAATCAATTCAGTTAGAGAAATAACTGTTTGTTCAACATGGTCACATGGTAAAAGGTACACTCGTATTTGTTTAGGTTAATAACTATGAAAATATACACTTGGAAAGAGACAGACAAATCACTTTAAATGCACATTTTGACAAGCCATTTATTTAATAAATAATCTGAAGTGACGTAATGTATTTAAGCATCTATTCTCTCAGGCTGCGTTAGATGCAGAATAATGGTAGTTGAGCAGCTAAAAGGCAAACACATGGCTTGAACATCCACTTCTTGCCACATTAAACTCCATGGTTTCACAATTACAGGTAACACTCACAAAAATGTGATAATGCAGCATCATGGTCTATGTTTTTCTTGTAATATTGTTTTGCTTTCTCATGCTGTGCTTTTAGTGGATTTGAATTTTACCATTCTGTGTTTCTGTTTACCTTTTACTCCCCCTGCATTTTTGTAGACCTTTAAATTTTGTTGTTTGTTCTATCTTTACCATCTAGTTTGCATTGTTTTCTCTGTCCCTCTTGTCAACTCTAGCGTTTTTCATTCCTGCTTGTGTGTACATTAAATACATCTCCAGTTTACCCTTTAGTGGAAAATTTCTCCTTTCTCTTGCATAAACTTCTAAGTGACAGACACTGCTGTTTAAGCAGGTGGGTGCCATACAGAAAAATATAGCAAGGTTAGTTGAAGAAACTGACAAAATCACAAATTAGGAGCTAATAAAACTGAAATTGTTCTTTGCAGAGAAAACACTATGCACTGAAGAATGTGAAATCACCAATGAAAGCTTTGGAGGCAAAAATACAAAGCTAAAATTTTAGAGTAATCTCCTTGACAGAAAAGTGCTTTCTGCAGGACGTTAAGAGTGAACTGGTCCTTTTAATTTAGCATCTAACAGGTGTCTTAGCCATCCATGTTGTGCGGCCAAATGGTAGTTTACACTTTTGCACAACACTAGGTTAAAATTTTACTTCTACAACTAAGTAAAAGTAGCTCAGGGTGCACCCCCACACAAATGACAAATTTGGGCAGAAGAAACACTCTTCTGAATCAAATTTCTTTTAACATGATACTTATAAAACCAAAACTTATAGTAGGTAATGTAATGTGCATTTGTGAGAACAGGATACAGTATTTCCAGTGATAATGTCTACTGTTTACTGTATATTTACTGGATCTCCAAATGGCACAGCAGGCTCAGCAGATAGAAAATAACATTAAAATGACAAAGCTTATCTACAAACAAGAAGTCTTGCTTTAAACATAAACTGTAGGTGTGTGTGTCTGCTCAATTTTTGGTTAAATCAAGTTTGTTCTTTATTTAGTGAAGTTCCTCACAGTGGGTTGAGGATCCAGAAATTTTACTCAAGTACAGTGCAGTGAAACTCCTCCAAAAAGTAAATTATTTCCAAAAAAGTTACTTAAGTAACTGTAAATGTAACTAGTTACTACCCACCTCTGCAATGGAGCCTCAGTATTTGCTGGGGTTAGGAACCGCAACCACTTGCAAATCGCTAATATTCACAAATACTTGAGACCTCCTCTAAAAGCGCTCATAACTACCTATTTTAATAGTTCAAACACCAAATGTACCATAATATGCATTAATACACACAGTGAATATAAATGGTGTTCCTGGATTGAACAAACACCATACAATAGTGTGTCAAGTTGCATTGCGCCTAAGTATTTAAGCTTCTGAAACTGCATTTCTTTTGAATATTTTAGAAAGTAGGAAAACATAAGTAAATAGGCTAATTTTCCACATATAATTAGGAGTAATGTTCCACAGAAAAATCTGCGACAAGGCAGGGTTCCACTCTAAAATGGTGTGGTTAATATGGGAGCAGAAGTAAATCAGCTGGATCTTACCATACCCTGTAAACCAACAACATTAAGTGACTGGTTTCAAAGTTCCCCCTAACTCTGAAAGCAAAGCTAATTTTACCACAAAGGATCTGCGTCCATCAGGAGTCATTGGGAATTGAGGTTCTTTGTGCTGGGAACTTTCTTTGGATATAACATCCCACTTTGAAGATAAACGACAAATCCCACACGCGAAAACACCCAAACAAAGTGTTTAAGTGATCTGCTTACTGATAGGATCAGTAAGCAGATCACTAAGAAGTATTTAGTTTTGGTACCAGATGTAGTGAGTAGTGTTGATCACATTACCTTGTGAATAAGATCAGATGTTTGTTAGTTCAGAATATGTTGAGATCCAAAACTTTTTTTTCAGAACTGGTGATAGGTATTTTCTTAATGTATTCTGGTGTTTTGTTTTTTTATTAGAGGTATTTTATCTGGTTCTAATCTTTTATTTAACTAAAAGATTTTGTCTCGGGATGTGGTTGTATGAATGGATTGATTGGTTGATGTTACATCAGTTAATTTACAATTGCATCATAGCCTTCTGTAACATAAGCAAGTTGCAAAGTGACTGAAGATTGCTACCCCTACTAGACAGTGAGTGATATCAAAGATTGCCTCTGGAGCTGATAGATCAGACTGAAAATGAGACCGCTGGTTATTTCATTTTCAAGTCTTCAAGCAGGACAATGTAAGTCCTCAAGTCTTAGTAACACAGTACTGAGATTTTCCCAAAGGTCTTAAGTCATTTTTGTGCTATTTTGTCTTTCAGAACCTAGGTGGGATTGATGTAGCTCATAGCAAACACTCTTACCCTACCTGTAACACCCAGGAACCTATTGCAGCATGTTATGACTGTTATAATAATATTACTTGCAATATTTCTTTTTATACAGAACTTAGAATACAGAATATATATATATATATATATATATATATATATATATATATATATATATATATATATATATATATATATATATACCGGCAAACTTCTGTAGTTTTCAAGTAATCATGGTTGTTGTGCTGCCTGTACTTTACAGAGTGACACAAGTATTACAAGCTAATAGACAACCTAGCTGTAGTTTTTAAATGGGACCGATGGGTGGTGCTACTTAAGGGGTTTATTGCAATTTGAAATATTTCACAAACTTGCTGGAATTAATTTTCCTTGTACACTAGAGAAAAACGTGGTAGGCTTCTTCTGCCTGCTGACTAACCATTTGCAGCAATATGTTGGGGAGGGGCACTGCTGTGCTGTTTTATGCTCTGTACAGTCAGACAAAACACTGGTCATGGGCACTTTCTCTGCCATTTAGCTAAAATGATTTTGAACTATAGGAATGACATCATGGAAAACTGAGGTTTGAAGCAGGGATTTTTTTTTTTTTTTTTTTTTTTGAAAAACCTCTGTATACTAAGAACTTGGTTTATACCTGAAAACAATTTATTGTTTTCAGGTATAAAACAGAGGGTGTTATGATCCGGGTTGAGTTCAGGTGCGCTGAGCAGCAGGAGGTGAAGACAAACTAAAACTGATAAGAAAAAAGCATTTTGTCAAAATGTATCATATTTTCTAATTTGGTTCGTGAAAATGTTGAGCATTTATGGCAACTGCAAAACTACAAACAGCATTTTCCCCCTATACTTTCAGCTCTGAAAGTATTTAAAATACAGGAGTCCATTGTGCTTCTCATGTTCTGGCAGAAGCTGTGATCCCCTGTTTGCTGCCAGGTGGTTGAATGCCCATTAGTCTCCCTATCTGCTCTGCTCTGCCAGCTTCAGGCTCAACAGGCGTACGGAGAGAATAAATTATGATCCACCCACGGGCTATCAGCCTTCTCTGGCCCTGATTCACCTATTTACACAAGGCCTGCGATCAGGGCAAATTAAATTTTCCCTTCAAATATTTGCCTTTATTAAGGCTGCGCAGCATGGTAATTAATCTCCCCAACAAAGGAACCATCTGCCTGGCCTAAAAAATTGGAGTTATGCTTTGCTGTTCTGTGATTAAGATGAATGTCTCATGTAAAATTGTATAACACATTTAACAGAGAAAACACTTGTTGAAATAAGCCAGGACCTCTTTGTCTGTCCATCTACTTCTCTGCCACCTCTCTTCCACCTTTTGTGGGCTGCTTCTTCACTTCTGTTTTGAAAGTTTTCAAGAAAAGTGCTACACTGAGGTATTAACGAATGTTGGGACAGCGAAGGCTACAGGAATTAAAATTAATGTTGCCTCTTTGAGTCTGATAGGGTTATGAACTTCACTTGTCAGAGGCAGAGTGTTTGGCTCCAGGATGATTTTTGCTTGGCTTTTATTTGGGCTTTTGAGGTCAAAGCTTACTAATTTATCTGTACAGCTAGACTGTATTTACTGTAATAACTAAATAGAATATTTTGTGCAGTCAAGATTATGCTTTTGCAATAGATAACAGGAAGGCTAACTGAATCATAAAAAGTTGCTTTATTTTATCCTTTTGAGCTTTGAACTTCCATTTGCTGTGGAATATTTAGGATTCTTTTGGGAGTGTTCATACTATAGGTTTTAATGTTCATTTCTGATTTCTTTGGTCAGATTTTTTGGACGGCTGTTTCCATAATAATTTTAATGTGATTACCATCAAACTCCTGCGTGAATGGGGTATGATCCTGAAGTATTGATGTTAGCATGTGTATGAGTTCTAATGGCTGTGAGAAAGTACCCCAAAAATTTTGTCTGTCTGTAATTGAAAGCATGCGGACGTGTTATGTAAGTGCTCCTTTCAGGCCTAGTCCCATAACGTCACCTGTTTATTGTGTGGAAAGTGGGATGCTTACAGTAGCTCTCTAGTGGGTTTGTTCACTGGTTATTTTGGAGAACATGAAAATGTTCCACTTTGGTGCCATTTTTCATAGTAACCATTTTTCCACAGAGTTGGCGGATTGGGCTGTTTTGTCTAACATCATGCTTCTTGAAGCCAAACCATCTCAACAAGAGGCGAAGACCTATGTCTTTCCATATGCTTTAATGAAGACGACGCCGATAGCTCCAACTGCAAAGTTGTTTGATTTTTAGCGACTGTTAAGTTGTAAAAACTTTGCATATTTGTTTAAGTATGAAAGATGCGAGCCAGCTGATTCTTCTATGTTGGTAGTTTATTAAAACAATGAGGACTGATCAAAACATGGTCACACAAGGGCTCTGTTTAGCAGAGAAAAGGAAATCGATTCACAGCCAGAACTTGGTTTATACAATACAGTCAGCTGGCTTGGATAGTTCATACAATGACATGACCCATTTTCTATTCTAATTAGATAATTAATGCATTATATTACCAATTAATTGCCCAGACACTGTTCTGAACAATGGACTGGGAGAATTATGCTCTCTGTGTCTAAGTGAGTACATCCACATGAGCTGTTTATGCTTCAGCTGTGCGTGGTATCAGTTAGATGACCTCAGTGTCTCCACTGCCGTCTCACAGTGCAATCAGCTGCACTGTGAGATAGCGCTCTTCCTCAGCACCACAAGGTGACCTGATCACTCTGTCTTGACTCATAGTGTCCCAGATAAAAATATTCACACCCGCTATTGTCGTCCTGCCCCCTGCCCAACAACAAATTTTCTACTTCAGTCCAACCTAATATAGTTTACTTTCTTTGGAGTATGCTCAGCTTAACTTCTACTGGCTGACTAACACACCAGCTGTACCCAACAGTAAATGCTTGCTAGTCAAACTTGCCTAGTCAAGATGTGATCCATATGCTTCTGGCTTTTTACTTTTTTCTGCTTTTGCAAAGAGATGGAAATATTCAGTTATGTTAGATTTAGTTTGAAAGTGGTCCTTTGGGTGCTGAAACTATGAGGAGCTGGGAGCTTTATTGCATGACACCTGTGTGTGTGTGTGTGTGTGTGTGTGTGTGTGTGTGTGTGTGTGTGTGTGTGTGTGTGTGTGTGTGTGTTTGCATGCTCCAGGCTAGACTCTGCTAAAATGCTACAATTCCTTGCAAAGCTTTCTACTGTATTTCACCTGACTGACTGTGAGAGAGATGGAGTTCTGTTATAAAATCATTCTGATTGTGTTTGTTTCACCTTTCATCTCTATGGCTGCAAAATCTCCGACGAGACAGTGATATGAATCGACTGTTATTTTCATGAGAAGAAGGATGATTTAAGTTGAGAAAGGGAAGGTGAAGGTTGCTCTGAAAGTAGTGAGGAGGATGAGGAGAGGCCAGAGGAGGCAGGGAAGATAGAGAAGATGAGCAATTAGGCATTTTCTCAGTATAGATACTCAACTAGGATCGTTTTTATTATCTTTGTTTTATACCATTGGGAAAATATGCATGAGAAATATTGATCAAGGAAGGATCAGGGCTCATCAGGGTGGTTTATACATAGGGCCCAGAATTTCATGCTATGCCCCTGAATAAACATATAAAAGTCAATTTCTGTTTGCAGCTGATATGTTAAGGAAAAAAATACCACAGTCATGTATGGAGGCTTAAAATCAATAACTGTTAAAGTATTTCAAAAGCTTAAACTCTGGGTTAAGTTACAACCCTCAATTTAGTTTGTGACCCCAAATCACACAAGAATGCCGAATTTCCAAAGCCTTTAGATATTACCATACAGTCATGAAATGATATTTGATGAATGACCTATGTTTTCTCACTGATTAGAATTTATTGCAAGTAATTGTCTTGTAGTAGTTACTGTATTTGCTTCATCATCACTTCAGTGATTGGTGCTAAAATTGACATGATTGAAAGTTGTTTATCCAGAGTGCACTGATATTATCACCACTGCCTGTCATCAAAACCATGCAATCTTCTTATAACAAATGTCATTTCAGCACTTCTTTCAGGCCTAGCACAATAATGTCACCTGTTATTTGTACAAAAAATGGGATGTCTTAACAGTAACTCTGTAGCTCGTTAGTTCACAGGTTATTTTGGAGAAGATGAAAAGAGTCTGCTTTGACACCATATTTCATGATAAACATTTTTCACCAGAGTTGCCAGATTGGGCAGGTGTGTCTAACATCTTCCTTGAAACCAAACCACCTCAGTGAGAGGTGAGAACATTTGTCTCTCCATAAGTTATAATGACGACGAAGGCGACAGCTCCAACTGTAAAGCTGTTTGAATGTTGGCATCTCCATATGGTTTACTTTCTTTGGAGTAAGCTCAGCTCAGCTTCTACTGGCACATTACTTTTACCTTACAGTAAGCATACAGACCAGTCAAACTTGCATGGCAAGATGTGATGCATACTTTTCCTGTTTTATTTATTTTTATTTTTTTACCGCTTTTGCAAAGTGATGGAAATACTCATTGCCAGCTGCCTTATGGTTAAATATTTTGAAATTAGTTCAGTTAGATTTAGTTTGAAAATTGTCATGAACTGATTGTTCATTACTCAGAGGGTTATACATAATTTTTGCACTGTTTGCTACTGTGTAATGTTCTCAATAAAGTTTTGATCATAATAGCACATCTTCCTCATGGAACCAGTTAGGACTTTTTGACAGAACACAGGATCAGCTGTTAAACCCAACTTTAGCAGAGTAAATTAATTAAAATAACACTATTGTTGTGAAGACATTTACAACTCCATCCCCAGAGTGTTTTATTGGATATTTTGAAAAGCACAAAGTGAAATAGTTGTCTTGTGGTTTTTAAAACTTTATTCGTAACTCCTAAAATAACCACCAGAACAAATAATTGTGTTGTTTTTGTACATTTGAAATAAAACTTTCCAGTTTAAAAGGGATTAAATAAACTTTTGTTTTTCAATGAGAGCCTACTTTCTTGTCACTATAAAAGGTTTGAAGATGACATTAGGGGTAAGAGAATAAATGGGATGAAGCAGCCGTTGCTAACTGTTGCCTCACTGAAATCTTACTCTGTACTTTCACTCCTGTCTCAATTTGTATCGTTTCTCTCCTTCATTTGTGGCGCATGTGTCATTGGTAACGAAAAAGCCTCTCTCTGTATGACTTTCATTTTTCTCTTTTTGTCTGCAGATTCCTTTCATCTTCTGTCTCCCCCTCTCTTTTTTCCCTCCCTTGTCTTTACCCTGACATTTGAACCTCTTTAAACAGCTGAGAGGGACTTCTAAAGCTCTTGTTACTCATCATCTTGGTCTAATAACACAAAAACCTCCAGAATGTAGGGAGAGATCAAAGTTGGCAAATGTATAAAAGCACTCAAAGGTATTGAACTGAGGCACATGGTTTCGTTCATTAGTAGTATTCAAACTCCACAGATCTGTTTGGTGCTGGGTTTAAACCTACAACTGCTGATGTGAACCAATTACACAATTTTACATGGAACAGTTGAAACTTAGCATGGTTATAATGAACTTTATGCAAATTCACACATCCTGATGTTAATCATATGCAAAGAACTTCTTTAATCACGTTTAACGGAGTGATACAATCCTTTTCCTTCAGCTATAATCTACACCCTGGAGTAGTTAATTTATGCACACACAAATACCCAGCTATGCCTACTTTCATCACGTTCTACTAACAGCTGGGATTTCATCATGCATCCTCCATACCAAGGGGAAACATTAGTGCATTTACTGGAATCACACATACACACGTATCTGTGAGATTTGCTGGAAACCATCCCACCCACCGACTAACTGCCTCTTATAGTGGCTCCGAGCACCTCATCAGATCTCTGAAGTCTTGTTAATAATTGAAAACACACAAATCATTCATGGGGCAGTTGCTTAGGCGAGGCGACACAAACCACCAGTGGAAAAATACAGCTCTGGTTTTGACCTCTCTCTCCCCGCTCCCATGTTTTTGCTTGGCAGTAACGTAACCTCACTGGACATTTGCTCGACAGACGAGGATGTATTGAGCAATGTTGGAATCAACAAGTAACCTGGGTTCGACCCCAGGTAAGGGAGGAAGGAAAATTCTTCGAGGCAAACTAGAGGATTGCTTTAAATGGTTTTTTTTTCTCAAAAGTATAAAACAGATCTGCATAAATATCAAAGGCAGGTGAAAAACAATTTTTATATTTAGCATTTGCTCTTAAAATGCTTTGTGTGTGGTTTGTATTGGTGAGTTGAGAAAGAGGAAAAGAACATCTGCCCACAGTGGGTCGGCTCTCACACTTGAATGCCTCCAGCAGCGACGCTAATGGGAATGGGCAGAAATCTGGGGCAGACACTCTTAATGGTACTCTCAAACTGGGAGGACTGGTGACCCCTGTATTACACTCTTTCTTTGTCTCTCACTATATTCTTAGCGAGAATTTCTCATTCTTCTTTCTGTTTTTGTCTCAGCTTAATGAGCTTTGGGGTTTCCTTTTTTGGAGTTTTTCTTCTTAAATTCATTCATTAATTCTCTCCTTGTCACCGTCTGGTTTTTAACATCAAATGAGTGCAAATTTCTTTGAGTTGGTATATTCTCCATCATCCTTTCTTTTTTGCATCAGCAGTCTTGTCACCTAGCCTTCATTTGCCTATTGTTGTGTTGTTTATTTTTGTCTGTATTTTTTTTTCTTTCTCTCCCTGCTGTTCTTTGTTTATGACTCACTCCAGTATTGTTTCTTACAATCACTTAAGTCATTCACTGTTTTTCCATTTTTGGTTTTAGACAAGGAAAGCACAAAAAAGAGCTCCTTGTAAATTCATACTTAACCAATTTGCACCCCTATTTTATATCCTACCATTACCATTCTCTACCAACATATTGTTGTAAGGCCTTGAGTCATATAGACTCAAGAGTCCTATAAGTCCTATTAGATTCGAAATTTCCGTTTAATCCTAATTATAATGCAGTTTAGTTAATTTTTTTTAAATATAAATCCTGCTTAAAGTTTGTGTAACTCCTGTTTGCAGCACTGGAGGTAAATGCAGTCCAAGAGCAGCTCATAAAACTGCACAAGTGTGAACTCCAAAACCAGTTGCTTAAGGGTGTATTCACACCTGACACATTTGGTCCGCTTTAAACAGACCATAGTTCCTTTCCCCCATTCATTCAGATCTTTTGTGTAGGTGTGAATACACTCAAGTGAACCCTGGTGCGGACCAAACAACCAAACTGAGACCCACTTTTTGAAGTGGTTTCAGTCCGCTTCCACACGAACTCTGGCACGGTTCACCTCTGATGTGAATACAGACTGACCTCGATGCAAACCAACTACAGGAAATACACATCTTTTTGGACTTCATGAGCCACTGTTGCGGGGCATTATGGTAAAAATGAGCCTTTCAGTGTTGTTAACACTACTGCTGTACGTACTGATTGTGATGAAATCGTGCCTGACCCACCGTTTTCTGCTTAGCGATGGTGCTGCCAGCATGTCGTAGGTCAGGGGACACAGAGCATCTCATCTTATTCAGTTTGTAACACGCATTTGTAATAAAGACCACTTTTGGTCTGGACCAAACAAGGGGACCAAAAGACTTTCTTGGTGTGAATACACCCTAAGACATTAATAAATTAGGGAGGTTATAATGGGACATCAGTTTGCAGGGATACTAAGATTAACAATGGGATATGTGTAGTATACTGTGATAATCTATATTCATTCAGAATATAACTCAGAGACGCTCAACCGTTTACTGAAACTAGACACAAATTTTTCATCACAAGGCATCTAATCTCTCAACTGAGCATCTCAAAGTCTGAGCAGACCTTTGAAGATGGTACAGAGCTGGCAGTTCTTTCATAGATCCAGTTGAGAACTGGCTCCAGCACCAGCCCTGGTTTAGCAGGGGGGTTGGTTTGGTGGTTGCATTAATTAGGAAAATAAAATAAAATGTACATCCTGATCTTTGTTCTAAAAAGAAAACTTAATTAGGTTTATGTTGCTTTGTAGCTGAGTTCGCTTTAGAAGCTCAACTGGAAAGAGTAGAAGAGGTGACGAAGAGTGAAACTGACATGGTGCTTTAAAGGATCTGGACAGGTGAAGAAGAGCAGGGCATCAGATGAGACATAGACTTAACAGTTTGTCTCCGTTCAAAAGCAGCATTTGTCACGCAAAAGAAACAAACTCTGAGACACTGATCTGTAGCCGAACAAGATGGTGTTTGTACTATTTTTAGCATATGGTATTGGTGTCAAAACTCAAATTTCTTATTTCTTTCCTGCTACTTCCTATGTAAAAGAGGTAAATAATTGTAACTGTACTTGAGATTTTAATTTTTTGTTAAAGTTACTTTAAAAATGTGAACTTTCCTCCTAAATGCGTTGGCATTTTGTCAGGAATTGGATAAATTTAAAATATTTGACTTGACATCAATAACTAAAACAAATCTTGTTTCACACCATACATTCTTGTGTTTTACTTTATACATTATTTTAGAATGACAAAAGAATTTAAAATTATTTACAAAAGTGTCAAGATGACAGCAGTTCAGAACAGAACTGACATACCACAGACATACAGGTGCTCCTTCCTTCCTCCCTTCTGTGTCCTTCCTTTTTCCCTTACCATCTTGCCTTTCTGTCCTTCCGTCTTTCATCTCTTTTGTTCTTTCCTTCTTTGTCTGTTTCCTTGTCCCCTACCACCTACCATCTTTGCTTCCTTCCAGTTTCTGTTGTTTTCGGGTCTATATTTATTTCCCACTATAGAAATATCTGCCATTAATTAATTAGGTATTTATAGTTTAAAATGAAAATAAAGGACTGAGAACGTTGGAAAGAAGAGTCTAAAAAAACTCATTTTATTGGAAAACATGTAGGAACCCTGAATTGAGGAAAGGCACAGCTGTCCCAGCATTTCAAAACAGTTTAGCTACCTTGCCTTATTGGGGGTCATAAAATAATCAATATATTAAATATGCAGTTCAGAAAAAAGCAAACAAACTGAGATTTAATCTTTATTTCTATATCTCAGCTGCAAAAATGGTGGTTAATGTGGTTTAATGTGGTTCAAAACTTAAGTAAACAGTGATTGAATACCTTAGCAAATAGCACCAGATGGAGGTCTCCCTCTGTTGCATTTGGATGATGCACCTGAATCAACTCTTGCAATGCATAAAAATTGATTTTCTTATCCTAATCAATGCAGTTTAAGAATCTGCCAACCAGAGCAGGACTGAGGCAAATCAATCAACAGAGCTGTGTGGAATACCCGAGTAAGTGGTTTGTTCACACTGACAGATAAATTCCACCTCCTCCCAGCAGAAATGAAGCTCATCAGCAAAGGCAGCATCAGGCCTCAGAGCCCCATCTTGAACAGAACCAGAGAGGATGCCTGATTGGGTTGTAAAAGGGAGGAGAAAAGTTTGGAAGATCAGACAGAGACGGGGGATTAGCCTAACAATTTTATCAAGAATATTATGTAATGGGTGCAAGATGTAATTGGTGTTATTTCTTTTTAAATTATATTAAAATTACATTATCCTAAATTAAACATCTGAGACAGTTAACAGCTTTGTCATCTCTGCTTGGGATGCTGTATTTGCAAAGGATCAACACTTATTTTGTCTAATCCAACTCTTGCTATTACATAATACAGCTTTTAAAAATTAAGTAGAAGTGGTTATGTTAAAAGAACCTTAAAGACTTCATATATATCTGATTTTGCGTGATGCATATTTTATTTCTTGTCTTTAAGACCATATTCAAACATATCAATGTAAATTCCAATTCAAAATGGATCTAAAATTGAAAACCTGTCTGTATTCTTTTAGATAATCTGACATTTCATGTGTTCTGTAAACTTTTTTGATTTTTCCAGCTTCTATTGTAGTTTTTTTTTTTTTTTTCTCAATCTTGAATCTGCCACTGGGACTGCAACAGAAATTACCTTGGAAAAAAAAAAGTAACAATCTGGTACATTGTCTTTAAGATGTTTTCTAGACATGCTCCCATTTAAAAAACAAAAACAAAAACAAAACAAAAAAAACCCCCCCAAAAACATTTAACTGTTTTTATCTATTTTGCTGCACAGTTTCGCACTGCAGACAGACGCTCAGCCCCTACCCTTCCTTTCTGTCATTTTCTCAGATAATTTCCTGACCCGTGTGCTGAATCAAATGCAGGACACAGAATGAAAAAGGTAAGGAAGTTTATGTACAATAATACAATATAATACAATGAATGTGCACAATGAAGGGAGGCTTGGGTCTCTGGGTTTGGCAGTGTCTGAAGGAAGACAGGAACTGTTAGAAAAGGCAAAGGTAACTTGGGGATGAATCTTGATAATGTAGATGAGAAATTATGGCTTACAGTTCTGGCACCTATGATGTGTCCACATACACCTCAGAAAGTACATAACTGCGTCCCTGCATGGACCAGATCCTTGTTTCCACTGTTTAGAAACATGTTTTCCAGTTACTGGTTTTAACTGAATCCATGGTACGTACTCCCACAAAGGATATTGAAGGGTTAATTCTCAGGTTCTGTTAAGCTATCAGTAATACAAAAATATCATTGCCATTTGTTTGTTGAAAATGCTAATACCTGTCTGGAGTAATGAAAACAAACAAGCCAGTCAGATGTAAGCTGTGTATTTTAGCTGAATTTAGTTCTTTGAAACAACTCAAACTGAAAATGCGCTAACCATTTTTCAGAATCAAAATAACTTTACTCGCAGAAGCGAAGAATTTGATTTTGGTTTTTCAGCACTCAGATTGTACAGACATTTGTGGCTTGCAATTGGAAGGTTATAGGTTTGATTCCAGCTTGTTCCTGTCACATGTTGGTGTGCCCCTGGGCAAGGCTCTTAACACCAAGTTGCCTATCAATCTGCATATCAGTATATAAATGTTTGTGTGGGTGAATGTGGCTGGAAGAGCATCTGGAAAAGCACTTTATAAGTTCAGTCTATTTACCATAAGCATAAACAGATAAACTCTAGGGGAAATAAAATATAGATAAAGGAACATTATTTGTTTGTAACCAATTCTTTTTTTTTTTTTTTTTTTTAAATAAAGAAAAAAGATCTGCAGCTGTATTTTCAACCAAACAACATCGACCAACGAATCACAGTTTATCTTTTTTTTCCCTTTATTTATTTCAAATATGCAAATGATACCTAGCTTCCCAGTTATTACTAATAATATATTTCACCATGTCAAATAAAACTCAAGGAAGCACAAAAAATGCAGTACTATATAACCAAATAAAATACTGACATTCATGGTGGACTGGTTCAAGTGGTGGGCTCAATTGAGGCAACTCCTCATAAATGACTACTGACCTGCCTACTTCTTATTGTTTTGATACTAATTAAGATCAAAAAAATGTATTAAGTGCAACTCAATATTGAGTTTGAAATTTTAGTGTCAAAACAACCCTGTACTACTGTAATACATTTTTGCTCCAACAATGAATAACAGAGATGTGTTGCTCCACTTGCATCATTGTTCATGTGTGTATCATGTATGCCTAGAAACCTTAATTAGTTTTAAATGGGGCACTGCTTATTATCTTTCTTCAACAGACAGATTTTTACTGTTAATTTTGTCAGTAAGGATATCTTAATCATCTGTGTTGAAATATCAACAGTTTTCATCTCAGACTTGTGTTCAGCAAAGAGAGACCATATTTTTGCTTTCATGCCCTTCTTTTGTATTGTCTTGTTGATGCAGGGGGTTGGCCTGATAAATTAAAATGATCTCTCTCCCTCCATATTAAGCTTACACTACAAACATTTAATTAATTTGTTCTTAAAAAAGAATCCTTCTTCATCTTCAACCTTTTTTTTATTATTATTATTTTTTCTTTCTGCAACTGTTTGTGTTTCAGCTGCCTTTGTTTCCTCTCTTTGCCCTGGGTTTTTATCTCTCAGAGGTTGTTGGTTTGGGATTCTTGCACAAATTCATCGCAGGGGCAATAATTCCAAATGGATTCTGGTTTAGGAGAAAAGTCTGAAGCCCCTTGAATATTCAGGACAGTGGTGCTCTGTGATCAAGCTCAATTGAGATATTAATAATCAAAGAGCTAAGCAGTGGAGGTTGTTTTTGTATTTTATTTTATTTTTTTAAATTCAACTGGGAAGCCACAGAAACTCATTCATCTGACCAATTTAACTGAATCTCTAAAGTGAATGACACAAAGTAGTTTTAGGATAGGGGTAAGGCCACAAAGTATTTATTTTTTCAGGTGTATATAAGAAAGTCGAATTGTACCTCTTCAGTTAAAGAAGATATGTCATTGTGGGGGACCTAAGTAAAACTCCAAGATCAAACTTTTCTGCACTCTCTTCAGCCTTTATGGTGTCTGCTAAAAGTCTTGTTCTTTCTTGCAGCTTGACTAAACTGCAGACCTGTCCTAGAAAATACAGAAAATACAAATTGCTTGTTGAATCTTTGTGCTTTTTCTTACTTGAAAATAGTTGATGTTAACTTTTGTTTATTTAGTAAAGGCATTAACTCAGGAAAAGGTTATTAAAGTGGCTCAATGGGAATTACAGTAGACCCCCGGTATCCACGGGGGTTAGGGATCAATTGCCCCTGAATAGCTAAAATCCCCATACCTGAGACTCCATCCAAAAATGCTTGTAGCTACCTATTTTAATAGTTCAAAACTAAATATACCTAAATTTCCTTAATACGCACAGTGGGAACTGTCTTGGTACTACCACAGAAGTCAACAGTCTTCCTTATCTTTGCTCTGGGGGGGTACAGCCAATCAGTGCCAAGGAAAATGAATAGCATTCCTGGAATGGCTCCTTTGCAAAGACAGCCAATAGTGTGTTAAGTAGCATTGCGCCTAGGTATTTGACTTATCCAAACGCATTATCTGTCAAATAGTTTTTAGAAATGTGCTACGGTAAAATCTGCAAATAAGCAGGTTTTTCATGAATAATTTCAATTGATTGATTAATTGATTGATTTAACAGACTCATGGTCCACATAGACATAAAATCAAAGACACATGATATACAGAACAACAAAAAACTTATAAAAGACTTGCATACCAGTGTTTCCACACAGATGACTGGTAGCGTAATGCACTGGCAGAAGGATGTGACAACATTACAATAAGACTTTTCTGGGAGCTGCACAGACGACACACAAACTTATATATCAAATTTCTTATAATTGCCTGGAATGTCCTGACATGTGCGGTACAAAACATCTCACTTGCACTGCTGAATCTGGGTTTCTTAAGCAGAATTCTCAGGGAGTCATTATAAGAAACATTAAGCTTCTGCATGTTAGCTTTTTTAAATTTACACCACAAAGGCACAGTATACAGAGATGCACAGGCAGATTTGAATAAACGTATCTTTACATCTGAGCACATATGAAATTTCCTCACCAGAATGTTTGCTTGGGCATACAGTGTGATACTACATATATGTATCATTACCATATGACCCAGATATTTGTTTTTTGTACATTTAACTTTTGCCCCAACAGACAAAAATCTGGAAAACAAAGTTGTTTGTCTGCTTTAGTGCTCCATCTTAGCACAACAGTTTTCTTAGCATTATACTGCACATCATATCTCAACTCATAACCAGAGCAGACATTCAACACCAGCTGAAAGCCAGCCCTGCTTGGTCAGAGCTGTTTTCACAGAAAAGTCTGAATAGATGAATTTGCAAATACTGAACTGTGAATAAGTGGGGGTCCACTGCACATATGGTGTGTTCACTGATTAGAAAAAGATAGGATTCTTGAGTTCTTTTACCGGTTGATCGAACATCAGGGCTGTCCAAGCTGAAAATCATCTGATTATGTTCATCAGGCAATTTTAGTGCATCTCCCAAACTGTAAGAATTCAGGATGGTAAACCTTGAACCAACATGACAATTCTTCTGTTGATCAGAGAGCACACCAAGAAATTATGTTAATGTACAATGCTGTTTGTTTTATGACAGTGTCAGACAGTTTTTTTCTTGATATATTTAGATACAAATCAAATCTTCTTAAAAAGGGAGGTGGTTTCAACATGAATACATAAAAGGTAGATTTTGATAAAAGGACCTTGATGGATTTTCAAGACCATATAAAATGAAGTGAACCTTATTAAATTATTTAAACAACTGCTCCTCATCACAAATAATGTCACAAATTTCTAAAAACTAACACCACCATCAAATAACTTGATACTAAAAGAAATTTTCTTTTGTAGGACCTTTCGTCTACCCTTACTTTATCTTCCCTCTCTCCTCTCCTCCCACTCTGTAAAAGTGTCTTAGATGATCAAACAATGTCCTTTCTCTCACATGGCTAGTTTTGGATTACTTACCTGGGCCTCCCTGCAGGCCTATTAAGCCTCTACAGTCATGGCTGCTGCCTGGCTAGGTCTGCATTCATAATGGTCATTAACTTCTGGACCAAAAATGAATGGTGAAATAATACAATTCAGAGAAATCTGAAACTGCCTTTTACCAAGGGGCCCTGTATGGATAGCAGGCAATTTCACATCTCATTCACCAGAAGTGGTCTTATTGAATATGAGACGACTGGGAGAAGAGAATAGCAGTGTGGTTCCTTTACATTTCACCCAAATAGATGGAGGCTGTGATATCTTTTAGGTCTGTGTGGTCCTCTTCATGTATCACACATTTCCCTGGGTGGATCCATTGTTGGAGATAATATGCTCTTAAAAGCTTCCTTTCTCTTGTGGTCTGAAAACAGGATCTCCCATTCAGACCAAGTCCTTTAACTCCCCCCACCAACGAGCCAGTCGCGTTATTTAATTTTTCAAGAGGACCGCGGCATTGTACTGCTACTTATTTCAATCTCAGCCGACAAGGAATCTCTGTTCTGTTTAGGCTCTTTTCTCTATTCTGTTTCCATCAATAAAAACAGAGTTAGGTAATAGCGTATAATCCTTTCAATCCTTCCCTGACCTTTTCTCTGAGATCCATTGAAATAAGCTTACACACCAGGACTATTTGCTCCATCTGAAATGGTTTCCTTTGAACATAAAATCCTGAGCAAAGTAAAAAAATATTCCTTTTATTTGATCACAGAAAAAGCTAATTAAGAAGATTTTTCCATTGACTTTGAATCAATAAGGCAGCATGGCCACAAAATGACGAATAAGCTCAAAGTTCCAGAAATCAGCTTTTTTTAAATATAAGTTTCTTTTAGAGTGGTATTGAGGCTAAATTTATGGAGGACTTGTTGGCTCGATTTGAGCTTCCTTTTGTCACATGTTGATGTGCCCCTGAGCAAGGCACTTAACCCCAAGTTGCTTATCAATCTGTTTATAAATGTGTGCATGTGTGTGAGTGCGAATGGGTGAATGTGGCTCTAGTGTAAAGTTCTTTGAGTGGTCAATATGATTTGAAAAGCACTAGTCTATTTACCATTTTATAACCTTCCACCCCCTCAACAAAATAAATAAAGCAGACATTTCTGTTTGAGTAGCTATTATATGCTTTGATATAAAGCAGAATACACTAAAGTTTGTTCAAAATGTATAATTCTGTTAACATTGATCCAGAGCTGCTTGAGTGCTGACAGGGACAGAGAAGGAAAGCATTTAAATCCTATTATGTTTGGCCTTTATTTGGTCACCTGTCAACATCCATATTGATTTTAGTCTTTTTTTTTTTTTATAAAAGCCTTGACATGTTTCCAGTCTATGAATCTGGACAGGTGCTTCAAGTTCTCTGGAGATTTTTTGAACAAGTAAGGAAAGAAATAATAACTCAGATTTTAGCTTTTTTTGCTGTTACAGCTGAAACCAGAAGTTTACATACGCTGAATAAAAAGACACAAAAAGATTTTTTTCTCACAGTCTGAACTGAAATCACCACAAACCTTTCTTGTTTTAGGTTGGTTAAAATTACCAAATTTATTTCTATTTGCTAAATTCCAGAAAACTTAGTGAGAATACTTTTTAGACATTTTTTCTTCAAATTCAGAAGCTTACATACATTTGCTTACTATCAGGGATAATTATCTTCTAAACTGTATATCTTGGATCAAAGGTTTTGGGTTTCCTTCCTTAAGTTTGTCACGATAGCTTGCTGGAGTTGTGGCCCATTCCTACTGACAGAACTTGTTCTTGAACGCCTTTTTATATCTGCCTATTCTCTCTAGGATTGAGTTCAGGGCTTTGTGATGGCCATGCCAAAACATTGACTTTGTTGTCCTTAAGCCACTTTGTAACCACTTTGGCTGTACAGTGTGTTTAGGGTCATTGAGTCATTTGTGCCTGAGCTTCAACTTTCTGTTTTTACATGTTCATTCAGTATTTCTCCATAATATTCTTTTCTCATGATGCTATCTATTTTCTGAAGTACACCATGTCCTCCTGCAGTAAAATAGCTCCACAACATGATGCTGCCACCCCATACTTCACATTTGGGATAGTGTTCCCAGGCTTACAAATGTCCCCCTTTTTCCTCCAAATGTAATGATGATCATATGGCCAAACAGTTCCACTTTAGTTTCATCAGACCACAGGACATGTCTCCAAAAAGGAAGGTCTTTATCCCTGTGTATTTGCAAACTGCAATCTGGCTTTTTTATGTTTCTTTTGGAGTAATGGCTTCCTCCTTGCTGAGAGGTGTTTCAGCCCATGACTGTACAGGACATGTTTCACTGTGGATAATGACACTGTCTTAATAACTTCAACCAGCAATTTCACAAGGTCTTTGGCTTTTGTTCTGAGGTCAGTCTGCACATTTTGAACCAATTCACGTTTATCTCTGGGACCCAGAACCCGTCTCCTTCCTAAGCGGTATGATGGTTTGACTTTTCCATCATGTCTATATTTATACATATAATTGTTTGAACAAATGAGTGCGGCTCCTTCAAGCATCTAGAAATTGTTTCCAAGGATGTACCAGATTTGTGCAGCTCCACAGTTCTCGTCCTGATATCTTGGCTGATTTCTTTTGACTTTCCCATCATGTCAAACAAGACATCAGTGTGTTCTAGGTGTGGCTTTAAAATACATCCAGAGGTGTTCCTCCAATTAACTCAAATGTGTCAGTTAACCTATCAGAAGTTTCCCAAGCCATGACATCATCACCTGGGCTTTCCCTCACTGTTTAAAGAAATCATTCTGTATGTAAGCTTTTGATGTTAACATTAACAAATAAAACTTTGACAGATTATTTCTCTAATTATTCTGGCCTTTAGAGAAGCAGTTTGGTCATTCTAACTGACCTAAAACAAGAGAGGTTTGGTGTATTTTAACTTCAAAGAGTGAGGAAAAAAAAGTATCTTTTTATTTGGTGTATGTAAACATCTGGTTTCAACTGTATGTCTTAGAAATAGAATTTATATAAAAAGTAACATGTAGTGGTATAAAACCGATCCATATCATATTGACAGCCACTGTCAATGTGTAATAGCAACAATGGCTTCCTAATAAAAGCTAAATGTACCATGATTAAAAACTGAATCATGGTTAACTTCACTATTGATATAAAAATTAAATTAATACCTTTCATCACTGTGTGCAGTTTAAATTGGTCTCATGCAAGAGTAAACAATACATGCTGACAGCTTGTATCCTAGCAACTCAGACTCCTGTTTGTGACTCCCAACGGTCAAGGCTTGATCATTACTCAAAATAATTTTGCACTCAGATGAAATGAGATGCTAAAATTTGCAGAAGTGGTGTACAAGCTTAATGATATGTATTGCAGACCACATACTGAATGATAAATACTCCAGCGAGCCATTTATGGGTGTAGTAAAGGAGCATGTTTCTTTGACACCTGTGAAACTGGGGAATTGTATGGCTACGAGAAAAGTCTAAGAACACTGAAAGCTAAACATATACCTTAGCTGATTCTCAAAATAGAGAAAACTGGTGAAAATTTTAGCTGAAATACACAAGTTTGTTGGAACTGAAATCAGTTGTTTCCTTGAAATGAATGTTGTAATCAGAACAAATCAAATGATAGGTTGACTTAAAGTTTTAAAAATATAAAAAATATAAAGTTAAAGGTTGTAACTTGTTTCCTAATCCTAGCTATCCTTTGTAATTTTATTTCCTTGCCCTTGTCCAATTGCTTTGGCCACTTTAATCTGAGCCCATTAAATTCTGTTATTTTTCCTCCATACTTTCCTTTTGTACTCATCCTCATCTCAGTGTCTTAGGAATGCATACAGTTCAAAGTCCCTTTATCTTCATTAACGTCTGAGTTTGACTGGGGTTTAATCCTCCTCTCTGATTTATGTCAGACTGTTGAGATTTTTATGTTCTCATCAGATCTCAGTGTTTTTACATCTAATCTAAACCTTCTTTTACTAAAGACTAAATATCTTTTGGATTTCATAAACAGCACTTATGAATTTATTTTAAATTCTCTGTTATTCCTGTTTGAAAATCTAAACTGTACTTATTCAAATACTTATTAGCTATGGCGTCAGCACAGGGAGTTGTTCTTGGGTTATTAGTCTAACTTTAGATATTTATATATAAGGCTAGTCTAGACAGCACAGTATAAACTATGTTGCTATAAAATGATTACCCTTAAAAAAACAGCATATGTAATTTGGCGGTTTTTCCATTTGACTTTTTATAACTTTTCTTGGAACAGTCCTCCCCACTTAGTACTTCTGTTTCCTGAAAATCACTGCACTAAAAAAGGGAGGCCAAAACTTATGAGACAGTTGTCTGCTGCTGCACTGACCAATGTATTCTGTGCTTCTTCTTCCTTCCTGATGCCTTGCTTCTCCTTAAAGTAATAATATCCTGGATATGCCCATTGGCTATGTTTAATATAACCTCTCCTACAATGCCCATCAGTGATTTCTTGTGTTTCTAAACCAGACTAGCCCCACCTGGCAAATCACTGACCTTTACATTCTGTCTCCCCCTCCATCAGGCAAATTGGGTTCTCATTAATAGTTCATTGAACACCTTCCTCTGCCTTGTTATTACATTGATTCACCTCCCCTCTCCTCTGCTTTTCCCTAAACACTTCTTGTTTTTAGGTAGCTGCCCCACAATGTGCACTCATTTACACCCAAAGCTCACTATTAACCTTCGAAGAAGCATCTCAGCTTTCAGTTGCCCCCTGCTTTCTCCTCTTTGATTTCATTCTTTTTACTCAAAGTCTCATTCCTGTTGTATTGTTAATATAGCTCCTTCTGCTATCTCTTTACCCAACTCTCTGATGCCTTCTTTTTACCCATTACTTGCATCTTTTAAAGCTTTTTGGATTTTTTTTTTTTTTTTTTTTTTTTTTTTTTTAAAACAGTGTTAGTCTTTCAGATGGTATCTGAGCAATGTGAAAATGGAAAATAGCTAAGTTGTAACACAGGAAAGTTAGCCCGTAGGGCAGGAGCTTCATGAGGCGCTAAGATGATGTTGAAAAAGAGCCAGATTCTGGGTCATTGTTTCAATGCTCTGAGTACAATGCAAAGGACAGAAAATCAATCAGATTCACCTTTTAAATGGGGGTACTAAATGAAAACAAGATGTTGTGCTCATACCTGAATAGAGAATCAAAACTTTAGTGCTCATATAAACATTTTACTATTGGCTCGCATCACCATAAATGTACAGCGTTTTGATTTAGAGCGAAATTGGCTTGCAGCAAATAATAATACAGCAGAGGAAGTTATTGGTTTTTCTCTCTAGAACAGAGATAAAAGTACAATCCGCAGTCATCCTGTGGTTATGAAGTCGTAGTTTCATGACAGGCAGTTAATGGTCTTCAATATCAGTAATGGAAAGAACATTAGTGGGTAGTTTGAATATCCAACAGATACTGTCTGTCATATTACACTAAGACTTCCAGTAATGGATTCAACTGCAGAAATCTGAGCTAAGCTGTGTTTATACTCTTATCTTTTTGTCATGTTTGTCACACAGTAAATTAAAAACAGTAATTACATCCATGCTTTTGTTCCTTTTTTATCATGTCATGTGAAATAATCTGTAGCAGAGGCTCTAATTTAAATCACAAACCCTGCACTTGCCTAGATTGTCTTGTATTCAAATCTGCAGTGTATTTTTAGCAAATCCTGAATTATTTCAGTTTCTCTCTTCCTGGGGAAAAATCCCAATTAAAGGACTTTGTTTTTTAAGTTGTATCTCCACAAAAATGGAATATGAACACTTCCCAGCACAAAGAAAATGGTAAGAATTTGTAAACCTCCGAGCAGTTGTTTCCCTGAAAATATTTTTGATGAAAATTAATTTAAAATTGTATAAATTCAGTTTTTTAATGTTTGCCAAAATTAAAAAAAGTTTAATCTGGACCCCACACCCACTTGGTTTAAAAACTATGATTTATGAAATATGTTAATCAATTATCTAGGAATTTGTAATGAGCAGAATGGGAAAGGAGATAAAGAAAAAAAAAACTCCAAAACTTTCTGACAAAGAACTGCAGCAAAGAGTTGCATCTTGGAGTCACAATGTGTCTATAGCAACCATTTATGTGCCAACCAGATGTTTGACTAGCATTCTGAGAAAATACTATTTCTAATGTTTTGAAAAAAAAAATCTAACATCACTAAAACTGTAGAATTTGTTAAACATTCTGGGACTTTGGCACTGCACTTTGACTATGGTGGTTTAGCTATGTAGTTGCTCTTCTAGCCATTTACAGCTAGACACAAGACTTCAGGATGGATGGTTAATAATGGAGCTGTTGTTTTGGGCATGCATTAAACATAGACTACGCACATTTTCCTTCCTTCATGCAATATTTAATGTTTTATCCTGGTAAATAGTTTTTTTGTCTGCCTTGTAAAGCAGTTAGTTAACACTTCAAGGTTTTAAATGTGACATTTAAATTGAGTTGACACTGACTTATAACAATCATGTCAGTTTTAACAAGGCCCAGTGAAAGATAGATACCAAACAGATACAAATCCAGTTGTGGCCAGCACTTGAGAAAAGGGCTGTTTAAAAACTCTGGGCTAGCTTTTAGTTAGCTCTAGTTCAAAATATAGAAAACTGAAAGTGGTATAAAAAAAGTAGACACAGCATGTATCCTTTAATACTCATTTTGTGGTTGGTGTAGTATTTATTTTTGTTATGTGTTCTTTTTAATACCTGTAATCCTAAAAAAAAAAAATCCAGATAAGGTTTGATAAAGTTTAGATTGTGAATTAGAGCTGATCAAAGGTGAAATTAAATTATTATATCATTATTTTAATTTACTGCAAGAATGCATAGAGGGGTTCATTTAAAAAACCCTGTACATTCAAAGATCAATCAAAATACTAGTCCTCTGCTATCTGAGTAGCTTTTATGACCATAGAATCATCATATAGCTCCTACAGTGAGCTTTCTGCTGAACAAATGATTGTGCTTGGCCGGGTTGAAAATGGCGGGATAGTTTGGTTTGTGTTTATTCATAATGAAACTATACCAAGAGGAGATGTTAGATAGATGGATTGATAGATGGATAGATAGAAAGAAAACTTTATTAATCAGTTTGGGATATGCCCTCAGAGAAATTTTCATCTTTGTCTCCTACACAGCACTCTTAGACATACATAAAAACACTTAAAGTGTTAAAAGCATTGAAAACTTAATCAGACTGGCTGATTGCCAATTGACTAACTGGTCAACAGACTGCCCCCCCCTCCCAGTTCTACAATCCCTCTGTGCTTCTGTTGTACTCCTGTTAGACCTCCTCCCTCCCAGTGAGGAGTTGAACAGTTTGATTGCACGGGAGACAAAGGAGTCCCTCAGTCTGTTAGTCCTGAACTTTGAAAGAAGCAGCCTCCCACTGGACATGCTTTCATGGCTGCTGATGACAGTGTGCAGAGGGTGCCTGGCATTGTCTATAATAGCCAGGAGTTTCTGCAATGTTATCCTCTCTGCTACTGATGCCAGAGAGTCCAGCCTTGTGCCAACCACTGAGCCAGCCCGCTTGATTTGTTTCTCCAATCTGGAAAGGTCTGCCTTGGAAATGCTTCTGCCACAGCACACCACAGTGTATGAGAAGATGCTGGTGACAGCAGATTAATAAAACAACCCCCACAGCTTCCACAGATGTTAAAAAGATCCTAGCCTCCTCAAGAAGCACATCCTGGTCTGGTACTTCTTATACAGCTGATTTGTGTTGCTTGTCCAGTTCAGCTTGTTGTTCAGCCACAGCCCAAAATATTTATGGGTCTGCATAATCTCCACCTTCTCCCTTCCTAACCTAACATAAGGATAGATTCAGTTGAACCAATTTTAATACATTTTTACTGACATTTCACTGAGCATTTAGTTTCCTTAGCAGGTGAAGACAATGATGAGCCTTTTTGTTAATATGATTCATATGCTGGGGAAAAAAGACAGAGTGTCTTGTGCTATTCTATGCTGAGGTATTTAAAGGACTCAACCTGCTCCACTGCCTGGCCTTGGATAACCAATGACTTAAGGAGATGCTCTGATATTTTCCCCTGCCAGTACAGCACAGTTCTCTGGTTTTGGTGGCATTTAGTACTCGAGTCCTCTGCAAAAGTAGGATTTTATAGAGACCTACATATCTTCGACTGGAAAAGATAGAGTAAAACATGTGCTGATACTCAGAAAAAGGAGGAAATTGATTCAAATAATTGTTGACCGGGTCGACTAAATCAGGAAAAATATTGATTGATAGGTTGACTATAATAGATTGTGAGAGATTGTAGGAGAAGACTTCTCTCCTGTTGATAAAGCAGAGGTTTCTTTTTCAACTCTTAACTGGAGATTATTCAGTTCAATTCAAAAATACTTTATTGATCCCAATTAAATGTTGATGTAACTCATTTAATTAAGGAGTCATAGATTTTGATGGCTGTGCGCAGGAAAGGTCTCCTGTAGTGGTCTGTTTTACAATCAACCTGAAGAAGCCTCTGACTGAAGAGGACTCTGTTTCCAATGACAGTCTCATGAAGAGGATGTTCAGGGTTGTCCACAATTTTCTTGATTTATCCAAATCCTTCTTGCATTATCATGTCCAGAGGAGGTTCGACAGTTGTCCCCAGAACAGAACCAACCTTCTTTATCAGGTTGTTGAGTTTTTTTAGGTCCCTGGCTCTGATGCTGCTGCCCCAACAGATGATGGCAGAGGAGATGACCGCTCTCAACAACAGACTTATAGAAGATCTGAAAAATCCTGTTGCCAAACCTTGAAGGATCTTATCTTTCTCAAGAAATACAGTCCTGCTGTCCCTTTTTGTAGATGGCTTCAGTGTTGAGTCTCCAGTCCAGTCTGTTGTCTAGATGAACACTGAGGTATTTATATTCCTCAACAACCTCCACTTCTTCTCTCATGATGGAAATAGGGTTTGATCTAAACCTGTTTGTCCTGAAGTCTACAGTCATCTCCTTTGTTTGGTTCACACAAGATGAGATGATTGTTTCCACACCATGCCACATAGTGGTCCACCAGATCTCTGTACTCAGCTGGTAGCAGCTATCCTCTTTTCAAATTATAAATGATAGTTTATGGTAACAAGTTCAGACTTAAGGCTATAAATTGCTATAAATTGGTAAATTACAGATCCTGTTAACTTATTTAGCCTCTAATCCTTATCCACACTTTGTATCGCCACTGTTTTAAACTTCTGGTTGTGGTTTATGAGGTAAACTCCAAAAACAGAAACTTTCATTCTGTTTGTTTTTGTTTTGCAAATCTATTCTCATCAGAATAACAAAAAAGGTTCCCAATAAAGGGATTGTTTTCTGTCTAACGAAAGTCATCAAACTTCCAAGATCATCCTGATGAATCAGAATCCACCAATTCCTTAATCTACACCTCCGTTATCTCCCAGTCAATAATCCTTGGCCCTCATTTAATCTGACAAGCATCTACATGGAGAGAAAGGCATTCACTAGCACTGGCAGGTATATGATATTGATTGGGATGAGATAAAGTTTGTCCTCTTCAATCATGCAGGGAGATTGGACCTGTGAGTTCTAGGCTGGTAGAGCTCAATCCAGTGTGTGCACAGCCACTCAAGTAAAAGGCTGCAATAATGAAGAGCGTGGAGGCAAAAAAGGAGCAAATAAACAGACAAATTTGTCCTCTTCCTATTGCGAGGAGTATGTGATGCAAGAATAGGAAGCCGTATATTGATGTCTCTGAGAGGACTTAAGAGTCACTGCAGGGTTGGGGATATTACATGCATGTTTCCTGCGGGACTTTTAAGTCAAAATGCATTTTTGTTTAACCTTATTAATTTCTGAAAATCTGAAGAGTGAGTAAACGGTTTTTATAGCACCATTTATTAAAGGGGGTGGTGACATTCACTTTATCTAACTAACTGTAACTGTAACTATTCTTGTGTGAGTTGAATTGCTGCATATGTCAATTCTCCAAGAATTTCATTAAAAAATATAATGTCACTTTTTTGTAGGGGGTTGTTTTGGCAGATTTCCCTCCTCTGTAAAAGGGTTGGGTACAGTAATGGTATGCGGCTCCACCTAGTTGACTTCACTCTGATTGGCTACAACCATATTTGGGAAACTCTTTAGTAAAATATGCTGAACGTCGTCTCAAATTGAGGTTATAATTGCGTGGTATTTGCCCCATAAATGAACTTCAGCCACTCTTTGATTCTCTCATCCTTCAGGAGTAAGTGGAAACTTCCAGCCATTTTTGATTCTCCCTCGGACATAACAGCTCTGCTTTTTAGTACCTATCCTCTTAAGTAGAGTAATCAGACATGCTAACGTGACTTAGCCCTTCAAATTAGCTGGTGTATCAGCTGGCGAGAGGAGGGAGAGGGAGGGCTATTTGCTTGTTGGTGTGCTCTAATTGTAGAATATGAATTGCATAGAAAGATAACCTACGTAGACTGATAAACTGTTCTCTGATTTCGTCGTTTTTGAGCAAGAAACAAAGCTGACCATCTATGAGAAGGCTTTTGATACCAACTCTAGACATTCACATGGCCTCATCAGTGCACAAACATATCATATACCCTGTCTTCATCTCACACCTTTGGGAAACTTTCTTACATTCTGGAGGAAGATTGGGGACTGGAATCTTAATGGGTTATGTTTAGGCTTGAAGGCTATTAGTGTTGTGGCAGCAGCCAGTGACCCTGCTGTTGCTCCTGAGACGCAACTGGTGATGGTGAGCTGTGAAATTGGAGACATTTAGGACCCTTTAGGACCTGATTGCATTTGAGACCTCCTGAAAAAGAAGAGTGTACCTAGTAGCCAAAAGGAGTGCAGCTTCTATAGTTGCAGAAGCAACAGGAGGAATGAATTGTGGAGGCAATGATCAGGATGTTCTGAAGGATGTATTGAAAGAGCTGAAATGGGCAAACTGAGACCGTCCCAAGATGCGTTAATTTGGTGGGGGAACCGCTGATTCATACTGGGGATATTGTCAGGTGGTGGTAGAAGCACTATGGGAATTTCCTCAGTTCAGTCCTCATGTCCCCTGTAGGGAAGACAGTCATGGCTGACATACACCTTAAATGTTCCAATTTTGATCCTACTTCTTGCCCACCTTGGGAAAGTTTATCGGAGGTTCTAAGTAATGGTTTAACCTCAGATTCAGGAGAAAGAGTGTGGCTTTTGTCCTGTTTGTGGAACATTGGACAAGATCTTTATTCTCACACAACTTCTGAGCAAATCATGGATGCTTTCTTGTCTGGTTCAAATGTGTTATGCAGTTGTGGAGAGGACTTGCCACAGAGTATTTTGTGGTGAAGGGGTGATATCTGGTCCTTGTATATCCAAAGCAAGAGTTGTGATGGTGTTCTTGGCACAAAGTCAGACTTGCTCCCTGTGCGAGTTGGAGTCTGCCCGTCTGCTCCTCCCTCTGGTTTTAAAATGAATAAATTATTGGTTAGTGGTTCAGGCATCTGGTAGATTCCAATTGTGACACACCCTCCTTTGGAGGTTTTCTGACTACATCCTCCCCTGGAGGAAACGGTGGGGAAGAACAAGAAACCACTTAGAGGAACCGTATAATACACTGCTCACAGAATTAAGGGAACACTAAACTAACACAGCCGAGATCTCAAATAATTAATATTTCTCATTGAAAAACGTTATTAGTAACACAGTGGAATTTGGAATTGATTGAGAAGAAATAACACAAAAATTATCAATGTAAATCAAATTATTACACCATGGATATCTGGATTTGGATTCATACTCAATATGAAAGTGGAAAATAAATGACAGGCTGATTCAACGCCAGTGAATATTCCCTCAAGACAAGTCTAAATGAGGCCTCAGTAGTGTGTGTGGGCCTCCACGTGCCTGCTATACCCTCCCAACAGTGCCTGGGCATGCTCCTGATGAGACGGCGGATGTTCTCCTGAGGGATATCTCTTCCAGACCTGGATTAGAGCATCAGCTAGCTCCTGAACAGTCTGTAGTGCGACGTGGCGTTGGTAGATTGACCGAAACATGATGTCCCCGATGTGTTCAATTGAATTCAGGTCTGGGAAACGGGCAGGCCAGTCCATAACATCAGTGCCTTCTTCAGGAACTGCTGACACACTTCAGCCACATGATGCCTTGCATTTCATGCATAAGAAGGAACCCAGGGCCCACTGCACCAGCATATGGTCTCACAATGGGTCCGAGGATCTCATCCCGGTACCTTATGGCAGTCAGGGCACCTCTGGCTAGCACATGGAGGGCTGTGTGGCCATCCAAAGAAATGCCTTTGACAAACTAAAAGTGTAAGCAAAATTATCAGGTGTGATTAAATCTCTAAAAAAAAACCGAAAAAATAAATAAATCTCTGAACACATTTTTCTGTTGTCTTATTGCTTGGTAGCTGCAGAGCTGCTGAATATAAGAAATTAACAAATTAACAGAGTAAATAGGGTGGTAGGTAGTGTATATTCCAGGCACATAGTGGGATTTTATAGCACAATCAAGTAACTATTAAGTAACTCTGTTACCTTGAGTTGGTATACAAATGCTGTATATATGATGAGAGAGAAAAACAATATAGCATATTATAAACTTAAAAAATCGATCTTACATTGTACCCCCCCCCTCATATGACATCTGCTGCAAACAGGCATCATAATGCCTGACAGAGAGAGAGACTGATCAATGAAGGCAGTAAAGCAGGACTGTATAGATGCACGTTACAACTCAGACCGAAGAGTTTCATTTGAGGCCCGTCTACTAGCTTCTGTGAGCCAAAACTAAATGAAAGCATTAGAGCTCAAGCAAGATTTTGGTCTTTTTCACTCCATATCGATTATGTGACAGCGGTAGTTGTTTAGTGCAATTGAATTTTTTTAGCATTTTAATATCAGACTATCTTTATCTGTATCATTAGGTGGGGAGAGCATATTGTAATAACCGTGGCAAGTACATTACACCAGTGTGAATTAAATCTAGAGGAGTGTAACAGTCTAGGTCATCATTCAGCACTGCTTTGGTTTTATACAGCCACAGTGTGCTTAGACAATGCTAATTTCTATTCGGGCTGAGGTAACATTTGTAGTGACAAATGTTACAATGAAAATTTTAACATTACAGAAGAAGTCACTAAATGCAGTGTTATATAAACCATCATCCTCCAAAACTGGAAACCTACAAAAGCTCTGGCTGTTCTCAATTATTCTCCCTTTTTACTTGGCACTGTAAAATATTGAAACCCACAATTTTTCCTAAAATACATCTATGTGGATCTTTTTTGTATTTGCCTTTTACCTTTTGAATTTGTTCTATTGGTTTTATTTTGAAAAATACACTTTAACCAGGGACCCAAAAAATTTGCTGCAGTATCTTTCTATCTTTCTAATCATCTGTCTTTGTGTATTCATGTTGATGTTCAGACCTGAACAATTACAGACACGGTGCTATCAGTTCACAGATGTAATCCCTCTCTTATTTGTTGTTTTTTTTCTAATTTATATTTTCCAAAGCGCTTTTCATTTCCTCTCTCTGCACATGCCTCTTTCTCATTCTGACTGTCTGACTCTCTTATCTTGCTGTTTTCTGACAGCACAACATGACCCAAAGTCGTGTCAGCAGGACCTAATCAATACTAATGTAATGAGTCACTTTGGAGGTAAAACAGGATTTGGGAAGTGTATGGAGCCAGCATTCAGGTAGCTTTTCCAAAAAAAGACAACATTGAGCATATCAAAAATTGAAAAATGCACATTATAAAAGATATGTATTAGTTGCTTAAAGGGGCGGTATTATGTAGTATTTTCCAGCCACATAGACTCGTTTTATTGCACATATCAGTATCTATCTATCTATCTATCTATGTTACCTTCAGTTGTTATAAAATGCTGTATATATCAATATGACTTAAAAGAAATTTGACTTTTTTGCCTTAATGTTGCAATATTCCATTGCACATTATTCAGTTAAACTAAATTCAGTTCAGTTTATTTATATATCGCCAATTCACAACAAATGTTGTCCCAAGGCACTTTAGAAAAAAAAAATAATGTAAGATTATTTCAATGTTCAAGAAAGATGATGGCAGCATCATCTCAGGTGAAGCCCTCCTCCAGGAAGGCATCACAGCCAAATATAATGCCAGACCAGTGTAGCTTCTATGGAGAGAAAATAACTTGGAGAAAACAAAAAGTGTAACAGTTGAAATAACAGCAAATAATGCAAAATTGGAGAGTAGTATAGAAGAAGAAAGTGAGAAAAAGTGGTCAGTTTGTCCTCTAGTAGCCTAAGCCTATGGTAGCATAGCTACAGAAATAGCTCAGGATAACCTAAGCCAGTTTAAGTATAAGCTTTGTCAAAAAGGAAAGTTTTAAGCCGAGTCTTAAAAGTAGACGGGGTGTCTGCCTCACGGACTAAAACTGGGTGCTGGTTCCACAGGAAAGGAGCCTGATTGGGATCTGCCTCCATGCAAAATGTATCCCATGTTTTAAGCATGAATTTTAAGAACAGCATGTTTTAGGGTCTGTTTTATGCCACTCAGCCCCTCTTCAGTTTTGAGCAATGTGAAAAATTTTCCAATCATTCTAGCCATGGACTGCTGATAACAAGCCCTCTGTCAGGTACAGTCTTCTCACAAGTCATGTCTTAAATTGACATGACACCAAAGGAAGATTGCTCCACCCACGAGGAAGTGTAACTTCAGGTAGAGCAAACCTTAGACAAACAAACAGGGTTATAAAGTAATAGTAGTGATGCTCACAGTGTTACCTGAGGCATTGTGGTGAGGCATTTTTGCCTTATAAGCCAACATTAAGGCAAAGAAGATAGGCAAAAAAATTTAAGCGAGTTATATATTAGGTCCATGAAGTTATTTGCAGAAAACCATGGAGAAATTGATGTTCAAGCCCAGGGGTCTGATCTTATAAAACATTCCAAATAAGGAGCGCAAAATTGCTTTTGCAAAAAATTAATGTGTTCATACGAGCCTGTAAAGGAACATTGAGGGGGTGGAATTCTTTTTACTTGTTTTATTTTCAATGTCCCTTTGGCTACGTGATGGTTTTCTGGTCTCTGGTGGCAGTTAATATTCATTGTTTAAATAACATGGCACAATATTGAAGTTTAATCATGATGTTTTTATTACATAAATATTGTCAGCAGTCTGGGTGCACTAATCTGTCCCACACAAACATATTTGCCTGCACCAATATGTGAAACATGCAGTCAATATAATTTGGTCCACCTTTCTGAGCTTTAGACTCATGGGCACCCAGACATAACGGTACCATGCCATAACATGATGATGTGCTGGAATTATTAGGTCGTCCTGCTGCTCAAAATTGGCATTGCTGGAGGATATTTGTCATCTATATTCTTCTTCTTTTCTTCTTCTTCTTCTTCCTTCTTCTTCTCTTCTTCTTCTTCTTCTTCTTCTTCTTCTTCTTCTTCTTCTTCTTCTTCTTCTTCTTCTTCTTCTTATATTTTTTAATTTTCCAAGTATTTGACCAGCCATGTTTTCTGTCATTGTATCTATGCATCCTCTTGGTATAGTTGTGTCGGACGCATTTTGCATTTGCAAGAAGCAGGTGAGTAATTATTTAATAGTAGCTACATAAACAAACTATGTTTTGATCACATATGTCAGGCTGCATATGAATATTTGTACCACATGCCTGAAAAGTTGCTGGCTTACAATAAACTGTAATGAAAACAGATTTGTAGCCACAGCTCACATGTATTGTTTTGGACCCAGCTTGACACATTAATCTTTGATTTAACCATTAACCATACAATGCAATGATGACAAAAACCTTCATACCAACGAGCATGTGGTAGGTATACTGTCGATTATTGTGGTATTCACCTGCTCATGAGGTTGGCCACAGTGTAATCCATTTTTTACATTTTTTTTTTTCAGAGTTTGTTTGGGATTTGGAAATGGAATAAACTCTATTCTGCCCTCTAAATGCCCTTGGTAAAGCGTTTCTTAAGTGCATGTTCCCCACTGACAACGTCTAGCCATTTTTCCTGATTACCTTTCTTCAAATCTCTCTGAACGCAACGCATTAGTAATGAAAAACCCTGACAACTTTGTCGGAGGTTCAGTTCCTCCAGGTAAGGGACGTTTACTTTGGGATAAATTGCAACTGTCGATTCGTCAGTTGTTGACAAACCCACTAGATTGACTGGTGAAAAATGTTTAAAACACCAGGCATCAGATGAATGTACATTATGCATAAAACTTCAGGTGAACCCCGCCTATTCAGTGTCTGTTTCAGTATTCGCAGATTCTTCTGTGGAGCGTAATTCTAAGTTATTCATGGAAAATTTGCCTGTTTGCTGATATTTCTTTAGAGCATATCTAAAATATTCAAAAGAAAATGCAGCTTGAGAAGCTGAATACTTAGGTGCAATGCTACTTGACTGGTTGGCATGTGCAATGCAGCCAATCCAGGAGCGACATTTATTTTCCTTGGTGTTGATTGGGCTGTACCCCCCAAGAGCGGCGATAAGGAAGACTGTCGATGTTGGGCTTCTGCAGTAAGTGCGAGGACAGTTTCTACTGTTCAGATTAATGCATATTAAGGTATATTTAGTATTGAACTATTAAAATACGCACTTTTAAGTTAACAAATGTTTTTAGAAGAAGGTCTGAAGTGGGCAACCGGGGGTCCACTGTATTTGTTTTTTTTCTGAATAAATCAAAAGTTGATGTGTAACTCCATTGCCTCATTGTAAAACTGCAAACCCTTAAGAAACTTAAGCTCAATCAGATTTAAAAGAGACTTGTCTGTAAACTTTAATTTTCAAGTCTCATCTCCCCAATGAAGCTCTGGCTTGATACATGCCACACTTTTCAGATTTTTTAAAAAACTATTTTTAACACCATGTTTCCTTGTCCTTCTGCTTCACACTTATGTCCTGCTTTAAGTTGATCAGTCTCACTAAATCCTGATCAAATACATTGAGGTTTGTGGTTGGAACAGGGCAAAATATGTAAAAGTTCAAGAGGTATGAATACTTTGACAAGGTTCTGTATGAACACGAAATAATGGTCCACTTTTAATATCATTTGATGCGCAGGCAGACCAGTGATGGCACAACAATTTGATTTGCAAGGAGCTGGCACCTTTAGGAGCTGCAGTAAAGGGCATAAACGATTGCAGGTGGTGAAGGGTCACCAGGCAAAAAGAATGCCTCACAGATGCTTTAGAAAGCATTAACAAGCACTTGACAGAGGTTTTATAGAGGTCTGCTGGTGGCTTTTCATGATGCTTGGGTGGTTGTGTTGTATGGCTGTCCAGATTGTGGGGTGTACAGATGTCGCAGTGGCCTTGTGTTGGATCCAGTGGATACATGAGGGCATGCTCGACCTATCGTGAAGATACCTGTGACAGAAATATTGGACTTTTCCCACATCACGCTCATTCTGCCTGGTCTGACTGGATCATTACAACAAAATAGCTATATGGTCTTTCAACTCAAGCAATTTCACTTTAATGTGCACCACTGCTGATTATTTTTTTTTCTTTGCCAGGGAGAGCAGATGTCCAGGTTAAATAGGGTAAAGCGGAAAAAAATTGAAAATTCCTCAACTGATCGTGTGGAGAATCCCTTCGCATCAAACACAATTTCCAATGGACGATTCTTAACATTTATTACACCTGAAGCAGGTCGTCTTACTTAATGAGCTTGTCACATAAACGGCACAAGTGTCTTCTTGAAATGACTTGAATTACAGTAAACAGCTTGCACTGATCTCGGATAATTATCAGACCATCATCAGTGACTGTCTGCTGCTGTTTTGTTGCACTTCTTGTGACTCTGCTCTGGTAAGTTGACAACAAACTGTCAGTCAAAGCAGGGACATATGGAGAGATTTAACTACATTTTCACAAGGTTTTGTCAGAGTAACAGGGTTAAAATAAGTACTAAGGAATAAACAAGAGACTGTCTTTTCACAATGTTAGATTTTTTTCATGTCTCATTAGCCCTTTTCCCTTCCTCGTTTCCAGTAAAATAGTACTGCCCTTCTGTAGCAAAATTTCCTTTGCTCCCTGGACTTGTTGATGTGTAATTGTGATCTTAATCTCTTTGTTATGTCACACCTGGGCAGACTTCTGTTAATGTTTTGCACATCTGGGTTAGACCAGCCCACAGGACTGCTTTATAGATGATGCCCAGAGCAGACTGTTGGGGTTTAAGCACTGCTGAAGCAGACCAGGAATTTATGAATTAATTTCTCATTTCTTATGTCATAAATCTGTGTTTATATGTATGAGGATAAAGGCATTTTAAGTTTTCAAACTGGTGGTTCATATCTATTTCTCATATTTTAAAGCCAATACCAGTACTCCACCTCCACCTTGATGATGTCTGAGTTGAAGAGAAGTTCTGTGCCCATTACTGATCCAACCACAGGCCCATCTGGTCCATCAAGAGTTGCTCTCATCTCATCAGTTTCATAAAACCTTATGAAGAATCCATCTTCAAATATTTCTTGGCGGGCATCTTGATGTTTCAACTTTTGTTTCAACATATTTTGTTCAGTCACGTTTCACCTTCCTTATGCCTCAGAGCCCTGAGCACATTGCACTTCTGGGCACTCCAAGAAGTTTGTAGTTCTGGAATATGACAGCACTGGAGGACAGGATGGAGGTCTCGAGATCAGTCTTAATAGTTTTGTCAAATCTTAACTCCCTTTTATCTGTACCCGCAGAAGCACAACAATGTGAATTAAAAGCAGTGATCGGAGAGCAGCTGTATCCCACCATCTCAGAAAATACAGTGTTATTATTGCTGATGACTGCACAATCGTTTTGCATGTGATTGTTTACAAAACCTGACAGTATTTGGTCCTTTGATTTAAAAGAGCACATCTGTGTGTTCACATGCGATGCGGTCTAGCTTTTGCTAAACAAACACCTGCATCTGACTGAAGAAAATGATTAAATTTGCTTTTTAAAAACATGAAGAATTTTGAGGCAGAAAAGTAAAAGGGAAAGCAAAACCCCCAGGCGACCTGTAAGTTTTGTCTACCGCAAGGGTTAACAATATTCGAAGTGAGCAAGACAACATCTTGTTTTACAGATATTACAGCAGACACAAGGAAAAGTAAGTAGTAATGCAAAACATATGCACAACACCACCCAGTTTCAACACTAAGCAGCTAAATAATAATAATAATAATAATAATAATAATAATAAAAGCATAAATAGACACTAAACCTCCATCACCGCTCTACGTGCAAAACTTAATCTGCAGCCGACGAAGAGTGAAAATAAGGGTCATCAAGCCAAAAACATAAATTCAGTCTTACCTTCAATGTTTTTTGGTCATAATTCATGTTAGAAAAAATATTTCCACTTGGCTCCTGTAATTTTTTTACATTTATCATACAACAATGTAAGCTGACTATTTCAGTTTAGAGAGTGTGTATCAATGTATGGCTGCATTTAATAACCTAAATATTAGTTTATTATGAACATGATTAATTAAATACCAAAAGTGGTTTTGGTTTAGTAATTAACCGTTTTTTCATTAATTTTTGCATTTTGTGGTCTACAAAAAGCAAGGTACTGAAATATTGGTCAACGTTTTAAACATTCAGCCTCGGTCTTGGTCTCGGTCTTGGAAGAACCGGTCTTGGTCTCTGAAGATCAAGACTTCTGGTCTTGATTTTGGTCTTGGTCTTGGAAAATTTGGTCTTAACTCCATCCCTGCTGGAGGAGTATAGGTTGCTGTTAGCATCACGTTTGATTCTTTTCAGTTCTTTGTCACTTAATTACGATCTTTTTTTTTTTTTTTTTCTCAACATGTTGCAAACAAAACATTTTCTGGTTCTGGGATAATGCCCCCCAAATCTTGGCATTTTCAAACTTTTTAGAGTCAGTTAAATCTCTTTATTGGCCCATTTTACCAGAGGAAGAGAAACGACCTAATAATTCTGCACACCTTATATCGAGTGTTGATGTTGTTAGGCCACACCCTCCCTTATTACACAAATAATCACCTAATGTACTTAAATCCAACAACAACTGAGCCTGGAGTTGAAAATATTAACAATCTGGTTGTAACGTTCACTTGTCTTACAATTATGCACACAGTGTAGGTCTCATTACCACAGCCCTCAAGCAGGCGTATAGCATGTAGTGTGGGAATTCTATGTTGAGCAAGACTAATGTTAATAAACTATTTGTCTTGAGCAATTTCTATCACATAGTTAAAGGAGTTTTGTATATTTTTCAGGATTATAATTTAATTAGGACCAACACTAGAAGGATTCCAATTAAATTAAAATGGAAAGATTAAAAGAAAACCAACAAGAGATATGAAGTGAACTATATGCAAGATTTTTTTATAATATTTCCCATTGATTATCCTTATGTATGTACTGAAGTGATTGGTCCTCATACATGTTGATTGGATCTTTTATGTAGGAGTCTATATTATTTGTGAATGTTGTGTTTCCTGTACAGCTTTAGATGTTTCAATGTGATTGGTCAAGCACTTTAAACCACTTCCTGTTCCAGAGAGATCTTGATTATTGCAAAGCATTTGCCTGTTTAATAAAAGTTTAACTGTACAAGTTCTGCAAAGTGGTTTCTGAGAAAGCATTGTCTTTTTTCTTTGCACTTGTTTAGATTATTGATTATTCCTAATGGGAATCATTTGTGATGTCACTTTGTTGTCATTATATGGTGTGTGTTTTGATTTTAAAGGGACTTTTCTTAATCTATGTGCATATTTGCCCATATTTGCAGCAAATTATCCCAACCAGTGAGTTGCTATCTTCTCTCTATTTTTATTCCAGTCACTCATCTTGCCCACGATCACTCTTTTTTTTGTTCTTCATGGATGTTACTTATTTACTGCTTTCTAGGATTCTCGGCTTCATCATTTTTGAGTCCTTTTTTAGTCTTAACTAAGATATGGACACATTTATGAGTTGCTTCTTATTTCCTTCTTTTCTTCAACTATATATGACCAAGAAATTAAAAACTAACACTTTCCAAAACAGCAGTTTTACAAATGAGTTTGTTTGTTCAGTAATGGTCCTGCAAATTTGCCTATTATAAAAATTTTTGGTATAAAAATGTGTTAAATGTAATTTGAGTGCCAGGCTGCTGATTTAATACTCATGGGTCATTAATTTCTTCAAGGGGGAAAACGAGCCCAAAATAACAATTTAATTGAAATACCACTGTTTGTGTGGATTGGTCACTGCAGTAAAAAATGTTTTAGGGTTAAATTGCTGCATGAACCAACTCATTATGCAGCATAAAAACATTAACCAAGACTCCCTCTGGACATACGGCCACATATACAGTACTGCTTGGCTCCATAGTATCTACAAGATTCATGAAGTGCTAAATTCCTCTTGGACTTGGATTGTGGAGTGTGATAATGTGACCCAGTTTGCTTCATATATGCATTTTGTGTCCTTAGTTATTGTTTTTATTTACATTTTTTAACTATGCTAAAATTGAATGCTAAAGAAGAGGGATAATTTCTGCTGGATACATTTTGGAAAGGGTATAGATGTTTTTTTCTGAGGCCGGGGGGTGCTGTTTGCTGTAAAAAGCAAACGGGAATAAAAAAATGTTATTCATGAGTCTGGTGTTTTGTACATGGATGGCTTCATTTTTAAAACATGGCCCACAAGGTTTCCTTTCCCCACATCTTTAGGCCTGATGAGTCTTTACCGTGCATAAATTACTGAGAGGTCTTTCTCTTAATCAGTTGGTGCTTTCCCTCCCTTTTCATCACGTCTTTGCTGTTTCTTGATCCATTCCTATCAGCTGCGTGTCTTATTGGACTCATGCCCCAGCAGTGTTCTCTAATCAAAGTAAAGCAATTACCTGCCCCTGCTAGTATAAAATCGCGTCGAGTCTGTTAGTCAGAGCAGATGTGATTTGGTGTAAGCAGCTTGCCACCATGCCTCTTTATTGTGTTTATGTGATCTTTGAATTAATGGCTGTAACCTTGCTCCTTATATTGGAAGGACTATAAACCTTGTAAATGGTACTCAGTGTTCTTACAGCCGTAACATTTGTTTGTAGGTAGGTATATCTTTACAGTTTTCCCGTTGTATCCCACTCAGTCTAGGTAGAACCTTATGAGTGCTTTCTGTGCATTTTCACTGTATGGATTAGGAATTAGTTTGGTTCTAAAACTCAGAATTTTTGGCTAGATGTAACATAATCAAATTATATCTGATTTATGGAAAAGGAAATGGATGTGTTATTTATAATTTTTATTACAAATAAAACTCTTATATGTGACCTGCATGGCTATTCAACCCGTATTACTCTTTTCGCCCCTACATAAATCCCATTGCAGCAATCTCAGTAGAGTTTATATGAAGGCTTCAGGGGTTTGTTGGTCTTCATGATGCAAACAGCATCATGAAGACCAAAGAATACAGGAGAGATAGTTGTGGAAGAGCTTAAACCGTGTTTAGGTTCTAAAAAATAAATCCTAAAATTCGAATGTCTCACAAAGCACTGTTTATTCCATTACCTGAAAATGGAAAGTGCATCCTAACTGCAAGCCTATGAAGACGTGCCATCCTTTTATTGTGATTAAAGCTCTGTACATGTTGCAGCCGGCCCTAGTATTGTCTTTTTTTGTGAAATGTAACCATACTTTGGAGCGCTTCTGCCACAACGCCATCTTGGATATTTTCTAAATGAAAATATGGAGCGTGCATAATACATCATCATGCAAATATGTCTCACATCACTAGAACCAACAAGTAGAATTGTTAAGCAGGCTGGTTAACGATTCCAAGGAATTAAACTATTCCCATCCCTAATATACCGTTAATGTAAAAAACTAATGTAACTAATGTTCTTACTAATGTAAGAAACTAGCTTAAAAAACTTTAAACTAGATTTATAAATGTAAGTATGAACCTACCCAAAGTTTTAAATAAATAAATAATAAATCATTATTTATCACATAGACATCCAGAATATGATTTAATGTTTTAATTCTGTTCTATGTCATCAACCTGCCTGGAACTTTGGGTGAACATTAGCCTCTAACATGGCACATGTACATGATGGACAAGGACAACTCATGTTATTTAACATGTCTCTTTTTAAAAAAACTAAATAACATAAAAAATAGTTATGCTTTATGTTCTTCCATCTGTTAGGATCTTGGGTTGTTTTGGGTTTTTCAGTCTGAGTTCTGTGTAATTAGGGCGGGTCCATCGGTATCATGGCTCAAACCAAATGAGAACATTAAGTCATGACTGAAATGCTGTTCTGTGGTAAAATTTCAACACTTGCTTTAGATCAAACAGCCAAGATGTGACCAACAACATAGACATTTTAATCACCCGTTGATTAGGTAGAATATATTGAAATCCACATAACTATACAAAACCACTAAAAACACAGAGTTACACTTTTGGATATTATTATTATTATTATTAAGACTACCAAATCAAGTACAAATTTTTATGCACAGTGTTTTTTAATGACTACTTTAGTAGAAGTACAAGGAAAATCCACTATACATATAGGGTTAATCACAATTGTGACACAATGTCTACAGCTGTGATGCATTCACTTAAAGATATATCTTCAGAAAGAACTGAGAAAAAAAAATCACTGATGTGAGGATCTATTTCATCATCCAAGCATCTTCAAAGAGTCATGGATGGTGAGGCTCTGGGCAGGAAGGATCCTTGAAAGCGATCAGTATTGCCATGAATTTGAAGATGCCTCTGATAACACACTGTTGCTGTATGACAGTCTCATGGCTGTCATACATGACTGTTATGACATGCTAACCATTCAAAATCCAGGCAGCAAAACAATACTTTACAGTAACATGTTCTGGATGACACCGTCAGTTGTTGGCAAGCCCTGCTAACGTTGCCCATTTATTCGATGGAAGAGATAGTTTGAACTTTCTCCTCTCTCTGCTCTTTGGTCCTGCTCCATATTCATATTATTTGAGCTTTCCAGGTGGTTGTAAAAAAAAAAAAAAAAAAGCAAACAAAAAAAAAAAAAAAAAAAAAAAAACCAAAACTGTTACTAACTTGGCTCATAGTTGGCAACAAAAGAGGAGACTCCATAGACAAAGCTTAGCTTGCTTGATTTTATTTAATTCAAAAAGAAAACTGTTCACTGTGAGAGGAAAAGATGGTTATGTCAATAATTGAAAAAAAATATTTTGCCTGAACGTTGGTAAGGATGAAGGACCAAATAACAAAAAAGCTGTAACCAAAGACATTACCCAATTGGCAAGTAAACCTCCTAAAGAGAGACAGAGACAAGAATGAGATAAATCCAACTGCGTAGGAGCTACCTTTATACTCAGTCACACCCACCTCACAGGTGCAACTGGATCTGTAATGAGCCAAACAAATTACTGCAGAGAGGGAAAAACAAATGTGCTAACTTAGAGCTCTCAACCCATCACGCAACAAAAAAACACCCTGTTGCTGCAGTTACATATCATAAAAGTTGTCAGAAAGTTAGAAAAGTAGGAGCGATAATCTTTTCAGTGGATGCTGTGCAAAAAAGCAATGCCTGAACAACAACAACAAAAAAATTAACTAAAGTCCAGAAAAAGAACAAATCGAAACTAACATAATAGAGCTACTCCTACATGCTGCCAACACTTTTCCTTCAATTAGATTTCAATTTGGAGCCAAGATCAGGGACAGTATTGTCAAATTTGCTACCTTTTTTTTGTTCGGTTTTTTTCGTTCCCTTTCTTAATCACTACATTAATGCACATGTATATCTAACGATATACATGTGCATTCAAGTGCAAACATCCAAAATAAGCTCATCCATATTATTTGTGTAAGTCCAGTATTGATTTATCCTCAAATTATTAACAACCTAAAAAAGAAATATATACTCTTACAATGCAAATCCAGATGAACAAATTAAGGAGGAACTCAATTTAAAACATCAATGGGAAAGGATTATCCAAAAAACATTTGCCATAGTAATAAAGTTAGTCAATATCTGGCAAATCAGCTTAAACATAAAAAAGAAAAATCTACCATTCCAAATTCAGCTGGAGAAACAGTTCAAAATTCTCAAGAAATTAACATTTTTAAATCTTTCTATACTCAGTTATATACACCAGATCATAATTCAAAACAAAATGAAATAGAATCCTTCTTAAAAGAAATAAATCTTCTTCATTTATCCACTGAACAAGCTAATATGTTAGATCTTCACTTACACCTGTTGAACTTCATAACGCACTTCTTAAAATGCCCAACAACAAATCATCTGGACCCAATGGATTTCCTGCTGAGTTCGACAAACAATCCTGGCCCACATTATCACCACTCTTCTGTAAGGTAATAACTCAAATCAAATTTAATTCTACAATACCTCCACAGATGGACACAGCTGGCATAACATTACTCTTGAAACCCAATAACAACCCAATGTACCCCTCAGGCTATTGTCCATTTTCCTTAATAAATACAGCTCTAAAAATTATTACTCAAGCACTCGCAGCAAGAATAGAAAAAAATGTTCCTACATTAATTCACCCAGACAAAACTGGCTTTATCAAACACAGAAACCTAACTGATAGTACCTGTAGATTATTTCATCTAATTAATATATCCCAGTAGAATCAAGCGAAAACTGTGATAGTCTCATTGGGTGCAGAGAAAGCCCTTGATAAAGTGAACTAGAAATTCTTACTCAAGGTATTAGAAAAATTTGGATTTGGAAAGTTGTTCATTGGATGAATGAAAACACTGTATACCACACCCAGAGCGACAATAAGTACAAATGGAATTACATCCTCCAGTTTTTTACTACATAGAGGAACCAGAAAAGGGTGCCCACTCTCACCCACTCTGTTTGCTTTTTTTCATTGAATTACTTGCTATAGTAATAAGGAAAAACACCAATCTCAAAGGACTCTGACTCAGCTATTGAACATAAAATCAGTTTATATGCAGATTATATGTTCTTATTTTTTACAAGATGCACATAATTCTCTCTAAGGCACTTTTAATATCATTAATTACTTTTCCAAAATTTCCTGTAATCCAGGCCACTTTGGAGTTGCTAAGATGGTGCTGCATCTCCGGTCTAGATTCCATTAGCCCAGCTGCTGCCAAGATGTAGAGCTCCATGTTCATTTTTGTGATGCCTGCACAATAAAAGAGGGGCCATCCCAGCATTCACATGCCCCCCTGCAGCAGTATCAGGTGGGTGTGCTTATGGAATGGGTGGGCATTGATGTCCTGAGCCCATTTCCTGTAACAGAGAGGGGGAACTGCTACATCCTGGTACATGGACTACATGGACTATTTCACCAGGTGGCTGGAGGAATATGCCATGCCCGACCAGAGTGCTTCCACCACTGCTGAAAGACTGGTAAGCGAGATGCTTTGCTCCTGAAGAGCTGCATGGTGATCAAGGTCAAAACTTTGAGGCAGAGGTGTTCAGTGAGGTCTGCCAGCGGCTTGGCATCAAGAAGACACAGACCACCCCGCTTCATCCCCAGAATGATGGGCTGGTTGAGCGTTTCAACTGGACCCTGTCCATCCAGCTTGCCATTCTGGCAGACCAACGACAGCGGGACCTGCACCTGCACCTGCCTGTGATCCTGTGGGCTTACCGGCAGCCCAAGAGTCCACTTGCTGCACCCCTGCCTTGCTGATGTTTGGCCTCTGGCTCCTGCTGTCATGGACAGGATTTTGTGTCTGGGGACAAGGTTAGACTGTTCTGCCCTGAGCGTAAAAAAGGGCTGTTTCCAAACTTCACCAGCCACTGGGTAGGACCATGGGTGATGATGCAGAGACTATCTGATGTGGTGTACTGGGTGAAGCTGCGAAAGAGGGGCTGAATGGTGGTTCTTCACCGTGACCCATACCAGTCAGGTGGGCCTGCAGATGGAGGTACAGAGACTGTTTGCCCACCTGTGGCATCTCCGACACCACTGGTTGTTCTGGGTGAGTCCCCGTGAGCCAGCTGTCAATGACGGCAGCTCCCAACAAGGCATAAAGACTTTATAGTTGATCTGTAATGGAAAGAGGGTGTGTTGTGGTTGTGTTCTAGTTAGAAGGGTGTAGTTCATTTTACATATGCATTTTCGGTTGCTGGGACAGCTAACCGTCTGGGGGGAAATATTGTAGTGGTTCCTGGGAGTGGACTTCCTGTTATTTTTTTCCATGGTGCTGTTGTGTCTTCTGTGGCACAATGAGTGAGATGGAAGTGTGTTATATTGAGCTGCCTCTTGTGTTTGGTTTTAAAGTTTGTTTTTTATGCTGTTCAACTGTGGTGTCATTATTGATTCTAAGCCACACACGGTTACAATATTATCTGGCAAATCAATTACAATATCTAGTAAAATGGATTCAATTTGACAGTCAAAATAACTCATGGTTAAACATAGAGCAAAACCAATGCAAATCCAAACACAGCATTATCAGAATTACCATTTTTACTGCAATCAACAAAAAAAATGAAGTACTTTCAAACACCCACAATAAAGTCTATTCTGATAGCCTAGTGGAAAGTTATGAGAATCACCAAAACATCATTAAGACTTTGTAAGCATACTCCAATCTGGCATCACCCTGACTTTCAAGTACTAAATAAACCAATCTATTTTTCATCATGCATAGAAAAAGGAATCACTCACCTCCAACATCTATTTAATTATATTCATTTTATATCTCTCAATGATTTGGTCCAGAGGTCTGGAGTTGGGAGAAAAGAGCTTCTTCATTTTCAACAGCTTAAACACATGATTAAATCAAAAATAAACTTAGTTAACAATTCATTGGAACCACCTAAATTATTAAATGAATTAATAAAAATTACTAATACGTGGGGAAAACTTATCCAGACTGTATAAATTAATATGCACCTCAGATATAACAGCAATTCCAGTACACAAATGAAAAACTGATCTGACTTTCTCTCCCAACTCTGACTTCTGGATCAAAATCTGTAACATGATTTCTGCCACCAGTAACACAAACTTACAACTCATACAGTATAAAATAATTCACAGATCCCACATCATTCAAAGAAAAATGTTTAAAATGGGTTTTGCCAATTTCGACATTTGTACACAATGCACTTTGAACAGCATCAACAAGTATTTTCATGCCGCTTGGACCTGCACACTTGTTCACCTATTCTGGATATCAGTAACTGAAAAACGCTACCATTTTGAGTTGCAGAATCCCCGCTTCACCAACCCTCTGTTCACTTGGCAATCACATTGAAGTTGAAAATTTTCCAGACAAATACATTTCTTGTTTCTGTGTTGCCAAGAAAACAATTCTTCTTAACTGGAAATCAAAGAAATCACTACATATTAACATCTGGACAAACCTTACTGAATATATACGTCACGAAAGCATCACTTTTATGCAAAAAGACAATATGGCTGTGTTTATCAATATCTGGAACCCATTTTTAGAGTCCCTCAAAATAAATGTGACACCTGGGAGAGATGCTGCACACATTCCAAAAAAACAAAATTAAAATATCTACATTGATTAAGTGAAGCCATATTCACCCATATATTTTTTTTTTATTGACCTTTACTATTAACCAGTTAATTAAATTACATGTTTTTCTGAATCAGTTTCTGGATACTGACTAATCTCACACACACACATGCACATTCCCAGTATTTTCTGTAAATGATTCCTCTTGTATTGAATCAGTCATTAATATTTTCATTTTGTTATTGTTGAATATTACAACCATTCATATTATTATTTTTTCCTTCTTCTTCTTCTTCTTCTTCTTCTTATTATTATTATTATTATTATTATTATTATTGTTACTAGTAGTAGTAAGAATAATATTATCCTGACTATATTATCCTTTGGGGCTGGTGGCTCTAGGGTTGGCTGCTGGGCAGTGGGGGATGTTGGGAGAACATCAGGGTAGGGTCCCAGGCCTCTCTCCTCTGTGCTCCATTACCCCACTGTCGACTAGCTAATGATATTGTCTTTCTTTTTTATGAAATTAAATTATTACATTATGAAAAGCTTAAAACAAAACAAAGTGGAAAAAGAAAAAAACACAAAGGGAAGGAAAAGTTGATACTATGGATAGCTAAAGGACGGCACTGGACTTTTTTGTTTGTTTTTTTCTTTTGCACATTTCATTTTCTTTTTGTGTATGTTAACTTTATCTTAATGCCTGTATTTGATTTGTTTATACCACATTTAAAAAAATAAACCCTTATATATATAAAAAAAAGAACTTGCTACCTTTTCCCTCCACATATAGGAATGGTAATTATGGCCCAAACCTGTCAATTTCAGTTTCATCAGATAAAAAAAAAATCATATATAGAGATCTTTGTCAACTGTAGTTGCATATTAGTTATCCATTCGAAAATCTAGCTAATTAAAATACCTTACCTGATAGGTTTAGGGTTTCTTAGAAAAAAATGAAACACAGAAAATAATATTTTATTGTCCATAAAATCTTAAATCCCCTGACACCTGCATGGTAAGACTTTGCTAAAGTCTACCCCAGGGAGTTATATAACACTGCGTCAATACATGCTGGTATCATAAAGCTGGCCTGATATCCTCATTTAGAGTCTGCACTATTTGTATATTCACCTTCAAAGAAGAAATAAACCGCAGGATTATTCAGATACCTGCTGCAGATTGATAGCTCCATTTCTCCCACTTTTCTTTGGAAATGTGATTAAAAGGCAAAGCCTGAGACAGAGGATAGATATGGAGAAGTAAGCATGTTCACTTGGTGGAGTTCCAGTCATCACAGCATGCATTGCTGGGATACATCAAGTCAGACACTCCGTATCCAATCTATAAAAGGAACTGGATTAGGTGATTTTTGTGTATGCACAGCAGGAAACATAACAATGCAGTCAGAGCATGGATAGAAGAATAGAAATAACATGGTGTGTTGAGTCAGATGATTTATGTGTGTTTGTGAAGTTCAAGCTTTATTCCTTAGAATAACTGCAATATGTAATCGAGGAAACTATTGACTTATCCAATAACAGGGATGTGATATTTTAGATTTGGACATCAGTGCCTGAGGAATGGATCAAATGCATTCTTATTCTGTTAGCAAGTGCAACATGTTTTGCTGCTCCATTTGCTTTTGAAACTAGAATTGAATATATTTAAGCAGGTTTATTAATAAGCGTTGTATTATTCCTTGCAAAAGACAAAAACAAACTCAATGGAACCCCGTGAAGATTACTTTTGCTGTCAGTCAGTCTACACAGGGGTCTGATTGTTTATAAAGTGAAGGAGCTTGTCATTTAGCTTCACTGTGATTACAGCTTGCAAACAGAGAAGAAGAATATTTGGTGTTTGTTGAAAAAACCTTCTTGGCCAACTGCTTCCAATGCAGGAAAGTATTGTCACAACTGTGCAGAACTGAATCATTAAAACCGAGCTGACCAGTCAGTCACCAAACACCAGTCAAGTGGTCGGTTAAGTGCCTTAAGCTCAGTTCATTATTCAAAGTAGTTTAAAAGGTTTCTATCTAAGGAAACCCAGCAGATTGCATTGAGTCATTGACTTGTAACATTCACTCCTCCTGGACAAGCACGTAGCAACAGCAGACATTTGCTTGAGTTGTGTCATTGACTTTACAGCAATCCCTCATACTGAACAAGCATGTATCGATAGTGGAGGTGAAAAACTCCCCTTTAATAGGAAGAAACCTCCTGCAGAACCTGACACAGTATGAGCGGCCACCTGCCACAACCAACTGTGGGTTTGATAAGCCAGAGCAGATACACAAAAAAAAAAAAAAAAAAAAACAGAAGAACTGATATAGAAGTACTTTCTATGTTAATGAAAAGTAAAAAGTTAATAGTAGGAGAGGGACCACGTTTAGTTGTTGGCGGAATTATCTCAGCTGATACCCCCCTCCCAGGAAAGCATCACATCTAAACAGATTGCCAGACCAGATGTAGCTTCTATAGAAAGAAAAAAACCTGGGAATACTTAAACTTAACTGTTGAAACAACATCAAATAATACAAATTGGTGAGTAGTAGAAGAAGAAAATGATGAAAAGTGGTCAGTGTGTCCTTCACCAGCCTATAGCAGCATAACTACAAAGATAGAGCAGGATAACTTATCCCCTTAAAATGAGATTTGAGAGAGCCAGTCAGGATGGAATGTGCACCATCTAAATGAATAAAATGGCTGTTGTGAAGTAAATTTAACCGTTTTCACATGCTGTCATACCTCACTTTCATTCAGGAAAATGAATTTGTAACTGACTGCCTCCATTTTATAAAGGCAATGATGATTCTTTTCTGTCTCTTTCTCATCACAACCTTTGTGTCTCACTTTTAAATGTCTGTTTTGTGCTTATAGTCTTTGATCTAACATGAGTGAACTCCACATTTAGGTTTAAGGTTGTAATTATACATTTCTATGTAATTTACCATACATATCTTACAGTGTTAATACCAGCAGAACCTTTATTTACTGTGAAATAAAAGATTTTAGTGAACTACTTTTAAAAGCAACAGCTCAAGCCTAAGGTTCAGTCTCAAAAAGCATATAAATTATGGCTGTTTAATATATTGTGAATATATTGTCATTGCACATTCAGTGTGTGCATTATTATTGCAATGGACTGTTTAGAATGCAATGCTGAAAGCACAAATGTGAAAGAGGTATGAGAAAATGTGGATATATCATCGTAGATACTGCAATATTAACTAATATTGCCATCAGGATGTTCTAATACCGAGAAGCCCTAAAGTTAATCTTTGTATTTTAATTTAAACTGGATGGATCACACTGGACATGATAGCTTGAATGAGCTCTGAAATCTCCATTGTCCTTTATACAAACATGTGGCCACAATAAAAAAGTATTTGCTCCCTTACAGATTTTTATTTTTAGTTTTTGCATTTTGCTTCATTTGAAACAGTTTTCAAATGATGATTTTATTTATTCATGGTAAAAATCCACAACAACCTGGCCCTATGTGGAAAAATAATCACTGCTTGTTAAATCATGATATATCTGCAACTAACCACTTTGTTTTTAGTAAGCTGAGTTCAGTTTCATTTGCCACATCAAGACCTAATAAACTGACTGACCTGAGATCACTTAAGTAGAACCTATCTGACAACAGGAAGTAGACTAAAAGAGCTCATAAAGTGACACATTGCATCCCAATTTGAAGACAAACGTGAACTCAAAAGAAATCTGTAATGGGATTAAATACTTTTTCATAGCACTGTAGATTCTGTGTAAAAATAATTGAAGACATACTTTTAAAACTTAACTACAGTTTTCTGTAGTTCAAAATGATTTTCTCTCAAAAAATGACAAAGGGGGAAAAGTAAAATAAAAAAAGCAGAAAAATTACATTTGAAATGGCTTGAAAACGTGAGAAAATTATTTAAATGAGCAGGAAGAGAAAATAAATTGCCAGGCGACTCCGAAAGAGCCAAGATGATATGCACAAGCACAGGTGCTGATTGGGTTACTATAGACAGGTGGGAAAACTCAGACAAACACTGGCGTGGGAAGAAGACGTTCTCTTTGTCACATTTCCCAATTTTCACATTCAATTCCTTCCTCTCCTCTCACCTCTGTCCCACCAGAGGCACAATCACTGAAGATGAGGACAAAGCCAAAGAGGGAAAAGCTGGAGTAACAGACGTTTATCAGATCAAGGCATTTTGCTCAGTTCAGAGAAAATCAGCATTCACGTGTGCCAGGAGAATCCTCGAAATGATAATATTATTTTGCATACAGCTAGATTTTATTTGTCAGATAAGCAATATGTTTTGCAATATATGCAAAATTTGAAATTCAAACCTCTTGAAAAATCTGTTCCTAATATTTCATCAATTTACACAAGGAGGAAGTCTGTTGCCTTAAAATACATCCTCAAGTGCACCGCTGTTTAATTCAGATGTTGTGAATTAACCTTTCAGAAGCTTAAAATGCCATGACCTCATAATTTTGGAGTTCCCAAATTGCATAAGCATATAATAACCGTAGTGTAAGTAAACCTCTGAATTTATAGAATGCATGAATGTATTCTGGGATTTGTCAGTCAGTAAGGAAAAAAAAGGTTGTTTGTCATATACATTGTCTGTAAATATTTAGTTTTTGCTGTGTATGTATGCAGCTAAAATCTTTATTTCATACCTCTGATCAGATTAAATTTTAAACTCAAACTGTAACTATTCACTAGTATATGCAGTGATGTAGTGAAGTATTGCACTTCATTCAAAATAAAGAACCTTATAAACAATGAAAAACATTATCCGGTTTAGTAAAAGGGTGAGAAAGTGACAGATATGTTGCAAAGTCAATGAGGGAAAGATATGGTGCAGATAGCAGTTAGAAGGTGGACAACAGTAATCTGTTTGGACAGTCTAATCAACAAGACAAAAAGGAGTTTGTGACCAGACTCACTCCATGCCTGTCTGAAATATTTATTATAGGATTCAGGTGCGCACTGTCAAACTGAGCAAGTGGCTTGGACTAGCAAAATAATTAGCAACTCTTAGGCTTCAAATATTGGTCGGTGTTTCAGTGTCACCAAGCAATGGCCATCTCTTTTTGTTTCAGTTTTGTTAGAGATGGTCCACTGGGAAACATTGATTCACATTTTCCCATGTCTGCTTTTTCCTGTTCAGGGTGGCAGTGGGCTATGTCAGCCTTCTCTGGTTCTGAGGCAGGGTACACCTTGGACAGCTGGAAAGTCCATCATGGTCCCAAGATAGAAACACAAAAATCAATGTAAGTACTTGCAAAACAAAAATCATATAGGGGATCATTAAATTATTTTGTGCATAAAAAAAAAAACAGAACAATTTCATTAAAAGACAAGAAATGCATTTAAAAATTAGAGCTTTCCAAAAGTATTCAAACCTCTTGAACGTCTTAACACCTTGTCATGTTACAGATAAAAACTTCCATGTATTTTATCTGAGTGTGTTCCCATTTAGCAACCATGCAAATTTGCAATAGGAAAATCATTACAGTTGCAATGGAATTTTTATTATTTTTTTTTATTGTTTGCTTTCTTCCCTTTGTCATAGCCCAGTAGGCTGTGCTACAGAGCAGGAGAAGGCCATAACAGCTCGATCAAGTACCACCACTGGTGGTGACAAAAATATAAAGTTGTGTGTCAACAGCCTGGGTATGGTAAAAACTTTAATACTCCATAATCTTAGCTAGGGGGAGCAAAAAACCCAAAACAAAACACACACACATACAACCATGCAAACTCATAATCTTACAAAAAACAATTCAGATTCAGCAGGTGAATTCACCTGCATATTTTGGTCTTCAGAATAAAGCTGCAATTCTAATAAACAGATATTCTAATTTGAAAACCTCTTGATTTCTGGCTATTTTGCAAATAAGATCAAAGCTGTGATGGACATATTGGTCAGAGAATAATACAGATTTACATGAAGCAAACAGGCTGTGGGTTAGACTCCAACTAAAGAGCTTTGAGAATACACTTCTGAATATTAGACTTGAACAGAAGAACTAATGGTGCTCATTTCACCAAATGGTTCATCTTCTAACTCAGGATTAATGCGTCACAGGCACTTGGCAGAAAAGAAGCCGTTGTAGACAGTATTTCTTCTGTTTTTCAAACGTTCGGAGTGGAATTGTTTGCAGAAAGCCGTCAGGAATATATGAGAAATGACATGTTTTCTTATAAAAAGTTTAGTGCTCAGATGAAACTGTGCTAAAGATGCACTGTCCTAATTTAGAAACACCCTTCATCTACAAGACCTTATTATTCACTGCAGGATTTTCATCATTTATTCGGGTGAGTGTTTATATTCCTACTCAAGTCTGCACGAGTGCACAGATACAACTATTTACTGATCAAATACATGACACACAACAACATCCACAGTTGCTCTTCATACCTGTCCTTGTGAATTTTAATAGGGTAAATCTCCCAAGTGAACTCCCTAAATATATACTCCTCATTACATGTCACAGCAGATACTGATTTGTCACCACAAATAAGCAAGGACTGCTGCTAAAGTTTTAACTCAATAATCGCTCTCTTCTCAGTCTAGATGTTTGGGTAAAAGCTCATATTGTTAAACCCAAATGTTTTCATACCCCACACAGATTTAGTTTATAAATTATTTTCTTTCAGCAAAGAAGTTTTTTTCTTGTAGGAATGGGACAATTATCTCTCAGACGATAATCAAACAATGTAAAAGGAGCATTGCTTCAGAAAAGAAGCCATTACATTAACATTTATTAGGAAATGACTCGTTGAAAATGTATCATTTTTTTAACTTTACCTTTTGCAATAATCACTTTTTTATTAGTATTAAAACAGTCCAGTCATTCTTATTTTTGATGACCAGTTGTTTGGATATTCCCACAGGTATTCATAATTTTTAACCCCAAACTCCTGTCTTGCTCCCACACCCCCAGCCAACCACTCCCCAGACACACAACTGGTGGGTGGCCTTTAATATTAGTTTCCAGTCAGAAGAAACAGGTTGATAAATTCAAAGTTGACTTCAAATGTAAATCAAATGTAAATGAGTTCAATTCAAAAATACTTGATTAATCCCAAAGAGAAATTAAATGTTGTCGTAACTCATATTGTCAAAGTTTCTTCAAAAAGTTGTTGTACATGCTGATCGCTGTGGGCAGGAAAGATCTCCTGTAGTGGTCTGTATTACATTGAATCTGAGGCCTTTGACTGAAGACACTGTTGTGTAATAGTCTCATGAAGAGCGTGATTAGGATTGTTCATATTTCTCTTGATTTAATGAAGAATCTGTCTTTGTACAATAATTTCCAGATATTCCACAGTAGTCTCTAGCACAGAATTGGCCTTTATCAGGTTATTTAGCCTTTTTAAGTCACAGGCTCTGATGCTGCTCGTCCAGCAGATGATGGCAGAAGAGAATGCACTCTCCTCAACAGACTTAGAGAAGACATAAAGCATCTTGATGGAAACACCGAAGTCTCTCAGTTTCCTCCAGAGGTACAGTCTGCTGGGTTCCCACGTGGCTAAGTGGGAGAGCAGGTGCACCACATACAGAGGCTACAGTACTCAACGCAGTTGTCTCTGGTTCAATTCCCGACCCAGGCCATTTGCTGCATGTCTTCCCCTTCTTTCTGTCCCCTTGTTCCTGTTGAGCTACTGTTGAATAAAGGCCACTAGCACTGTAAAAACTTTAAAAAAAAGGTACAGTCTGCTCTGTCCCTTCTTGTAGATGGCCCCCCTGTTGTATCTAAAGTCTAGTCTGTTGTCCAGGTGAGTATTTATACTCTTCCACCACCCCCACTTCTTCTCCCATGATGGAAACGGTGTTTGACCTGACCCTGTTTCTCTTGAAATCTACAATCACCTCCTTTGTTTTGTTCACCATCATGCTAAAATGATTGTTTCCACAGCATGACACAAAGCAGTCCACCAGCTCTCTGTACCCGGCTTCTTGACCATCCCATATCCACCCAACTGCAGAGTCATCTGAGTGATTTCTGCCATCCCTTAACCAACTGAAATGCTGGAATTCAGTTGAGATTCTGTAATAAAAATTTATTTATCTGTAAAATGTATTTTATCTGGGATAAAAAGCAGTGTGGTCCTACACAACGCACCAAACTTAGTCTTTCTCTTTTCAGCAGCAGACCGTGGGTTTTTACTCTACACACGGGGATATAAACTCATTTTGACAGCATACATATAAAAGCCCATTCATAGCCCACCTGAAAGATAAGTTCTACTTTTGATCTGATGCTCCTGAGCCCCCTTTCTAATGCCACACTGGACAACTGCCCACATGGCCCAAATCAAAAATCACCAGTAGTATGAGCATTTTTGGGGTTAACTTTATCTCCCAAGGCTGAAGAAAGGTCTAAAACCTTAGATACAAAGTAGGAACTTAAAGCCATTTTGATGGAAAACCTCTTGAATGTTTTTGAAGCTGCAGCCAAACTACATAAACTCAGTGATGAAATTGGAGATTTATAAAGAAATTGATTCATGACCAAAATCAACCAGTTTTACAGTTCATCTGCCCTGACCCTTGATCACCCAGTCAGAAATATAAAATTCTGGTTATTTTCCAATAAGTGAACACACCATAGCTAAACACTACAATGGCATAGTAGCAAGACCACTCTTTGGTGTGGAAATTGTTCCTGAGAGAAGAAAACTGGACAACAATTATTTGAATTTATAAATTTTGTTGCTATTTGAAGTTCTCATCTTCTGTAGTTTCAAACCATCTCTTCTATTTTATCTTCAACAACATTAGTTGTTTTTGTCCATCTGTACACATCTGTATTTTTCCATGCAGCTTAAGTTTGTAGAGATTTCCCCTGACTTTGGGATTTCTGGATATTAATATGAAAGGCGGCAAACATTAGAGTTTTCACTTTCAGTTTCTTTTCATACTTGTAATCCACTTTGATATGTAAGATTTCACTCACCAAGAATTTTCTTTATGTATAGTGTGGACAGGATTCACTAAATTACTCCTTGCATAAAAACCATCTCTAGGAATTTGCTACCAACAGAAGTGTTCTGCTGTCTACTGCTCATCTGCACTAAACCTTCTTTTACTTTTTCTTCAGCCATTAAATTTCTGAGTTTTGCAGTTCCAAGGTAATTACCTGTCCAACATTTCTTGGTCAGTGCCATTCATATCCTCTTGCAGGCTCACATCCATCTCCTTACTTTTTTGTCATTTCCACTTTAATCATGTCCTTCTTATCTTCGACTACATTATTTCCTTCTTCCTCTCTAATATTTGTCTCTTCTCTTTTACCTCAGTCCAGTTACTGACCACATCACTACTCAGTTACCCAATCATCTTTCTGGATGCAATGAACAAAAATGTCCTGCTGCTGATCAAGCAACTCTATATTCTATATGTTTTGAGTGTCTCTCAACAAGAAAAAACATTGGCAATATATATATATATATATATATATATATATATATATATATATATATATATATATATATATATATATATATATAAAAATTCCCTTCTCACCCTCCACGGGTGGTCTTTCTCAACCTCTGAGCTCGGGTCCTCTACCAGAGGCCTGGGAGCTTGAGGGTTCTGCGTAGTATCTTGGCTGTGCTGAGAACTGCGCATTTCTGGACTGAGATGTCTGATGTTGTTCCTGGGATCTGTTTTAGCCACTGCTCCAGTTTGGGGGTGACTGCCCCGAGGGCCCCGATGACCACAGGCACCACTGTGGTCTTCACCTTCCAGGCCTTCTCCAGTTCCTCTCTGAGGCCCTGGTATTTCTCCAGTTTCTCGTGTTCCTTTTTCCTGATGTTGCAATTGCTTGGTATTGCTACATCCACCACAACGGCTTTCCTCTGTTGTTTATCCACCACCACGATGTCCGGTTGGTTCGCCATTACCATTTTGTCTGTCTGGATCTGGAAGTCCCACAGGATCTTAGCTCGGTCATTCTCCACCACCTTTGGGGGTGTGCCCCACTTTGATCTCGGGGCTTCCAGTCCATATCCTGCACAGATGTTTCTGTACACTATGCCCGCCACTTGGTTATGACGTTCCATGTACGCTTTCCCTGCCAGCATCTTGCACCCTGCTGTTATGTGTTGGACTGTCTCAGGGGCCTCCTTGCACAATCTACACCTTGGATCTTGTCTGGTGTGGTAGATCTGAGCCTCTATTGCTCTGGTGTTTAGGGCCTGTTCCTGTGCAGCCAGGATGAGTGCCTCTGTGCTGTCCTTGAGTCCAGCTTTTTCCAGCCATTGGTAGGATTTCCTGATATCAGCCACTTCAGTTATTTGTCGGTGGTACATCCCAGGTAGGGGCTTATCCTCCCATGATGGTTCCTCCAGCACCTCATCCTCTGGTCCCCATTGTTTGAGACATTCGCTGAGCACATCGTCGGTTGAGGCTTTGACCTTGATGTATTTATGGATCTTGGATGTTTCATCCTGGACAGTGGCTCTCACACTCGCTAGTCCTCTGCCTCCGTCCTTACGGCTCGCGTATAGTCTCAGGATGCTTGATTTAGGGTGGAACCCTCCATGCATGGTTAGTAGTTTCCGAGTTTTAACATCCATGGTCTTTATCTCTTCCTTTGGCCAGCTTATTATTCCTGCAGGGTATCTGATTACTGGCAAGGCATAGCTGTTTATCGCACGGATCTTGTTCTTGCCATTGAGCTGGCTTCTCAGGACTTGCCTTACTCGTTGGAGGTATTTGGCTGTGGCTCCTTTCCTTGTGACCTCATCGAGGCTGCCATTTGCTTGTGGTATTCCCAGGTACTTGTAACTGTCCTCAATGTCTGCTATTGTTCCCTCTGGGAGTGAGACCCCTTCTGTGTGGATGACCTTCCCTCTCTGTGTAACCATCCGACCACACTTCTCTAGTCCGAATGACATCCCAATGTCAGTGCTGTAGATCCTGGTGGTGTGGATCAGTGAGTCGATGTCTCGTTTGCTCTTAGCGTACAGCTTGATGTCATCCATGTAGAGGAGGTGACTGATGGTGGCTCCGTTCTTGAGTCGGTATCCGTAGCCAGTCTTGTTGATGACTTGGCTGAGGGGGTTCAGACCTATGCAGAACAGCAGTGGGGACAGAGCGTCTCCTTGGTATATGCCACATTTGATGGACACTTGTGCAATTGGCTTGTAGTTGGCTTCAAGGGTGGTTTTCCACATCCCCATCGAGGCTGCAATGAAGGCTCTTAGAGTCCTGTTGATGTTGTACATCTCTAAGCATTCAATGATCCAAGTGTGTGGCATTGAGTCATAGGCTTTCTTGTAATCAATCCAAGCCGTGCACAGGTTGGTGTGTCGGGTTTTGCAGTCTCGGGCGACTGTTTGGTCTACCAGGAGTTGGTGTTTGGCTCCTCTGGTATTTATGCCGATGCCCTTCTGTGCTGTACTCATGTATTTATCCATGTGCCCACTTATCTTAGCTGCTATGATGCCTGACATGAGCTTCCATGTTGTAGAGAGACAGGCCGATAGTTGGATGGGACCGAACCCTTTGAGGGATCCTTCTGGATCAGGATTGTGTGCCCTTCAGTTAACCATTCAGGGTGAGTCCCACTTTGTAGCAGCTGGTTCATTTGAGCTGCCAGTCGCTCGGCATGGATCATGTCAGGACCTGGTGCTGTCCAGTTTTTCATACCCGAGACTCTTTCTTGGACATCTGCCACTGTGATAGTTACTGGGGCTTGCTCAGGGAGGTTGCTGTGGTCATCTCGTAGCGAGATTAGCCACTGTGCATTGCTGTTGTGGGTCGCCTCCCTTTCCCATATGCCTTTCCAGTACTGTTGGGTCTCCAGCCTTGGTGGGTCTGCTCTGTTGTTACTACCCTGCCATTGAGAGTACACTTTAGCTGGTTGGGTGGAGAAGAGCCGGTTAATCCTCCTGGCTTCATTTTCTCTCGTGTACCTCTTTAGGCGACTGGCCAAGGCTTGGAGCCTTTGTTTGGCAGTTTCGAGCGCTTCAGGTATGGGCATCTGGCTGTACCGCTTGGGTACTGGTCTTTTGATTGCACCTCTTTGGAGCTCTGACAATTGGCTCACTTCCCTCCTTGTTACCTTGATTTTAGCCTCTAACCGTCTTTTCCATGGTGGGTATTGAATCTCATGGTTGCTCCTATAGCCGAGCATCTCAAGGATCACTGATGCTGAGTTGTACACCAGCTCATTGGTTTCCGTTATGGTGTTGGTAGGGATCGTTCTCAATGCTGCATTCACATCTTCAATGAGACTTTCTGATGGTACTTCACTCAGCCGTTGTAATTGGCATCGGGATTGCCTGGTGTTCATTCGGGCCACGATCCTACCTCTCAGGTCAGTTGCTGCCTCGTTCAGCTTTGATGGTTCGTTCATTATTGGGGCTGCATACCCAATCTCCGGGTGGGGAGTTGAAGCTAACTCCCCTCTGACCTGGCGTCCTGGCTCCCCCTTGCCGTAGCATTTGTGTTGTACCTTGTCTATCTCAAGTTGTGACAGCATTTGCCGTTTGCGGATGTTGGAACACTGAGCTACTAGTTGTTTGGCAGTTAGTGGTGAATGGGGATGTCGACATAACCATTCCTCCCGCATTCTTTGCATGTAACCCCTCTGACTATGGTTACTTGAGTAGTAGCATTCCAACAGATCCAAGTTTTCACCTCTCGCCCAATTCCGTCTTGTTCCAGTAACCCATTTTTCATGAAGGTGCCCTGGTTCCCCAGCACCTGACGCAGACCTTGTTTGACCGGGCGACGTCTGAGCCGGTATGGCGTGTATTCCTTTGTCACTCATCATGAGGTAGGCAGTAGCGCGAAGGATCTTGCCTAAGGTCCCACACTGGATATCTCAATCAAGCGACCCGGCCTGGATTCGAACCCCGGTCTCCCGGGTGAAGGTCGGGTGACTTACCCATTGAGCTACCCAGCCGCTAATAAAAAAAAAAATATATATATATATATATATATATATATATATATATATATATATATATATATATATATATATATATATATATATATATATATAGAGAGAGAGAGAGAGAGAGAGAGAGAGAGAGAGAGAGTTGTAAAAAGTACTTCAGTCCAGAGGAACATGTCAGTTGGTTCATTAAAAATGTTCAAGTTGTGCATTAAAAATACAAACCACTCACAATTAGTGACAAAAGGAAAAATGGTACAGTCATACAGATAGCAGTGTGGATATAAACACTTATTGATCTTGTTGGTAGCAATGATGGTTATAGAGTCTAATAGCTGCTGGGAATTATGCGGTTTACGAAATACAAGCAGATTTTGATACTAAACCTGCATTTGATACCTCGCTCAACAATAATAGTATAAAAGATCTTTTTTCTGACATGAAGTCAGTTCGAATCACCAGTTATTTCTGTTTGCTAAATGCCAGAATAGTTTTTCATGTAATTTTCTTCAAAGTCTGAAGTTAAGTGTAGAATTTCTTTTTCAACTTGATTTGGGTAAAGCAGTTTCTTCGACAAGCTTCTCATAATAGGTTGCTGGAATTTTAGTACATTCCTCTGAACAGAACTGAGTCACATTTTTAGGCCGCCTTGCTCGTTCTTCTCACAAACTTCCTATGAGACTGGGACCAGGGCTTTGTGATGACCACTCCAAACCATTGGCTTTGTTGTCTTTAAGCCAGTGACATGCAGTGAGGTTCATGACTGGTGAGGTAATGACTCCCCCAGAGCCAGATGTACAAATCCAAAATCCAATATAGAAGCTTACATTTCAGTTTTGACCTTAGCTGATTAAAGCTTTTAATTATCCTTTAATTAATTCTATGCAATTCAACACTATGATGGCAAGAAATAAAAAATAATATTTAATACAATGTTAAATTAGATTATTGTTTTTTAATTTGAAAGTTGTTTTTGGCTGACTGCTCTCTTTTCTCATTAAAATTGAAAATCATGTATGATCTTACCTTTATTTATATATGAAGTCTACAACCTTGTCTCTCCTTTTGCTTTCATTTTTAAAAGTCTGGCAGCTATAATGGAGATGATCGCCAAGGTGGAGTGTGGCTTTGAACGATTCTTTTCCAACTGTATTTTTTTGACAAATAGTCTATTTTCTAGGAATGGCATAAAGCTTCACCCTATAGGTAAAAATGTATTGGGTCATTTTACTGTGCAAGAATGTATTACTCTGATAATTACAGCTGTAACAATGTAAAATAATAAGTTCTTATCAAAATCAGATAATCAAATTTAGTATGCTGCTTTAAGTAAATACAGTTCCAGCATCACATTTATATGCTTCTGAAACTGTAGCATATTTAATGGGATCTCCAGCTAAGCCAGGCTGCCAAAGATTTCTTTGGACATGTCAAAATTTAAATGTATGAGGCACTATATTTACCACCCATAGGTGCAAATGTTAGAGAATTAAGGCAAAGACTACTTAAATCTCACAGTGGTAAACCAATAATGTTACTAAATCTAATTCTACCCTGGGGAAATGCTCAGTCTGCTCTGATTGTAAGATTTACTCACCTTTACATGCCAAATGATTGAAATGGCTCCAACAAACAGCAGTCAGATCTGCTTTAAGATTATTTTTGATCCATATTTGACCACTTGGGCACACTCACAGACTGAGTATAGAGTAATAAGCCAACATACAGACAAAATAAGAAAGAAGTGTGACAGCAGCTTTTTGAAGTATTGTACTGCATTCAAAGGGAATTTGAACTTTATTTTAAGAACGTGTATTTTAAACATCTGGAGAGAATTCAAACCAACACTTGACAAAAATTACTTTATTCCTTTTTCTGGCTTTGCAAAAGTGGAAGAATTAAGGGATACATTTTTCTTTCTTGAAAAGATTAAATGTTCAAACTGTCACAAGGCATACCACAGCTTCTATGCCTCTGTATGCCTCCCTTACTAATCTTTTTTTTCAACCTCTTTGACCTGGCCCATCACTTTTCTTCTCCCTAACACACTGTCAACATCCAGCTCCTCTGTGGTTAACTAGCACCATCAGGTTGTGTTACCTTTCATTGTTTGCTAATTGGATTTAGGTGCTGTTAATTGTGTTCGGTGTTCTATCCGCTCACAGCTGTGCTGTGTGAGGTAAAGAGCTGTGATTACTCTCCTGTTGCTAATTGTGCTGACGAGCATACAGAGGCACAGGCGAGCTTTTGGTAATGATGGTAAACACGTTTGTCAATTTGTATGTGAGGGTAAAGCGTTAGCAAATTAAATAGGGGTAAGGTTTGTGTGTGTGTGTGTGTGTGTGTGTGTGTGTGTGTGTGTGTGTGTGTGTGTGTGTGAGAGAGAGAGAGTGTGTGTGTGTGTGTGTGTGTGTGTGAGTGTGTGCTGCCATCTGCAAAAAAGCAGATTTGTTGCAGTAATTGGTAGCAAAAATAAAAGCACTTACAGTGGTAGTCTTGTTTTTCATGATCTTATCTGCTATACTTCTGCAATCTTGTATATAAGAAGTCTATAAATTGTTTTTAAAGATAAAAAATAATACTAGCATTTGCCATTCGGACTAGCCTAGTTTAAAGTTGTCCATAGTTCTTCTATTTGTTGTTATTTACAACTTTTAAATAACAGTGTTAGCTTAATCATACATGTTATCGTCTTCATTGGAAAATTGCAGTTTTCTTTTCCCACATCTATCAAACCCATGACAATAGGCTTAGTCATAATTGTAATATGCAGGCATGGCTGCTGTGATTGGACACCCTAGAAAAAATGTTTTGACAGCTTAATTAATCCTGTCATTTCTGAAAATGGTATGCCGATTGCATAATATGACATAAATAATTATGATCTTTTACACTTTCAGCAGAAGGAAAAAAAAGACCCTCATTTAGAGAACAATGTATAGTGAACTCCAGCTTTTGCTGAGAGTAAGCTAAGCAATAGATGCTTACACACACACAACAAAATAAAAGGGATCATTGAATTTAGTATCGGCATACAAGGGAGGGGAATTGAATGTGTTTATTTGTTTTTATGGTCATGACAGAAAATCATTCAGATTAATCATTAAGAGTCAGAGTCACAGGAGAGCATTTCATGCATACAGTAATCTCCACATTTATAGGAACCTTTAGATGTATAAGACCCTTTTTTAATTGCAGGAGCACAATCTTACACTGAATAATTCAGAACAGTTCACCCTTTAATTTGACTACATTTATTAAGCGGGAATAAAAGATTTTTGTTGAACATCCATACTTACTGGAACCAAAATTAATACCACCCCTGATAAAATTAATGTAACTGAATCATTTTGTAAAATTATGTTGTTGTTCTATTTAGGTAAAAAGGAGTGTCAAGAAACTCGTAATCAGAAATCTCACCCTCGCATATGAGTTAGATGTGACACAGACACCTATTTTTATTACCCATTCTGTAAAATGGCAAAGACAAGAGAGCCATATTAATAAGGTAAATATGTGGTGATCTTCATAAATTAGGATATAATTGCTACTCAAAACATGCTCATATCTACAATCAGATCAATAGTTAGCAAAAGGATTATGATACCTGGAACTGAGCTGAACAAGGCTGTTCAAGACTGTATTTAACTTTCATGCACTGGAAGGTGGATAGTAAAGGCTAGAGCAGGGGTACTCAAACATAAATCTTGAAAGGGCCACAAAGATACTTTTCAAATAGTCAAATGTCCATTTATTACAAAAGGTCAACCCATAACCCAGAAACGCTCTTAATCAAAAGTTTCTTTTTATGCAAAAATGATAAACATGGAGATAAAATGTTATTTTAAATTATATGTAAACGTACATACTTAAACAAGAAACTCCTGCAAAAAATTTAAAACAAATGAAAGGAGGGTTTTAAAAAACACTTTGATAATTAATATAAAAGGCCAAAAAAGGAAAAAAATGTGCAATTCTAAGGTGATTCAAGGAACTCAGGAATCTAAAAATTAAAGTGTTCTTGTGCTTACGCTACTCTGAGTGAGTACTCCTTTGCTTTTTGTCATTGCGTCATAGAGGTAACCACCACTTTGCTTGTCGCTTCACATGATGATTTCAGCCCCTTGATTTTTGTCTTTCTTACTGGTGAGCTTTGAGGAAATGTCTCTTCAAAATTCTTGTGTTTGGTTTTGTAATGACGTATCAAGTTGGAAATCTTGACCAAAGCTACGATTTCTTGGCATATTAACCACATTGGTCGAGCACTGGTCGATTTCAAAATAAACACGAATTGTTCGGTCCATTCCTCTTTAAACTGTCTATTTTCATTGTCCACCTTTCTTTTACTGGCGAACTCGGAGCATGCCATACTTACCCAAACTTAACGGGCCTCCAACTTCTTTTTTTTCTAAAAGCCGTTTTTGCTGATGTGTTCAACTGTCTGACCTTGTAACAGCCTATCAGCAGATTGTTGCCACCTCTTTAGCACATGCAAGTCAAACCAAAGTCACAGAGTGTTTTTTTTTTTTTTTTTTTTTTTTTTTTTTTTTTTTTCAGACCTGGAAAATCCGGAATGGATTGATATCCGTGTTTTCCAGATCAGGATCTGGACTGACCGCAAACTGCGGACAGCAAGTAGGCAGCCAGGAGTCCAGAAATAGACTCCTCACGGGGCGGGTGTGGACGGGGGGGCTGCCGTTTGAGGGCCATTGGGCTAGAAATTAGTCCAGTCTAATCGAGTATATGTATTGAACCGATGTGGACATTATAATGAATCAGATATAGGGTTGAGGCCATCAATGCATCCACTGGTGGCCAACTCAGTTGCACATTCCTCTGGCCTGGAGTATGTTTTTACAACTATGGACTGTAGTCCCATGCACTACAGTATTTATGTTGAAATTTTGCCCTTACTGTACAGTTTTCTTTCTTTATTCTGTGTTTTTATATATATATATATATATATATATATATATATATATATATATATATATATATATATATATATATATATATATATATATTCTTTATTTGTGTGAGTATATTTGCTGTTATTGCCTGTCATTGTCACATTGCTGCACTTTGTGCACAGAAATTTCCCCATTGTGGGACAATAAAGGATATTTCTATTCTATTGTATTTTATTCTACCTATCCAAATGCGATGGTCTTGTGTTGTCAGGTTATATTTTGTCTGATATCCTAGAAGCCTAACCTTACAGCCAATCGAATGTTTCACAATTGGGTAACAATATATTTAGGGTTTCATCCCATACATTGTACATAAGAAGATGTTTGAATGTGTAGTCAGTGTACTTCATTAATTATGCCAACTTTAGCAGATGGCATAAAGTTTAAACATACAGGCAGAGTCGGTTAAGGAAGCAGTTATTTCCTGTTATACCCAAATTTGTTGTCTTTCCGTCTCGATTCTTTTTCACCTCGGTCCTTTTCTTGCATAGCTCTTTATTAGACTCTTTAGGGGAAAACAAATAAAACAAAGCTCTGCATCTCAGCTCCCTAATTACTCATTTGAAAGCAAAGCCTTTTATGGTTTACTGGCCAAACACAAATAAAACAGAGGGCAAAAGATGACCCACATAACACCAGCCACATGTGCAAACAAAACATCCATCTTGGGCAGTAGAAGTAATTAATGATATTGCTTATGTGTGTTTTTGCTGTTAGTGTGTAAAATAGGACAGATTAACAGTGCATGTGTTTTAGTGTGAATGTGTCTGTGCATCCGTGTGTTAAAGTATTGGATTGGGTGTGTGTTCACTGAACGTGTCCATTTTTCTATCTTACTGCAAATGCCCTGTTTGGCTTCTGTCTTTTATAAATCAGTCAGTGTACAGCAAAAATGAATCCCAGTGCAGAGTAGATTTGTGTGTCTATTTAGGAGCGAGGTGTAAAACCAGCAACAGCATTTACATTACTGCAGTTAATGTTACATATGTCTCTCAATCAAACATGTCTTTAAATATCTGTTCTATAAAGGTTGTGACCTCTAGCTACCTATAATCTGTTATTACAAAAGGGAAAAATCCAGAAAATGAATTAAATTCTTTGCTGCCACCTCCCAAACAGGAACATGGTTTGAGATACTAACCGCAAATGTACTTTTTCATCTAAACAGTACAGGTAGAAAAAAAAATGTATTTATACATTTTGAATTTTGAGGTCTTGGAATAAAATGAAAAACACTCTGCCATAGGCATATCTCTGTAAATGACCACTTATTCCTTGCCTGGTAAAAAACAGCCCCTTGTTCTATGCTTTTCTTCATACAGAGGGTCCCAACACTCGGCTATTGAGAAACAATTTCTTGCTGGAGTGATGGACTCTGTTGAAGTTTTAAACGATTGGATCTGATCTTACCCAATCGGTAACGTTTGGCCGTGACGTATGTAATGGGCCAGCTCGATCGTGAAGGGAGCTACTTATGAAGCTTACCGGAAATTGCCACGACATCTTTGGCATCAATAAAATGTCTTAAACATTCCTGTTGCTCCGTCTTTAATCGCTCAGTATTTGGAAGCATGGCCACATGGACTGAAAGGCTTTGCTCACTTTCTCCGCTGCTATTACCAAACTACAACCATAGACAGACTACAATTCAAAAACGTACCAGAAACTTGATGTTAACATTCACAACTCCTCTTTCTGTTATCTGATTGGCCTGGATAAAATGCATCCTGAGAAATCGAGCTCGATGGGACAAACACCAGACTGAGCACCCAAAGGGGATGAGAATCCAGCGGAATTGCATAGGAATGTAATGGCCAGGCTACCTAATTCCCTTGTTTCTTTGAGCAACACATTGCAACAGGGTGACCTTTCACATACATTTACCAGCATTCCCTTCTAGATTAAGGATGAGCCATTAATTGTCTTATTTATTATCACTGCTATTTAAAAAAAGGGATACAAAAATTGTGATTTATTGTGATAACAACAAATGCTAGTTGATGTTTGCAAAACCAAAAAACTTAGACTGGTTGGGTTTGTTACCTTTACTGTTTTTCCCCCTTTGGCTCATGAGAGCATCAATAAATAGCAATATATTTGAAAATCTGATTGAAGGCAGTTATTGTGTGGTGTAGAGCGATAAAGTTGCACCACTTCATGTAAATGGTTTTACTAAAGTAGCCTATTTGATTTTGAGGAGTTTAACTGTAATAAACAGTATTTTAGTTTGTTGATTGAAGGATTCTGACTGTATGCAGTAACATACAGTCAGAACCCTTCAGTCTATTTCCAAAAACAAGTGCTGTAAAACTGTTTGACTTTTATAGTTATTGCAATAAATACCACAAAATATGATAAAATCTAAAGTCCATATTAGTCATGTCAAGTATCATTGATGGAATATAGATTTAATCTTCATTTCATGTTTGAATGTGCTCCTTTATAAACACTCCCATTTTGACTCCTTAGAAATTCAGCAAAGTGTTTAAATAATCCTAACTTTAAAATTTGATTAATTGTGTTAAACTCTGAATTCTGAATGTGACTTTATTCAGTAGCATGATTACGTGCTGGAATCCTCAAAAATAAAAACAAATCCACTCAAGAGAGAGTGTTCTCTAGCTGGATTATTTAAAGGGTTTTCAGTGCTCGTTCTCGCCGAAACAGTGTGGTAGGAAAGAATAACTGAATATATTATCGAGCACAATTTGCCTTGGATGTTTCTAAGTTTACATCTGATTGGCTGATCAGGCCCTCTTGTCGTCTTTGTTCCCTAGAAGCTGCTAGCTTGGAAAGTCGAGTTACCAGAGTCCTGGACTCACCTCTGAAAGAAATAGAATGACAGACCCAACAAGAATCCTTGCTAAGCTGAGCCAGAACTAAGACTGATCAACATGTCCAATTTGGTTGCAGTGAATGCTTTTGATTGCTCCATACACTTTGCTGTGTTAATCTAGATAGGTGTAAAATTCTTGACAGACTTGTTTTGTATTCCTTTATGTCATGTGGTTCCAAATGCAAAGTGGAAAAACCACCTGGACACAAAATAAACAACCTGTCTTACCCACTAAGTAGACCATTCCTTTTTCAGCTCATGGCAGTTCTGGATATGGCTAATATGTCATAGGTGTTTTGGAAACTTTGAATTCCTCCCTCCTCTTTTTCCTCTTCCCTAGTTGTCCCCTCTATTTTAATAATGCAGTAGAATCCAGTACTGTAGGCTGTTAATCATTTGTGTTTCACCTTTTAGTTCTGATAAATGTTTCTTTTCTTTTATTATCACCATTTACATTTCTTCATATCTGCTTTTTATTCCTGACTACATCCTTCCAAGTTTTTCTTTGACCTGCGAAAGCCTTTTTTCTTCCGCTGTATTGGTTTTAAATCCACTACTACAACATCAGACATATCAGGTTTAAATTTGTATAGCTCCATGAAATGTTCTTATTTATTAATGAATGTTCACTAGAGTTCCAAAACTTGTTTTTAACTATATAATATGGGACAAAAGATCAAACACTGGTGATCTATACACCAAGTAATGTATTCCTAAATGAAAACCAGTGGTGTAATAGGCAATTAAATTTAGTTTATTTGGAAAGCAAAGAGCAAGACTCTTTAAGTGAACTGACTGACTGAATAAACATGGAAACAAAAGCACAGAACTGTGAAACTAAGACAAACTAAACTGCAAAGTGAGAACACAGAAGAACAGGAATACAACATGAAATTTATACAAAACATTTTATAGACCGTAACAGATTTAACAAAGCTGAACAAACCTCAAACCCTCAGTTAAATATTCTGTCAGTGCCGTCTTTTCTCTCTCCCTGGATCTGTTGTACTCCTCGAACCTTCTAATTTCCCTCTATTGTCCATAAGAAATTAGAAAATGCAAAATAGGATGGCAGCAACAGAGCAGGAATGTGCCACAATTGCATACACTGAGATTATTATTCCTCGCTGCCATGCTCTGGCTAATTAGCCTTATTTGATTGTTAATGCACTGCCAATTAGAGGTGGCAGGCGTCACTATGGCTCCGCTTGACAGCCCTCATTTAGAGGTGAGCAAGCGGCTCAGACGAGATGAGCCTTGGCTGAGAGCAGGCAGGCTGTTCCACAGACTGTCGGAGTCGGTTAGCGCTTAGAGAGGGTTTGCGTATGTGTGTATGTGAGAGAGAGAGTGTGTGCATGCTCTGTGATCAAAACTATCTGACTGCGTTTCTCTCTGTGTATGTGTGGACGACTGTCCTAATGCACTTGGTGTGTAATCTGTTTTAGCCTTTCTAAAACTGATACTGTTCGTGGGCACTCCAGGTTGTTTGTGTCTATTAGCTCCAAATACACAGGAATCAAAGCTAGAAAAGCACATCATCCAGGCTCTAATGCACTTACTGTATATTAGGCCATGCACTCACTCCTTTACATACGCTGTGGTTTTTAAAAGCTTTCTCACTCTCTCTGCCTTGTTCTTTACGATCAGCGTTTTTGCTTTTGTGATTTCGCCTGCTGATATGCAAATATGAAAATGCATGTAATGTGTGTGCAGTTTATGTTTTATGCATCAGCTCTATACTTACTCAGATTGTGTTACCTCAGTCCATGCTTTCTGGGCATCCTGGGGTTTAAATATGTTATCAGTGTGTGTTCCTTTTATTTACTTTGGTACTTTTAGAAGTAATTTTTACATAAAGCTTTATTATCTTTCACTAGCAATTTGATTTGATATACCACATAGTTAGATATTTACCAATTTTCAGTAAACACAATATTGCATTCACTGTCAGAAGGTGACAGTGAATCATCCTCATGATGATGATACCCTCATCATGAGGATAACTGTTTATTTTTCACTTTTATTTGAATCATTTTTTCAGAGTAGAAAGATTAGCCAACATCAAGATGCCCATGTCTTCAGTGTCAGTGACAGCAATTTCAAGTTTAATATAGATTTAAGGTTGTATTCATATCAGTTCTGTATAACTGAACTCCAGTTTTGAAAAGCTTACATTGAGCTTCTTTAGTGGCCTGCTCAAATACCTCATATCAACTCAATTTGAAATTTGTAGACTTTATATAAAATCACATTCAATCCTAAGAAATGATGTATGACTAATTCTGCCTGAAAAGTGGCCAATTATACAATATTTTACACCATGCCCCCAACTGCTTGTATCATTTCCTATCAGGGTAGTCTCTGGTACAGTCATATTTCCTGAAAGAATGGGAATTTATGTTTTTTGGACCTCTCCAGGCTGGTCTTTGAGCTTGTCCTAGAGCTAAGTAAACTGATAATACTTTTATAAACCTGGGATAGCTGTCTATTTTCTAAACTTAAACTGCTTGATAATACTGTCTTGGCCTATCCAGACTGTTTATTTGATAACTTCAGGCAGTCTGGGAATATATTAAATTTAGGTTTACTGCATTGTAGCTCTAGGTTTTCAAACTAAAAGCTAATGACCATTAGCCTTTGCTAATAGTTGAACAAAAAAAGAAAAAAAAAATTGTCACCCTTCTGGTAATAACAGAAGAGTAACATTCCTTTAAGGCCACTGGCAGATTTCCTACTGAAAACTGTCAATCTTTCTTTAAGAACTGTTTTAATACTTGCTGTCTCCAACATTCCTGCATGCATTGCTATGGTTATGCTTGTTTTTATTCTTCAAGAGTGCTGGTGGGTATTTTTTGTGATGTCACATTGCAAAACCCCCATAAAAGCCTTCATACTAAATCTAGAGACTCCCATATGATAAAAATCAATGTGAGAGGACCTCCACCCTGTGCAATTGGAATGTTTAGGACTGGGAAAGGATTTTTGTAAATTGAAATACTCATTAAAGTGGACAGATTAGACAACTATACATGATTATTGTTTTAATACAGTAAGAGGCTGCCATTCTTCCCCTCTGGCAGTTTTGTGTTGTTAACAACACACATTGTAAAGGAAATACACCAAATTGCATCAACCCTGACAGAGCTGCCACTTGATAAAATAATGGCAAACAATTTTTCTAAAGTATTTTTTAATGTCTGTTCCTGATGCTGACCTCTTTTAGAAAACTGTATGATTTATTCTAAGACATTGCTACAACTTTGACCGCTCAATAATCTCCTCTGAAAATTTCTAAAAATACATTCAAACTACAGGTCATGGTTTTAGGTCTTTGTCTTAGGTTTTGTATTTTGAATTAATCATGTTTTATATGTGTTTGCTTATCAACTTTAAATGTGTCTACATCTTGATGTTCTTGGTTGCTCCTGTTACTGGCTCATCACACACCACCTATCTTTCTTTGCTATTCAAGCCACCGGTTATCATTCACTAATCACCTTCCCAACATATCTTCTAATTGGATCCTTCTCTCAACCATTGTCACTGTCAAGCCTTATAAGCAAAATGGACAACCAGTCATAAAATATTTGATGCATCAGTAATGGAACAAATTGCCTCCAATTTATAAACAGCACAAAATTGACAGGCATTATAGAAAACTACAGCTCTAAACACCTGTATCCTGTGCTGGTATCCTTGTAGGTATCCTTGAACAGGATAAAGCAGATATGGTGAACATCAAATGAGTAGATGTCTTGGGAGAAAAATTTAATGTATATAAATTAAAATAATTATTAATTTAAGCCCAAAATCATTCATTTTCCCAGTAAATTCAAACTGGAAATTATTTTTGTTAAACAAAAACTTATTTTGCTGATAGAAAATGAGACAGGCATTTTTCAAAAGATAATCAGAAAATGTAAAAGCATTATTCTACGAAAAAGAATCATCTTTTCTTTCTTAAAATTTACATTTTATTAAAAAGTTGCATGTCAAAGAATATTTGTACTCCCCCACACATTTAAATGGAAAAATCTTTGTTTTGCTTTGCAGCTATCAAACTGTATAATTACTGACTTATTCTGTGTTTCCACTGGTATTTTGACAATTTGACTTTGGTGATGAGCTCCAAGTCTATGAAGATGGAAGGTCTATTTGCTATAACCTTCATCTTCAGCTACCTCCGCAGTTTTTTTTTTAAAATCAGATTCTGGTCAAAATGCTGATATTGATTTGGCTTCCACTGGCTTACAAATTACCAAATGGTCTTGCTCCCCCATACTTCTTTGATTTGCTTCTGCCTTATTCAATTCAGTTCAATTCAACTCAAAAATACTTATTAAATCAAATGTTGTAACTCATATTATACAATTGTTGTGTGAGTCTTTGTGGATACTAATAGCTGTGGTCAGGAAGGATCTCTTGTAGCAGTAGATTTGACTGTAATTTGACTGAAGACACTGTTGTCTAACAGTCTCATGAAAAGGATGCCCAGAGTTGTTCATAATTTTCTTGATATTATGAAGAAGCTTTCTTTGCACCATCATCTCCAGTGGTTCCACCGTAGTCCCCAGAAGTAAATAAGTAAGTATGTATGTATGTATGTCAAGGCTGGAGACAAGACAGAACCAAAGCGCAGACAGCCGGAGTAGAGTGGCATAGAGCACGTTTATTTTTACCAAAACTGAAGAGATAACTGGCAGGGCATGGACAAAAACCAACCATAAACCAACAAGGAATCACCAGCCAACGAAAACTAGACAGGAACTTAAATACTTGACAACACAAGTGAGTAACATAACTGTTGATGAAGGAACACAGGTGAAAAGCATGAACTTGATTAAACAGGAACAAAAACAGCCGAGCAAAATAATTTTAACCAAAATAGACTTGACAGTGATTAAAAAGTAAATTAAGAAACACACTAAGAAAAAAAACATGGCAATAGTAAAGAAATGAATAAATAACCTGAACAGAATTAAAGAGACTGATAAGAAAACCAAAACAAATACTGGAACCTGACAGGAAAAGTATTAATCAAACGTTGAAAATAGATTAGTGAAACAAAATATGAACCGGCATGGCAAAATCAGAGAACTATGGAGTAAAAGAAACTTTGACAGAAAATAAAAATACTTTAACTAGGAATAAAGACGAAGAGAATAACCTAAATATTGTGAGGGGAAAACAATTAAGGCGAGACTCAAGACAGGACCAGATGTGGAAGTAACTAAAGCAAGAGAATATAACTGAGACAAAAAGAGAATCTAAAACAAATAAAAAACATGAAAAGACCCCAGGATAACTAAACCAGAGACAAGACTAAAGCAAGGACTATGAAAAACAAACCAAAGGAACACTACTATGACAAATTAAACCCATAACAAAAACCACCAAACACCCTGAAACCATGACAATGTATTTATGCATGCATACATGTGGTTGTGGCTCACACACTTTGGGCTATGAGTTTGGTTTTATGTCTTTTATTCATCTCAATATTGCACAGCACTTTGATTAAACCTGTTGTAAAATGTGCTTTAGATATAAATTGGACTTCAACTTGCATATTATCTCCAGTCAGAAGAAACAAATTAGCCCAATCGGTCAAATTAAAAGATTACTTTACAGCTAAATCTGACAGGGGTATGCGTCATTTAGCTCTTAACTGCATATCAAATACGTATACTGTATGTTTCAGATGTATAATATATAGTGTAAGCCACAAATATAGGTAACTTGAGGCAGGTCTTTAAGAAAGGCAAAGCAGCAACATAACCTCAGTAAATGAATTAATGAATGAACAAATGAAGGGGCCATATGAAATGACAAGCAGAGAACCTGACACTGGATGTCTACTTCTCTTTGGTTTACTGTCCAGTTGATGGAAACTAAAAATGACAAAGTGTAATACAACGTGGCCAGCACCACTGTTTCTTCCTCTCTGACATTCCAATTTATATTTTCTCTTCTTAAAGTATATCAGGGCTATCTAACTTTTCGGAGCTTCATTTAAAAAGACATAGAAAGGACTGAATGAAATAAACTTGAGTTTAAATTGAAAACACAGCCATGAAGAAAACTTTCCACGAATGCATGTCCCTTTCTTTAACCAGGTACATGTTGTATTTTAGAGATGTTTGTCTAGGTTTTGTTGTTTGTTACAAACAGCAAATTTGCAGAGAATGGGAAAGAAAGACATGCTACCTCAGCCTTTGAGTCATTGCGCATGTATGGTTGAACAGCTTGTGAAAAAGAGTAAATGTTACTGAAGTTTTCTAAAGCCCATTGGGTCTTGCTTTGATTTAATCCAATACCATGAAAGTGCCCTTGATAAATTGAACTTTTTTATATTTTGTCACATTACAATCACAGACTGGAAAACATGACCTGGTGTGGAGTGCTTTTTCATCAGTTACAGCTGCAAGTCATTTGCTGCAAGTCATTTGGTGTAAGTCTCTACCTTTTTTTTTTTTTTTTTTTTTTTTTTTTTTTTTTTTTTTTTTTTTTTTAACCTATTCTTCTGTGCTAAAAAGTTCAAGCTCAGTCCGATGACAAGCATCGCTTTCCGTCTTAAAGAAATCTGTGGCAGAATCATGCTGTGGGGATGGATTTCCTCAAAAAAGAAACAGAATCTGGGGGGATGTGTGTTTAGAAAGAGTTGCAGTGTTAGATTTCCATTGGTTGGTGTTTTGCATGTATAGACCCATTTAATAAATTAGAATATTATTGAAAAGTCCATTTATGTCAGAAACTCCATCACCAAGTGAAACACATTATATAGATTAGACAAAGAATGATTTCTTAATGCCTTTATTTCTCTTAATCATGATGATTTTCTGCTAACAACTAAAGAAAACATGACATTTAAACTTAGAATATTACATCAGACCAATAAAAACACTATTTTTAAAGAAAGAAATGTGGGTTGAATGAAATACATACAGAAATTCCTATGACTTCTTTTAACAATGTCTTTTTTTTGCCACTTTTGATAAAGGCAAGGTTGAGTGGATGACCAATTTTTGTCCTTTAAACAGATTCTCCCACCTGAGCTGAGGGTGTCTGCTGCTCCCCCAGAGTTACCATGGTCCTCTGGGCTGCTTCTGTTATTAATGTTCTCCTTCCTCAGCCTGTTAGATAAGGTTGAAAGTCATGTCTTACTGGGTTTGCAGTTGAGCCATACTCTTTCCATTGTTGAATGATGGATTAAACAGAACTGTGAGATGTTTAAAGCTTGGTGGATTGCTTTAGAACCCAACTCTGCTTTAAAATCCTCCACAGCTCTCCCCCTGACCTGTCTGCTTTGTTCCTTGTTCTTGATGATGCAGTTTGTTCACTAATGTTCTCTAACAGACATCTAAGGGCTTCACAGAAGAGCTGGATATAAAATGAGATTAAGTTACACAGAGGTGGAGTGCGATTACTGACTAAGGGTATTTGGAGTCAGATTTTTATTACTTACCAACTTTGAAAACTATGTATTCTTCTTCCATTTTGAAATTATTCACGTTGTCTTGTTCTGTCACTTAAAATCCAAATAAAATACATTGAAGAAAGAAAAAAATTCAAGGGTTTGAATACTTTTGCAAGAACAGTTTACATCAAAATTACATTGAGGTCAAACCAGGGACCTACAGTGACTCTATGCTGATTTACATTATGCTGATCCATATATTTAATTTCTCAAAATATTAAAGCCATCTCTCTTTTTAGAAAAGCATCAACTATACATAATCTGATATCTAAATGCACATTTTGTCCCCTGGAATAAATTTTGTCATAAAAGGCCATGTGATGATGAATGATCAGAGTTAGAGAATGCCTGCGGATGCTGTTATCTGTGTTGCAGAAACCTCCATCTCCACTAAATCAATCATAAATCATTTAAACACTCCATTTATTCACATGAATTACAGCAAAGACCCCTATGGCTCTAATAAAAGAGAGGCACAGAGGGTGTATACCTGAAGTAATCTTTGAACAGCCTGGCTAATCAGACCAAATCTGACGACGCCTGGAGCTCGACCTTCAGGATCACACGCAGAGCTCTAACACGGCAATCATGGTTTTGCTGTTTCTCCTCCCAAGTCACATTCATTGTCACTGAGCTTGACATAAAGAAATGACTTTAGGGACACAAGAAGCTTAAATGGACAGCTGGCAAACCTGCTTATTATGGATCTAATTTAAGCTCGTTTTTCTCCTCCTCTATCCCCACTACACCTGCCTAAATGGCTACTTGTCCTCCTGTTGGAAGAGCGTCCTCATCCTTTGTCCTTCACCTCACTTCTCATCAACTGCTGTCAATAAAATTCACTTTTTTATTAAGGGAAAATAAATCATCACTTTTATGGGAACAATGTGGCAAAAATGCCACCAAGATATGGAGAAAGACGTTTGATCAAAAAGATAGCATTGACCTCAAGAGGAGGATGTTTTGAAGTGAGTCAGCAAATTCTGTGTGTTGAAGTACGTGGACATTATGCAAATTCATTCAACAAGCCAGCACTGATAAACATAAAAGATACGCTCCTCTGTTTGTGTCCGTGGGGCTTTCAATAATTGAGGTTTCCAGTCAGAGGACAGTTATCTTTGTTTGCCTGAATGGATATAATTATACTGCCATTTTAAATGTAACACATTTAATTTTGTTCACTCGTCTATTTGTATAATGTGCTAAAACATTCTAGATTTCAAATGCATTAAACTGAAACCATGAGAAAGGGAACCAAGGTGCTTCATTTGCTACAGCTACATTTTGCAGTTCATTTAGTGTATTCTCGGTGCTCGAGTTGTGCTGCTACAGATTGTAGTATATGACCACTTTTTGTCAATCTGCTTTTTAATTGAAATTATTGTTTCCATTCAATTATTTTTCTTCTTTCTCTTTCTCTAGAAAGTTCACCTGGTATAATGGTTTAATGCTTAATTGTGTCTTTCCTGGGTGATTGATTGACTTTTGCTGTTGTTAACCATAAGTACTTTTTCTGTAGTTTTTTTTTTCCCAGTAGAAAGTACCTTTGGCTTAGTGCCCTTGTGTTTAGCTGGGGGTCTTAGTTGGTCAGAGTCACTGGGGGAGCTATTGCTACCATTAACGATGTTTATTTCCGTTACTGTCTATAGAAAGTAGCCTCGACTCAGTGCCTCTGTTTTTAGCAGCGTCATTGACTGAGCTGCCAGTACCTGTGTTTTTCCCTATTTATCTTTCTCATAGAAAGTACCCCAGACTTAGTGCTTCTGTGTTTACTCTTTCATTGAAAAATAGTTGATTAACTGATGTTAGAGTGAAGTAGATTGTATAACTGAATATAAATCAAGGCTGTGAATTTGTGTTTTACAAATAATCTGAACTGAATTGATTCAGTGATCTGTAACATTTTTTAGACTCTTTCTAGATTTGAGCCTTCATACTATCCAAGTGTGTTAGTTTTTTTGTTACACTTTCCTTTTGGCTTTTATCTAGTTTACAATGTTCTGAAGGCTGTCTAAAACAGGTACTGGGGTCTGAATCAGTGGACAACCTAATCTTAGTTAGGGGCCAATTGGCAACTTAAAGAAAAAAAAAAATCTGTCTCGAGAAATGGTTTTATAACAATGGTTATAAAATGGCAGCAAATTAAACGAACTGAATGATGCATGCCTTTCTAGCAGGTTTGCTTGACTGTTTATTGTTTTAGTAGATCCAACTAAAACTGAAACAAATTTCCAGTGAATCAATTTAAAACTTTTTTAAAAACATCAACCATGGCGCCTTTGGAGTGGCCCAGTCAAAGTCTACCTGAATCTGATTGAAATGCTGTAGCACGACTTTAAATAGGTCTTTACTTAACCAAAATATCTCTGCAAAGAAGAGTTGGACAAAACTCCTCCGCAGTGATGTAAAAGTCTCATCGCCAAGTATCGCAAACGCTTGTTGAAAGTTGTTGCCACCAGGCCAGCATTTTGTTAGTGGGCAATTTCTTTTACATATAAAGCCAGTCTGAATAGACCTTTTCACTCATAAATGAAATCATGATTTATGAAAAAAAGACGATATTAAATTTTCAAAGATGACTTTTGTCTGAGATTAAAATGTGTTTGTCAAAGTATGGCAAACCAAAAATAAAATACATTTTTACATTTTTAATAAGGAAAAAAAAATACTGTTTATCAGTTTATCATTGCCATGGAAAGCACTTCAGGCACAGTACCCATGTGTTTAGCTAAGTCTCTTTCGTAAAACAAGGAATAATGGTTCATTCAGACTGAATTTAGGCTGAGCTGGATTCAACATATTCAGACAATTAGATGTCTGATGCGAAGTGCATTAGGATGAATTTTATTGTGAATTGTTAGGATAAAAAAGGAACTAAACTAACTTCAGTCTGTCATTTTTATCTTCTAGAAATTATTTCGAGATCATTTCTACAATAAAATAATAACAGACATCAGAACTTTCATTTTTGTCTTAGTATATGTTACATTTTTATATATTTTACAGTATGGAACTTTATCTGTTGCATTGGAATGTGCTGAAAGCTGTATAAAAAGCAGCAACTGATAACTTCTAGAAGTGGAAAAAGAAACATCTAAAATCCTTAACAATATTTTTAAATTGCTAACTAAACTGAGTGAAGCAGGAATTTGCAACAGTTTGGTGAGATGTATTTTTTCTAGTAGGCTTAAATAAAAACATTTTTCTTGTAAATAAACTGTGATGTTTGAACACAACACTGACTTTGGTGGTTTAGAATGATCAAGTAATTCGTAGACATTGGTACAAAAAGTGGGAATGCACTATATGTGATGCATAATGGCGCTGCGCTCGCGATGGCGGAAAATTTGTTTCGGGTCAACATTTTCTGTATTTAACAGCTGTTTGCGCATGTTCAAATGATGAGATCAATAACAGAGGCATGGCATTGATTAGGAGCCCCTTCACTCCTTCACCTCCCCTCCTGTCACTCCCCCTGACACACACCTTCGAGAACATGCTGGGGGATGTTTATTTCCCCCGTTGTTCTCATCTGATGACAGATAGCTAAAGACGGAGAGACAGAAAAGAAAGCTTTCAGTGGCAGAAAATGGAAGAGGGAGAAGGATAAAGATGTCGTATGGATTAAAAAAAAAAGGTTTTCAAAGTGGTTGAAAGACTGTGGGTAAGCTATGTCAGTGTATGAAAAGGGGACTTGTAAATATTCAGCTCAGGTTAAGATACTAGTAAAATGACAGGTCAGTGTTGTCTTGCAACTGTGTGCTGTATTTACAGTATAACAGACATGACAAGAAATAAATAAAAGAAGTTGTTTGTGGTTCAGACAGTAATCTTTTGTTTAGCTAGATGGTGAATCATAAAACAGATAAATTCTAGAACTTGGCAGTGATGCACTTGAGCTTAAATATAACACTACAGCGCTGTTGTGATTTATCTGATGAGTCTGATCAGATGCAGCGTCCAGTCAGTAACTGTTATCCAACAAGGATATCATTTAAAATTAAAATGTCATGTTCTTTATATATGTGGTTCGACTGCTGCGTTTTTAGACAGACTTAACACAAAGTTTATGTCAGCGCTGAGGATGGAAGGAAAGAGGAGAAGAAGAGAGAGAAGAGAGAGAAAGACTCAGGACAGACAGAGGAAGGCAACAGGTTGGTCTAATATTAAGTGGAAGTGTAAGATCAGCCACTTAATCCCAAGTGATAACAGTTAAAATATTGTTTATTTTTAAAAAGAAGTGAAAATTCTTTCGGCATCCTATGTCCAAAAAAGAAACAAAACCACTTAAAATGTCTCTTTTAAAGCAATGAAGAAATTAGAATTGCTAAGATTTTGCATATAACTGTTTGCAGTCAATAGGCTAATTGAGAATACTGATTTTTTTAGATGTTGTTTTATTGGTTATCTTAACTAATTAAATGAATATCCATTGGTCATTTTTATTTAAAATCATTAGCAGCATTTTAAGATAGTAGTACAATCTTAGAGGCATTTTAAATTGGCCTGCAGACTATTACTATCATTAAAGTATAAGTCGTCAGTGGATTATTTAAGAAAAAGACAGTTTTAGCATGTACTGCCTTTCATAAAGTCACACTGGGAAATGTGCTTATGATATACAAAAAGAATCATTCATCATTCATACCAACTTCTGCATTTGCACGCTCATTAATGAGGGTCTGCTTAGTGTGTGATCGTGCAGGGATAGACCTATGTCTAGATGTCTGACTGAGTTTGGGTTTGAGCCAGCAAGAGGCAAGTGTTTAAAGAGCTTGTTTATGAACAATAAAAGCTAAGCAAACAGATAAATAAACAGCTGTAAGAAAAAGGACTGAAAGGATTCAGAAGACGAGAGCTGACCCGTGAACTCTAATGAGAGTGAGTTTGGGGGAGATGATTCGGAGTGGTGCGCAGTAGGAGGGCTAAATGTGGAGAAACTGAACATACTGAACAGCAGGAGGCCAGAAATAATTAGCTGACACTGGTAGCTGAAGGAAGCAGCCTCTCTTGTTACTCTCACTGAGGAGGAAGCACAAGGGAAGTTATCCTAACACATGTTTACCACAGTGGCTAGAGGCCTGCGTGTAAAGATTAGACTGCTGGTATCAATATAATGCTAATTGTCATTTAGGATAACAGTTACCAACATAAGTTCAAATCCCCAGTCGAGATCTTGTACATGAAATATAACAGCAAGCAGACGGCAGAAGCAGTGCCAGGGAGACCTAAGGGAATGAGAGAAGGAGAAGAGCCAGGAAGGAAAGAGTACCTAGAATAATGATGATCATCTTAAGCTTTGGTGATAAATGGAGTTGACCTCCTGTCAGTTATGTTGAGAATGGCAATCCACATTTGTGTGGAATAAGATTTTTTAAGCATTTCACTGAGAGGCTGAGCTTTTTACACAAAAATCAAAAACTTGTTTACAATAATTACTGATTATCCTTATGTCACAAATTAAGCTGTCAAAATTAATCCTTGCTGAAATAATTCAGATTGACAATTTTCTTTAGAAAGATTTGCATTTTCATTTTATTTTGTTTGCTATGTTCTCCTCCTTTCAAATATTAGACTGATAAGCTGGTGCTTGTGTGAGTCCCATACATCAGTTAAAAAGGTATAAATTCTTCAGAAAGCCATTAGTTTGCTCTCCAGGCTAGTTTTTTTCATCCTCTTTGAATAATTTCTAATAATATGAGGCTTTTTATTATTGTTTGTGGAAGGAGCCAGAGTATGTGTACCTTTAGTCGCCATCTATCCACTCATCTCTCCCAGCCTTTAAATAAGGTCTTGCAGGGGTCCCTGAGGTTTATCGGAACTCATAATTATTCTGTTTTTCTGTTTAAATGGATGTTATGCAAATTTTGTTTTTCATAAATTGCCAAAGAACATTTATACACTTATACATTAAAAATGTAAGGGGCTTTGAAAGATAAGCCATTAAAATTATATACATTTTATTCAAGTATACATGTTCAGTAATTGTTAAATTCTAACATTAACTTCAGTTTTGTTCAAAATCCTAGACCTGATTTTAACTGAAAGTGTTGGTTCAGTTAACCATTGAGGTACTAACGTCACCCTGATAAGCTGAAAAAAAAAAACATTTGAATATTCAGTGTTGCAATTCAAATTAGATCATATTCAATTCAATGTCAAACATACTCCCGAAGGGAAATTGAATGTAACTGATATTTTACAATTTTCTTCAAACAGTTATTGTAGATGCTGATGACTGTGGGCAGAAAGGTTCTCCTTTGGCAGTCTGTATTACAGTGGCTCTGAAGAAGCCTCTGACTGAAGACGCTAGGTGTTATACAACAGTCTCATGAAGAGGATTCACAATGTTTATCATCTCCAGAGATTCCAGAACAGTTCCCAGGAGAGAGCCAGTCTATGTTATCAGGTTGTTCATCTGTTTAAAATCTCTGGCTCTGATGCTGCCACTCCAACAGATGATGGCAGAAGATATTGCTCTCTCCAAAACAGACTTATGGAAGACTGAAGGACCTGTGCTTTCTCAACAAATAAAGTCTGGTCTGTCATTCTCCATGCTTTTAAATCACAAAGAGAAAATCATTTGGGTACTTGACTATTTTTACGTGACAGTTATCTGAGAATGTGGTCAGGGATGTAAAGCCTGGGATGTCATGAATTAATGAGTTATCACCAAATATTTATGGACTTTTAAAATAATGTGAGATAAGCTCAGTATTCCCATGTTGAAGATACTTGTTTAGCAGTAAAAGAAACCTGTCTCCTGTTCTGTGAGGCGGAAGCTTGGAAACATGAATGAACCAAAGCAACACTCCAAATATGTTTTTGATGAGGGAACATTATAACATGATTTAAAGCTTAAAAAAGTCAATTTTACATAAAACTACCCCTTTAAAAATCTCATAGCTGCCTTCCCTCTCTGTTGTAGAAAATAACATTTTCAATATTAATACAGTGGATTTCTTGTGGCAACACTTTCAATTAAGTTCCACTTAGGTCACACATTCACGTAACAGCGATCGGATTCTGAGATCCTTTTCATTTCAGGGGAACTTCAGATGTCAGCAAAATAAACATACATACATTTCTATAAAGTAGACGTTTTTATCTCACTGAAACCACATTACGTTTAAAAGCTTATGTATTTTACAATATTAACTGCTGATTCCACATATTCTGGTACCTTTACAGCTATCACTTTCCCAGAATTCAATGCAGTGTGATCTCTGAGATTAATATTCATTAGTATATCCAATCTTTATAAAATGTCCCTAATTCTTTTTATTATTAACAATACTTAAGTAATAGTCCAAGTTTTGTATTTTTACAGTATGTGTTCTCACTGTCTTTGTTGTTTTGCTGAGAGATGTTAGGGATAAAGCAAAAGAGTATTTTTACATTCTATTCTACACATCTACTGTGCTCCCATAGATTAGAAACTGACTTTTTTGAAAGGACAGCTCATTCAGTTATCTTACACACTTATTACTAAAGTTACATACTTTGAATATGCAAATTTGCAATTGTGGTAAATCTTGGGTGTGAGTGCGTCTCCATCGTTGTGTCCTTGGGCAAGACACTTCAACTACCTTGCCTAAAGGGCAGCGCCTCCCAAGATGGCTGCAGCCTCAGACACCCGTCTGCCTTGGACGGGCTGTACTGAAAATGTAATTTCCCCCCAGGGGACTAGTAAAGGTATTAGAAAAAAAAAATAAAAATAAATAAATTGAGCTACACTTAAAAGGGTCCTTGATGTTAAAGACATTTCTCCACAGCAGACTGAGAGGTTTCATAAGGCTGTGTTTGACTTTCTGGTTGGGGCTGTTGAATATGCCATGGAGAAACTGCATCTGAAAGAGATCCTAGTCAAACAGGCCAATTTTGTTGATATCCAACTGAGGACAGAGTGGAAGATATGTTTTACTTTGTGGAAAGCTAAGGGTTAAATACATTTATAAAGGTATAAAGCCTTTTTTCACTTGGTCTATTTTTATAAGTTTTTTTTAGTTTTCTTTTTTAGATTTCTTGAACATCTTCCATTTCATGGACCCAAAGAAAATGGCCCTCTTAGTAAGGTGTTCCGGGAGTACCAACCCATGGACAACCACATGCCCCAAGACCCAACCACCTTTGACTTGGAAGATTTCTGGGGAAACCTTTTATCAGTGAAGAACAGGGTGAGACACATTTTCTACATACACACTGACACCATCAACTTGAAAGCTATAACACATTTAGGAGAATAATTACACCTTCTTGGTTCACTGTTTTCAAAAGTGATGGGTATGCTGAGATTTGAAAGACTGTCAGAGGTTGCAAAGCTAGTTTTAATTCTTCCACACTCAAATGCAGACACAAAAAGAGTTTTCTCCATGGTGGGATTAAAGAGTAAAACAAGGAACACATTGGTTGTTGATGGAACACTGTCCTCAGTCATGAAAAATAGCTGACATTGAGCAGCAGTTTTTCAAATGGGTGTCTGATATCAAGGCGTCTAAGTGTGCTACAAACGCATACAACACCCATTAAACTGAAATTCAAACAGCTGAAAGATTTTGAGGGGCCGCTCCGGCCAAAACATACATAATCTGTAATTCCTTCGATGCCATCAGAATAATCTCACTTTGAACTTTTCATCAAACTGGAGAGCTCTGATGATGTTTCAAGAACCTTTAAAACGTAATTGTCATATCCTGGGGGTGTTTGAGTTGTTTTGGTTTTTCTGTGTTTGCATTTTACTTTGTGATCAGCCGTAGTTTTTTCCTTCTTTAGATCAGACTTTTCTTTGTTGTTTAGGTTAGATTTGTTGTTCACTCCTGGTGCTTAGTTATTCTTTATTCCATTTGAATTATGTTTTTCCTGTTTGTTTACTCTCCCTCGCCCCCTGCTGCCATTCTCTCTCTCTTCTCAGTCTGCCTTCAGCTTTCTCTCCTCGCACCTGCAACCAGTTAGCCAATCAGCCCCAGTCTATTGCTCCAGCGGTCACTCTCACAGTATTTAAACACATCTCCCGCTTTCACTCCTTGCTGGATTCTCCCGTTATTTTCTCCTTACACCCCGTTGTTTCCTCACACCGGGTTCCTGTATTTTTTGCTCTGCTCTGACTTCTTGTGTTCCCTGTGGCTTTTGCATGTTTTTTGCTTAGCATTTTTTCATTAAACATTCATCATCTACTTACTGCCTCTGCCTCTCTGTGTTTGGATCCTACTACATCACACCTCAACATTACAGTAATAGTTAGAACTGAAATAATTTTAAGCAGTTAAATTAATTTGAATAGAATTATATCCAAAAAATTCATTTAGGAAGGATATATTTTTTCAGTTTTCGTTCAGATGAACCCTAACTGCCCTTAATATCCACACCTGAGGTATGCCTTTAGGAAATGAGACACTAAAGCCAGAGTGGTGTCAACTTAGTATAAAGGTCAAGAAAGGAAAATAGTAAGAAATATTGTGTTCAATAATAGTATCACAATTAAGTATTTTACAGACATAACAAAGGCAATAATTCTTCTTTGTTTTTTGTGTTAAATCACTATATGCCAAGTTATTATACCACTTTAATATATAAAGTACCCCTGGACCAGCTCATCTCTATTTTTTGTGTGACTGCTCTGTCCTCATGATCCCAAATCATGGCAAATGACCAATCATACTGGGTCTATTGCTGTTGGAGGTTTCTTCCTGTTAAAAGTTTCTTTCCACTGTGGCCACATCCTTACCTGAAGATGAGGGATTGCTGCATTGTTGATCACTCCATGCAATCACCTCACCTTCCTTAAATAACTTTTTACCAGTTGGCATTTTAAACTGAATTTGACTGTCTTATCTTAATAGCTGTGATTAAATTGGGATGTATGCAATTAATTCCAAGTCTGACCATATGCTTGGCACATATTGAAGTGGTTTATCTGTCTGGATATGAATTTAATCTTTTTGTCTTGTAAAGTGCCTTAAGATTGGATTTGTTATAAACTGATGCTACCAAACTAAATTGAACTGAATAACTTTCTGATGAAATGATGGTTATGCAAAAAAAAGTGAAAGAAACTCACCAGATTAACTTTTAGAGTACTAATTCGCAAACTTTTGTACCTGATCAACTACTTTTCAACCTTATTTTAAGGAAAAATAAATTTATTATATTTTAGTTAACTATGTGACTTTGTGTTGAAAGACAGTAAATCCTTATGGTGTTTAATCCCCAGAAGTTATCGTTTGGCTGTTTGCTATAGAGGTCCCACTGGATAATAAGGTGATAGTGTCAGCTGTCGAGTGCATAATTACTGCCAACATAAGTCATGGGGGCAGAGTGAGAAGGTAAAGTAAAAGGGAAAGAAGTAAATACATTTCATGTCTGAAGACACCATTAAAAGTAGCAAACTCTTCTCACCCCTTCTAAAAGTTATATATAATAAGAGAACTTGAAATGTATGTGTCCGTTCGAAAATCAGAGAGAAGTGCCTAAAAAACCTAAAAACTAAATTTCCAAATTGAAAACAGTATACATGTGTTTTAATAACTTGATTAAATTTATTACAATAATTAGCTAAGCAATTAGAGAAGTTGGGATGTGACACAAAGCAGCTTGTAAGATTAAAACACCGCAGCATCATGACAAAAATATTTACCAGTTGTCAGGCAAGTTGGTTTAGGGCTAATGATTTGCTCATGTTTTGAAGCTGCAAGACCTGGACACCCTACACTCATTAATGTAGCAATGAACTCCTCTGCATTTTAAACTCTGGATTTTGTGACTGAAGCTGTTACATGTATGTTACATACTGCCATACACAGACCACAAGTCAAATCCGCCAAGCTATAGTTCATATAATTTGACCTTAAATAGAATTAAATTATAGGACAAAACAGAACTGCTCTGTTTTGGTGTTTTTGTCAGTTTATAGATTAAATAATGACATGGTAAAATACCCAGTGGGTTGATTTTCATTTTAAGTTTTATTTACCCAAATGAGCCAAATTATATTTAATGCTTGAGACAAAAAACCTCAAATTGTAGGGAGGAAAGTTTTATTTATTTTTACTATTACTTCATACTAAAATAAGGTTAATGTCAAATATCTGCAAAATGAATGATATTTGTACCCTTCAGAGTGTCCTGTGTTGCTTGTGAACTTCGTTAGTTACTGTGTTATTACTGACCGTGTCTTTTCAGGTCATTTAGTTTATGAGTAGATATTTAGGTTCAGCAGTCATAGAGACTCTCATCCACCTGCGTTCCTGTGAGGGAAACATCTCTGGAAAGAAAGTTGACTGCACAGTGAGGAAGGAATTTACATAAATGTCAAGGAAAATCTGTCTTATTGCATGTTAGATACTCATAGGTTAAACAAACAACTGTAGTTGTCTTAAAGGATAAAAGGCTAAATACCAAATATCAAAAAAGGAAAGGGGAATATCTGTATTGATAACAGCTGAATCATGTTAATGCAAACACAGTGTACTATAAAATAATGAGGAGCAGTCAGGTCTGTATATAAAGAAGGTGCTAAATTTAGAAATAGGATTTTTTTTCTTTAAATAGTGAAATACACTGTCAAGTAATGTAGAGACCAGATTTTAAAAACCTCACTTCTAAAAGCTTTAAACCCAAAACATCAAAGCCTTCAATGTTAAGAAGGCTTAAGCAACCTATTTTTAATTGTGTATGAAGAAATACTGCACACTGCAACACACATGCACATATCTGTCAGTGACTGATTTATACAAATCCTCGTAATACCAACACTTATGGATACTCACGGCTGTGTAGATGCTGTTGGTGCTAAAGTGAGTTTAATATAAGATTATTTAAGATAACTTTTTCTATCCCTTTATGTCACTTTAAATGTTTTTAGTGTTAAGAGGAGTTCTCAGGAAACGTGGTTTGACAATGAAAAAGACTGTCATTGACTAGGTTGAGCACTGTTCCTTTCTAAACCACAAACAATGCTCTTTAGAAAATCAAAAATAGCTCTGCAGCTCTGGATACAGTTTCTTGGTCTTTGAAGTTATTGAAAAATCAGCTTGTTTTAGCAACATTCAATTAGCAAAACCTTTTGTCTCAATTCAGATTTGCAATTCAGAGGGATTGTATGTTTATATTAAATATGTTCAAGAATTTTTCTCCCTTATTTGAATGCTTTCAATTCTATTCAAAAATAATTTATTTAGGAGAAACTAAATGTTGTAACTGATATCATCCAAGTATCTTCAAAGAGTCATTGTGGATGGTGATCCTTCGAGATTCTGAACTGACTGAAGACTGCTTTTGTATGACAGTCTCATGACCATCATGACTTATTAACAGCTCAATATCCAGGCAGCAGAGATGATACTCCATAGTAACGTCCCGCATGAAACCATCAGTTGGCAAGCACTGCCAATCCAGCTAATTTGCTTTTCCTGCTCCTCTTTAAATGTTTGTCTGGCAGTATGGTTAGAAAGCTGGGCAGAGAGATGTTGGAGTCGAGGATCTAATTCCTGCCCATTATGATGGATGGAAGAGATTCTTTGAACTTCCTCCTTCTCTCTCTGCTCTTTGGTCTTGCCCTGCATCCATTAACCATCCTTTTAACTCCGCTGGGATTTGGTGTCAAAGTTCAGTTTTTATTTGAACTTTTGAGACACTAATCAGCTGCTCTCAGTTATAAAAACAATACCTTGTTCCCATGGTTACACATCATAACTGTCTGAAAGTAAAAAAGTAAGAGCAGAAATTCTTCCAGCTCCACAGCTTAAAAAAACAGAGGAAATAATCGTCAAAAACTTGCAATCCCTCTACTAAAAAAAAATTTAGGAACAAAAGTCCACAAAAAAAGAATAAATGAGAACAAACAAAACAGAGCTACTACAACAGGCTGCCACCATGAGCGGTACAGTTCCAGAAATTCTATTTAAAATGACGTAACATCTGTCAGCAGATCTTCTGATACTTGACTATTTCCACAGCACACTTCTGCAGACTACAAACAATGCACATTGGGGTTCTGAGGAATGTTTATAAGCTTTCAGTGAGTTAAACGCAGTAGACACAATCCATGGTTATTTCAGTTTACAACCACCCAGACTGAGGCATATTTCACTCATCAAGAAAGACTTAAGGCCTCAAACTTACTGGATTTAAATGAACAGATTTAACTATACCATGTTTACATTCAGAAAGTACAAGATTCTTTCTGGATGACAACCTTGAATAGAAATACCTTGGCATTTTAGTGTTAACATTTTTTTTTTTTTTTTTTTTACAAAATGTGCAGCATGATTTGCAGTTTTTTTTATTTTTTAGATTTTTTGCCATCTAGGTTTTTCAGGATAAACCAGGATAAATTAAAGGTGAAAAGGCTCTGAAATTACATATTATGGTCTAATGTTTTATATCAGAAAAAAAAAAACGGTATTTTAAAAGGGCTGTGTAGATTTTCTATGTCCAGAGTAATTTGTTAAGAAGGCAATGAAAAAGCCATAAAGGTGAACTGAACTGCTATGAAATCTTTGGGTGAATCTAAGTTCATTGAGACTCAGCACTGTGAGTTCGTAATACTAATGTTTTATTTGTGTTATTAATTTAATTCAAAGGCCAAATGTGTTTTCAGTAAGCTGCAAAAGTAATTTTAACATTCTTGTATAACTGTTTTTTCCTTCACAGTCTCTATGCCTTATATTCTGATTTAACTTTTTACTGAATAATGCAACCCCAACTTTTCATTCCAACACGACCATGAACTCTGTCAGCCATCAATGGGGCACTGAAGTACATGGTGTCTTTAGTTATCCTTCTAGTTCTGCGTCTGTCTTATCTGCATTTTCTATTCTCGATGCTGGCCTCATTTTCCTCTTGAGCAATTATAAAACAGGGGCTAATATGATCAATTTTTCTGACGTTGTTGCCTCTAATTAGTAACATCAAAAACAGCTACAGGAACATCTTAAAATATTATAATATCATATCATATATATATATATATATATATATATATATATATATATAGATAGATAGATAGATAGATGCGAAATAACCAAGAGAGCTTAAAAGCTACATATCTGTTCTCCAAACCCATTGTCTTTCTTGTCTTCTGCATCCAGTTAAATGTTTTTAGAAATTATGTACTGCACTTAAGATTACACTGGCAGCGTCCAGCCTTACATAGTACAGATGGTAATCATACTCCCTTTATATTCTCCTTTTACCAGCAGTAAGACAAAAGGGACTAAGAGCTGAGATTCATCAGAGGATGGGACCTACAGTGGCTTTACTAGACACTGCAGGATCATTAGAGCCTTTAGACTTGATGGGATATTGTGTTTTTATGAGCTCTGTGCAGTAATCCATTAATAGGTCTGACATACCATTAGACTTTATTGATGCCCAATACGTGGGCTCACATGAAAACATCATTATTTGTCATGATCAAAGTTTAACTTTGTGACAAAGTGATTTAATGGCAGCATATGCTGTCGAGACCCCTGTCTGTAACCTTCAAACACAACAAGGTTGATGATACAAGTTGTACAAATACACTCACTCAGACTCAGGTTACATTTCACCCACATTTATTGATACTTCTGCTTTATGTTCCTTTACAATTTATTTAGCAAGACCCTTGAAAGGAAATACCCATTGATTCTGATCTGTTTCCACTCACGTTTCCTTTTACAGCTGAGCTTAAATGACTTGTACAAAGTGCCTTACAAAGCATCCATATCCCTTGAACATTTTCACATAACAACCACCATTTTCAATGTATTTTCTAGAGATTTTATGGGATAGACCAACACAACACAAAACATTTTGTATCTGTGAAGCAAATCAAATGAATAAAATGTTTGATTTCTAAAAAATCAGAAAAAATGTGCTGTGTATTTGTATTTGGTACCCTTTACTATTATATAAAGAAAATCCAGTGAAACAATTTGCTTCAAGAAGTTACCTAATTAGTAAATAGAGTGGACCTGGAGGTAATTAAACCTCAGTATAAATACAGATTTATTTATACTGAGAGGGTTTCAGAGATTGAAGAGACCATTAGTGAACGAACTGCATCATGAAGACCAAGGTTGTGGAAGAGTTTAAAGCAGGGTTAGTTTGTAAAACATGATTCTTAGCTTTGAACATCTCAGGAAGAATTGTTGAATACACCATCTGAAAATGGAAAGATTATGGCACAACTGCAACCTGCCACCAAGACTCCTGAACTGACTGGGTTGAAAGGAGGGCATTATAGAGTGAAGCAGCCAAGAGTCCATGGTAATGGTGAAAGAGGTGTCAAGGTCCACAAATCTCTTGACAGGACATGTATTCTAGACTTACATGAGTATTCTCCGGTTGTTTTTATGCAAATTTAAAAAGCAGGTGGATGACAACATTTTTGGAACCTCTTCCTCTCCCCTGTTTTTTCAGTAAAATGATAAAAAAAAAAAAAAAAAAAAAATTATTCATACTTAAGGGCAGAATTTAGTTCTAAAGTTTGTCTTGAAAGCTGACAGCTTAATTAAGTTTTTTGCCATGTTAACAACAACTAATGGTATGCACATGCTTTGTATGAGAAGAACTCTGCTTGGATGAGCCATTTTAGGTAACAGAGAAAAAGGTCTGAAACCACTGATGTTTTTTAGATACTCGTTTAATTTTTTCATATTTATCTTGACTTTAGAAAACCTAAAACTTCAGAAGTCCATACTCCACAAATCCAGCATTTATAGAAAGACCTTGTAGGGCACACAGCTAACATATGGAAGAATAAAGCTGAACCACTGGGCCTACATGCAAAACAACTGGCAGAAATCTAACATCGCACATCGAACTGAACACACTATCCTTCCAGTGAAACATGGTGGTAGCAGCATCATGCAGTGAGGATGTATTTTCTGCATGGATAAGGAAGTTAACCATGGTTTATTGACAGATGGACAGAGCTAAATGAAGAACAATTATGAAAGAAAACATGTTAAATCTTGCAAGAAAAAAAGAGACTTGAGGAAGAGATTCACCTTCCAGCAGGACAATGACCCTAGACATACAGCCACAGCTCCAGTCAATGTCCAGACCTAACTCCATTTGAGTAGACTTGAAAGGCACTACTGAATTTGTCCAATCTGACTGATTTTGAGAGATTTTGTAAAGAAAAGTTTAACACAATTTATTGTTTAGATGTGCAAAAACTGTAGAAAGATACCCCAAAAGACTTGTTGGTGTAATTGATATGAAATATTATTCTGCTCAGTATAGACAGGCTGAATACAAATGCATGTCACATGAGAAACATGTTTTCATTTCCTTCCTCATCACAGTTCTACTTTGTGTTGATCTGTACAATCCCAATAAAATTCTTTGCAGTTTGTGGTTGTAATGAGACGAAATGTGAACAAGTTCAAGAGGTAAGCATAATTTTTGCAAGGCTCATTCTGCTTTATTAGGCTTTAGAAAGCAGCACAATCTTCCTTCTGCATAAAATATTGTCTTTGCTTTAAGAATCCCTTTTCATCAGTATTCTCATTGCTGAAGCCTCATTTATTAAAAAGGAATATGTCTCCTTATTTGTTTAGGGTTTTTAATATGCTGAGTAAATGCATTTTCACTACTGTGCAGTATACCCTCTGAACAACTTGCTTGTGTAGTCTTTTTTTTCCATTACCCTCTGGGGAAATTGAATATTTATTTGCCATTCTCTTAGGATTTTAAAAGTGTGAAGGAACATTAATAATTTCTTGAAACAAAAAAGAGAAAATTGTTTTTTCATGTGTGCCGGATAAGCATTTGGATGAGTTTAGAAATGAGTTTACTAACTGCAGGAGATTAAAGAAATGCTTTGTTTCACTTCAGTTTCCAGTGAAGTTGATAACTAAAGCATACAAGTACTCTGGATTACCAAAAGTTAAGATCCTTTAATTCAAACAATCCATTTAGGACCAAATCGATGGAGAAAACATTCAAAAATTTGGAAGATGTTTCCAACCAGACACAGATTGTAATTTTTAAACTATCAGATGACATATAAAATCAAACTATAATATGACCATGCTGGGATGTTAAGGCCAATCTATCAAAAGTGCTGTTCATGGAGGGGCTTTACTGTTTAACACAGCTTAATCTATCTTTTCTTTACAGCAGCCTCAACATGTCCTTGGCTACAGGTTCAAATAGGGAACATTTTATCATTCTTGAATGACAGGTCATATTTTGCTTCTGTCACCTGCTTGGATTAATAAATCACCAGGATTTATGTAATACATCTTTGTTCATATATATATATATATATATATATATATATATATATATATATATATATATATATATATATATATATATATATATATATATATACATCTTTTGCCCTTCATTTTGTTCCTGATCCAATCTGTTTCCTCATATAAAGATATAATCACAATGAGGAAACCTGATTTCAATCACTTCTCTAAAGACTTGGCAGGTTGTTGAGGGCTTTCAGATGACATAGAAGCATGCTGGGAATTGTATGCTCTGTGCAGTTAAGCCCTGTTGGTCAGGGTTAACTTCCAGAAACCTCGGTGATGAATGACATTTATCTATTTTTACAGCTTGATATAGATCCACCAGCCATGTCTGGAGAGTCTCCCTCACCTTTCTCTCAGCGCCGCATTGCCCCAGTGGAGGAGATTTTCCAGGTCGCCGAGCCAAGGTGAAAAACAAAACATTGCACACTACTTTTCACACATAAGCAAAAAGATGCACGCATCCACGCTTGCAGACGAACTGTGTCACACACCTCTCCATCTTTTCGGGTGGACATGTGGAAATGTCAGCATCTCTCCAGAGACTTTCGCTAATGTCAGGACATGTGGCTGGCATGGGCCTGGGTTGCATTTACACGCTGTCCAGCTGTGCGAGGGACCAAAGGCCAACCGAACAGAACCCCCTCCAACCTGTACCACCCTCTGCTTGCATTCAGAGGGGAAACTAATTGCGAATGTTATTGATTGCCACAGCAGATCTGCTCTCTCCGGTGGGTAGAAGAGATGGATGGAGTTGTCAGGTTGTCGTCAGGCAAGGATTTTTTTGACAGCATGCCTCGGGGTATGAACAGCATAGTACAGGTTAACTGAGGCCTACTCTCAGGAAGTCCAGTGCAACTAATTTGACTTTGGACCGAAGTGCAGAGAATGTGACCTGTTTTTCAAAGCAGCTCAAAAATGCCATGTCACTTATTTAGTTATCATCCTAAAAGGTTGTATTTATTATCAATATTTTCAATTCAATGCTAGATTTAGCATTTTGTTCTTGAGTAGATACTGTGTTTTTGTAAAGACTGGATTCTCCACTGCTCCCCCTTAGCCAGACAGTGTCATATCCATATTTTTATCCAACAATTTAAGGAAGGAAAGCACAAGTAAAGATGAACTGGTTTATTTTCTGTATTATTGTGTTCTCTGTTTTTAATTTTCTTAGTGCCTGTCAAGCCCAAAAATATTCATACCCCTGGCAGATTTACTTTTATCATTAATTCTGCCAACATGTTTCTAATGACTGGCAGTAAAGTTAAGTTTTGGAGTCACCCAGAAAGAGTCCTGGTTTGAATCTGAGGGCCTGTGGAGGAAGCTAAATATTGGAGGGATTACTGTTAAACATATAATGGTTTTTCTATTAATTAGTGAAAGGGGTATAAATGACTTTTCACATGTTTACATTGTTTTATTATCTTTATTATCTTTTGAGAGGTTTGTTTCTTATTTCCTATCAGAAACAAACAAAGGAAATGTAGTTTAAATAAAAATATCACTTTAAACCTAAGCCTGTGACGAGTATGAATGACTTTGGGTTTACCTTTGCAAGTCTTAACTCTTAAGCATATTAGCCATAATTAACTCTTTGTAGCGGTACGGTAGGAAATATTACTTAGAGTGTATATAAATGGTTTCGCAAAATGACTCAGATGATGAATCATTACATTACTAAATATTGTATAATAATTTACAAAACATTATGAGTTCTGACTCTTCTCCAAAGACAATGAGAGAACATAATATCCTCAAAAACACAGAGTATTCCTGTGCCTCCTTTTTTCTCCCAAACCTTCCCAGATTGTTTGTAGAGTAAATGCGGCTCAGATGAGGGATTGCCTTGGAAGGCTGTTGAGGACCTAAACGACTATAAAGGAAATTACTATCGAAGAACCTGAGATGCCTTGGTTGACCCCCTATCTTATGCCAGCACATCCTTACCACAAGTCAATTTTCCTGATGCATTCAAATTATTCTAAAGGTAATTTTCAATATGAGTAATGAGATAAAGTTGGCACCACAAATATGACATGATTGGGAGGTAAAGAATTTAATGTGGAGAGCCTCCCCCAAAAGTTTTAATGAGTCATACTCCGACATCAGTAGGGAATAACTCACGAAAACAATTTGCGCTACAAGGGGCGTTGTTGGTGCCTTATGACCTCAGCTCTCTACCCAAATGCCAGTAATGCTCTTACATTTAGCATAGATCGACTGACTAAGGGAAAATTTCCTCTTGAATCCAACATTGTGCTTCCAGTTTATTTGGGTCTCATGTTTTATGGCTTCTGCATTTTTATGGCAGGTCCTTTAATGTCAGATTGGGTGCTCAACAGTACCTCAGCTCCCATTACACAGTGATGCTGTTCATTTTAACCGACAATAAGTGCAAAGACCTTACATCTAAGTGCTGTATCAGTTTTATAAAAATCTGTAATAGAGAATATCCAAAAAGTTGCCATAAGACTTTGTCATAATAGCTGAAGTTCCTTCATTATTATCTTAAGGTTACACTGTTTAATGAGCTGGTTATAAATAAGTTTGTTAACGTGAGTTGGGTTTTTCTCATTAAAACAAAACATATTCAAGGCAGTTTTTCAATTAAATGAACTTAAATTATATTTTTAGACTTAATAAAACTGAGTTCACACTTTGTTTTGTAGACTATATTAGTTATTTAATAGAAAAGGAAAAAATAAAATAAAAATTATTTGTTAAAACAGAATGCCAAAGACAAGATAAAGTGAAAAAATGAGGACATTTTGAAAAGGCCTCCTCCTACCCACATATTTAGGAAAATGAATCCTGATGAATGCAAATTAGCAACAAATGTATTTTTTAGAAACGCTTGTTTTAAGTCGTTCTACTAAAACACTACTGAATAAAACTGAATTATACAGAGTTGATCACATTGAATGACTCTTTTGCAAAAAAAAAAAAAAATCCTTCAGGCAAAATTTAACTCAATACTTTGCTTTATTTTCCATCACTACGTTTTAAGCATAGGTCACTGAACATGTTTTTCAACCTGACCACTTTAGAAGTTCTAACATGAACATGTTCTGAATATTTAAATGATTTGTGATGCTTTAACTGGACTAAATAGCAAGTAACGCTTAAAGTCAGCATAAATTAATAACAGCATGAAAGTAAAATATATCCATCTCTAAATGTGTTTTCTTGCTGCTTTAGAGGATAATTTCACTTTTGTAGACATATATTTCTCTCCTTTTGGAATGTATGATTCAGTGTTTCCAATACTAAAAAACATACAACTGGAAGCAATCTTGAAAAAACATTTACTCATTCATGTTCATAAGATCAAATTATAAAATGACTGTCCATGAAGGCCAAAATGATTTCTATGCCAGAATTGGTGATGAACATCAAGTAAATTTCTTTCTGTCTCCTTCTTTGTTTGTATTTAAGGTCTAAAAATGATTTATTAGGAAGACAAAGCTTCTTTTTTCCAGCAGTTCTACTTTTAGAAATGTAGTGTAACTGCAGCATAATTCAATATAATAATTTGGGCTGAAACATGTAAATCAGACTGTGTATGGTATGTTGGGTCTATTCTTCACCAACCCCCCAAAATTGCATCGGAGACAACTCTTTTCTGGAATTAGAAAAAAAACCCAAAAAACTTATTGCTTCATATTAGGATATTAAAAAGCATAATTATTGTATGTTATAAATTCTTATGCAAAATAAACCAAACAGAAATGACGTAACATTCACACCTCATTTACACCTTCAGTTTCATTTTTATGTTAGTATGTTTGGTTCCAATTCAACATAACAGGTTTACAATAATTCAAAAATGTGTTAATTTATGACCTGAAGAATGTGCAAGATGCACACATACTTGCCAGTCAAATTTTCTAATATATGCCAATTTGTGTGCAGTTTTGCAGATGTTTTTTGTAAATATGCACTGATTATTAATCAAGATTTTGTTTTTACAAGCCTACTGTAGGACAAATGCAAGCAAAGTGGGGGGGTTATATTAAAGACTAAGCTCGTTAACAGATGATACACTTTTCTTACCATACTGATATGTAGTTAGTCATAACCAATATCCGTTTTTACCTGATAACAAGACAAGAATTGCTTGGTATCATGGTAATGTAGCAGTAATATGTAGGTGTCTTTGGATTCTGACAGGTGAGTACTGTTGGAGCTATCCGCAAATGTTATGATTCACAGCTAATGGAAAGGCAGGAGACAGCAGGCATTTATGTCAACCCTGATGAGAAGCAGCTATAAACATTTGGCTGAATTCTTCAGCTAGAAAATGCTACGTTGGGGGGGAAAAAGATATTTATATGTTTCCTCCATGAGCTCCTTTTATCTTTTCAAGAGGCTCCCACATTTTCTTGCTCTGCATGACAGCAGCCCATTTACTGCAGAATGCTTCATTCTGCCTCAACTATCATTGGTGGTGTGACGAAAGAATTGAAAGTCAACAGATTATGTTTGCTTCCAGAACAGGGCTTATCAAAGCATCATTAGGCTGCTGTGATGCTCCCTTTCTTATATTTGAGACTAATGATCCGTGTAATATCTGTCCTTTTCCCCCCGGATGTCCTGTTTTCCATCAAGGGAGCGCCATTTGGAATCCTTTTCAAGAGCAGCCTGAGTGTGTGTGTATGATCCATTTCTTAAATTACCTGATTGACCCTTTTAAACAACAACACAAAGACAGGACACAAGAACACACTCTTTTTAAGCTCTAAATGGAGGAATAACCTTCAAAACTTAGTATGTATTTTTATGGATTTTTACATGTTCTCATTTATTTGTAACTGCATTCATTCTTCAGAAAATGATGTCCTATTTACAACAGATCCTGAAATACATTTGTCATATGTGCACTGCATAAACATTATGAAAGGATCTCAGAAGTGCTATCCTGAAAAATTTAAGTAAAGCTCTGGCAAGAGAATGTTCACATAAGGTCAAAGTAATGGGAGTAAGTAAAAATAAACATTAACACACCAATATAATGATGGTGTCAATATTCTGAGCATGAATTATGACTAACCTCTTGTCTGGGAAATTTTCAGTGTTTTTTAGACATTAGCTAAAAAAAGACTTGATAAATTTTCAATATTTGAGGAACATTAAGACGTAGGTGTGTTAATCAGGGGATTAGAAACAGCTGTGGAAGAAAGTAAAGAGGCACACTGAGAGAAGGTGAATAATAACGCAAAGGAAGCTGAACTAGACACAAAGAAATATAAACCAACAGAAAGACAACAGAAAGACTGATCTAAGATAAATGAATCCAAATGCATAAAAAACTGAATGCAATAAACTAAGAAAGTAAACAAAGGAATGAATTAATATTGCAAAACTCTAATGGCAATAAAAAACAACAAAATATGGCAAGATCTTTTCTAACAATAATAACCCCATAGGGTAATTAGAGAGGGACACAAAAGAAAACCAAAACACAAACAGTTGTGGACTGTGACAAAAATATGCGTGAATATCAGCTATAATATTTTAATTGGGACAATAATTGTCATACCATTCCCCTTCATCTTTCAGAAATCAGGGATGACCAGAGGAAATGGGCTGTCATTACAAATACCAGCATATTTATGTGCTTTATCAATTCCAGTGCTACAGACTAGAATAGAGGTATAAATATTTCATTTGGTATTGATTTTGCATGTTTTATGCTTTTAAGTCACAAGCAGAGTAATTGTGTATTTTACGAGTTTCAAGTTGCAATTTTCTGTTGTAGCTTCAGAATGCAGTCAGAGAGGTAAAGATAGGTCTTCTAATAAAATACCCTACCCATCTATCCATGTTCCCTTGAGATATTGTGCAAGCTCATACCAAGGTTACATTTTTTTAAGAGCCTGTTTATTGACTCTACAACCTGCTGAAGCTTGCTTTTTATATATTTTTAATTTAAGTGTTGTCTAATTCTAAATGTCAACTCTCTGTTTCAACTTTTCAGTGCTGCTAGGTTTACAAGCAGCCTGTATTTAGAAAACACCTTGGTTTCACAAATCACCATTTTACTGTATACTTAAATAAACAGAGGACTCCTGCTGTTTGACGGTGAGAAAACGTATATTTTGCACTTATAATCATTCTGTTCTTCTAAACAATCGGGATGTCATACGGCTTCATCATAAAAGGACTTAATGTACAAAACACTGTGTATTAATAGCGATGCACGGTATAGTAAACATCTGGGCCCGTATTCTCAAAGACTCTCAGAGTCCTCTCAGAGAGCTCCTTCTATCTTAGAAAGGTGTGGTTGACCCATTGCTAGGTGTGGTTGTCAAAATCTTAGAATTCGAGAAATTCTAAGAATTTTCCTAAAGTGACTTCACTTGGAGCTACTTTTGGTCTAAGGGTTCTTTGAGAATATAGGCCCTGGTCTTTTATTTAACAAAGCAGTGTAGACCATTTAACTGTTTGGTTGGTAGGTCCACTGGCAACCTTCTTTACTTGGCAATTTAGCTGTTTTGTTTTGCAGACTTAGTGGAGCGTGTGATTTTGACTGTGAATTTAAAAGTAGAAAACTCTGACAGCATGTTTGGAACTATAAATATGTGCTGCTTATATATTCAGGATATCAGGATATTCAGGATGGTGTTTTAGCCCATCAGTATGTGGTACAATGCATTTCTTAAAAATGTAGTAGTCTGATATTGCTTTTAAACGTGATTTCGGCGATATGACATTTGCAAACCCTTTAAAAGTTTTTGAATCCGATAGATTGTATCAGAACTATCTAGAAAAACTAAACTGTGAGTCATGATATAAACACTTGGTTAAAGTTAAATATAACATGGGCCATCAGCATTACCAAGTAGTAGTTATCAATACGGTTTCACCAATGAAGTAAAGAAGAAGCTGTTGAGGCGTGAGGAAAAATCCGTCAATATAGCACAGATTGCAGGAACACCTGGATGTCATGCTCTAGTGAAGTACCATATGGTATGGTAATCCTTCTCAGGAATCAATGTTTCTTCTTTGGTGGTTGCTGGCCCAAGGAAATAGGCTCAGGATTTCCATCCTCAGTTGGGTTAGTTTAAATAAAATAAACACACCTGCTGGGCTTTAAATCCTTCAAAGGACACTATTTTAGTTTAAGTTGCGTCGGGTCAAAGCCCCTTTAATTCATATCTTTAAAATATCTGCTGCACAAGTGAAAAACTTTGCTGTTCTAACCTAGAATGTAGGGGGGGGGGCATTTCACTCAGAAAAGTTGTGTATAGAGTCCATGCGGTGAAGTTAGATTAAATGTGTCCAGTGCTATGTTGGACAACTGGACAGACGTTGGGTCCACCAGTCAGAAGAAGTTCTAACAGAGTTACTTGTGTTTTTATCTGAAAAAAAAACAAAAAACAAACAGATTGGGGCCAAAAGATGTTCCGGGAGAGCTTTCTAGTAATTGTCCAAATCTAAAAGGCACTGTCAGGTATAGTAAAATGGTCAGTTTTCAACAGGACATAATTTCCTTTTAATCAATCCCTGGTTAAAAGTTTAAATCACCAAGTGGAGAGTGCAGAGAACTAAAATATATCCAATATTTAGAATTTAAAATTTAGGTTTTGGTCAGGAAGACCCAAATCCATTTGTGCAGGATCAGGCCATTACTTTTTAGTCTAATGTTAATGATGATATGGAAAATGGTAAAAGGCCTGTATTTGTACAGCGTATTACACTACATTCAGTCATTCACTAAGTCATACACACACTCTCACACTGATGGTTGTTAGCTACATTGTAGCCAGAGCTGCCCGAGGCTGATCTGATAGAAAGAGACTGCCATTCAATTGCCGCTACCAGGGCCTCTGACCACCATCAGCAGGCATGGTGAGAGAAATGTCTTGCCCAAGGACACAACAGCTGAGGTTCGAACCAACAACCCACCAGTTACAGGAATAATCCCTACCTCCCGAGCCACTATCACTTCATAAAAAATTCTTATAAGGATGAGAATTATTGGAGAAGCAATAAGAGACTGAAAACATTTGATTCATTTTAGAAATGATGAAGGTGTGTATAGATGCAATTGTGATCAAATGTCTAACGGCAGGTTGGACAGAAAGTGGTAGCACCAGTCAGAAGTAGTGTTGTTTTCTTGAGCTTGATCTTTCTAGTTATTCTCAACATCTAGAAGAAAATGTAAGGCATTCATAGAAAAGTCTTCAGTTTTTTTATTTCAATCCTATTTCCTGGTTAGTCCCACCACCTCCAAAACTAGACAGCAAGTTGCAGTAGCTGTCTGCGGTATTGTTGGTACATATACTGTCATATTCAATACATTTTAATATCATTGAAAAGTTAATTTATTTCAGTGTCTCAATTCACTAAGTGAAACACATTATATAGATTAATTACACTCAGACTCATGTTTTCAAGCCTTTATTTCTGTTAATTATGATGATTTTCTGCTTACAGCAAATGAAAACAGCATTTAATGTCTCAGCTGGATTCGAGACTCATCAGACCAGGCAACGTTTTTCCAGTCTGTTATTGTCCAATTCTGTAGAGCCTGTTGAAAATGTGGTGTCAATGTCCTTTCTCATTCTTAGCTAAAAGGAAGGGTGGTTTTCTGCTGCTGTAGCCCATCTGCTTCAAAGTTCGATTTGTTGTGCATTTAGAAATGATATTCTGCATACCTTGTTTATAATGAGTGGTTATTTGAGCTACTTTTGCTTTTGTAATAATGTTCACCAGTTTGCCTATTCTCCTCTTGCTCTCTGAAATGAACAAGGCATTGTCACCTTCAAAACTTCTGCCATGTGGTTTGCTATTTGTGTTAACAAGAAATTGAACAGGTGTACCTAAAAGTACCTGGTGAATGTAAAGTGACTGAAGTGAGCTACACAGGTTCCAGAATGGTTTTTGCTTACCATCTAAATATTAATAATTTCATGTTCATTATATTCTTAAATACTTTTTGGGCTAATAATTCTAAATCAAATGGCACTCTTCTCCACTGTTTTTGTAAATAAAGAAAAGGTTTTCTTAATGAATCTGTGTCTGTTACTTGCATACCAACATAAAGGCATCGCTCAGTTTTTCAAAGCTTATCTAACATCTCGGGACAGGCCCATTTAAAACTCAACAAATATTCGTGTTAACAAATCAACTAAATGTCCGCGTGCTTGTGAAAGGAGTCCCCTTGCAGTGACAGTTTTACATTATCTCTCTGCTGTAGCTCCTTTGATTGTCTTCCACCTCATTGATTTGCTTTTAAAGCCTGCAAACTCATTGTTTTTGTCTATGCCTGTGGCTCTCATCAGCATTGTTTTCAGTTGCATCAGGTGGCTGTTTTTAATTAAAGTCTTTAATACACCTTAGTGCTCTGCACAAAGCAGCAGCCAGACTCACTTTGCCAGAAGCGCAAGAAATAAAGGGTGTTTTATGGTTACTTTAAGACATTAGAACTGGGTGTTTTATCCATAGGCAACATTCTGGCTTATTTTACTCTTTAAAGGTTAAATAAATGTTTTTCAGGAATGTTCCTATGCATTTTCTTTAAAAGATAAAAACAGTGACTCGGCCATTGTAAAAAAAAAAAAAAAAAAAAAAAAAAATGCATCTTTTATACTTTGCTTTCTAAGTAAGGTTTGATTTTTATCTAATCTCCTCTTAACTCTCTTCCATGCCCTGTATCAAGAAATAGTGATAATCTGACTGGAACAGCTGTGCTCCTATATATGTGGACAGGTGGATTAACATGACAGCAAGCTGTACATATGGCAGAGATCAAACAATTAACCTGCGAGTGATTGGCCCTGCCATTAGGGTGCTGTAATTAGAGCTAAATAGCCCTGGGACCAGACTGGGGTAATTGGAGAGCTCGATGTGGGGAAAAGTCAGACTCTCAATTTCTCTGAAGGTCTGTTTGACCTCAGGCTTCACACTTCTTGAGACTTTTTAAACTCTAACAATATATTTGATGTTCATAATATGAAGTTTAGTGTGTGTTTGATTCAGTGCCAGAGCCCTTTTCATGGACCTGCAGCCAAATTTTCTTGCTACCAAGATGCAGAAACTTGTACTATGTTTTATAGTTTAGCATTTAGTTGAATGTATGATGTATGATTTGCATCTCTGGACTCAATCTGAGAAAGTGCCTTTATATTTGGAGTGTCTACATATTTGTCTAACAGCCCACCTTGTCAGTGCTCCTGCATTGATAATACATAGACAAATCCAGGCCACTTCCCGAGGTATGGGAATGAAGTGATTCTTCATCTGATTCAGATATTGATCCTATTTTGTAGGGAGCTACATTTGTCATTTCATTTTGAAGTTTTGAATTACAAAGTAAATGGGGTGCTTTATGTTACCAACTCCTTGAACTTAAATTTATGGGAGTAAGCCATTTACCATAAAAGATTTAGGTCAATCCTGTGACATCTGTTGTTGCATTATATTTGAAACTAAGGAAATATTAGGAAGGCTTATGATATGATCAGGGGTCTACAGCTTGCTGTTCCAGAGCTTAAAGTGGCTCTTCGGACCTTCCACAATGGCTCTTAATAATTTTGGCTAAAATGATTTTAAAAAATAATAATAATAAATATAATAATAAATAATTAAAATAATTTAATGTTTTTAAATATAGATATAATACAAAAGATACCATAGACATAGTAACAAATACCATCTTTCAGTTTTTTATGGAGTAATTGTATTGAAATCCCACAACAAAATGACACAAAAGTACCAGTAATATTTGTGAGATCTACTTTTCTTGTCATTGGTTTAAAAAACTGTGATTTTTTTTTTCCACATTTTCCTATAAAAATCCTATTGTAGATTTTTTTTTTCCTGAAAATGTCATAACATTTGCGGCTCTAATTGTGCTGTTTAGCTGGACTTAGGGCAAACATAGCACTTGGAATTGCAAAGGTTGCAGACCCCTGTGATAAAGAAAGCTCAGTTGAGAGTGTAAATTTCTCTCTTAATAAGTAACACAGAAACCACACACCTTTCGTCGCCAGCAACAAGATATAATTATGGTAAAATAGTTGATCTCTCTTTCTGTCATAAATGGTCTAAGTGTGTTTGATTCCTGCCAGAGACTCTGTTTTTAAGATTAGTCCAAAAAATGTCCAATATGGTCCAGGCCAGGGCCAATTCAGGAGCTTGATATTGGCCTACTTTATCTGTTCCAAAACCAGCTTTGATGTGTGTGGGGGATAGTTGTCCTGTTGGAAAACCCAGCTGTGTCCAAGTTTCAATCATTGGATCCAAACTGCCTCCTTTCAGATTAGAGGATCTTGGTTAGGATGTTCATGAGCAACACAACAACCACCAAAGCTCAACCCTGTCATGAACTGTAAGATGCTGAAACACTAGTGTTACATCCCTCAGTGAAGCTAGTTTAACGTCAACATGACCGAGAGGGTGTCTACCAAGAAACAAGCACCAGCTCTAACAATGAAATCTTCAAGCACAACTGAAATTACTGTCAATTCACGTGGACAAGCCAAATGCCCTTTGGAGAAAAGTTCATTGGTCAAACGAGACAAAGACTGAGTTATTTGGCCATGATGATTACAGGTATTTTGGAGGAGTTGAGGTGAGGCTTTTAAGCCAAAGAACTCCGTATCAGTAACTGTCAAGCACAGTGGAGGTAACATTATATTGTATATAGGCTTTTTTGCTGCCAGAGGTACTGATGCATTCCACAAAGTGGATAGAGCAGTGAACATTCCTTCAAGTCAACAGCTAATTTTTTGAAAAGTGGTTTCGTCTGATGGTTTATAAAAATCTAATTTCCAATTGAGATGCACATTGTGTCACATAGATGTAAATTCTGGTGGTGCTTGACACTGTATGTGTTGTGATGTCTTATTGTTTGACTTATGCGTTAGTGCATGAGATGCTGTTATTGTCACCCTGAGATAAATTTACCCTGTGGCAAACAAAGTAAAATGTACCATATATTTACTATTCTAAACTACTAACTACTACGACTGTTTTCGTGGTATCTAATTTTAACTTAAGATATATTGTTTTTATACTACAAAATAATTTGCAGCTCATCACATTTACACAAATCAGGTGCAGAAAAAATATTTCCCATATAGTTTTAATTTTCTCAACTAGATATTAAGCTTATTCAGATAAACTAAAAAAAATTCAATTTAAATTTTTTTTTTTTTAGAAATGTTTAAAATGAAGAAGTTATTCAAAGATTTTTGGGAACATAGTGAAACAGAAACCGATGATATTTGCCTCTGAAAAGAAAACAGGTGGTGAAACTATCAACTATAGAATTATAATGTAGATATGATTTCTAGACGCACTCATTTAAATATTGACAAGGTAAAGCTCAGGTAAAATAAGCTGAAATCTGATTTCTTATTTACTCGGCTGTCACACACATCATCTCACCATAATGTTTTCATCCTTTAAAATCCCTGTCTGCAAGCGGGCTGATAATCCATGCTATCTATTGTTTGTTTGATGTATGAGATCCATGATAAATCCAGAGAGAAAACTATGTTTATGAGATCCTGTGTGTTGATTTGACATGTGTTGCTTTACTCTTTGTTGTTAAATTATCCAACCGTGTCACTGTCCATCTTCAGAGATTGGTACAGTGATTGCTTTCCAGTCCAGACTGAAACTTCTCCTTAACCATTTTGGCAATTTCTATGCATCACTTCAGCTGGTCCAAAAAAACCCTCTGTTCATGTGCTGCTATTTTCAGTATTTCAAAGAAAGACAGTTGATTATGTGACAATATGCCAGGTTATTTTGACTGAAAAACTCCTTAATGCTATGAGGGAAGTAACAGATGGGATTTTCATGTTATCTGACATATTAGATGTGCAGACCTTTGCTAAAAGAAAAGTGTAAGAGATTAATCACTCATGGAAATATGAGTGTGCTTACAGATACTAAATGCATATCAATAGAAGGTGAGATAGACTGTCAGGTTGGTCAGAGACTGACGAGTGATTTTCTAGCAACCAAACACATTATCACAGATGACTCCTTCAGCCACAAAATGATGGAATTATAGTGGGGAGATGGCCATTGCTTGGCTCTGAATTATCCTGCTCTCCAATTCTCCATGCAGTGGGGCATCACTGATGCTGGAAACTGTTTGTGGGAGTCACTGTAGCATGGGATGACCTTGGGATGGGAGGAATCGCATCATTTCCTCTGCACCAGTGAGTTGGGAATGTTCCCGCCTAAGCTCAGCTGGTGACCATAAGCATTCAATCCTTGGGCATAAGGAAGTCCCACAAGCACTGCATGTTTGGTGCTCCAAAGTGACCTTACATCACAATTCACAGCACAGTGTAACTGTTTGTTCCCCACACAATCATTGGACTTTTTTAGGCTCCAGATGTTAGATTAAACCTCTGCTCTCCTGAATATTAATGTGTTGGTAATTAGAGAAAATGTTTTCTATTTTAGGTCTTTATCACTTATGCTCAGCAAACAGTCTTGACTATATCAACTTTATTAATTTGAATGAACCTTGTATGAACAATTACACTTTGAACTTTCAAACATAGTCCTCTTTGTATTTTGTATTTTTCTCTGCTGTTACACACTCACTGGCAACAACCACATGGTCTATTCAGTATTGTACTGCTCTCTCTCTCTCTCTCTCTCTCTCTCTCTCTCTATATATATATATATATATATATATATATATATATATATATATATATATATATATATATATATATATATATATATATATCTTGAACGTTTTCTTTCCATCACAAAGCTAAATAGTCACATTGATCCTGAAAACCTTTGCCCTAAATGTTGTCAATATGTCTGAAGCATCAGGTGAAGGGCTTTTGTTTACTTTCACAGGCTGCTGGAAGTGTCCAATGTGTAATTAGTGAGAAATAACATACTTTGATGACAATTTCGAACTATTAATCTGTTAATGTGGAAACTGTGATGACTTAAAGAGAACTTAATTTCCTTCTATAATGCCATTTTTGGAATTTGAAAGGCATCGTTCTTCAAAGTTGTTGATGTGCCAAGGATTTTTTTTTTTTCTTAACGTGTCTTGTCTGGCAGTGTGGCACTCAGAATTGATGTCTGAGTGTCAAGGTGAGGCCCAACAGATTTACTTTCACAAGTGGAGAATTACAGCTTTCGCCATGATGCTCCACTTGATATAAATATGAAACTTTATTAGAAATTACTTTGGGTTTATTTCAAATGTAATGGACACAGAGACGAAAAAGAAAGGAGAAAAGAAAGGGAGAACGGTGGGGAAAAGGTTTAAAGCGAAAGAAGGAGATAAAATTAGAGAAGACAGTTCCAACCCCCCAGCGAACCCTAATCTTAACTGCACGGACCCCCCCACACACACACCACCACTAATTAAGGTGGGGTCAATATCATACACCTCTTAATGCAAATATAGAGCTGTTGATCCAAAAAAGAACCCATTGACTTGCATTCATAGACATACAAAGACTGGAGCCTTGCATAAGATTCCTCAAGTTCTACCTGTAGCCGTTTGTTTTACACTTGACATGTTATACTTTTACTACAAGTACAAAGCCAATGAAACACTGTGATGCCCACAAATGTTTGAGCCTGTTAGTCTAAGTATGTTCAGTTATGGTCAATTTCTGATTATTTTGAAAAATAGGCAAATGCCATGGTGTGGAAAAAATAATTTTGGGCAACATGGCACACTGATGTCTTTTAGTTTGAAGGATATTGTGTAAATCCATTGATAGATCAATATATGAACAGGATCATAATTTGTTCCATTTTATTTATTTATTTATTTATTTATTTGGTGGGGCAAGTATATACAGTTAACATGTTATATACAGTAGCACTAATTTGACTAATTTGAAATGTTAATCCCTAGAAGGGCTGTAAAGTAAACAATCATTAAAACACACGGTTAAATACACCTAACAAAAAGCAAACATGTTAAATTAGTTGTGATCACAAATCTGACTACTTCTTAAAACACGTTTAAGTTCATATCTAAAATGCCCCCAGTCTGAATACAGTTTAAGTTCAGGGCTCAAGGAGTTCCACAGCTTACAGCCAAGAACTGAAAAAGCTAACCATCCAAATAATATCTTTCTCAGTGGCACTTTCTTTCTTGTGGGAAGAATATAGATCCCTGAACTGTTTAAATATTTCATATTTAGTACCATCCATCCACCCATTTTCTTGGATCACCATTGCCAGAAAAGAGGAAACTCATTTTGGCCACTTGTATCTGAAGTCTCGTTCTTTCAGTCACAGCCCAAAGCTGATGACCATAGATGAGGGTACGAACATAGATCACCCAGTAAATCGAGAGCTTCACCTCTTGGCTCAGTTCTCTCTTTACCACAACAGACTGGTACAGTGCCCGCATCACTGCAGACGCAGCACCAAATCGCTTAAAGATCTCCTGTTCCATTTTTCCCTCTTTCTTGAACAAGACCACAAAATACTTGAACTCCTCCACTTGGGGCAGGACCTCCTCCCCAACCTGGAGAAGGCACTCTACCCATTTCCGGATCAAGACCATGGCCTCAGATTTGGAGGCACCGATCCTCATCCTCCTCATCCGTAGAAATGTCCATAAAAGTTATGAACAGAATCAGTTCTGTTCAAACAGATTCTGGCAACCTTTGTGGAGTTTAACTCTCACCAGAAACGAGCTCAACTTACTGCTGGCAATGCAGACCAAGCTCTGACACCGGTCATACAGGGACCTAACAGCCTATATTAAAGGGCCTGTTACTCCCAGAGTACCCTCCACAGGATTCTACAAGAGACACGGTCAAATGCAAATATGGTAATAATTTCTACCAAGGATTTTAAAGGATTGTGGCCATTAGTTTCAGTTTGTTAAGTCAACTCATGTGTAAATGTTTATCTACTTTTTATTACCCAATGTAGTGTAAGTTTAGCTTTAGCCTCCAGGGTCTGATCTCAATACTTCTTGGCCATGCTGCTTTACATGTTTTGGAGTGATGAGCACATTTCTGACACCTGACCATGTTTTCTACATTTCAGAAGGTGAGGAGAGGGTCTCTGACTTTGGAGCTCAAGGGGTGTGCAGGGGTGGTGAGGCTAAAGAGAACCAAGCAAATGATGTCAGCAGTAGCAAGCACATCAGCACGAGATGCAGATTGCAACTGGAGCCACGGAGGGTTGTACAATGTGCCATGGAGGGGTTGCATACTTTTTCAGATCTGGGGTCACAGATGTTTTGGTTTGTTGAGTGGCAGTGATGGGGTTGGGCTTAGTGATGGTTGTCCCTGGGCTGACGTTGCAGGGATGGTGACGGGGATTCATTAATATGGTTAAGGGGGGCAGGGTGGGGGCTGTTGGCCCCGGGTGTCGGCATCCTTCTTTGCAGGGGAGTTGATCCTGTCCTGGTGTTGGGTCGGGGGGTTGGTGTGGTGGCGTCTGCTCGGTTGCATTTGCATGGTTGTATTTGCATACAGGGCCGGGCTGGTGTCGTGCAGGGCTGCTGTGGCACGCTGTGTGGTGGGAAGTGAGATGCGGCAGGGGGTGCCTGAGTTGGGGGCTATATGCTGGGCTCACGCTGTGGGGTTGTATTCTGATTGGGCCCGGGCGCCCTGGCTCGGTCAGGCCTTTGCTGGTGGCTAGTGCATCCTCGGGACTCGGGTCTCTTTGTCCATGGCCGAATCTGCTTCGGCATAGCGGGTTGCAGCCCCCTAGGGCTTCTGCATCATGGGGGGGGAGATCAACCTGTCTTTTCTTCTGCTGTTCCCTGGGGGGGATCTGGTTGTCCCTGCAGGGAGGATCCCAGGGCTCCGTGCTTGGAGGGCCACTAGGTGTCTGTAGCTCCGGTTTTCCTCATGTCCTGGGGCATGGGTCTGTGGGCCCCCACACCCACTATCAAACATTCTTATGGAGATACCTTATAGACACAAGCACACATGCAGATGTTTAGATTCAGGTGTTTGTCAGATGCACTCTCAGTTGGGCTGTGATTGCCACTAAATACATTTTGTATCACCTTGTTCTATGTACATTCCATTGAAGTAATAACTGTTATTATATGTGCATGTTTTTTGTTGTTGTAGATTCTCGGTTTTGTTTTTTCCTTTTTTCACAGGTCTAGAGGCAGACTTTAAGGGTGTTGACTTGTTTTATCGCTATACTTTTTGCTCTCCTCTACTTCTATCTCCTTTCCTTTTAAACCTTTTCTCTGCCTTTCTCTTGTCCCTTTCCCTTATTTTGGTCTTTGTATCCATTACATTTGAAATAACCTTAAAGCAATTTCTAATAAAGTTTCATATATATATATATATATATATATATATATATATATATATATATATATATATATATATATATATATATATCTCAAGGGGAACATCATAGTGAAAGCCGTAATGCTCCACTTGTGAAAGCACACCTGTTGGCCCTTACCTTGACTCTCAGACAACAATTCTGAGTGCCATATTGATAGACAGGACACATTAAAAAAAAATGATAGCAACTGGAGATTTTCATCCTGAATAAGGCCCCATCAGCATGGAAAAGTTTTTTCTTGAATGGGTTATCAGGTTCAAAAACACCTGTGTCCACACAGCACCATTTCCAGAAATGTTAGTCCACATGGAAACACAAGGAATGGCCCATAGTGCTATTTTTACTCCCTGAGACCAGTAAGTGGAACTAAACATGGAGGATAGGACATATGCATAAAGCCTCCACATGGACTTAACTGTGGCTGCAGGAAGAAAACCAGCCAGTCAGTCAGTCTGGCTTTTGCAGCTTCTATATTTAAAAATTTACTGTGGAACTATCTGCCACAAATTTATAGTGCAGTTATATTTTTCAAAATAAAAATGGTTTAAAAAAACTAGGAAAAGCAGTTTTTCTGACTTGAAAAAGTTTCTCAGAAAGCCTGTAATTTTGAAATATTGTGGTAGATTCTTTTTTTTTTCTTTTGCAGCTCATTTTTGTCCATTTCAGTTGCTGTTCTGTTACATCTGGAGGATGGATTGGTCCTCTAATAGTTGGAAAACATTAACCATCATTTCTCTAACAGCTTTAAGCTTTCACCTTCATCAAACTTTTCTTTTTCCATGCTCACTCCTCCTCTCCTTTCCTCATACTCCTAAATGGTGGCTTTATCTTTCCTATCTTCATCCTCTGTGAGTCAGTGTTTACTGCCAGAAAACATCTTTCTGCAGATCAGTCGCTTACTGTCTCACTTGTTGGACTTGTCTCTGGTTCTTATTACCTCATGGAGTGGCCGCAGAGATTTATGTTGACTCTGCAGCTGACACAGGTTTAGAGCCATATCGAGAGAGCCAGCTGCCTGCTTTACTCAGCAAATAAACCAAACTTCTGGGGGGAATAAGCATGGTAGGTTAGAAAGCTGCACATGAAAGCCTTCCTGACTGCTGCACTGTCTTGTCATTAATCACAACTTAACGGCTTAATGTTATTGCCTTCTCGAGATGAGTTTCCTTTTTCACTCAAGTTATCCATCAGCAAAGTGACATTGATTGCTGTCATAAAATTTTGTGTAAAGCAATCGTGATTCATGGCTGTCTTAAAGAGAGATTGATATAAGTGGTCTTTTTTTTAACCTGGCATTCTTATTTCATTGGTGCCTAAAGTGAAATTAGTCTTTTTTCTGCAGAGAAAAACCCATTGCCTTAATTTAAAAAGTTTGGGAAAGTTATATTACAGCAGATAATGACAGTATTGTGCAAAAGTCTTGAGCCACCAGCATTTATTTGTATTTTACTTTAACCCTCAGATAATTTTCCTCAGTGTTCTGTTCAATCCTTGCTCATGATGGTGTTTATAGAAAGTTTTTCTTATGTAACTCTTAGTCTACGTCTGTGTTTACAAATTACAAACAATTTTGTGAAGAACCAATTTTGAATTGGATCATTTAAAACTTTGTTGTAAGCCGGTTGGCTGGTAGTCATTTTATTTTTATATTTACCTCGTTAAGTGCAAAATATTAGTTTGACCAGTGTAAAACCACATTTTTGTACAAGTAATGTGATTTGAAGACCTTGTATGTGATAGTTTGGTCCTTGATAGGTTTTAGTGCACTTTTTCTACAAAGACCGACCAGAATGTTTGGACACCTTATGCTGTACATCGTTTTCAGGACCTCCACTTGTTACCTTGGCGTTTACATGTCCACTTTATTAAATATTCTAAAGGCTACTGTACACTATGGTTTTAATCTGAAGGCTAGTTTGAAAATCATTGTAAAAACAGTTTTTAATACTGTGCAAACTATAAAATGTAACATAAATGTATGTGAGGAAATTAAAATTCAGGATATTTTTAGGCTTAGATCTTCATTATAGCTGCTATCACACAGCTTATCTGGTCAAGTATGTTGATATAAAAATATGCTTTTTATGTGGACCCAATGTGTACAAATTACGCACATCTTTGCAAAAGTAAAGCATGAAGATCTGTCACACAAATATGAAAGATTTGCATTGTATAATATGTATTACATGTGTATTGGGATGAAGGATGTTAAATATAATGGGTTAGTGTGTAAGGACAGAAAGCTACTTTCTGCCATAACTTCACCATCTTTTTTCCCCTCTATAACTAATTTTTGCCTGACTATCTCAGGGTGAAAGTTTGATGTTCTAAACATTGTTTACCAGAAAAATCATGGGCACTTAGTCCAAGTTTGGAGTCCTTTTTAATTTCAGTTAAATAGCTTCATAAGCAAATCAACAAATAAGCAAGAAAAGAACAGAGCTTTTCTCTGCAAAGAGGTTCCTTGAAGGTATCTGGTTCCTTGAAGAAAAAAAGAATAAATCTATGAGAATTAACTTGAAACCCAGAACTGCGTATAATTCCCCCCCCCATCTAAAGTGTACCAATTAATCCTTCACACATTTCCTACTCAGCAGTGGCAGATCAAAGTCAACAACTACATTTTACAGCAACAGCTTAAACACATTTTTCTCAGAATTGGTAAATCACATCAACCCTGAAAGGACAAAAAATACTGAACTCAATTTTCGATGGACAGGTACTAATGTTTTAATTGCAACCTGTCTTTGTAGAAATAAAGAAATATAAGCATCTAAAGTATAATGTACTGTAACTTCCATCCATCCATCCATACAACCATCCATCCGCCCATCCTTGCTGGGTCAGAGGGGGGGTAGTGCCCATCTTCAGCAGTCAATAGGTGAGGGGTAGGGCACACCCTGGATAAGTCGTCAGTCCATCACAGGTTATAACTATACAGATACAGCATAAAAAACTAAGAAAACTGCTGAAATTAGTCAATTTGTGTGAGTTTATTATTTTAAAAACACTGCTCAGTTCTTCATTTCTTTTTAGCCAAAGTTGTTTAAAGCTACTCCTGAGGGCCTAAAGAGTCAGCTGTGGCACCAGAGCCACAGGTTGCATACCCCTGGTATAGGTGTTCAATCATTTCAAAAAAATCATTGCAACTGGAATAAACAGTTTAACAAATGAAGTTGAATAGGACTTTTCAGGGAGTATGATGTTTGCAGATGACATTGGGATCTGTAGTGAAAGTAGTGAGTAAGTGGGAGAGAAACTGTAGAGGTGGGAGGTAAAAAATGGAGACATAAAAATGAAGAACCAGTAAGGATTGAAATAAGTATATTAAAAAGGAGAGCTAAGGCAGAGCAGAGCGAAGTCAGACAAAGCTGATAGGGTTTTTGACATGTTGAGATAAGAGATATACTGAACAAAGGACGTAGAGTATGATGCTGCCAGAACAGAGGGAGACAATTGGAGCAAAGGTTCATTGGTATGGAAAAGAGCATATGAAAAGGACTTGTGTGGTGGAAGGTGATGGTACAGATAAGATAAAAGCATATGATTCACTATTTTGAGAGAGGAGGCGCAAGCTGTGTCTCTTGCCTTGAACAGCATGATCAAACAGCTTCATCATCTCATCAGTGAACTCGTTGTTGGACCAGAAAATCCTGTAGTTGGATTGCCACACCACTGTTCCCCAGTCCCAGGGCAATCCTCTCAGCAGGTTGATGAGAAAAGCACTGCGGGAACTCTCCAAGGGGTTAAGTGTATGACTGTTCCTCAAAAAACCAGGCAAACTGACTAAGAAAGGCTCTAAAGGACCCCAGATTTCCAGAATAAGGCTTGGGGGCAGGAACAAAAGGTTCTTTCTTACCTGGTCTAGCAGGCTGTGCCTGTGGTGGTGGAGGGAATTAGGGCTTAGTGGCTGATGTGGAAGAAATTGTTTGAGAGAACTGGGCAGAAAAGTGTGCAATATGATCGGTCAATAATTGAAGCTGATCGTAAAAGGTCCGGGTGCTGTTGAATAATTCGTACAATTTCTTTTCTTGATGATCAAGTCAGAGTCTCTGGTTTGCTATTGCTGATACTATGTGGGGAAGATGATGCAACAGCAGTGGCTGAAACAAGCTGAAGCAGTGGCATAAGCTAGGTCTGCTAGGTCCATTTTGTGGCCAGATCCTACAGTCATGGTTGGGCTAGTGGACCCAAAAGCAGACCAAGACTCAGAGGCAGGGGTGGAGCTAGGGGTGGGGGGCACTGCCATCGACACTGAATTGCCCTCCCCCCCAGATGATAGATATGGAACAGCACCAGGGCACTCCTGTGCAGCTGCTGGTGCTATCCAGTACAAATAGGGAAGATAAATGTGGGGGACATGGAGAAAAAGAAAATGTGGAACATACCTGTACAGGTATTACAGGAATGTAATGTATAACTACATTACAGGAATTTAAAAAAGTATATATATATATATATATATATATATATATATATATATATATATATATATATATATATATATATATATGGTTAGGGTTAGAGTTGAGTACTCAACTGGGAGTTGAGTCCCGCCTTGTCGACACTTCTGCAAGACTTGCTTTGTTTCTTCAAGCTTCATCTGTTTTAGATTTTCACCCTCAGATTTTCTCTTGCATGCTGCTGTAGTCAGTTCGCTATATTTCTCCAGCTGTCGTATATGGTTTCTCTATAAAAGATAATATAGAACTTCAGGTAAAAATAGTTAACTCAAATTGGCATCAAAATGATAAAACACATTGATGGTGGTCGGCAACCAAATAAAGAACAAAATTCCAATACAGTTTATTACTACTTTTCACCTTTAATATATTATTGCAATTTCACCATACTGTAGAGCAGGGCTGGAGAACATAACTTCAAGTAATATCATAAGTAATTTAACATGTTACCTTGATTACAATTATTTTAGTATTCTTTTAGCTCTAGCCGTCATAGCCATCTTAATGTTGTTGCATATATTTTCATGATAGATGATCAGATATAGATTTTAAAATAAGTGAAAGGATACACAGTTTAATTATATGGTCATTTTTAAAATATAATGAAGATACATAATTTATATAATTGACATGAGCAAGACTACTTCAGTTATTGGTTCTGAATGTTGTTTGATTAATTTTCAATTAATTGCCCAGCCCTACTGTAGTCAAAACTCAATATTCTCAACCCTGTGCAGATGGATAAAATCTTCTGTTCACAATATTGAGTATGTTTTCACTGCAGTGTGGTGAACTATACTTCTAGGAGGTTTATTCCTATATGTACATATTTCTTTCAGGAATTTCTATTCCACTTCATTATCCCTAATCACCAAATATAGAACATTAGTAGTGGGGTATAAGTTTAACATCATGTGTATATTTCTTTAATTGCCAAATAAACACCAATTGTATGTGCTTACAGATATTGTATGCCAGACATTTTTCTGAATAAAGTTCTCTTTAAACAAGAGAGTAGGAGTACCAGCCTCGGTATGCTAGTCACTAGCCTCTCCAAAGCTAACACTACTGAATAGTCACCTTGTCATTTGCCACCGACACCAGCCGCTCAGTCACCGGTGCCAGCTTCTCATTAATTAGATCAGTAGAATGAATATAGCCTCCAGCGACAAGGAAGTGGCCACCGCTGGGTGCGCAATATTCATAATTTTGGCGCTGAAACCGCGCCACAGTTTCCCTCTCACTTGTCATCAAGCTGAGCGCGCTAACGGTCGGCTGTATTTGAATCATCAGTCATGGCATTAAATATCAACCACGTAAACCTCGGTCAACTTCATTTAAAGTTTTTATCCAAAGTGGGGAAAAAAAATTGCTTACATACCTCAATGTGCTTTCTCAGTTTGGATTTTGAGTTCTTAAATGCAGAAATGTTGTTTGTCCGCAGTAAACAGAGAAGACATTTAAACTGATACAAACTATTTTTCAGGCCTAAAATCTCAAACATGGATCTGAGATATGGCCATGGGTGTGCTGGTTTCTCCGCTTCAGTTTCTCTAACCGTTTCCATTGCTGTGTTCTGTTTAAATGAAAGCAGGAGCTCAGGTTGCTAACTCCTCAGCAAGAGAAGTAGCTACTGGCTGTCCTAAAAGTCACTACAAGTCCTTAGAGGACGTAAGCACCTAATTTGCATACTGGTCATGTGTGATCCCGGCAGTAGAAGAAAGGAATTTCTACGGCACTTTGGCAGGGCAAAAGGGAATAGAAATACTCTAAACATTTAGAACTACAAATAAACTTTAATAATTTAATAATGTCAGTGTAATAATGTAAACATTTTAACTGAACCTACAATATATAAATCAGTTTTGTATGGTTTTGTATGATATCAAATTCAAACAAAAGACAGCTATCAGAGACACTTCAGTAGAGAAGGGTGAATCAGTAACTGAGGTTGTGTAAATAAAATTCAGGAATTTATTTTTGTGCGATAGTTTCGGTGAAAAAAAAAATTTAGACAACATGAAAAACTATATTTATATTATATTTACTGTACTCCAGAGCAGGATCACAAGCAGCTTTACGCATGCGTGATTCAGTTGTAATATGGAAATGGAATGGAGTGGTTCTCTCTGCTCTACTGCAGGCTGCAGCATGACAAGCCTGCTGTCAGTCAGACTGACCGCCTGCAAGTTCTTCTGAGGAGGGAGGGGCTCAAGGCAGCTCGCACTGCTCGTTGGAACTGCAGTACTATCGGTGCTTTCCTGTTTTCTACCCAAAATCTTCAACAAACCAGAGAAAAGTCACTACATTTGTCGCTTTTTTTTTTATTATTTTTTTATTTTTTTTTTTTTTTTTTATTTTTTTTTTTTTTTTTTTTTTTTGTTTGTTTGTTTGTTTGTTTGTTTTTTTTTTTTTTTTTTTTTTTTTTTTTTTTTAAATGTCGCTAGAGGTTCTGAAAATATAGCGACAAAGTCATCAAGTTGGCAACAGTGCTCAGCTCGCGACATTTAACATGGTTGACGTACTTCCAAATCCCAGGTGCTCTTCTTGTGAAGAGCATAGTTTATGGCCAATTGTTGCATTTCAGGAAAGAAAAACAGCAACAGCAAATTACAAAACTATGCTGAGCCAAAAGGAATGAGTAATGACGAGTTTGCTATAAGTGTAGTGGAGTTGAAAGTACAATATTTGTCTTTGAAATGTAGTGCACTGAAAGCTCAATCATAGCCAAGAGGAGGGTCTTAGCGCTGGCAGTCACCCTCATGTACGCTCCGCTCACACACTCCCCCTTGCTCTCTGCTATGCTAGAGCTGCATCATAACAACATAGTCTGCCACTAATGCTAAGGCTAGTTAGCACAGCCACTGATGATGGCGGTTAAGCGGTTTTCCTGGAATGGTAAGTTGTTTTATTCACCATCAACACATTTAGCAGCGTACATGAGGGTGATTGACAGTGCTAAGACCTTCCCCCTGGCTCAGATTGGTTGTTTTAGGTCGGGGAAAGTTGCATACTGCAGCTTTAAGTACAGTACTCAAGTAAATGTACTCCGTTACTGTCCACCCCTGTCTATGCTCTGACTAAACTTGTGATAATTAGGGTTCAAATTATTTCTGATCTTTTGTAAGGTGCCATGCACAGCACATGGTGCAAATCACACAGTTGTCAGTAAAGGGCAGGTAGTAAAAAAAACCTTCCAGACAGGCTTTTGTCCAATTTTCAATAAAGCTCAAATAACTGGTGTTAGATTTAAAAAGCCACCTCTCCTTTGCTGCCCTCTGCTTGTCTTTTCTCCCCGGAGGGGAGGAGTTAGACATGTGGCTGAAATACAGCCGCTGTCCGTTCTGGCCGAGTGTTATGAACCTGCTGCCCCAAATCCCATCCCCCCTCCCCCTGCCCCAGCCTCTCAAATGAATTGCAACTTTTCAGATAGAAGAAGACACAATGGAGAGGATGGCCTCTTATTCTGCTTCTATACACTTTCAATGCATCAGTGTCTGTCTATGTTTGTTCGAGATGTATCTGATGGGTTGTTTTCCAATAACCCAGAAAAGGGAGAAGAAAAGCTTAAACAAATAACCCAACATTTTTGTTCAAAGAAGAACAGAAAACAAAGCCTTCTTTCACGTGACGCTTCAGTTTGCCAAGTAGGATGCCATGTCAAAATGTTTTTCTTTATGCATTCAGAAGTTCTTGCTTGATGTGTTAAGTCATCTGTAAAAGTGTAAAATATTTCCAAGCGCTAAGTCAGCACCTCCACACACACACCCTGCAATACGGAGAATGACCCTGCTGGTTCCAGTCTATTAGTTGAGCATCTTTATATGAGCATTTAAAGAACTTGTTTACAGCTTTTCAGTCCTTCATAGCTGAAAAGGTCCACCCACTCATACAGGGAGGAAGGGTCATTTCCAGGGGACAACCATTCAGTGGCATTTGATGTGTTCACTTTACAACACAGTGATAATCCATTGACTGCACACCTGCTCCTTCTTTATAATGGACTGACAATGGCAATGTGGGTGAAAGTGCTGATCCTGTATTAAATGAACCTATTAAATGGGCTTCATTAATGGAAGAAAGGGATGAAAAGGAAGTGGAGAGGCGATTAAATAAATGATTTTTTTTTTTTGTGAGGATAACTGTGATTATAGTTTTCATTCTTATCTACATTTTTCAGAATTTCTATGTTTTTAATAAGGAACTAAGGAACTCTGAGTACAAGAGGCTGCTAATTTGTAAATTTAGTAATCATTCAGGGAAACAAGATTGACAACAAAAAGAACATTTGGGTGTCTGGAAATGACTTTGCTTTTATTACACAAAAACCTGAAAAGCCTAAAGGAGCCAGGATATATGAATGATGCATGAACAGCAGTTACAATGAATATTAGGTGACATATGATATAGGACCCATCTTGTGACATTTATTCCCAAAAGTGTGAAGTGAAAAGACTGGAGGCTGTTTCAAGCTGTGTACCTGCAAAGTTAGCTTATTTGTTACAATGAATCAGCTGGGTAGAACAATTCAAGATAGAAATAGATTACAAAAAAGAGTTTTGTTAGTTGAGCTTTCTTCTGAAAATTTACTTATTGCACAATAAATTTATTTATTGTGCATCAACAAAATATACTAGAAAATGAGAGGGATTTTGATTTAATTTCTTACATAAGAGCAAAACACTTTTTACATTAGGTTGTTATAGACTTTATTTATTAGGGACATTGCACTTAAACAGTGGGCATAGAGTACATCTAATGATCTGTACAGAGTAGATGGCAATTTGCTAATTTGCAACTCTGGTACCTGCCGCTGCTTAAAAAAAAAGAAGAAGAAACCTGTGTAGTATACCACATGTACTGAATATAGTGTGGAAATGTACATCAGTACATCTAGCCAGTATTTAACTTAAGTTGTGAATGTTATAGAATCTGTTTTTCGTTTTATTTTACTGAGAAAGATTTTCCAAATAAGGGTTCCTTTAGTAAGGCGTTACTGTCCGTTCTGGTGAAGCTATAGCTTTAACTATTTGTGGGTTGCAGTCCGTTCACATCACACATTTCTGATTTTACCTGTAAAAATGTTTTGAAAGCTATGTATTGTTTTTATTTTCACTTTAGCTTGATGTAATTTTAATGTAACATCTGTAAGTAGTCAGACGCAGCTCATAGCAACCTCTTGGTTTCCCGCTTCAGCTGCTCAGTGAACCGGCCTCCTGATCGGAGCATGCAGAGTTAGTTGGAGGGATAAAGTGTGTTAATTGGTCAAATATAAAATATCTGCTAAGCTGCTCTGATGACAGCAACAGTAATTCTCGTTCCCAATAGCTATAGCTGTAAATAGCATGTTTACCTTAAGCTTTAAATATTTGTGGGTTGCAGTAAATTTTAAAGATCTGTTTGTAATGCTTTACTGGTGAAAAGTATGACCTAAATAAAACCGCAACTCTATCTGTGCTTGCAAAGCACGTCCTAGGTTAATGAGTTTGATGCCATCTGAGATTGTTTTAATGAAAACATCTGTTCAAAATATAAAACTACCTGTACATGATGCAAGGAAATATCAAATTTCAGAGACAGCCAATATCCAATTTTAAAGTCCCCTTGTATAAAGTTATGGGTAGGTACTAAAATGTCCAAAACATGAATTTTGTCCAGTTGCTGAACCCATGTTCCCAACATGGGCTCAACATTACATTTCTCCACTATCTGATCTAAAGATAGATCTGAAAACATCATCGTTTATCCCAATATTAAAAAAAAAAAAATTATGCTTTTTACATGCAATACTAATGACTTTCTCTGTGCTGATTTCACAGACATCTTCTGGTGTTCTGCCAACCAGTGCAGCGCACGTGTGTGAAAATTTGAAAAGTAAACTTAGGCATACAATCTAGAGTCTGCGTCTCATGTTTCCTCCCAATACTGGTGAGCAAGTCACTTATGTTCAACTATCAGCTTCTTAATCATTTTAATTGAAATCAATTCAAAAATACTTTATTTATCCCAAAGGGAAATTAAATGTCATAACTCATATCATCCAAGTATCTTTAGAGTGTTTTTGTGGATGGTGATGCTGTGGGCAGGAAGGATCTCTGGTCGCAGTCAGTCTTGCAGCAAATCTGAAGAGGCCTCTGACTGAAGACTTTTGTCGTATGATCGTGTCATATATGCCATGACATGCTAACTCACAATCCAGGAGTTCAAGCTACAACATGTCTCTATAGTTTTCAAAAATATGTTCCTGTGATCCACAAATACTTGCACTCTTATATTAAAAAATATGTTGGATGATAACAGAATCATTATCTATATTTTCACCTGTCATGCCATTAATTGTTCCAGTGTTTAATAAATACCTTACAATAAACCTGGCAAATACAAGATCTCCAAAGCTTTTAATATACTAAATGTTTAAATGCTCCACAAACCCCAATTTGTTGCAGTTTTCTTTCACTTGTCTCAGTGGATGTCACATATATGAAAAACAACCAGGTAGCTTAACTTAAAAAACAGAAAGTGACAGGCGTTTTAAAAATATTGGAGATACGTATATGCAGTCTGAGTACATCGGTAATTAGTCTAAAAAAAGGCAAAGTTATCCAAGACTCCAATTTAAAAGCAAGGTCAAAACACACAAGCAGCATCAGTGTACCAGGAGGCACATGCATGATGATGCTGAAGCGATTGTCACAAGATTGAAGACTAACTGGCACAGGCGGAAGGAAAAAAAACGCAGCATTTATACACACGGGAGTTAATTAGACACAGGTGAAGCTGACTATCACAAACCAAGGGAGCAGGAGATGGAGACGGCAGGGAGAAAAATAAGTGTAACAAACCTTGATAAAAGATGCACCAAACTAGAGCAAACTTGTTACTGTTTATTATCTTTTAATGGGTTTTTATACAAACACAACTTGTTTTTCGCTTTCACGTTTTACATTTCAAGTTAAGCCTTTTTGGACATCAATATTAACCTTTTTTTCTCAGCGTAGTGTGCCACTGTTGAAGTAGTTTCATCTCACCACTGCTCCCTGCTTTAATAGGTAGATATTACATTTCTGCACTATTCTGTTGTTGTGCAGCTAGAGACAGTTTCCTCTAATTATAACCGTGTGCCAGTTTTAACATTTTAATTTTCATCCAAGTTCAATGTAACTTCATTTCAGGCTCCAGTTGCAATCAGCCTCTCTAAATAAAAACAGTGTGGGTGGTATGAAGAGTAGGTTATTTTGGAGCTCATTTGCATCCACTTTGGGGTAAAACTCTAGATGGGTTTGTCATCATGCTGCTAAGATAGTTACATCTTGGATACTGCCTGTCAGCCATGTGATAAAGCGCTGAGCCAAACAGTTGGCCAGACAACTGGCCAATCTCTTTCACTGATGTGTATATGATGATAACAATACCCAAGAGGAACTAAACGTAGAGGGCTTCAGTGATATTTATCATTTTGAAAGAACTCTCTCACTCATATATTTGGATTGGAAAAGCTTTAGAGTTGGTAATGACATTTAGGAGGTCTTTTTCTGTCGATAAAATATCTAACAATGTGCCAGAGGGCCTGTGTGTAAAGCATCACTGTTAAATTGAAGGAGCTAAATGAAGTTTAGCTCTTGTTAAATTTGGGGATGTGCCTTTTTATTCTCTAATTTGATTTGTAAATGTCTCCTGTGGGTGCCGGTGACCCAGTTATGACCTGCAATTTGTAAGCAGTACTGTTCTTTGCATCACAGAAAAAAGAGTAAAAATGAAGAATGAAAACATCTGCAACTAAAATTGCTCTGTATTCTCTTAATTCAGAATGGCTCTAAGATAATTTTAATATTAGAAGTTACAGGGGAGAAGGAGGTTTCTCATCTCACATAATTAAGGTTTGGACCTCCTTAAAGGAGGTAAAATTGACAAATTGGGGGGCGGGGGGGCATGGGTATAAAACATTTAATCTATTTTTAATATATGTCTCTGTTTATCCAGATAAGATAGCTCTATTAATTAGCTATTCTATTAGCTTGTAACTGTTTAGAAATGTATCTATTGTAATTACAAATACATTTAGCAAAATACACAGTTTGTCTATTTATGACTTTCTTAAGGTTATTAGTTGAACAGGAAGATGAATAAAATAGTGAAGAATATTTTTTTGACATATTCATTTTTCAGCCCTTGGCTAGTCATTTGTGAGAAACAAAGCATCTGTAAATGCTGATTTGCTGCAACATCTGCTTTCTAATTTTCTGTCTGCTTTTGGCTATAGTACATTGATTAGTTTGCATTTGTCTGTTGAAGTTCTGCTTTTTCTGGCAGTGTTACACTAGAAGACTTTGGAGGTAACTTCTGACTACAAAGATTATTTTTTGGTTCACGCCCTATGAACTGCTGGACTGGACATGATTGATTGTAATCTGAGCCCTGGCTCATTATGCAGGGCAACAAAGCTTATGGGGTACCACTAGCACATAGAGACTGTTTTTCTGTTGGTTATTTGAATGTCCAGTCATTAGAGAATGGCTCTTCCACAGAGTTTTGCACAGAATCGGCACTGTAAGGAAATATTGCTGTGCGCTGTGGGTTGCTGTTGATGGTGTGGGGGTATTCAGAAGGTGCTTAAACTGTACAAAATGATATTGCCTGGAATTTTCACATGTATTTAGTGTAGTAAGTGGTCTGCACATTTTTTTTCTTTAAAATAAACCAATTCTTCATCTGTTTTTTAAAGTTTCACCTGGAATAAAACAACCCTAATGGATAAAGAACAGTGTCTCTGTGTTGCCTGACTGAAAAAGTCCTGTTTAACTTGACCTTTTTAACTGGATCTTCCACATGTCGTTTTAAGTGAAGACTGGACATTTAGATTTTTTCCTGTTTTAACATTTTAATTACGACAACTAATAGAGATCACACAAGAAAGCATTTGCTTTGAGCCAAGCTGGCTGTAGTTCAGCCATAATGACTAAGATCACATCTACAGTATTGATCAGGCTCCGAGCTTTGGCAAGACTGCCAGTTGTTTATAATCCCTCTTGGATGCTACTGCTGAACTCACCCTGCGCTCAGTTAAATCGTTTGAGCCTCTTGGGATTATATAGCCATTAGGCTATATGACATTATATTTCCCCTATTTTAGCCTCTCTGCACTGGCTGCCAGTATATTTTAGGATTCATTTTAAAATCCTTTTATTTGCTTTTAAAGCTCTTAATGGCCAAGCCCCACCATACATGTCCGAGCTGTGACATCCCTACACACCCTCCCATTTCCTTAGATCAGCTGACCAGTTGTTACTGAGGGTGCTAAAGATGAAGCGTAAGGTCAGAGGGGACCGTGCTTTTTCTGTAACAGCTCCCAAGCTGTGGAATGACCTTCCCTTGGGTATTAGACAGGCCTCTTCACGTTCTGATTTTAAATCCCTTCTTAAGACCAATTTTTTTCCCTTGGCTTTTGACACAATCTGAGATGTTGACTTTGTCATACTGTGTTTTATTTCATTATTTTATCACTACTTTTATATACTACTTTGTTTATTGTTTCATGATTGATCATTTCTATCTCATGATTGTGGACACCACTTTGGTCCTGTGGGTGTTTAAAGTGCTTTATAAATAAAATCGGTATGGTATGGTATTATGATTCTCTAAAAATTAGCTTTTTGTCCATATCTCCTAAAACTCAAAGTTTTGATCAGCTAAATTTCTAAGTGCATAAAAATAGGTCATTCCAAGGCATAAAGCGAAAAGTCATTTTAGAAAAAACATGGCCATTGTAATTAAAAAATCTCTGTGGACATATCTGTATATGTGCTGTAACACAGATTTTCCGTAATTTTTGCTGCAAATTCAATTATTTGTAACCAAAAATCTAGTAAATATTATGTTTGCATTTTCACTTCTTAAATTATTTGGACTCAGTTGACCTCCAGAGCACATTATCTGCAGTGTCCACACCAAATATAATATTGAATAATGTCTATTAATAATCAAATATGAACATAAACCAAGGAGAAACATTTGGCCATTCATTGGGGCTTTGTTACATTTTTCTGAATTATCTCCTTATTTAGTATTTTCTACATGTATATATGTGTTGACAAACAGATGATATGATGAGGCTTATACATTTTTAAAAATATATTTCATGGAATAAGCTGAAAAGTTGATGAGAAGGGTTTAATTTTACATTTCTTAAGACTGTTGCGATTATATTTGAGATTTGCCGATTTATTATCAGACAATATTAGCCTGAGTAAATATATGATGCAATTTTGAAGTGATGACTTAATTTATTAAATAACTTCATACTGGTGTAACCCTTTCCAGACTGATGCATGTCAGTGACTTTGTCTGACATCTTTTCTAATATTTCTTTAGATCAGGGCATGCCGTGTTGCTTCTTGAGACCTTTTAGCCTATTATATATGAGGGTGATTGTGTTTGCACATAGGGCCAGGTTGGCTTAGTTTGATATTTTTCCCTTATTACATACAGTCCTCATTTGAAATCTGTGTATTTCCTGCAACTGTACAAAGGTAACCTTTGACTGATCTGAAACATTTAAGTGTGATAAAATAACAAACACAAAAGAAATCTGTAAGAGGGCAAAACTTTTAAACGTCACTGTAGTGCCTCTGATTGAGATTTAAAAGGGTCATGAAAACAGATTTCATTTTTTTGTGTTTTTGGGGGTATAATATGATCTTTTGTGGACTTATGAGGCCATGTGAATGTTGATATCAAAAGTCCTGCTCATTGGTGGTTAGCTTTGTTTCTTTGTTAAAAAATAGACAAATCAGAGAACAGTTTATCTTTTTGCGTAGGTTATCTTTCTACGTAATTCAGTCTCCAATCAGAGCACACCATCAAACAAACAGCCCTCCTCTTCCCTCCTCCCCCCAACTGATACACCAGCTAATTTAAGGCCATAAGTCGCGCTTGCATGTCTGGCTACTCCACTTGAAAAGAGGATGGCTACTAAAAAGCAGAGCTGTTATGCCCAAGGGTGCTCAAAAATGAATGGAAGTTTCAACTTACTCCTGAAGGATGAGAGAATCAGAGAAGAGTGGCTGAAGTTCATTTATGTGGAAGTACCATGCAATTATAATGTCAATTTGAGACAATGTTCAGTGCATTTTACTGAAGCTTTTCCCAAATATGGTTGTAACCAATCAGAGTGAAGTCAACCAGGTAGAGCCACATATCATTATCGTACCCAACCCTTTAACTGAGGAGGGAAAGCTGGCCTGCCAAAACAACCCCTTACAAGAAGTGACGTTTATTTTTTTAAATGAAATTCTTTGGAGAATTAACATATGCAGCAATGAAATAGTTTATATAGTGATGTCTCCACTCCTTTAAATCAAACAGCTGAATAATCTGTAGCAAATTAAGTCTTCCTGTCTAAGTCCTAATGACATTTTTGAACTGCAGTGTACTGAGAGTCTTAGTCAGAAGTTAAAAGGGCAACTCTAGGTCAGTTCGGACTCTCACACATGCATTTATATTTCATACCAACCTTCTTCCATTTCCCTCCCATCAGCAAACCAGTTCGTAACTTTTTTTTTTTTTTTTTTTTTTGTGGCTTTAAAATTGTCAGGAAATGCTCTAAGTCTCTGAGCTTTGGTACCCTTTTCCCAGGAGTATTTGAACTTGACCTTTCAACATTTGGTTAATAATTATTGCACATAATAAGAAAGTTTCAGCAGTTCAAAAGGAGAAAAATACATAAACTCAGGCACACTCAGATATATGCAAACACAAGCAGAAACACGCAGAAATACTCTTTTGATAGTCGCCAAGAAAAACACCGATCTGTCACTTGCCTAATCCTCTCGTTCACCTCGACCCTTCACCTCTCCGTCATCTGCTGTTCAAGTAGCAATTTTCACGGTCCTTTTCTAAATTACCGTGATATACTACATACATCATATATTGGCAGAAAGCACGGAGCCTCAGCTCTCTGGCAGCGTTGGATTTTTTATGATTGAGCGAATATTTGCAGAGTTAGGTAACTCGATTCCAAACACAGCTGGGTCATAGCGCCGGCACTATGACAGTAGTTAGAGGGTTAATCTATTCAAATATGACAGATTTTGACCCTTGATGGAAACTATATGTAACCCTCAGATTTATTGAGGTCACATGACTGCTTTCAGTTACAGCAGACCATGAGTAAAGCACTGAGAAATACCAGTTGTCAAAGTAGGTACTAAACATCCCCAGGATGTGTAGGAATTGCCACATGGTTAGTACAAAATGTCTCATTGTAGATGGCACCATTTCTTTCCTAAAAAGAAGGTGGGCACAAGATGTCTAAAACAGCAAAAGTAAGTACAAACTGGCAAAGGGGTTCAGTGACCAATGCCCTATAAGAGCCAATCCTGTTCTGAAAGAAACTTGCACTAAAAAGAAAGTAAGTTCTGTTTTAAATAAAGTCATTGTCATGTTTGCATTTTGTTAAATCTTTGGAAGTTGTGTCGAATTGGAAATGTAGAGGGATCCAACTTGGAATATTTGGTTTGAATTTAACAAGCCAATGAAATATTATCATCTCAGCAGATGTGGTCTTTGACTTGGTTACCTAAAGACATGAACTTTGGTTTTCAGTTTTGTTGATGTTGCAGATCAGCTTTTGGGAATTTGATCATGATGCTGTATAATGGACTGAACATAAACTAAGAAAACCCAATCCCATACAGAAGCAGCACCCATTGATTATTCCCCTTACCATCAGCTTTTGCTTTATGTGTCATTTTGAGCTTTTCTTCCTTTTTCCATGCTCTGGTGTGGTTGTATGGAATTGCAATCTTCCTCTTTTTTTCAGTGTGGCAAATCCCCTTAGGCAGATTGTCTCAGTCAGGGAATTATGGCTCTGAATGATGGCAGCACAGTTAGATGCCACTAGGACACATAATCTTATTAGTGACCCTGTTGTGGTCTCTGCCTGTGAGGATAGAGTTTTCCTTTTCTTTTTAAGGCTTTTATTTCAGTCAGAAATCTGTGGTGGCTTTATTTTCACACCAATACTTTTTATTGCTAACATTTGGCAGAAAGCTAGCAGATGTAGGGAGATGGATGTAATTTGAACAGTAATGAGTTCTTTTGAACCTTCTTCTTTTGAAGGTTTTCTGGACACATCCCACATCGAGGTGACCCTAGTGAAGGACTCACTGAGAGGAGTAAATATCCAGTCTGAGCTGGGAATGCCATGGGATCCCCCAGATGAGCTGGAGACTGATACCAGGGAGGGGGATGTCAGGGTTTCCCTCCCGCACCTGTTACCTGACCTGATCTCGGATCAGCAAACCCAACGGATGGAATGTTTTTTTTGCCCTAAATGGCACACGAAGCTCAGTAGATAGAAAACAACTTTAGAACAGCAAAGTTTGTGTTGAGTATCCAGAAATTTTACTCAAGTAGAGTGGTGATATTTCAAAATAATGTTACTCAAATAAAAGTAAAAGCGGGTGCAGTAAAACTACTCTTAAATATATATTTTCCAAAATGTTACTGAAGTTAAATGTATAGTTGGCAAATCTGCATGACGGTTTATTTTAAGACTTTTCTGCAAATCTTTTACCAGAGATGTTAATAGTTTTGAGTTTACCGTAGACAGGATTAGAAAATATGGAAAGTTATGGAGTTTGCTTATAGCTTTTTCTAATTTGGAAAAAGTGAGTTTGGAAGAAAATCTGTATTTTCAGACTTTATTCTCGTTTAGCTTTTCTAAAAGACAAAATTCAGAATAAGAGATGTTGCTCAATCAAGCAGAGTGCTTTTCATATGACACAGGGGCATATCAGTGGTTTTCAGTAACTTGGCAAAAGACTTTATTTAATTCAGCTTATTTTTAGAAAAATTGCTGAAATGCAAGCAGTTTGTAATTTTAGTGATAAGTTTGTCAACCACAACTTAGTTCAGTCCCATTGTAAGGTAAATAAATTTAATGTTTCATTGAAGAAATCTTGGACCTTGGAGGTAATTTTCTTTCATGAACGCCCTTAACTGTGTGCATTCAATATCTGCATTAAAAACTTTTAAATGTATGTAAACAAAAATAGCCTCAAAACCAGTAGAAAGGCTGAAATGTGACTTTTGAAAAGTCTAGAAATTTGAGATTGAAATGTGTATCTAGAGAGAACTATTTTTTTAACAAAGACTAATGATTGTCTCTCTGTTCCTGTTTGATTTATGTCTGTTTAATATAAAACGTTTGAACAAAATGCTATGTTTCCATACACATTATAATAGCTGCAACAAACTTCTTATTTTGTTAATTGTAACAGGTCAAATAGCTCAAAGACTGCCGTTTTTGTGAATGTTACCCAAAAATAGTTGTTGATTAGTAAGACATATAGGGTATGGATATTAACAACTTGATATAGTTCTAAGTGAAACAAAACACCTAGACTGTGTGACTTAATCTGTTTATGCTCTTCTTCCACTTTCATTTAGTGTTGATTTGATGCATGCTTAATCTATTTAATCTACACGTTTGCCCTGTTTGCACCTCAGCGTGTCGTGTAGTATGTTTGCAGTTTCTGGCCTCGCACTCCACAGATGATAATGAGAAATTTAATGATCTGAGAGTGCATCAGCTACAACCAGTGAAGTGATGTGTGAAGCACAGTGGAAAAAGACATGGGTGAGGAAACAAACCGGGTGAAAGGCCTTCCCACGTCAGAAACCTCACATGTGTTTCTTAAAGCATAAGTGGATTTTTTTTTTTTCCATAAGATCCTACTTTACTGGATGTTTCTCCCTCTCTAATACTAACAACTCTCTTAAGAAGCTCACTCCTGCAGGTGTCAGAGGGAGGCAGAGCAGCACGGCCATCAGTGAGAAATATGGGCTGTAAGCCGGAGCTGTAGCACCATTACCGCCAGCGTCTTACTGCTGCTTTCATCTGTTAGCTCTATCTCAATGGTCATCTGGGGAACCCGGCGGCTGCGCTGCCATCAAATTTGAGCAGGGAACGAAGGAAGGAGGAAACAAAGGCCATTATACAAGATGTGTTGGTGTGTGTGTTGGTGTGTGGGCTCAGGTATTGGACCTGGAGTGAGAAATGTAGTTCAGAGTCAGTGTGTTTCTTCACACATGCATTTTTTTCTGTGTGCTTTAGTACAAACGAATGAAAAAGGCAGCATAAGAAATCAAAAGCCCTGCTTTGTCCATAAGAGGTCATGCAGCTGCAGGCAACAAAGAGAAGCTCACACAGAACACTTTTTCTTGCGCTGCCCACCTCTCCAGCAGACAGTTAGCTGATACAGCGCAGCCTTCTCAAACAGGATGAAGTTAAGTTGTCAATGTGTAGCTGCGTTGGATTTTGCATGGGCCTTTATATTTACAGGGAATTACCTTGAACAAAATTCCTTACAGCAGTATTTAACTTTTTCACAATTTCTTACATTTCAACACCATATCTAAATATTTGGTTTTTCAATGTGATTTGCAATGTTTTAAAAAGATTTGTAAAGTGAAAAAAAAAAAAAAAAGAAAGAGTTTTTAAACACTTTTTAGGAAGAGATCCTCAAGCCTTGTTTTTCTGTAGCACCTCGTTCTAGAAAAAATCCATCTGAAGGATGTAATCCCTGCAAGACAGCCTGGGTCATTCCCCAAAGCCTTTTGCTCAGCTGGTTATGTGTGGTCAAGCTATAAAAAGAAAAAGGAAAGTACCTTTGTCAGGTTTTTTAGAAATTCTTAATCATTCTTGGAATTTGACAAAAAAATGAAGTTAATAAATTTAAATGATTCCTGTGAGCATACAATGAAGGGTAAAGGACTTTAAATTTAAAAATATCTATGCATATCCTTAATTAAATGCTGGATTAAGGAGATCGATTATTTTGTTTGTACAAATTTCTTACATGTTGCTAAACTGTTCATTGCTTTTGTAATATTTTTGCCAGTATTTACATTGAAGAAAGAATTTTTAGCAAAGAAAGAAAAACAACCACAATGATGCTTGAACATTGAAAGTAGCGCTCTAAATCAAAGGATACTGTCCTGTAAGGGGTCTGACTGTCTTTCTTAGGATCTTTTTTCACACCGAGTTGCGAGAAGTTCATAAACTGAACATAAAAGATTATGTTCGCCATATAAAATCTATCCATTTTCTATACCCACTTGTCCCTACAGGATTGTGGGGGAACTGGTGCTTTTCTCCAGCTGCCATTGGGCAACAGTTCTACCTACTGTGCCACCGTGCAGCCCGTAAAATAAAAAAAAAAAAAAAAACTCAATCTAAAGTTGACCATCTTTCTCATCAATGTGAAGTCTTGATCAAATATAAAGAAAATGTAAAAAAAAAAAAAAAAAAAAAAAAAAAAAAAAAAAAAAAAAAAAAAAAAAAAAAAAAAATCTTTAATTACCTTTACAGAAGCAGTATATTCATCATACATATAAAGGATCATACAGATTTACTAGCACCCTAATGAACATAATAATTTCCCTTTTGTTGCAGTAGCTTAAGCTCACATTGAAAACTTTGGATTTTAATTTTATTTTGTGGGGAAAAATGTTAATAAAGTATTTTTAAAGTAAATTGACTGATGTCAAAGATGTTATTTAAAATATTGATTCAAAGCATTTTGTTACTGAATGCTTTTACTTTTCTAGATTAATCAGAATTTCTAAGGTGTTCCCTGGGGTCTACATGTGACATGATAGAAGCCCCTTTCCCTTAGACATTCATTATACTGAAAAAGACAAGAGAGCATGCCATTCCAATAAAGCAGATATGTGTTGATGCTGATGAGTCAGGAAATAGCAACAAAAATATAACTGATCACCCAAACTTGTCCATACAGTCTGAATAATAAATAAATAGAATATTTAAAACTACTGGAACTGTTACAAAAAACTTTGGACACAAGTTTGCTTGCCAGACGCAGCGGGTAGAGAAAACAACAATGACGAGCAGGCATCATGGTGTCATCGTGTTACCATAACAACATTTTTTTTAAGGCTTTAAATAAAATATCAAAATCATCTTTTATCTTCAGGCCTTTTCCACAATATGAAAACCAAAAAAGACTTGGGTTTGTACACTGTTCAAACAGATTTAGCTGAAAACAGTACAGCAACAACACATCAAATCTGAAAACTTCTGAAATGTATAAATTTTTAGGTAGATATTGTCTTCGGAATTCATTACCAGCAATATTGATCAGGATCTTTTGTGACTGAACGTGTGAAAAGAAATAAAAATTTGTGGTCCACTTTACAAGTAATGAGGTTAATTGGCAATATTTCAGTGACATGACAAAATCTGAAAAAGTATCATGGAAAAGTTGGTGCAGCTAAAATTTTTTATTGGCCCGAAAATAAAAATAACTATTAAAGTAGAATTTTAAAATGAAAACCTTGTAGATTTTTCAAGCATGTGCGAAATCTTGCTGTGTGATTAATGAAGGTTTATTATGTGTGCAATATGGCTCCCTGTCCAGGGTGGCATGGTTTGGGGGGCGGGACGTGTGTGTGGGGGGGAGGTGAGGTGTTGACAATGCTGTTCTCCTCTGGAATTTAAAGGCTTTTAAATATGCTTTTATCAATTCCATGCTGGTCAACAATACGATAGCAAGTAAAATAAAAATATATATAGTTTTAAAAGATCAAATTTGATTAAAATCTTTTTTTCTTTTTTTCTCAGTCAATGGTGAAGCCTTATTTAAAATGATATTGGCATCTCTCCTCTCCTTAGCTCACAAATGACCCTTCTGACCCTTTCTCTGTTTCTGGAGTGCCTTAAAACAACCAATCCAACAGCTGTAGCCCAGTTTCTGTATTTCAACAAACTGATTTTTCTTAAAAATTTGGCTTATTTCCTTTCTAAAATTTTAATTGTTTAAATCATTTCCAGTTAACTGCACTTTATATTTACACTATGTCCAAATTACTTTGGAAACAGCAGCTTTGTTGAACCATTTTTTTACTACTTAAAAACTGATATTTATATAGAGCCTCGAATGCCGTAAGAGATGTAGATGTGTACGTAGAGTGTGTGTAAGGATTGCATCAATATGAGCAGTGGTGCGCCAGAGGAGAAGGCACATAAAGAAGAGTAATGGTTTTATCTCTCAGTGTTACTGTCTGTAAAGCAGCACCTATGTGTGTGAGACCTTTTAGTGCTGACACATGCCTCAGTGCTTTTAAGGTTGGGGGAAGAAGATATTATGTTTCTGATGTATGACTGCAAGCACAAACACTCACTCCCAAGCAAATGGTGACAGAGATAATAATGACTGCTGTGGCTCCTCATGAAGCCACATGTTAGTCTCAAACCAAGTTTGTCTAGACATGAGCTAGGAGGTGTGTAATATGCACTTGATGGTTCATTTACAATTCTAAGCACAAGCTGCTGTCTATATGAGCCCCTCGATGGTTAACTCATATTTGAACCATTTAGATGTGATTGATGTGCCACTCAGGGTATGCCCACAGCAGGCTGAAGTCATCGTCTGCTGTGCCCGGAGACCCGGTTTGCATTTGTCAATATCTAGAATCAGGGGATGTCCATTTTAATGGGACAAGGACAGGTACAGGAATGTTCATATGTGTACCTCGCTGGTCTCTTTTTTTTTATTCCTAGCTTGTTCCTTGAGATTAAAAAGTATAAATAAGTATATACAATGCCTTGCCAAAGTACTTTTGTTTTTTGCAATTTTCTTGCATTACAGCAGCAAAACAAGGTTGTGCTTAATTGTCAAGTTATGCAGTTTCCTTTTCATTTATTAATTTATTTATTTTACAAAAAAGCCCTGAAAAGTTTGATGTTCAATTAAGCCTACTTTATCATGGTACTTGTAAATAAAATCCAGTGCAGCCAACTGTCTTCAGAAATCAGCTGTTCAGTAAAGAGGTACAGGCGACTGGTGCAATTTGCTTTCAGTATTAATTCAGCTTGTCTTTCAATGCCTTAAAAGTTTGCTAAAGAAGATTCATGAATCAACATAATGATGACATATTGTAACAAAATCTATAACTGTCCACTGGACCTGCAAAGTCTTGTGTGCCTTAAGTCCACATGCAGCCCAGATTTCCGTGTCTGCTTTGATTGTGCTATAGCTCAAAGCGTGGCGCCAAAAGGACAGCAAATAAAGAAAAACTGTGTAAACCAGCACATTATCACTCCCTAAGAGGTTGTAGTGAAAACTGCATGTGTCTGAGTGGAGCATGGTTGTTCAGCTGAGCTAAAAAAAAACAATATGAATCGTGGTGTTAATGTCTGTAGTTGCTCACATACACTGACATGGAGTGGTAGGTCATACCTTTTAAACACATTAACTTAAGGAATTAGAAATAGCCATTTTGTTGCTCCAGTACTCCCATTATGTTGGTTATAGGTGGGTTCAGTCAAGTAAAATAAATTAATGTGTAAGTGATCAATAAATAACAGACTTTACTGACAACTAATAAAACAAACATTTTTGTACAGGTTATTTTTCATTTGTAACTGAAGCTGATTTGTTTCTATTTCACTTGCAGAAAAAATATTTACAAAAAAAGAGGAAAGTAAGAGTAGAATGTAAACTGCAATCTAATCCATATGTTACACACTTTTCTTCTCAAGCTGTTAATGTTGATATTATTGTTATTTAGCAGGCATAATGAAAGTGTCACTCAGGATTATACAGTTGTTTCCCCAGTGTGTTTCTGTCCATGGTGCTGAAAGACTGACGCCTATGCACTGCCCTATAACAGCAATTCAGCATTAGTAATGTATATCTAATACTGATAGATGATAAGACAAAAAACAGTGGTTCACACATTTTTTTAACTTTCATTTTAACAAAGACTTTATTGATCTACAATATATATTAAAATGCATTTACATAGTGGTTTAAATTAATTTGTAATCATGACAGAAAAGTAGTTTTTATGGGGTTAAAATGTGCAAATGACTTCACTAAGTCATGAAGATGTTGGAAGATAATATTTGTCAAAGATAGTTTGAAAGGAATTTACATAGTTTTAGCTGCATAGCTCTTGATTCCATCCAATCATCCAAGAGGGTGAAGGAATCTCAGCATATCAAGGACAAGGACACGATCACTGGATGTGAAACCTGCGATCTATGGTCTCTTGGATGACAATGCATGAAGAATTGTCAGTCTGCTGATAAGACCACACTGGAAAAAGCTTAGTTAGTTAGTGGTATGAAGGTGCATTTACAAATGCCACTTATAATCTGATTATTTCAGAAAAGATACAGAGAAACAGCCTCAGATTCTCCTTGGATGGATGGATCAGTAATGCAATATTGCTAGTTCCTCCAACCATAATATGATGAAAAACTGTTAAATATTTCAGATCTTTTTTGAGGTAAAGAAATAAATCAAGTATTCAGTCTGATAACAACAAAAGGGTCAATATTATGGATCTTTCATACCATATTTTGTTGTTTCTGTGCCTATGGAAAAGATAATATGCTGTTTTCAGACAGTAGCAGTTTGTCAGTAACGTAAATTTAGGTTTTAGAGCAACATATTTTGCCTTTACAACCACATCTTTACCATGGACATTAAGGCATTTTCCCAAAAGAACTGTGCAGTACCACTGTATATTTAACCAGTACATTACAAAGGCTTTGCTGCAGAAGAGGATGACCTGGACAGGTCTAAATAAACTATGGGGCAAGCAGAGGTTTAAAAAATAATCAGACTAATATTCATAAGAATATCGACATTCTTGCCAAAAAAGTGTTCTCTCATTTATTTTTTCATTGTTTCCCCTTGTTTGCCTCTTTCTCTTTGATTCTCGCTTTCCCCAACCCCTTTTTGTCCTTTTCTTGATAAACGTTACAACCACCATAAATGTTTTAGTGCCACATGCGGTTTTGATGGGGGGGTGTCACCATCCCAGCATCTTTTTAGAATACAATCCTTGTATCTGAGCCTGATTATGTCATGTGCAGTTTATCCCCTTTTGATTTCTGCATAAAAGATGGCGAGCGGAGGACAGATCATCAACTTGTGTTCAGTAAAGATTCTTTCCAAAGTTAAGTCAGTACATTTTAAGTGACAGACAATAATGCATTTCTTTTTAACTGATCCCATGCAGGAGCATCCACGACATATCCATGAGATACAATTGTTACATTTCTGCTGAGTGCAGCCACTCCTGAAACAAAGGCAACATCGAAAACATGTCACCGGGGCTGTTGCTTAGTGTTCTAAAGTCCTCTTCTCAGATGAAAGAAAATTTAGCATCATGATTCCGGACTCTGGAGGAAGAGCAGAGAGGCATATAATGCAAATTGCTTAAAACACTTAATTTTTCCATTTGATGGAAAGGTTAATGGAGATGTTGATGTCGTACTTTAGCAGGACTTGGTTGGCACCTGCCCACACTGTCAAAAAGTACCCATACCTGCTTTTTTATTTTTTTGCAATGCAATTTTCATTGCGTTTTGAGTAAGAACAAGAAGATTTGCCAGTTACAGTCAGATTTTTACAATAATTCATAATGTATAATGGTTCTGTCTTGAAATTTGACTAGATAAGAAGGAACATACTGGGTAACCAATTAGAACAGTGGTCATAGACGTCACACGTTGAAAGGAAGCTTGTCAGCTTTACTCAGTGATTCATTAAATCCCTTAAGGCCAGTATGTATTCTATTTAGACCACCTTACAATGTACAGGTCATGTTTTCACTTAAGTGTGTTAGCCTTTCTAGATTGTTAATTTCATTAACAATTTCAACCCATTGGTCAGTGTTAGGTGGGTCATCCTGTAACCATTTACAGGGCATCACTTTTTTTTTTTTTGCTCCAACAGTTGATATTTTTAGCAGGTATTTGTCACTTCCCTTTAAATTCCCCAGAAGATCACCCAGAAATAGAGATGTGCAAGCCATTTCTATTGGCTCTCCCAGGACCCCCTTAATGATTTTATTAACACACTTCCAGAATGGTTGGATTCTGGGACAGCTTCAAAATATGTGAAGGTGTCCAGGTTCTGTCTCCCTGCAACCTCATCAACACACATATTGTTTTAATTTTAGACTGTAGTTTGGGAGTGTTAAAGAAATACATTAGATCTTTCCAATTAATTCATGTCAGTACACAGAACAAGTCTTAGTTGACACTGTCACACAGAGTTTTGTCACATAGTTTCCTATTGTTGAGGACTTATCGTCTGAGAGAGTTTCAGAAAGTCTCTAAAATCTACCAATACCTGCACTAAAGACCATGGCATCACTGTACTCGATTGGCCAAATAACTGACCTGACCTTACCCCTATAGAGAACCTATGGGATTTAGCCATCTTTTTGCAAATGTTGCTGTACCCACATGTCCTGCTGTGCTCAGGGACCTTATGTACAGGTGTATGTGTAGCTTATGTGTGCCATCCAATGGCATAATTTCAGTTTTAGTAAACCCTGCACTGAGTACAGTCAGATTTACCTTGAGATTGTGGGATCACTGGCGTTATCATTTATTTGTGACTCAGTGAACAATATCATGTGCTGTGTTTTTTTTTTAAAAAAACATATCATCTTATTTATCTTTTTGTATGTGTTTTATCTTTATTTTTATTTTACTATGGACCATCCTTGTGTCTGGAATAAAGATTGATTGATAATGTGTGAAAGACTGACCCATGCCTATTGTTAAGTACAGTGGAGGAACTGTGATGCTGTGGGCTGATAATGGGTAATTAATGAAAATTTCACAGGATGTATGTAGCCAAATCTAAGAAACATCATCCATCCTTCCTTCATGATCATCCCAGTCCCCAAACCTGAATCCAAGCATCTTTGTCAGGGGTGTGAATGACTTTGACTTGCACTGCGTACCACTTAGGATTAGGAATTGCTGCAAAGAAAATCACTCGATGCAATTGGCTTCCTCAGATAAATAACTTTTGACCATTTGTCATTATAAGCTGAATTTGACTGCTTTGCATTATAGGTAGGGTCACATTGGAATAGAACATGGTTGACTTGTTTATGTATTTTCCCATATAATTTGGATCTCTGTCTTGTAAAGCGACTTTTGAGATGACATTTGTTGTGAGTTGGCGCTATATAAATAAACTGGACTGCTTTTTAAATTCAAGTACAGAAATAAATCAACTTTCCGATGATACTCAAATTAATGTAGCTGCACCTGGTAGTAATACAACTGTGATAATGTTATGAATTATTGTGATTCAAATTATTTGAAATTTAACAAAACACCTTTAACAAGCCTGAGATTTGCCGTCCCCTGTCAGGGAATCTGGTCCTCACAGATGTCAAAACTCCCCCTCCACACACACACACACACACGCACTCACGCACGCACACAAACAGGTGTAGCCTTCCAGTAGGGCGATGGATCCACAGCTGCTGTCGCCGCGGCGTTTTCGGCGTGCGAGCGCCTGACGTCAGGAGCGAAGCGGCACGAGAAGAGTTGAAATAGAGCAGAGCAGAAAGCGGAGCTCTGAGAGGAAACCAGCCGCGCAGAGCCGGAGGATGGCAAGCTGCCGCCGCCGCTGCTGAGAGTTGGGGACGCGCTGCCCGTCGCTATAAGCTACCAACACAGCTGCGTCCAGCCCATAATTATTCCGTGCCACACAAAAGCCCAGAAGGACTACAGAGAGCACAGTTCGGACGAGTCGCTGCGTGGAATCTTTTTTTTCTTTCTTTCTGTGTTCTTTCCTCAGAGCATAACAGGTAAGGTGGCATTTGGCTTTACTGATATTCATCAGCTACAAGTTTGATTGATTTATTTTCTGCGTGCATGTTAGATTTTGAATGAGAGGAGGCTTTAAAAAAAAAAAAAAAAAAAAAAAAAAAAAAAAAAAAAAAATTGCAATAGTTTTATGTGAAAATAGAGACCCCCCCCCAGAAATTCCAGCTGGAGAGAAATGCAGCCTTTATAGCGCAGGGCGATGTCAGTGACCGTCACTGACAGTGTTTAACAACACTGCTTCGTTCGTCTGCTGCAAAACCAGGTGTTGTAAATCATTCAGTACAGGAGCAGATCTCTAAGAATAACGCGTAAATAAGAGCTCCAGGGTTTTGGATGATAACACCATGAGACACGCATATATCTGGCTGGACACTCTGGCATGGATTCCCGATCTCAACATCCCGCTTATACCTTCCTCCTCTCACTTCATCCAGGCTTGATGTTGGCAAGACTTCATCCCTTTACAATTAATATCTTTGGGAGACGTGGGAAAAAAAAAAAAAAAAAAAAAAAAAAAAAAAAACTCTTTAAGAGTGGAAAGGGGAGAAAATCCTTAACAAGATTTACTTGTGTGATTGTAACGAATGAGCTGCTTTTGCCAAGAAAATCCTTTAAGTGTCACAACAGAGGCCGGTCCAGAAGCAGTAAGCTTCCGTGACGGCCAGCGAAATGGGAAATGAGGACTGCTTAACACACACGCCTGTCATGAGATGCGGTGTGTGGTGCTGAAAGCCTCCCGATCTCCACCGGATGCCCTCCACTCTGCATCCAGGCAGCCTGCAATAAGAATATGTAAGGGAAAAAAAACATTTAAATGATTACCTTTCAGTCTTATTCTCGTAAACAACACATGCAACTGTATGTATATGCTCCTGCATAAACAGCAAAAGCACGTGCAAGCACATTCAGGTGTTGAGATAAATATCTGTCTCCTGTTTCTGAATGAGAATAGCATTTGCTGCAGTTTTCAGACTTATCTGTTTGCATTCTCACCTTGAGACATATTCCATAATTTCCTGCAATATCCAGCCTATTTGGAGTGTCTGATCATTCTTTGCAGTATGACAGGACAAATTGCTGAATGCATACATGCTGACTCAGTGGAGAATCCATGAAGAAGAAAAACAGCAGCATCAAAGCTGCAGGAGAACTTGAGATGAAACCACTTCTAATCACCAGTGATTAAACAAGCCGTGCCCCCAGGGTCGCCTTGAGAAATAATGATGTCAACCAGAATAGTGAGTCAGCCGGGCATACTGTAGCTCGCAATCTGCTGCGTGACTTATTAGCTGCCTTCCAGAGAGTCATTACAGTGAGTCCGGCAGATTATGGCTGGTTGTTGCTTCACAGACGGGCTTAATAGTGGGATGACTCAGACACACACACATCCATGCACGCACCCAAACAAATCCTCACCGTAACATTTCCAGTCATTAGAGCTGAATTAGGTTTCTGGAGTGCTCCACTGATAACCAATTAAACCAGAAGCGGCTTAAAGCAACATATGTGCATGAAAATAACTTATGTTATATTTCATCCATAATAGTATGATGGCAGTAGATGCCTATTCTGCTGCTGCATGTGTGAGAAAAGCTTTCACACGCTTCTACAGGTTTTGCATGATATGCTATTCTTAGTCTGGCAGCCTATTTATCCAGGTCTCTAGACTGCATTTAAATTCATCATCATAAGCACGTAATTGACCTTTTGAGCGACACTGACAAAATAAATGCTGCAGTGAGCTTTCCCACTCCGATAAATTGCTACGTGGCGTCAATATCACTGTTGTTTTGTCATTGTTAATGGGCAATTTGATTTCAGATTGCTTTGATTGGGGTTGCTTGCAGAGTGAGAGTGCACAGATAGTTTGTACAAAACAAAACAATGCTGAAAAAGCTCATGAATTAGTCTTACCTCCCATATTTAGTGTCAGTATATTAATGTAATAAATATGATATGACCAGCAATTAGACTCAGCTGTTTGAAGCCTGGAGATTGTTTTTTTTTTTTTTTTTTTTTTTTTTTTTTTTTTTTTGCTCCAGGAGATTTCAGATTCTGTGATGGCAGGTGATAAAGCTGCATTAGATAAACACACAATACGTCAGACAAGTGCATATTTTAATGCTTTTAGTTTTAGTCATTTAAATTAAACATGGGTTTGCTGCAAGACAAATTAGGAGTGCAAATTTCAGTTTATTTTATATCAAATGCCCACAGAACAAGTTGTCATTTTTGTTATAGGGAAGAACATTTCTTTCATTAAAAAAATAACTTCTACAAAACATAAATGAGAATAGCTTTACTGGTGTTTGCTGCATCTGCTCTTGATTCAAAAGAACTACAATTGTTTTTGGCTTCATGTGCTGGGATGTAGGGTTTTATTCATAAAGATAAGGAAGGCCTTTGGTGATAGTGGATGGGTTGTTGTGGAGGAGGAGCTGTATTGCTGACTTCTGAGTTGTGATCAGGTTTATTGAATTGGTTGAGAGAAGTTGCACAGAATGAGGTGTGCTTGGAGCTCATTTCCTGTCTCGCCACATTTGTTGGTGCATGGAACAACCAGTGTGACACACATCTAAACATGAGGTAATGAATCACACCAAGTCGAGACATGTCTTTTGAGTATGTGTGTCACTTTTAATGTGCAGTCATTTTGTTTAGTGTGTGTACATTGGGATGAAGGGTGTGGATTTCATTGTCGCAATGTGAAATGTATTCACCGTGCCTATTTATGAAGCAATTGGGCATCTGAGAGTTTAGTGCTCTATAAAAGTCCCAAATGCTCAAATAATAATTTTCTGAAATAAGTAATTATAAAGTGGGTCTGCCTAGCGTAGCATGAGCTTAAGTTATATTACTGGGTCATGCCTGCAGCATTTTAGTCAAACTTCTTTAAAGGGGAGTATTATATATTTTCCAGGTACATAGTGCCATTTTATATCAAAGTCAAGTATGGATGTTAACTTCAGTTGCAATGGACTGGTGACCAGTCCAGGGTGTACCCAGCCTCTCGCCCGTTGACCGCTGGAGATAGGCACCAGCCCCCTTTGCGAAATTGCAAGGATAAGCGTGATGGATAATGGATGGCTAGATGTTACTTTCAGTAGTTGTAAAAATGCTGTATATGTCAAACATAACTCAAAAGAAATTTGACTTCATAATTTGACGCCTTGAAATTGGCCTTTGTCTCTTTAAGAAACTCCTGCTCTTTCTGACAGTGTTGCCTATGGTTCTAATGCCTTCAGCACATCATCACAACAATTCTTCTCCTTTATGCCATTTACAACCGTTCATTGGACTAAGAAGTAGTTTGTATGATAAGCTCATCAGATGCACAGTTCCACCAGGTGTTTGCTAATTGCTGCTGCCGCTAGTCTGGGGCTGCTGTTTGGGGAAAGCACAGGGTAGGGGTGCTCTGAGAGGCAGGAGCTCAGCTGGGGACTGCTGCTCCAAGGAGGAACTTCATGTAAATAGGCGGCACTTTGTATGTGCAAGCGTTTAGGCACTCCTGAATGGCTGCTACAGGAGATTCAAGAATTTCTCAAACATGCATGAAAGAATCAAAACAACACTCCAGGTATGTTTTTAGATGAAGAAAGATTATAACATGATATAAAGCTAAAAAATACATGCATAATACCCCCCCCTTTAAATTGTCCAACAGCAAATCATATGTGCTTCTTATATGTGCCTGTCTTAGCTAGTGATCAAGTTCTGTTTGCTGCAGAGTGAAGTGCAGAGGAAGGCAATCCTGGAGCATTATTTAGTTAGGGCTGTGTACTATCCTATGCCACTGAAATGTAAGGCTGATATGCAATGGCTTGAAAGGGGTCTTAGGGACTGCTCTGTTTTTTATGAGTTTGTCCACTACAAGATCAAATGGATGTGCAGTTTGTGCTGTTCTATTGAACTTTAAGTTTCTTCTCAATGAGTTGTCCTGATTCTGTGATGAAGAACTGAAGAAATGAGGGAGCTTGACAAAGTGTTATTCGTGTGTACTGCATTCGCTTTTCTAAATCATTAAACATACTGGTGGTATCTAATGCACTTTTAGTTTTATTCAATTTTCAACCATCTCAGTTCCAGAAGAAACTACCCTTGGTTTAATTGCAAAAAAATGTTGTGCTTTCAGTCTGAACTGCAGAAAGGTGTTTTCTGTGTGTTGCCTTAAATCCCACGGTTGGCTGCACAGTCGGTCTATAATCGTTACATCTGACACTCGAACTGCAACGCTGGTTTGCTCTTTCACAAGAGAGCAGATGGGGGCAATAACTGCCTTCTTCATTCTGCATAACAGCAGCGAGTTGACTTCAACCCTCTCTATTGTCTCTGTCCTTTCACAAAACACACAGAGGCCACTAAAAAGACATCTAAGTTACGCCTTGAGGTGTTTTGTGGAAGGGGCATTCGTTAATACTTGAAGCAGCAATAGAAGAAGGGAAAATTGGATGGTTACTAGTTGGATACCATGGAAACTTAACACATACTGATGGGCAGACATTACTGCTGACCAGCAAGTCAAATGGATTTCTTTAGCATCTGCTCCTGCTGGTTGGGTGTAAACAGATGCAAGAGTTACTGCTCCGTCTGTACATAGTATTTCGTCTATATCCTCCTGGCAAGAGAAACAATTTTCATTTAATATTTTTAATACAATAATAATAGGTGCTTACTTAAATTATAGTGAGAGTTTTAGCTTTTTTATTTTCCCCTTAAGGATAGAAATAGTTTTATCTTCATACTGAGTAGAAATCCGGTCCTTGTAAAAAATGATAAAAAGCTCTGCCTCTATAGTTTCCAAACATGAACAGATTCTCATAGCAATTTGATAAAACAGTGATTTTGAATGAAGTAACAATTATTCTTCAACACAAGTGGCAGTTTAAACACTTGGCATCGCGTCGCCTGAACACCACGTAGCAATTGTCTAATCAGAAATGTGATTTATTCTTGCTCAGCATGGCTGTCCCCTCAGGTAAACCATGCCCGCTTCTGTCTTTCAATTTACACACCTGGTGACTCAACTTTCCAAGTTTTCAGGAAATATAATGAGTCATTCTAAAAAACAAAGGCAAAGAGTTATTACGTGCTCTAAGACAAAGTCTTATGAGCTGCCACTTTCGCTATACACTCGCACTGTGATGCAGGAGACAAGATTAGTTTTAAATTGAAGTGATGAAGATTTTCCTTGTGGATTTATCACACGTTCGTACTTAGAGATGGAAAGCACTTAATAAGAATGACACTAAGGCTAAGGTACTTTACTAAAAATGATCCAAAGTGTTCTGTACATTCCTATTCCACAGACTTATTACTGGGCCTATTGGATCTCCTTACAGGTCCCCTCGACTCCCTACAGAGTGCAGGACAGCCAGACGTGGACACTGCCGGTCACTTGAAATTCTGATCAGTGATGTTGAACTTCTAGAAATGACCTTTACTGCTGCATCCCTTATGAGCTCAGAGCATCAGCGGTGCAGCTCTGCCCAAACAGAGCTGCCTCCTCTGCCTGAAAAGAGTCAACGGAGAGTGAGAACTGTGGAGAGGGGTTAGGGAAAGGTCACTTGCCATATCTGTTTTCAGCATTGACTTTAGTCAGCCATCTGCCAGCATCTTTTATGCCACTATCCCTCTGCCCCCATGTATATAATTCCCAAACTGGGGATCTTTTTGTTTTATAGGAATGATATGACTTCACCTTCTGGGTCATTTCACAGCTTATCCAACTAGCACCTCTCACTAAACTTCATTTGTTGACAGTTTTACATGAGGTTCTATTTTTAAAGGGTCTTCAATCAGGCAGATTTCATGGAGAGCAGCTGAAAACTGTGGCTCCTTCTTCAACTTAGTAAGGTCAGATATAATAAAGATCTGCATGGTTGTACGGTGCTTTGTGTCTGTGTTGCCCTGTGATGGACAGGCGACCTGTACAAGATGTACCCACACCCATTTGAACCCTGCAGTAATAAGCGTCACAGAACGCAAACATGGATGCACTGATTTTCTTAAAATATTTGTATTGGTTACTGCTTCTGACATAGAGTTTTACTTTTCATATCTTGAATTCTATACTTGAGCTTGATTCAGTAATGCTGATCTTGTACACATTATGAATAAAAAACACAGCTGGGTAATGAACCATGCATTAACACCGCACGAATTCACAAAATGCCAGGTTCTTAAGAAGAGAACTGAAGGAAAACTGCTAATTCTGCTTTTTTTTTTTTTTAAATTTTATGATCTGACACGAGGCACAAAAATAGAGCTGTGCACTGTGGCAGATGAGCCACTTCTGATGGATTTGGGCAGTTTTATTTGAGTTGCACTTCTGTTTCGACAGGTTGAACCTGATGTATATGAGCCAGGGCTTGACTCTGTTAGTCCCCAAGTCATGATAGATACTGCTGTAGATGGTGTAGCTGAAGCAAGCAGTGACTATGACAATGATCATATTTAGATTGTTTACTGGTACAAAGCTGTTTATAGTCCTATTTGAATTATTTCATCTGATTGGTGGACAGTTGAGGGTCTGAAGAACCACATGTAGCTCTGGTGCCACAGGTTGCAAACATGAAAACTGGTAGGACTGGGCTATTATAAGATAATTTTTTACAGAAGTAGTGGTAGATGATGCCACAGGTCCTCTGGAACCATCGTTTAAACTTGAAATTTGATTCAGTAGAGTGAATCCACCATGCTGTGTGGTTTTTATTACAGGTTTGCCCCAGATGATTGCTAAAGGTCTTTGTTAAGGACATCTGTACATTTCTCTCTGTCCTGATCGTCTTATCAAACTGCTTCAATTTGTTCTGCTACATTTTTCTAAAATCCATGCAGTGTTTTCACATCTGGCTCTAATGTGTTTTGCTGCAGCCGTGCAAATAGTAAACACCTTAGAAGGAGGAATTTGATTAAGAACATTTAAACAAAGAAAAAATAACATTAATAAAAGCACAAATGAATGTACTACAATGAACTCTGATCAGATGGTGTACGCCTTATGTCAGGGATGTCAGACTCCAATCTATGAGGACCAGTATCCTGCAACTTTTAGATCTGTCCTTGTCCAACACACCTAAATCAAATGGCTGAATTACCTCCACAGAATGCAGTCTCATTCTACAGAACCTTGCTAAGTATTTCATTCAAGTGTGTTGAAGAAGAGACCCAGTTAAAAGTCTCAGAGGTTTGACCACTGTGCCTTATGTGATGTCACCTGAGGGGTTTTGGCTTGAATGCATGTTTGTAGGAGAGTAGATCTTAACATGGTTAAAAAACAATTTTTAACGAAATGGCAAAGCTAAACCATCCTATGTTCTTCCTATAGGTGACAGACGACATTTAGCATGAGTTTGATTGACTTTGTAGAAAACTTTGACCAAAGCTTGATCAATGATGTAACAAGCAGATGATGTTCGGGTTAAAAGAAGCTCATCTGGTTTGCCAATATTGAATTATAAACATCTTTGATGTTATTTTTGGCTACAAAGATTTTATTTCTGTATCACTGTGATGTCTGTAGAACAGGCATGGCAGCCACTCATTTTGCAAGTTATTTCCGACAGCCTCTGAAAGGCTCTAAATGTTGCTGGGGAGAAGAAAAGATATTAACTCAGAGTTTTTGAAGGATAACTTGATATTATTTTATTGCAACTGTACGTCTGAGAAATAATGGCACCGACAGAAGAAGCGTTGAACTTGTCTGTGTTGTATTGATGTCGTACAATGTGCTACCTCTAAAGAATCCTCCGGTGATTCCTACAGGTGACGTTTAGGTTTGCTTGTTATTAGAAACCACATTCTTTTAGTAGGCATAAACAAGGTTCTTGCACAATTCTGGCTGGATATGTGATCCTTCATTCTATCAGTACCAGTAAATTCACTGAAATCAGTTGGTTTCCTGGTATGAAGCAGACTTTAAATTGCTTTGAGATTGAGCCACTCCTATAGCTTTGTGTTAGCCTGCTACAGCCACTCAGAATCAGTTTTAATTTGTGTTTGGGTTCATTTTGCTATTAGAACAGCTAGTCAGCCAGTTAGCTGTTGATTCAGGGTAAAATTGAAGAATTTGAAGGTAATCTTAACTCTTCATTACTCTACCCATTTTGTGCAGTGCACAAGTGCTACTGTCATTGAAAAAGACTACCTCACCTTGATTCCTCAAAACAAATTTCTTGTTTTTCTAGCCAGCCCAATTGCTGCCCAGTCTGACCATCAAGCTTTTCTGCACAAGGCATTTGGTTTGTTATTGTGGAGAGCTACAATTTTCATTTAAGCTTTGAAGATCTTTCAGGAACAGCTCTTTCTTGCTTGGCACCCTCTCAGTTTATGTTAATGTAATGCACTGGACAGTGACACTTGTCTTCTACCATTTACCACTTTAGGATTGAACCTTAATGGTTATTGGATTGTTTCTGCATATCTTGACCTCAAATACACATCAATACTTGTTTTGGAAGAATTTGTAAATGGGTTCCTCAAAGTCAATCCGATTGAAAATGCATGGACTATGCTTGAAAGTGGAGTCCATTCCAGCCCATTTTGATTAGTTTTACCATTTCTGCATGAAGCATAAATGGTAAAACTAAGAAGCATGGTCAAATATCCAGTCAGGATGTGACTAATAGGAACAAAAAGTGTGTGGTTTCTCTTCAACTTCTTAAGGGACATTTATGTCAATATTACCAGGGGTGCCCTGTGTGGATTAGAGAAAAATAGCCTTAAAATCAAAATTGTGCATCCACATTTTCTACTCACTATGCAAAATATCTGCTGCATTGTATCTTTAAAAAGCACAAAATGAAATAAAATTAATTCCCATTATCAGTGTATGTAAATGTCTGGTTGGCACTGCATATACCAACCACACAGACTTCTTTCATATTGTTTTGGAGCAGATTTTCGCTGTTATATAATGAGCAGATGCAGTTCTGTTGGCCAAGCAGGCCATCCAGTTGAGGGCCTGCACATCCCCCTGATATCTCGTTTGCTCCTACAGCTCTGCCACAAAGCCTGCAGGGAATTTTTGGATTTAACAAGTCGCTCTCTGTTTGTGTGCCTTTCAGACGCACCTGACAAGCATGATGTGGGCTTTAACACCCAAGGGCTGCCAATCTGGTTATGGAAACTTGTCAGAGGCAAATCTTAGATATCAGAAAATGTGGCAGGAACAGAATGTGACATTATTCAGAAGAAGCAGCCATTCTTCCTCCTGTTTCTTCTCACTTTTCTTAAGATTGGGTTTTAATTCCACTTAACAGCCTGGAGCTCTGTCTCTTTTACACAGGACATGTTAAAGGGAGAGCAACAAACGGTGGTTAATTTGGAAGCTCAGCTGTTTCTGAAACACTGCAGCTTACATTATAGCCGTTGTTTAGTCTCTGTCATTTCGGGGAAGCAAATGTAATGTTTCTCTCGCTAAGGCCATCTAAAAGGCCACATATGCTGTTGCTTTTCTTCAAAATGAATACATTAACTTATCTAATCACAGCTCGCATATGCTTTGGTCACACGTTCTAATTGCTGTAATGACTTTTCCTCTGCTGTTGGAAGTTTTCTAGCCTGTACGTTTGCTTCCCTGCTTTATACTGGGTTTTATTTAAAATATTTATTTAAATTGAAGGCTTTATATCTTTTTCAACTGATGGTCATAGTCAGTCTTCTGTATTTTTAAATGAACTTTCCTTTACTCTACAAAAGCCACAACCAACTACAGTATTTTTATATATTACAATACTGTATAGGATGCCAGCTGCAGGCACACTCTTCAGCTTTAATAAATCTTGGTGATATATCTTATTTAGTTTCCATTATTATTAAAACCACTGTGATAAAATGAACGGGTCATTCTTACTAAATAGCACTATCTGCAAATTCAATATCTCTCTTGGTGTATCCATGTTTCATCATTACTCTGACTCTCCAAGCATAATAGAACAGATTATTTCTAATCCATAACACTCAGAGTATACCTCACTCATGCTGAAATATTTAGAGGCACATAGAGTATCTACTGTGACTTTTGAATAATTTCTAACATAATACGATGCTGCTAATCTGGAAGCATTTGGTAGAGATAGCATCATACTGATAGTTCTGGAAATAACTAAAGGTAGATATTTGAAACATTTCTGACACTAAAGAGAGTTTTGCCAAATTTGTCTAAGTAAATTTATTCAAATTAAGAAGAAAGTGTCACCTTACTGACCTTACCTGAGACATGTATTTTGCTTTTGAGCTATTATTTATCTTGTGATATGTAACCAAAATAATAGCAAGTGATAATCGGAGTCACTCCAAGTGGATCTGGCATGTTTCAGAGCATCCTGTGAATTACCATTTTGATTTGGATGTAAAGGGGTCCATCAAGGTAACAGCAAGGTGTACCAAATAAAGTGGCAGTAATTGGGTGTAAGGTCAGGAACACATCTTGGATTTCCTTGGGCTCTGGTTTTGCTTTTGAAGTCACCTGCTGAGGTGAGTTGTTTCTAATGTTGGAGCTGGTTCACCAGTGGTGGCTCTCTTAAATCTCTTGTTGAGATCCCATGAAGCAACTCTCTGATTTCACCACATCCCAAAGCTACTCTATTGAGATCTAGTGAATGTGGAAGCCACTGGAGAAGAGTGAACCCATTGTCATAGTCAATAAACCAGTTTTAGTGTATTTGTGTTTTGTGGCGTGGTACATTATTCTGCTGGATGTAGCCATCAGAAGATGATACACTGGGGTCATAAAAGTAAAGCAAGGTAATTTTATTTGTATAGCACATTTCAGCAACAGGGCAATTCAGAGTGCTTTATGCAATTACAAAGAAGATAAAACAACAAACAATCAAAGCATTGTAGATTGCATTGGTAAACTAGGGGATGACAGGTTGAAAACAGACTACCATTTATAATGTTTATGATGTTCCAGTTGCTATTAATTAAAGGCAACTCTAAAAAATGGATTTTAGCCCTAATTTAAAGGAACTCATTTTTTTCAGCATTTTTCAGTTTTCAGAAAGTTTGTTCCAGATTAGAAGAACATAAAAACTGAATGCTGCTTTTCCATGTTTGGGTCTGATTCTGGGATGGACATGTCGAGCAACCATACTAAGGTATTCTACAGGACTTCAGCAATGCTCAACATGGACCGTTGATACGAGTTAGGATTGATCTATGCTTTTATGTCGTATACTCCAAATTCTCACCCTAGCACCTGAATCTTTGGCTCATTTTACCAGATAATGTTTTTCATTAGCTTGTGGGAACCTCAGTTCCCATTTCTTAGCTGACGGGAGTGATACCTGTTGTGGTTTTCTGCTGCTGTAGACCATCTGCTTCAAGGTTCAAATTGTTGTGCCGAGACGTTAGTCTGCATACTATTGTTGTGATGATTGGATGTCTGAGCTAATGTTGCTTTTCTATCATCTGAAGCCAGTCTGCCTGTTTTCCTCTTACATCTGACATATTCACCTTGTTTAGATGCCTAAATGTATTTAGTTGCTGATATGTGATTGGTTGATTCATTATTTGTGTTAACAAGCATTCGTACCTAATAATAATGAGTGATGTGGCTGTTTCAGAAAAGGGGCTGAATGTTTGGATTCCTTTCTTAATAAAACCAGTTACTCTATCTCTTGCTTCAACTAAGAAGGTACCAGCATTTATTTATCGTCTGTATTAGTTATTTCTAATGTGTTTGTTTGTGTTGTATATTTAAACTAGTGCTGTCAATCGATTTAAAAATTTTAATCAGATTAATCACACTAGCGCTGTGATTAATCATGATTAATCCCTATACAACTTTGTGAGCTTGAAATGCAAAAATGCATGTTTTCAAAAGATGTTTAAGAAAATGTTTTATTGTCTCATACCAAACATCTCAGTTTTCCTGATTTTTATATTCTGGAAGGCTTTAAAAAAGTCATTTTGTTTCAAACGTAATTTAGAAATGTTAACTATAAACTGGTTGTGCTTCGATGGAAGGATAATTCATTATTGCAATGAGTGGGCTACATACTACCTCAGTTTTCTCCAATAGTCCATCGCGGTGTTTTTTTTTTTTTTTTCTTTCTCAGATTTTTTTGGCACTAGTGGCCATTATTTGACAGTAACCTGACAGGAAGGGAACAGAGAGAAGGGGGAAAGAACCGAGGATGGGATTCAAACTCGGGACGGCCGCATCCAGGTCAACAGCCACTGCATACGGGGCGCCCATTCTGACCGCGGTGTTTATTAAAGCGAAATTTGCCGCTGAGTTCACCAGTCTGACTCTCCTTGCTCATCTCGTATTTCACTTGTATTTGTGACTCTACATTGTTGAACACAGTACAAGACCATGTAACGTGCTGCTTTGAACTAAGTAACCCACTGCAGTAGACAGGTTTTTAGGTCAAAATAGGTCATGTTCTTAATCTGCATTATGCAATATTAACGCGTTAAAAATTTTAGATTAATCACGTGCTTTAACCCTTTAACGATGACATCTCTAAATTAAACATGAGCTTGTTTCCAAGGGACAGGCTGTCAATATACTGTCAGATATACTGTTTCAGATATTCTGAAATTAATAAAAATTGGAAATAAAAAAAACAATGAGAGAGAATAGCTTGAAAAGCTTCACAGCCTGTTCAGCTAGAGTGTCTGCAAAATAACCAGGGTTTGAACGTGTGATCGTGAGGCGTGGCTGTCTGACAGACTGACACCTTTGGTCTCGACAGTATCTCCTCCAACCACACAGGCAGAGGAATAAAATACAGAGGAGTGAGTTGAGAAACCAGGATTGGGCAAAAAACGATTCTCCCAGTAGCTCTATTTGGTGGCATGAGAACATCTGTGTGAAGAAGTGGCTGTTTAAAATCTGAGTGCAGGCAGACTTGCTGGCAGGCGCAGGTTGATGGCAGAGATTTTCCTGAAGATGAGACAGGCATCAGTTTAAGGCGGCACTTAGGGTAACAGAGTGTAGAGAGGTTTGTTCCAAAATGGGCCATGCACCATTTGGGGGGAAAATATGACACCCACCTTCATGAAGTGATTGACAAAAGCCATTTATTTTTTACCTTTTTTCTTTTACTGTATTTGATAATATGTTAACCATTCGAGACACACTGGATATCTCTAATGCATGACTCTTCTCAATAATTTAGAAAAATATTCCAAATTGTTTAAAAATGTATTTAAACTCACATCTGTGTTCAGGATTGCAGCAAATGTAGCTCAGAGCGAGCCTCTAAATGCAAAAGCTCTGACTTGAGGTGGGTGAAATGTTCGCCTCACAGTTTCATCATTCACAAATGAAACTTTTCCATCCTCTTTTTTGTACCCTTTTTAAATACTCAGCAACTTGCAAGAAGGAAAAGAGCACGCTGAGCACGAAATGACTGTCGGAGTGGAACTGTGTGTGTCATTTGTAACTGTGACAGCAATCCTACCTGGAGTGCTGCAGAGCTGAGAGAAGGAAGCAGCTCAAGAGGCCTTTACCTTGCTACCATAATAGAGAGCAACGGAAGGGCTGCTTGTCTTAATTTACACTCCAGCTCTAAGTTCTACTGTAGTTTTGGCCTTTTAAAGGGGACTGATTCATTGTGAATTCTCTGTGCTTTCTAAAGTTAATGATTTTAGGCATTGATCTAACTCCCACATTGGCTCCTAATATATTTACCACAGGTGCTTTTAGGTTTTTTTTTCTTTTCTTGAATTGAAAATCATTAAAAATGCTTGCTTAAACAATTGACACACACCCACTTGTCACAACTGGCATGTTGACCGATATTTCACATTTCCTGGCTGTCTCCATGTCTTCATGAAGTCAGTGTTAGAATTTTTAAATGTGTCAGATGATGGGAATTCATTGATTAAATTTAGATTTCAACATCTTATATTCAATTCTTTTTCCCAAAGTGCATTATTTAATTCCAGAATTGTACAAGAAATATTTGATTTAAATATATTCTTCCCTTTGCCGGTGAATTGTTCTCTGGAGCTTTGCTGCTACACCAGCTCAAACAATGAATAGTTTATCCCTGGGAGGGATTTTCTTTTTATAAAAAAAAAAAAAAAAAAGCATAATTTTTTTTATTTAAACAAAATATGCTTTGTGGGGCCAAAAGGGTTTACTTTTAAATTTTAATACAGATATTGTTCTTAATGACAAAACCTGTAGCCTTAAAAGAGAGCTTAGATCTCCTGCAGCATCTCTAATGTATTTTGGGGGGGATTTTAACCAACAGACCAACACAAATTAGTTCATAATGGTAAAGTGGAAGGACAATGATACATAGTTTTCCTTAGTTTTGACAAATATCAGAAAACTGTGGTGTGCATTTGTGTCAGCCCCCTTAATCTAAGGCCCCTGATTAAAATTCCTTGAGTCACTTAATTAGTAAATAGTCTGTTTGTAATTTAATATCAGTTTAAGTACAGCTCTTGTGCGAAGGCTTCAGGGTTTTTTTTTTTTTTTTTTTTTTTTTTAGAGAACATTAGCGAACAGACAGCATCACCAAGGAAAACAGCAGACTGGGAAAGGAGATCATTAATCAGAGAAGCACCTAAGAGGCCGGTGGTAACTCTGGAGGAGCTGCAAAGATTCAGTTTTGGTGGGACAATCTATTGACACAATGACTATTCATCATACACTCCACAAATCTTGCCTTTGTAGAGGAATAGACCAAGAATGTCATTGCTGAAAAAAGGTGACGGGAAGTCCCACTTGCAGTTTGTCATAAGGCATTTAATTGACACAACAAACAAGTAGAAGAAAGTGCTCTGGTTGGATGAAACCAAATGGAACTTTTTAGCATACACGGAAAACGGTGGTGAAATACGGTGATGGCAACATCATGCTGTTAGGATGCTACTCTTTAGCAGATACATGGATGTTGAGTGAATGGGAAGATGGATGGAGCTAAATACAGGGCAATCCCGATATGGGCTGCAAATGACCTCAAATAATAACTATAAACATATAGTCATAGCTGCAATGGGATGGTTCAGTTTAAAGCATATTAACATTTTTCAGTAGTTTGGTTAAAAAAAAGAAACAAATAAAAAATTGAAAACCATGGATATTTTTCATTCAGTTTTACCTTTTATATCATGCGTATTGATCAATCCTATAAAAATCCAATAACATACATTGAAGTTTGTTGTTGTAACATTACAATATAGGAATGGTTTTGCAAGTTACTGTAATTTGACATGCAGGTAATTTGAGTCTGGAATCACTAGGGATGATTAGGAGAATTAATTTACTGTGGCATAAACACGCATATTTAAGTAAAACATTGTTTTTATGTATTCAGAACTACCCTAAGATAATTAGATAACTAATCTAAATAACTGTTGTATTACACTAAATATCTATGGCTTAACAGTGTTGCAGTATTAAAACAGGTACTGGCAGGTTGTGCAACAAAAGGAACATTAGTCAGTCGCACTTTTGTGCTGAAGATTATCCCTTCTTAGAGCCATATGTGATTTCAGTGACACATTTCACCATTCCAGTCAAAGCTGACATTTTGCATCTGCTACCAGAAGCAGGACCAGATGTGTTTCAGGGTTTTCTTCGCTTAGGAAAAAGAAAAGGTTTCTGTGTTTTATAATTAGACAATGTCAGACATAATCACATCATTATGTAATTTTTGTTTTGCCACAAAAGATAGATTACTTCTCCTGGCTGAAGATCAAAATTCGTTCTAATGTAGTCAAATTGGTTTCTTGATGTCTGTTTTGCATTTGGACATTTTTTTTTTCCCCCGCATAGATTTGCTGCAGATTCATGCCCACAAAACATGTTTTTTTCATCAAAATGGTAGAAGTAAAATCTCAACTTTGTTAAAAGCAGCAGTTTCTGAGAGGCTGAAATAATAACCTCTCAAGGTGGAGCTGCTCCAGGGTGTTTGCAAGAGATGACAAATTTTGACAGAATGCTATTTATTATAACTCTAACCCTATACCCTGTCCATTACTTTGAACTTTTTCCAACTAAAAAAATTCAGACCCATGATGCAAGAGGAGTTCCAAGAAGGAATTTACATAAATATTCTTTCTCCGGGTGAGATACCAGATTTGTCTTAATCAGGCCGACTGATGTCAGTAGCAGAATGAGAATATTGATTGGAAGTTTTTCTTTTTTTTGCAAAATGAGGAAGATTGAGGTTTATTGTGTGAGCAGCTTACAATAAATTCTTCATTACATTTCAGTTTAAATTAAAATATATCACTCTATGAATAGTCCTTTTTTAATCAAGACTGCTCTGTCGCTTACTGGGGAATTAAGATCAGACCTTGCAGCTTGCTTTAAGTAATTAGCCTTTAATATGCTTATGCTTATGTCCCTGGTCATCCATACATTCCGTAAGAGGCCTTTGATGCTAAATTGAGGAGTCAGTGGAAATGAATATTTTACCTTATTTTGTGAAAAAAGAGCTTCTTACCTAATGACCTTGATGCAATTCAAATGATTGTCATGTACCTCGGCCAGAGATGGTGACTTCAGCCCCACTTAAGTCACAGAAACCTTTTTATCATGTAATCAGAGATGAAGGTAGGGCTGGGCAATAAATCAATAACAATGTATATTGTGATATACACATGATCAGTATCAATAGACAATACAGTCTGTAGAATGTTCAATAATTTCACTGAACTCCGACCCAAAACCTTACAGCATTCTGGGGGATGTAGGCAGAGAAAAGGCTTTAGCCGATCAACCTCCCACGGCCAGCTAAGCAAGGTGAGTGGCATCAACGAACTCACTCACTCTTTGGTAAGCTAGCAACAACCTGTTGAGTAACTTGCACAGCAGCAGTTTCAGTTTTCACCACCGTGCCTCACGACTGCTTAAACATAAAAACAATGGCGTGGAGTGAAGGGAGAAAATGAGTACAACAGCTTGGGAGGAAATTGGAAACAGGAAAGGTCACATCACCAGTTTAGCTCTGTTTCAGATATTTAAAACAAAAAACTCATCAATAATTATCAATATTGACTGATATGAAACACTTACATTGTGATACATTTTTCAGCCATATCTCCCAGCCCTAGATGAAAGTAAGCTGGTAAGTGTAGATCATTTGAGTACACGATAACTGAGTAAATCATAAATAAATGTGGACTGTGGAAGGCAATGACAATCTTTTCATTTTTGATGTAACATGGTAATGACTACACAGATATTTCTCAAACTGAACTTTTTGTTAAATTACTTTGGGTCATTTAAAAAAATCAGAAATTAATTTGACTGGCATACTATTTTCTCACTGTAAAGGTAGCACCAGTACAAAGAAATTTATGGTTCTTCAAAATAAAAGCACTTCCTGCTGTTCTCTCAGCTGCTGTTAACCTTTTTCAATTTTTCTTTGAGCATAAATGCATCATTATATATTTAATAGAATAAATACATTTTATTCATTTTAAAATAATTCACAACAGTTTTTTTACATGCTGATTTTTCTTACAAAATAAAAATCTTAATGTTTGTATGTTAAATTATGTTTTTTTTTTTTTTATTGTTTAAATTGTTAAATTATGGTTAATTCATACAGAAAATCTGTGTTTTAACCAGACCAGAATAACATACATCTGCTATAAAACTTAATTTCAATCATTGGAGACATAAGAGTTGACTTGGACTTTCACCTTTAAAGAAGTGAGATTTGACCTGGACTTTCACCTTGAAGACTTGACATCTGACTTTCACTTGAGATGTGATTAGATTTTTTTTTTTTTTTTTCCCTCAAAAACTTGAGACTTGATTTGTCTATTTGATAACTGAGAGTTGAAATTGTCCTTCCAAAGCCTTGAAACTTGATTTGTGTCTTGCTTCACAACGAGCTGACACTTAGGTCAGACTTGCCTCCTCAAAGACATAAGATTTGACTGAGATTTGACCCTCAATACTTGATTTGGACTTGCCCCTTAAAGAGTTGAAACTTAACGTGGAGTTGACACTCATAGACTTGAGACTTGACTTAGACTATGTTCACACAGCAGCCGAATGCACCCAAATCCTTTTTTTTTTTTGTTTTTGCCCATATGCAACCTATATCAGACTTTTTCACAGGAGTCTGAACAGCCAAATTCTGATCTTTCCACCTAAAAAAATCTGATTTGTGACACTTCCATATGTGGTACTAAAACATATATCTAGCCGATAGTTTTCAAAGTGTCTGCAGTGTGAACAGTCATCTGACTTTTATGCCACTGACATGAGACATGCATCATAATTTTGTACCAGAAGAAGAGGTAAATCCAGACATAAACAACGGCTGAAAATTATAATTATGAAAGAGATCTGTGTCAGTGAAGCCCATCACATCACAATCCCACCACTCCTGGTTCCAACTACACATCCAAACAGAAATCTCTACAGCAGTTGCCTTTAATGATCCACAAAAGGCCATTGTTATTAGTTCTTTCTTTTTAATAGCTTCCTTCATCTTGTTATGATCCTGTGATAATACTGTCGGCATCCATTGGTGAATAAATGTTAAAATTTATCCATAGAAGGTGGCATCCATTATTACTTGCGTAAACAGTGTGCTGCTGCGTGATGCCTATGTTCTGCTTCTGCACATGAAGGTCAATTTGGGGTTGCAAACCGTTTACACAGAAGTCTGATGTGGTCGCATTTGATTAGTAGTGTGAACGGTTTAAACAAAAAATCTGAATTGAGTATCAAAACCTACTGTGTGAACATAGCCTCAGACTTGCCTCTAAAAGACTTTGTGCTTCACTTAAACTTGCCACTTAAAGGCTTGAGACTTGACTTAGGTCTGTCCCATAAAGCCTTAGACTTTACTTTGACTTGCCCTTAAAAGACTTGGAACTTAAGTTAGATTTGCCACTTGAGACTTATCTTATATTTGTCCCTGAAAGACTTAAAAATTTTACTTGGACTCGTCCCTTAAAGACTTGGGACTTGACTTGGACTTGCTACTTTAGGACTTTGGATTTGTCTCAGGAAAAAATGACTTAAAGTAAAAAAGTTTTTCCAGATATTGCAAGTGTTCAGTGCAGTAGTTAAGTGCACTATGTTGCAGGTGGCTGTAATAATCCTTCAGTCTTCTTGTCCAAGTTCAGAATAAACTGTGATACTAAAGAGGATTGGCATTTCACCCTATGTAGTCTTATGTTCTTTTTCCTGAAATTCTCAGCTTCAAACACCTTATTATTGGACCAGCTGCCTGCTGTCTGCTTTATATATCGACAAAAAAAGTGGCGAGGAAACTTTCTAGCAAAAGGCAAAGAGCCTGAACATGAATCATTCCTAGACTCTCTGGGCCAAATATGACACTTTTATCTCCTTAAAATGAAAGTTCAAATAAGAGATTAAAAAAAGGTATGATAGGTAATTTTAGTGCATTAGGTCTGAGCACCAAACTGAGTAAGTCTGAAGTGAGCTGCCAAGAATTGTTCCAGTTTTAAAAAGTGTCTTCTACAACTCTTTAAACATTTAATATTCTGGTCAAATAACTGTGTGCCTGATATTTTTTCCTTCCTTCTGATGAATTTAAAATCATTCAGTGCATTCAACTAGTTCTCTGTTTGTGTGTGTATGTGTGTCTTCATGGGTACTCAGCTGTGTGTGGGCCAGTGCCCGAAGGCCCAGGCAACACATTAAGACAGTGACTGGCAGATCTCATTTGGTGTTTAATTTCACGAGGGTGAGCTCTCATCTATGAGGACCCATTAGCCTCTGGCTAATAGGCTAGCTGAAAAAGGTCCTTGCTTCCTCAAAGTGATGTTTACATTCACAGGGCTTATGGTATTTTGCAATTTGTGCGTACTTCGCGGCCGTGAAGCATATATATATACTCAAATGTCAGCATTAGAAATACAGTATAGGTGAACAATTATTCTTATCTCACAGTCTGTTTTTGTTGTTGTGGTTGTTGTTGTATTACTCAGATGAGCCTAACTGTACATATTCCAGTGAGAAAAAAACAGTGGTATATGCAGCATATTGCAATTCTAAAAATGTAGTTCAAATTGTATTTCCAGAAATATAAAAAATTTTGCGAAATGCAGTACAATTCAAGAAAAAAAACTGCAAACAACGAAAACACAGAAAAACACAGAACGCAGCCTCAGTATGGAAGTCCGAAAGTGTCACAATTTAATAACCTTAGATTTTTAAAAATTACTTAAATATGTTAATTGAAACAAATACGGTGTACCCCCTTTATTTTTGGAGGTTAGGGACCACACCCCTCCGCAAATAGCTAAGATCCACAAATACTTGAGATCCCCCCTAAAAACGCTTTTAACTGCCCATTTAAATAGTTCAAACACCAAATATACCATAATATGCATTAATACACACAGTGGAAACCATCTTAGCACTACCGTTAAGCTAATCTGCACTCTGCTCTTGGGGGTACAACCAACCAGTGGCGAGGAAAACAAATGCCAGTCCTGAGTTGGCTGCTTTGGAAATCAGCCAATAGCGTGTCTAGTAGCATTCCTTCCAGATATTTCAGCTTCCCAGGTAGCATTTTTAAAAAATATTTTAGTTATGCTCTACAAAAAAAAAAAAAGATCTGTGGATAGGTGTATTTTCCATGAATAATTTGGAGTTACAGCCACAGAAAAATCTGCAACTAGGCGGAGGTCCTCTGTATATTAATATTGTTTTAAATATATAATTAGATAAAAACATGTTTCTATAAAACACAATTATGTCAGTATTTGAATAGTTATTTCATAATCATGTGCTGCAACGTAACATTTATTTTTTTTTTCTCTCAGCCTTACTCATCTTAGCCAGTGGGTGGAGCTAATACAGCTCTGATCAAGATAACTGATGTGAACCAGACTTTCTGTACACTTTAACCAAGCTGATAATGTGGTGTGTTTGAGGAACCACAGGGATATTTTAAATATTTATTATTTGTATTCTACAGTACATGCATTTAGCATTTATTTCAATGTAATTTTGTAATTATATTTATTACATTGTGGCACTTTTGGCACTGTATAAATTATTTTAATTTTCTTCTCTGGAAGAAAAATATGGACTTTGTTACTAAAGACTTAATTTCCAACAGCACAGTTGTTTAAGAAGTTTCTAATTGCACTAAACAGGTAAAATTGTTATATCTGAGCAGTTGTTTGAGCAGACTAAAAGCTTTCAGAGTATTCTTGAATATTCTTGGTTATTACATCTGAGGAGGATTTTGCAGGAATGCAAAACTGGTTCCTAATGTTATAACAGCTTTTTTCCAAATCCTTTGAAAGAATTATACAATATAGATTTTTGACTTCCTCTTTTTTTTATGATGATGATGATTTTAATTTTTTTTTTTTTTTTTTTTTTTTTTTTTAAATGACTATCTTCTGATTAAGTTTTGCACAACAGAGTAAGCTTATTCCTCCTTGCACGGAAAGACCAGCCTTTGGTGGGTTCTCCTTTTATATCAAATCTTGACACCCACAGGGATCACCAGTTAATCTGCTGATTGGAGGATGTTTCTGTCATATTACTTTGAACATGTTACTGGAATACAATTCTAGATTTAATGATGTTTTCTACATACAAGATAAAATACATCCCTTTGTATATTTCTGCTAAAGTGGTTAAATATATTAATTGTAATAATTATACTGAAGGTATCACATGAATATGTCACTCCTGGTATTGATAAACATGTTATAAAGAGAGATCACTGCAGCTGTTGAGCTGTTCAATAATCATCACCAGACCCCATAATTCTAATTAACAGTGCAGAACATGTCAATATATTTTTAATTTTTCTGCCAGTTGTATGTTTTATAACAATCCATTGATTAAACCTTTTACAGTACCCAGCAAATGGCTACTTTAGGGACAAATAGCTTTGTTTTCACTGGGAATTACACATACAACTTCCAAGGGATAATTGGACATTGTTTTAGACATTTAAAAAAAAATAACACTTTATGCTTTTTCCACTGGTCTGAAATCTGTTTTTCAGACTTTTCATTGTTGATCCTACTCCTACACTGGCATAGGTTTCAAACTGAAAAATCTACAAATGTGTAACTGGAAGGTAAAATAGTGCTACACAGTGCTACTATATACTGTACAACAATGTTTGGATGAAAACATATTTGTAGGCAGGAGTTTCTGTGGGTCAACAACAATCTGTTGACTCTAACACTATAGTTAAGCCACAGCCTTACCCTAACCAGTTGTGTATTAAAACAAAATAGATTAGGAATCACAATGAAGGGAGAGTAACAAAAATTTAAGAAGATGACCACAGACTAAACTGTATTAGTCAGTAAATCCAGTACAAATCGCAAGTCTGTGAGGATTGCTGGAGTTTACACCCATTTACATTGTTGTGGTTCTGCATGCAACTTGGAAGTAGGAGGAAATGCAAGAAAAACCTAAGTTTACTGCTGTTTCCCACACTTTTCTGGTGCCTCAAGCCTTTCTTCCCCAAACCCTGCAGTCTCCATTGTCTCCATTATTAATCTCTTAAGTGTTCCCTGCATACAGACAGCATAACTCTATGGGTAATCCATTTCCACAGTCCATTGGTAAAAACTTTCTGAACTGTTGTCATGAGCTAAACTTGAAACAACCAAAGCCTTTCCAAACATAGCAACAAATTCTTCCAGTGCAATGTCACATGGAGTTTGTTTCCCTTGTTCATTAACTAGAAATAGATTCATTTCTATAATAATTTCAACACATTTTTTCTCAGTAATAACAGATTTTTAAAGTTTCAGCTTTCCTGCAATATTCAACTCGAATGAAGGTAAATTTTTTGACACCACAGCGCTTTCAATGTTCAACAAACATCTTGTATTTATGTTTGTTCTGAGTGTAAACTTTATGTATCTTTAGTAGTGCTGTCAATCGATTAAAAAAATTAATGAGATGAATCACATTTGCTCTGTGAATAATGATTAATTATTAATATTATGATTAATCACTATGCTTAACTTTGTAAGCTTGAAATGCAAAAATGCATGTTTTCAAAAAATGAAGCAAATGTCTTTTTGTCTCAGAAAAGATAAACATCTCAGTTTCCCTGGTTTTCATATTCAGGAAGGTTTCAAAGAAGTCATTTTGTTTCAAATGTAATCTGGAATTGTTAACATAAACTGGTTGTGCTTCGGTGGAAGGATAATTCACCGTTGCAATGATTAGGCTACATATTACCTTGGATTTATCCAATCGTCCATCGGGGTGTTTTGTTTGTTTTTTTTTCTAAGAATTTTTTTGGCACTAGTGACCTTTATTTGACAGTAATCTGACAGGAAGGAGGCAGAGAGAAGGGGGGAAACACTCACTTTTGAAACTCATATCAAACACCTCTCCAAGACCTCCTTCTATCACCTATGGAGCATTTCCAAAATCCATCCCAGTCTCTCTCTCAGATGCCGAAAAACTGGTCCATGCCTTTGTCTCCTCTAGACTGGACTACTGGAATGCACTTCTCATCGGGATTCCTAGCACAAGCCAGCAGAGGCTCTGCTACATCCAAAACTCTTCATCTAAAATCTTGATGAGAGCGCACAAACATGATCATATCACTCATTCCACTTCACCCACTCAAACCTTCTTCTTATACCCAGAACCAAACTAACAACCATGGCAGGCAGGCCCTTTTGCGCTGCCACACCACATCTGTGAAATGCCCTCCCCGACACTCTGAGTGCACCACATTCCACTGACTGTTTTAAGAAGGATCTTAAAACGTTTTAGCAAAATTTTTGGTTCACTTTCTTGATGATTTTATCTTTATCTTAAAAAAAAAAAAAAAAAAAAAATTAATCTTATTTTATTTTTTTTAAATGTTTTTTATCCATTGTAATTGCTTGTGTTATTTTTAGTCCTTTGTAGCCCTTTGTGATCTCAAGATGTAAAAGGGCATTATGAATAAAATTTATTATTATTATTATTATTATTATTATTATTATTATTATTATTATTATTATTATACAACATAAATGCAATGCAGAACTAACACTGCATGAACCCTATAAAATATAGTGTTACCTTAAATAAAACAGTAATTCTACTTTTTTTTGTTTGTTTACTGTTTACTTGAATGAAATGTTCAAATTAGAATAAAAATGAAAACTATTCAAAATTCATTTTTAATTGCTGAATTCTGTTGAGCTATTTTAAATTATTTAAAGAATTGACATCAATCTTGAAGTGTATATGTTTAAAGTGAAATATCACAGTTTTAAAGCTGGATGTATTTTTTTCACAGGTTCGTGTACACCTGTATGCGTGTGAATGAGTAGGCATGAGAGTCACAGTAGATAAATTGAGCTCCTTAATTTGTATTTTAAGCTCCCAGGCCATTTCTTTTTTCTTTTTTTTTTTTTTTTTTGCCTCATCAGAGGGTTGTTTCTTTGTTGACATCAAAAGATTGTTCTTTTGTAATACAGATAATTATCCTTCATCAGTTTGGCCTTTGATGTTTACACAGCTTCATTATACAGTCTGTTTGCATGCAAGCCTCTAGTTGTATTGTATATATTCCACATGTTTGTCTGTAAGCCTTAGTATTTTTACCTGCATACATTTGTGTACGTTCTGTATCTGTAAATAGGCAGGTAATATTAGGATGTGAAAAAAATTGTAGGGTGTAATGTCAAAATGTTTGTTCAAGAAACAAGCAATAGTAACTAGTATATCAACCTGTCTGATTTTGTTTTCATACACTTGTCCATTAGACTGCTGTCAAAATAAAGCCAGTGATCTGAATTTCCTCTTATCTTTGTTAATCTCCTTTGTGAGAGGCAAAGTGATTCACTTTCAACTAAATAAAGTAATCAAAAACCGTTCCCTTTCAAAAAGGATTATGTCAGATTAAATTCAGAGCCAAAGTGTGATGAAACACTGTTAAAAGTACAAATAAAAACCATTTGGATATGATTTTCAAACAGCGTTTTTGCTCAGTTTTATACTACATAAGTGTAATCTACTTATAACTATTACATTCTGGTCAAACACAGCTGCATCAAGGTGTTATCAAGGTGTTATAGAAATGTTAGATTTTTTTTATGTGCCTATGGTGCAGCAGAATTGGTCTAAAGATTTATTGTTGTTTTGGTCTTTCTCTCCATGTTTTTATTCAGATAAACATGGGCAGCCTGGGTGTTTGGGTTGTGGCTGTTCTGCTGGGAACGTTGGGATGCTGGACTGCTGAAGGTCACAGAAGCAGCCAACGAGGCAGCATGGATACAGCCGCTAACTCACACACCTCCTTCCAGGTGTCACACTCCATGGTAAGTATTCTTATTATTTTTTATGAAAAAATAAAAGTTTCAGTATGATTAAGTGTGAACATTAGATTTTAATTTGGGGTAAAAGGAAAGTGCATACCCCTTAAATTAGTGGGGTTTACACATTTTGTCCATTCAGTTCAGTTAACATCATTTAATTGTCGATACACATTTATTTATAAAGCACTTTGCTGCATCCAAAAGGTGACCAAAGTTCTTTACCACAAAAATAAAACAGAAATAAACTAAAACACTGACAGAAAAATAATTAAATGAAAGCATATGAAGATAATTAAAATACATGAAAGACACTTAAACAGCATTTAAAAAGTATGTACAAGTGTAAGAGCATCACAACATCACAACTTGAATAAATTAATCTTTCGTTCAGGCTTAAAAAGTATTGGCTTTACAATAGTCTTTAAATTGGGAGGAAGCTTATGTCAAGATCTTGGGTTGTTTTGAGTTTTCTGGATTTGTAGTTTATTTAATCTGTTGTCTGTTCTTAGTTATTCTTTTTTTCCTTTTTCCACATGGTCTGACATTAATTCAGAACGGACCTCTCCTGTTTTAGGTCAGCTTGGATGATGAAATTTGTTTTTATTTGCTAATTGACAGAATAACATTTTAAAGGATTTTTAAAACCTTTCAAAAATGTAGAAGTTTGCATACATTTCCTTAGTATTTATTAGATTTACCTGTAAACTGTATGACTTGGGTCAAGAGTTTTGTGTGTTCTTCTACAAGACTCTCACAGTAGTTTGCTGGAGTTTTGACCCATCCCACCTCACAGAACTGGTCCAATGGAGTTTATGTATGTATGTATATGGATGGATAGATAGATAGATAGATAGATAGATAGATAGATAGATAGATAGATAGATAAGTACATATCTATCTATCTACAGGTATGTTTCTAAGATGATTTCTCATAAAATGTAAAGTAAATAAATAAGGGCATTGGCTGTAGCCAAACAGGTCTTTGACAGCAATAATACACCCTCAATAAAATGCAGTGTGCATAGCAAGGAGGATAAAACCCAAATAAGTTGTCAACAAAAGGAATGACTGAGACCTGTTGATAGTCTAATTCTATATAAAAGTAAATCTTTCCTACCATTTTTTTTAACCTCCTCCAAAATCCCTTGATGCAACAGATTCCCATGCGTTCCACCATCCGTTTATCTGTGCAGAATTGGTAGTCAATTGAAGGAAAAATTTAAGGTCAACACTGAGGTGAATCATGCCTATCTATGAAGTCACATGAATGCATTCCCAAAGGCTTCAGGATTCAATGAGTTTTTTTTCTTCCTGTGACAAAAAATGACCCTAAAACAGTGAAAGATAACAATCTCTTCGGGATGTGGCAGGCCTACAATGGTAGAGGGGAGATTGTAAGCAAATTTGTCCAACTGACAGCTTTGTTATGCAAATAATGCTGCCCCAATAAACTGAGGCCATTTACTTTTAAGCTTTTCTCTGCAGTTAATGTCGTTTTATAACACAATGAAGAATAGGGGAGATTTTAAAATGTCATAAATTTGACAGAAAGATTATATTATTTTTGGGGAGTGGTGTTTATTTAAGAGCAGAGTGGTTATGAGATTTGCAGCAACCATAGAGAAACACTAAATGTGCTCATTGGATTAAAGGCTTATGAGTAAGAGGGTTATGTGTAAAACAAACAGGGACAAACTGCATAAACACAGAAATGAAAAGAATGGAAATTGCCCCCTGCCCGTGATGGCAGATCCTCTCATGTTTTCATTTTCAAAAGTGGGGCTTTTCCCCATTGCATTTACATTTTGATTATGGTTTGAACCTAAAAGGTTTGCCTTTTATTCTGCAGTCCCCAGAGGGTTTCTTCACAGTTCTTCTGACTTCCCCATCTTAATTTTCATTCAAGCTGAAGAATAACTTTAAGGCTGACAGTTCACATGCAGTTTCATAAGCAGCAGTATTCACGTCCTAATATAAAGGTTGTTCTAGGCTATATTAGCTTAGTTTACCTCAATCATTTTGTAAATGTTGGACATGACTTATCAAATAGTATCATGGTGCCTAGGGATAAAGATGGTACAGATGAAGGTAACATTAACATAAACATCAACTCATTTTTTATAAGAGGAATTGATGAAAAGGAAATATATGACATTGTGAAAACTTTAAAAGTAAAAAGTCTACCGATTAGGCTGGAATTAATACGTGGCTCGTAAAAAAAATATATAATAGAATTTGTGGTTAAGCCTTTTACATATATTTGTGATATGTCCTTTCAAACGGGAACATTTCCAAGCAAAATGCAAACTGCAAAGGTTGTACCATTATTTAAAAGTGGTAATAAACATAAATTTTCCAAACATAGACCTATCTCTCTTCTCTCTCAATTTTCCAACATTTTAGAAAAATTGTTTCTGCAACAATGTGATAATTTCATGGAAAAATATTCATTATTATCTGACTATCAATATGGGTTTCGAGCCAAAAGGTCAACTTCAATGGCTGTAATGCAACTAGTAGAAGATATAGCAAATGCAATTGATAAAAAAGAATATACTGTGAGAGTGTTTATAGACTTCAAAAAAGCATTTGACTCTATAAATGAATTACTTTTGCATAAATTGGAGATATATGGTTTAAGAGGCATAGCACATTCTTGGATAAAAAGTTACTTGAATCAAAGACATTAGTATGTACAAACAAATAATGTGAATTCTGATTTACCAGACATCACCTGTGGAGTACCACAAGGGTCGGTGCTGGACCCTAAACCTTTTCTACTTTCCATAAATGATATATGCAATGAATCTAAATAGTTAACATTTACATTATATGCTGATGATACTACAATCTATTGCCCTGGTAATAGTTTGGAGCAGCTTCTGAGTACAATGGAGGGAGAATTACAAGTATTAAAGAAATAGTGTGACAAAAATAATCACTAAATTATGGTAAAACAAAATTTGTAATATTTAGTAACAAGAAAATAAAAACTGATGTAAAACTCAAGATAAGCAGTAGTGAAATAGAACGAGTGAATGAAATCACTTTTGGGGGGTGATACTGGACTATAAATTGCATTGGAAGGCTCATATTGACAATGTAAAAGCTAGAATGTCAAAAACTATTGCAATATTGAATAAAATGAAATATTTTCTAACTAAAAAAACACTTTACATGTTATATTGTTGCTTAATACTTCCATGCATAAATTACTGTGTGGAGATCTGGGGAAATTCTTATAAAAACCAACCAAAACCTGTCTACATGCTTCAGAAGAAAGCTCTCCAAATTACAACTGCATCAGACTATTTTCATCCAACTAGTGAAATATTTCTTACATTGCATACTTTAAAATTTTATGATTTGCAGGTAGAGGCATAAGCTTATGCATACAGCACTTTTTTGGTTTATACTTTGTGTTCTTACATGGACAGGATTTTAAATATTGTTTATCTATTTCTGTATTAGTTTTGTCTTGTTTTTTTTTCTTTCTGTTGCTTTTTTTGTTTTTTTCTCTTTAGCAGTGAGTGTTTTTTTTTCTTTTGACACATGTATGGAAAGGTTTAAAAAAATTACATAATAATAATAATAATAATAATAATAATAATAATAATAATAATAATAATAATAATAATAATAATAATAATTTTTATTATTATCTGATTGAGAAGGAAGCCAAATGTAGGCTGCAGGTTTAAAATGCATTGTAGTTAAGAAGTAAGTCTATCAGTTAATGCTTTGAATATTTTATTACAGAGCTAATGCCTTAAACAGTGCTGAGCATGAACATGTACATGTTTGGCTGCATTGTCTGTGAACTTTACACATTTACTCTCTTTAGCTACTGTGGTGAAACAGTACTGCATTTTAAACATACTTTAAAATATTAAAAGTGGAAAGGATGAATTAATCCTGTGAAAACAATGATTCCACTTTTGTGCTTACTTCTTATCTAAATAGACTTTCTGTGGTATCTCTACATCTTAGTGTAATATTGTAAAGTCAGTGTTACTCTATATTGAAACACTTGCATAACTGAGATATAGGAACATTACTCTGACAAAACATTTCCTTGTCAGTTAAAAGGGAGAATTGGCTAAGGGAAGTAAAAATATATATGCAATATAATATGATGTTGATATTGATGTACGAGTCTTTAATGAAACCTGTCTGCATTGTGATGGATTTATAAGAGTGAGACCAATGAATGCAGAAGCATACTTTACAATAGTCTCAGCTTGGCATGAATTGCCATGTTTTTCAAATTGTTTTTGCAGAAAATGTCAGTCTTCGCAGCAATGCCGGATTATTGTTGCATAGGGGAATTTAAAGGTCTTCTCAAATGGAAGCACGATGCTTACAGAAATTTGTTTCTGGTATTTTTATCAAGAAGCTATAACCATCTTATTGGGTTTGTGTACGTAAACTCTCCTGACTGAGCTATTAAAGTGGTGGGTGTGAAGCAGAGTATAATTTGAATAAAAGTAATACACTATGGCATTTGGTGAACATTTTTATATTAATGTCGTCACAATATGAAGACTGCCAAATGTAGTAAATTAGGTTATGGTAAATCTAATTTCATCACTTTGTTGCATAAACTATTTTTTTCTGATTGGATGTGTGGTGCAGCTGCACACAGTTTATCTTTCTGTGCTCCCTTCATTCCACCTCTACCTGTGTCCATGTCTTTCTCTTTTAAATTTTGACATAGAAATAATGTAGATAAACATGTAATACGTTTTTATTTATTTATTTATTTTTTTGTGAATGCTAAATTTAACTTTGGTCCTCACTGTACATAACATTTATTCATAGGTGACTTTTTAAATTATTAACCCCTTAAATGCCAGTTTCAGTAATTAGACTCTTTGTTTTTAGAAAAAGCACAAAAACTATGCGTGCAGACTTGAATGCTATCCTAGGAGTAGCAGTAGTTCTCAACAGCTTTTGTTTGGCACAGTTTGTTTTTATTTGGTGCTTTTGTTTGTCACCTTTGTTCATTGAAAATAAAAAAAAAACATGCTTGTTTAAAAGTTGCCATAGAAATATTAGCTATCAATGTAATTTTTTCAAATTATTAAATGAATGCCATTACTAACATCAGTCCTCTAAATACTTACTTCAGGAATTTTCTGACATTTTAACACCTTAAATGCCAGTTTTAGCAATTAAACTTTCTGTTTTTAATTTTTACTTCACTTCATTCCATGTACATAAAATATACTTTTAGGAGAGTATTATTCAGTCTCTCTATCTGAGTTTGTTAAAAATCCCATTTAGTCAAATTAGATTTATAGAACAGAAGAAAATGGCTCAACCTGTGAAAATACAATAAAACATGGAGTTTTGGGTGATTTTAATACATTGGAATAAAAAATAAAAGAAATTGCAGTGGTAATTGCAGTACTAAAAAATGCACATTGAATGGGATGCTGGACGGACATACATTACATAAACACTTAAAGGTTTATTCCACCCCTCCAAAAAAACACACACATACACACCCACACAGAATCATACACATATAAACATTTTATTAACTGTCTTTCAATACTAAGTACAAAAATTTATTCTAACTTTTTTGTTTTTACTGACTTTAGTAAAAAGACAAAAGCACACAAGCGGGGCATGTCACGTGTGTGCACGCATGTGTGTATGTATGTTGGGGGTGGAGGTGGGGGAGCTCATGCTGCCCTAGACGAGAAGCCGCCTTGGGCAGCTGCCCATGTTGCCCATATCAGAAACCGCCTCTGTGATTTGTAGATTAAGACTAAGTTTAGATCTTCTGAATGAGAGGGTGTTATGTTTTAGCACTTTAGAAAATGGCCACGATGAAACACCCTGGAGATTTGGTCAGATTTGAAAATCCAATTTAAAAAAAAACATACAAATCACAGTAAATGCACCTGGAAATAGTCAAGCATGGTATTTATGAAGTGTGGAATAAAGTGACATTTGATAATTAAAAAAAAAAAAAGAAATAATTTCTTTAATTATTTCAACATAGATGTATATGACTTAACTCGGATGCATCATAGAGTTAAAAAAAACGTCCATAAAATGCTGTACAGAATCACAGCTGGTGGGTGGTGGGGTGGGAGGCATTTAAGCTAAGGAACTTGGTTCAACACATCGCCTGCATGCAGGAGCATGCACTTTTACAGTTTCTCTCATATGTTGAATATTCTTAAGAGGACTGAACACATTACTTATTTTCGGTTGTGGGTTTTTGTTCAGAGTTTGACCTAGGATTTAATCCATCTACTTTCTTTCACTCATTATCCCTATCCTGAAATACATTTGTTCTTTTTAAAGTAAAACTAAATCAAACAACTAGTAAAATCTCTTCTTGATTTAAAAAAAAAAAATATTGGTCATTCTCTATTTTCTGTGAGTTGCCTTAACTTGTCAAACATTGTCTTATTTAAATGTATTTATTCTGATATGCTTTTTCAGGACACCCCTAAGATGTAAAACTTCACTGATTACAAAATTACTAAAGCAAATACGTTAGACCTGTGAACATATGCAATTTTGTTCAAAATAACAGCAAATAGTTTTAAAAAAAGGGAATAAAGTTCAAAAACATTATAATAACATTTATTTTTATACATATAAATTAACTGGTAGTACTGCATATTCTACTCCTTATCAACACATAAAGAAAAATGTATTACATGTATCACTCTAAAGTAAGGCAGGAACATGAATAGAAAGATGTGCAAAAAAATAGTTTTTTGCATTTTATTTTACAAATATTTACAGTATAAACTGAAAAAAGGTTAGCTGATAGTTAGCTATATAACTATTGTTTCTGAAAACTTCTTTCCTTAAGTATTGCATGGAGTTGACCATCTTCTGGTACCTGTGAAAAGGTGTTTCAACCCAGGATGATTGGACTACATTCTACAATTTATTTGCATGTCGGACATCATCCCACAGGTTTTCTGTTGGATTAAAGTCTAATGTTTGACATGACCACTCCATAATGTTACTCTTGTTAGTCTGGAACCAAGATGCTTGCGGCTTATGGTGTGTTTAGGGTTGTTGTCTTGTTAAAAGATCAGTTTTAACATAAGTTCCTCCTGTTTATTTGGGCAAATTATCTCTTGAAGTATTTTGATGTATTTGGAATGATCCATGAGCCTTGACATGCCATAACTAGGCCTAATACCATAGGCCTGAGCGATCATGCTTCACAGTGCATGGTGACTTTAATTTTGTATTTTGAGTAATTTGACAATCTTTGGTCCCCTGGATTATCCCCCCCAAAAAACAACTTGCTTTTGTCAGTCCATAAAATGTTGCTCCATTTCTCTTTATGCCAGTCAATGAGGTCTTGGTAAATTTTAACCTATTCAACCGGTTTTTTAGCAGTTGGACTTTGTGGGGGGTTCTTTTTAAAAGTTTGTGTTCACCTATGTGTCCTATACTTGCTACCGCACACACTGATGAAAGTTGACCTTCTCTCTACTCTAGAGCTGACTATTGGCCGAGTCTTTGCCATCTTATCTATACTATAATTACATGCAATGGTAGTTTTTCCTTTTCTTTCCCTTGTTTTTGTTTTTTGTTTTGCATTTTTAAGCATCTGTGATCATTTAAACTCCTCAGCCTGTCATCCTTATTTGGTTTTAATCAACATGTTCAAAATACACTGTTCTCCTGAGTCTTGAGTGATCCACAGAATCAATGACTTTACTGACTGAACTCCAGACTATGAATGTGATAATACCCCTTTTGAGTTAATGATTCAGTTACACTGAATCAGCAGCATGGATGATTTGACTGTTGGGCCTATTGGGTTTCCATTACTCTACAACACCTGGTAAATTTTTACCATGTAAAGAATTTAATTTCTTTCAAAAACAGTGAGTGATTTGTTCAGGGAAGATGGACTGCTATTATTTTGCACACAACTATAAATGCACAATCTATGAATAATAATAATAAATATAAATGACTGATAGTATTGAAAAATCTGTCTTTTCTAAGAGCCATTGCTGTTGATAGGGGTGAGAGTTGTCATTTGTTTGGTATATTATACCATATTATTACACTCATGTGTATCTCCCTTTTTGTTTTAGTGTTATAGAAAGATTTGCAGTTAAAGTAGTGCTACAACTTTGGTTTCCTGTGCATTTAATACTGTAGCACACAAAATTTAATCATCAGTTAAGCCACAGTTGAGTGAATATACACCATGAGCATTACAGTTTTTAGACTATATAGATACCATTCAAAGGCACCACTGCTACATAATCCTCCATGTTGCAGCAATGATCTAATAGTAACACTACCAAAGCTTACCTCATGCTATGCAGCTCAAACTTTCCATCTGCATTGATGAAGATTCACTCTTTACATGAGGCTGAATGGTCAGAGTCGTTCCATCTGGTGTACGCTGACCTACTTTAATTAATTCAGCTAATAATTGTTTGACCAGTTGGGAGCACTAATAGAGTAGACTAATAGTGTAAAGGACATTGAACTGTCATCTCTTAATCATTAAGTATAGGCAAAAACAAGATAAGATGGTGTGATCACAGCTAATGTAATGTACCCCATTCTGATACAGTTAAGCATTATAAATTTTAAACCCAGTACCATCACATAGGCACAAAACATTTAAGTGGTGCATCAGGAGTGACAGACATACTAAATATGTGATAGAACTTGATGTTTCACAAAATAGTGTTAACTTTTTCTCATTTAGACATGTTTTAGACACTCTTAAATACACAAGATTAAAAACCAGTGTCACAGCTGCTTAAGTCTGTCTTGCTTAGCGTCAAACTGGAATAAAACCTTAACACATCTCAGGTCACACCAAATTGTGGTAAAGATGTTGTCCTCATTTAACATATTCCTTTAATACCCGTCTGTGATATTGCCTGAAGTCAAGAAGTAACACAAGTCAAGATAACAGCCTCAGGCAACAAAGGTTAAAGGATCCTGAATCCTCTCTATTCCCAATTATGCACACTGTATCTGTCAAGATTATAACATGTATTTGCTTGATGGAAAAACAAAAGCTGTATTTAAAAATACACCTGCCAACCTCTATTTCCAGGAGAAAGAACTGGAAAGAAAACATTGGCTCCTTCACTGAAACCCAGTTGATTTGTCCCATTTGCTCAGATTAAATCAGATGGGAATGATTTAAATTTATCCAAGCACAGAAAGCAGCACTGCACTGTGTAAAAGAAAGTGGAGAAAATCGGGTTACTGCTAATTACATGTGATATGGTAATATTTCACTACATCTAATGTCTAAATGTATAAAATGTAATGACAAAAACAACTTTTGTCATAGAACTGTGCAAACAGTATTTTTAGAACGAAGCACAGAGCCTTGCTGTCACCCCTGTGCTTGATTTAATTCTTTAATCAATTGATCAAACAGCTGCTCTCGAGATGACAGAAGGCGGTGCTGATGATCTCGCTCAGTTTTATCTGGCTATCATGAGGAAGCATGTCTGCAATTAAGATAGACAGATGGCATAGGCAGTGAGGAAAGACGAATAGAGATGAAGCTGCAAAGATGTAGTTTTGACAAGGAACCTTACAACTGCTGTGTCCCTCACGGGAGTCTTGGTCTCCTGGGAAGCTGATGGGGTGGGGGGGGGACTTAGACAGACACACATGCTTTCATCAGTGAGCCTCATTACCGGTGGCATCCATGCTGAGGGACAAGAATCCAAAATGTCACTGCACTTCAAATGCTGCCACATATTGGATTGTTCAGAAGTGGCGTTGCACTGAAAGACCACATTGTTCTATTTTGAAATATCATGTCAATAGCTTGTTTTCCATGCATATGTTAATGAAGCGCATCTCAAGCTTACAAATTTATGCAAGTCCTTAAGCTATAAGAAGCACAAGTGATTGGTCACTAATAAGCACGCGATGCACATCAAAGCATCTCTCCTTTGCTAAAACATTATATACATTTTCTACATATTACATATACAACAGCTGCTCCAGAAAGTAACAGCAAGAGATTTACATAAATTCTTAAAGTGTATTTTATTGGGATTTTATGTGATATATCAAAACAAAGTAACATATAAAAAAGTGACCTGGTTGTGTCAATTTTTCACAAATCAAAAGTGTAGCTTATCTATGTGTTCAGTTCCTTCACTCTGATGCCCCTAAATAAAATTAACCATTCATTACACATAGAGGAAAATATTTCAAGCATTTATTTCTTGGAATTTTAATGATTATGGCTTATAGGTAAAGAAAACCAAAAATTCAGTGTCTCAGAACATTTCAGTATCACATTAGACCAATGAAAAATGGATGTTTTAAGCAGAAATTTCAGTCTTCTGAAACATATGTACATTTCTATGCACTCAATTCGTGGTTGGGCCTCCTCTTGTATGAATTACTGCATCAATGTGCCGCGGCATAGAGGCAGTCATCCTGTGAAACTGTGAAGGGACTGATTTGATAGCTGCCTTCAGGTCATCTGCCTTGTTGTTTCTGGTGTCTCTCATCTTCCTCTCGACAATAATCCATAGATTTTTTTTTTTTTATGGGTTCAGGTCAGGAGAGTTGCTGGCCAATCAAGAACAGGAACACCAGTCATTGAACCAGCTTTTGGTACTTTTGGTACCTTTTGGTACCAAGCCTTGTTAGAAAATAAAATCAGCATCTCCATACACCTTGTTAGCAAAAGGAAGCATGAAGTGCTCTAGAATTTTCTGGTAGACAACTGTGGACTTCAGAAAACATACTGGACCCACACCATCATCTCTTTCCCATCTCAAACTATCACTGACTGTGAAAACTTCACACTGGACTTCAAGCAACGTGGATTCTGTGCTTCTCCACTCTTTCTCCAGACCTTAGGACCTTGATTTCCCAAATGAAATGCAGAATTTACTTTTATCTGAAAACAGGACTCTGGACCATTGCACAACAGTCCAGTTCCTTTTCTTGATAGCCCAGGTAAGACTCTTCTGTCATTGTCTCTGGTTCAGGAGTGACTTGATACAGGGAATGCAGCATTTCTAGCCCATGTCTAGTATTTGTCTGTGTGGCGGCTCTTCTGGAATGGATTTTACTTGACAGTCCTCAAGGCTGCGGTTCTCCCTGTTGCTGGTGTGCCTTTTCCTCCTCAATTTTCTGTTAATGTTTGGATACAGAGCTCTGCGAACAACCAGCTTTTTCAGCTCTGATCTTTTGTGGTTTACCCTCCTTGTGAAGGGTATCAATGACTGTCCTCTGGAGATCTGTCAAGTCAGCAGTCCTCCCCATGATTGTGTAGCCTACTGACCCAGAGTGAGAGATTGCTTAAAAGCTTTGCAGGTGATTTGTTTTGTTAGTGTTCATTAGCACAGCAAATGGCATCATGGAGACCAAGCTACAGGTTAGCGATGGTGAATACATGTGTTTGCCACATGTTTCAGATTTTCATTTGTAAAACATGTATCTTGTTGTTTATTTGCTGTTTTTTTTCCCCATAAAATTTCATGAATTTTGTTTCCTTGTCATGTGAAGATGGTATGAATACTTTGTAAGGCATTAAATATTCCATTTCAATTTAGTTTTATATTGGGCCAATTTCCTTGTTCAAAACAACAGATCAAGTTTATACACAGAGCTATGTAGTCAATTGAATCCAGTTATATGAATAGATTTAAAATCAGTTATGCATTCCAATTTGATCCTAGATATAAGACAAGTTAAATTTGTTATTCCATTTGTTGAAACGTTTTGTAAGGAAATCCCATTTATTGCATCGAGTCACTGAATTAGCACAATCACTCTGGAACAAGCAAGAAGCAACAGTGGACAGTCACAGCAATCCCTCATATTGAGCATGCATGTAGCAACAGCAGCAAGGCGAATCCCCCCCAGTCTGAGCTGATAGCTCCTTCAGTTGTTTTACCTAGAAGAAAGAGGGGATTGTACATAGAAAGTGTCAAGTCTATCGAACTATAGAGAAAATCTGAACGTATTGGCAGGAATAGCTCCTTCAGCTGGTTTGACTAGGAGAGATGAGGTTAAACACAGAAAGACGGTCAATGGTGTCATCTATAAAAGGAAAGCATGAAGTTATTGGCAGCAGTAGCTCAGCCCTGCAATAAGGTGTCACAACTAAACAGAAATGCCAGACGAGATATAAATTCCATTATCCAGTTCCATCAACCAAAAAAGGGCTAACATGTTTAAAAGCTGATGAATGACAGAGACATGCCATTATCTGGAAACACAATGTCAGTTTCCTCCTTTCAAACAGGACTGACAAATGACACACTGTTCATCCTGTTGGGATCAACTGTTTGACATCTAAATAACCGTTCTTGAAGAATATGTTGACATCTGGTATCTTGAAGCTTGTCTGCAAGTGTATTTCCAATTAGAGTGATTGAGTTGACTCTGTTTTAAAGTTCACAATTTTTTTTTTTTAACTGTCATCGACCAATGTTTTGTCTTATTTCTTCTCTATTTATCTGTGTGCCCTTGTTTTGTGCCATTGTCTTGTTTTTTTTTCTAGAGAAGAGGAAAAGGCAGCGTAACGGATGGCATGTGAAAAACCTCAAAAAGGAGGCTGCTATGTTCCCCCTCACTCCTCTGAGCCTGTGTAATAACCAATTTTGTGTGTGTTCTCTGTTTGCAGGAGAAGGAGAAAGCAGACGGGAGCATCGATCAATGTGAGTACACTTACAGTGTTCAAACCAAAACAGCATTTTTCAGAATTTGCCATGTTGTGTTCCATCACAATGTGGTTTTTTTTCTTCTGCTATTAGTCTGGCATGCGCTTCTGTCCTCTGATTACTGGGGAACGGAGTTACCAAGGAATTCTGCTTTAAATAGCTTTGATAAAATGAGCTTTTGGGGGAAAGCTGTGATAATAAAATATCTTTGAAAAAGATAAGTTATCCTACTTCTTGCTGGATTGGATTCTTGGCTCAAGTGCTCTAAGATTATTTCTTGGAAATAGTTTCTACTACTAGTTGCTACTAGTAAGATTTCCACAAATTTCTTTACAACCAACCTCCAACTCCACAAACGGGCTTCTTAAAGCACTCATTTTTAGTGACAATCTCTGTAAAACTGACATGTAACTAATTATTTTACTGTCAGATGTTTGTTTTTCCTCTGTCAGACATGGAAAAGTAATGTTTGTTAGAGTTTGCCCCCCACATGCTTCTTTAGAGATTGCTCAAAGGGTTTACGCCTGTATTGATCCCTCAGTCTTCACTCTGAACCCAACATAATCTGAGACTGATTCAGATACTGGTTGAGTTTAAATTTTAAAGCAGAGGACCAATTTTCAGTCAGCTCTACAACAGGGTCAAAACACATTTATTAGTGCTGCTAGTAAGAAGTGACACAAAACCTTACAATCAATCCAGGATCCATTACAGCTATCTAATCTTACACTGAAAAATGTTGAAAAAGTCAGTCTTTTATGTTATAATGTTAATGAAGTGGGGGAAACCCCAACATTAATAACAGTTTTTAACAAAATCCCTGGTTGCACAATAGCTGGTACCCCTGCTGTTATATATTGCACAACCACCATTTGCCAACAGGACAGCACTTAATTTTCTCTTATAATATTTTACAAGGTTGGAGCATACAGTGCAGAGAGAGATCTTTGCACAATATCTCTTGGTTGTCAGGATGCTCTTTTATGCTCTCTTCTAAGTTCATATTACAAAATTTCCACAGGATTTTGATCTTCCTGTTTTCAGTGGGTATGGAAGAAGCTTAATTTTTTATCTACTGAACCATTTCTGTGCCGTGTTGGCCACATAATTTGGATCATTCTCCTATTAAAAGAGCAGATGTTGACCCATTTTTGGTTTACATATCGAGTCTACTAGATTTTTTTTTTTTTTTTTTTTTTCATGATTCCACTCTAACAATGTTCCCAAGATTATCAGAAGAGGAAAGGGCCCACAGAATTGCAAACCCTCCACACTACTTAAAAGAGCTTTTCACAAGGGCTTTTCCATTTTTCATCTGTTTTGTGACTTTATCTTTCGTCATCTAATCTGACCAAAGCAAACAGTTCTAGTTAAAGTCCCAGTAGAGTTTAGCAAACAACACACATTTGTTATGGTAAGCCAGAAAATACTTTTTCTTCCAAATAACTTATTGCCATGTATACAGCATGTAAAAAAGAAGTAAATAAATTCTGACTTGTACTTGTCCCTCTGAGAGTTGAAACTTGGTTTGGACTTGGTGTGAAAGACTCAAGGGAGGAATTGAGCTTTCTCAGTCTTGTAACTTGAATTGGCTTCACCCCTTTGAGACTACACTTGTAAAAACTGACTTGTGAACAAATTTGCTGTGCACATCTTTTAGATAAACAAATGATCTCATTTTTTATAGAGAAATTCAAAAGTAAAGGAAAACACAGCATGTATACAAAAAAATCCTGTTTGAATAAGAATGACTGAATCAGGTTACCTATTCACTAGTTCACTAGTTCCCAGTCCCTACTTACATATTTGCATTTCATCCCTTCCTATTTTCCTTTCCCACCTGTAAAAACAAAACAAACAAACAAAAAAAACATTTTTTTGTTTCTCTTTTGATTTTTTTTGTTTCTATTTTGACCTCAAGTTCAGAGAAATACTCATAAAATTCTTAAATCTCAATTCTTTTGAAATATGACACGCATATCAGGACTACTGATCAAACCAAAGTAATTGTACTAATTAAAAATAAGATTTCCTCCAATAGAATGTGATAAAAATAAATTGTACAGTAATGGAACCAGAAAGTTGGGCACAAAATAACCAAAACTACAACGGTATGAAATGGCAAAGGGGCATGATGGCACCTACCAGTAAAGAGATTTTCGACTCTCACAGTAATTTAGCAACTTTTTTTTTCTATGATTCTTATACTACAGCAATTTCCATAGTTGGACAAACTAGGCACAGAAATGTTACATATGTTAAATATGTACAAATTAGTTTTCCTGTTTTAAATTTCCTGTCCACCCTCTATGTTTTTAATGGCATGTTTGTGGTTGTGGTGGAATCTTCGTGGCTCTCATTCAGACCATGACATTAATCAACATAGCCCAGTTTTAACTCTGGAGTACAGATATTTTAAGTTGGAACTTGCTTTGTTACAAAGATTGTGCATAAAGGTTAGATTGCAGGTGAGCCATGCCTAGTTTAAAAGGTCATTGCTTGTCGTTTTATATTATTTACTCCTTGTGTTATTCTTGTTTGTGGGATCCATGTGGAAAAATTTAATATTCTTCATTTACCTTCCCAGGGAATGGAGATTAATTTGGTCTTGAGTACTTAATTTATGAACCTTTGCAGAGCCCTAATCGGAGTTTGTTACCGTCACAAATTAAACAATGGCAAGAGGCAAAGCAAGTTAAGCAGGCCTGTGGTTCATTTAGATTGTAATTGGGTGAGAATTAGATGGGACAAGGTTGACAGAGAGACTATCTAATAAGTAGTAAATGACTAGGTAGGAAACTTGGAGGAGACAAGGAAAGAGAAGAGTGGAGACAGTCGAGAGAAGCAGGATATGGTTGGGGGAGGGGGTATGACAGATCTGAAGTCATCTTGTGCGTAATTATTCAGTCATTGCCAGCTTCTCTATGAAGATTGAAAATCTACAAACAGAAAAAAAAAACTGGACCTAATTGTAACAAAGAAACAAAAAAGAAAAAAACAAAATGTGAGCTTTTTAAGGGAAAATAATATCTTTTAAGGCCATAGACACAATGGATTTTGATCCAGTTTGATTATTAATCTTAACTTGTCTGTTAGAATGTATCACTCTGACTTAAAATAGTCATATTTTAATACGTACATTATTCTTACTAAATCTGGTTACCTCCATGAGCTTATTCACAGGATGTTAGCGACATTTTTCCCACCTCTGTATTAAAACTGCTTCTACAAATGTAACCTGTTGTGATTAAACTTGATCAAGGGATTAAAGCTGACTAGTGACAGGATGAGGCAAATTATTAAACTTGTATGGAAAATATTTCAGAGGAGACAAATTACATGTCTTGACATTGTTAATTTTTTTTCATTCTCCTGCTGTGCCACCATGAACATTTACACAAAGTATTTCAGTAAATCTAGGGCATGTAGAACAAAAAAGTTAATGTTAATATTTAACATGAGCTATTATTAATGGCCTGTTACAAAGTGGCGGACTTTTTCTAGTAATATAATAAATTGAGCTGGTGATGTTTATGGATGTGGCTGTGAAATAAAGATGACTCTTGGCCAGATGCTAACAGAATAGCCTGTAGCTTTTGTATGGTGGCTAATTCAGCTTCGTTTAGTCGTCTTAGATGGTTTCACGGTGAGGTAGGGTAAAAGAGAAAAAACTCAAAACAAATATTTGGTTCATGTTATTTCTGTAAATTTCACTGTTAAATGTCTGACATACTTTTTTGTTTGTTTGTTTGTTTTAAACAAAAACTGTCTCAATGTTCAGTGAAAATTCAATTAAAACATACTTAATTAGTCGTAACTTGTAGCATGCAAGTATCTTCGAAGAATTGTGGATGCCAATCCTGTAGGCAGGAAGGATCTTTGGTAGCAGTCAGTCTTGCAACAAATCTGAAGAGGCCTCTGACTGAAGACTGTTGCTGTGTGACGGTATCATGACTGCCATGACATGCGAGCAGCCCAGTATCGGGGCAGCAGAGACGATATTCCACAGTAACATGTCCTGGATGACACCATCAGTTGTTAGCAACTGCTAATCTGCCTCATTTGCTTTTGCCACTCCATTTAAAATCTCTCTCTGGCTGTATGGTTAGAAAGCCGGGCAGAAAGACTTTGGAGTCAGAGATATGATCCTTGTCCATTATGATCGATGGAAGACATGGTTCCAACTACTTCCTTCTCTGTCTGATGTTTGGGCCAGCTCTGCATCCATGAAGCCTCCTTTTCAACTCTTTTGGGATTTGGGGTCATAGGTCAGGTATTATTTGTGCTTTTGAGATGCTAATCAGCTGGTCCAGCTTGAAAAAAAAAAAAAAAAAAAACCCAACTTGTTGCCACGGTTTTGCACCATAACGATCTGATAGCAAAAAAAGAGCAAAAATCTTTCCAGCTGTACAGCATCCAAAACCAGAGGCAATAATTGTTCAAAAAGCAATGCCTCAACCAAAAAAAAAAAAAAAAAAAAAAAAAAAAAACTCAACAAAAGTCTACAAAAAAAACCCCAAAAACAAATCAGCATTGACATAATGGAGATACTGCAACATGCTGCCGCCATAAGTTACGCAGTTCTACAGAAACAACGTTTTAGTATTTTTTTTTTGCTAATCCAAACAGTAACACAGTAATAAGGCTGCCATTCTTTGAGTAAAGAGCTATTTAGTTGTTTTTAATGATTCTGGACAAACTTTGTTTAGTTCTACTTCAAAATTTAAAATGCCTACACTGGTCTTTTTATGTTTTATCTTTTAAGAGAAGCCCATTTAATTTTCTGTCAGGAAAAAAAGCCCATCTTGATAAAATGAAAATAATTTTAAGTCCAGCTTATCCATGTTTATGAGTAATTTTGGGCATAACTGTATTAGGTACCTCTGACAAAGAATCAAAATGGCTCCCTCTGCCGGAGCAGGTTATTGTGATCTCGATGGTTCTAATATAGAATCTACTATTATTTCTCTTGTCAGGATTTAAAAGGTCAGTGGCAGTGTGTTTTTAATTTACAGTTTGCAATCAAATGATGATTTGAACATTTTTTGAAAAAAATATTTGATTCAGAAAAATTAAAACTCATGGCACTTTTCTGCTGTTGTATCTTCTGTCAGCACCCTAGATAATTAGATTGTGCAAACAGAAGTTTTCCCTGCCATAAATTATATATCACTAACACGCTTGTAACAGAAATGTCTATGAAATATGATTTAACTGTTGAGCAATAAAGATTATCAAGCAAAAGGTTCATTGAGTCATGGAGAACATGATCAAATTAGTCAAATAAAATTGGCTTTCCTAAAATTGGATGTGGATGCAAAATGAGACTACCTTCACATAAAGTTATAAGGATAAATCTCACCGTTTTTTACATTGTCATGAACATAAATTTGGTCAGGCTTGAGATTTGCTCAAAGGCAGAAAATGTTTTATATCATCATAATTAATTAATAGCAAAAATGTGAAAGTCAAATACAAACAGGGGATTTTACAGTAGTGACGGTTCTGGCTCCATTTTGATTGTGCCTGCCGATCCTGATGAAGGGCTTACGCAGGGCATTCAGCACCTCCAGGGAGTTGGAGGGAGTGACAGTTGCACTCTCAATAACACTTTCATCTGACTGCTACAAGCAGCACCAGCAGCAGCCAAATCTGGACACACGCAAAGATTCAGCACAACTGTAAAGATGGACACATTTGTACAATGACCAGGCAAAGGTCCACCTTCTTTATAAATGTGGGACTATCCTCAGAGCTCCTCTTAAAACTGTTGTATGTAACTTTTATAAATAAATAAATAAATAAATAAATAAAAATTCTACATATTTGTTGAAACTGTCACTATGTCGTGACAGAATGGTATGAGACAGATAATCTGTGAAAAAATCGAGCTCCTCTGCCTTCTCCCAGTGCTCCCAGTGCTATCTAGAAACGATTAATCAAAGCCAGGAGGTGGATCTTGGCGCTGTCAATCACCGTCTGAGTGGCGCTACTCATCCCCCCCTCCCCCACCCTCCCCTTGCTCTGCTGGGCTCCAGCTAGCAGAGACTGTAGTGATTTCTCAGGTTAGTTAGCATGGCTACCAATAAATGGTTTTCCTGTAACGGTAAGTTGTTTCTCCACCATCAGCACATTTAGCAGCGAGTAAATGAAGTTGACTGATAGCGCTAAGACCCTCCTCCTCGCTCTGATTGGTCGATTTTGGTCAGAACGATTCGGGAGTGGTGAATTTCTTCAGACAGCAATAGTAGTTCAGGGAAGAGATGGAGGAGATCGATCTTTTCACAGATTATTATAGGTACATCTTACAGATCTTACAGATGATGAAAATTCCAAATTCTTTCTCATAAAATAAGAATATTACATAAGACCAATAAAAAAGGATAATTCATACAGAAATGTTCTGTTATAGCCTACACACTGATAGACTGCTGACCCTCCACAAACAGGGTAAACTATAAAAGGTCATTGCGAAAGAAGGTGGCTGTCCAGAGTACAGTATCCAAGAATATCAATAGAAAGTTGAGTGAAAGGAGAAGGTATAGTAGAAAAAGCTGCCTAAACAACAAGGATGACTACAGCTTTGAAAGTTTAGCCCAGTTAATCAGTTTCTGTAGTTTGGAGAGCTATAGACTGCGGCTGGAGTTAGTGCTTTAAGACTCACCACACATAGATGAATCCTGGACATGGGCTACAACCTTTGTTTTGGTGTTAAGCCACTCCTGAACTAGAGACATCAAAAAAAATCTTACCTGGGCTAAGAAGAAATAGGACAAGACTATTCAGTGGTCCAAAGGCCTTTCTTTCAGTTGAAAGTAAATTTTGCATTTTATTTGTAAATCCAGTTTTGGAGGATGAATAGGGAGATGCAGAATCAAAGTCGCTTGAGGTTTTGTGAAGTTTCTACAGTCGGTGATGATTTAGGAAGCAATAACATCTGCTGGAATTGCTCAGCTTAGTCTTTATCAAGTCCAGAGTCAGCACAGCTGCCTACTAGGACTTTTAGAGCCCTTCATGCTTTCTGCTGCTGACAAGCAGAGAATTTGGCTTCTGGCCACACTACTAAAAGTATCAGTACCTGCTTTAAAACCATGGTATCACAGCGTTTCACTCTTCTTCAGTAAACTGGCCTGACTGAAACCCATAGAGGATCTATGGAATATTGTTAATAGGAAGAAACACCCGAGCCAACAACACATATTATAGGCTTCCATTTTACCTCAGTAGAGTACTGGCTGATCCTCAGTGCCACACTGCACTGAGCTCTGACCTTCTATTGAGTCCAAATAATGCATATTGATATTTTGGTATTAAAAATCTTATATACAGCTTTGACCAAGAAATTTTATTTATTGGTCTAATGTAATATTTGGATTTTTCTAAAAAAAATAGAATTATTAGCAGAAAATAATAAATAAAAACTTACATAACTAAAGATATAAATCTGTTAGATTTGAGTTGAATTAATTAACTAAAATAACTTTTTGAGAGTCTTTTTTTTAGATGCATGTGTATATGTTTTTAATATAAAGCACAAATTAACTTTTTAAACTCAGATTTGTTTTTGATTTCCTAATTACCTCCTTATTAATGTTACACAAAATCTGTTTTCTGTTATCTGTTCTTAACCAGATGTACTGTTTATGATTCTGCTTGTAAAGATAGGAGTTTTAAATTAGCAGGAGCATACTTTTAATCTAATTATCTGTAATTATCTGTCAGTGATTTATTTTTATATTTTTGTTCACATTTTTTTCTCCAGAGGTCAACTCCTCAATGACACAGCAGCTGCTGTCTGATCTTTGGCATCACTGCAGAGTTTTCAGATCTGTTCCTTACCTTCATCCACCCTCAATTTTTACTGCTTTACACATCAACCAAAGACAGCTTTATGAGCTGAGAACAAAAATGATTGCTTTTGAATTCAGATTATATGCTTCTGCGCTCGGCTCCATCTTTGCCCGTTGCTCCATCTCTCTGCCTCTGCTTCTGTGTCTATAGGTCCATACATCTACATCTATAGCTGTGTCTAAATCCATATCTACATACAGAAGGATGACACATTGAATGAAAACCAGCATGAAGGGTATTTGATATTAAAGGTATGTAGTCAGCCAAATCGCTTTTGAATCGATTCTTCCACTTTCTGGAGCTCTGATGGAGGGATTTAATGCTGCTCTTCAAGAAATATTGACTTGTTTGGTGTTTTGTAGATGATAGTGGAAAATACTAACACCTCCAATAGGTGTGCAACTAGGTTGAAACCCTAAGTCTATGCAGGCTGTAATCTAAAACTATTTTCATTTTTCACTTTAGTAAAACCATTCACAGTGAAGACTCAAGCCATTTGAAAGTGATGTTTTTGTCTGTTTGAAGAAACTAACATATACAAGATAAAGGCAGTGGTGGGCCATCAAGGCCTACAAGGCCTTCTCTGGGGCCTAAACACTATCAGAATCCCTAACATATATCTACAACCTAAATTATGATGTTTGTTCAAGTAAATGTTGGCTGCACTGCTTCCTGTACATGTCTGTGTTTATTATCAATGTTTCATCCAATCAGATTTCAGTCTCTGTGTGTTGGGACAGTGTAATCTGCCCAGGGCCTTCAGAATCCATGGAGCAGGCTTATGTTAAGTTAATGATATAGCAGTGGAACTGTTCTTTTAACCAATCAGCTTTCAGATTCGGATCACAGTGCCTGCAAGAAGGCCCACAATAATGTCAGACATTTTCTGCACTCTTATTGTATGGTTAGAGCGATTCTATTACCCCAAAGTTTTTCTAGTGAAGCACATGCACAGCAATCTGCACTGGGCACATTAATACTTCTGAATTAGATTTTATTTTGTGCCCACAATTGCTGATAAAGAAGGAGAAATTAATTTGGTCTCAGGAATGATTAAAAATCCGTTTTTAAGGTGAACTTTTTCCAAACAACTGGACATTGTAACGAGAGAGGGGTCCCAGCCGGTGTTTCAGAGCAGTAACTATGAGTGGTACCACTGGCTTACCACCTCTGAGGAGCCTCGTAAATGATATTGCTGGGAATCCCTACCAGGAATACAACAGGACAGAAAGAACAGGCCATAGAAAAGGACTTGTTAATTTAACTAAAATGGGGAGATCAGCTCTATGACAGTCATTGAAGTCTTGCGTAAAGAGAGGAGGATGGATTTTGTCTATAAATAATACTCACTCAGTTGCTGATTATGTATTTTATTTATATAGGTGGCACAGTTCTGGCTGTAGTGGAGAGGTTTACAGTTATCTTAACTAGATTTCTTGTTTTAATAGCAGCAGTATTCACTCAATACACAAAATTCCCTTCATAATTAATTAGTAGGCTAATTGGTGAACAAACAGCAGTGCGTAAATTACACAGTGCCCCCTCACTCACTCCCCACCTCACTCCGTCTCTCTGCATGCCTCATAACTATCCTGCTGCAATATAATGGCGTTTATAAAAAAATATATATTAGAAGGAAACCTCCATAAGAAATTCTTCCAGCAGTCTTCTCTCTGTGTTTATTTGCATACAGCACAGTTAGTGACATCCAGATCCATCTGGCCACTTGGGACGCAATTAAAAACCAGGTCTGAATGACGCATTCAGAGCAGGACACTTGAAATCCAATCACTTAATACTGATGTCCGAAGGCCCAGGTACCAAATGCATGGGCCACCACTGGATAAAGGTGATCATCCTTTCTGTTAAATAGATGTGGTCTTGGAATTTTATGTGAAAGGCAAACACAAAGTTAGCTTTTGTTTTTAATGGTGAATCAAAAGAAGAAGGGGGGTATTTCCAGGCACATGGTGCCATTTTATAGCACAATCAAGTCGCTGTTTACTTTCAATTGTTGTTAAAGTACTGTATGTAATGCAAAAATAACTTAAAACAAATTTGACTTTGAAATTGGCCGAGGCCAATTTCAAAGTCAAATTTAAGAAGCTTCTACTCATTCTGACACTCCGCCTTCACCTCATCATCACAACAATGCTACGATATTATGCCATTTACAACCGTTCTTTGGAGTGTTGTACTGAGAAATAGTTTGTATGATAAGCTCAGCAGATGTGCAGCTCCACCAGGTGTTTGGTAATTGTTGCTGCTGCAAGCCTGTTGACGCTGTGGGATGGGTGTGTGGCGCTTTGTGAGAGCAAGTGTTTTGGCACCCCTGAATGGCTGCCACTGGAAAGTCGAGAATTTCTCAAACATGCATCAAAGAATCAAAGCAACTCTCCAGGTATGTTTTTGATGAGGGAATAACATTATAGCATAATAGAAAGCTCAAAAACGTTTCACATAATACCCCACCTTTAAATGGAAAAACTTCTTTCTTTCTTAAATGCACAAGCTAAACTTTTTAGATTTATACAAAGAATGAAAGGTATCTTTTTTTCTTCTGCTTATATGGTTATGCACTATTTTGTGTTGGTCTGTCTCAAAAAATCCTCCCAGAATACTTTGATGTTTGTGGTTGTGTCTTAAAATGTACAAGGTACTGCACAGTGACAGACTGCTGGCACAGTGCTTTGAGTGTGACTCGTATGATGTGGGGTGTAGTCTAGTGGAAAACATGGATTCAGCATTGACTCACTTGCATGTGTTTCACTATATTTTGTCAATCTTCCACTAGAATGATAAATGATCTAAATAAATATTCCAAGATTCAGGTATTTGTTTTGTAAATATATATAATAAAATGTTAACACAACTATTTTTTTCTTCCAGGAATAGTTAGAAAATTCTTAAAGCAGTTTTGGGGCACACATACTTGATATTAATCGAATTAGCAAAACCATTATTATGGTTTTACAGACAAAAAGACTTGCATTTTCTGACCGAAAAGTCAAGTCAGAATAGGTTTTATGCATGTGTGCTTTTCATTTGAACACCAGGGATCTTTTGGTTGAAAAATAACTTTCTCTACTAAAAAACACTGACAAGTTCAAACACTTTCAGTTATATAAGTGGATCTTTTATTTCAGATCAGTATATTCAAGGACATTGAATCACTGTAAGTAAAGTGCATTTTAAGAGAATTACAGTAGAATTAAAGTGATTTAGATTAGGATATATGAACAATAAAATTTAAAGGGATAAACAATTTTCTTCTTTTGCACACAGGACCATATAATATATTTCTCTTGTCTGAACTTAAAATAAGCTATAGCATCACAAAAAAAAAAACAAGCAAAAGATACTTTTTAGCTGTTAGATTATGGCAGCACAGCAGTGTGGGTTGTTTAACTTTTTTAATAGTATACTGTGTGCAAATTAACCATCACTGCTAAATTTAGAATCTCCTTGGTAGTATAAGCAAATGATTTTGTATGTTACTAATAATAATAATAATAATTAATAATAATTAATAATAATAAGATCGTAAGGGATTAATGTGACATAGCAACCAAGAAGGATCTGCCATTGCTGATCTGTTTGGTTGTTGGTAGAAAACAAAAGTTTGGGAGATTATAAACAGTAAAACTATATTATGTCTGAGCCTCAACATTTATCAACACTATTGTTGTCCTATGTCCATTGATAGTCGCTATTTTACAACACGAAACCTGCAAATTCATTGCTTTGCTCATCAACAAAATAATGTCCAAGTTGTGCAAGCTGTGCACATGAAAATAGACCATTAAAGACTGCAACTAGTAGTTGAGTTTTGTCAGGGATTCGGATACTGACCTTTCAAAAAAGTGCCATGATCAGTTACCTGGGATCAGATCAGCACTTCCCTTTTTTCTATCTCGTTTGCTCAGATGGAGGTATGCATAGAGATAATTCATTAATTTGCACACAGTGTTCAAGAGCTAAGAAGTTCTAGATGAGTTATAGGATGTTTGTTGTGAAGTCATTATATTACTTCAATTATTGGAGTCATATAATGGGTGCACTGCTTCTATAGGAGTTATTTTATTTCAGTTTTATTTTAATTTATTTTTAAAACAAAACAAAACAAAACTTTAGATTGTTTAACAAACAACTCAAAAGCAAAAACTGCAGTAGTTGTTTTTTTTCTTTTTTATGTATTCAAATGAAGATGTTGACCTTAAAATAAGGCCTTGGAATGACTCAAAGATCAGTCTGAGGTGCACAGTGGAAATCATGGATGAAATAAATGATGCAACAATAAAGTGGTGAGTGTAAGAAATCAACATGGTGATCACACCAGCACTCCCTGTCATGATCGAGGGAGAACAACATGAATCAAACTGACTTGTATAGAATTTAAAGATCGCTTTAATGAGACATTCGTGTTTCCCCACATAATTTTCGTAAATATGACAAGCAATTACCTTTGTCCAGGTTTTGGCAGAAGAAGTGAATTTCCTTGCCAGGATTCTGCCTTTCAGGGTGTGTGTTGAGAATTAAATATGCAATTTGAGAATTATCTGCAGTTTATTATCAACACTTAGGCCTACGTTAGCAACTATGAAGAGCATCAAAGCACTTTAGCTGCAGTCACACACATTGCATTCACAGCAGAATATGTCTGATCTTTGATGCTGTAAACAGGAATCTATTTTTAAAATTTATGAAGTAAGTTTTTAAATGCATGTAGGGTAATGCATGCTGCATTACTAGTGTAATTCAAAGGGGTCATGACAACAAACTTCATTTTTCTGTGGTTTTGGGTGTATAATATGATCTGCTGTGCACTGATGAGGTCTTGTGAATGTTAAGAGTTGGTATCAAAAGTCCTGCTCATAGACGGTCAGCTTTGTTTCTTTTCTCAAAAATGGACGAATCAGAGAACAGGTTATCTTTCTGCATAGGTTATCGTTGTACATAATTCATATTCTCCAATTAGAGCACACCATCAAGCAAACAGCCCTCCCCCTCCCTCATCCCCCCAGTTGAGACACCAGCTAATTTAAGGGCACAAGTATGTCTGGCTACTCCACTTGAGAAGAGGATGGCTACTAAAAAGTGGAGCTGTTATGTCCGAGGGAGCTCAAAAATGGCTGGAAGTTTCCACTTACTCCCGAAGGATGAGAGAATCAGAGAAGAGTGGCTGAAGTTCATTTATGGGGAAGTACCACACAATTATAACCTCAATTTGAGACGATGTTAAGCACATTTTACTGAAGAGTTTCCACAATATGGTTGAAGCCAATCAGAGTGAAGTCAACTCGGTAGAGCCACATATCATTACTGGACCAAACCTTTTTTACTGAGAACGAAAATCTAGCTTGCCAAAACAACCCCCTACAAAAAGATGACATTTTTTTTAAATTAAATTCTTTGGAGAATTGATATATGCAGCAATATCAACTGGATGAAATAGTTTATACAGTGATCTAAGATGGCTTCGAGAACCTGTTACAAAAAGAGCCGGTGCAGTTATGACATGCTCTTCCACTCTAATAGCTAAGGATGATACATGTGACTTGAAAATGATTACTGCAATTAATATATTTAACATTTTTTGTTTATTTTACATGAGCTACTTTTCACATTTTAGTTTTATTTTGATCCACCTTTACAAATATACTATTCATGCCATTTACAACATGGGGATCTTAATCAATTGATAATTCTAAATTCCCTTCAAGGATTCCTTTTAAGTAGAAAGATTTTGTGTTCATTTTTTGCTTCTTGTTTAATATGTTGGTGAGATTATTAACAATACTATTACCAATTCTGTAAATGGCTATATCCACTATATTAATTCAATGTTTAAAGTATAAGTAATGTGTTTCAGAGGTTTTTTTTTTTCTTTTTTTACTATACACAGTCACATTCAATAAATTGTAAAATTATTGAAAATCACATTTATTTCACCAAGTGAAACAGTGTATAAATTAATTACACACATTGATGTTTTAAAGCCTTTATTTATGTTAATTATGATGAATTTACGCTCTAATAAATCATGACCTTTAAGTTTAGAATATTACATCAGACCAATAAATATTACTAATACATAAAAGTGGGCTCCTTAAAGGTTATTTTCAAGAGGTACTTCTAATTTTATTTAGTTTATTGTGCATAAGTTCATATTGTAGAATGTTTAATGAATACCAGTTTATCTGTAGTGTCCAGTTGTACACATTGTTAGAGCCGTTAGCCTCGGGGCTTGGTTTGTGTTAGATTAGACAGTTTTACTCTCTTGCTGTTGTTTATTATATTTCCTGTCATGACAGTGGGTTTTATTTTTAACACATCACCACACTGACAACCTTAAGGGGTTAAATATCCTAAACGATGTCTTGTGTGTTTTCTTCTCTTTGACATAGTTAGTGACCCAAAAAGTTTAAGCACTCTTCTGAAAAGTACATCTAACTTTCACTTTTTTTTTTTCTTTTGGGTGGTGAAATGTGAGTTTTGGTGCAGTCTTGATTGAATTTAGTCCCCTACTTTCCCCAAACAGACTTTGTGCTAACAGAAGGATGTAGGCTGAATTTAAACACCAGAAGCTGCTATCTTCTTGTGCATGTTCTATTGCAAATTTAATCACAGCTGGCTCGTGCTTTCCTGTAACACTCTTCCTCTGTATGGACTTGATTTGCTTTGTGAAATAGTTTGTGAACTGAGTTGTATCAAATAAGTCGTGTTTGTCTCTAAAGCGATTCGTGCATCCGCTTCTCACCTGTTTTTCTTCTACTCACAATTACACAGTATAATCTTCTGCCAGTTAAGCTTTGCTGTTCAGTTTTAAATAAATGATGCGCTGTATGGTGCTGCCCACAAGTTGCTTCATTATATTTCCTTTTTTAACCCTGTAAAACATGTTTTTACCAGTTATATGAAGTATATTCTCATCAGTATTCTGAACTTAACGTCTGTTATAGTAGAGCACATGCAATCAATGGAAGTGTGCTCATAAATCGATGCAGTGCTGCTCTCTTTTTCTTGCTCATCCCTGCAAGAACAATTGAAAGACATTTTGAACAAAGCAGTGGTTTAAGATGGGATTTTTGCCTTTTTTTTTTTTTCCCATGCAATTTTTTGAGCGTAAAATTTAAATTTCTCCTATGCTTAACAACAAAGCAATGAAGAGACGATCTCACTTATCCCTCACATCTCTGTTTCCCTGGAGACTAGACACGGTCTCCAGTCATTTTTGGGAATTGTCTGTCATGTTTAAACACAAATGGAGCAATTTGTGCAAATAGAATGTGTTATAGAGGAGCAGACTTCCAGGTGTGTTCACGACGGCTGGGCCCCCGGTGGAGAGGCTCTTCACCCTAAATGCATCAGCAATGAAACTCCAGGCCCATGGAAATAGGGCAGCGAATGAATTAGGGTGTCATTGGTTAAAGGCATCAGTAAAGAAGAAAGGGAGAGAGATGGAGCGGGAGAGCTTCTTGGTGAAATTGCTACTTGCCATACTAAGCAGGAGCAGCAAGAATAGTGTGAAATCAGATAGTGTCAACTGTGGCTAGTGTGGTTATTTTGAAGTGTTGGAATGAGCTGCCTCTCAGCAAGCTAAGCGATAACTCAGCTGTCATTCTGAGTGGGAGGAGATCGTAACAAGCTTCTCTTTTTGGGTAAAACAAGACGTGGGTCAGATTATTCAGCACAACTTTCCTTTTTCCTAACAGTAATTGCAAAAGACTGTTTTGTGTTATCCATTTGCTTTTTCACTATCTAAGGATTTCTCACAGTAATATGTAACAGATTCCCAAAAAATGCTTCTCAGTTTTGTTGGATGCCATTAAATATTTGCCAAAATGACAAATTGATGTGATTATACATATGAGGTAACCACTAAGTGGCCCAGAGGTAAAGGTCGGCCTCTCCAAACTATATAATTCTGTACCAGCTGTTAATGATGGAAGGGGGGGTAAGCGTTGTGCAACATCTGTTTCACTGTCGGAGGCACAGTAAGATTTAACAAAGTAAACTGAATAATGCAAAAATTTCCATTCTGGAGGTCAGTAAAGGCCACAGAGATTGTTCGACTTTCTCCGCACAGAAATTTGGTTTTTAAACTTGGAATTGCGCTTGTAAAAACTTTAACAGTAATACACAGGAATATCTAACCACCATCAGATTTCACAAGCCCTGATACCACTCAGACTGAATAAATCAGCTGTGTATTTGTCATTTATTTTCTAATTATTGCAAAAGTATGTTAACATGTCTTTGTGAAGAGTAATTAATTTTCAGCCCTCAGAAGCCATTAAGTTAAAGAAATAACAGACTGTCTTCACAAACTGTTCAGCTGAATGTAGGTAATTAGTCCCTGTTGTGTTATTGTGATGTTTTAGTCCTCATTCTTTTAATATAATACCCTTTTAATACTTTGTGTAATTAGAATCTTGTCATTAAAAAAAACATCTTGGTCTTCTTTAGATTGAGAATTTAAAAAATGATGCAGTCAGGGCACACCTGTAGCCTGCGCATAACGTTTTTTTTTTTTTTTTAGTAAATTTGTATGCATTTGAAATGTTTATCCTTAGAAAAATACAGTGAAGTACTAAGCTGTGAAAGATAATGGAGAATTTTTATCAATTTCCATTATTTGCATTTAAGAGACAGGTGCTTTGTTCCAAAAAATAAAAAGGAAAAAGCCATTCTTATCAAGGATTAGAGGCCAGGCCTTTATTCAGATCTATGCTTTCTTCTTAGTTGGTATTCATAAGGTTTTCTGGCCTCACCATGCAAGCAGTAACCTGTGAGCATTAGTATGGAATGGAGCTTGTAGAAAACATTATGCTTCCTCTGTTGTGGCTTCTTATTATTTTTTCCCAGGAATAATATCGAAAAACCTTAGACATTATATCCCTTTCTCTATGGGCTGTCACACATTCTTCAAATGGTTTTAAGTACAGCATTGAAAGTAAATAACATTGAATGCCAGAAATTTAAATTGTGTAAGACTGAAAGGCATATCTAATACTGCAATGGAATGCAATGCATGAGCAATAATTGGAAAATAATGTTGCATAGTCCTCACAACACAATACCTTTTTCTGGGGAAACCTATTTTGTGGTGTCCACATAAAACAAAGTTTGCAAAAAGGTCTTCCATTGAGGGTCAAGATAAAATTACAAATAAGCTATAGTTTGAAACCTATTGAATGAAAGAATCCTAGAAATCCTACATTATTGCTGGTTGGTAATCAGTAACTGAATGCTAAAAGGCAGAAGACTGGGCAGTTATACAAGAAGAGTACTGATGTCAGAATATCTTGTTTATGGTTGCATTTTTTCCTGTGTTTTGTCAGTGAATGCAAATGAATTGACAAAGACACTTCCACCAAAGCTAAATGCATATTACCCTAACACAACAGAAAGTATGCAGTTACATAGGGCTGAAACAATTAATCAAGCGACACAAAACACTCGATCGTAAAAGTCTTCAAGGCAAAAATCTTTAACTCTATGCTTCATTTTCATTGCAGTGATGCTAGGGGATAGTTGCTGTGGTAAAACAACATAAATCCGTTTATCGTAGAAGGAGGCGAAGAAGAAGAAGGAAATGAATGAATGAATTAATTAATAATAATAATAATATCTGGCGAAAAACCTCCAAAGCATCTTATGCTTGGGATTTCGCAAAATGAAACAGAAGAGAACATACTCCACAGTAAATAGTTTGCTTAGCAAAATACCTGTACCACAATAACTTGGCAGACAGATGGATTCCTATTTGTTGAAACTGCATTACCTGTAGACATAATCAGTCTTTATTATCAGAGCAAAAGTGTAAAAATCCTTACACATAAACTGGAGCTGTGTTCATTCAATTCAGTTTTAATTCAGTTTATTCACTACAGAATCACTAAATCACTACAGAAGTCATCTCAAAATGCCTTACCTATAGGCCCAGTTTATATGCAGTTATATAGAATCCAACTGAGTTCAGAAAAGTTAATACATAACAATTCAATCATAAATTCATATTCAAAAGCAATATAAAACAGTGCAAAAAACCTTCTGCACCTTGTTAGAATAAACACACCCTTACAACTCCCCTGTAGGAGGAGTTGTAAGGGTATTTAGGCCAAATGACTCTTTGTATGGAAAGAACACTTTCTGGAAAGAGTGTTTAATTTAAGGATAATTAACTGAAATGACAATAGATAGTGGCTTAGTACAACTGGTTTGGTGTTTGAGCATGCCCAGCTTTTATTGTAGATTTAAGATGGGGGGGGGGGGGCTTCAAGGAGAAAAAAGTTTGGAAACACCTTGCACAACATTGGATCACAAAGGGCTGTACACAAGAAAACTAAAACCCATAAAATTTTAATTTCATTATTCAATAGAGTGTTTTTGGTTCAATATCTGCAGCCCTGGACACAGGTTGCAGTTGTAGAATTTTAAATGCTCCTGTAGCATCCGCTACTCTTCTTATTGGAATGTATACAGTCATGTAGGACTGAATTCTTAAATATTTGATGCCAGATGCAAGACCACCTCTGAAAGTCTTAGCTTAAAGGAAACGGAAGCTGGAACTTGTGTCATGAAAGGCTATGCCTGCAACTCAACATAAAATAAAAGCATTTTTTCTTTGGGAGAGTTTATTCTTACATAAATTTATGTTTATGCAAGTTTATTCCCATTTAAGAAAAACTTGCTTTCCTTATGAAATACTGAGTGTTTTCCCAATAGTCTTAGCCCAATAGTGCCAATAGAACTTATAAGATCATGACTTGGGGGGGTTAGGGAGGTAGGGGTGTTAGTGTTGTCATATGCTCTACAGCAACTGATGAATCAAATCAAGAAAATTTAACCAATAAAATTTGACCTGTGCAACAGGAAAGCTATTGGAAGATGTAGTTTATGAGAAAGGAGTGCCTATAAAAAAACTTCTTTGTTTTCTTTCTGTAATTATTGAGTTAGAGATAAAAATAGAATTGACGACTCCTTGCTCCAGGTTTATTACTAAGCTGTATTGATCTCAGACTTGGTTCACAACATGCTCTCACCTTACTCTGAAGTAAACCCCCAACGGCTTCTAAAAGATTCTCTCAAGTTTACAGTGAGTCTATGAGGTGAGGAGAATGAATGAGGGATGGTTCATTCATTGCCCAAAGGTAATCCCAGCCCAGCTGAATAACACAGTTCTCCTTCCAAAGCACTGGAAGACTTTGTATGGAGGGGCTTAGAGATAATGAACTTGAAACAGTGAAAACACAGCACTAACATTGTTATCTTTGATGCAATGTTGATAACATTTAACAAACATTGTTCACATATACATCCTTTTTTCTCAGGTAATGCTTTGACATTTATTTACCTGCACTAGACTAGTGTTTTAGTAGTTGCTTTTCACATAGTGAGACATATGGGGTTGCCAGAACTTCAGCTTTCTGTTTTAGTGACTGAAAGATAAAAATTTAACTGAACTCTACATTTCTCTACAAGAGCTGAGCTGCTAACAAAGTTTTTAACTGCAGGGCTGTTGCAGAGTGGGAAAGAAGGCACTAAAATCAAATCTTATCTTGTACATCTTCATGCACAAGTTAGCACTAGCACTGTAACACAGATCGCTGTTACAGGAAACTAGAAAAGCTTTGTTTCAACATGGCTTCTGCAAAGTCATAAAAAGCTTTCAGGCCTTAAACCCTTATAGTTGATTGAAGTAAAGTTGTCTTAAACGGCTTTCATTCTTATGGTAGCCAAGATTCTCGTTGATTCATATTCAACACATCCAATGGATTGTGTTAAAATCTTTTTGCCTCCATCTAGAGGTCACAGTGTGAACTCTAACCAGCTGTGATATTACAGTAATAATCTGTGTCTGAAGTATTTAAATGATGGTCCATAATAGATATAGACTCGATGTTGTAATTCGGTTTCAAAGCCTGTGTTTAGCAATAGCGGCGTCAATAAATTGAACTATGTACCTGAGACTGAAACATTTGTAGAATTGCTGTTATACCCAACATTTAGGGTAGCTGATTTAGCTGATTAGCATCATATGTATTTTTAATGTATGTGTTAGACTCAAAATTATAATCTATACCTAAACATACATTTTCTCTTTATAATAAATGGCCAAATGGGCCTTTCACTCATGGAGTCTGTCACTTCCTTGATCATTTTGCAATCAAAATTTTTGTGTAATAGCAACCACAGCCTCCCAGACAATGTTCAGAGAGCTGTACTGTTTTCCCTTCACCGTGAATCTATTGTTTAAGAAGGGCCCAAAAATCCTCAATAGGGTTGTAGTCATATAATGAGAAAGGCATGTCATTACTCTTTCATCTTTAAATGCTTTTCTGACTACCTGTGGAGTTCATTACTTCCTATGTGATGGTGCATTGTTGGCGTAGATATCATGGTCATCTTTAAAGATGTAGACTTTTTTCCTGCACCACTGCTTGAAGTATCATCTGAAAATTGGTTGTAGGCTTAGGAGTTGATTTTGAGTATATATTCAACCTTAAAAGGTTCACCTATCATACCAGTGCCCCACCTCCACCTAGCTTTTTACATCTGAGTCAAAGTGGAGCATTGTGCTCTTAGCTGATCCAGTCAAAGCCCATCCATATGGTTTGTCACGAGTCACTGTCATCTTATTAGTGCATAACACCTTTTAAGGAATATGGCCAAAAATATTTATTAGCTTAAGCTTGACATTTCAACTTATGTACCTTGTTTTGTGGTGGTCAGTTCTCTAGAGCCTTGAGCACCTTGTACTTCTGAGCACCCCAGTTAGGTTGCAGTTCTGGAGGAGAATAGGTTCCTGGTAGCAGTTTAATGGTTCTGGGATCACACCCCAATATCTTCACCATTTCAAGAACGCCACATCCCTCTCACAGACTTTTTACAATTTTTGACATTTTAGAGTAGGATAAAGGTTGTTTTTTATTGGCCAGTCTAAACTAAGGAATACAAGTTGCCTGATAATTATGTACATCTTGATATAGATTGTTCATCTCCTTAGGCCACACACTTCCTGTTTACTTACACACACATCACCTGATATATTTAAACCCTCTAAGCATTTTGGTTTAAACAGTTTGGTATTTAAAAATATAGATGAAAATACTGTGGTCAAAATTCTCATTTTCCTAATAATTGTGCATGCAGCATAGAGAGCCTCTGAAGTAAATGTAGGTGTAAATATACTCGACAAGATGCAAGAGCCAAAGAGTTTTCTTTAATCTACTTGATAGCTTAGTGAAGTTAAATATGTTATTAAATTAAATCAATTTCTTATTTTTTATTTTATTTAGGTTCTAAATTTAAATCACATTTTAAAATGTCTGACAATGTTTTAAATTCAACTTGATAAACTGTTTAGAAACTCCTAAAATGACATAATTTGTTTCTTACAAACATCTCAACAGATATTCATTGGTTCTGATTGTTTTTAGTCATATTTATAGTTTGTGTTGCTGCATATGTTTTGCCTCCAGTCTTATAACACTGATGTTTCTAAACGGGCAAAGCTGTAAAAAGCTAAAAGTATACAATATTGCTATTCACATACCCATGGATTGTATATGATGCTAAAATCAGGGTTGAACTGATTTTGATGTTTTTCTTTAGCTTCTTTTGTCCATTCATTGTAATAAACTTGATTTGATATGTTTAACATGTTCAGTCTTTCCTATTATATGTACTACTTTTTGTTCTACTTAACTGCCGATTTTTTTAAATTTTCGATCATATATAACAATCTGTTTATAATTATACCTCATGCTGTTAATTCTAATTCTAATGACAAATGACAGAAAAAAAACCCAATCTCAAAAGAGATTAATCTGTCTGCAGGACCCAGACATTTGTGAAGAAACTAGGGACAAAATTAGTACAGATACAGCGGGGACAATGGCAGGGACCCCACAGATGGCATCCTGGAATCCAGAGGCTAGATTTACAGCTCAGTTTATCGATGAACTTGTGCAGAAGTATGCCTACCTTTAGGGCACAGCAGTGTTGCCAGGTCCTGCTGAGCAATGATGAGTAGGCAATGGGAGTCGTCTGTGCAGGCAGCCTTTGCTCACTCTGGGAGCCAAGCCAGGAACCGAGGCACAGCTCTGTAACTCCAGTTAATTTAGTGGTGCACAGTAGAGAAAAGCATGCACAATGCTCAGCGTTTGTGCTTGCAAGCTGTTTGTTGGCCTTGTTTGTAAAAAAAAAAAAAAAGAAAAAAAAAAAAAGAAAGAAAAAAAAAGAAAAGTTTAGATGCTTGTGTACATACCCATCACACCCCAGGCTCTTTCACCACCTGAACTGATCAGCACAGCAAGGACTCTCCAACACAAAAAATGATCAAAGCTATTTTAACTTTTGAGAGTTAAACAACACTGTGCCTGCATTTATATTATTTTATATCTCAAATTTTCAAAACATATTTAAAGTTGTTTTTGTTAATTCTGACTTTTGGAGTTAAACAAACAAAAAAACTTTAGATTTTACTGGTTTTAATGGTTTGAGTTTACTGCTGCAAGTAATTATTGCAGTTAAATCAACACTTGAAAGAGTGAGAAAATTATAGTCCCTTGAATCTCCAGATGTTGGTGTGAGGCTTACACAGGACACATGATTGGATCAGACCAGCTATAATCTTCGCTCCCCCCCCCTCCTCCCTTGCTGTACCTGCATGGCTGGATTCCAATTGTTACTGAATACGCAGCTCAGCTAAAGTTGATTGATGCTATTTTTCTTGGCAGGCAGCACTACCTGTGGCATTTTTTTGGTTCCCTTCGGTCTTTCTTTCTTGCCACCCCTCAAGAGAGAAGTCAGTTAGCGTGATAAGTGATATTTATAGCCTTAATGGCAGCTGGGGATAGCATGAACAGCATAGAAAGGCAGGAATATAACAGAATAGTGGATGATTTGAAGACATCTGGGAAATGGGGCTTTGTTTTCATTAATTGCTCTCGTAGTCGCAGTCCTTCTCCCACTCTCAGTTCAGAGTCTCTCTCAAGTGAGCTCCTCTCTTCACTTTTGGCTTGAAGGACAAATATTCAGCTAACTGCTGTTATCACTTTTCAGAAGCTGAAGCCTTGGCTGTGTCGAACATAGTAGATGGAAAGGCTTTTTAGTGGCAATTTCCACTGAAATGAGGAGGATTTATTTTTATTTTGTCAGTAAGGCAAAAGTCATTTTGGCCACCTTGATTTTCAAGAGCGTTTGATTGGCTGACTTTACCTCAAATGGGCAGCAATCGGAAGGTTTGATTGAAGATGATGGACTACCTGTAATGATGGTCAAATATATAGGATGTCAAATAATGATGGTGATTCTGGGGATGCTGCACTGCTGGTGGCAACAAATTCGGTCCAGAGTTCAGATTTCTGAAGCTAAAGAAAATGAATCTTCATTAAATACTAAACAGTGGAATGAGGTTAAAGTGGGGAGGATAAACAGTAAGGATGTGTATTACACAAGAAATACTTATTGTGCTGCCTTAAGTTTAAAATCAAATTACATTGCAAAAGTGAAAAAAAATTCAATATTATCCAAAGTATTTTTATGGAATTACAATAATGTAAAATAATAAATATGATTACACCTTTTTTGTTTAAAAGACTTTTCTTATTGACATATATAACTATTTATGCAGAGACCAACATGAATATGCAGGATTCTTAATGCCATTGTGTAAAAAGGTTAGAAAAGTTTATGTAAACGCTGAGGAATAGAAACCTGTGCCTGAGGGGTTGGAAGAAGAGTTAATTCGTCATGGGGCAAAGGTTTAAAACATCATCTTTCTATATTTGTCAAGTGAACTAAAGATCATCATTCAGATTTATGCCAGGATTTTGGAAATGAAGTAATTGATAAAGAAATCAAGTCCTGTTGTCACTGACGTTTGCACGGACTCTGCCAATCACAAGTACAACACTAAGGACTTAAAAGTCCTCAGCTAGTATGAACTCAGTTGTCTCAGGGAGATACACAGTGAGGGGACAAAATTTCCTGGAGGATGTTAGAGAGAAACGTTTTGGGTTGTCAGAGAGGAAGCTGATAAGCTCAGACTGACTTTCAGACTGACCACATCTTGTACTACATGCATGTCAGAGTATTCGGCTCATTGTCAAAATAAAAACAAGCCTGTAGAAATGATAAATAAGTGAAGTATCTTGCTAGCATTTCCTTCCACAAAGACATGCATGATTAGGCATACTTGATGGAGAGGGTATTGTTTGTAATTTGTTCAGATCCATGACAGCTTTCTGTGTTTCTCTCATACCACTGTTAAGGAAGCAATTATAACATCTCCTTTAAAACAAGTTAAATATATTTTATAAAAGAATGTATTACTTGTATAATATGAACTCAAAAATCAAAAAGGGAAAGTTTTATTTGGATCATTTTATTTAAGACCCCCATCAGTTAGTATATGCACTCCAACATAGTTGCCATAGCAATTCACAAACGTAAGTGTAGCAGCTTAACATTTTATATTGTTTCTGATTTATGCATAGTCAAAGTTCTAGTGTTTTATGTTACACATGTCCCGCAACTTTACCAATGTTAAAGAAAGCTATTGTAGGAAATGTTAAGCGTGTGCATCAGGGGTTTTGGGTAAAGAGAGTTCAGGTTCCATTAGTAATACAGTCATTGTGTTTCAGTTGGTAACGTGCTTCTGATCCAAGCTGATCTAAGACTCCTGGAGTTTGTAGCTTTATCTTTTAATCATTTAAAATTAAAACTCACTCTTTCACATCATCCAATTTTTTTAAATTTCACAGCTTTTTGTTGGTCTTGTTGAACAGACTTCTGCTTATCACATTCAAATCAAATCCCCCCCCCTCTGATTTGAAGAAATCATTTTCAAATATTTCATCTCACTCTTTGGCCTAATTTAAAGCAAACATTATATTTCCCCTTCTTGCAGCAAGATTTGGACAAAAGTGACCCTTCAAATCAAACCGCGTACCTTCCTGTCTTTGTAGGTGCCTGAAATTACTGCTGGTTGCCACTGTTTTCGTGAGGCATGAAATCAAGTGCCAAGTTTATTTCTGACAGCTTTGTATCTCTATTTGAGGCTTATCTATCTTGTTCTATCATGTGTTTAAAATTTGGTGTTCACCTCATTGCTTAATGCTTTGACAATTCAAAATGACAACTGAACGATCCTGTCAGTTTCTGATCCTGGTGCTGCAGGACGTGTGATTTAAAAAAAAAAAAAAAAAAAAAAATAGAAATAGCTTGGCTTTGTGTTGTGTTGTGAAAAACATGTTTGATGAAACTGTAGTTGTAATCTTAGAAAAATTAGTAGTAACATTAAATCCCCATAAAAAACACCATGTGAAAAGACTGAAAGGAGCCTTCATTTTTGGAAATCTGAAGTGAGTTTTTTATGTGACATTTAGAAATTGACAAAGTGCCTCCACGCATTGACATTTTCTCAATTACGTCATCAGTTAAGACTGAATGTCTGAGGAGAGCTTCTGGTTCTTTAAATGTATGAGAAACGATAGCATGTTGAGATGGTTTTGGACAAAATGAGTCAAAAGAAGTGAGCACTGCAAAACTTCTCTCATGGGGAAAAAGTCTGCAGGGTGATAACGTCAGCTTTTATCACTACTTGTATGGTTGGCTGCATCCTATATTGTTCAGAGACTGGCAGACTCATCTGTCTCCATTGGCTGTCATACAGTAGGCAGCTCTATGGATCAGGGGAAGAGTATCAGCGTGAAATGTCAGGGTGATTTGGTTGGCCATTTACCTTTCTTTTTTTTCCTTGAGAATTGCTGCTGGTGTTGTGGATTCCTCTCCCCACAGTAATGGAATTGTTAAAATACCAAACATGAAGTGTTTGCCTACACACCCGAAAAACAGTGATGGAAAGAGAGAAAGAAAATCAAAGCTGTATTAAAGATTACACCAGTATCTTGGCAGTGCAATGATTTCATACTTTTATTTTCAGTGCTTTGCTAAATCAATCTCACACCTTGAATTTTTTTCATGTTTTATAAAATTTTGTGAAAACACACTTTAATAGATTTTATTAAGATTTTATGTCATGGACCAACACAGATAAGCACAAAATTGTAAAGTGGAAGAAAAATGATAGATGCTTTTCAGAAATTGTATAACTAAGAATTTGAATAGTGTGGAATGCATTTTTTAGTAACCCCCTAAGTCAATACTTTCTAGAACCATCTTTCACTGCAATTGTTGCTGCAAGTCTGGGATTTTCTCTCTACTAGCTTTGCACATCTATACAGCCAAGATTGAAAATGTTACTCATTCTTCTTAATATAATGAGGTCAAGGTCAGCCAAAAAAAAAAAACAGTTTTCAGGTCTTGCTACAGACTCTCAATTAAATGGTCTGGATAACTCAAAATTCATGATATGCTTTGATCTAAACTATTCCATTCTAGCTCTGGCTTTATGTTCAATGTCATTGTTAACCTGGAAGATGAACTAATGAACCAGCTTCTCTGTCCTTGCTGTAGGAAAATATGCCCTCAGCATTCCTCAGCCACCATCGTATTTATAGGGGGAATGGTGTTTTTAGCATAATATTATTTCATAACCCAAACCTGCTTTGAATTTATTTGCAACTTTATCCCTGACCTGTCTGTTGTTATGTCCTCATGATGCTGTGTGTTTGCTAATGTTCTCTAATGAACCTCTTAGACCTTCACAGAACAGCTGTGGCTGTAGAATAAACTACATATAGGTTAATATTTGCTAATTAGGCAACTTCTAAAGGCTATTGGTTGTATTGGACTTTATCTAGGGCTGCACAGTGGTGTAGTTGCCCTGGAGCAAGAAGGTCCTGGGTTTTAATCTCAGCCTGGGGACACGTAGGTTCTCTCCAGGTACTCTGGCCTCCTCCCACAGTCCATGACTGCTGGGTTAATTGGTCTCTCTAAATTGCCTTTACATGTTGGTGTCTGTCCTTAGATGGACTGGCAGCCTATCCAGAGTGTACCCTGTATCTCACCCAATGACAGCTGGAGACATGCCCCACCACCTACAAGACCCTGCATGGAAAAGTGGGTATAGAGAATGAATGGGTTTTATCTGGGGGTATCGGAGTAAAGGGGAGTGAACTAAATACAAATGCACACCTCACTTTTAATTGTTTTTTTGTCTTAAAAACCATTTATCATTTTCCTTCCTATTCACAATTATGAGCAACTTTGTGTTGGTCCCGTCCCATTTTATCCCAATAAATATAAATTGAAGTTTATAGTTGTTTTGAAATAAAATAAATAAGTTTGAGGGGTAACACTCTAGATACATTAAGAGCCACTGTCTTGAAGTAGCTATTAAATCCTTTTTGAAGCCAGCTTGGTTAAAAATAAGAATACTCACAGTATGCGCTGAAAAGTAGTTGATAGGACAAAAGTTTTCAGAACATTTTGTTTTTATGTATTTTATACAAATTAATGAACACCTTACCTTTGTGAATTCTTGGAATTCACGTTGTAGAAATCATGAAACTGTTTACTTTCCTAGAGGGAGACACTGTTTAAATCATTTTCTCAGTTGATCTTCGAGATGATAGTGGCTGTGTGAAACCCTTTCTATGACAACAAGCTGTTGTTCTCAAGTAGATTCATGTGTTTTTTTCATCCAAATCAGTATGTGGGAATGTCACATAATTTTCTCTGAATATGGCAGCCTGATTAACCCCAACACGTGCAATAAGAAGTCATGGAAAAGTCGGTTTTTACTTCTCAGAACTTCTCATACTAGCAAGAAAATGGTATTTTGGAGTGTTTTCTGAATTTGTTTGTTTAATACTCTTAAACTTCACCACCTCTAAAGAAATACTGTCAGGATTTATTGAGATAATGTAATGTTGACACAGAAAACCATTTTTTCACCAATATTCCAACAGCTGTGCTACTGGAGGAGATAAAGTCATTTCCCACTTGTTGCTGAACCTGAGTGTAAAAGTTTGAAATTGTAAAACTTTTAAAAGGCTAGCAACATAAAAGCGACTTTATCTGTGAGTGGGCTCTTTGGTTGGCAGGAATCAGGCAATCTGTTAACAGGAAGCCTCCACAGATGCATGAAAGCAACTCCGTATCAATCACCTTCCAGCGAGGGTTTTTAATGGGAAACAGAACAGCTTAATAAATAACACAAGTCAAGCGTATACTGTTACTAATGATCTTTGGATTACCTATTATGGGGAGCAAAAGTGCTGGGAGTGACTTAATTATTCTCTGTGGACGCTGGGCGCAGTGGATCACAAAACAAGTCAGCTTGTAAAAGAACTGAAACTTCTGGTAGAGTTATAAGCTCAGAGTCTCTGTGTGTGTCAGGTTTAGTAATTGGTTGCTTTAATTATGATCTAACATGAATATAGCTTTGAAGGTTAACAAACTACTGAAAAAACAGAATTGAGAGTAGGTGTATTGATGTAATTAAGGTTGCGTGTCATCAGATCTTCTCTGGGCAGCTTTATTTCAGTTTATTACATTTTTGTGTTACAGTTGCATGCATAATTCTGTTTGTGTGTGGTTTTACTCAAACAAAATGATGGCTTGAGATGAAAGTGATATTCTTTTAAATCTTTTCTTATGTAAAAAAATGGGATAATATATCATGTGTTCTGATCCCTCTCAGTTGTATTTGTGTGGGAGAGTAGCACAAGAAATTGTTAGAAATGTGTTTGCTTTCTTGAAGCAAAACAATAGGCCTGATTTACTAGCTTTAAATCCTTAATCAACTGAATCTAAAACAAAGATGTTAATTGTCATTGAATTCTGATGAATGTGTAATGCTTTGTATGACTTTGTATAGCAGATGGCTCAATGAAACAGACTAGGTCATCAAAGGTTGTGACTTTCATCTTCTCTGCTACTGACTGACAAATGTATCGCTTCAATGAGACACAAAGAGAAACTATTAAAGTCAAAAAGATCCAAGTATAGACTATTTAATAGCTTGGTGAGTTAATGTAATTGATTATTTAGCATTTGAATAACATTCAGTGTTGCTGCTGTTGGGGAATATTTTTATTGATGTTTGCTTTAGCTTTAAACACTTTGAAAATGTATTTTTATCTGGAAAACATGCAACACTTACTAGGGCCTGCGCATTTTTTTTATATCGTTTATCATTATCGGGAAAAATCTGTCTATCAAACAGTAAAGCTCAACAGCTTCAACAGCTTCTTAACAATGATAAACTGCTTTGATGTCTTTCGGTCCGGTTTCCGTGCTCACCATAGTACTGAGACAGCCCTCGTCAAAGTGTTCAATGACAGCCACACAAATAGAGACTGTGGAAGAACCACAGCGCTGGTTCTGCTGGACCTCAGTGCAGCATTTGATACTGTTGACCATGATATAGTATTGAAGAGCCTAAAGAGCTGGTTTGGACTCTGGTACAGTACTTAATTGGTTCAAATCCTATCTAAAGAACAGGGATTTCTTTGTGTCAATAGGCAACTTCTCATAAGAGTGGACAGAAGTCACATGTGGAGTACTCCAAGGATCGATCCTGGGACCCCTCCTTTTTAATATCGACATACTCCCACTATCTCAGATTATAACAAGAAACAAGATTAGCTACCATAACTATGTAGATGATACACAACTCCACATCACAATGTCACCAGGTGACTCTGAACCCATCCAATCACTGAACAGATGCTTAGAACAAATCAATGTATGGAAGTGCCATAACTATCTTCAGCTGAACAGAAACAAAACTTAAGTTATCTTTGACCTAAAGAGGGACGATCTAGAGTCTATACTCAACTTCAGTTATTATAGCTAGAAACTAGTGATCAGGCCCGAAATCTGGGTGTAGTGATGGACTCAGACCTGAACCTTCAGAGACACACCAAGACAATTACAAAGTCGGCCTTCTATCACCTGAAGAAAATTTCCAGGATTAAAGGACTAATGTCTCAACAAGATCTAGAGAAACTCATCCATGTGTTTTTCTTTAGTCGCATTGATTATTGCAACAGTGTCTTCATAGGTCTGCCTAAAAAAATCAGACATCTGCAGCTGATCCAGAACATTGCTGCTGCTCATGTTCTCACTAAGACCAGGAAGATAGAGCACATCACCCCAGTTCTAAAGTTCTTACACTAGCTCCCCGTAGCTCAGAGAATGGACTTTAAAATACTTCTGTTAGTTTATAAATCACTGAATGGCCTAGCACCAAAATACATTAAAGACCTGTTGGCATTGTATGAACCTTCCAGACCACTCAGGTCTTCTGGTTCTAGTCTACTCTGCATCCCCAGAACCAGAACCAAACATGGAGAAGCAGCATTCAGTTTTTATGCACCACAAATCTGGAACAAACTCCCAGAAAACTGCAAAACAGCTGAAACACTGAGTTCCTTTAAATCAAGGCTAAAAACCTACCTGTTGTATGAACCTTGTATGTGAAATATTGATCAATATTTTTAAATCATATTTGATTGATGATTTTGATATACATTTTCTTGATGATTTTTATGATTTTGATGTATTGATATTTGCTCGATGATTTTAATGTCTATATGCTTGATGATTTTGATGTATACTTGCTTGATGTTTTTACAATGTAAAGCACTGCCTTGAACTGCCTTGCTGCTAAAATGTGCTATACAAATAAACTTGATTTGATTGTGAATAAAATTTTGATATATTGTGATGATACATTCCATTTCATGATGACATTTTGTTGTGATTGTTTTACTGTTTTCTCTACTTTTGGTTCCATGAAAGGATCAATAAATATCAAATTTGAAAATATGATTAACTGCAGTTACTGTGTGCAGCTTCTTTATAATTTCTTTATGTAAATGGTGTCCTAAAGAAGTTTATTTCAAAATGGGTATGTTGTTAAAAGCAATTGTATTTGTGTGGTTTTGACATCCACACAGTTACAGTTGCCTAAAATTCTGCAAAGTTAGAAATATGCCTTTATTATCACTTTTATTGGTTTTTGAGATATTTTAGCCTACTTCAAAACTTGTCAGAAAAGTATTCAAGTGGTTTCTTAAGTCTACATGTCAGACAGTAAGCAGATCTGCATCAAACTAGTAGAAGTAAACCAAAAAATATCATCTATGATTTATAAAAGGGAGCAGCGTTATTTTTACATCGGGGCAGATTGGTTTAGATAGCATTTTTGTTCTTTGACAAAATCATAATTTGAAAGCAGTGTTTTGTATTTGCTTTGTTTATCTTTATTGGATATCAAAATTAGTTGGATCTGAAACATTTAAATGTGACAGAGTAGAATAGAAAAAAAATTAAGGGGGGAAATAACTTTCATTGCATTTTAAAGAATGAAATGACGTATGTAATGCAAAGACTTTTGCAAACAATTTTGCAGTGTATTTATATAATGTGTTGTAGATTTTTCTGAATCAAAACCATTGTCAGCGGTTTTTGTCCATATATGAGGTAGCTGGTGGAGTCTTATTTTTTTGTCTTCATTGGCAAAAAAAGAATAAAATTACAAATACCCTTTGACATGGTTTGGCAGTGTTTGCCATTTTATTCTTGCTTTGCCAAGTTTTCTTATCTGCTACACCGCCTGCTGTAGAAGCTGTCAGCAACAATGAATACCTATCATTCTTTTTGCTCTGATTCCAACTGAGCATCATGTCACTTTGATTTTATGCAATGAACTGAGTCATTTCTTACTTCCATTAGAGTTGTGTCTTATACTGCGTGTGTTGTCAACTGCTGACAAAGAGAAATAAACAATTAATGTCTTTATCCATGCATGAGAGCATTTCACCTTGTGGCTGTGCCAGGAATGGAGAGATGAGCAAAAAGAACGGTTGGGAGTGAAAGAAGGAACTGGTGAGAAATTGTGTAGATGTGTTAATAAAACAGAGATGCTGGACTGAGGAAGAGGAATAAAGAGGACATACACTGTAGTGGTACCATTGTGCTGTTTATGTATGTAATCCCTTTTTCTTTCTCAGTCATCCTGCGGGAATCCTTGTTCTGTGACTGCAGGGGCCCAGTGGTTATGTTTTTGTGGTAGCCCACATTATCTTTGTTTCTGAGAACTAGATGTGGCTGCATCTGAGCTCTGTGTGGATATTTTGTGGCTCTAATTTGTTTTTTACACCCAAATTCAGAAAGAAATTAAAAAACAAATGTGGATTTACTTTGGAAGATGTTCTGCCTGTTTTATCTTGTTTGCAAAACGTACTTTAACATATATTTGTTGGAATTTTTGGCTTTTATGACATTTAGATTTCTTGGATGAAAAAAAGCATAAACAACAAGCAACATTCTTCATCAATCAAGTTCCAACTTTCTTTGGTTTTTGAGATATTTTGCAGCATCTGCAGCTATCACAAATTTCTGTTGCCAGCCTAATTACAGAAGTGATAAAGCATAAATGTGTTGCACTAGTTTTGGTTCCACACTATTGACTTCCTGTTCACCACAAAATAAATGTTAAGATTTTATTAATTGTCCATAAATCTCTACTGGGGTAGTCCCTGTTTATCTAAAGGAGCTTCAAGCCCATCATACCCAAATGAGCATGCAGCTCTACCGATCAGATGTTCTTGCAGCTGATTGGTAGATCAAATGCATGTCTTTAATTCTAGCAGGGTTCCTACTGTGTATAAAAAGGATTTCCTTTTTTTTAAGTTTGTCTTTCTTTTTATTTTTAATTTTAAAAATCCCCCTAATTTCCTAATGTTTTAGTGCTGTATTTCTTGAATTGTTTCACCTATGTTATTTTGTATAAAATACACCCTCCTAAGCTCTGTACCTCTACAGTTATTGATTATTTCAGTCATAAAATGCAAACTAAACCTTTGGTTGTTCAGCACTTAAAATGTTTCAACTCAGATTTTGCAGAGACCCAAATTACATGTTCAGAACATTTTTCGAATTCATTCAGATGACCCAAAGCTCTAGAAAAAGGACAAGAAAAAGTGGATAAACATCAAAATATATTGATGCAGGACATGGATTTATTTATGCTCTGTTTTGAATATACTTGCATTAAATTTAGTTATTTACTCATATTGGGCACTGCAACTGTTTGCAGTGGGATATGATAGTGTACTAACTGCCTTGGCAAAGAGAGTCAGTATTATGGTTTCTGTTTTTTACAAAAAGATCTCTGCAGTATTTTTTTTTTTTTAAAGATCCTAGTACTGTTTAAAAAAATTTAATTTTTAAAATAAATGCAACATAAAACTACATTGTGGTCAAACTTTGTGTATTGTTATGATTATAAGTAATATTTATAACCTTGAATAGTGACCTCATTTCTCCCGCTAAAAGAATTTCATAATGTGTAAAAATGTGTAAATTATTGAACAGTTCTGGCTTTTGTTTTTTTTGTTTGTTTGTTTTTGTTTTTTTTAAAGAGTTAACATGTTCAGCATTCCTCTGCACTGCTTCTTTCACAGTTTTCTCTATAATTCAATTTATTCCTATCTTGGATAACACAATACAGCCAGTGGTATCATTCCCATTGTGGTTCTTTTGGGCCTTAATTAACATCCCTATCTGCTGTCTCTGCTCTTCAAAGAGCATTAAGGGCAGGGGAAGGCCAGAGAAACTCGATAAAAATGCAAATCTCACTCACCTGTTTAATGCCAATGACAACAGAGTGGAACTTTAAACCAGTTTGCTTTAAACCTCCAACATAAAATGCATTTATTTTTAATTGGATCTGTTTTGCATTCATTAAAAAAAATGTTTACAAGTTTAATGTCAAAAAATAAGTTTGAAATATTTTCCTCTGTGTAATGAATCTCTGTAAAATGACACTTTCTAAGATGACTGGTAAGAAATATTGCACTTTTAGACAATATTCACATTTTTTGAGAAGTAAAAGTATTATCATTTTTTATCAAATCAAACTCTAAAAACTGTGGTGTGCATCTGTATTCAGCCCCCTAAGTTAGTATGTTGTCAAACTTCGCTACACTTGGGCACAGGGGTAGAGCATGCGCCCCATATATCAGCTGTCACAGGTTCAAGTCCCAGCCTGTCGACCTTTGCCAAATGTCTTCCTTCTCTCTCATAACCCACTTTTCTGTCACTCCACTATCAAATAAAGGCCACTAGAGCCACAAAAATCCTTAAAAACCCCCCAACTTTGCTGCAGTTGCAGGTCATCGGTTTTGCATGTCCTGTTCCTCTTGGTTCTGGAGTGTGTCAGCGGTGATCAGATTAAGTATAGCTACAAAATCTTAAATGAATTAGAACTGGACTTTGTGTCCTTTCAAGACATGGTTTGATCCAAACCTCTGCATTGTAGCTTTGTATGTGTAGAGCCATTGTCGTGCTGGAAGGCAGCCTGCAGTTTTTTGTAGCCTTTAACAGTTATTTATTCAGAATTGCTGTTTGTTCACAACTGTTTTTAAACTAACTTCTGAAACCTTCACAGAACCACTGAATTTATCAAATTACACTCAGGTAGGCTCTATTTGCTAATTAGACAACTTCTGAAGGCAATTGGTTACACTGGATTTATTTAGTTATTGAAGCAAATGGATGCCTTACATTTCAGATTTTTACTGTTTAAAAAAAAGGTTAAAACCATATATCTTTCCCCTGTCCAATCATAATATTGCCACAGACTGCCAGTATTTTCTTTGTATTGTGTTCAGTGTGCCATAAATAGCTCGGAATTGTATCAACTTTGAAGCCTTTGTTCTAAAAAAAAACAAATATAGACTTCACAACCTTTCACTTTCTCATTTATTCATTGCTCTCAGAATCACTTGTCAGTTTGGCGTCATACTTACGTGGCTGACAGAGTTCCCAGTAGGACAGCCAGCTGGTCAGGCAGTTGCAGAAGGCTACATCCACTCTGGTAGTGTCTAGCTTTTCTGAAGGCCAACTGGGTCTCAGAACAGGCCCAATCTGGTCAATGATTAACCCCTCCCCCCTTTCCCTGTGCTTTTCATCTGCTAGGCCTCTTTTGATCGTAATGGAGCTAATGTCTGTCCTTCTTGACAGCTAACAGAAGACTGGACCTTATGCAAACTTTATGATGGTGGAGTTGGTTGGCTCCTCTCTGAGCTGTAGAAATGCTGTGCCGTTCAGTGCACTTATTCTAACCCTGATTTCAGCTGAATTATTGATGGTCAACAGGGTCAGGGTTTGCTTTTAGTGCTTCCCTGTGGAGCACTGCAGGGCTTAGCACTGCATCAGCTCTCATAATATCACCACCGCCTAGATGGCAAAGAACAGAGAATGAAAGGCTTGATGGTATATGAAGATATGAGTTTTCATGCTTGGACACAGTTTGAATTTGGTTTTTGGCTCGTGTGAACATTTTTTGACCATGTCTATGTTGTAAGAAACAAAGATATAGTAAATGTGTGCAGAGATAATCTTAAGAAATTAGTTCAGGTGATGCTAAATTAAAGACATAACCTTTAGGTGGTTGAACTTTCCCTATTTGTCACCAAACAAACAGTTCTAACAAGTTTAGATTTTCTATACTTGAAGCTTTGATTAATTGGAGTGAAATTCACTTAAAAATTTAAAGGAAATTAAATTAAGTGCATTATTAATGGAAAGAACAGGTTGAACAAAATCCAGAAAAGCACTATGGAAGTTAATGTGTGAGCATGTTGTTGTAGGCACAAAATGGCCTCTTGTACAAGTCAGTTTTCTTTGTGAATCTGAGAATGTTTCTGAAAAATGGTAATGCTGTAATCATTCTAAATTATTTATATGACACTCCTCTTTGTACAAGGTTCTCTGGGGGCTCCTCAACAGTCTGGCAAAAAGTCATTCTTTAGTTTTTAACATTGAGCATCATCTCCATCACTGAGCCACTCCTTTACCTTAAATTTGTCTCTGTGTTTAACAGATGTGCATCGAGTTTGTTCTGTGCCAAACGTACCTATAAAAATGGGGTCCCAAAAGTTTTTAGTTTCATCAGAAAATGCTTCTGTCTTTCAACAGTACTCTTTAGTCTAGATATACGGGGAATACAGGAAATTGTGGTGCATGTTGAACACAAACAGTACTGCCGAGAAGTTCTCAGAGGAACAGCTGCATTTTATTTCTGGTTAATCATAATTGATGGCAGGTGTGAACTTAAGAAAACTGAATGTCTTGATCATATCCAATTCAGTCGAAGTGAAGGTTCGAAGTATTAGTTTAGGGATGTGCACACTCATGCGACCAAATTATTGTGTTTCAAATTTTAGATTTTCCTCCTCGACAGCTTTGTAAGTTTTTCACCTGATATTAAAGCTCATTAAAGGAAAGAAAAAGTTCTGATTAACTTATGTTCTCAGTTTGTGTGTCATAAACACCAGGCATTTAAACAAGGGTGTACACCATTGGAATCCATTGTGTTTGTTCCCTCACAGTTCAATATTCAAGGCTTTTCATGATCCCTAATGGACAATTTGTTTTACAGCTGGAAGCAAAAACAAATCCTTTGACATGTTCAAGAAACAGTTTTAAAGTGATTGGAGCTTTGCGATATGGTGCATTATCCTGCTGGAAGTTGCCAACAGAAGATGGATATACTGTGATCATTAAGGGATGGACATGTTCTACAATGATACTTTGGTAGGCTATGACATTGAAAACAAGGCTAATTTGGTACAGAGGGGAAACAAAGTATGTCAAGAAACATCATTTCTGACCTGACTATTGGAATGTTGCAGCTGAAATTGAAATTGTCCAGTTATTGTTAACCTGTGCGAATGGTGGCCTGAGTTTTCAATGCTTCACTGAAAGTAGTAGCACCAATTGTGATCTTCTTCTGTTGTGGCCCAGCTGCTTTAAGGTTCAACTTCTTGTACATTCAGAGATAGTAGTTGCCAAGTGATTGGCTAACTCTGTATTTGTGTTAATAAGCAATAAAGTGGCTGCTGGATATATATTTTTATGCTTTGTTAGATATTACAATGCAGGCAGAACATTTTTATTGGTATGGACTATTGTATTCCAACATGTTCTTGATCTCAACATTGCACAGTTCATAGTAAACTGTTTTTTCATTTTTTTTGCACCAAAAGTGTTTTGTAACTACCTTAACTTTTTACACATTTAAAGTAACATACAAAGAAACAGATTTATTTTTGATGTAGGAGGTACATCACTTGGAGAAATCTTGGTGTTTGGAAGTGGTGTTTGTGTTCAGCATGCACTCAGACAACCTTAAAAAGAAGAGCATATTCACACATAAGCTCCATTAAGATTGTGCATGAATTTTAGATAAATGCCTGTATTACACTTTTTTTTTTCTTTTTTGGATGATGGTGATGGTTGTCTGCGGCTTCTGGTCCTTTCTTCTACGCTTGTGGTTTGTTGTGTGTGGATGCGTGTGTGTGTGTGTGTGTGTGTGATTTTGTGTGGTTCTAAGTAATTTTCTCCATTGCTCCTTCTCATAAGATATTTACATGACCATCTATTATGGATTGTGATCTAATTGAAGTTGAGTGTTCCCTTTCTGTGAACTCACCACCCGGTTTTTAGAAGACTAGACCTATATTGGTCATCCAAAACAATGAAGTTGTGGTGTGGTACGTTAAACTTTCTTTACTCTTAGTACATCTCAGATGCAATAAAAATAACCTTGAAGTAAGTGTATTATAAATCAAAACAAGGCCAGTATAATTCAAATATTGGCAAATGGTTCATCAGTCTAAACAATGACAATAACTATTATTCTTGGATGTCAAAATCAAACTAATTCTCCAGTCAGTTCTGTATTAACCGTTTTTTAAACTGTTAGGATATATTGATTAAAATTATATTATTGCCAGAGTATTTTTACTTTCTTAAGTAAAGAATATAACTTTTTTCTTTTGATTGAAATTTACCAAAAACATACCAAACTGTGACTTTAAATCAGAGGTACGTACAGAACTATAATTTTTGTGTCCGGTTACACCCATAATATAAATCCAGACTTATATTGACAGCGCTATTGCCTAATTTAAAATCTAAATCTAGGGTGAGTTTAGAGAATATCCACATCTCCAAAACCAGAGGGATATTTCTGGTTTTGCAAACCGTAAACTCAATGGCTTGTCCAACAAACCTTAAATCCCTTTAGATCCATTTTTCTCTCCTCTACTATGGCTTCTTTTTCCTTTTAAAGTTTCCCCACCTTTTATCTCTCTATGTCACTAGATTGTGTCTTATACACACAAACATAATTAGAAGCCCCAGACAGACGCACACACTGACCGCTCTGTGGTGGTCCCTCAGATTCTTGGCTTCCATTCACCTCACTTTTCCCATTCCGCTTGCTCTATGTTTGATTCTTTTAGCTCTTTCCGTCTGTTTTCCTTTTGTCCTCCGCCCTCTGCTCTGTGGCGCCCATCTTCAAGTCACCACTTCTTTTACATCTTACCATCTGATGCGATACCGTTGTCTCTCTGTTTCATCCATTGGTGCTTTGTAAAGCTTTCCTTTGTCTCTGAGTTTATTCCAGTTTTTGTCAAATGTTATTAGTTTATTTGCTCTGACTCAAAAGGTGCAGAGATTTTGTTTTCCTCTCATTTCCACTTCATTTTTACCTCAATATTTTTATGAAAAATTCAGCTTTGCATGTTAAGTAGCAGGTTACAGTGAGTTATCATTTAATGTTAAAAATGCCAGTGTTGATGCCATATGACCAAAAATTTTAATTTGTGAAAGTATCACATTTTCTCACTACAAACCTGAGTATTTTTTGAGGGTTTTAATGTGATTATTCAACCCAAAGTACCATATAATTGGGTGTAAGGAAAGCTGATAGATTCTGAAAATATTTTAAGTATAAAATCATATTCAACTCCATTTACTCTGATGCTCCTGTATAAAATCTAACTCAAATTGTCCTCTTGTTTACAATTTATTCTCTGTGTACTGTAGACCCCCACCTATTTACCTATTTGCAATTCAGTATTCACAGATTCACCTATGTGCAGATTTTTCTGTGGAACATAGCTTCAAATTATTCACAGAAAATTCACTTATTCCCAGTTTCTTTTCACTTTGCATAATTAAAATACTCCAAATAGTCCAAATATGCTATTTGGTAAGCTGAAATACCTAGACACAAGGTTACTTGACACTATTGGATTCCATTTGCAAAGCATAAAATCCAGGACTGCCATTCATTTTCCTTGGCACTGATTGGCTGTACCCCCAAGAGTGGAGATAAGGAAGACCTTTTTCGCTTCTGTGATTGTTTCAAGATGGTTTCCACTGTGCATATTAATACATATCAAGGTATACTTAGTGTTTGACCTGTTAAATAAGGCAGCTATAACTGCTTTTAGATGGAATATTTGCAGATTTTAGCTATTCACAGACCACTGTAGTCCCCAAACCCTGCAAATACCAAGCTCCACTGTTAATACAACTCTTCTGTTGAAGGACTCAGAGGTTGTGAAGAAGCCTAAAGCACTGTTAGGTTATAAAATAGTGTCTCAAGACATCATCATCTCACAGAGCACTGTTCAGTCCCTTATATAAAAGTGGAATGAGTATGTAATAAAGACCTTGATTTCCACTTAAACTAACAGAACTGGCAAGGGAAACCTTAACAGCCAAGAGGCTCCTGTAAAGTATGTTAATTGTTCACAAATCTGGCTTGAAGAAGTTCTGTTTGCACTTTATCACAAGCCCTGTAGGGTAAACAGAAGAAATGCTCTGCTCAGATGAGAACAAAATTAAATACTTTAACTGGCATTTTAGGACGTGCCATACACAGCCTAATTTACTGAGAATAGTAAAGTAACACTAAAAATCAACCTTAAAATTGTGAAATATAGTTTTGGAAGTATCATGCTTTTGGAGGTACTTTTCTTCAGCAGGGACAGGGAAGCTAGTCAAGACTGATGAAAGGATTCATGGGGCTAAATAGAGGGCAATCTTGAAAGAAAACCTATTAGAGACTTTATAATACTTGAGACTGGGGCAGACGTTTACCTTCCAGCTATACAACAACCATAAACATACAGCCTATGACTAAGCTTGAGTTATTTTGTTAGCAAATTTTGACTTGTAAAATATCTGAAAGTCATGTATCCTTTTCCTTCTTCTTCACACTTTATGCACTTGTATGTGTTTTTGTAGCATATAAAATCCCATTGTTATGGATTCAAGTTAGTGGACGTTTGGTGATAAAACATACAAATGTTCACGGGGTATGAATGCTGTTGTAAGGCACTAAATGTGTTGCTGTTGCCATATAGACTGCAAAGGATATCAGAGCCTTTTGCTTGTGAATAAGAATGTGGGTGCAAAACCCCTAAAATGTATTTAATCTGAAAAGCTGGTAGATGTCAGCAATGAAACAAAAAATTGTTATTTAGATTTAGGTCTACATTGATTTATTTTTAATACTGAAAACAAACAAACAAACAAAAAAAACAGGAAAATATGTTGACCACTTTTTAGTCCTCTGTCTGTTCCTTTAAAATCATTTTAGTTATGGTTTATCATCAACTTCTAATTGTAATGTATCATAAACATTAAAGGACAAGACATAAAGACATAGTTTGAATGCTCTGGGATTGAAATTCCAGTATGAGCCCAACCTGAGGTGCAAACGTTGAAATCAGGCCACTGGAGGAAATTTAGGACCAAGAGGTCACATTTCTGTTTGTGATCTTTGCCACCATTTGTGTCGTTTTGCATCTTTATTGACCCCTACTGTCTCCTGGTGTTTCCCCTCACTCCTGGCATTGTGGCAGCCAGATGTTAATAGCGGAGTAGACAGCAACACTGATGAGATCACTCACAGGATATCTCTGACAGGGCAAAGCTCAGTCAAAGTTATTTTAGATTATGTTTTTTTTCTTTATTTATTCATTAGTGTCCTTACTTTTACTTTCATTGTGTGCTGTAGTATATTTTTTTGTGTATGTGTACATATGACTCTTGACTTTGCTTTTTTTTTCTCTCATAATCTCTGTTATTCAAATACATTTTTGTGGGGATGGAAGGAAAAATAGTCTATATCTATTTTCTCCATGGTGCCTCTTGGGTACCTCGAGGCAAATCATAATTTAAACATTAGACCTGCCAGCTTTGTAAGTGGGAATAGATGTTAATGTATTATTCAATACTTCAAATTTTGGTTGTTCTCTTCAGCGGTTTGCATTTGCAATCCTACTTTGCTATTGTCAATAGCAGGTGTCCAGTGAGGTTACAGATGTGGCGTCAACATGAAAAGTATAGAGCTTAATAGAATGTTGATGTAGGCCCAAATATATTTGGCTCTTGCTTAATGTTGTCCAAATCCTGCCCTGTTTTATATAAAAAAATATGCATTTGTTTTCCCATTTATCTGTCATTCCATTTTAATTACCAGAACTGCTCCCATTCATTTATAGATTTCTTTTTTCTTTCTCAGCTACTCTCCCAAATTGAATTTTCAACATTATTTTAATTTGCCAGTTGAGCTGTGCATTATCTAAAGTTGGCATTTACATGCAAATTATGAAATTAATGTGTTATCTGTCATTTCTTGAGCTTTATTCATCACCCTCTATTTATTATAGGGAGGAATTGTTCTGCAACTCCGACTGAATAAGCATAAGGGGGAGTCCTGATCCTTACTCCCAGTTTGTCACATATGTGCTCTGGCAGGACTCTGGCATCAGACCAAAACATATTTGTTACACTCTAGCATTGTTTTTCATGGGGCACACTGAAAGCCAAAAAATACAATCCCTTCCCTCTGCTCTTTACTTCGTCCAAAAGCAGTTTTCAGGCTGAAACTGAAATGAAAAATGTGATAGCACTTGCAGTGCCTTGCAAATGCATCCATACAGCAAGAACTTTTATACATTTTATCATATAGCAATGAACTTCCATGTATTACTTTGTGATTTTCAGTTCAATTTAATACTTTATTTATCCCAAAGGGATTCTAGAATACTGCAAATGACCTGATGTTGATTCAGGTGTGTTAAATCAGAGAAAACATCGAAAAGTTGCAAGACACAGCCCTTTAAGGACTGGAATTTGACAAAAATCAAATCATAATCAAAACATGTTCATGTGTTAGAATGGCCCAATCCAAGTGCAGACCTACATCTTATTGACACTTGTTGGTCAAAACTTGAGAACTGCTGTTGAGGAGCTCTCCATCCAGTCTGACCAAGCCCGAGCTATTTTTCAAAGAAGAATGTAAGGTATGCAGAGAAATTAAAGGTGTGCAAAGCTGAAAGTCATACCCTAAAAGACTCTTTTCTGCTAAAGATGGTATTCACTCAGGGAGGTACGAAGTAAAATGAAAAATGATTTTTTTCCCCCCACTTTATAAACACACTATTTTTTGTTGGTCGATCACAAAGCTTTTAAATGCTCTAAAGTTTGTGGCTGTTTCCTCACAAAATCAGAATAATTTCAAAGGTGAAATATTTTTGCAAGATACTATACATAAGAGTAGCTGCAGGAAGCATATCTGATTATACTTCTTTTCAAGTGTATTTAAAGGTAGTTTTGTGAGTCTTTTTATGTAAAAATTCCTGTAGGTTTTTCAGATTTGAAATGCAAATCGAAAGTCTTATATATTTATTTGAAATTATACTTGTTGCCATGCAAACTGCAAAACCATACCCACATATGCCATCCACACTGTATATAATTTATGCTTTCAAAATCCATCCTAGAATCCTCTTAAAAAAGTGCATATACAGAATACATTAGCTGTGTTTTCTTATGTCTTTTGAAGTAGTCACCGTCTAAACTTGTGTTGCACAGAAAATCATTACAGCATCTCCTAAATGACAAAAAAGGTGAAACATTTCACCAACACAGTGAAATAATATGTCAACACAGTTTCTAATTTACACAGCATAGATTCTGGATTATTATAGACGGTTACTGCATTAACGTTTATTAAAATTCTCCTTTTGTTTTTATTTTATCATCTGGTTTGCTTCATGCCAGCTATTAGACTGCAATGTAAAATTTAATTTAGGTATGTATATTGTGACTGTGATCCAGTATCATGCCAACAACATACTGTTTGGTAACTAAATGCCAGATGTTTCATATTAACCTTTTTTTACAGTCATTTTTTTTCTTAAAGTATTACCTGTTTTATTTTGTGCTTAAAGTAAATAATTAAATCTAAACACAAGCGCTTCTCGTCTAAATTGTCCGTCTTTGCAATCTTAAGGACACACGAAAATCAAAAGGAATGTACTACATGTGTGCTCACACTCAGTAACTCAGTGTGCATATTCCCTCTTCTTCATCATCAGCTTAAGTCTGAACTGACAAACTGAGAAACTCCCTCTCCTGAAAATGTGTGAAATTTATCATGGACAATTTATAATGTGAAATTCCATGCTTCCCAAATTGCATGCTAGTTTAAGGCTAAACTGACTCATGTTGATTTCTAATGTATTTTTCTGATGCTTTAGCCGTCATCCATTTGTTTGTACTGTTGTGAAAGCTATAGCGATACATGCTTATTAAGTTGAAGCTGCCACTTTGGTTATCACAGTAAATACTGAAACCCTTAAGGGTATTAGCATGTTTTTCTATAACATTAGCTGTGCTGTTCAATTTCCACATTAGATCTGATTATCATAACATTCAAAAGATTTGAGAGTGCATAGCATAAACCATAATGCAGCCAGCCACCAGGTCCATTGTCTGTACACGCTTTTCTTGCAAGGTTGCGGGGTGGGAGGGCTGGTGCCTATCTCCTTTGCCTTGCATTTTTCAGAATCCTTGTGTTAATATCAGCGTTTGTCAACTTTTAAAACAGCAGAGTCGACTGAGCTTATTTTTGGTCTTTGTTATATAAAGGTCGTTGACATAATTTTCATGTTGTTTATAGAGGGATTTGGCTTAAAGCTGTGACTGTGGTGCATCAGTTAATATATTCAACAAATATAAAGCAAAGTTGACACACACCACCAGTAACTTCTCTCTCAATTCTTAACCTGGGTCTGCATTTTTGAGCACTGCCTGCATGGTTGTCCAGGCAGCTGTGTAGTATGTGACAGCTACGGTTTATGAGTCAGAGTGAGGATGCTAAGGTGGGTCAGGCAGTCATGCATGAAGTTGCAAAACATAAAAACAGGCAAATCCCCTTTCAGATTTGAGGTACTGCAGTTCTTTGTTCTTTTGTCTCTAAATTTGTCAGGTTTTGAAAACTACTATGCATTGCAAAGGTTTGGAGATACTAATGTAACCAATTAAACCCTAACTTTTAATTGTGCCGTTATTCGAATTGTCGTTGTATATGTCATACTCTGATTCCCAAGCATGTGTGGTATAATAGATTAAATATTAAAAGTCAATTCGTTTATTTGTATAGCACATTTCAGCAGCAAGGCAATTCAAAGTACTTTAAATAATGAAAACATGAAAGCATCATAAACATAAGAATGATCATCGGTTGTAAAACCAGTAATAAACATTACATTTTGTCACATGCCATCATTAAAAAAAAAAAAAAAGACAAAAAACATCAATACACATCAAATATGTTGGTCAATGTTCCTGTAATTATGGGTCAAATAGAACTCTAAACAGGTGGGTAAAAGTGTAGCTAAAACTTTGAATGCACAAAACCATGCTGTTGTGAACAGAGTTGTCCTTTACAAGTGTGCTTATAGAGATAAAGCCAAATATTAAAACCAGTATTGCTAAATTGATAAATGTATTCTGATTAAAACAGGTTTTTCTATGGACAAAACTACTCTTTACAACAAATTTAACAAGTATGTCCATCACTCTGAACCAAACATGTTAAGACTGGATTATGGAGTCAGAGAAATGTGAGACAGTAAGAGAAATGTCATAAGAAAACGTCAGAAGAATGTGTGCATCTTTGGGGACCTGACTGGAATTAGGAGGAACTCTTACCACTGTTTACACAGCTGAAAATGAAGTGCCGCATTTACTTCAGAGGACTCACCTGTTTTCAAGTGGATACAGAGTGAGAGAAAAATTCCTAGGAGGACATTGATAAAAAGTTTTGGATTGTCAATGGACAAGTTGATGCACTCAGTGTGACCAAACACGGTGTTTCAGGTTGTTCTTCTTTTCAGTACAACATACCTGTCTGAGTTCTTGGGCAGTCATTGTTGTGCATGGGTGCATTTGGCTTGAAAATGGGTAGAGAGGGTTTTTCTATTGGAGCAAGAAAGTAAGGACAAAGGGGAAAAAACATTTGGCACCACTAATGTATTACCTCAAATATGCACCAACACAAAACTCTCTAAATAGATTTAATAAATGGAAAAAATAACAGCAATGCTTTGCTTTACATACTGTAGCTTGTGTGATGAGTAATACATTGACTCGAATTGTTTTTTGACTTGGACACGGTTCCGTCTTTATGCTAAGTATGACTTTTGTACTTTTAAAACATAGTTTCATCGATATTATCTGTCTGAAATGGAAAAAAGCAACAAGTGGAGGTGTAATAATGCATTCAGCTCATGTTTTAAGAGGAAATGTATTTTTATTTTTTTGAAAATGACAAGTACCATTTTATTCAAAACAAAAACATGGGTTTCTTCAAATTAGACCAGTCTAGTTATTTTAGGTTTTGAACTACGATGAGAAAATGCAGAACAAATTTTTGAGATAAGAATTCTGACATAGCACTTTAATTTAGCCTTTACCCTTTGCATCATTTGAGGGTAATGGTTAGCCAGTTACAATGCTTAAAAATGATCTTTGTTGTCACAAATTTATTTTGTCTGTCTGAAATAATCCCACACAATTTAAAATTAGTAGGGTGTCCATGCTTATGTTGTCGGCTATCCAAACAAGCTGTCTTTATTATGGAAATTTATCAACACATCAGTGCAATCCAAGAAGTTTAAAGTTTAAAGCACATACCTTTATATCAAGGGTTCTTGATAATTGTTTACCAGATGAAGTTACACAATGATAGCAACTGGACAGCACTTTGCAAGATATTGACTTTGAGAAATAATGACTCAGGATTTTGCAAAACCCCTTGTAACAAGTAATTTCTTATTTGCAATAATATATTGAAGCAAACTAAGAGTCTCTTGTCTGCAGGATATCTTCCTTTAGATGTTAGGGATCTAATGGCTTAGGAGTGGAGTAGCACTGCAACATGCTACCCGAGCAGCAGGGCAAGTTGCCTAGGAAATCCATGGTTTGGAAGGGTGCTTCACAGGCCTGTCTCTAGTCTCCATGGTAACCAACTTATCTGGTGGTAATTTGCACTACCTCCATTACTGCTACTGGTAAAACCTACGTCCTGGTACACCACAAGGACATAGGTTTCACAACAGATCAACGTCTTTAAAATCAAGATGGAAGAATGTTGGGTGCCAGCAATGCTAGTACAGCTGGAGTCTTTGTTGTTTAGCCAGTCAGACAAAAGCTGCAAAAATCCACCCTGTTAATTAGTTGGTGAACATTAGAAGGAAAAAGTGTTGCAGTTGTTCCCCGTAGGTCTCCCTGTAGGTCAGCTCCAAAGGGCAGCACACACCAGCAGCATCAAGGAATACTTTTATTTTCTACCAAATTCTCCACACCGGTTTCATCTGGTAGGCAGCCAGTGCTTCAAGGCACAGCACCCAGTGAATAAACCTGTTTGTTTGAGGAGTGTTGATGCTTGTGATAAAACTGTCCAAGGCTAGTCCCCAGTATCATATCCTGTTTTGGCACACCAAAGCACAACACATCTAAAGTGTGTTAAAGGCACCAATTGATGCTTCTTGATTGATGAGATGCAATGCAGTGCTCCTGATGCACATTCCTCTCCAGTCTTACTTGGGTAACAGTTCTGCTGCTTTGTCTCCATCTCCAAGCACAGCACGTTCCTTGCATCCTCACACTGTCAGGTCATTCAACTGAGCTTAGCTGCATGCATGCTCTAATTACAGTTCTCTATTTTATTATTTAGTTGATTCAAATATTTTAAAACTGAACTCGTGCTATATAAACATTTTTGCTCTAAAACCCTAATAGTGACAGGAGTTGTCCTGGCAAATTACTGTCTTAAAGGAATAAATAATCAAGCCTCCTGTCTCATAAAGTCTTAGGTTCTCATTTTTTCCACAGAATGCAAGTAAATGGCAAAATAAATAATCTGTTATCACCCAAGCACAATACAGTTCTGTCCTCTTTAACAGCATAAAACTTCAATATCTGAGTAAGCAGTCTTTAATGGCAATTCTGTTCTTGCCAGGGATGCTCACTCCCTCCAAATGGACATAAAATACTTAGTTCACAAAGCTGTCAGTGTGAAAACAGCATGAAGCACAAGCAAAGCCCACCCAACACAAGAGGAACCTTTGCGCCTCAGTTCTGCAGGCCACTGCCCTGCAGGGGTTATTAGTCATCTCTGCTGTAGGAGCTAGGCCATCGTGTCTTGTTGGTCTCTGTTTTCCCAGAGTCCCGCAGTGAGGGAGGTGCTGCTGTGGTGTCAGCAGAAATACAGTATATATTGTAGAGAGGTGTATAAATACAGAGATAAATGGTGAAAGAAGAATGCAAAATGAGGCTCAAGATGGATCAATGGGATTAAGATGTTGTTGCTAATAAAGAGAAGAAGAGCAGTGAGCTTTAACAATGAGTTTTCCCTGCTATGAAAATGCTGAATTTTTCATGAAAAGAAACAGCTGTTTACATACTGGACCAAGAATTTAGCTTTTTCTTTTATCTCACTGGTGCACATGTGCATCTGTAGACAAACAGTGGGATAAAATTTTAATTCAGTCCTTGAAGTTTTAGATTATGACTCTGTGTACTGAGCACAAGAGGGATGTTCCTTCTTTTCAGGCACTTTGCATTTCTACACCATGGTCCCATGAGATGTGATGGGGTTTATTTTTCTAGGAGAATTTATCCCCCTCACCACTCAGATGTTAGCTCCAGCCTACTTCTGAAAAATACAGTTGAGATCTTATTTAATCCCTTGCTGCGTTGGTAAAAGTATGTAAATATGAGGGAGGCAGGGCAAGCGAACTGATTCTCAAGACCTTTATTACCATGGTGTTTGTTTGTAGGTGTGGAAATGGGAGTGCAGCTTTGAATTATGTTGCAAATAAAGGCAACCAGAATCTCTTTGAGTCCCAGGAATCAATAAAAAGGAGTGTTGTTAAAGTTGTTTGAACTTTTCAACTACATATACATGCATAAATGTAAAATACTTGGACAGTTATGGAAAGGGAGAAGGTCGGGGCTACTGCTTAGAGTGAACTCGCTTTTCACAGTTTGCAAAACCGATTTTTAGCATAAGCCTTATGTTTCCATGTTTTGCATTTGTTGTGGAATGTTTTATGAAAGCACTGATCTGAAATGACAGCTCTTTAATTTAAAGAAAAAACTACTTGAATTTAAAGCACTAAGAGTTGTCTTACAGAAATTACTTGACAAACTTTTTTTTTTATATACCACATGGGTACTCACTCACCACTTGACGAGGTCCACCTTGCATAGCATCAGGTTGGGCCTGTAATGATGATTCTTTGAGACAGTTCAGAGACATCAGGCTTTGATTAAGGAACCATTCACTTGAGCTCGGGTTGAAAATCAATGGCAAAAGTCCAACATGGGGTCCTAATTTCAGCTGCCTTGCAGAATAAAATATTTCTGTTCCTATGAGCTGTTAACTAATACTCATTGACTATTGGCAAAAGTATTTTAAGAGCTTCAGACTGAGCAGCTTCTAAAAATAGTATTGCTGATCTTCCTTCGGCTGTGTCTAAGGTTTTGTCCTGAAACTGGCAAAGAAGATAAGTATATTTTATGCAAACATTTTACCAACAGAACTGCCTCAGTTTGTATCATAGATTCAATAATATGTCAGACACATTCCTCAGAGATGGTGTTGACAGAGTTCTGTATCCAAGCATATTAATCCAAAGTTTAGTGGAAGAAAAATTTATGGCAAAAAAGGTGCACAATGATCAAGTATAACAACAGCCTTGAGAGGATTGTGAAGTAAAATACATTAAGGAATTTGGAGAAGCTTTACAAGGGTGAATCTTGTCAATCTTAGGTGCTTCATCACCTGTCTGTGTGTTAAGTCCCCTTTGCTGTCAAAACAGCCCTTTCCCATCAAAGCATCACGAAAGATGTGCTGTGGTGTTTGCCACCAAGATGTGTGCAGCGGATCCCTTAAGTGCTGCAGGCTGTGAAGTGCGGCCTCCATCGATGATACTAATCGTTCAGCACATCCCACAGATGCTCAACTGGACTGAATTTGAGGAATAAAAAAAGTGAACAACTCATACTCATTTTGCTCCTCAAATCATCCCTGAACCATTTTTGCTTTGTGGCAAGGTACATTATTCCTGAGATGGTGTAGATTATGTGCAACAATGGTTAGGTAGCTATCAAAGTAACATCATATTTCCTTCTTCTTGCTCGCCATCTTTCCATATTGTTCCCCAGTTAAGTGATGCAGAAAACATCCATTCATCCAGGCGATATAAAAGATAGCATGATTCATCTGTCCACTCCACCTTCTTCCAGTGCTCCACACTCCATTTCTGATGCTAATGTGCCTATTGTTGGCCCTTTCAGTAGTGGAGTTTGGCTATTTAGCCCCATATGCAATGAAATTGCGATGCAATGTGTATACTGCTGAGATTTTCACGTCATTTTTCCCCCCCAAGTCAAGTCTTTAGAGCACAAGTCTAAGTCGAAGCTGAAGTCTTTCATTTTTTGACTTAAGTGCAACTTGAGTCGGTGTCTCAAACTCGAGTCGCTGTCCCTGTTATATACTGACACATTTCTATCAAAACCTGCTTTAACTTCTTCTGCAATTTGACATGCAGCAGCTTTGCTGTTGGATTGAACTACACAAGCCAGCCTTTGCTCCACATGTGCATCAATAAGCCTTGGTTGTCCATAATCCTGTCACCAGTCCTATCTGTGCTTTCCTCAAAACCTGTTGGAATAGATACTTAGCACTGCAGACCAGGAACACTCCACACAAGCTGTAGTTTTTCAGATGCCCAGAAACAAGTGTTTAAACATCACAATTTGGCTCTTGTTGTCAAACATGCTCAAATTCTTATTGCACATTTTTTCCAGCTTCAGTTTGATCAACTTTGAGGACAAAATGTACAGGTACTGCCTATCAGTGTGAAAGAGTTACTCAATGTTGTTCATTTTGTCTGTCAGGGACCATAATGTTTTGGCTGATCAGTGCTTTTTGTTTTTAAATTATCAAATGTAACTCATGTTGGTGAAGTCAAGCGTTTCTACCACTACAGGAATTAATTCCAACCAGAGTTAAAATGAATTTAAAGACACAATTTCCCAAGTTTTACAAACTGTTTTACCAAGAACTCGTTTTTTGCTCTTTCTCAGCTTTTCCAGCCACTTAATTATTGTAGCTGCCTTAAGGCTGTATCCAAAATTCATTATTTCACAAGATAAACCCCTGCCATTCTACCTAATAATTTTTAGTCCTCTGAGGTGGGCAACCCACTGAGTGCAAAAGGGATACCTGTCAGGCTTTAACAGGACCATGTGGCTGACAGCCAATGAGGGTGAATTCCTGAGCGCTTTGGTTTCCCAGTGATTTCCATATGCTGTTAAAGCCTAGCATTCCCAGATGGTGCACAAGGTTCTTTTGCCACTACATATTTAAATTTGCTTTTATTCTTCTGCTCATTTTTTTGTCACCTGCCAGGATGTTTTGCTGGAAGCAGGGGCACACTTTGTCACCCCTTAGAGGTAATTTAGTTTTTTTTTTTTTTTTCCCCAATTCCTGAAATTCATAAATTATAGTTGGTATTAATAGCCATGTGTTCCAAATGGTTTTCCTGTTCATTCTTTTTAGTATTTTCGATCCTCAAACCCCCAGTTTTAACTCTAAAAAGATTAAAAGTTGGTTACATTTTTACTAAAATTATGCATAACTTATGAACAGCATGGGTTTCTGCCACAACAAATTTAACAGTTTAGAGTTGGAGCAAGGCTTGTGGTGTCAAAATATCAGCTTACCCACAAAAAAGGAAATAATGAGAAATTAGAATTAGTTCCATCACTCTACAGATATCATAAGAAATGTTTAACATGATATTTCAAGAACTTTTAAGTAAGGTTGTGTTGATAGACATAAGTAGTTAATCCCTTACCTGTTGTAGATAATTCTATTTATCTTCTTTTGATATAACTAGATTAGTTGGGCTTGGAGGTAGAAGCTAACAGCTAGTTCCAGAAGGGCAAAGCCCAGAGCAGACTTCTATCATAAAACAACTCCAGTCTCAAAAATAATAGAGCAGTTAATGCCAGCACTATTTTGTAAACCTTTAAACTTGTTTAGTTTGGGACAGGTGTTCTGGCTGCGCATCCCCAATGACCTGGCTTAGTCTTGACCCCCCCCCCTTCCCAGTTGTTAGCATCAGCCTCCAGGAGCAGCTAATCTTGATTTATACTGCTCTATGGCAATACATTTAGCAACATCATGTTAGACATAATCTGCTTATAACTTTTTACCTGAAGCTCACTTAAAAAAAACTTGACTTTGAGTTTATACTTTAAGCCTGCTTTTAGACGTCACTCCAGTAAGGTGTTAGTCTTCCAACATGGAGAATTAAAAAATGAGTTCAAAAACAGCGGTAGACATTGGATCATGAATTCTTATATTACCCAGGACAGACACTACCTACATCCTCACTAAGCCCCCAACTATCTGTTATGTAGATGATTGCGTGGGAGCACTGGGTAGAGATAGTGCTAGTAACAGCTGTCTGGCTCTCCAACGTTGCTCTCATGGCAGCAGGTGGAAACCCATGATGGAGACAGACCTGTCAGCTGAACCATCCAGATGAGCTCTGACATTATGTCTTGAGGCACAGACTGACTATGATTGCTATACAACCTTTCCCTCTGTGCTTGCATCATAACTGTTCAGCCCAGGAAGCTTTCTTATGTTCCTAAGTCAAAGTCAGTGCATGTCTGCTTCTTGCATCCAGGCCCTAATAAATTACATATTTTACTTTTATTGCTAAAGAAGTAACTGAACTACAAGTGTCCCAAGAGGTGGTAAGACCTCAGCAGCTGAGGCGAGCTGGTCTTTGTATTTGATTATCTCCTTCATTTGCATCTTCCTCGATCAATAATCCAGGGATGGCGAGACGAACATCAAGACGGAGAGAAAAGTGGAGTCAGCACATCTTAATATGGGACCTGACAAGTACAATTAATCAGTGTAGAGTACTTTCTGTAGTCTGTCTGTTAGCAGCTTCTGTTTATAACTTAATAACATGTTCTCAAATGTGTTTTGGGATTTTGTAAAATTATTTAAGGGTCGTTTTAAATCCTCTATCCTGTATTGAAGTTTTAGTTACTCTATATAATGAAACTCCAAAAGATAATTGTCAGTTTCATTTAAACTATGCTAAATAAATTCAGCATTTTGTATATTCATGTCAATAATTTCAAGAAATTTGGTTGTATTGATTAGCGTATCTGTTAGTAACAGATACGTAAATATAAAATATTTGTTTACTGACTTTTTTTGTTGCCATTTTTTGCTGTGATCTGTTACGAATGAATCATTTGAGGTTTTTTGGTGCCTGGTCAGCTGTTTATTTTTTAAATTTATTTATTTATTTATTTATTTATTTTTACATGTCCTGTCCAGCAGTGTGGCACTCAGAATTGTTGTCTGAGTGTCAAGGTGAGGCCCAACAGATTTACTTTCACAGGCAGAGCATTACTGCTTTCGCCATGATGCTCCACGTGATGTACATATGAAACTTTATTAGAAATTGCTTTGGGTTTATTTCAAATGTAATGGACACAGAAACAAAAAAGAAAGGAGAAAAAATGGGGGAAATGTGGAAAAAGGTGAAAAGGGAAAGAAGGAGATAGAAGTAGAGGAGAGAAAGAAGCACAGAATTAACACAAGTCAGCACCCTTGAAATCTTGGGCCCCCACATTTAATGGGGAGCCCAAGATGATCCAGGAGAGGAGGCAGCCTAAAACCCAACCTGACAGATAAACAGGCACACACAGATACAATCTCACATTCCCACCCTCATGTTCACACACAAACATTCACACCTACTTACCCAACGTAAACACACACAAAAATGGACGTCACACACCTGCTCCCACTTCCCACACACACTCTATACTCCCAGGGCCAGGTAACGTCTCCCAGAGGGGCAACCCGTCCCCAGACCCAGGAGATGGTTCCCTTCTTTCTGGGGTGGAGAAGAGCAGACCCCTGCAACCCTCTACAGCAGCAGAGCAGCCCATGAGCCCATACGAGGGCTGGGCACTCGAACAACCCGGGCCCAGACGACAGCACCGACCCCATCCTAAGATGGGGTCAGAAAGAGTCCACACAGTCCAAACGAGCCCCCAGCAAAAAAAAAACAAACAAACAAACAAACAAAAAAAAAAACAAATAAAAGACAAAAAGCTATCATTTTAAACTGTGGCTTCAAAATTCTGACTAGTGTCTTTGCATGGTATGCTTTTTGTATGTATTGATGAGATACAACTGAACTGTCTTTAAAACATTTATAACCTGACAAGCTTTAAATAAAATGGCATTGGAACTACATCCCAAAGTTTTATTTACTGAGCTTGTTTGTTGTCGTTGATTGTATTAGTCTGAAGAGAGACTTGACACCAGTCCTTCCCTTTTGTGTACATGCGTTTTTGGAGATTGGTATTTCCATGAAAATTATCCCAATGCTAACCCTTGAAGAGATTTTGGGGTGTTCGGAGTTACAATTAAAAAGGGCACATGCAACAAAGCCCAGAACTCTGCACATTATATGGAAAACCGTTTATTGTTGTCCAGTGCAACACTCAACTTGTCTTCAGTTCAGTACGAGATGGCTATGATCCATCTGTTTCCCAAGCCACATGCTTAATATGTCAAGGTTATTACATCTCCAAATGGCTCCTGCAAGTCTGAGTGAATGTCACTGTAAGCCAGACAATTAAAACACCAGTTGGACTCATGTGGCCTGTCTTGTGTGACATTGGTTACGTTGGCTTGCTTTAAAATGATTTAATGTCTTTATGAAGTTCACAGACTTCTAATCATAATCTGCAATTGCAAAGATGGTTAGATTTCAGTCTTCTAAGGTACTTGAATATAAGGTACAAAGGAGAAAAAGTTTAAAAAAAATCTAACAGTGATGTACTTTTGTCCTGTAAATCTGAATGGTTCACGAAATAATTTCTTAAAGCTACAGATCCAAAAAAGAATCAGACTTTTGAGGTTATGAGACTCAAAAAGATAAAACTTATGCCATCACCCACAATAACAGTTTGACCTTTTTTCATAATGTGTTCCTTTTAAAAAAAATGTAATAATCCATCCTCGCTGGTGTGAGTGGTTGGTTAGTGATGAGTATTTCACAATATTTTTTCTTAAGTTATTTCTTTTATAAAAATCAGTGACAGCAGTGTGAGGAGTTTCACACCAGTCTGAGCAAATCATATGATTTAGAAATTAGTTGGATAAATGAAATGGTACAATCTTTTGTCTGAATTATCTATTCTTCCACTTTCAAGTTTACATGCTGTCATCATCAGACTAAAAATTATGATAATTTGGGGCTTTTAATGATTTATCTGGACTTTCCTTTTCCTGGGCTGCGATTACCTTAAATGCATTTTGAAAACAAGAATTTTGTGCAGTAGCCTTAATGGATTAGAAAAACAAGTGTATATATAGGCTTAAATATATACATATAGAGACTTGAATATTTTATTCATGGTGCTCAAGACTCTAACTTAAAGTTGTAACACAACCTGTTGGATTGCCCGCATTTTACACAAGTGCAAACTATTGATGTATCAACCCATTGCTAAGGTCTGGGTGAAGAGAAAGTGGGTTGGTATGTTCAGGAACAACCCAGGAACCACCAAGGCTCAAGCCTATCACAAACCGGAAACTGCTGCAACACCACTGAGACTGGCCGCAGAGAAGCTAATTTCACATAGACTGAAATTAAAAGCTGGAGTTACAGATATGGAAAAGACTCAGTCCCTCCAGAAAATGGTTTTATGGTTAGACTGAACGAAGATTGAGCTATTTGGGCAAAGTGTGAAGAGATATTTTTTAAGGTGTCAATGCGTTGCTAAGAGACAGTTAACTAAATGTTTATGGAAATACACAAATATATTCAGAACTGTCTGTAGGACTTTGATTCTGTGTGGGTAGGAGAAAATGCACTATAAATGAATTGCAATTTTATGTTGTATAATCATTTCACAACAAGTTAAATAAATCATTAAGAGCCCAAACTGAAGTATAAAAACTTGTAACTGGGAGTTTAAATCCTTATAAATACCTATTGCATTTTCCCCAGTAATTTGTATTCCAGGTTCTCCACCTGTTTACACAGAAAAATAACATTTGATACAATGCAGCAAAAATAAGTCTGTCCTTATCTGTACACCCCGGCATATCTCACCTAGCACCAAGGGATGCAGGTATCCATTGATATTCAAGCGCAGTGTGCATGTCAGGAGCGCTTTGTCCAACTGAGCAGCACAGGGAAGACAGTGTTTGACACTGTGTCTCAATATTTAATTATCTACAGCTGCTACAGGGCAAATAGAATCATCTGTACGATCTGCAGACATCCCTGGGCTCTGCTCAGGTGGAGAAACGCATATAGAGCATTCATGTGCTCTTAACATGTTCCTTGCAAAAGTGTGTAAAATGGAAACATCACTGCTTTTGTTGAATCGAGCACATTCAGGAAAAAAGCTGTCCTCCTGGAAGAAACAGAAAAACATTGTAAATTTCACATAGTGATGTCCTGAAAGATTTGTGACTGATCTTCTGGCTTTTCTTAGCTTGAAGAGATTAATAATATAGTGTTGCTTCAGGCAGAGTCCCACATCAGCAGGGTAAATGTATTTCCAGTCTAATTAGTAAGATGCTCAGTGGTATTATGTCTCTCTCAGGAAAATATATCAATCTGCAAACACTGTGGGGCTGGATTAAATACAAAATAAATAATGTTTTTGGCGATTGTCTTTTAAATGTTAAATGCAGACTCTAACCTGAAGTATTTTATGCAATAGCTTAGTTAAGTTTATTAAATGGCTTTAGAAACTTTGCTTCAAGAGGAAAGTGACATTCTTAATCTCTCTTCCTTCCCTGTGGTCTGTGTGGTTTTGCCGTAGGGAGTAGAGATGCATTGTACACCTCACTCTGGATTCATACTTTCAATTGCTTTACCACAATGACTCAGTCAGAGCTGAGACTGACTTTATTGTGGCTTCTCCCAACAGAATGTGAAGGCACTCAGACATGCTGGGCCTCTTATGCTTTCATCTACTTGGGAAAGGAACTGAAAAAAGAAAGTATTGTGAAAAATGTCAAAGTCACTCTGCTGAATGACTGCTGCCTTGTCACTCATGTGTTCAGACAAACTTCTGGTCATAAGAAGAATTGGGTGAAGGAGTTTGAATTCAGTGTTGATTTTCTTTAATCTGATCAAAATTCTGTCATACACATTGACTGATGTTAAGATAATTGTCCCTCAGTTGTACCTCCACCACACTTTTTTTGCCATCAACAAAATACTGGACGGATATTGGACAGGTCTTCTTGGAAGAATTCCTGGAGTTTATTTCTAACTGGTTGGCTTTCTTGCATGAACCACACTTGTAAGCATTATCCACAAATCTTAAATGGGCTTTAGGCAGGAGCATTAAGACTGGCATTTTCAAAGCTGAATATTTGCCTCCTTTGTGCATTCTAAACCAGCTTTTCTGTGTGATTGGGTCCGTTTCCTGTTGGAAGACTCATCTGTGTCCAGATTTCACCCATTTGACCCAATGTTTCACCCCATATGAAGGATAACTTGTAAGGATATTGAAGAACAAGCTAGAGTAGGGACCAGATCTGGAGAGCTCCTTCAGTGACAGACTGCTGCAACTTTGGTATACAAAGGAGCATTATCATAGGTCCTAGTCCTTAAGGCGCACTGCCCTGCATGCTTTAAGTGTTTCTCTGCTTAAAACAGCACCCCTGATTTAAATTTATGGCTTTTACTGAACTGCAATCAACTGATTGCTGTGTGTTAAAACAAGGAAACATCTGCAACAGACCCTACTCAGTTGCATGTTTACTTTAAAAGAGGTATTTACAGTCTTTTGTCAATTAAAATTCAAAAATAGGAAAGGAAAATTAAATGCTGAAACTCATATTACCCAAGGTTCTTCAAAGAGTTGTTGAAGATGCTTATTTTTTGTTTTTGTCATGTTATTCTTACTTATTTTAGTTTTTCACAATTTTATTTATTTCATTATATTTATTTTACTATTTTTTATTTTTACTATTCTTATTGGACAATTTAAAAAGCCAGAGATAAAATAGCTGGAAAGCCTGGTGGTGGCAGCACCATGATGAGGTGCTTTGTTAATGCCAGTTGCATTGATTCTTTGCACAAAGTGAGTTATAAAGGACTTCCTCCAAATTCCTTAATGTCACCTAAAATCAACAGTTAGATGATTGATGCTTTGATACAACTAGACAAATATTCTAATCAGACCACCAAACAGGTTTTAAAATGAATAAAGCAGGCTGATATAAAGCTTTTGGATTGGCCCCAACCTCTTTTCTGTTGAAAATGTGTGGAGAATGTTGAAAAAACCACCACTATACCAGGAAACCAAGCGATTTAAATGAGCTTGACCATTTCTGATTGGAAGATTGGTCAAATATCAAACCAGAATCATGCAAGAGACCTGCTGACAGCAACAAAAATCATGTGGTCAAGATAGAACTTGCTGAGGGACTTTAAAGAAAACATTAGCGGTTGTATGCGTTAATGGATCATTTTGACTGTGTTCATTAGAAAATCCACAATAAATTTAAAAACCATGCATCCAGATATTGTCATTAAATTTAAATAGTTTTATCTTGCAGTTTTATCAAGTTCCAGTTATTTCCTGAAAGAAAAGCAGCTCAAATAAATCAAAACCTAAAACAAATCGAGAATTTAGGCCCATGATTGTATGTAAACTTCTCAGGAGAACTTTATTGTTATTCCAAAAGGTGGACTTGGAATTATGTTATTCTTGTAGAAAATGCGTACATTTTGTTTGAAAGAACAAAGAAAATAGACATGCTCAATCCACTAAAGAGGATGAGAGACAGAGCACCAGAGGGAGAATAAAAATGAACGAATTAGAGTGACAGGAGACATGGATTGAAACTGGTTGGTCAGCCTGGCATTGTCCTGGCACCACTGAATGCCTGATCCATTGAAAAACATTGTGCCAGCAGCTTAGACAGAGAGGATTATCAGAAGCCACTTTCAGCCACTTAAGCAAGCCACAACTGCAAACAGCATGGTCCAAGAGAATGTGAAACAAAGGAGTTAGAGAACAGATGAATGCAGGCATAAAGACTTTGCTTAATGTCAGACAGCTTTTGTATTGTAAATGGAGCTTTTATGCACTTTTGCTACTGTTGTTTTAGAGTGGTTGCTGTTCATGTTCTCTTTTCGCTGAACAAAATGGAAAAGGGCAAGGGGAATGACGAAGACACTGAGAGGGAAAAAGCAAGATGAGGAAGACGAAGCAAGCGCCAGCGAGTTACTGCCACTGGACGGTTGTTGCTAAGCGGTTAATCTTTCATGCTTGGAGAATACAAACGATCTTGTAATCGTCCCTGACCTTGACATGAACAGCGAGGTGGTGAGGGAGCTGGGCTGTTTTGCATTTCCCACAGATGCCTTGCCGAGACACGCAGAACAATTAGCCAACTGGATAAAAAGGAACTGAGTGTGTCTTACGCATAGCATCCGCCTTGCCTCACTTGTGTTCCCATCGGAATGGTAACCTGGCAAAACCCCAAACCACAGCTTCCTTTGATTTCTAATACTTAATTATGATAAAGAAATGGTCATAGCTGCCATGTTGGGTCAGGCTGGACATTCCTGTGGGCCTCGTCAGTCTGGAGTTATTGATTTTACTTTTAAATTGCCATTCCAACAGTTATATATGGTATAATATTGTTGAGCATTAAATATATATAATAAAAAATGTTTTCAGTTCAGTTCAGTTTCCCTAGATGGTTCTTGGAGGTTTTCTGAAGGTTGTCTTCAGTTTGTCTGAACAGTGAACTAACTATTTTAGATAGATCTGTGGATCTGTGGGTTTAACTGTCTGTAATAGGCAATAAATGAAAATGGATCAGGCAGAGCTATGCAAAAGTATTCATACCCTGAAACTTTTGACATTATCATGTTACAGCCACAAAGTTAATGTTATTGGAATTTTATGTGATAGTTCAACATAAACTAAAGTGGAAGCAAAAGTATACCTTTTTATTTTCTTTCATTTTATACAGTTAAAGAATCTGAAAAGTTTGGCATGTTTATCTGTGAAGCCTACTTCTGTCAATTTGAATAGAAGCAAACTTTGCTGCAAGTCTTTAATGCTATGTCTCTAGCAGCTTTGCATGTCTAGGGAAAAACTTTCCCCTTCATTTTGGAGAATAGCTCAAGCTCAGTCAGATTAGAGAGTGTCTGTAAGCAGCATTTCTGTCACCACAGATTCTCCATTGTTTGAGGTCTGGACTTTCACTGGGCCATTGTAAAACATCAACATGATTTGATCTAAGCCATTCCATTGTACCTCTGGCTTGTTGTGGATTTTTTCTGTTTTTAATAACACAAGTGGGAAATTAAAATAAATGGAATCACATTGAACTTTTTGGAGTATTATTTATTGAGAGTGAAGGTCATTCAGATGTAGACGCATGCAACATCAAGCGTTCTCTGCCTATAGTACAGATGTCACTTATACCCAGCATTGCATCACTTGGCAAGTTTCCATTTAAGCATAATGGTTGTGTGTTTTGTGTTTTTTCCTATCTCACACATGCTCTTAAAGGGGCGGTATTATGTAAAATCCACTTTTTTGAGCTTTACATTAATGTTATAATGTAAATTCCCTCTTCAAAAACATACCTGGGGTGTTGCTTTGATTCTTTCATGCATGTCTGAGAAATCCTTTAATCTCCCGTGGCAGTCATTCAGCTGTGCAAAATATCTGGGTTGACCCAGCTCCGCTTTTGAGATGCATTTCTTCCTTGGAGCTGCAGTTTCTAACCTTTCAAGTTTCCACCACACAGAACACCCCTCCCCTGCAACTTCCCCACTCAGCTCCTTTAGACTAGCCAGCAGCAATTAGCAAACACCTGGTGGAACTGCGCATCTGCTGAGCTCATTATACAAGCTACTTCTCAGGGGAACACTGGTAAAAACGTTGTTATAGGGTAATAGAGGAGCGCTGGTGTGATGACTTCCTGAAAGCATAGTGCTGGAAAGAGCAGGACTTTCTTAAAGAGAAAGAGGCCCAGTTTCAAGGCATTAAATTACGAAGTCATTTTTGATATATACAGTATTTTTATAACAACTGAAGATAACATAGTTACTAGATACTAGCTATGAAAGCTAGCTATGAAATGATTCTATGCAGCTGGAAAACACATAATATCGCCCCTTTAAGAAACATGTGGAAGTTGATTGTACTCATCGGTGTGCAGATGGCCATCTGTTTGGACATGTAGCAGTTTTGGTTATTATTGAAGTGAATGGGACAGTTCCTCTTGGAAAAAGTCCTGCTAAGACTATCACCCTTGAACTGAGAAACAGTACTAAGATAATAAAAAGCCAAAAGAATACAATTGAGTACAAGTCAAAATCCATCAACAGGGTGCATGTTTAGGGTCATTCTTCTGGAAGGTGGACTTCTGTTCCAGTCTCAAGTCTTTTGGAGTCTCAAAGGTTTTCCTCCATTATTGGCCTCTGGGAAGCCTCACTGCCCCTGCTTAAAAAAAGGTGCCCACAGCACGATGCGCCCTCTACCATGTTTTACTGTAGAGGTGGTATTTTCAGGCTGTTGTACAACGTTAATTTACCACCACACACAGTATTTTGCATGTAGGCAGAAACTGTTACATTTTGACACACCTTCTTTCTATTTTTCAATTATAGAAAAACTTTCTTTAGAAACAGTTTTCTTGTTTCCACTTTACTATCAAGGCCACATTTATAGAGTGTTTTACTTATAGTTGTCTTGTGGACAGTTTTTCCAGACCTCTGAAGCTCCTCCAGAGTTACCATGAGCCTTTTGGCTGCTTCTCAGATTAATTATCTTTTTGTCTGGACTGTTGGTTAAACTTTTAAGATTTGTTATTTTATCAAATTTGAGAACTATATATGCTTTTCTTTCAACTGCAGTTATGCACTACTTTGTGCTGTTCTTTCACATAAACTGAAACAAATACATTGAACTTTGTTGTTGTATTGTGATACTATTTGAAGGGTTTAGGAGGAATGAATATTTTGCCAGGTACTGTACACTTATCTCCTTCCTTAAAGACGGAAGGAGAGGTAGGAGTGTAAAATGTGTGTGCTGCTATTGACCTCTGTGCAACAACCCTGAAATCGCCTTCATGCAATTACTATACTTTTGTCCTCCAATGGCAGCACATTATCTCTGTTATTTAATATGCTGAGAGTAGAGATATGATTATACTTGAGGCAAATTCAATTTCTGTTTTCAGCAGTTTGATTATAAGAGCACAGCCTGAGCTTTTTCCGTGTTAAGCCAATATACTTTTTAGCCTTATTTCACAGAGGGATAATGGAGCTCACTCCTTCTCAGCATCTTAGCCGACTCATTCTCAAAACAGGATGAGCACAATGCCCACAAAGCCCTGCTGGGAGGTATGTTTACTCCTTCAAACAGTCGAGCACCAGTTCTATTGTCTCTCAACTACAATGAAATGTTACGAGCAACAATATCAGATTTAGAGGCACACATTAGCTTTTTTTTTTTTTTTTTTTTTTTTTTTTTTTTTTTTTTTTTTTTTTTTTTTTTTTTTTTTTTTTAAACTAAAACTGCAGTTGTAGTTTCCCCATTTTCTAAAGCAGTTTCTCCATGTGCCTTCTGCTTGACACTGAAAATTTTATGTCTTGCAATTTGTTTGCTCAGATTGCTGCAGCCAGCAGTTCCATCCATCTCCTTTATGTTTGCCCTGGATTCTAAAAATGCGAAGCTTGTTAACATCAAAGGTAAAAAAAAAAAAAAAAAAAAAAAAAAAAAAGTGACGGAAGTTCTTGAAATTTTAAAAGGACATACAGGATTGAAACTCAGAAGGCTTACTTAGAGGAGATTACTTTGACTTCGATGCTTGAGTCTTTTATTTTATCTCGAAATAGTACATTTCAAAGGATTAGATCCTTATTACATGCCTCTAGAGTACAGTATTTTTAGCCACTTTTTGACATTTGAGTATTTTATAACAACTTGGAGAGTAGTTAAATATCTATCAATTGTAATTATGACAGCAAAAAAGAAAAAAAACATGTCCATATGATCAAAAAGGCTCAAATTATTAACTTTTGAAAGAGTGGTTTGAAAACATGATATATATATATATATATATATATATATATATATATATATATATATATATATATATATATATATATATATATATATATATATATATGATGATGATGATTCTGGAAAAAAAAAGTAAAAATTAGATTTCTCAGAATATTAAAATATTTTCAAAAACCAATTGGGAAAATTTGTTTTAATCAGGAATGTTATGGCCTTCGCAATCATTTTGAAACACTGCTGACTTAATAGTTGTCCAGCAGGCTGTCAATAACACCCTACACAAAGATGGCAAGCCACAAAACGTCTTTGTGTTGGCTGTTTAGAGATCTGTATTCAAATGTAAAAATGGAAAGCTGAATGGAAGGAAAAGGTGTGGCATAAAAGATGCAGATGCAACAGAAAATACATCTATGAGAAAACTGTAAAGCAAACCAATTCAGGAGTGAGATATTCATTGGATTGTAGTAAGTCGTGCTAAAAGATCCACAACCAAGTATTGAGCGTAAATACTCAAGGCCAAAATTATTCGTAGCCCTTGCAGATTTAGGTTTAAAGTAATCTTTTAATTTAACCAGCATGTTTCTTCTGACTGGAACTAATTTTGGAGTCTCAATCTCAATCCAACAGAGAATTTGTGGGGGGAGCAAAAAAATAAGATCATGGCAAGGATGCCTCCCAGCCTCAAAGACTTGAAGCTCATCGCCAAAGATAAATAGTCATCATACCAGTGGAAACATGCTAAAAACTGCTTGGCAATTATTATAGTAGTTTAATTGCTGTAGTAATAAAAAATATTTTTCCAAGATTATTGAGAAGGATTTAAATAAGTTTGGATAGACCATTTTTTTTTATAACAAAAAAACCTTATTTTATTATCATTTGAGAGAGACCCATTTCCTATCAGAAATAAACTTCTTAAATGAAAATATTTGTCATTCTAAATCTGCAAGAAGTATGAATAATTCTGGGTTTAACTGTATACAGTACATAGATACACTTTTTAATACAGGTCCTAATATTAGTTATATGATTGAATATAGTAAAAGTAGAATACAGTAATGTTGTAGATGTTATAAATAACATAAAAAGTAACTGAATTTAGCGTCATTAGCTATCATTATGTTAACCATAATAATCAAAATTAACATAAATTAACACTTAAAATAACTGACACTGTGGATTCAAATGGTATGAGTTTTAATTTTTTTTTCATTAAATTATGAAAAATAAATGAACTTTTTAAAGATTTTTCCAATATACTGAGATGCACCTGTTCTGAGCTGCGGTGTGGAGAGAAGGTCAAGGTGATGGAGGCACTGACCAGCGATGATGGAGATGTTTGGGTGTGTGCTTTAGTTATTAACACGATCATTTCTAGCTTCACCTTTAACAGATCAAATATGTTTGCAGTTGGAAAAACAAGCAAAATTGTGACATTTACTTACGTTTTGAGCTCTCCCACAGTAGATGTTGTATGAATATCATTGTTTGCACTTTGGAATGTGCAAATGAGTGCAGAGAGGTGTTGATATGGATACCTAACAGTTAGTTAGCAATGGTTAAAAAAAAGGATTTCCTTGTTAACACAACGTTCTAACTGCAGTCACCTTTGGATGTGTACGACTTTAGTTTATGGTTCTTCTATTTTTAGTGCTCACAGTATAAAACCCCCTACTGCGCTGTAATTTCACATCTTTCCATCTTTTAATGATGGAGACATTTATTTTGTCATCAAGATGAGTTAAACTCTTGTTAATTTTTGATCCATAATAGTCAATGATCAAATATTATTCAACCAATGTTGTTCATTACTCCATACAGGACTACAGCAAAAAAATGTTGCCACTAATCAGATAAAATTTGCTCTATTTATTAATAGGTCATTACACTTTTAGTAGACTTTTATTTTTTTCCTGTTGTTTTTAAAGGCAGGTAAACTTGTAGAAAATTGTAATTTACTGCTTTGAATTTTACACAGTGAGAAACTGATTACTTTTCAGCTTATAACAATAAAGTCTCGTACTCTCTTTTTCTTCCAGCTCGTTCTGATGCAGATGAAGACCCATGTCACAGGGCCTACTGTGGAAGAGGCCGACAGTGTGTGCTGATGGCGGAAACTGGGCGCGCGGAGTGCGTTTGCCAGGAAAAATGTCGGCCCTCCTTTGTGCCTGTGTGTGGCTCAGACGGCAGGTTTTACGAGAACCACTGCGAGGTTTACCGCACCGCCTGTCTGGAAAGGAGACGGATCTATGTGGTACACAGCAAAGACTGCTTCTTCAAAGGTCAGTCTTTTTAGTTGTTACACTGATACAATGGAGGACTGTAGCACAAGGCAGGAAAAAATCTTGGAAAGTTGAATGCATTAGTAACAGAACACTCGGTCTGAGTAGATTTGACCCTGTAGAAACACGGACACATTTTTTATTGCATTTTTATCGGTGATTTTAGCCCTAATTTGGGTATTGAAATTAAAATAAATTATTCCTGTGCTTTTATATTATATTTACTACTTTCCCAGTTTTAGAAAGCATTGAATCAGAAACTTAAAAGAAAATCTTACATCTCTTGTTTCCATGTTGTTTGTCACTTCACTCTAGTATAAAACCTTCTAAAATAGCCTCTTCTAAAGTAGATGTTAAAAAAAAGTTGAAGCTACAGTTATTTTTGGGAGCCTGGTTCCATGTCAGCACAACTTAAAAAAAAACAGATGCATACATATAGAGCTGGCAGCACTTTTTTGTCATGTCACATTAGGGAGGAAAGTGTTCCTGACAGACACCACCATGCATATCTAATCCACATTTGAGATGTTCAGTCTGCACATTAAGCTTCAACTTGATCTCTGAATGCAAACCAGTGGGATATTGAAAACGTTGGGAATAAGTCATGGGTATCGTATTTGTGTGTGAATTTGTGTGTAAATTGCAAGTAATTATTGCAGCTGATACACAAAGGCGTCATCGGTGGACATGGCTCACATTGGCCTTAAGTGGTTTTCACAATCACAGTCTGTATTGGCGTTTACGGCTCAGGAAATGGAAAGTTGGTGTATTTGAACCCATTACTGCTTACATGCTGGAGCCAAAGATGTGTCATGTGTTTCTCCATTTATTTAGCATTTTTAGCATTTTGGATTTTTTGGTCCATTTTTATTATGTACATTAAATGTGAAGAATCTTTAAGCCTAAAAAAAAAAGATAACATAGACCCTTAAAGCTGTATTGTAAAAAAAAAAAAAAAAAAAAAAAAAAAAAAAAACTTTTTTCATGGTTTTAAGATTTTTGGAGGGTAGATTTACTTTCAAATGTGATAGGCCTAAAAGCTCAGCTGTGAAAGCCTATTTCCTTCAGCTCAGGGCCATGACCAAAGTCACAATGTCAGATGTAGCAAGTAGTCATGCAGACTTTCGTTTCATCGTTTTTGGCTCTTTGTGATTCATCCTACACTGCCAACACATACAAGTTCACTTTAGTAAAAGTAAGAGTAACACATTTTGCTGGTGCTGGTTTCTCTACACATGTTTCCACTGAAAGAGTAAATTTCTGATTTTGTTCAAATATAAATCTTGGAATAATTTCCCACCTTTTTGACCATCTATGTTGCAGCAGAACAATGAAACAACGAAACTAAAAATGACATTTTTGACTTTAATCCTTCAAAAAAGATAGTTAGGCGTCCTTGGCCCGATGGGGGGACTAGAGACAACTGTGGTGGTTGGGACTTGGTAGGCCGGGGCTGTGGGCCATAATTGGGATGGAGGCAAAGGTGGTTTGGGTTGTGCCTTGATGGACAGTAGGGGTTTGGAGGTTGGGTGTGCTTGCCAGGGCCTGTGTGTTGTCTGGTGTCCAACGGGTCTTTGGGTCCTTGACTGTTGGCGGGGGGCGAGCTGTGCTTGGCAGGCCCGGGTCTTTCCAGTCTTCCCTCCTGGAATCTTTGGGGATTTCTGGGTGGTACCAGGTGGGCAGGGCAAGTGGGGGCCAGTTGGGGAGCTGACCCTCAAGGGAGGACTCTTACTGGTGCCTTGTTGCCCACCCTCTCCTCCCCAAGATATGCAACACCACCTATCAGTAGGGTCTTGAGGTGTGGGACAATGGGGTGGGGGACACTCTGTTCTTAGCAAGCAGTGGAGTCTCATACACCCCAGCCACAGCCGCAATTTTAATGCACCTTATACACACATCTGCATTCATCTCAACACTTAATATTAAAACAGACACGCATGGAAACACTGAGGGATGGAGGGGGTTGTGGTCCCTGGTAGGAGCCCAGCACTCTATGCTGCAGTCAGAGACCCTCTGGCCATCCCCAACCCCCCAGCACCTGAGCTGGTTTGGCATTCGCTGGAGTTGTGGGGATGGCCAGGGGGTCTCTGATGGCGGCATGGAGTGCTGGGCTCCCACCAGGTGGCCTATGGCTAGCCTATGGCTACAGGAGATATGTCGGGCCTAAATGGATGCAGCAAACATTTGAAAGAAGGTCCACTGATCAGGTGAGACCAAAATTTAGGGTGTATTCACACCAGAAAAGTCCTTTGCTTGCTTGTTTGGTGTGGTTTGCTTTCACATTGTGCTTTTTTGCAAGCGGACTATGATTTGTAAACAAAACTATCCAGCACCAAAACGGGTGACTTCCCATTCAAAGGGGATGGGGCAAAGGTGATGTCACAAACTATATGAGTGTGTTGATGGCTGGTCTGTTATGACACACATAAAGTTTTATAGAGCACTTTCACTGCTCGAGCCTAATAATTAAAGATGCAAGCCCTTGCAGCTCAGTGCTGCTCCGGCCTTGTGGCGACCGCCGGAGCTCCAGCACCACCACCTAGTGGGATGACCATTGCTCCCATTGCTCCCATCACTCCAGAAATGATGGGAGAAGGACAGAGCACCGACCCAGGAAGAAAACAAACTTGTAAGTTCTGTTTGCTGCATTTTATCGTGCACATTTGTGCTGTTATTACAACTGCAATACCAGTTTGAATGTCAAGAGCAGCTCATTCAATGCAGGTTTCGTGATGAGACATTTCTAATTTTAGAATGGCATCAGCAAATGCCTGCTGCAAGCTGAGTGAGATGAGGCACTCTGCTTGTTCTGACCTAGAACATGCTGGTGGCAGCATTGCTAAGCAGAAAACAGTGGATCAGGTTGGACTTCAGTTCAATCAGTACAAGCAGTAGTAGCGGTAGCAACACTGAAGGGCCCATTGTTACCATAAAGCCCAGCAATGGTAACTTGTGAAGTCCAAAAAGATATATATATCCTGTAGCTGGTTTGGATCGAGGACAGTCTGTATTCACACCAGAAATGAACCGGACCAGAGTTCATCTGGAATTGAACTGAGACCACTTCAAAAAGTGGGTCTCAGTCTTTTTGTTTGGTCCATACAAGAGTTTGCTTGAGTGTATTCACACCTGCACAAAAGGTCTGAACCAAAGGGGGAAGATTGGTCTGTGTAAAATGGACCAAATGTGTCAGGTGTCGATACACCCTTAACCTTTCGGTCTGCACGCGGAATGCCATGTGTGGTGGAAAACTAATCTTCCACATTGAACAAACCATTTCCACAATGAAATTGTTGGGGTTGGTCACCTGTTTAATAATGGCTAATTTATAGTGAGCAGACGGTTTAGCCGTTTTTTTTATTGTTTTTGGCAATCCATTCTTTTGTATGTTTTCTGTTTCACTTTACTGAATATATCATGTAACATCAGGTGTTCTCTTATTAGCGTCAAAGAAGAATTTTGCTTCCTTCATCCTTCCTGACATCCTTAGTTACATGTGTTTTATCAAAAATATATTTTATTTATTTTATCCTTAGGCAATGGGGGCGATATGACATGTTTTTACGCTTCAAACTACAGTAGCCTCTACAAGGGCAAACATAGCTGCTGAGGTGAAAGAGTTTAGCTCTCTATCTATAGGTAACTAAATATTCTCTTTGAAGCAGAAGGAAAGCTTAAGCCTCCTTCTGACTTAGAAGGTTTTATGTCCTCAAAAGTGTTTTGCAAAGGATTTGTGACTGCAGAGATGAGTTGAGAAGATGACAATAAACCTCTGGCTTGGTGGGGCTTTTTGTTCGGTCCTCTTGCTGGCTTCTTTGCGTTCAGTCTCTTTGTCCAATACTTTAATTTATTATATTTCAGGACAAATTATAATATAAATTGCCATATACTCATAAATTGACAGATAATACACAAGAGTAAAATAGAGGCAAAACAGGATCACAAGATTTGTGTTTTTCCTCACTTTCAGAACTTAGTTTTTATGCAGCACTTTTAGGATTATTCTGAGCTGCTCTAAGTTTTCAACATCACAAGACTTTACAGAAGGCAAAGAAACCATAAATGGCTTAACAAAGAGATTACTTTGCTTTCTAAAGGAAATTAATAAAGGTATCTGACATTAAATGACTAAAATAGGTGTGCATTGTCAGTTTTTGACTCTGGCAAAAGCATTTTCCCTCTAAGCCAAAATTAAGAGAAAAAAAAAAGTAAGCTTGTGATGCACACAAAAGTACTGTTTTTTTCTTGTGAACATCATGGGTTGTCTGGGTATTTTTGTTCATTTACATTTTCACAATTGGGGCAAAAATATTTTTTAAAAAAACTGTGTTCTATTGTGATTTTTCATTAGAATTGTTATAGAACTTGCCACCTCAACTGATAAGTTAAAAAAGTTTATACAATATTATCAATCATACACAATTTTAAATGGAGTGAAAATAAGCAACAGCATCTGTGTTATCATGCAGTTTTTCATTTAAATTGAATTTTGTAATCCAAATTTGGATTATTCTGGGCATCACAAAGATTTGCAAAAACATTTTCATAAATTGCAAAAAACTAACAAATGGCTTAAAACAGATGTTAGTTTACCTTATAGAATACAGGAAATTAATAATGTTATCTAATATTAAATGGCTTAAATAGGTGTACGCTGTCACTCAGGCAAAACATTTCAATTTACCATCAATATTAGTATAACTTATGTAAGATTTAATTCCACCAAAGTGTTGTTTATTAAAAATCAAAATAAATTTTTTTTTGCCTATGTATGATCCATATCCAACTTTTTCATGGCAGTCTGAATGGCCCTAGTCCAATCTTTTCACCCTCCCAAAAATCTGATTAGTGCCACTTCCATATGTGGTACTAAATAAGATACAGTCTGATCATTTTCAAAGCGTCTGCAGTCTGAATGGTCATGTTGCATTTTATCCGACTTTTATGTCATTGACATGAGACAAGCATCATATAATTCTGCACCGGAAAAAGCCAGGCACAGTAAATCCAGATGTGAACAATGACTAAAATGTGTAATTCTGAAAATTCTAAGATTATTAAACATGTCTGTATTCGTGAAACGCATCACAGTCCCATCACTCCTGGTTCAGACTATACAGCCGAACAGACTTCTCTACAGAAGTTGCAGTCGACGCTCCACAAAAGGCCGTTGCTATTAGTTGTGCTTTCTATTTATTACCTTTCTTCATCTTATAATCTTGTGACAAAACTGACGGCCCCTATTGCTCATCAACTTTAAAATTGATCCGTAGACTGTGGCATCAATTATTACTTCCATAAACAGGCGCTGCTTTGTGATATCTACATTCTTCTTCTCATCAACTGTCAACACATAAGTCTGATTACAGTGGCAGTATTCAGTCGTATGGAAGAACATCCAAAAAAAAAATAATTGGTTTAATCAAAAAATTGGACTTGCTGTGTAAAGATAACACTGATCTCACTCTGCACTACACAGAGGCTTCACTCACCTCTGGGTGCTTGATGCCTGAAACTGAAAGTGAACCTGATGTCATGACTTACGTTTTGGTTAGGGAAACTCATCAAACACTAAAATTTCATTCTCAGACAATGATCTGATCCAAATTTCTGTCCTGTGATCTCTTCCCTCATCCATCTACTCGCACATGATCAAAATTTTCATAAATTTGGTATTTTTGTTTGTTACTGTAAGGTTGCTTTGAGGGTATGTGAATGTGGGTAAAAAATATGTTGTATTACCTTAGGTTTTCACTGTTGTTGAGCTTTAACAAAAACCATAAATGGCTTAACATGGTGATAAGATTATCTACTAAAATACAGAAAATTATTTTAAATAAAATTAAATAGCTTAGGTGGACATGGCTTAGGTAAGCCTTCCCAGTTGTCAATAAAATTAGTAGAACTTAGCTGTTTTTCCTACGTCAAACTGTTTTTTTAGAACCAACATTCTGTATCATCTGTGAATTACTAATAATTTACCTTTTACAAATGGTACTAAATAAATAAAATAAAAAGAGAAACAGAAGCCTGCAGTCGCAGAACTGCAGTTTGTTCAAATTAAACTACATTTTTCGAAGTTTCAGCCTGAAATCTCATAGAGGGATGTAATGTAAAAAAAACTGATTTATACATTTAAAAATCTCATTACATTTAGCAATCAGTGGACAGATTTGTAAAAATTAGCATCACAATCACAGATGTTTTCGGTCTCTTCTCATGTGGCGAGTCCTGGGCAATGAGTCGCCCCTCTTCTCATCCTGCCTTTGATTACAACCCTTTCCTTCTGAAGGGGCTGAATAAGAACTAACACAGTTGATTAATAGCTTTCATCATCGTGATGAATAGGAAGCTTCCAGCAAAGGCAGTCCAAAGAGACTTCTGCTTCCATCAGGTTGTTTAGGGCACTCGGCAAGGGGGTCTTTAGTGCATCCAGGTATAAGCACTTCATCAGTGATGAGTATCTCGGGAGTGACACTGCTGGGGACCTAGTGACCTTCAGATCTGATCAGGGATGTGACTGTGCTCGGGGGAGAAATTAGTGCGCAATATCAGGGGGTTATGATGATATGTTTCATTTAAATCAGGAAAGTGATTTATCCATCTATCATACAATAATTCAGGGGTTAATGTATATTTCTTCTGAAAGCAAAACGCACTCCTTTTTGGTGACAAAACTTTTCACTTTGACCAGTGACCAGTTTAGTCAGAAAAGGGAATGTGTAAAAGTTTTTAAGTAATCTGGTTTCATTGACTTAGAAGCATAGCTATGCATAAGTATTCATACCTCTAATTAGTTTACATTTTGTCAAAAAAAAGAACTAGACTTCAATGCATTTTATTTAATGTGATAGACCAACACAAAACAGTGCATAATTGTGAAGAGATAAATGGTTTTAAATTTTTTTGCAACCAAAAATCTGAGGTGAAGGTGAACTTCCGCCCCAGTCCCAGGTCTTTTGCAGCCTCTTGCAGATTTTCTTTCAGTGCTCTCCTGTATTTAGCTCCATCCATTTTCTCGTCAACTCTAAAAGGCTTGCCTATAGATGAAAAGCCTCCTCACAACATGCTGTCTCGTAGCATTTTGCATAATGGCCAAAATGATCAGTTTTGATTTCATCTGTCTAAAGCACCTTCTTAAAGTGTTTGCTGTGTCTCCTACATGACTAGTGACAACCTAAAAGGCAAATAAGTGGACAAAACTACTAATAGTTACCTTGTGAACAGATTCTCCCACCTGAACTTTGGATCTCTGCAGCTCCACCTGAGTTACAAGACCCTTTTGGATGCAACTGTAATTACGTCTCTCCTTGTCCAGACTTTTAGTTTTGGGGGACAGCCATGTCTTGGTAGGCTGGCAGTTGTGGCACAGTCTTTCCATTTTTGGATGATGGATTACATGGTGCTCCATCATGCGTTCAAACACTGCATTAAACTTCTCCTGAACTTTTTTCTTGATCTTTCTCCTGTGTTCCTTAGCCCTCATGATGGTGTTTGTTCACTAATGTTTGGTAACAAACCTCTGAGGCCTTCACAGAAGATATGAATTTATTGGTGATTAAATAATTCACAGGTGTATGCTTCTCTTATAGAGAGTTGACATTTTTCAACAGTTATGTGAATTACTTGGTTCCTTTGGTGTAAAAAATTATTTCAAAAATTGGTATTGCAAAAGTATATGGATGTAACAGTTTTAAGTATGCTGAGGGTATCTAGTTGGATAGTGTTTGGTTGTTTTGGTTGATGATCAGTGTAGTAATACAGGAGACTGTAGCTAGAGGTGCAGATGCTGCAGGCTGTATAGCAATGTATAGTTACATTTCTGGATAGTGTAGACTGGGTAGTTGTAACATAAGGACAAATTACAGAAATATTTATAATATGCAAAATATTTAGTTATTCTCGACTGAAATGTATGTTTATAGTGGATGAGTCAGATAGGAATAGGATTTCGTAAGCACTGGCTTCTTCCTGCTCCTTTTAAAACTCAATATGAAGGCTTCATTATTATTTTGACTTTTATTATATTTTTTGCTGACATTTGCTATTTACATGTTTGAAATAACAATTTAATTCACTCTTTCACTCATTCATTCATTCATTCATTATTAACTGTTACAAACCTACAAAATTTAACAGAATGTATGGAAAATCAAATATTTCAGGTTATGTGCCAGATGGAAATAATTCAGTGGGCCCCTGCCTATTCACAGTTCAGTTTTTATGGAGTCACTTCGTTGCGGATGTTTCTATGGAACATAAAAATTATTCATGTAAACCCCACCCATTCATGGATTTTTTTTTTTTCCATTGTGCATAACTAAAGTATTCAACAGAAAATGCAGTTTATTGGCTGCCATTTGCAAAGCAGTCTATCCAGGAGCACCATTTATTTTCTTTGGCACTGATTGGCTGTACCCCCAACAACGGAAATAAGGAAATATTGGATTCTGCGGTGCTAAGACAGTTTTTATGGTGCGTATTAATGCATATTAGGGTATATTTGGTGTGTGAACTACAAAAATAGGTGATTGTAAGCATTTTTTGGGGGGAGGGGGTCTCCAGTATTCGTGGATTTTGGCTATTTACAGGCGGCTGTGGTTCTTAACCCCAAAAATACCAGGGGTCCACTGTAGTCTGGAAGTGTCCTGATTTGTTATAGCCACTCTAAACTCTAAACCTTCTTGAATCCAAAAGATGTTGCCAGATTTCAACAAACACCACACACTACGTACTATACTTTTGATAATAAATCTCTCTTTCTCAATCCCTTTCAGCCATCCATCATTTACATATCTATGTTAATCTAAGAGCTGCCTTAACCCATCACATTACACTTAATGTGGCAGCTGTAGTTATTGCATCAGCTAAGAGTGCTGTCCCTCCTCATTTTACTCTCAGCTGTCTCTCTGACAGTGCTGTTCCACCGCCGTCCATCTTATTCCTCACTAACCCTTCTGCCTGCTCTTGTGACTGCAGCCATTAACTCGGCCACACAAACACACTGCACTTACAAAGAGGATTAACTTTTGACATGGGTTCAGGCTCTGTAACTTAAGCTGTGTACACAGAGGTTGTACAGTACAGGATACCAGTGGCTTTTGTGTTTGTGTTTGCACTGCTTTGATGCGTCTTGGTGACAAAATGTCAAAAGATTTTGTCGATAAAAAAATGTTTAGTGCCGTTTCATGTTTTATTCTGTTTAAACCGAAAAGATTCTGTCTCCATTTTAACAGATCAAATGCTTCCACATCTAGACAACAATACGGGTTTACAATGTAACTAACTGAACTCCTTTTTGATTCATTTCGACATATATTGTTAGGAACCTCTTGGCTCTCCCCAAGTTGCACATATTTTATCATCTTAAATAAAAGGTTTCCAGCAGAATAGTTGAATTCTGCTGGTCATAAGAAACACTTTAAATCAGAGTGGTCATCCAACTCTGTTAGGCTATCATATAAGGCTAGGGTGAGCTGCCAAGTTTAACATGTCCACTTGTACACACAAATACACTCCTAACACCCTCCAGACTTCCCCTGACAGGTCTTTATTTGTTACAGTGTGCTTATTAATGAGCACTCCACACCACCCTGCTACTTCTTTTTGTGTTATTTTCCCCCAACAGCTTCCTCCTAATTTTCTTCCTCCAGCAGTCACGTGAGTCCTTTCTCATTAGGTAGATCTCTTCCCCACAGAGTCATTACTTAGGATGCATTTGCTGTTCGAAATGGATGCCCTGCCCCAGATAGAGATGTTCCCCCAGCCTGGTTCTGGTCCCTTGCCTCATAAACATCAGTGTCCCCAATGAAATGAGGAGCTGTCTTTTGACCACTGACGTCACATACTGTTTTGAAACTTTCGTGGGACTTTCTCAAGGATACTGTGCTAAAATTGCAAGGCTTTTAATCCGCTATGTGTTTTATATGTGGGGTTTTCTGGTTTTAAAGTATGATGCAATTTTCCTTTTTAAAACATTGAATGAATTTGTGTATAAGTTCATTATATGATTTTTTTATTTTATCTTATTTTAAATTTATCTAATAATTTAGTCAGTTTGTTTTAATCATGACTTTTATAAATTATTCATCCCAAAAAACCCACATACATCTAAAGTTTATATTGAAATACAGTCTACAAAGATGGGGAGAAAAGAAAAAACAACACCAAATAAAATAAATTAACAAAAATATTTACAATCCATACACCCACGACTTCAATAAAAAAAGTGTGCTCCCATCCTCTATGCTCACCTCCCAATTGCCTGGGGATGCCCTAAAGACAACTGACCCCTTCTTACCAGTTGGGAAAAATCATTTGGCAAATAAGTAAGCAGCAGAGACCATGGAGAAACAAATCCTCATATCCCAACAATATATCAGCATCTCTTTTGTGAGGAATAATACTGAACATTTTCCTGCACCACAAAGTCAGAAGTTTATCCTTGAGCCAGTTAATAAGAATACATTTCTGAGCCAGCAACAACTTGTGTCTTTTATAAACTTTTATTCAGATGCTTAATTGAGAAGAACCTTTGACTATGTTTACACAGCAGGCAAATGCGACCCAAATCCATTTTTTTTTTTTTTTTTTTTTTTTTTTTTTTTCCCCAAATGCAACCCATATCAGACTGTTTCACAGCAGTCTGAATGACCCAGTTCCGTTGTTTTCACCCCCCAAAAAATTATTTGTGTCACGTCCATATGTGGTACTAAATCAAATATCGATACATCAATTGTTTTCAAAGCATCTGCAGTCTGAACTGTCACGTAGCATTTCAGCCAACTTTTATATCATTGATGTGAGATGTGAATCATAATTCTACACCAGAACAATCCAGACACAGTAAATCCAGATGTAAACAATGGCTGAAAATTATACTTATGAAAATTATGATATTATGAAAGAGGCCTGTGTCAGTGAAGTGCATCACGTCACAATCCCACCACTCCTGGTTCCAACTCCACATCCAATCAGAAAAGCAACTTCTCAACAGAAGTTGCTGCCAATGCTCCACAAAAGGCCATTGCTATTAGTTGTTCTTTCTTTTTATTATCTTACTTCATCTTGTTATGATCTTGTTGGGATCTTCTTACTATCACCTCCCATTGCTTACTTCTGTAAACAGTGTGCTGCTGTATGACATCTATGTTCTTCTTCTGCGCATGCAGGTCACTTTGGAGTCGTAATCTGTTCACACTGGCCCGGCCATTGCCTTCCTGCGCTATTCCGCTCGCTTCAGTGGAATTACATTTAATTGGATTTCTCTGGTAGAATTTCAACCTGGCCAATCAGTGAACAGAAGAAGTTGTGAATGATGACGCTGATTTTCTGCGCTGTTTTAGAATTGTAGTCAGCGTGTAGTTTTAGCAGTTTTAGCAATGGCAGCGGAGGAAGTGAAGGAAGCCATTCAATCCATGTTGACCGTGCTTCCAAATATTGAATTAACATCAGCAGCCATCTTTTTGGCCCAGCACTTATGTCTTAGCAGTGGGTGATGGTTGTTTACAGCGCAGACAATATCCAGTAAGCTTTATAGCATTGAAATTGCGCATTACATACATCATGGACAAACGCTGAGGTTTAAAACCTTAACAGAGTCCACACCTCCAGGAAGCAACTGTTTCTCAATAGCTGAGAGGCCAGATCTTCTGTACGAAGCAGAGTGTAGTACAAAGGGCTGGTTTTTACCAGGCTAGTTCCCACAGAAGTTTGATTATGGTTGCATCATTCAGTAGTATGAACGACCACACACACAAAAAAATCGTATTTCAGCAAAAAATTTTCTCTGTCTCACCTCTGACACAGACTGGGATCCTTTTCAAAGACTATTAATCCAGAGAAACACACAATCTAAATTGGATATACCACAGCACATACATTCAGAGGCATTAATACGTGTGGTAGCTTCTCAGGGGGATGTTTATTCACGCCTAAGAGATTTTGACATGCCTGTCACACTACTGGCACTGCCTATCACTTTTCCTTCTTAGAGATGAGCTGTACTCTGAAGGCACTACATTTATCTTCTGGGATGATTAGCCTTTGATGTGCTTTGCTTTCCTGCCTCCTCTGTAGGGTCGCATTGATAATTGAAATAGGAGATATAAGCAAATTAGAAGAAACAACTATACTGTTTTTAACTTGTATTAAAAAAAAAAAGGACATTAGACACCAACAACACATTCTTTCAGTCATTAAAATATAATTAATTCTGACATAGTCTATCAAACGTCTCTTTTGCACTGTATCTTTTGTGACGTTAACAAGTGCTCATTAGTCACATACTTAATACCTCTAATGTTAATTCTTTCATAGCAAAGTGCCCCTTAATATTTGAGAAAATAAGCATTCATTAAATTGGTCCATTATTTTAAATTTGTAGTAATTAATTAGTTTAATGAATGCACTTAATGATTAGCTTAAGAAATTAGGTCTTTTTGTCAAAGATTCATTCCAGTTACTAACAAAAGGAATGTAAAAATTGGTTTCACCACAAAAATATGTTGTTTGCATTCTTTCAAGCCAGCTCTTGTTTAGTAGCATAAGACATAAGCACACTGCTCACCCTTAGTCCCTATGTAGATCTATTTCTTTTCCCCCATTCCCCTCATCCCACCCCCTCTTTACAGACTGCTTTCCTCTCCTCTATCTCTTACCCTCATTTTTCTCCTGCTATGCCCCCAATATAGTGCAGACAGGGATTTGAGTGACTCTGTCAAGCTTCTCTCTACATTCCCAGGCTGTGTTAAATTGGTTCAGAGCTTAAGTAGAGTGTGAGCCTGGGAAAAAAAGTAAATAAAAATACAAACAACGTCTTGAGGCAAAGTGACCCTGCCTGGATAGGTGATGTCTCTGACAAATGCAAACACTTGCATGTGTGCCCACGTTAATAAGCCTGGAGTTAAAAATGTGTTCAGTTCCAAATCACACTTATTTCCAGAGTATATATTATGGTGGCTTCTCATTGGCCCTGGTGTTGTAATGACTGGACCACAAGTCTTTTAAATTAAGGTTTTATTGACTGGTCTTCTCGTCTAAACTGCACTTTAGTTCATGTTCGTGATTAGGACCACCAACCTGGTACCTACTGTAGTTTCCAGTATATAAACTGCTACTTTTTTCACACATTTTGAACACAGACGCTTAAACAATGTTGCGGCTAAAATATGGATTTTTACCAATGGGTTCGAAAAGTTGGACTGCTGCGTGATGAAGAGAACAGCACAAGCTCAAGGGAGAATTTGCCTCAAGATGAAAGTGACATTGAGAGCAACAACAAAAGAGAGACTGAGGAAGTGTGTGATGAAGTAATTCTGAAGCTGTTCAGTTCTGTCACTGAAGATGACAACTTCAGTGGTTTAGTGCACAAGAGGAAGATGGAGATAGTGATCACTGACTTTTCCTGGTAGAAGGGGTCGTATCAACAGAATATTTTCCGTCTTTGACCAGTTCTTTTAAATGGTGATGAAGAAACATGAAGGCTAAGCTTAATAATAATCCTACCACTACTGTGTCTGACTGTTACGTGATGGTGTTTGGCCAGACACTTTCGCCTATGTTTGTTCCGTCAAAAATATATTCTTCAGGAAATGTAATTGGTGTTTTAAACTAAGCTTAAATAAAGCAAATGTTATCGATTGTCGAGAGAGCTGGCTTGATGTCTGTTTTTCCATTTTTACGACCCTGAAATTTAGCAGAAGAGTGAGCCTGATGAGTCTGAGATTGTGGCGTTTTCTCAATGTTTGAGCATTGCATGGTCAAGGTGAGCATGTGCCCTCTGCCGTTTAGAATATTAGCAGCTGTTTTGAAGGATTTGTACTCCATAAACTCTGCATGATCAGCTAGTCAGGCACAAAATGTGTAGCACCTAACTGATATTACCCTCTCAATTCTTCTTTTTTCCACTCTTCTTCTGCTTTAAGCCAAGTTTTTGTGGATGAAATAATGGCAGTGTAAGGAGCTGTTTTTTTTGTTTCTTTTATTTGAGATAAACCCAATTTAAGATATGTTTAGATTGATTGATTGATTGATTGATTTTATTTAAGCCTACATAGGCTTATAAGACACTCCACATACAAAGCAAGATGTATAAATCAAAATCTCCATAGAAATACCATTACATCTTTAAACTCAACCAGGATACAACACTTGTTGTCTTCTTTCCCAAGCTTTACAGACTGTGGGCTTACATAGACTCAGAATTTTATCTTCAGGTAACCAAAAATAGATCTGGATTATCTAGATTTATACATTCAAATAGTGAGAATCTTAAATCAGTATATAGAGGACAGTAAAGACCAAAAAATAAAATAATACTCATCTTCCACTACATTAAGGTCACAGAGAACACAGACTCTCTCCTCTACAGGGAGAACTTTATACCTACCCACTTCCACTGCCAAAGGGAGGCTACCAGCTCTAATCTGGGCACAGAGGGACCACTGTTTTTGGGGATAAATTTAATTTTACATAGGATTTAGTCTGATACTCTGCCTTAAACTGAATGTAATTTCCTAATTTTATTTTCCTATAAATGTCCTGTTTCCATTGTTTTTAAAGGCATCAAAAAAATCTATTTTTTAAAGAATTTAAATTGCACCGCAGTCTGTTTATGAAAATGTAATTTAAATCAGAAATGGCTCACAATGTGCCAGTGTCCTTTGCCCAGGAATAATTATTTGAGCAATCCTATATAAAAGTCTTCTTGGTCAGCCCATCATCTGGCAGCTGAATGAGGTGGTTCCATAAACGAAACATCTCCACTCTCTGCTTTATAAGGCAAGATACCCATCCCATGTCACCTTCTACCACCAGTTTAGCAGTATACTTGTGAACACCTGAGAAGCATCTAATAGCTCTATTCTGAAGCACACTGATACATTTAGTTTCCTCAAAGCCCCACACGCCAGTAGCATACCACAATATAGAGTCAACCATTGAGTCAAAAAGTTTGGTAAAAACAGAAAAGTCCAGATCAGGTAATATCTTCATTTTACATTCTATAGCTCTCAAAGCTCTCACAGCTGATTCTGATAGATGTTTAGTTCTTCCTTTAAAACACATAAATTAATTGAAAACCAACCCAAGGTATTTATAGGAACTGGTGAACACTAAGGATGCCAGTCCATACATAAAGTTGTATGAACTTCTCTGTTCCGATTTCCCTCTGAATGGGATTACCTGTGTTTTATTGTTATCAAGAGACAATCTCCAGTTTTTACACCATGCATTCAAAATATTTAACATTTTTTGTAACTTCACCTCATTCTCTACAAGCAAGATAGTATCATCAGCTTACAAGATACTTGAATTTAAACTAAACTAACTTTAATTTAATCTACTAAGTCATTTATATACAGTAAGAATAATTTAGGTGATAATACATCACCTTGTTTTACCCCAAAAGGAGTGGTGAACCATCATAGTCCTCAAATCGTTCACATGTACACATGCAACTGGAGCTTTATATAGAGATTTGATTGCTTTATAGAATCTATCAGAAATGCCATAAGTTAACAACTTATACTGCAAAAGATCTCTATTAACCCAATCAAATGCCTTCTGAAAAGGCATTTGATTACAAAATGGGAAATGTTGATACAGGTGTAAATCCACATTATTTTATTAGTTAAAGCAAAAAATTATGCGTTAAATCAGGAGTGAGGAACCTATGGCCTCCATGTTGATCATGGGGATGGTGGAAAAAAGAAATGTAGATGCTGAATACCATGTCTTTCAAGAGAAATGGACAAGCAAATACTTTTTTCTCCAATCTCGAGCAGCATTACAGGAATCAGCAGTTAAGCTGGAGGATCTGAGAAAGAACATTCTTCTACGGAGTTTGGATGAGCCACAATCAATGTTTCTAAAACTACAGAGCGGCAGAGACAACATTATAAGAACAAGTTTTGTGGTGAGTGAATTGGTAACTATGAGATTGAAATGTCATGCAGAAGGATAGTTTAAGCATTGCTACTGTGGAGCTGCAAATAAAATTTTAAAGCATCAGTTTGTTCAGTTCAAACACATTGGGTATGTGTAATAAATGTAGAAATCATCATACAGAACATCATAATGCTTATTTAATAGCTTCCAAAATACCTAAACTTTTCATATTCAAAAGATTGACTTCTTATATCCCAAATATAAATATATAACTGAAGATAACTGTATTATGCACATGTACATACCTTATTTTATTTTTGGTAGTGTTCTGTTATTCTGTTTTGCTCTAAAAAACAAAAAATGTAAATAACAAATCTGAAAAACTGAAATTTACAAATGTTTACAAAAAAAAGAAGCAAAAACTAACATTTTGATTTCATGAATTTATAACTGTTGCATCATAAAGGTTATGGTGTAGCCCTCGGAGGACTTTCTAAACAAATAAATGCCTCCCAAGAGAGAACAAGTTCCCCTATCCTGTATTAAATAAGGCTCATCCTCTTCTACACTTTTTATCAGAACATCTTTTCTGTTACTTTGCTCCATTCATAAAACCTCATGCTTTTCTTCTCCTTACACAGTCTTTCCACAGTCCTGTGTAATCTGGGCTGTCAGATTGTACATTTCCTCCCTGCCAGCTCAACAGTTTGACCAGAGGGCAAAAAAATGAGCCCGCATCGACAACTAGCACAGCTCAATGTGATGCCAGCTCTCTGACAGAATCTTCAACTAAAATACTGCCAGTGTTCTCACATAGCCTTTATTTGACCCAGGCACTTGAGTTACTAGTGTTGCACTCAGAGAAAAGCTGCACATAAGAGATGTATCTTACTGACTTTTCTGGATTAGCAACACAAAAGGCTCCCTCAGGTTCAGGTAGAAAGTTTGTTTTTGCTGTTCTGTGTATCTATGGTCTATTTAAACAAATTCAAAGATTTTTTTCTTTTATCGCAATTAGGAAGTTTTATTTTTCAATAGTTCTAAATTGCTGACCCAAGCGCAGGTTTCAATGAGCACCATTAGGAGCAAGAAAGACATCTTCATAAAACAAGGTGGCCATCACATGTTGAGACAAAATATTTTTTCCACTTGTTTCATTGTTATACCATCAAAACAAAAAGCAGCTGATATATAAGAGTGGCTTGATGCCCTTGACCTTCGTTATTGGTCTCTCAGCACAACAGGACCTATTTGCATCATTGAGTTACCATTCTACCATAAGCTGCTGACTATGGAGAATGCTTAATTCTAAGATCCAAAGGGAGTAATGACCCCACCAGCTGCTTGAGGGAAACTATCAGCCGTGTTATTATTTTCAAGCTCATCCCTTAAGATTTCCTTAGAAAACCTGAGCACAGCTGCCACTGACCTTCCTGTTTTAGGATTTGTGTTAGAAGTGTTACTGATGCTTCCAAAGCAACCACAGCTGGATCTTGTTTTGACGCATCTGGTCCCATTGCTGTGCCTTTCCCTACTGGCACAATGGGAAGCAATGCAGCCAATTTTAGCTACAGTTTTTCACAAGTTTCTCTTTAAGTAGATAAAGTGTTTGTCTCTGAGGGCTCTCCAGCAGCTAAATGCAGGAAATTTTTCGGCAGGTTTCCCACTCATCTGTCATACTAATGCCCAAAGTGTGTAAGCCTAATAACCAGTCATGTAAGTTTTCACCTGTAGCTCTTTTATTTCCCTTCCCCTGCTTCTCCCCACTACACACATTACCAAATGTGCCTTAAAATAGATGCAGATCTCTTTTATTATTTCGCTGTTTCTACTATCTGTTCAGCCTTGTACACATCATAGCTCAAACTACAGCAAACTACAGGTTGTAAATTTCCCCCTAAAGGCTAAGTTTTCTTTAAAGTGCTCTAGATTAATTGTTCTCCACATTTCTTAAGGGTTTCCCAAAGTTTATTTTTAGACTGGCTGCAGTTTTAAAAACACTTCTTTAGTCCATTACTGAAGCCTTTTTATTGAGACAGTTTTTTTCGTTTCAGTTTAATCTGTGAATTTAGGCAGTGAGGTGCCCTAAACTTAAAATAAGTGTTAATAACCTATTTTTCTAACAATACCAAAGATGAACATACAATTTCAGCTTCAAACAGCTGTTAGCTGAAAACTTGGCATACAGCAGATAACCAGCTGTAGGATGATGCATTTCTCGGGTCCTATATAAGGTCTGCTGGATTTTTTTTCTGTTTCTTAAAACTGCAGTATGTAACTTTTACAAAAATATGTTTTTTACATATTTGTTAAAACTGTCACCATGTTGTGATAGTATGTTATGAGACAGATGATCTGTGAAAATATGTTTTTTACATATTTGTTAAAACTGTCACCATGTTGTGATAGTATGTTATGAGACAGATGATCTGTGAAAAGATCGATCTCCTCCCAGAGCCTCTTTTGCCATCTAAAGAAATGCACTGCTTCTGCCCAAAACCAGCCAATCAGAGCCAGGAGGAGCGTCTTAGCATTGTCAATTAACCTCATTTACTCACTGGAAAATGTGCTTATGCATTTTAGAAATTAAAACAGTTTGAATAAAAGAGTGACGAAACAAGCTCTGGGAACCTGTACACAATATTATAAATATCAAAATTATTCTTTTTTTTCTTACGTTTTATACTACCACTATTTAATCATTATTTAGGTTCAGTTAAACTCTGCTGCTCAGACAGAAGAGAAATCCATTTGCTCACCCTTTGCAGGGCTAGACACAGTAACAGCTACCTGCCCGGTGTGCAGGTTCTGGCGGTGGGCATTTTACACACAGTGGGGTGCTGTGAAGCAGATGCTGCTTGTTTGAAAGCGTCACTGAAGCCTGTTCTGTTTGTGCAAAACTAATTAAATGTCTCCTTGCATGCTATTTCTTTCTGATGTGAGATCACAAGAAGAAGGTTTAGAAACTAGACAGGCCAGATCAGATTAATAATGTTGGTTTGAATAAAGTTCTGGTCATCGTTTAAGCAATCCATTTTCTGTTCTCTTTACTGAGTGAGACTGATGACAGGATGCATCTAAAAGATTAATGAATCTGAATTACATTTGATCTAATATTGATACTTAAGACTGTTTTAAAACTGAGCTAAATTATTATTAACTAGAACTGTTGTTCTATATCTGAATGTTATTTTCAAAATCTTTTTAAAGAAAATATTTGCTGAGATAAAATTACACAATAAAACTCTAGAACTCGAACTCAAAGCACAACCGTATCTTATTTAGGGGTATCAAAGTAAAGGGAGTTAAAAGTTTTGAAAACTGTCATTTCTTTCTACTTCACTACTATGCACTACTTCTAATAACTTAAATACATTAAAGTTTGTGATTGTAAAGTGACAAATTTTCAATGTATGTGAGAAATGTTAAAGAAAAACATGAATTCCCTCAAAACAACTTTGTTTTTTTGAATTTCGAACCAATAAAATACGGAACAGAAGCTGAGAGGATGACTGATAATCAACAATTTAAGTCGAGCAGTTTCAGGATCTGTGAAATTAAATATAAAATAAGCTTAAATCTTAGTGGGGTTTTTAGCATTATGTCAATTTTTTTTCATGTATAAGCATTTGGTGAAAACCCTCCCTGAACTGTGAAAGTTGAGTGATACTCCACCATTTGTTAGGTGGTTTAGAGGAATTGCTAATGAGATTATACCTTAAAGCTCGTGTCCTCATCTCCAAACCTCAAGAGAGGTTATAGTATACAATGTAAGGATGGATGGATCTTCTATAAAAAAAAAATCATTGTTAAATATCTAGTACAATGATTGGAGAAAAACATGTTTTATGTTTATTTGTATCAACATTTCTCATTCTGTAAATAAACATTAAAATGATTCTTCAAAGTTTTTCTTTCCAGAATCTGTAACAATGTGATCAAATTGACTAATGTATGAATTAAGTAGAATGGTGGAATAAAGAACATGGTTTCAGTGCTGTGATTAATTCCACCAGATACATTCAAAATCTATGTAACATTTAATGTTTGTTGGGCTTCATTGTGCAGTCCCTGGTCTTATTTTCATACAAAACAGCCAAATTACTGAAGTGGGCTTCACTGCAATTTAAGATGTCGTTGATGGATACCATTTCATATGAATTAGTCACGGCACTTCAAACGAATTATTTACAGCTGGATGGAAGGAAAGTGCTGCTTATTTCTCTGCTTGCTAATTTTGCTGTTACTTTGCTTCACTCCTTTTGCTGCCCACTCATCTGCAGACATTATCTTCCTGTTGCATTTGTTTTAGCGAGTGATTGCAAGCTTGTACTGAAGGCCACTTTAAAGAAGGCACTCACGTAGTCAACCAGTGACCTCACTGTGAGAAATGACTGTCTAATGGCTTAACAACAAACACTTTGCTCCCGATAGAATCTGAAAACTTAACTTGGATATTCCTGAATGTGTTTGTTTCTGAAAATCATTACCATAGTGCCAAGCGATCTAATTTTAATTTTTTAAATGCGTTGTAGATTTGGGCTGCATAGCTTTGCTGTTGTTGGGCACCATTGCCTTGCGGCAGGAAGATCCTTGGTTTGAACCCGGCCTGGGATTTTTCAGCAGTTTGTATGTTCTCTCTTAGAAATTGTCCTTACTTATGGGTGTATATGTGCAAGGTTGTCTGTCCTCTGTCTCTTTGTGATGGACTGGCGACCTGTCCATGGTTAACCTTGCCTCTCCCCCAGTGAGCGCTGGAGATGGGCACCAACTCATCTGAAACCCTACACAGATGAGCAAGTATAGATAATGGACTGATGTTGCAAATTTTTTCATGCTTTACTTGCAGCCTAAAGGTCTTTTAAACTGGTCCTGATTAATATTTTAACGCAGTTTTTTTTAAAAGGCCTGAAGCATCACATAAAAGATGCATATATATACCAATAAAAGATCAATAATACACAAAGACAGTTTAATAGGAGTCATGAAGGCAATACAGTCCTGTGTTACACACTTTATGTCTTTTTTATTTTTTGTTTGTTGGTTACCTTGTTCCCAGATGACAACTCCCTGCCAGATAACAGCAGCTACTCATGCACACATCAAATGTAATAGTTGTCTTATCTAGTTTGATGTAATAATATCCATTGTGGCCAGAGCTGGTGACTGCCGCCTTATCTGTGCAAGGCGCAGGATGTTATTCTTCTGTGTATACGATTTGGTTTGCTGGCAGAGAGGATGATAATTGAAATCCTGAGTGGCAGGTCACTTTCATGGTAAACAAACACTGCATTCTTGAGGTTCAGTAATTGCTTCTGAAGAATGGCTACAGTGTTGTCTGCAAAAAAAAGGAAAAAAAGACATTTGCAAAAATGAGCACACAAGGAAAATGGATCCAAATGCATCTCTTTCCTGCAGGGTAATTCGCCATGGAACGATGCACTGGTGGTTGGCCATGGCACCTCGACAACAGGGCAAAACATACTTCCTACCCTAACTGACACACACTGGATTTGAGGCCCCAGAGCTTACAAAGTGACTTCCATCTCTGCCTTCTTTTCTAGTGCAACCAGCCCAATGAAGCAACCATCCCTACAGCTACATCATGTCTCTCCCAGCCTGTTCTTTATGGTGTCCCCGGAGCCTCAACCTAGCTCTCCGAGCCATCTGCATGTTCCTCTTCTTTCCCCCCTCTGCTCCTCTGCTTTACCACCTTCTCTTCCCGTTCTTCCCTCCTTCTGCCCTTACTAGTTATTCACTCATCCGCTTCATTCTATGTCCCTTGGTCCCTCTTCTACTTGTCCATGTCCTCTTATTTTGCTTTTGCACTGATTTGCACAAATTGTTTTTCCAGCTGTAGCTAAGAACCGTTTTTCTATTCGTTTTTGTAAAATAAATTAAGATAGCAAAAATAAAAAAGGGAAATCTTTTCACAGAATCTTATGAAGAGAGATTTAGGGTAGTTAGTACACTGTAAACTGTTTACAGCACTGCTACTTTTATTAACACCCTTGTTAAAGACATTTAAAAGGCCTTAGAATAAATTAATTTTTTATTACAACAATTGTAATCAAACACTGAAAGTTTTTGAAGGATCCACTCTGATTACATCTATTTAGTGTAGAATAATGTCTATCTTAAGAAATCATTTTTGATGAGTTCACTGTTGCACAATGATCCAATTAGCACTGTCGTCTTTCATCATGAAGGCCCTCGATTTGATTCCTTGTTTGTGCCTTTCTATGTAGCGTGTATATGTTCTCCATCTGTTTAAAAATATTCAAGTTAGAATAACTAATCATTCTAAAGTGGCCTTAGGTCTAAATGTATCCATGCGGAATTTTTAGGACTGTTCTTCTCTGTGTTGCCTTGTGATGGACAGGTGACCTGTACAGGGTGTATCCACTTGGAGATGAGTACCAATGTCCCTATGACAGAGAATTAAGCAACTATACAGTAGAAAATGGATGAATGCAAAATCATTGGCTTCACAATTATTATATTTTCTTTTTTTGAATAGCTTTTTTTTAATTAATACTTAATTTTTAGGTTGATGAGAGTTTCTAGGAACTTCTTATTAGTAAACCTTGACTTTGTTTCCTAGGGGTATAGGCATAATGTGGCACAAAACCCATTTCATTTAGCCACCGGCCACTAGGCTGGAAGAGGACCCATATTTATCTTGCAGATGAGTAGGATGACAAATTGGCTAAAAAAAAAAATCTTCAAAGCTCACTGTTGGATAACTGCAGCAAAAAGCAGCGCCTATTGGGTATCCAAGTCTCTATAATGTTTTGTTTCGTATTAGGCCAACCCTTGTGAGTTTTTAATGATTTGCTGTCTTTTATGCTTTTAAATCCGGAGTCAGTGAAAGATTACTTATTATGCAGGACAAATAGAACTTATCTTCATGTATTATGATTGTTACTGCTTTCAGAGAAATTTTACCCTAAAGACATGTCTGTATTCCTTGAATTTCCTCTAAGCCCCCCTCCCCCTCCCCACGTCTTTTGTTAGATTCCTTCTTTAATGTCGTTCTTTGACTTATATTCCTATCCTGCGGTATTTTTTACTCCCTTTTGCTCTTCTTTCCTGACTGTATTGTTCTTTGTCCCTCACCTTCCCTTTGTCTTTTGTTATGCTGAAGGCGAAACCTATCTAGTGAGTTGGGGCTTCAAGTGCCCCCTCCCTTTCCCAGCTTCTAGCCCAGCGTAATATGACTGTCCCTCTCTATCTGTCCTTCAACGAGCCTGCAATAATCTGTCTAACTCAAAGAGACACTCTGTCTCCTGAGTTTTGTGATGGTGATTCAGGCCACTGCATTGCCGCTTCAAATGGCTCACAGCTGCAGAGACCAGCATGTTCACTTATCTTGCTTTGTGTTACTTTGAGTATGCTTGTGAATGTCTATAGGATCTGTTATAAAGATTTAATCACATTTCTTCTATTTTCTGCAATTCAGCAGGTCTAGAAAGTGTTTGTGTGACATTGGACTCTGAAACACTTGTTACACATACCTAATGAAACATTGTGTGGCAGAGAGTCTTTTTTTGCATGGAAAAATTGTTTCATTGATGAAATGCTTTATTGTGGGAAATAAAAATGTTATTTTTATTACAAATATTGAAGCACTATTCCTGACAACAATATAAAACTACAGAACATGCTCACAACAATATTTACCTTTCGATGTGGTTACCACAAGGCAAAAATCAATTATTGGTTTTCAAGTTATTCTACAAGTATTGAGTTTTGAAGAATTAACCAGAGTTCTGGACTCATGTTTTTCTTTTAATTGTTATTTAAATGTTTTTTTGTTATTCTTAATATGAAAAAGTAAACATACAACGGGTAAAGTAAGTGTTGAACACATCACGATTTTTCATAGTAAACATATTTCTAAAGATGCTACTGACATGAAATTTTCACCAGGTGTTGGTAACAACCCACGTAATCCATATATAGAAAGAAATAAAAACAAGTTCTAAAATTAAGGTATGTGTAATAATGTGAAATGTGGAAAAAAAAAGTATTGAACACACAGAAAGGGAGGTGGATAAAGGCATGGAAAGCCAATACACCATTGCTACTGACATCAAATTTTCACCAGGTATTGGTAACAACCCACGTTATCCATACATAGAAGGAAATAAAAACAAATAAGTTCAGCAAATAAATTATGTGTAATAATGTAAAATAACAGAGGGAAAATGTATTGAACATGCTTACTGATATTTATTTAGTACTTTGTACAAAAGCTTTTGTTGGTAATGACAGACATGTTCTCAACACACATTGAGTTTGTTGGGAGCAATGATGGTTATAGAGTTTATAGAGTTGTACAGCTGCTGGGAGATCTCCTATAGTGCACCAAGGATTCAGTAGTCTGTCACTAAAGGAGTTCTCCAGTTTAGCAACAGCTTCGTGCATAAGGTGGAAGACTTTGTCCATCAGTGATGTTATTTTAGCCAGAGTCCTTCTGTCTTCCACCACCTGCACTGGGTCGAGGGGGTATCCTAGCACAGATCTGGCCTTCCACAGAGCTTATCTAACAGCTTCCTCTCAGCGGTATATAAGCTGCTGCTCCAACATACAATCTCATAGAAGATGGCTGATGCCACCACAGAGTCAAAGAAGATTTTTAGGAGTGCCCCCTGCACTCCAAAAGACCTCAGACTCCTCAGCAGGTAGACTGTCCTCTGACCCTTCCTGTAAAGCGCATCAGTTTGTGAGTCCAGTCTAGTTTATTGTTCAGGTGAACACACAGGTTCTTATAAGAGTCCTTGATCTTAATGTCCACTCCCCGATGTTCACCGGTGTCAGTGAGTTTGGTCTGCTTCTGCAGAAATTCATCACCAACTCCCTGGTTTTAGCAGTGTTGATCAGGATTTAGGAAATAGTATCACCAAAATCCTTTTTAACTGACCTTAAACAGAAAAGGTTTAATTAATGAGCCATGTCTCCGACTGAGTGCACAAGATGCTTAATTACTCAAACAGGTGCTTGCCACTAATGTAGGATTGATGCTTCAAGAGTACTCTTAACTTTTACTTAATAACTTTTTACTTTTATGAGCATCGAAAATAATCTTACATCAATTCATCTGTTTTTCTTGTGCATTCTGCTCTGTTTTCTCAAACCCCCAGTCAGTCGTGGCAGATGGCTGCTTGTACTGAGCCAGGTTCTACTGGAGGTTTCTTCCTGTTAAAGGGGAATTCTTCCTCTCCACTGTCGCTACATGCATGCTTGGAATGAGGGATTGCTGTAAAGTCAATGACACAATGCCATGCGGTCACTACATGCTTGTCCAGGAGGAGTGAATGCTGCAAGTCAATGACTCGATGCAATCTGCTGGGTTTCCTTTGAAACTTTTTGAACTACTTTGAATAATTAATTGAGCTACTGTACTGTTTGATAACTAGGATCAATTGGAATGTATGAATGATTGATTTTTTTATTTCTTTGTTAAGTGCCTCGGGACGACATTTGTTGTGAACTGGCACTATATAAATAAACTGAATTGAACGGAATACTCTAAGAATTGAAACCCATGATCAATACCTGTATGGGAATCATCCTTTAAATTCTTCCTGATTTAATTTAGCAACATAGAGGGATCAACAGTGTTAATTAGAGATTTGCATTAAAGAAGGGACATCAGAAGTAAATATAAGCCTCTGCTTTGATTAATTTGTCAAAGCTTTTCCCAAATAACAACTCCACACTTATTTACTTTGTGGTTTATTGCTGAGACTTTTAAGACCTATATTTCTCTATCGGGGACACATGGGAAACAGAGCTCCACATAGCTTAAGGTATAATAAAAAATTAGGAGATGATATCCTTTTACCTAAAAGCTAATTGCATGTTTGCACTGACCTTCAGTGAAATTAGTTAATTTTTACAGAAGTGCACACACAGGCCTTTGAGTAAGCAGCAACACACGATAGCACAACCATATATAAGCCTGGGGACACAACTACACAAACACACATTTTTTTAATGCTATTACCTTGGGTCGACATTTATAGACTCTGTTTATCTAAGAGCAAGACAGGTGCACAGTTCCATTTGTGTTTAATTCCAATTAAGCCTGGGCTGTGGACAAACTAATTTTCTAAACCAATTACTATGGAAAGAGATAAAAATACAAAAACAACCCTAAAACAAACTCCCAACCAAATCGCCAACCAAAATAAAACCTGCATATATAAATCTCCTGGTAAGCAGAGCCACCTGGCAACATGAAAGCAAAAAAGTACTGCTGACATTTGTCAGATTTATGCATGTGGGAGGTGCAGCTCTGCCCGACAGCCTGCATGTATTTCATTAGCATTAGCTAAACAACAAACAGAGTTAAAAGTATATGTGTCCCCCAAGCTCTGTATCACTCGGGATGGGAATTGATAAGAATTTGATATCGATTCCATTATCAGTCTCACCTATCGATTTGATTCCTTATTGATTCTGTTATCAACTGTCATTGAGTTAAGAAATAAACTAATTCAAACTATGCACCATGTTGTATTCAATTCAAACAAAATTAAAGCTGGGTTAAAAAGTAAGAATCTCTGTCAAATTAACATTTTAACATGAAATGCAACTTCTTGCACATCAGCAGTTTTTGAGCAGGCAAATCTGCATGTTTGCCTTTTCAGGAAGGATCTTTCAAGACTTAAAGGTTGTTTTCAACCCGCCTCGAGACTCACTGCCGTCGCTAAACAACATATCAAACACTTTACCTTCATGCCAATCAGTTGCATGTTGTGTCGTCAACTGTTTGAGGATGCTGGAGGTATTTCATCCTTTTATTGTGATAAAAGCTCTGCACATGTTGCAACTGGCCCTATTATCATCTTTTTTTGTGAAATGTAGCCATACTTTGGAGCACTTCTGCCGCGACGCCATCTCGGATATTTTCTAAATCGAAATACGGAGTGTGTACAGTACGTCGTCATGCAAATATGTCACACATTACTGGTTGTCTGTGTTTATTCCCCATATGTGTGTCGCATCCTGCTGTTCAGATAACGCCAGTGCTGGACTTATGCTTTCAGCTACTATTTTAAAATCTAGGCCTTATCAGGAAGGTGTGATAAATAATAACTGAGACTTAACTCTCAGGGAGTGGACATTGAGATCATGGACTCTTATAAGTACCTGGGTGTTCACCTGAACGATAAACTGGACTGGACTCATAACACTGATGCAGTTTACAGGAAGGGTCAGAGCAAACTCTACCTGCTAAGGAGGCTGAGATCTTTAGGAGTGCAGGGGGCGCCTTCTTTGACTCTGTGGTGGCATCAGCCATATTCTGTGGGATTGTATGTTGGAGCAGCAGCTTATATACAGCTGAGAGGAAGCAGTTAGATAAGTTCTGTGGAAGGCCAGGTCTGTGCTAGGATACCCCCTCAACTGAGTGTAGGTGGTGGGAGACAGAAGGACTCTGGCTAAACTAACATCACTCATGGACAAAGTCTTCCACCCCATGCACGAAGCTGTTGCTGAGCTAGAGAACTCCTTCAGTGACAGACTGCTGAATCCTTGGTGCACTTATGAACGTTTCTCTGGACTGAACTATTTTTTACAACTACATAGTATTCATGTTGAAATTTTGCCTTAGTGTACAGTATTTTTTTTAATTTTATTTTTTTTATTTTTGTTCTTTATTCTGTTTTTTTATATATATTTTATATTTTTCTTGTGTGAATCTGTTTTCTGTTACTGCCTGTCACTGTCACTTTACTGCTGCTGCACAGAAATTTCCCCATTGTGGGACAATAAAGGATATTTATATTCTATTCTGTTCTATTCTATTTCACTAAAATATAGATATTTTTCCTCCATAATGAGAATTGTGCCCCATCTTGGTAATTCTTGATCTAATTACTAGTTTCTTTCATAACTGCCACAAGAAATTATAATAATCATTCATAGCCAAAGTTAAAGCTACAGAAGTACAACATATTTGGTTCTCCATGCAAGGGTTGATACAACATTTTTGATGCCCCCATGTGAGATTGGTACTACATGAAATGAAAGGAAAATACTGACATGGTTGTTTTACAAATTAATCTTTGACAGTCGTAGTTTGTGGATGTATTCAGATGAGGTTTTCGAAACATTCAAGAGGTCCATGGTAACTCTGGAGGAGCTGCACAGATAATAAGCTCAGGTTGAAAATTTTTTTTGACAGGGTCACTTGTAAGCTTGCACGCCACAAATTTGTTTTTTAAAAAGAAAGTCCTTGTTCAAAGAAACCTGTAAGAATTCCTGTTTAAAGTGTACAACAGGCCAAATGGGGGACACAGGACACATTTGGAGAAAGCTGGTAGAGACATGACCAAGAAGGACTTCTGGGAATCTGTAATTACTCCAAAATGGGGTTCTACGATGTAGAATTTGTGCTGCAGCGAGGCTCTTTTGTCGGGTTAAAAGTACTTTTTGAAAATAACAGCCTTTAAGTAGGTATTAAACATACTTTTTATGAAGCCCACAGTTCTATGTATTTTTTTCTATTGGTTGGATGTGAAATTCTAATTTTAAAAGATGTGTTTTCAATAGCTGTAGGCGAAAAATCCTTAACAGAAATAAAGGCTTAAAAACATCAATCTGTGTGTAAATAATCTATAAGTGTTTCACTTAGTGAACTGAGTTACTGAAATAAATTGTTTCAATACTTTTCTAGTTCATTGAATATAACCTTACATTGAAGTTTATGGTTAAAATTTTACAAAATATGATAAACTGTTGTAAAATGCATCATTTGCCCCCAGTGTGACATTCAGACAGTCCAGCTGGAGTAATATAATAAATTGTTTCTTCATAGGAATACCCCCCACTTTTATTGCTATTTTAAAGCCACTCTAATCTTTCATTGATTATAACTTCCAGTGCCTTTCCCAGAATCCTTTCTATAGACCTATCACTACTCCTGCAGAGAGCTAAGAGAGCCCTTTTAGCTGCAAGTCTTTGATCTACCAAACCATGAGCATCTAAAGCCCAGTCATTGACTGCCATTGAACCCCTTCTATTGAAACCAGGCCTCATGTTGCCACTCCCCTGCTGGTGTGAACCACAGACTTCCCTGTTAGCAGATTCAGAACTCAAATCTGGGCAAAAAAAAAAAAAAAAAAAAAAAAAAAAAAAAAAAAAAAAAAAAAAAAAAAAAAACTAACCTAATGTGAATTCAAATGCCTTTAAATGTGTTTATTTTACAATGCAGGATCTTCTGATAGCTCCAATTTGTGAAGTGTTCAATCATATAAGTCAGTTAAAGCTGCAGCATGTAACTTTTACAGGAAATATGTTTTGTACATATTTGGTAAAACTGTTACTGTGTCGTGACAGTATGGTATGAGACAGATAATCTGTGAAAAATTCAAGCAATGTGCTGTGAAAAAAAATCAAGCAAAAATCAATGTGCTAATGGTGGAGAAACAACTTACCTTTGCAGGAAAACTGTTTATCCGTCATCATCAGTGGCTATGCTAACTAGCCTGAGCATTCATTGCAGGCTCTGCTATTGGGAAGAAGCTGTAGCGTAGCAGAGAGCAAGGGGGGAGGTGTGAGCAGTGTGGACACAAGCATGATTGACAGTGTTAAGACCCTCCTCCTGGCTCTGATAGGTTGTTTCTGACCAAGCGGTGTATTTCACTGGGAGAAGGCAGAGGAGCTTGATTTTTTTCACATATTATCTGTCTTATACCATACTGTCACAACATAGTGACAGTTTTAACAGATATTTAAAAAAACATAATTTTTAAATCAAAGTTACACACTGCACTTTCAATAATGTAACTCATAGGTATACAAAGGGTTTCACTATTTGGAAGAAAGTATACTAACTAATGCATTACAGATAGAAAAGTATGCTTTTACGTATAGTCAGATAGAAATCACCAGCCTAAGTGCATTGTAGCAATGCCTAGTCTCTATACACTAGCTATTGAAATTATATATAATTATATAGCCACCTTGGTAACAAAAAAAAATCATGATTTTAAGACTATGCAACTAGTGAAAGGTTGTTTTGCTATGCTGAAATTGGGGGAGTGATGAAAATTGGAAAAATGCAGACTACTTTGCATAATCTATATTTTTGCAGTATTATTTTGTTTGAAAAAGCCAAGATACATTTTTTTTGGGCTTGCATTGATATAAATTTGTGCTGTTTACATTGTTGCAACTTGCTTCTGAGATGATAGGTTTGCTCATTTTGGATTGCTTTGCACATTACAGATCTTTACAAGGATGTGGAATATAAAAAAACCCATCAAATTATAGTAAGTTTTGCTGACAGATGGAATTTAAAAAAAAATAACAGGTGATGAATTAGTCCCTTGTTTGCTCATTTGTTTCTTTTCTTCAGGAAAATACTAAATAATTTACTGTGCGGCTGACATAAAATGAGATTTCAAAACTTAATGTTGAACACTTAAAGGTGCCCTGTGGAGTCTTCCTATTAACAAACCTAGTTTTCTGTTTACCTTGAGATTTACTCAGAAGAACATTGTGTGTATCCTCCAGGCCGGATGCAAGTGTTTAATACATTTCTTTCATTACATAAAGCATTTCTAACATCGATTTATTTAATGAAACCTTCATTATTTACATGCTTGCTTGCAGGCTCTTACTTTCTGTTGCCTTTGCTGTTGTGCTCCCAGAGACATTGTTCTGTTGGAAAACATGGTGAAATCATAAACCTAGTGAACCTGTTCCACCAAAACTTTTTTTTTTTTTTTTTTTTTTTTGTAACTTCAACGTCAGACTTATGTTTTTAATCACAAACAGGTCTAAGGTTTGAAAAAAAAGTTCTTGCCAATAATTTGGTAGTTGGAGGGCCCATTTCTGCCACCTCCCCCTTACCATGGGTCCAGTGTTCTAACAAGCGAGGACATGGAGGCAGAGGCACGTCAAGGATGAGATTCGGTTCAGTCATTATTTGACTGAGGGCAGCCAGATCAATTGATTTAGCTAAATTGTTATTGTTGGTTAAATATTATTGTTGAGGGGCAGAGGCAGGCCATGGGGATGTCAGATCACATGGCACACAGACAGACCAGGGGTCTCATTTATAAAGGATTCTGTAGGATTCATTCAAAAGTGTGTGTAAGCCCAAAAGGCAAAAATGGCGTACGTAAAAAAAAATTCAGATTTATAAAACCATGCGCACTCACGTTAGCAAGCAATTTTCCTTTATAAATCACATCTGGACCTCAAAGTTTGCACACAAGGTCCCGTCTCAGGTTCTGCCCTATGCATGCCCACATTCAACCATAAATGAAATGGTCAATGCAAAAGACCTCATGACTGTCATTCTTTATCTAAATAAGCCAGCTGATTATGTTATTTCATGAATCACAATGGCAAAAACACAGAAAGCAATGTGAGTGAGGTGGAGAGTTGAAAACATATTTTTGGTAGCCATATTGACATGAAATAACGTTTACACACCGCCACCGCCATATTAGGAAGCCTATGGCATGCTCCACAGCTGAGCCCTCATGAGTGTGAGTAAAGGCGCACCTCCTCTTTGCTCTGGGTGTTTTGAAATAGGGTTAGGAGCCAGCACCTGAGAGGGGAGCCACTGTACCCTGCTGGTTATAGTGGAATACTGCTTTAGTATGTCAGACCCGAATAGTTAGCATTCCATAAAGTAGTTTTTCATGGAGTCATATTCTCCCACAGTGTAGAGAAATCTCATGTATCAAGTGGTCATGTTAACGATACCATCCAGGACAGCGGGCATTATTGTACTTTGCGCTGGCTGTGATATCAGACACCTATGGATAAATTCACAGAATTATGTTGTTCCTTAATGTGGGTTCAGAGAGTTAATTATTTGTTGATTAATTCAAATACACATACCTGTCTGCTAATTCACACTGGTAGGAGCTCATGTATAATTATGGCTCACCAGAGCAAGCATATATCAAACTGTGTTTTTGAATGGTTATGATAAAGCCGATTTATGGTTGAAGTTCGACATGTAAACAAAAATCTGAGGAAATCCTGATGCAATGTGGCTTCCCCACCTCACCATCTTTGTTGCCTCCCCCCCCCCCCTGTTTTCAAAACAAGCGTATACTACAGTATGCATGGGTCAGAGTTAGTGTAAGGGACTGTGCATTTTTATGTTAAGTTTGTGTTTTCGAAATCAAAACTTTTGCATGGAAAGTGGCATAGGTTAGTGTCAGGCCCCATTTTGTGTCTACGCAAGCTTTATAAAGACCTCAGGGGCTCTCGATATTAACATTATTGTAAAAGTTCAAAAACACTGAGATTGTCTGGGACTACCCATATTTCTTTGAACTGCAAAATAAACCAATACCTATAACACAGTTTTGGTGGGCTTGCACATGAAAATAAAAGTGTATTTAAAAACAAACTGGTGCTTTATCTGACAAAATCAGAGACAGTATAACAATAGGAGTTAAATTTGGCCAGAGGCTCTGATGGTAATCATTGAAAAAACAGCCCCATTTAACAAGAAGCATGGTGAGTTGTGAAAGCATATTGATTACTGTCTGCTATAAAAGGTGTGAAAAGCTCTGAGACAGAGTTGTAGGGATAAGAATAAAAGTAGCATTGCTTCAGATAAAACTGAAAGTGACACTGATCCTCACACAAAGCAACAGTTGTTTTGTCTTTATGTCCACCTAAAAAAAATGATCTCTTGTCAGTGTATCTCTGAACAAATGAAAGTCTTTGTGAGTCTCTCAGCTGTCCTCTGGGCCAGCAGCTGTTTCCTTATGGACCAAACAGGCTGCTCATTGTAACTACCAGGCAACATAATTTAAGGGAATTTCAATGGCAATGAGTTAAATTAAATAAAGTTTTTAAGTCAGCAAAAAAAAAAAAGTTTAATCTGCCCTGAACTTATCTGAACCAAAAAGAATAACATGCCCCCCCAAAAAAGCTCATCTGCTTCAGTACATGTAGGTGAGGTGAACAGCTTCTCAAAAACCTGCTTTTTCTGCTCTAAATTCAGTCCTGTTGTGGGCAAAACCATATCATTCAAGTTTGAATAAAAATTAGTATTGAGAGTAGTCCCACAGTATCATCTTTGCTGTAGCTTTTGTGATAAAGTAGGAACAATTTGATTGGTTGATTTTATTGCCAGTCATGATAGCTCTTTCATAGAATTTATATTTCAAGGCCTGCCATAAATTTCAGAGGTGAAATCAGTGCTGATTTCCTTTGTCTACTAAGGATAAATGCTGTCTACTTTCAAATATGTTTATCCTATTTCTGCTGTGTAGATCACATGGGAAGCATCTAAGCCTTAAACTAAGAATTTTAAGTTACTTGAAAACTAAAAATACAAAAATAGGGAAAAGGGGATAACAGATATAAAAAAGCTTCTATGATTAGCTGGATCTTCATGGATAAGTTTTCAGTCTACTATACAGGTCTCTAATTAGGTCAATGCTTCATATGTGGCATTGACAGAATCATGTTTAGACCATCTCTGCAGGAGATCTGAGATATGAGGTTTTTGTGTCACTCTCTGTGCAGTTAGCTGGAGTTTGCTGTGAAGACCTTCAGTAATAATTTCCAAAAGAAAAAAACACCTTTGCACACCTGTCTCACTGCCTAACAATGGATGGTAGGGACAGAAATGCTCTTAACAGTACTTGTGGAGCCCTGCTTGACAGAAAGAACCTATGATACAATAGTGACCAGGGGTCTCTTAGTATTAAAAGATGCTCTTTGAAGATCAGTTTTCAGAAAAAAATCTCTGAAGGATTTTTCTTTCCTTTCTGATTTTCTCAGGAAGAGCTTTTCTGAATGTCCTTTTCAAGGCACATCTATTCCTTATCTTTAGTTAGTTATTTCTTTTTCCTGCTGAGCTAGGTTTCCACCTGGTTTCCACCTGGTTTCCACCTGGTCAATGGCTTTTGATAAATACGTGCAGTACAGACAAGTCTCCAAAACTGTGAGGAAACAAAGAAAATTTCAGCAATAAAGAAATCACAGAATTACTGCTGATTTAGTGGGGTTTAGCCTTGGTGTCAAACTTAAATTATATCTTTTATGATTGCTTGAATGCCTTTGATGGAAGTACAAGTGGCCAAGCTGTGGTAACGACCTACAAGAAGGAGCTCTAAATCAAAACCATCAATGATTTTTTTCTACACTTTTGTCTTCATTTTAAAACTTAAGTATTTTAATTATGTGGCTGCCATTGCAGGGAGCGTAGTGTGTTGTCATGTCGATGGCACAAACACAAACAAATTTAACAATTGAACATTCTGGTTTGTAAAAACATACCTCGAAAATTAGGATTCTTCTTTACTGAAAGAAATTATGGAAAAATTACCCCCATATAAAAAACATAACAGGTAGCCCTTTGTTGCAATTACTATGGTAAAAGCAACACTTTCTGAAAAAGGCTTGCCCATGGACTCCTGTAAGCGAGCTTGTACACAGAGACACACTGTCACATTACTACTACAAACCTGCTTTTGATTGATGGGATGAGAAAACAAAGTTTCAATGCTCACTTGTGCATTCTTGGTAAGGTTAATGTCTTCCATCTTTGTTCCTCATCTCCCTGACATGCCTGCACATATCTTCTGCAGTCATCATCATCTCCTTGGCCAATGATGATTTCAGGATTTATCACTGAATCCTGCTTTTACAAAATCATCCACAGTCCACAACTGTTTCTCTTTAGACTACTGGACCCTTGTTTTCTAAATCACAGCTCCTTCAGCTGATTTTTTTTTTTTTTTTAATTTGGTCACAACATTGACTCCTGTTTCTACTTTTGTCTTGCAAGTTTTTTTTTTTTTTTTTTTTTTTTTGAGCCATGTTAATTTGTCTTTTCCATCCTGAAGCCTTGATGTCTTCTTTCACCTATGTTTTTCTCCATGTTTCTTTTTTACAGTCTGAACATTTTGTTTGTGCTCGCTCTTAATGCTCGATCCAAGTGACTGGGAACAACCAACATGTTTTGTCTATGTTGGTCTACATTCTTGAAGGGGCTTTTTAAACATGTCCTTTGTTTCTCTGGTTGGGACTGTGTTCTGTCATACATTTCATTGGATCTCCAAACACTATCAGCCAATCTCCATAATTTGACTTGTGCAGGTATTTGTTTCAGGAATGCAAATTGGGTTTTTTATGTTTTTTTTCTTTGCTGTAATGAATCCATGTAATGAAAAAAACTAAGTTTTCACAAGCACAGGTTAAACAGTGGGGGGCTTTGCTCTGGAAATATATTTCCCTCCTCGCCCATAGAAACAGATTACCTTGCATTCTTGGAAAGTTTCAAAAACTGTTTTTGACTGATTTTGTATGAAATAGTCATAGTTGAGACCCTATCTCTTCCTGCTTTCCATTCAATAATTCACTGTTTTACAGATTAATAGCTATACTGTTTTATTCTATATGCCTATGATATCAAATACTTTTGGTAGTCCTTTTACATCTTTATTTTAATATTTTCAGCCTCATGCTATATTTTTCATTTCAGGATATTGTTTATCCTTTTCCAATCAACAAACACTTTGTTTTTTATCTCATTCCCATAAAACAGAACAGCCATGAGTAGTTTTTGCATCCATACAGTAGATTTTTCTATGGCCTCCATAGAAATTGATGTGAACCTCTAAAGCCTCCAGGCTTGTGTGTATATGCGCAGCTGTCTACCTGTACAGCAGATTTGGCCATGCCTCATTATATCGCTGATGAATAGATTTCTGCTTGGATGGAGGAGGAGGCCAAGGTGGTTTTCACCCGAGGATATTCCTTCTCAAAGAGCAGGTGAGATGCCAGGACACAGGCTCTCGGCACTCTGAACACTTACCAGGTAGCTAATGATGGTCTCAAACTATGCAAACACTGTTCATCATGACAAGCCCCTTGGCAAGAAAATAGAGTTCTGGTAATATTTGCAAAATCTGAAATAACTTTGCATTATATGTGTGTGAGAAAGAGTACATACTACATACTTTATGTAGTTTTACAGTGCTTTGCAAAGATATTCATACCCTTTAAACATCTCATAGTAATTTTATAAACTTTAAAGTTATTTACTGAATTTTATATGATAAACAAAAGTAAAGTGCACAAGCATGGAGTGAAAGGATAATAACAGATGAGTTTCAATTAAAAAAAAAACAAAAAAACAAAGAAGTTAGGTCTTTACCAGCCTTAAACATCTTGATTCTGAAGATTTCCCCAATCTCCTTTTTAAAATACCTAAAGCTCAGTCTGATTGGGTGAAGAGTGTCTGTAAACATCAATTTTCAGGTTTTGCCCCAAATTCTCATCTGGATTTAGGTCTAAACTTTGACCATTCCATTGTAACTCCGGCTGAAGGTTTAGTGTTGTTCTCCTGGAAGGCACAGCTCGGTCTCAATCCCTTTACAGCCTTTAACATTTTTTCTTCAAATATTGCCCTGGATTAGCTCTCCCCAGCTTTCTATCAACTCAGACCAGCTTCCCTATCTCTCCAGAGGAAAATCCTTTTCACAACATGATCCTGCCAGCTCCGTGTTTTAGCATAGGGGTGATGTTTTTGGGGTTACATGCATCATACTTTAGTCACAAGTATATCAATTGCATATGTTTTACTGCCATTTTTTGGGATACAGTGGCTACATTGGCAATATAAAAAGTAAAGTTTATCAAAAGGTGTGCTGAGAATTACAATCACAAAGTGTTTGCTTGTGTTTTCAGTCAGAAAATGTTAGATTCCTAACTCCAAGTGGGGCAACAACTGGTGCGTGAAAGCGAAGAGTTTAGGCAGTCTCAGGGTTAGAACATGGGGGTAGAATAGAGTCGCAAACTGTTACTGGATTGAGTTACCATCCGAATTAATGTGGGAATCTGAGCTGAAAGGCAGAACTGCTGCTTTTCAATCTAATTTTCAACCTTTGGCTATGGTTATGAGCTATGGGTTGTATAAAAAAAAGGCTTGGGAGTACAAGAATCCAAAGTGACTCTGGAAATTTAGCTAGGGTGAGGATATTAGTCAGGTGGGGCTCAGAGTTGCACTCCTCCACATCTAAGGTTTGCCAACTGGAAAAATTATATTGGGGTCTCCCAAAGAATTTCTTAGATACATGCCACTGGGAAATACACAAGATACTCTTAAAATATATCTCATGCTTGGCTTGAATATATCACACAGTGTTGCCCTTTAAAAGGTTGCTGCAAAGGAGGATTTCTTAGGATCACCTTAGAGCAGGGTTCAGCAGTGGTTTTTAATCTAAAAAGCCTGTTTTGGCCATGCACCTACAAGATGCAATTTGTCTTCAGATGCAAAAAAAATCCTTTGGATTAAAAAAAAATAGGTTTAAAGTCCTAAAACTCAGTTCTACAAACAGGTGATAGGACTTTTGTCACCAGATATTGTGGCAGAGTTTTTGTGAAGACAAAATTGTCACTGGATGCATTAAATATTTTCAATATTGAATAAAATATTGAATATTTTCAATATTCAATGGATGGCTGCAGTCACTATAAAAAATAAATGTCTGTCTTAGTGTTTTTCTATCAGGCTAATTTCTTTTTAATAAAAACCACTTTATACTCAGGATCAGTCTCTGGAACAACTATGAAAATGTATTTTACATTTTTGTGTTTTGTCTGAAAGGAAAAATCAGGTTGACAGAGTTGGTGGAGCCTCACTCAAGATGAATTTTATTATTTACCTGATTAAACATAATGAACAAACGAGGTCACTGATGTATATATATTTTTTTATCTTTAGGAAACTGGTTTGTATTACACATTCGTGTATTAAAGTTAAATTTCTGTCTCTTTTCTTTGTATTTGTGTTTTTATTACAACGTTTTAATTCAGTTGGTTGGAACAAGAAAAGGCAGTGGGAGAAGAAAAAGCTTTTTTTATATAGAAGGACCCACAACAACTCAACTCTCTGTGGACATCCCATCAAAGTGACTAGCTTTAGATGGATTTGTTTTGAAGGACACTGTTTTCTTAATATCCCTTCCAGTTTCTTGGACATTTCAAGCCTGTGCTCTCATTGAACAAAGAACAGTGGTTGTGTTGTAAGATAGCAGCTGGCTCTCCACATGATGAAAACACAGAGAAACACCTTTGATGTTCCAAGCCTTTTGTGTGTGTAGGTGGTGAGTTTGTGTGTTTACCAATGTATTAAAACCGTCTTGTCCTTTTTTTCACTGTTATTTTTCTGTCTGAAATCTGATCATGCTGTTAATGTGACGTTATTAATCCCAATGGCTCCCTTTCATATGAGTAATTTCTTTCAGAGTTCAGTCTTTGCAGCCTCACTTTCTCTACTTTGGTTTTGAAGTTACAGAAAATGTGGTCAGATTTTTTTTTTTGTTAATTGAACAAGGACAGATTATAATAATTATAATAATCATAAGAAACCTTTAGAATTGTAGTAGTTTAAAAGCGAAGCAATTTTGAAAATATACTCGGCTAATCTAGATTCAAATCAGAGGTATTTTTTCTGACTCTGTCTGCCAAGATTATGATCTTATAGTTTGGCAGTAGTTTAGAGAACTGCATAGTTAGTGTTTTTTAGCACAATCTACCCACATTGTTGCAAAAAAAAAAAAAAAAAAAAAAAAAAAAAAAATCTTTGAAGTAAACTGATGTTTAGCTCAAAGGGAAAACATTTTTAATTGAGACTTAAGAGTATCACTACAATAGTTAGATGCTCATAGAAATCTCAGCCTAAATGATTGCAAAGCAAAAACCTATGAACAAATTTCACGTATGATTGACTTGAGGGTATTTTAAACATGTGGCTTTTCTAACTTTCAGTATTTACCAGCGGTGCTACAGTGCTAAAACTAGCATGTACGTTAACATGAATAACAAGCAAATATTCAAATTTAGCCACTGGACTTAACTCCTTTGATATTGCTCAGGGTGGGACATAACCATTTGAAAAACAAAGGGGGGGAAGTTGGTCTTAAAGGGGTTTTACTATTGCTTATTGTGATCTCCAGTAAATGGGGATTGAGGAATATAAGAAAAGGTAACTGTACAACACCACTGGTTTGAGGTTCAAGTTAGTTTCTGATTCGAGATCCATCTCTCGTTTAAGAGTCTGTTAAAGTTAAAATTAATCTTGTAATTTTTTTAGAATTCAGACTGTATTTGATCATTTTTATCTTAAAATCAAAATTACTGCTATACTTGATTGTTCTACACTGGACAGAACATTTTTCTAATGCTTTTCGTGGCTTCAAGACCATGTAGTATTGAGATCAGCAGTGAAAATTGCATTATGTATAGATTGGTTCAACCAAAGCTAAATTATCCAGAACTTGTCTACTTTTTTTAAACACAAAGATTGGATTTATGAATCCTGTTTATGAACATAATAAATGTGGATCCTATTTTTATTTTTTATTTATTTTTTTTTTATTATTATTTTTATTTTTTTTTTATTTTATTTATTTTTTTTGAAGTATGGTAAAAATTTCTTTGCATACTCCTTGTATTCTCTGTCACTGTAGCATTCATAAAGGAACTACCACTGCTCCTCTTTAACAGTTCTACACTTTTTTGTTTGTAAAAATTTCAACTTAAGAAAAAAAAATCAACATTATTTGGTACTGCTTTGGTAAAGTTACAGTTAGGTTGAGTTGTGTTTTAGCAGTGTTTTAGCAGTTCCTACCAGCATCATGGTTGGTAATGACCAATGAGCTGTTTATTTGCTCCCAACTTTTGTTTTTTGACTGGAAACAGGACCAAACCAAAACCATTTGAAGCCAAATCAAAAATAATTCTGTCACTTGCTTAGTGTAGAAAAGCAGTCTTGCTATGTATACTATTTGAGGTGTTTTTATTAAATTTTTTTTTTGGCCTTTTCAGTTTATAATACTATTTTACTGTAGATGGTTTTACTTTTTTATTGACTTACATTGGAGGGAAAATGTTGAATCAATGAGGTTTGTTTTCTTGTATAGTTTGTCCCCTTTTACAGTTACTTTTTCTGGAAGCTTAACTAAGTCCACATATCCATCATGTTGAGAGTACCATGACAATCGAACAAACCAAGTATTCAAGTTACAAGAAGCTTACTTTGAAGTAAAATGGAAGTACAATTAGAATATTTTGTAATAGTGTTTTACTATTACTTCAGAAAGACATTTTCCCAATCAATTTCTGAAGATGACCAAGAAAGGAGACTGCTTATGTTCAACAAAGAAACTCAGGAATTTTTCAATACTTTGCCAAAGAACATATATAATATTTTCTGCTATCATCTCCTTAGGATTATTGTACTTTACTAATCTTTCTTAGCCTAAATGTTTCTTATTTCCCTGAAAAGCAAATGAGAAATGAGCTTGAAAACGTCATTTAGCGATATTTAATATTAATATTTTGTTGGATGACAGTAGATCTAATTCTCAGACAGATCAATCTGCATATATTCATAATAAATATATGAAAGATGGGATAGAAGGCTTGAATTCATGATTACTGCTCATCAATCACATTGCTGGATTTAAAATTCTGATTTTCGCCCAGTTGAATAAAAGTTGATGCAGATAGAGTACTTGCACCAATGCACGGCACTGACTGAGTATGATGTATCTGGATTTTGATTAAACAAAGACACATTCAACATGGGAGTTAAGAACCATTTTATGCAAGTCTTATATGAAATCTCTTATTGCACATGTGTGAAACATTACTTGTCACTCATTCTGACTTGCTGTAACCTATCAGTAGTATCTTTTCATTTTTTGGCTTTCTTTCCCTTTCCTGTTCAGTTTTTAAAAAGACTTTGAATTCAGCTTCAGTTCAGTTGAATAGAATCAGCCATTACAAAAACAAGATTTGTTAGTTTTCTCTTCTAAACTAAGCTTATTAATGACAGTCTCCAGTCCCTTGAGCTTCTGACAGCACATCCGTTTATTATGCATATTATGCATAAAAATCTGTATCAGCGCATGCGTCTGTGCATGTGCACAGTGACAGGGATGTCAGGTACATGCGTTACTTACAAGAAACCACAGATAATAGATCTGTCATCAGCATCATCTCTAAACCATGCCGATGTAGTTTCTCTATGAAGCGAAGTTACAAAGAAATGCTGGGGGACTGATGTATGATGGAGTCGAAGAGGGAGGCACAGGTAGAAAAATATCGGATCAAACGGATAAACAAAGACAAAGTCACAGTGTGCCTCATCCTGATTAAATCATGAAGTGGCTGCAGTAGCAGCGGCACTGGTGGCAGTCACCCTCATATGTCCTATCATGAGCAAGTGCTGTAGCACTCCAAGGAGAAAGAAATCACACACGCTTTATAGGGGGGGAATTACAGGTGGGAGGGAGACAGATCAATAGAGAAATGTTGTAAAAGGAATGTGTGTGTTGTATAAGAGAAATGTTGTGAAAGGAATGTGTGTTGTATAAGATGAGAGCCTTTCTTAGGCTTTCTTATGAGAAGCTTGTTTTGTTGAGCAAACACTTATTGTTGCAGTAATTATGTCTTAGTGTGATTTAGTTAATAATTTAATCAAAATATCTTTCCAGCAGAACTTGCTGCTTTTAAACTGACTTGCACACATCATCTGTGGTTGTGGCCTTTTGCCACAAGGCCATGATCCTCAGAATAATCTTGCATCCATTCACCCTACTTTATTGGACATCTTGACAGCACTGGTTGAAGAAAGAGACCAAAGTAATGTTTATCAACCCCAGCAACCAGACAGATGTTCAGATATTTGTCTGGACAGTTTAAACTGACTTTAAACTGAACAACCTTTTCATCATAATTTTTCCTTTTTGCTTCCTAGCTAAGAATTTCCAGCTCAAAGTATAAATTCACATGTGTAGCTTTAACTTTATAACCATCACTCCTCGCCACTTTGACCATGTTTGGTCGATGTTTATGGAAGCCAATGTGCTTTTCAGACTGAATTACCTCAACTCTGCTAATGCTGCTTCTCATCATGGCAGTACATCAAAGGGCCCCTTTAACTTTTAGTACCTTTTAACCAGACATAAGCTTTGCTTCCCTTCGGCTATGAAGAACGAGCTGTAATTTCTGAAAATAACAACAGGTGTTTTAAAGTCCAGCCCTTGATCCTGTTGTAATCAAACTGTCCTTGTTAGGTGCATTCAAGGACATTATGGAAACAAAGGCATCGGGGGGAGGGATGGTACTGCAGAACAACAAACTGCTGTATGTAGTAAACTTTAGTATAAGTCTTTAAGCTGTGGATCTTTTAAATGCTCATTTTTTTCACTATCAATGTCATTAAATGCAGTTGTTACCTAGAAGGTAAAAAAAATTACAGATAAATTAAAATATGGAGCAATTATTACATATTGCATATCTAAACAAATCTTATGTGGGTTAGAACATCATGAAATTAAGTGCATTTTGTGGAACATAAAGTTCTACGCAATTCAGTTCAGCTTATCTACTGCATATAACACTGATTCAGAGCAAATTCTCTCTTAAGGCACTTTACAGCCATAATTTAATCCAACCATATAAAAGGATTTACATTAGATTAAAAATATTCCAATTCAGTTCTATTTACAATACAGTGTTGTAAGGCCTATTTTATTATGCCAGTTGGTAAAAATGTTATCCAAGGAAAACTCAGCAGTTTGCATTAAATTAATGACTCTCTATCAGTCACTCCTCTTGATTTACCATTTGCCAACAACAAACGGTTGATTGCATCAGTTTGTTAACTTTGCAGCCATCCTTCATACAGAGCATACATGTGATGAAAGCTAGGTCTTAAAAGTACGTGTGTCGCTTGCATGTTGATCAGGATGAAGTGTGTAGAATTCAGTTTTCAGCTGCGACAGGTGTTCCTTCTGCCATGGCATGACCATAATATTTATTTACTTATTAGATTGAAAGGTTGCCCAACCATCTGAAAGGTCAGACAGAATGCTCACAAGTAGTCAGATCATTAGATTAATTCATCCGAAGGTAGGTCTTTGGACACACTCCAAGCATTTTGCTTGCTGAGGTGAGTAAATCTCCATCAGTGCATAGTGTGTCATGCATAGCGTACCATGCGTTTAACAAATAATATTGGGTCACTCCTGTCCCAATTGAGTAGCTCTGATGTAAAGTCAGTAACAGTGGAGCTTATGTGACACAGAATTTCAGAGCTGTGATGCTCATTTTGGAGAGTTTTTTGACAGGTTTTAATAAATCCATGGCAGCCTGGCTGAGCTACAGATCCAAATTCCCAGCTAGGGTATTACATTCATAATAAGGTGATGCTGAAGATGTGGTCTTATTTTGTTGTTTTTTTTTTTTTTTACCTGCAGCACAATATCTTCTTATGCCATAGAAAAACAAAGGAGATATGCTATAGTGTTAGGAGTGTATAAGCCAGTCTGTCTAACCTTCTTTTTCACACTATGGTTTTAACATAGTTAGTGTTGTTGAAAGGGTTCAATTAAGTTTGTCTAAATCTGCTACAATTTAGTTGCAAGCTGCCTGGTCACAGTCATATCGCACTCAGTACAACCCCAGGCCAGGCAGACCCAGATTTGCGTGGCAGTGACGCTATGCTATGTGTCGTAATAGTTTTCTAAAAACAATAGTTCTGAACTCACCCCATAAGAAACTGAAAATTATTCCTGCAGACAGGAATGCCTCCAACCACATTTAAGTGGTGCTGCCATGTTTTATTTTCACTGGTAACTTTCTGCATGTTGTCTCCAAAGTAAGGATGTTCGCCTGTTGGCTTCAAAATGTCTACGTCTTGCTGCTCCCTTTCTGCTGCAAAAGAATCAATCAATGCATTGTACTCCAGAGAAAGTTTGCGGCTGCACTTGTCTCATTGCGTTTACTCTGACCATTTGAAAAATGGCAAGAATTCACATTTTGAATATTAAGGACATTTGGGGTTGGATAACGAGGGAGGTTTAAAAAAAAGGACACCGGTTGTAGACAATGGATGCCCTCTTCACCACTTGGAGCAACATTTCCTCAAGGCTCCAAAAAACACTAGCATTAAGCATGTTGAAATGAGTTGATTTCAGGTGATTAAAAAGAATGGTGCAGCTACTCATTACTGAGTCCTTTTTGGAAACCTTTATTTTTATTTTTGGGGGTTTGTGGTTTTTTTGAGATATGGTCTAAACTTTCGATCAGGTGATGAACAGCCTATTTCAGTTTATTGGTTGTTTGCAATAAAAAGTTTACTAAGATTCTTTTTTTTTTTTGTCTCAGTTAGCCCCCTGTTCTTTTTGCATTTTGAAGCTCTACTTAGAAGCTTCTTAAGATCCAACAGTGCAAAATGTAAATTCTTGTCATTTTTCAGCTGGTCTTAAAATTTTGATCAGGAATATATATAAAAAAGTAAATACAAGTAGCAACATTTAGCCTTTCCACTGAGAACACACAATTTTAAATGAGTGATGCACATTGCTGATTGATCATCAAATAAACGAAATGCCGAAATGTGAGGATGAGGAGAGTACAGAAAGTGGATGACTATAATTAGAACTCTAAGATGTTTAAAAGAATCTGTTGTAACACTCGTCTCATTGAAGTTTAAAGCATATAATTACTGATCGGTACCTCTGTCTTTCTCCCCGAGAGGTAGTTGCTGTTTCCCTGCTGTTTGGCCTTGTGCTTAAATTTTCTTTGTTCATTAATTATTCCCGACTGATTAATTATATCAACCCATGAGACACAGTACTTTCCTGTAACTCAGTTATGGAGGTGTACACTGACTTTAAGGAAGCTGTTGAAACACTGAATGGTGTCTTTATCTACAATGTTAACTGCTAAAGGCGTGAGCATGCAACTAACTGTACTCGATGAAAATTGTTTATTTATCTCTTCTGTCTCGTCTTATTTCAGGATGTGGAGAGCTGAAGTTATAACAGTACAACTTCTGACTCTACTTTTTATTTCTTTTTTTGTGTTTAAAACCCAAATTTTACACTAAAACTCTGCAGCGGTATTGCTAGAGATACTGGCTCTTGGTAACTTACTGATAAACCCAAACTTTATTAATAGAATTCCCTTAATTCACTAACTTCACTGCTTAAAGACTGAAATCCCTAACTTCTCTGGTGGCTCTTTCAAGAACATCAATGGTGGCTCCTCTACCTGTTTTGTGCTTCTATACATGGCGCATGAGGCCGCTCTGTAATCATATACAGACCCATTCAATGAATTAGAATATTATTGAAAAGCCATCTACAGTTTTTGTCCTGCTATATTGAGTGATTTCTTTTTCTCTTTTTTTCATGATGTAACACAAGGAAGCAGTATGGTTGAGGTGTTGCCTTGACATTTATCCACAGGTTTGCCTTGATTTAACTGAAATGTTATTACCCCATCAGAAGCTTATAACGTTGTGACATCATCATTTGGGCTCTTACAAATTGTAAAAAGGGGTAGTCATCTTAGTGTTTGAGGAGAAAGTAATGAGAAATTTGTAAAATTTTAAGATTTAAATTTTAAAATTTAAAAAAAATATTAAACACACTGAGCTAAAATGGACAAGGTTTAATCTGATTTAATACCAACAGTAAGGGGAAAAATGTCATTTTTTTTACATACAGTGCATGTAAATATCTGGTTTTGACTGAAAATGAAATATGCTTCCTAGTGTTTTAGTTTGTGCTACATTCCGATGCTGACTTTGACAGATTCCTGAATTCTACAACAGACACATTCATTGGTCACACAGGGTAAAACAAAACACTGATTGATTAATCAAACCAGAGACTGGTTAATGATTCAGTCTCACAACTCTCACTTCTCCAATCTCTTTTCCTCATTGACTCCTGTCTGCTGTCTCTTCACTGGGCTCACTCTAATCAAAGCATCCAGAGCATGTTGTGCAGCTGAGAGGGCTGATAAAAGTCAGTGGGGAAAGTCTCAGTGGCATCCGCATGCAACCATTTTATGCCAAATTAAGGTTTTTTGTATTATTAGAAAAAACATCACAGAATCATGATCTCAAATCTAACAAGACTTTTAACCGGAATTATGCAGACCTTCACTGATATACAGGATACTCAAACTGCTTTGTATTGGATTAATGCACCTGGATTGGCTCGATCTTGCTTCTTTCCTCTTTTTCTTGCTTTGATATTATTCAAGAGAAGATGAACTGACCCATAATTCATCATGCACCAGGGCTTTGGTAATTACCGAAAGTACAGTGATGAACTATGTTTCCCTAATGCACTCTAATTAGTCACCTGAACAAGCAGGACTCCAGGGTGCACCGTTGTACTCGATACTGTACTACTTGTGACCAACTGGCCTAAATTTGTTCCACTGCCTTCCCATATTTAAATTTATTCATTTAATATCAAAGTTCATTATCTGGGCTTGGATATGCAAAACTCATTCTCATGCATATGGATTTATATCTTTACTCAAGCGTTGAAGGTTGAGGCATATGTAAACAGTGCAGATGTAAAGTAACCCACTCCTTCCCCTTTGTCTTGATGATCATCTGATGTAGCGTTAAATATATCCCTAAGATATTTTTAAAATTAAAGGCAGCTTCATACATATGGAGATCACTGTTCTTTTTAAACTTCAGTCTGGTTGAAATATTAACCTGCACTAACATAGAACATAAAGACCTGTATCATAAACAAAGCTTAGCTCAGAAAAATTTTCTTCCTTATGTATTCATGGGAAAATAAAACGCTACAGCACTTGAATTTATTTGAGAAGCGTGGTGTTGCATGACATAGAAGAAATTATCACTTGGTAGCTTAGAGGCGGCTCATCCTGTATGCATGTGTTGAGTGACACTCTAGGGCATAGGGAAGGGATTTTTGAGGTTTGACCTGGGCTCTACAGGGGTTACAATGCTTAAAGGAATTTAAATAACTGTGGTTCTCAGGCTGTGAAAGATGTGGTTCCAGCTGACAGGTACCTGACCGATGAAAAATAACCCATTGTTTTTGAATTGTTAAACCAAAAAGCCATGTCCTTCATACCCAATAATTTTTCTTCTCCCTCAACATGAGGATTAAGAAAGCATTAGATGGAGGAAATTTTCAAACTTGTCAACTGGTCACCAATTTTAGAACAAAGATTAATTTAATGTTTTGTTGCCTTAGCCCAGTGAGAAATGCACTTGTATATTTATACAATGGTCTTTCCATAAATAGCCCGGTGGTAGAAAGGTCTGAATCACTCTCCTCATTTAGGTCACTTTATTATCAATCGTAAATCACAACTGTACTGAAGAAAAAAAATCTCTTTTTCCATTTTTCCCTTTGGTTTTGACAACTTTCCTCTTGTGGTAGCAGATATGTGACCCAGATATCTTCAAGAGGTGGTGTGTGCAAGCAGCAAAGCCCCAGGAACAGGCGCCAGGGAGGAAATTTCGAGAAATGGATGTGATGTTTGCCTTTTGTTAATTTTCCTCTTCATTAGTTTCTGCTTTCTGGTTAATGACCTGCCCTGCTAGTATATCTACCTGTTTGGAAAGAGAGTTGCCAACTGTATACTCTGAATCAATATCAGGCGACTCCTGCAGGCAAGTGAAATTCCATATGTAGTGGAGGAAGAATCTGAGATTTGGTTTGACTCTAAGCCCTCAAGAAACCACAACTTTGTTTCAGTCTCAAATATATTTTTTAATTGAACCACCATTAGTTGTGGTTCAACAAAAAAATAACATTGATGACATAACTGAATGAATATATTAAAACCGGTACAAACTCAAAATAATACTTGTCCATAGCCTATTTGTTGGTACACTTTTACTTAAAACCACTAAACAAAATCTATGCATCTATACATTTATAAAGCCATCCAAAATATACTGAGACAAAGTCAGACAAATTCACCCAGGAAGCATGCTGATCACATGCCCAAATCACCCCCACTGACTGCTGTTGATGCAGAGGAGCAGTGGCTCTACTCCAAGCTCCCACACAGTGGCTAGGATCCTTGCTTCATCTCCAACCCTGACCCCAGCTATCCTACAGGGGAAGCTCTTTTCAGCAACTTGTGTCCGAGTTCTTGTTCTTTCAGTCATGATCCATATGGTCAAAACCAAGACTGATCGGTGAATCAAGAGTCTGTTTTGCTCAGCTCTTTCTTCACCACAATAAAGCATTGCCCACCTTACTGCAGATAGAGCACCAGCCCTTCCTGCTCCATTATACCATCTATCATGAGGAAAACATTAAGATACTTATACCCCTTGTTTTTGAGGTAGAGATTGAGCCTAACCTGGAGAGAATAATCCACCTATTTCTGGTTGTATACTACTGCTTCAGATTTACAGTTTACTCTCATCCCAGCAGCATCTGTCATGGCAGTGAACTGCTCCAGTGCCACCTGTAGATCATTACTTGAAAAGAAAACGCAGACAGAACCACATCATCTGCAAAAGGAAAAGACCACTGCCTATGCAACCTTGTATCTATGACTTTTACCATACAAAAAACACACAGTCAAGCTCTTTCTTACGATGGAGTATTAGGGCCGGTGTAGATAACAGAAAGAAAACAAATGGCCATGAAGGAGTAAATTTACATAAAAAAAGCTTTCACATAATTTCAAGAAAAAACTTGGAAATTCTCTGTTGAAAATTCATAAAATTGCAAGAAAAAAAAGAGAAAGTTTTCAATAATTAAAAGCCTAAATTTACAAAAGCAAAACTCGGATATTCTCTGAAATCAGGATATTTGTCGAAGTGTAAGTGGTCCATCTGGGCTCCTGTTTCAGAGCGGCATCTCTTGGGTGCAGATTTGGTGTGTTAACTTCAAACAGGATCCAGAATACACATTTGAGGAAGAACCTGCAACATACTTGCATCGAGTCTGCACCCGGGAAATGTTGTTCTGATATGAGGGAGGGCATGGAGGCAGTTCTTCCTGTAACCTGTGGACTGCTGGTTGGAACCCACACTCCAGCTGTCTCGGTTGTGGTGTCCTTGGGCAAGACACACTTCACCCGCCTTCCCCGCTGGTGGTGGTCAGAGGGCCAGGTGACAACAGTGCATGGCAGCCTCACTTCTATCAGTCTCCCCCAGGGCACCTGTGGCTACACTGCAGCTTCCCACCATCAGCATGTGAATGTGTGTATGAATAGGTGAATGACTGAATGTAGTATAAAGTGCTTTGGGGTCCTTTGGAATAGATAAAATGCTATGCAAATACCACTACCACTTAGACTTTGAAAAATATTCAGATGCACATCCACTAAATTTACCACCTCAATCTTAGAGGACTTCTGGCATTTCTTGTCACAAATTACTTCATAATCTCCGAGAAAATGTCCTAGTTTTTTCTTACACATTTCTGACTTTACAAATATCAGAATATCTGAGTGTTGATATTGTAAATTTATGCTTTTAATCATGGAAAACTTTCACGTTTTTCTTGCAAATTTATGACTTTTTGACATCAGAGAATTTCCGAGTTTTTCTTTGAAAATATGTGAAATCAGAAAATTCCCAAAGTACGTTTTTGAAATGCATTTCACAAGTTCACCAAGAAAAGTCATGTCGCCTTTCTGTATGTGGTCCAATATTACTTAGTGTTGTACAAAAACCTCCAGGGTGTATCAGCTCATAAAGCAGAGTAATAAATTGTGAAATGTTAAGAAATAACAGGCTAGTAAAAATTGTCCCCATGTGTGCTTCATTTGATAGTAATGAACACAATTATTTTCTTGATTGTGTTAACTCACATGTTATTAACCAGTCTTTCTTTTCTCCTTTAGGAAAACCTCACGTAATTACTTTTCTATTCAAATTTGGTTTTTCATGTTTCCTACATGCAACCTTTATTTAAATGAAATGAATTGAGCTTTAATGTAGCATTTTATTCTGAATCAATGTTTTTAACGCAGCAAACTTTTTTTGTCAGATGAAGAATAAGAAAATATTAAATGTAAAAATAAATTATTTTATTGCTTAGAGGTCATCATAGCTCTTCAAGTAGCTTAGTCAAGTGTTTATGCTGATTTAATGACAAGTGTGGAAAAGAGACTAAATATTCTGTCAAGAGACTCCCTCACACAACACTTTAGCCTCTATCACTCACACAGTGATGACCTGTTGTGTAGAAGGAAGAAAAAAAGACACAAAGATAAAAAATGAATTCATGAATTCTTCTCAAGGCATACGTCCACTGCCAGAATTTAGATGAAAGATAAATCCACATGAAAGGGGTAAATCCTTTTCCTTGACTGAGACGACAGCATGTGAGCTGTGTTCACCATACATTTCTCTTTTCTCATTCCATTTTTGTTAGTATTTTCAGGTGTCATCATAACTCTGCATTTGCCTGAAGTAATAGCAGATGTTTGGGGGGGAGGTTTTTTGGGGGGGCGGGGGGCAACTCTTGCCTACCATGTAGTTGAAAGGATGCAAAGACAAGATATATTCTAATTTTTTACTTTATAGTCATGAATCACCTGTTGAAATAGGTTTAAAGTTCTGGCTGCAAGTCTTCAAACTACTACATAAGGTATATGTTTTATTCACTATTTCTTAATAACTTTATTCAGATTCTTACCACATAGTTGACTTGTCTTCTAGCCAGTAACTCTGCCACCAACCTGAAAAATCAGATTCAAGTTAAACCGTGCTAAACACAACTGTAAATACTTTCAGGAGGACCTTCAGAAATGGTCTGAGATATTTATAATGATTTCTGGTCATGGAAGCCACTGCCCCAACTAGATTATTTTAAAAAAACAATTTTAAGCATCATTGGTCGTTTATTATTCTATTTTGGACATCTTACAATAATTTAACCACTTTAAGGCAGCATGGAAATCCTAGTGTGAGCATAGCTTAATTAAAATAACTAAACATTGGTCTCTTCTGGTAGCTAGCTGCATTTGTGAACAAAATCCAGTGTTTTTGCTATCATTAAGTATGTTATCCCACCGATTTGTTGGAGCATGTGCGAACCAGGATAGTAATTTTCTTACATAATCTTACAGGTTAGGTAAGAAGTGAATTTGCTAGCAAGAAGAGGACCATATCACAGCTAAAGTTACTTTCATAACTTTTTGGAAAAACAGCAAAACGACACATGGACTTCATTTTCTGACTGAAACGAGCTCTCTTTCTATCATGGCATCTCACAAAAAACACAGACTAATGTATGTGATGTGGCAATGTATGCAAGACTTGTGGGTGAAAGACCCCCAACCCCCTCTGGTTTGGGGGTCAGCCTCTGCCTCAAGCGGAGGAATTAAAGTTTGTTGGCGTCTTGTTCACGAGTAATGGTAGGATGGAACGGGAGATGGACAGATGGATTGGGGGTTCATCTGCAGTAATGCGGACATTTCTCCTGTCTGTTGTGATAGAGAGAGCTGAGTCAAAAAGCAAAGGTCTTGGTTTACCGGTTCATCTATATTCTGAACCTCAACTGTGGCCATGAGACATGGATCATGACCGAAAGAACAAGTTCCCAGGAACAAGCAACCAAAATGATCTTCCTCCGAAGCCTGGCTGGACTCATCCTTAGCGATAGGGTGAGAAGCTCTGTCGTGCATGGGGAGCTAACAGTAGAGTTGCTGTTATTTCTCCTCATTAAAGGAGTCAGTTGACATGGTTGGTGCATTTGATCAGGACATCCCTTTTACAGGTTTTCTGGGCATGTCCCAATGGGAGGAGACCTGTGCAAAGACCCGGAACTCGCTGGACGGACTATGAATCCCATTTAGCCAGGGAATACCTTGGGATCCCCCAGAATGAGCTGGAGGATGTCAGGGGTTCCCTCCTAGATATGTTATCCCTGCAATATAAGTGGAAGATGATGGATGGATGAGCGGATGGATGGATGGATACTAGTGAGGCGGATGAAGCTGAAGCTTAGCTGCTTCTTTCACCAGTAGATTTCTTGAAATGTCACTAGCTTTTATACACTCTTATTTTTGATAAAATCCTGTGCTTTTATTTGTTATTTTCAAACAATTAAATGGCTATCTGTGAGAGAATATTGTGAGGAAAGACCTAGTTTTGTTTTTGTTTTCTTTTGGGGCTAAAAGTTTTAATGACTATGAATTCTTGCCTTGCATTGTATTGATCAACAGATTGCTTGCTACTTTGTACCCACAGCAGCCAGTGGAAAGCAGTTAAGAGTCTGAGCTTTTTAGCACTACAGGACATTTTCACATACTTTTACACAGTGTGAATGCTGTGAAGTTGTGTAGAAAACAGCTGAAGGCCTGCTAGGTCTGAAGAGAGTTTATGTTAGCAGCATTTGGTGATCTCGTTTAAGTACTTTGGTATTTCAGCTATAAATAAATTTAAAGGTGTAACAAAATGCTGCCTCCCATGTAAGTGTGTCCTCAACTGAGCCTATTTTTTTTGCCAGGTGTGAGGTGTTGAGAGACTGAGAGACTTCCTCACTGATGTAGACTCCTAAGAATGTTTTGCTGCTGATCCTATTCACAGAGGATACCAGCAACTTTCCAGCCTAGAAATAACAAATGTGCAAAGTATTTGTCTTCCCTACATCACTTATAGACACAAGCATAAGGCATATTCCAAAACAGGGCCAAGGTTTTTCACACTGGAGAGCAGCATCTTAGATTTATAGTGTTTGAAATAATTAGAGACAAAAATACATGGGTTTGTCTAAATGTATTAACAGAAACATATTTTATTACCATTACATTATTAACTTAATTTATTCTTGTACTTCATTTGTCAAGAAAAGAAAAAATGTTTAAAAAAAACCTTTTTTCCTTATGACTTAAAATTTTGTTTGTGAAATCCCACCATTTCATTTCTTTAGAAATGTAGGATAGTGGGTCATCGTGTGGCACAGTAGTTAGAGCAGGCACTGAGAGTACGGACTTTGACGCGGCCGTCCCGAGCTCAACTCCCATCCTCGGTTCCTTTGCCACATGTCTTTCCCCCCTTCTTTCTGTCCCCTTCCTGTCGGATTAATGTCAAATAAAGGCCACTAGTGCCGAAAAAATTCTAAAAAAAATTTTAAAAAACAAAGAAAAAGAAATGTAGGATATATATTATCAAGAATTATTAAAGGGGTAATGACAACAAATTTCATTTTTCTGTGGTTTGGGAGGTATAATATGATCTGTTGTCCACTGATGAGGGCATGTGAATGTCAGGAGTTGATATCAAAAGCCCTGCTCATAGATGGTCAGCTTTGTTTCTTTGCTCAAAAATGGACAAATCAGAGAATTAGTTTATCTTCCTACATAGGTCATCTATCTACATAATTCATACTCTCCAATTAGAGCACACCATCAAGAAAACAGCCCTTCCCTTCCCCTTCCCTCATCCCCCCAGCTAATTTAAGGGCTAAGTCACGCTGGCATGTCTGGCTAGTCCACTTGAGAAGAGGATGGCCACTAAAAAGCAGAGCTGTTATGTCTGAGGAAGCTCAAAAACAGATGTAAGTTTCCACTTACTCACAAAGGATGAGAGAATCAGACAAGAGAACATCTCATGAGTGCCGGGTTCATCCCCCTTATACTTTCTGAATTGCCTTACTTCCTTGAATAGATCCATCAAGGTCTTCAAAACATTCCTCAGAGACGTGAGTCCATATTGACCGTCAGTGATGTCAGTAGCTCGTTACTAACACGTTACTCTAATTTGACCCCTTTTTTCAGTAATAAGTAATCGAACACGTTACTATTTCCAATTCAGAAATCAGATTGAAGTTACTGATCCAAGTTACTACTGTTGTCATTTTACTAAGTAAAAAGATGTTGTTGCTTTCCTCTTGTGTCTTGGAGAGTGATGTCTCGTGTAATACCACGCAGCGACACAGACGCAAACAAGGAAGGAGGAGAGAGATGCACGTTTTCTATCTGGAAAAGGGCACTATTTAGAGTTTGTATCAGCTAAAGATGACAATATCAAGGTTCGTTGTTCACTTTGTGCTGGAGACAAAGTGCTATTGTTACCCTTAAAATAGGAGAGACAGATTTTCTGTACTTCTCTCAGGCGGCATTTTAATGCATGAGGAAAGATCGTGTAAGCCCTGGCCCCTAGTGGAGGATAGAGCCACAGCCAGTCGATCCCAGAATAGGCTTACTAGGTGATTGCTGATCACAATTTCTTTGAACAAAATGAGAAATATTAATGCAACATGAAAAATAATTTTTCAGCAGTTTTCATGTTGTATTTACATTGTTTTTAGGCTTATGTCAACTAATATGAATTAAAATTTATTGTAAATCTTTTTTACTGTCAATTGTAAATCTTTTTTTTACCGTCAACTCTTGTAGTATGAAATCAACTTATAACAACCGCACACAATCTTTTAGTACTGCACTTTAAAAAAGCTCCATCAAATTTGAAGAAACATTTGGAATCACAGCACAGTGCAATCAAACTGACAGAGCACATCCTACTAGGTGGTGCAAACCAGAGAGCTGCAACTAATGCAGGAGGTCCTCCACCACCCAAACAACAATAGCTGGACTTCGATGTACAGTAAGTGGGGGGGAGTTGAAGAAGTTGGTTGAATTGTATGCAGTAAAGGAAATGCTGCCCTTAAACACAGTTGACTCGCCCAGGTTCACATTTTTATGTTGAGGCGGTGGGGACTGTTGTCAGAAGCTGCTGAATGTAATTAATAAAGTAATTTGTAATCTAACTTAGTTATTTTTAAAATTAAGTTATCAGGAATGTAATTAAGTTACTTTTTCATAGAGTAATCAGAAATCAACTTACTTTTTCAAGGTAACTATTACTTCACTGTTGACCATGATAGCAGATTTGTCAGCTGTGCATCCACAATTCAGTTTTTCAGTTCAGTTTATTTATATAGTGCCAATTCACAACAAATGTTGTCTCGAGGTATTTTACAAAAAAAAAAAAAAAAAAAAAAATCAAGTCAATCATACATACATTCCAATGGATCCTAGTTATCAAACAGCACAGTAGCTCAATTAGTCATTCAAAGCAGTTCAAAAAGCTTCAAAGGAAACCCAGCAGATTGCATCGAATCATTGACTTGCAGCATTCACTCCTCCTGGACAAGCATGTAGTGACCGTAGACAATCGCTTGCATTGTGTCGTTGACTTTAGAGCAATCCCTCATACCGAACATGCATGTAGCGACAGTGGAGAGGAATAACTCCCCTTCAACAGGAAGAAACCTCCAGCAGAACCTGGCTCAGTACAAGCGTCCATCTGCCATAACTGACTGGGGGTTTGAGAAGACAGAGCAGAATGCACAAGAAAAATTAGATGAACTGATGTTCTCATGTTTATTATTTTCAACGTTCATGAAAGTAAAATGTTAATAGCAGGAGAAGGAGAACGATTAGTTGATGGCAGCATTATCTCAGCTGAAGCCCTCCTCCAGGAAGGCATCACAGCCAAACAGAATGCCAGACCAGGTGGAGCTTCTATGGAGAGAAAACAAAAAGTTAACAGTTGAAATAACAGCAAATAATGCAAATTGGAGAGAAGTCAAAGAAAGTGAGATTAAAATTTTCTAGTGGTGTTTCGATTGATTGTTCACCAATCATTATTGGCCAATTTCTGTGAAAAAGTATGTGATTGGTGTTCACCGATCAAGGTCTTTTTTTGCCAATCACAAAACCCGATCACCTGTACCTCATCCTTCGAAGCCTGCAGAGGCCTTGTGTGCAGTGTATTTCCCCCTTTCCTTCACAATATGCAAGTGTGCAGCAGCAAATCCTAAGCAAACATGTCTGTCGCATCTGTGAGTGTGATGTGAAATTTGCGTCTTGCAACACATGCAATGGAAAAATACTTTGGGGGGTAAGCACCTCAAAATGCATCAACACAACAAATTTAATGTGACATTTAAAAAACAAGCACTTGACGGAGTATGATGAGTTATCGAGAATGCAGAGTAATAAAAAAGACATCTGAAGCAGACAGACAGCAATCAAAGCAGCCCACAATTGCCAACACTTTCTCGTATGAACATGACAGTCAGAAAGCTAAGCAAATAACTGGAAAAATAATTGAGTTCATCGAGTTCAATGACTAGTCTTTCTCAGGGGTGGAAGACTCTGGCTTCCGCCGACTGCACCCGCTGTAAGACCCCTGCTACGTGTTACTGGGACATAGTATTTCAAGCTCAACTTGACAGTGTACTACTCTCACATCGAACATCTCCTTAAAGCTGCAGTATGTAACTTCTATAAAAATGTTTTCTATTTATTAAAACTGTCAGTATGTTGTGACAGTATAACATGAAACAGATGATCTGTGAAAAAAAAAAAAATCGACCTTCTCTGTCTCCTCCCTGTAGCAGTAGCATTTATAACCAAATCAAAAAATTAACAGTATCGGTGATCTGCAGCGTAAAACCTGATCGGAGCATTCTTAAAATTTTCTGTTTCACCACATCCCAAAGGTACTGTATTGATTGGGATCTGGTGAATATGGATGCAATTGGAGTACAGTGAACTTGATGTCAAGTTTAAGAAACCAGCTTGAAATGGCTTGAGCTTTGTGATACGGTATATTGTTCTCCTGGAAGCATCCATCAGAAGGTGGGTGCACTGTGGTCATATAGGGATGAACAAGCTCAGCAGCAATACTATAGTAGGCTGTGGCATTTAAACAGTCAATTAAGGCTGCAAAAGTGTTTAAAGAAATCATTCTCCCACGCCATTACACTACCACCAGTTTGAACCTTTATTAAGAGGCTGGATGGATCCATGCTTTTATGTTCATTACACCAAATTCTGATCCTACCTTCTGCTGAAATCAAGATTAATCAGACTAGCGACCAGGAAATGTTTTTCAAAATTGTTAGTGTTTGATTTTGGTGAGCCCATGGAAAAAGTGGCTTTGGTTTCCTGTTCTTTGAAGTGGTACTCGGTGTTGGCTTCAACTGATGTGGCCAGTATGCTTTAAAGTCACCTAAATCCACTTTTCCCCTCATTGAGATGCTTAGCTTGAATTCTAGCAAGTTGTGTTTACCATTTCTAGAAGTCAAAGAGTTGTTGGCATATGATTGCTCCAGTTACAATTTCTGCTAACAAACAATTGAAGAGCTGTACCTAATGGTGTGGCCAGTGGGGATATGCCACTACTATAGCACTCATCTGGATGTGCATTTACATAGGAGCTGCACAATATATCTTAATTCAGTCACCAAAGTATCAGTGTGTGCAATATTGTAATGACATGACTCATTGGGTTCAATATTTGGTAAGCTTTTATGTTTCAAGAACCATGCGATGACATACTGCATACTATTCATTGAATTTAGCCTGTTGGAAGGACATTACCTGCCCTCGATGCCAACAACTGACAGAGATTTTAGTAGTCTAGATGCTAAAGCTCACAAAAACGCTGTGGACAGTGATGATAGAAAAGACAGACTAGAGTTTGTAAATGTGCATTATCCATAAACAATGTTCATAATAGTCATAATCTAATGCTTTCCTAATATCATGCAGCGCTAATTTGGTCTTCTTTGCGCAAAACAAACTTTATATATGTGAGTAAAGAACTCGCAGGTAACGGAAATTAAACAGAAACAAAGAAAACTGTAAGGATTTATTCATTTAACAGCCTTCAGCCTCCTGCTTCCCCTTTCTTTCTGCCCCAACCTCTTAAAAACTCTCTGCACAAGGTCAATACGTTGTTTGTTAGGGGTAACGTGATAAGTTAGTTTGGGGCACTCTGTTGTCAGTGGGGCACATTCAGCCAGAAGCATCCATTTCCTCCAGTCTCCTCATTCAGGCAATTTACAACATGTATGCTCATGGGATCATCAGGCAGCAGCTTGCAGGCCTCAGCGAAAACTGTGAAATGCCTGGGGATTACAATAACTTAGACCGCAGGTGTGAGGGAGAGAGGAGGGCAGACACTAAAAATGCAATCAACACTGAAGCTTGTTCCCGATCTTAATCTATTAGCAGAAGCAGGACCTTTGTAATTATATTTTTTTTTGGCTCAAGTCACTTCACCAGGGCTTTTGAGGCAAGGGAGTTTGTATCAGCTAAAGATGACAATTATATAGCACTCATATATAATTGTCAGTATTTTTTATTCTTTTAAATCTGCTACTGAATGACCCCAAAGTAGGTATGAATCCTCAGCACAAAATGTGCAAAAGCTGAGCAAAAGTATTGAGCAGAAGTATAAAATGATTTTTTTATGGTTTTAAAATTGTATTTTTGCACTAAAAGAGATGTCCAAAGAGCTGGTACCCTTCAGTTCTACAGAGTAGGTGGTTTCTTACAAGAACATACATAGATTTCACATACCAGTCATTTTGCTGTAGTTTTATGGATGCCAGTTCACTGCCATGGTATGCAGAAGTTCATAAAAATGTACAATAAATCCAAGACAACAGACGTGTTGGCAATCAATTTTTCTTTCTATAAATTGAAAGCAAAAAAGGCTTTAGATACACGTATAGATACATTATTAAGTTTCCAGATGTTGAAGAATCATCTAGAACTCTTTTAGAGGTTGGACTCTAATTTATATACAGGAAATGGTTGTAACATGCTTTATAGATTTCAGTTTCCATTAGAAAGCTCTTAAATAAGTTATCTGGGTTTTTTTTGTCCGTTTCAAATGGACATTTGCAAATCATTTAACTTAAAGATGTGTTCTTTTCTTTTTGTCACACCCCTATGTTTCAGATCATCCAACAAATTTATAGAAAAGAACCCTCAGTTTCTGGAAAAGGTTCCTGCAGTTCACTAGAGCTCATCAACTCTTCTCTAAAAGGTTTCAATCAGGGGTGCCCTCATCCCTGGTCTAGAGCTACTGTACATGACCAGCCTCCCTCGCTCCATGTTGTGCATTACGTAGTAATTGCGCAATTAGAACCTATGTTGTGGCAGTCAGTAGAGTTGTTAAATAGTAGCTAAGTAGGAGTTTTCACAGAAGTAAGTATTTTTTGTTAGCAGCAGCTAAAACACAAAAAGTAAAAACATTGCAGAGGTTGATGCTCATTATTTATTACATTTTGAATCTAAAACTGTACAAAACATTGGAGCAACTCTGAAAACCTTTGCTACGTATGTGTCCATCTTCTTTACAGCCATGGGATTTGTTGTGACAGTGAACAGTCTGATCCAGAGTGAGGGAGAGACGTATGGGGCTGATGTGTACAGACCCGATAACGGTGGGCTCGCAGACGTGCATGTAGGCAGGTAGTGAAAGCTGCTCTACTATTTCTCCTTCATTGCTTTACCAATAACTCTGGGTTTGCAATAGGTTTCTCATTTAGCTGGTGCCAAGCTGCAGAGACTGATAAGGCTTCCTGAACACACACCAATCCACTCTGCAGCATGTATAGTGAGGCAAACTGGCAGAATGCTTGTCCTTACTCAGGAAATCTAGGGGTTTCGTTTTTAAACCACTGTAAGTTATGTTTGCCAGGAAGTGTGGGAGTCAGTTTAAACTATGGATCAACTCTCTGTGCTTCCCTGATATGGGATCATAGCTCACAGTAGCAAGTTAATGTAAGATATTAATTCAGAGAGTAAAAATCACTTAAGTCGTGATGGCTTACTCAGTGGTCTGCTGTGATGCCTCTCAGTTGATCCTACTGGCTGATCCCTCCAATCTCCGAACATACTGAGGATGCCAGTGACCTTCTCATAACTGTGTAACATATTCTTCCTTTTCTGAGCATTCTTTTTACTGTTGCTGCTGACACTGGGAACTATAAATTCCCTTCGCCTCCCCACTCTCCTCCACAAGCTGTTTCACAATACTGACCACTGGGTCTCACTTGCTTCTCAGCTTTCTCTATCGAGCTTCCTTGAGAGCAGTCCTCGGCAATATTAAAATAATATAATGGATGGAAATATCATTATGTAACACACTGGTAATTTTTATACAAGATAAAGGGAGACATTGTAAAATTATCTTGATTTAAAGAAAAAAAAAACATTTACAAAAAGCAAAATGAGGAATATTGAAAAGAATACTGTTAAAGGTTCAAATAGTTTTGGTTACGGAAGTCACCGAAGAAGTGCTACATAAACTATGAAGCTCACAGTAAGCCGATTTAAACAGCTGCCAACTGCAATTATGCAGTATGTGGTTCCTCTGTGACTTATGTCACCCTTCTAAGATTGGCTGTGCTCTCTTAGACCAAGCTGCCCTCAGGAGCAGAAAGTGTCCATCATATCCATAATTATCTGGAAGGGAGGTCCATCACTATTGCATCTCACTAGCATACAGACAGCATGGCAGTAAATAATCCCATCATTTCAGCCAGAGGAGGTCAGGCAGACATAAATTTAACACAGAGCACTTTTACATGCTGCAGGGCATTGTAGGGAGGTTTCATCACATGAAGGATTGATGCATTGCATTTCCCCGCTCTCCAAGAGCCAAGAACTCCAGTGCTGAGGAAATACAGATTTTTAGGTTTTTTTTAATGCACTAATTTACTTGTACTAGATGAGTAACTACTTTGACCTATTTTTTCCCTTTAACATTATTAACATTATTTTGACTTTTTTTTTTTTTTCAATCAAACAGCATTTGAGTTGCAAAAAATGACTTATTGATTGATAACTGGTAGTGAGTCATGCTCTGTTAAAACAAAATGCCCACAGTCACATTAGACCTGGACAAGTTGTGTCCAGGTCTCCCACTCAATATTTTAGTTATTTATTGATTGATTTATTTATTTATGAAATGCATTAGCTTTTTCTAAACAAGCCCTTCCTGGGTTTATTTTTAATTAACATATTAAAAAAATGACATCCTTTGTCTTTAGAAAATGGCCTTTAAATAAACTGAAGCCAGAAACATGCATTCTGCGTTGTACATTAAATTCTGCCCTGAAAGTACAGTGCTTGCAAGTTAGTTTATGCCTTGCTATTTTTGTCTGTTTGAAAAATGAAACATTTTTTTTCAAATATGAGGAGTCAGAAAATGTGTAACTTAACAAAGTTTGAGTGTAAAAAGGTTGTGAACTGAGATTTTGCAATATTAAAGCACCACAGTATTTTTTGTCAACACAAAGTCTGTCAAAATAAATTAAAACTATTTCTACGACTCCCAGATGAGAAAGTGAGTACTTTAAATTTGACTCTAAGTTTTAATGAAATAGTACTTAAGTTGTTGTTGACAGAGTTAGCTTATGAAGACCTGTCATCTGGTTTACAACAGTTGTTACATTAGCTTCAAAAAAGCCAGAAAAAAACTGAGACAGATAAAATTTAAATGATTTTGTCTAATGGATCCAATATTGTGTATTGTCTCATGCTTTGGCCTTGGTGGATTGCAAGACTCTTCATATAAAGCACTGGCCTATCTTGCAAATGTAGGTTACTTTTAAAAAGAAATGGTGGATATATTCAGATTTTTAACTTTAATATGACAATGCTCCGATTAAGTCAATAACTGTGATTTCTACAGGCACTTCATAAGCAATGTAATTTTTGCTGATATAAACCCTGCTATGAGTGTAGAAAATATTGGGATTAGAAGATAAGCAAACTTTTAAATTTGTTTAATTTGTAGAATGGCACTTTTCATTTTAACTTGACCTTGTTATTTATATGTAGTTGTCCAAAAGAAAAGATTAGCATAATGTGTGTAGAGGAGAGTATTTAAGTTTATTATGTAAAATGATTTAATGTCAATGATTACTGGAGATGGGTAACATTTTTACAACACATTTAAAGGCAGTTAAGTTGTCCAAAGAATGTTTTAGGGTGATTAATAACATAAATCAGTAAAATAATGCATTAAAAATACAAACTTGAAAATGATTGATTCGGAACACCCTAGGAAAGGGCAAACAATGACAAAAAGACCCAATGGATATCAAAACTGAACTGATATTAAAAGTAATGTAAAAAAAAAAAAAAAAAAAAAAAAAAAAAAAAAAAAAAAAAAAAAAAAAAAAAGAAAAAAAAGGTTTCCAGACCCATTTTAAAAGACGCAGTACAAATATTTAGTGGCAGGTTGTGTCAGAGTCTGATGGTTGTCACTGCAAGGGGCTGATCCCGTCTTCACCTCTTGACAGCTCAGCTTTTGACATTGTCTGAGTAAATGATCTCAGTGGTCTTTCTGAATCAAATGGGTGGATCAGTTTGATTAAATATCCGGGTGCCAGTCAGTTAATTTTAATTTTTTTAAAACAAATTAAAATAATTCTAATATCCATGCAAAAACGGACAGGCAGCCAGTGTAAATCTGCTTAAACTGGTAGGATGTCTAATATCTGATAAAAGACAATTCAAAATGAATTGCATGCAATTTAACTTTGTCACTTCTAAGTCAATTTTTGACTTGACATGGCATTCACAGTCACTTCTTGGAGACTATTTACAATGATTCCCAAAATACATTGCTCAACTTTATTGGAAGAAATTCAAGATGACTTAGGATGTTCAAATGCAATTATATATGTTTTCCGTAACCTCATTTCAGTCCTGCAGGAAGTTGCTTTTGAACTTTTATACTAGTTGTTTTTTTATGCCTTTTACCTTAAAGTTCTTCTTCTTTACATTTGTTTCTCTCTGCATGATACTTCCAAGGAATGAGTGTGGAGAATGTTTTAGGCAGAAGAGAAGCACCCCCTTCGCAACATTGGGCATACATGGTCCGAGTAGCTTTGGCACGCACATTTAAGTAGCTAATATTTCAAACAGGCCATAAAGAGAGTCTCGGTCCCCTCTGAACAATAACAGGAGTAAGAGGTGGATACACTGTAATGTAGACTGATATTTCTCTGCCAGTTCAGCAAAATAAGAAACCCAGAGTCAAAGGACGTGGTATACAGTGAAGACATAATTCTCTGTAACATCCGGGTGTAACACTTAGGTTCAGGGACAAGAAGGTCTTTTTAGTCAGGAAATATTGGTGCAGCATAATATATGGTAAAAATTTTTGTAAACAGACTTGCAGTTTTGCCCTTGCTATCTGCCGCTTAGAATTTTAAAGCAGTGTAGTGAGATTGGGGCAAGGAGAGTATAATTCTTGGTGTATATGACAAGATCTAAATTGGCATGGAGGTGAATATATTTCTGTCCCTGCGGTGCGGGGACAGAGATGACGGTCAGGTGATGATCCCTAATATCTGAGCCTTCTCACGCCTCATTCGCCTCGCAGGAATAACATTGAGCATGGATTTAGCAAGACCTTGACGTGACTGCCTGCTTCCAGAGAAGATGGACTGCTTTGTCTCTGCTGCATGGGTTTTTGAGTCTTCGAAGGGTCAACAGTGTCATTTGTGTCTCTACATACCTTTCACATTTCAGGCATTCTAGTCATAAATATACAGGATTAAATGTGATTTATTGGACTGATTAGCTTTTTAAATTGACCAACATTTAGCAAAACACTTTGATGGATGTGCTTGATTAGTAAATCTGAGCACTACAAAACCTTGTTTGCTCTCTCACAAATTGGAGTGTAGTGTGACTTTCTTCTGTAAGCAATTCATTACCAGGAATGAGAGGCGTTCCATTTTTATTCTGTTATTATTGAGCATAGCTGAACTCTGAAGCAAGAACAAATCTGTGTTATTCCCCAACTGAAATTACTGTAGTTCAGAATAATCATTTCATTTCTGTTGGAATGTTTGTTCTACTAAGGAAATAATTTATCCAACATAAAACATTTACATCATGTACATATTTATGATTTCTTTAAAAAAAAAAGAATGTTTCATCTCTGAAGAAAATGGACTTGTAGATGCACTTTAGTATATTATATAGTGTTTTTGGTGGTATTACAAATTTAGGACATTGATCTTGGAGGAGAAAAAAAAAGTTTTTTCCAAAATTTATCCAACTCTAAGAAAGTAAAATTGTTGTTGTCAAAGTTGCAAAAGAGCATTATTTTTCTTGGCTGTCTCATGGCAGCCAAAAATAAAAACAAACAAACAAAAAAATAAAGCATCAATTAACATTTTTATCTAATTTATGAATTTCATGAATAAGCATTAGTCTCTTGTGGTTTTTCAATATTGAAGCCCTTTCTATATTCCTGAGGTTGTTGAGGACTTAATTAAGGGTGACCTCGACCTTTTCCTTAGATATAAGGCATTCTGCACAGCAGGAGATTATTTATGTATATTTGTATGAGAACAGGATGCACATTTAGAATGAGTCTGATCTTTAGGTACAACAGGAGGAGGTTATCTCTGCTGTAGCTCAGCTGGAACCTTGTTACTGCTGGTCCAAGGACACTGTTAACATTTTTAAATGCACTTTGACTGCGGTAAACAACACTACCAGTTTGGAATTAAAAAAAAGCTGCAAATGCAGAAGAATCAGACAATTAAACTCAATATGTTTCATAGTTTATAATTTCCACTACTAGCTGTGGTTGGGTGGCTATCAGCTTGGAGATGCTCTCCCCTGTGGTCCCAGTTGTGGGTCTCCTGTTTTGCAATAATCAGAGATGCACAGTGCTTTGCAGAAGAAGTCGAACCCTTTTGATTTTCCACAGTAGTCTATTGGCATTTTTTATACAAAACTCTTTGAAAATCTTACATGTTTTTCAAAGTTTTGTTAACCCCCTTTGAGTTAATACTTTATAGCACCATGTTTTACTGAAAATCAGATGCTAGTCTTTTGGGATATGTCTCTACCGCCTTTTAACATCTAGAGACTGAAACTTTGGCTCACTTCACTTTGGAAAATAATTCTAGTTTAGTCGCAGTGAATAGAATGTTTGTGAACTTGATTTTTCATTTTCAAAGCTTACCATAGATGATCAACTGAATTTAGATTTGGATTCTGACTGGGATTTTCTAACACAATACTATGTTTAGATCTAGATCAATCAGTTGTAGCTCTGGCTGCAAGTTGGCGGTTGGCCTTGCTGGAAAGTGAATCTCAGTCTTTTGGAGCCTTCAACAGGTTTCTCCCAGGATTTAGTTCCATCTATCTTCTCATAAACTGTGACCAGCTTCACTGTCCCCTGTGAAAGAAAGCAGTATTTCCTTTTCTATATTCAGTATGCTTAGTCAGTTCCTCCTTACATGTGACACATGTTTTGAGATAAACATTGATTTACAAGTGTAAGGAATAAAAACAGTGTTTTACCTGGTTTACTTTTTGGGGCTCATATTTTCTGCTCATATAGAACTTTGTGGACAAATACAAATAAGAAAACATTATTGTTTGCCACATAAGCTTCAAAAGCCTCAATACAACAGCCAGACTACAATATTACATGACGTTCAAAATGCACTAAGTGAGAATGTTTACCTTTGTTTCTAATGTGAATTCAAGGATTACATGTAATTATTTAGACCCTCTGAAACCAAAAGGCTTTAAAACAAATTATGCAAATAAAAGCTTCATCTTTTCAGATGAGGTCTCAAGGACACACATGCATGTGCAGATACACACATTATCTTTCCCTCTAACCCTTTTTCCTCTACTCCCACTATTAAACACACTAGCACATTAAATCCAATTTACAGCTACAATCCAAAGGCTTGTATAATTGAGATTATTTAAATGTCTTTTTATCCATGTCTGTGTGTTTACCCTTGCAGGCAGTGCATGCACCATGTCAGAGTACAACAAGCTGAAGAGCACACTGTTGGATATGCAACCAAAAGCATTGGGGAGCGGAGAGCAGAACCAGCAGAGGGACATGGAGGAGAAGAGGGCGTTGGTGGACACTATGTTTAAATACCTGGATGTAAATGAGGATGGCAGGCTGATTAGTGACGAATTGGAAAAGGTGAGTTTTAATCTGATCTGACATAATTGGTAGTAATCAGTTGTCATCACCACATCTGTACAAGATATTGTTATTCTCTAGAATCTGAACTATGAGGACAGTCACAATAAATGCCAAATAAAAGTGGTCCAAAAATACAGTCTTGGGGAATCCCAAGGGATTTTCTTTTTCATTCAGGTTTCTAATTGCCAAATGACACTAAGTATTCTCAATCTGACTTAAAGTAAATTAACACAATATTAAAAAGTTCCATGTACCTTTCCAGTCTATGCATCACTAATGTCAAGTAATACCGACACAAAAGTTTTTGTATTTATCCCTAAATATGTCATTTTAACCTTTAAACATCTCAGTGTTGTGGTTAACAATGCAACTAAAAAGTATTAATGAGACATTTATATTTAATTTTTAACAAAAAGAAATAAAGTTGTTGAACAACCGCCTTTTCAAGGATGTTTGCAAGAAGTGTAGAGTTAGATATGGTCCTTTGAAGTTAAACTCTAAATCAGCTTTATTTCTTGTGTGACAAAAACTCAGATGTTGCTTTTATGTTAAAGATAATCTCATAAGAAGTTGAACACCTATTAGATCCTCCAAATAGTCTTAAAGTGCTACAAAACACTGATCTTTTGTTGGATGATTGTGTGAGAAATTCCAACAAGTTTTGTTCAGTTTTTACAATATGAGAAAAAAAATTAAATGACTTCACCCTTTTATGTCAGAACTGTATTAAAAGATTGAATAAAGCTGGCGTGTTATTGAGAAATCCCTTGATAAGACATTCTTATCATGTAGGAATTCATGAATTCTGCTTTGCATAGATGACGCCTTTCAGGATCAAAGTGGAACTCCAGTCATCCATCCACACCATCTTCACTCTGGGATCTGCCTTTTGTCACAGATAATGTTGGATGGTGAAGTCCTTTTACTTAGGGTCTGAAGATGTTTTATTCAAATGCCCAAGGGCAGAGAAGTCTGTGACAGCGAACATATGGCAGCAGTTGGCTGCAGGCGGCAACACCACCAGATAAAAAGTTTGTCACATCCTTTAATCTGCCATGTCGTATGTGCGGGTCCATATAAACCATTGAAAAGAAGATTACTGGGAAGAAGGGTTACACTTAAAGACTTTCCTAGCGAGAGAAATGAGACATATAATGCAACTTACCTTACAATTATCTTGCTGGCATGTTGACGTTAAAACACAGTCTTGTGAACACTTATTTAAAAACACTGTTCTTCTGAGGAAGTGTTAAAGAGGACCTGATTAGTGTAAATCATAAAATTATATATGAGTGATAATTTAATCTAGATAACTTTTTTCTAAATTCTAAATTCCATTGTTTATGCTTTCAAGCTACCAAAAGGAAAAAAATCCTTCAGCTCTTTGCAGCATCAATACTCTAACAATCTGCTTTGCATGTTTCATGGCCTTTAAACTCTGTAACAGCTAAGAGGCTTTTGGTTCTTCTTTGGGGGATTTTGCTCATTCTTCATGCAAAATGCTTCTAAATCTGTAATATTCTCTCGCTGTGTTTGATGCTTTTGAGGTCTTTCTATAGATTTTGCAAATATCTTTGAGGGCAGTGGGGAAATGTTTGCCCCTTTGCTTAATGGTTTGTGTTTTGGCAGATGTGATTGGGGTGAATATCCTGTTGTTGAAACTATAGTTTTTGTGTTCATCTTATTTTCAAATAGCTTAATGTTTTGAAGATTCCCTATTATTCAAAGCCATTTTCCTTGCTTCTAATACTAGTGACAAACATTTGTCTGATAGTTGGAAAAGGATTACCTGGTTTGAATATGAAGCAACATGCTTTTTACTTCTCATTTTCGGCACTAGAATCCAGTGTGATGTGAGCTTGCTTTCCTCAGTATATTTGCAACTCAATTTTGAAATGGTTGAGGCAAAAAGTAAAGTTCTACATTAATCAGTTTAAAAAAACATATACCAACATTTCTGATGTGAAGAGAGAAAATAGCCCGTGGCAATGTTTTTCTTATGATCAAATGAATTTTTGTGACATTTTAAATTAGTTTGTGAAACTTAAATAGGAATCTGATTTAAAATCCTAGTTTTTGGACTCAAGAATCCATTGTCAGTGTTTGAAGATCCAAAGTGAACTTCTCACTCTGTAGGTCTGTACCAGTTAGTAAAATGTCAGTTTGGTCCATGACAAGATAGAAAATTGCGGGACTTGACCCTTGTGGAACTCTGTACTTCAAGTTCAAACGTTTTGATGAACAGTTTCCTAAATTACATCAGGTAAAGAGGTGGCTAAACACCTCACAAAATAAGTCAAGTGAGCAGTGATTCTGGTTAGAGTCAAGTGTTGCCTTCAACTTCACACAAGCACAAAAGTATGGCAGTGTGATTTCTTTCCTCAGTGTCTCAGTGGCATGCAGCATCAGATCAACTTTAACCTCTGTTATGGCTCTCTACTTGAACATTTGACCTCATCATGCAACAAAGGCACATCAAATCAAGAAAATGTTTTGCAGAATAGAAATAGGCACTTTATGTAGGCACCTTAATAAAATTACATGTAATGTAAGCATTAACGATCTTATATATATATATATATATATATATATATATATATATATATATATATATATATATATATATATATATATATATATATATACTATTTCACATTTCAAAAAATAGAAATGCAAGCGAATATATTTCAGAGCTCTATGCAGCAGGTTCTGCAGAGGGACTGTCCAAACCTCATGGTAGAAAATGTTTTGCATAATTAAAAAAAAAAAAAAAATTCCCATTGGTGTTCTTCAAATGATTCCAACAGATCATTGTAGCAATACTTGTCAGGCATATCACTGTGCTCTTCAGAAGCTGTGATTTATTGTATTCATAAAATTCATATGTACCATGTTTAAAGTACAGAGTAAAATATGTAAATGTTAGAGGTCACCACAATACCCTCAATTAAATAGGTACAAATCTGAGGCACGCGAGTAAATTGTCCTACGTGTAACCCTGCGTGAGACCGTTTTACATCTTCCAGTTTGGCAGGCATAACTCGAAAGTTCTTGCAAACGCAGAAATAAAACTTAGACATATCAATCTAAACAAAGGTTTTTTTTATTGTTATAAAGCTGAGATCGTTGATGCTTACATTACGTGTAATTTGATTAAGGTGCCTACATAAAGTGCCTACCTCCGTATTGCAAAACATTTTCAGGTTTGACTTGATGTGCCCTTGTTGCATGATGAAGTCATGTGTTAAAGTAGAGAGCCATAACAGAGGTTAAAGTTGATCTGATGCTGCATGCCACTGAGACACTGAGGAAAGAAATCATATTGCCGTACTTTTGTGCTTGTGTGAAGTTGAAGGCAACACTTGACTCTAACCAGAATCACTGTTGTCACTTGACTTATTTTGCGAGGTGTTTAGCCACCTCTTTACTGTCAAATATGGTGAAATATCAGCAAAGAGCTGCAGCTTAGAGATTGTCTCTTCAATATCTTTTATTTTAAATAGCTCATTGTTTTTTGCACAGTGAGTGTAATTAAAAAGAGTCAAACATAATGTAGGAAATATTAGTGTCCTTCTAAGAAGTTCAGAAAAGTCATAAACAGTGACTGCCAAACTCCTAATGCACAAATTTATAAATTTAATTAACTGAGTACTTGAGGATCTCTTTCTTTTTTTTGACATCGTGTCTTTAACATGTGGGTTTCTTTTTTAAAATGCTACAAATTCAAATTGGGAATTTCTTGGAAGCAAAAGGAGAAAGAAGACTCATAGTTCTAATAGGACGTTTCAGTTATTTGTCTATTCTTGATTTTCTCTTTAAGGAGCTTAATGATGCATTCCACTAATTTTGTTTGTTGACCTTAGATCTCGATGAAGGAGCACCTGGAGAGCAGTGTTTTGGAGTGCACCATGCAAGACCTGCTTCGTTATGATGACTACAACAATGATGGACATCTAAGCCTTCATGAGTTTTACACAGCTTTCCGTGAGTTTTTTTTCCCCATTTTTGCCTTCGATAATCTTTCATCACTTTGAGAACAAAACGTTTTTGGTTGTTGTGTTTTAGAAATGCACCAATCACTATTTTGTAGCCATTTTCCCATCTCTGGGTTTTGTAGAGCTTTGACCAGGAAATTCCTATTTTAGTCTGTTTAGTCTGATTTCTCGGTTGGAACTGTTATGTAGGAAGATATCAGAATAGCATTGATAATATTTAATGATAACATTACTGCTGGGAGTGGTGATTTAATGTTTACAGTAGGAGCAGAGGCATTAAGGTGTGTGTATAAGAGAGAGATGTTCTACAAAACAAGATTTAAGTTGAGACAAAATTATTGGAAAATAGGGTGGTTAGCGAGCATAACAAAAAATGTCTCTGTGTCTGTTCCCTCAGAGTTGTTGCTCCTTACTTTCACTCTAGGTTGCCAACATTTTGAAATCCAGATTTTTTTTTTTCATGACAGAAAGACAAAGGTTGATACCTTAGACAAATGTAACACAGTGTTTTTCCTTTACTCCATTAAGGCTTCCTGTTATCAGCTGAAAATCTTGTTCTTCCTCACTTTTTGGCAATTTAAAGAACCATATGTCTTAATGTCCTAGGAAATTACATCTCTCTTTCCTCTAACTTAATTTTAAACACCCTATCAGTGCTTGTTGAATGGCCAATATTGAGTTTTCATCAGTCAGTAACAATATCAACAACAAAGATTATCATTTCAACATCTTTGTGCATCTCTTTAATATACCACACTTAGAATTTTCAATTAATTCAGTCAAAACTAAATGCGTGCTTTCAGTGTGTCCACTTCAACACATATTTTGACTGTTCTTGGAAATCAAAGCTTTCTGTTTGCACCAATTAAAGCCTGCTAATGTCTCATCCTCTCCATTTATAGTCACCATTGGATAAATCAGGATAAAAGTGCTTCAGTGACAGATCAAATGATAATTGCACAGTAGCCCATGTGCCCAGATTCAGCCTTGATTATAGCATCTGGAACTGCTTTAATCACCTCTCCGGTTTAGGCTGAACGACTGCTGAGAGCCTCAGTAGCTTCCAACTTATTAGGACCAATGATCACAATTCTCTCACTAATGCTACTGTAACATCAACCTGAAAATTTTCAGTTGTCATGGCAACTAGATCGTGATTCATTTTTTTTTTCTCCTTTCTCTCCAAATGTTACTTCAAACATCAGTAAAAGAAGAGGTCAGGTCCAACAAGGTGATAGAAAATTTGTCAGGACAGCAGTTAACAATGGCAGGTGGCCATTTACAAGGCTTTAATTTCATCTTGAACCGGTCTGTTAAACTTACCTATTAATTCAGCCCCTAATGAATGGTTTTAGTGAAAAACTTCTCACCGTTGTCCGTTACTTTTTTCCTCCCTCTCCAGATGGGCAGTGGGCAAAAGTTCACTGTATTTATCTACCTGCAGATTTGCCCACAGGGGTTTAGGCTGAGTTTGTCAATGCATTTTATGTTTGACGAGCAGCTGAAGAGGTGGGTAGGGACCAATAACAAGCTATTGATCAGATGAAGCTCAAGGTTAAGTGTTGGATGGTGGAAAGGCAACACCTACAGGGAGTCATTATGAATGAGTGGCACATCTGGTATTTTAGGTAATGTGGATGCTGTTAAATTGTGTAATTTATCATGATTGTGTGAGCATGTGCGTGTGCCTGTGTGTCTTGGAATAATCTCAATTCTCTATCCAGTGAATGATCTGGGAAACAGCAGAGCCAGGAATCGCAGGTGTGCTTAGCAGGGAGGAAATTGACAATGCAAATTTAAGCTTGGAAAGAAGCATACAAATTATGTACCAAAATGATGGTATTTTTTATGGTTGATATTAGTTTTCAAGCCAAATACCTGATTTCAGTTGAGCACTTTTCACACAGCTCGTAGCGACATTTTAAGTCCTTTAACTAAAATGTAAACTTTAGGGAATGTACATACCACTTGAACTTTTTCTACATTTGGCATGTTACAAACCGAAATGTATCTTTTGTTGGTTTTATGTAATAGACATAAAACCAACAATGTCTATTTGGGTGCTTGGGTGTTTGCAGTTTAGGAGGTCTTTCAAAAAGGATGTTACAAATAAAAATGTCAAAGCTGAAAATACAAATTTCAAAATATAACGTTTTCCAATAAAAGCGCCATAGTGAATAGAACCACAAACATCCAGTGACTATTTAAAAGCAAACATGGCAGCACTTTTTCATTAAAGTTAAACAAATACAGCAAGCATTTTCAAAGAAAGTGTAGAATAAATCTCTAGACCAAAACCATACAAAATAACTTAAGATATTAAGAAATTGTATGCCTTCTTTTAACAAGGCAAATGTATAGTTATCTGATTACTTAGTTGATTTCATCAAAATATTGTCAGATTGTGTTGTATTTGTTGCTGCCTCTTGGCCAGGACTCCGTTGAAAAAGAGGTTTAAATCTCAATGGGATTTTATCCTGGTAAAATAAAGGTTAAATAACATAAAATAAAATAATGCTGAAATGTGAATTTTTGTGGCAAGTACTTCCAACTTGACAATTTTTTCCCACATGGCAAAAAGTTTGTACACCACTGATACACTAACACAAAGTTGACATAATGTTTTTTTCTGTTGGTTTGGGCGCTTGTGGCCTTTTTTTCCATTTTTTTGATAGTAGGTAGACAGGAAAGAGGTAGAGAAGACACAAGACAAAGGTTCCAAGGTCGGTAGTCGATCGCAGGACAACCGTGACGAGGACTATAGCCTCTCTAAATGGGTCACCCGCTTGACCCACCACGCCACGTGACACCCCATCCACTAGGTTTTATTTAGTGTTGTTTACATCAAAAGGAGAATACATATGGATGCCAAACTTTAAAATTAATAATAACCTTGTATCATTTGTCCTCCACTTCTAAATGTTTCTGTGCTTTGTGCTGATCTATCACAAATAGTCCCAATAAAAACACTGAAGTGTGTGGTGACAATGGGACAAAATGTGGAATAGTAAAAGGGCCATGAATACATTTGCAAACTCCTGTATTGTTTTGACTGCATTGTTTTCTATTTATCGCCTCCTCCTGTTCTGTAGCTTTGAAGGCATCAATGCTGAATTCTAAGAAGAAAACCCATGCTGAACCCTACCCCTGTTGTGTATTATCCACTAGTAATCAAACGCATAAATCTTGACAAGCACATCACAATGTTTTGCTGTGTTACCACATGAACCTTGTTTTATTTATATATATATATATATATATATATATATATATATATATATATATTTTTTTTTTTTTCATTTTTGCAATAAGTTGATAAGAAAATATGGCTAGAGAATACTCCTGATTGCATTCCTATCGATCCATTGCTCCTTATTCTATCATGTTTTTTTCTGTCAGTTTGCACTACTGTCTCCTTGGCATGACTGCTTAATAGAAGTGCTCAAACACCTTTTTCTTTCCTAAAGAGTGTGGCTTTTAACAGCATTGCACTGATTTATCCATAGAGATTACGGATAATTAACTGGAGAAAGCAATCAGAGCAATCAGATTTACAAATGTGTGTCTAATCCAATCAGTCAATGCAGCCACAAAGTGATTGTAAATCCTGTAATAATCATTTTGATAAGTAAGCATGAGTTCATGATGTGAGGTTATCACAAATACCTGAGAATCTGTTTGAACAGAAGACTGCCTGAAGTCTCATTTTCTAGAGGTAAGATGAGACAAACTGGAAGGGGATGTTTTCTCTAGTGTACAAATGCTTGCTTTGCACTTTACACCAATAACTCTGTAGGTTTGCCCAATAAAGCCTGAGAAAAGAGTGATTACTCTGTGCAACAGAATAATTCACATTCTTTTAGCTGTAGAGTTTATTGCAGGACAGAGATAATAACGTAATTGCTTTGAATCAGCTCTGTAGTTCCCTAATGGTTTGCAGGTTCACAGGCTTGTGTTTCCTAATATTCATTACACTGTCATTATTGTGGAGGAGGAGATGCTCTGTACAGGTGCCCTTTGTATCAAAATCAAAACCCCTGTAATTACACAATAGCAAATGTGCAGGAATTTGCCTCACGGACGTGACCGCTGATATCGGATCACATTAACTGTACAGCTAAAGGCAGCAGTGCATCAACAGTAGAGTCGATAAGTGAGAGGACTTATTGAGATATCTCTATGGCCTACAGGTGTAAATATATATGGTCTCTCAAGGTCAGAGCTCCCTAATGGAAACGTGCTACAATGCCATCCTGCAGAAGTACAGAAGTTGTCTGCATGTGATGCACTGTTCCTTGGAAAACTATTCATATGGCTTAAACTTTTTGTTACTTTGAGTGGGCAGGTAACAGATTCTTACAGTATGTTAAACTTCAGTAAAAATATTGGCCATTGATGAACAGTTTCTTAAACTGGTATAATATAAACAATGCCATTTAAAATATTTAATTGCATCATGTTTGTAAAGTAGAGAACAAATGAAACTTAGACTTATCAATTGAGACAAAGGTATTTGTAAAAAATGTATGTAAAAATATTTAATGGTCTATTTAGGGGTTATGGGAAAAACTTTAAAACCAAAATGTATAACATGATGTAATTACTTTGATTTAAACTAGAAAAGTGACAATTATGAACTTCTTGTTGCAAAATAATAGATTATTTTTATGATTTTAATGTTGTCTATGTGTTTGTATTTTGATCCATAGATATGCATGAGGTTGAGATAACATGGGTAAAGTGTGTTGACGTCAAGTGTGTTTTGACAGTTTAAAATCAGAATTAACTGTTTGATGTATTCATGGCATTGATTTACAAATTAAAGTTTTTCCTTGATGAATAATCATAAATCATGATTTTAAATTCTATCAGCTTAAACAGATGTACATACAGGTAGAAGTAAAAAGTAAATATGGAGTAAACAAAAGCTATAAATAGAAGTTTCTAAATAAATGTTATTATTGTGCAGAATACTATCTCCTTGTCATTCTTCTCTTAAAAGAGCTGGGACTCAAATAGGCTAATATTAACCGGTTAATTAGATGGTCCATTAGCTAATTTTTCTAGAACACACCCAAGTGTAAAGGCTCATGTCACTCTAGCTTCTTAACATCCTAATTGTAATTTGAAAAAACATGACTTTAATAACGGTAGTGGGACGCGCTGATTTATTTTCTTTACCATGACCTTCCAAACCATCAATTTTCTTTAAGCAAGAGAAACGTTAGACAGTAGAGCACCAAAAAAGGAAAACGGGAATATGTGCTGCAAGTCTGCTGCATACAGTCTGAGGAAACCCAGCTATCCCCAGAATAAATGACATTAATGCTATAAATGACATTATTTTTTGTGGTTTTGAAAGTGTTTTTTTTTTTGTTGTTGTTGTTTTTTTTTTTTTTTTAAAACTATGGTTGAGACTGGTAAACCAGCCAATACCATGTCACTTTGCAAGTACAACATTCAATGTGGTACATAACCATGAAGTGGAAGGAAGATTATACAGTTTTTAACTTTTTTTTTTTTTTTTTTTTTTACAAATAAAATCTCCAAAAAGTGTTGTGTACATTTGTTTTCTGTTCCTTCTGTCAATAATTTGCTGGCAAACCTCACATTTTCAGTGGAAAAGTCTGCAGGGGTGTGTCTCTACAAGCTTTGCACATCTCGGGAATGACCTTTCTTTTTCATTTATTTTATTTTTATTTTTGGACAACAACTCAAGTTTAGTGAGAATGGATGGAAAGCCTCTGTGTACATAGATTCTAAATGATTGCCACAGACTAAAAACAAAGGGTTAGGGTAGCATTTTGCATAGCATTCTGCATGCTGACAAAAAAGATTAAATGTGGTCACATCCAAACAGAGCACCGTTTTCCACATTTGCTCTGTGCTCTAGATTGCCTATAATAAACACTGCTTAAGTTAAAGAGGCTGAATGCAGCTGCACAAAATAGTCATTTAATTTTAGTGCGTGAAAACAGTAGTTTGTAGTATATCACTTAAAAGTTCAAAAACATACATTAAAGTTTCTGGTTATAAAATGACAGAATGTGAAATGGTGCAAGGGGTGTAAATGTATTTGCAAGACACTGTATGTATGGTGACTAAGCCTATGTAAATGCACAGCCTTAGATATCTATACTAGAGTTTAAATGTTAGCTTTTCTGTTATGTGTATCTAAGAAAGTTATTAATCTGTGTTTTTACAAAGCTTAGAAGTGAAAGATACAAAACGTTTAAGCTCATACATAATGACAGTGTTACTGATATTAATACTTTTAAAATATTTTTGCTGTCTTTTATATTTGATAAAATAGCTGTAACATGTATTTAATCAGAAACTACATCAGAACATGTTATGTTGCAGTTACACAGCATTCTAGCTATATTTTTTCTTGTCATGCTGATGTGACATTATATGAACTGTCAGCCTGCATCATGTTATATCTAGCTTCTCTAGATAATCAGGGAGGAGATTTGTTTACTGGTTTTGTCACTGATGCTGTTAGATTTGTCAAATCAGCATGCCAGAAGGGAACTTTCCATCACATGAGGATTGACACACAGCAGCACTGTTGCGCTTTAATTTTCCACTGAGAAATTAAGGGCCCCAGCGTGTGATCATGTTGAAAATTTAGTGCAGCTGGCTTAGAGACGTAAACGTAGAGAGCATTGGAAACCCTCCAGGTCCCGCAGAGACCAGCAAGCAAGCAGAAGAATGAAGATGGTTCCATATGCTGCTGTGCTGTCAGTGTGCTGGGGTGCCGATTTCCAATTTTAAATCTTAACAATTAACTCAAGCTCTTCAAGATCACAACTATTGACAGCAGAATCCAAGGAATAACAGAAAAAAATAATTAGGGATATCATTTTCAAGATTTTTAGCCCCTGAAAATAATCAGTCATTTAAGATCCTTCATTTACTTGATTTACTTGCCAATCCCAATCCAATAATTCAAGATATAAATAAGATCAGTATCATGTAGAAGGTGGAAAATTCTGATTTCGGGGAGAGTGGGGTAAATTAAGCCATTTTCTTTTTTCTGCTTCCTCGAGGGAAACACATATGAAAGAGAAGTAAAACAAAGCATTTACCTTTATTTAAGGTAAAGGTAAGGTTTCCTTTCAGTAGAAATCCTAAGAATGCATCCATGATGGAAAAAAAAAAATCCGACTTCTTAAAAAGAGTTGTCTTGTGGCTCAACTTACCCCAGTTTAGGGGTAAATATTATTTTGAATTATACTAAAAGGAAATGTTAAACTATACATAAGTCAAATGCAAGAGTATTGTTTGGAATATTTGAATAAAAATGATGAAACAATGATTGAATACTATCAAACACTGTAACAACTGAAACAATCTCATGTGGTTTTCTCAGCTACAAACTACTCTAGATTCCAACGTTCAATGTTGTAGGAAAATATGAAGTTCTCTATCTGTGCAGTTCTTCCTTCACCTTTTGGGTTGAGGTAGCTTCTTTAGCCCATCACTTTGTGGGAAAAGTACCACATCATCTTCCTTGAAAGCAAAAGCTGTTTTCCCTTTAACAGTGCTCCATCTGATTCTCTCAAGAAATCTTGCACTCACTTTGTCACCCCAAATATTACAACCAAGCTAATGGTTCCTAGCTCCTGTGTTTGGTTAGTTGTGGCACTTTCCCACTATCACAATCTCTAGCACAGTTCAACTTGGCTCAACACTACTGTACAGAGTTTGGGTGGTTTTCCATTACAATTGAGTAACAATTGAGCTCTCGGGGGTGGGGTCATCCTATAGCTGGGCGGCCCCGGAATCCGAAAAGTAGTGCCATGTAATCTGTATGCGACAAAATTGTAACAAAACAATGGGGACAGGGAAGCCATGTTGAACATTCTGCTCAGTCTGTGGCTTTTTGTCTGACTCAAAAAAGAAGAGAAGCATAAAAGGCTGTGGCCTCTGAGATTAAACACTCTGGAGAAGTACAGGAGATTGTGGGACCCAACCAGTGACTCCACCACTTAGCCAATCAGTGACTGACAGTTTTCTGACATTGTTATTTTCAGCCCGATTTGGTAGGCTTGGAACACAAGTAAAGCAGGATCTAAAAAAGGGGCTATTATCACAGACCCGCTACTTGTGGAGATCCCTTATAAATGAGTAGAGTTAAGTCAAGCTGCACCAAGTAGGTGCTCATGGAAAAGGGCCATTAATTGATCTACATATGCTCTGTAATATCTTACCAGTGCAACGATTCTCTTCCCAGATGTTGGGGACAGGGATCTTGCAGCTCTTCCTTTCCCAGCTTATCCTCTGCTGTATTTGCTTTCCATGACTCCAGTAAGGAGTATAATTATATGGAGATCTCGAGCAGCACTGGCAGTGCCACTCGGCAGCTCTTACTAATTTATCAAGAAAGTAAAGGAGAGACCAAGAGGGAGGATGAGAATTAGAAGACAAGGAGCTGAAATGGATAAAGAGGAGTGTCATAGGAGGATGACGGAAGCCTTGCAAGGGTGTTGGAGGAAAGATGAGTAAAGTGCTTGCGAAGGAAGGAGACATTTTCTTTCTATCTAAAACAATAGACCTGTAGAAGAAATAGTAAAATGTTGAAATGAGGGAAACAAAGTCATGTAGTTTTAATTGGTCACCTAGTGAGAGAAACGATCAGTTTGTGCTGAAGTCTATGTGTGAGTCTATGTGCAAAAGAGAGGTTTGTGTGTTCTGATGCTTATGTGAACAGTGGTGTAGTTTGTGGGAGGATTTGGCACCATGTCACAAAGTCTCGTGTTTCTTAGTAATTTAGTTTTAACTTCACTAACGCAGGAGGGGAACTTACTGATGATAAGACTCTAAAACAAAGAGGTAAAAGGATTGCAACCACTTTGTCTGGACACCTAATTGCAAAGAAATGCTTTGCAAGTAGAAGAGCAGCTTCAAGGGTTTTAATTAAAGTACCTTATCTGACTACAGATAAACAAAAACAAGCTTTAATTTGCCTCAAGGTGATGAGTTTTTATGTGTACATAAATCATTCGTCTTCACTTTTTAATTACTTTGTCAAAAAGTGATAAATACATAAAGCTTTATTTTTAAAAAAATCTAATCATTATTTCAATATATATAATTTTAGTAAGGTAAAAGAATACTGATGTAAGACTGTAAAATTTATTAGACAAGGGCAATTTGTAAACTGTGCATAAGAGGAGTACAGTCTGGGTCATTTTGGGGTCAAACTCTTACCAACACTGTTATTTCAACAAGCACTAATACGGCACTACACAGAAACTTTGTTGTTAAGCAATTAAATATTTAAAAGATTAAATTTTTAAAAAATCACATTTTGTAGCAATGACCAGTGCACACATTCTGGTGCAAATGGAAAGTATATTTTGTTGGCTCATTTATCAACATAAGAGTGGCACTCTTAAAAAAAAATCACTAAGTTCAAGTTTATTTGTATAGCACATTTCAGCAGCAAGGCAGGCAAAGTGCTTCACATCATAAAAACATCAATCATGTATACAGCAAAATCATCAAGCAAATATACATGAAAATCAGTAAAATCATCAAGCAAATAGTGCATCAAAATCATGAGGATCATCAAGCAAATATAATTCGAAGATATTGATCAATGTTCCACTTACTACTCGAAGGCAGCTCTAAGCAGGTGGGTTTTTAGCCTTGATTTAAAGGAACTCAGTATGTCGGCTGTTTTGCAGTTTTCTGGAAGTTTGTTCCAGATTTTTGGTGGATAAAAACTGAAAGCTGCTTCTCCATGTTTGGTTCTGGTTCTGGGGATACAGAGTAGTGCAAAGTAGACTTGAACCAGAAGACCTGAGTGGTCTGGAAGGTTGATACAATGACAACAGGTCTTTAATGTATTTTGGTGCTAAGCCGTTCAGTAATTTATAAACGAACAGAAGTATTTTAAAGCCTATTCTCTGAACTACAGGGAGCCAGTGTAAAGACTTTAGAACTGGGGTGATGTGCTCTATCATCCTGGTCTTAGTGAGAACACGAGCAGCAGCGTTCTAGATCAGAATGTTCCAGATAAGATCAAATGTTCTTCAGGTGATAGAAGGCTGACTTTGTAACTGTCTTTATGTGTTTCTGAAGGTTCTGGTCTGAGTTCATCACTACATCCAGATTTCGGGCCTGATCACTTGTTCGTTGTTATAATAACTGAAGCTGTGTGCTGACTCTAGATTGTTTCTTTTTTAGGTTCAAAGATAATAACTTCAGTTTTCACTTAAGCAAAGAAACACACATACAACAGCAAAGAAAGCTAATACAACAAAGAAGCAGCATTGTTTTGAAGATGAATTGCCTTCAAAAAAAAACCTTGAATGTTATGGAGGAGGACAAAAATGTGAAAAATTCACCTCTACAACCTAAACTGTTCTTAGCAGTGCAGCACAACTTGCAGCTACAGGGTATTAAAAAAGTAAAAGTTTAGACAATTACCATTGCTTGAAATGTAAGACAAAGACTCACCATTTTTATCATAAGTTGTTGGCCCTGTTAAAATTAAGTAGATAAATATTGTGTTCTTCTAAGACAAGGTTAGAGGGCATATACATGTATGTGTGTGTGTGTACATCTATCTATCTATCCACACACACACACACACACACACACACACACACACACACACACACACACACACACATATATATATATATATATATATATATATATATATATATATATATATATATATATATATATATATATATATATATAGTTTTTCTGTGTTTACATGGAATTGCATATTTTCTGTGTGCAAATAAACCTTTCTCAGAGTTTATTAGTTGGCTTCAATTAAATGAGTCAGAGTGTAACTGCCATTGCCTTATGATGCAGAAATAAAGTATTGTTACTCTCAAGAAAGGAAGGGAATTGATAAAAATGTATTGATATTAATTTCATTAACGATCTCACTTATCGATTAAATTCCTTATTGACTCTCTTATCGATTCTCATTGAGTTAGGAAATAAACTCTTTAATTCAAAATATGCACGATGTTGTATTCAAGAGTTACAAAGTTAATGTCTTAAAAAATAAAAATCTCTCTGTAAAATGAACATTTTAACATGAAATGCAGCTTTTGGTACATCAACAGTTCTTGTGCAGACAAATCTGCACATTTGCCTTTTCAGGAAGGATCTTTCAAGACTTAAAGGTTGTTTTCAAAAGGTGCTTTTAATCTGACAAATGACCCTCATCAGAACCCATATTCTAATTTACTGAACATGACTGTAAATGTTAATATGAGATGGGGATTATTCGCACAGTATGGCGCTAACATTAATACAATAACCAGGATGTGGAGGAGTTTAACGTTACCTGGGACATTCATGACAGAAGACGCTGTGCTGGAAGCTCCCCTCCTCAACTGAGCAGCATATCAAACACTTTACCTTCATACCAATCAGTTGCATGCTGTGTGGTCAGCTGTTGGAGGATGCTGGAGGTATTTCATCCTTTTTTGTGATTTATGCTCTGCACATGTTGCAGCTGGCCTTAGTATTGTCATTTTTTGTGAAATGTATCCATACTTTGGAGCACTTCTGCCATCTTGGATATTTTCTAAATCAAAATATGGAGCTTTTAAAATGCATCATCATGCAACCCCATCACACATTACTGGAACAGACAAGTGGAGTCGTTAAGTAGGCAGGTTAACAATTTTAAGGAACTGAACTACTAAGAACCAGTTTTTGAAGAGAACCGGTTCCCACCACTACTACCAAGAACTGCTGTATATATATTTACTAGTCACTATGAGTACACCTTGTTTGCAGGCTGGACCCACTTCTGCCTTTAGCATTGCCTGAATTCTTCATGTCATAGATTCAACTAGGTGTTGGAAATAA